>JAEQBH010001040.1:0-1496935 GCA_016808115.1 Tetrastigma voinierianum | reverse complement strand
CCAACTAATGTGTCTCGGGCAAGGATGCAGACCATCTCCTAAGGTGAGGATAGAGACCCTTGTCTATGCTGCATTGGGTGGTGAGGGCGACCCGACAAATTGAATGTGGCAGCTATATCGATAGCCCCAATGTCTCGACACATAGAGAAATGCAGAGTTGTAGGATTGGGATCTCGCCTGGAGGTCATGGTTTGATAGAACTCAATGACTACCCGGGAGTAAAAGAACTGGCATAGGGTCATGAAAGGCTCCAAGGAGTACCCATGCACAAGCCACATAGAGTCTCGAAGCTCGTGAAGGGTAGTGAAAGATGGAAAGTCATAAAAATGCTCGTTGTGCAAATCCTTACCATTATAGCATTCGAGTACGGAATGGGGCCCGCAGAGGAGGATAGGCCTTTGATAATGGAGCTAGGAGACCGATCAGGAATGTCATAGAATTAGACTACTATGCAGGTGATGAAGGATGGTCTTGGGGATGTGATTGGGAGGATTCGCGGACACGAGTTCGAAACCTTCATTAGCGAGGGGCCTCTGGATGTACGGAGTAGGAGGAGGGAGGATAGGTTCTCTCGTCTCGTATCCTACTTGGTGGGCGCGAGATGTCATCAACGGTAACAACAAGTGCGGCAGGGCCAACGGTAGTAGGGGTAGGGTCTGCGGTAGGCGAAGGAGAAGAGGGCCTCACTGCAGGCCTGTAACTGTGCCCACCGCAAGTCTTCGTCATAGTTGGATTGAGAGAGGGAGATGTTCTTCTATGAAGAGGATTTTGAAAGAAATAAAATGAAATGAACATAATGGGGATATATATAAAGGGTCAGGGAAGGTGAAGAGCCTAGGTTACTTAGTGTCCATAAATGGGCACAAAATTCAAGGTTTAATGAATTGGGGAGGAATAAATGGGGTTATGCAGGAATCAAATGTCTGGGGAATGAAGAGTTGCATGAATCGGGAAGTAAATTGGCAAAACTAAGTAGGGGCTGTGAAATTTTGCAGCCACAGCAGAAATTTGTTAAGTTTTGCAGCCTGCGTAATTTCGCGGGTTCTTGAACTTGCAAAATTTTTCCTTTAGCTTTCTTTGGCCTTTCGGAAGGAGTGACAACTCCTACAAAACAAAACATCACAATAATGAATATGAGCATATAAAAGTGAAAAACTATAACTAAAAATAGGTTAAACTAAGAAAACATGAAGGTACAAATAGAAAATTTGAAAAAAACAAAAATCCAACAAAAAGGAGTGGTTTTTTGGTCTCTATAGAGACTAAGCCCACTCAAGGTAGCCTTTCAAACTTCTAGAAAGGGATTGCATATGAAAGGGATTGCATATGCTTTAAGCCTCTGACCATTCACTTTCAACACTCTGTTGTCCTTGGAATTTAGCAAGTCCACTACTCCATTGGTGTAGACTTCATGGATAGTGAAAGGACTAGTCCACATTGATTTAAGTTTGCTTGGAAAGAGATGCAACTTGGAATCATAGAGCAACATTTGGTCCCCTTTTTCGAAATTCTTTCGAACCACCATTTGGTCATGCCATTTTTTCAACCTGTCTTTTGTAATTTTTGAGTTCACGTAGGCATCATTTAACAGTTCCTCCAATTCATTGATGTCGAGGAACCTTTTGAGGTTGGCCCTTTAGTCTAGGTTCAACTTCTTGATTACCCACCATGCCTTGTATTCAATTTCCACGGGGTGGCATGCTTTGCCATAAAACCAGTCGATAGGGGACATTCGAGGGAATGGTCTTGAAGGCTAACTGTAGGCCCATGAGTCTAGCGGTTTGAGGGACAGTCCTTCTGATGGTGTTTATCACTTTCATCATAATGGTTTAATTTCTCATTAGCGAAGCTCCCTTTGTCCATTGGTTTAAGAGGATAGTAGGGGTGGCCACTTTGTGTTTCACTCCCTACTTAGCTAGGAGGGTTTCAAAGGGTTTGTTACAAAAATGTGAACCTCCATCGATAATTATGGCCTTAGGTACCCTAAATTTGGAGAAGATGTTTTGCAAAAAACTTGATTACCACCTTGTGGTCGACTACTTTGTAAGGGAATCATGACCTTGGATACATAGTCCACCCCGCTTTGAATATCACGAATACAGATACGGGAATGGTCCATGAAATCAATACCCCAAACATCGAATAAGTCCACTCCCGGGATGGGTTCAAGGGGCGTCACGTGTGGCGAAAGCTTCCCAAGTCTTTGGCATCTATCGCACCCTCGGCATATGTTGTGAGCATCTTTGAAGAGGGAAGGCCAGTAGAACCCAGATTGGAGCACCTTCATAGCTATCTTCTGGGAAGCAAAGTGACCTCCACAAGCAATCTCATGGCAGTGACTGAGAATTCCCTAATATTCTTCTTCGGGCACACACCTTCTAATAATATGATCTGCGTAGTATTTGAACAAGAAAGGCTTCTCCCAATAATAGGAATGAATTTTTGTGAAGAAATATTTCTTGTCCTGTGCCTTCCAGTCATATAGGATTTCTCTTGTTGCTAAGAAATTGGCAATGTGTGCATACCATAGAGCATTTTCCACTAGTAACAAGGACTCCTCCAGAAATTCATCATTAATCGGAGGACTGTGAGTGTTGTGTGCTATAGTAAGTTTGGAGAGATGGTCTGCCACAACATTCTCTACCCCCTTTTTTCTTTAATCTGCAACTTGAATTCTTGGAGCAGAAGGACCCATCTAATAAGTCTAGCTTTGGCATCTTTCTTGGTAGGAGATACTTCAAAGCTGAATGATTTGTAAAAATAATGATGTCTGACCCCACCAAGTATGCACGAAATTTATCTAAGGCATAGATTACTGCTAGCAGCTCCTTCTCTGTGGTAGTGTAGTTTCTCTGAGATTCATTCAGAGTTTTACTTGCATAGTAGACCACATAGGGTTTTCCATCTTCTCTTTGTCTAAGAACTGCTCCGATAGCAAGATCACTTGCATCACACATGACCTCAAAAGGCAATTGCCAATTGGGTGCCCTTAATATAGGTGCAGTGGTCAAGTGGGATTTGAGTTCCTCAAATCTCATTTGGCAGTCCTCATCCCAAGCAAATTTAGCATCCTTTCCAGCGGCTTGTAAAGAGGTTTTGCAATTTTGAAAAGTCATGATAAACCTCACAGCAGAGCTGCATGTCAGATTGTCCTCATAGCTTTTACACTTCTGGGAGAAGGAAGTTTGGAAATAAGCTCAATTTTAACGTTGTCAACCTCAATTCCTTTGTTGGATATGACATGCCCTAGCACAATCCCTTGGTTTACCATAAAATGGCATTTCTCCCAGTTTAGCACCAGATTCTTATCAATGCACCTATGCAGGACAGTTTCAAGATTGACTAAGCATTCTTCAAAACTACCCCCATATACAGTGATGTCATCCATGTAGATCTCCATAATGCGCTCCACCATATATCTGAAATCGGGCATACATCTGCGGAATGTGGCGAGGGCATTGCATAGACGAGGGCATTCTCCTCCTGTAAGCATGGGTTCCCGAATGGACCAGTGAAGGTAGTCTTCTCTTGGTCTTCTGCTGAGATCTCTATCTGGGTAAGCTTGAATAACCATCCAAAAAGCAATAGAATGGGTGCCCGGAAATTCTCTCAAGGAGCTAATCAATGAAGGGTAATGGGAAGTGATATTTTCTTGTCACTTCATTCAACCTCCTGTAATCTATGCATACCCTCCAACCTGTGGTAAGGTGGGTGGGTACCTCCTCTCCTTTTTCATTGCGCACAGTGGTCACCCCTGATTTCTTTGGCACAACCTGAGTTGGACTCACTCGGTGCTATCAGAGATGGGATAAATGATGTTAGCTTATAGCAGTTTGAGAACTTCTGCACGTATTACTTCTTGCATATGAGGATTCAGTCTCCTCTGCGGTTGTCTCACTGGTTCCGCTTCCTCTTCCAAGTAGATGTGATGGGTGCAAACCAAAGGGCTAATCCCCTTCAAATCAAAGATTTTCCACCCAATGGCCTGTTTGTTCTTCCTGAGGACATCCAACAGATTGTCCTTCAGTGAGGGATTGAGCAGTGAAGAGATTACAACTGGGCATTGGTCATTCTCTTCTAAGTATGCGTATTTCAATTCATGGGTAAAGGCTTGAGGTCCAACTTTTGAGGCTCATTGTTTCCTTCCTTTTCCTTGTCCTCTTCAGTTAGCAGGGGAAGAATTTCTTCCTTCCTTCTCCATGACCCATGTATAGTACAAAGCTCTTGGGTTCCTGAATCCTCGAAATCGACAACTCCTTATTCAACATATCTCTTATAGCTGCTTTCTTTGTTTCAGCTTGCTCGTCCGGAGAATAGTGTCAATTAAAGCATACCTCTTACGGGCCCTCTTCTACAGGATGCATATGCTTTTTACTTAAGTGGAAAATATTGAGCGACAAAGTCATATTTCCGAATGCAATTTGCATAACTCCATTTCGGCAGTTGATGATCGCATTAGAGGTGGCCAAGAATGGTCTTCCAAGGATAATGGGCACATAGTAAGCTCCCATTGCTACTATTTCTGGGTCAAGAAAGAAAAAATCTATAGGATAGTAGAATTTGTCCACCTGTATCAAGACATCCTCAACAGTGCCTTTGGGAATTTTTATTTATCTGTCTGCTAGGGATAATGTAATGGTAGTAGGTTTCAACTCTCCCAAACCCAACTGCTTGTAAACTAAAAAAGGTAGCAGGTTAACAACATTTGAGTCAAATAAGTGCCTTCTACACCGCAATAAGTTCGCTGATATTCACTAAGATGATGGAAACTGACCGGGTCTTTGTACTTCACTAGGGTCTTGCATTGGATAATGGCATTGACCTGTTCTGTCAGGAAGGATTTCTTATCAACATTCAACCCTCTTTTCACTGTGCACAAGTCCTTTAAGAATTTGGCATATTTGGGACTTGTTTAACCATGTCTAACAGGGGGATGTTGACTTTCACCTTCCTCAGCACTTCTAGAATTTCAGCCTGGTTGATAGCTTTCTTCTTGCCTTTTAGTGCTTGAGGAAAAGGTTGGGGTGTGCTCTTCTTCACTACATCTTCTTTGATTCACAATTCTTCCCGGTTGACTTTCTCTCCTTCTTTGGCTTCTTTTGTGGGTGTGGGAAAGGTTGCTTTCGATTTGTACCACTCTCAGAAGTGATAAGCGCCTTCACTTCATCTATCTTGGGGTTGGTTCCTTTGGAAGGCTTACTTCATGGACTCCCTTGGGATTAGGCTGCATGCAGGAAGGGAATTTTTCCCTTTTCTTGCACTTGCGCTGGGTTAGTTAGCTGTAATTAGATCTTGTGAGTTATCAGAATTTTTAGCAATATTAGATTGCAAGTTTTCATTTTTCTTGTTCAAAGTGCTCTCCACTGTGTCAATTTTCTGATTGGCTTGGACATTCACTGCTTTCTTCTCCTCTACAAAACTACCAACCACTTTACTCAAGTTCATTATAGCCTGCTCAACTGGAGATGATGATGGTGGTGGCTGTGTTTTAGATGAAGATCCGTACGGTTGTTGTGCGGCGAGGATACATATGGTGGGACTTTGTGGTTTCCCGAGAGAGGCTAGGATTGTTCCTCGATTAAGATTGTATGTGTTGCTATATGGGACCTTGATTGGTGGCTGTATTGACCCACAGCATTGGCTGTTCAGCTAACATGTCCTCATTGAAGGAACATATGGGGCGATGCTCTCTGGATGCTAAACAGGACTAACGAATGAAGCGAAGCTTGTTGGGCACAAAGTGTCTCGATGCTTGTCGCACCTCATGTTGATTTCTCATTTCCAGCTCCTCCAACCTTCTAGCTAAGGTTGATAGTTTGCTTTCACTTCCATGTCTTCCGCGAGTACAGCCCCCTCCCCTCGAACTTGTTGGGTGCTTATTCTCCATAACTCTCTTGGGTTAGGTTCATCCCAGAAACTTTGGATGCCTACGCACGCATGGAAGGGAAGTCATAACAATGCAGTTCTTGTAGAAGTCTCCTCCATATAGTTTCCAACAATCCTTCATAATCCAGGACATTCCATCATAAAAGTGGTTGACTAGTAGCCATGTGTGAAAGCCATGGTGAGGAAAAAGCATGCATTAAGGGTTTCAAGTATCTTTCCCAACATTGATAGAATTTTTTCATTTTTAGATTAGGCTATGACGATGTAGATTGCCTCTTGGTTATTAGTTATGTGTTTGGAAAAAAAATTCTTTAAGAACTCAGCCTGCATCTCAGTCCAGTTCCGAATGGTCCTTGGCCTCAGAGAGTTGAGCCAAATCTTGGCTTTATCTTTCAAAGTCAGAGGAATGAGTACAACCTCATCGAGTCCCAAATTGAGTGGCATCCTCTTTGAAGTTTTTTGTAGACTTCCTCAAATTCTCGGATATGAGAATAGGGTTCTCACTCTCCATACCATTGAAAGTGGGGAGTAGTGGTAGAATGTAGGGTATGACAATCATGTCCTTAGTGGGAGGCACAATGCATGAGGATGTATGTGGTCCCTCATGGACCTATATGCATTTGGGTTCCTCTCCATTCCTTGCTGGCTTTGCTGTTCCTCAGGTGGGGGCTCCATTTAGTCACTGTCTAAGTTTAATTCACAACCTTGTTCCTATGGAATCCTAATTCTCTATAATCTACATTGTATTCTGTCCAGAACATATAAACCTATGTGAAGAACATAGCACACAGTGAAAGCAAAAACAAGCTGCAAGGGATTCTTTGTTAGGTAAAAAGAAATGTATATGGATAGTAAAAATAATTTAATAAGCCTAGCAGTAAACTGCTAGAAGGAATGAAAAAGGGAATAATTCACCAAAGCTTGTGATGAGGATCACAAGTGTTCAACAGTTCATCATTTGCACTAAGGCACCATCAGACGGCGGCGCCATTTGATTAGGTGTGCGAGTAGAATTTATGTCTAAAATCAACAAAATTTATACCTATTTCCTCTTACTGTCGTAGCATGACTACTGCAGTATAGTGGCTCTAGGCTCGAACACAGGGATGGGTTTTTATCGCACAAATGGCTTGCAGTGAAGTTCAAACTGTTGAATTCATTTAGATTTTGGGTTTCGATAAAAATAGGGGGTGTAATGGTTGAAAACTGGAAATAAAATGAAGTAAAAATATAAAAGAAGGCTCCTTGAAGTGTCAGGCTACTAGTCTTAGGTTCTAAGTGTTAATGAGGGGTTCTCGGGCCCTTTTCCTCGCGTTAGGGAGGATGACCTATAGTCATCTCCCGAACCGGATCTTCATTTGTCTACAAAACCTTGACCACTAACAGTTCCTTTTGAAAGATAGCATTTACTGGGCATTAATGGTCTCAGACAATGAAAACTTATCTCCTTGACCCACCTTGAATGGCTAATAAATGGCAACTACGAATCTTAGTGGATCTAACAATAGCATCCACTTGAACCCTAAGATTGCAGTCTGGTCGTTCGAAGTGCGTCTAAGGGTTTGAACCCTAGGGTTAGGAGACACATAAATGACGGTAAAATGCACAACGTTGAGACATGAAACCTCAGTTTACCTTAGATCCTTTGTCCAATAGCTTTGCCCTTCCAGGATAAAGGGGTTTTACCAACTCATCCTCTGAGTTGTCATCCTTAGAGGCTGTTTGGAAGGCGAGAAAATGAGAGAAAGTGAGGGAAAATGGAAGGCGAGGGTACGCTAAAGAAAGCAGCTAAAAGCTTTATTAAGATCAAGATAGGCTTATTGGTATAGTGTAGCTTGGGGATTATATAGTGTCCCGACTATGCAAAATTACAAAATTATGAATTAGCCACTATTACATAAAGGGCAATTCGGGAAAAACAAATATACAAGAAGAAGACAAATTGTGAAACGATTTGCGAGGAGTGCAATTTCGTAGAGAGTGCGAAAATTCGCAGCCCTTGGTAAGTACAAGGGTGTTGCTCTTCTTCTCCTTTCCTCTACTTTCTTCTTCATTCCGACCAATAGCTCTAAGTTCAACTTGGATCCTACGTGATTGAGTGATTAGCTTTGGCATGATTGGTTCATAAAACTACAAAATTTGCCACAAAAGCGTCGGTAGTATAGTTGGGACCTTAATGTGCCAATGGAGTTAATTAGGCTAATTACTACGCAAAGAGTGGTCAAAACCTGTAATAACCAAGGTACAAAATAGCACTATTTGGGTAATAATCAGTAGTACCACCTCAGCATTATGTGAGGATCGTATGGATCGAGAGGTGATTGATCTGCGTGTAGTCTGGGTAATCCTATTGTATGGACTTAGACGTGACCAATAGGATTGCCAAGGAAAGAATTGTCGTATAAAAGTACCATACTTCATGACCTAGAAGGACCGAAATGATAATAGGGAATGGGTTTGAGAATTTAGAGGAAAGCAGCTTATAAATCTCATATCGGATTCATGGGCGTACCAGTGTATGTTCACTCGTCGCGTAATGAATATAAACCATAAAGGCATCAACGGAAGCAATCAACCCTAGTATATTTCCTTGAGTGCTTTCTTTGAGATTAAACTAGTCCTTGTAAGTGAACATTGATCATACCCTTTTTTTTGTTTTTTTTTTTGTTTTTTTGTTTTTAGTTTAGTTTAGGAAACCCCTTTTCCGCAGGCCATTAATTCGGCTCAAATAGTAAATGACTTTAGTAGCCAGGGTACTCAATCTTCGCTAAAACCACACCTTCTCTGTGGGATCGATATCTAGACTTTTGGTCCACTATATTACTTGTACGACCCGTACGCTTGCAGAATTTGTAACAAGTTTTTAGCGTCGTTTCAGGGGACTTAACAAAAGTCTTTGGTAGCTATGCTAATTACTTAACATCAGGGCATTACTCAAACCAAATGACATCACTAAAAACTCATAATTCCCATATCTAGTACGAAAAGCAATCTTTAATATTTCTTCACCCTTCACCCTAAGCTAATAATACCTAGATCTTAGATCCATCTTAGAGAAAAAACAAGACCCTTGTAACTAATCAAATAGGTCATCATTCCTAAGCAATGGATTTGTTCTCAATTTCCACCTTATTAAACTCCTTGAAATCAATACATAATCTTAAAGTCCCATCATTTTTCTTAACAAGAAGCGTTGGAGCTCCCCAAGGTGATACTCTAGGTCTAATAAAATCGCTATCAAGCATTTCTTGGAACTGTGCTTTTATCTCCTTAACCTTTAAAGGAGCCATTCTACAAAGTGCTTTTGAGATAGGAATCATCCGTAGTACTAACTCGATGGTGGTCCAAGCTTCCCTTTTTGGTAGCGGTCAAGATCAATTCCTCGAAATATATCGAGATAATATCTTACTATAGGAATATCATCCAACTTCACATCCTTACGATTTCCTACAACACAAGCCAAGTATCCTTGGTAACCTTTTAATGAGCCCAACAACACGTATAACATATATCAGCCGTTTTCAAAGACCTATATAAGAGGGGACACATTCTAGGGTTCGAGGGACGGACGGGAGATGACCAAATCGACCCTTTGGGGTTAGAGATCGGATCTTTTGAGGGAGAAAACCCTCCCTAGGGTCTCTCCCCTCTTGTTCTTGAATGAGTAACACTTTAGGACTAGAGAGGAGGCTTGGTAGCAGCCCTTAAGCTTGGGAGAAGGACTAGAGATCTAGAGAAGAAGAGTGAAGACTCACCATGGCTATTAGAGTTTCTTCTTTCTCTTTTCTCATGTTTTATCATAGATTTGTGATGTACCAAACCTTTATTATGTTTTAATTTCTTAATCTAGGGTTTTCGTTGTCAATTGAACATGAGTTTTATATCTATTTGTTAATTTTCCGTTTTCTATTGTTTCCTATGAATGCACCTCTATTGATTCATACTTGGTTTTATTTACATATTGATTTCTAGCTAATCTCAATATGGTGAGTGGTTCCTAGCGAGATCTGAGAAAGGAGTGAGGAATTTGACATAGATGAATTAACCTAGTTAGCCTGATAGTGTAGAATTATTGGTAATTAAGAGGCGTGTGAGACTCTTAGGTCTTAAAACATCTCAAATACTTGGGGTTGGTGAAGCGAAACCTAGTGTTAGTTAGTAGGCCCAATTGATGAGTCTTAAACTCATCTATTTTTAATCCATTTTCTTGCTTATTTTAGTACATTTAGGTATGTTTAATGCCAAATGATGGATTATTCATCAGCTTTGTGTTTTGCTTAGGTTTAATTGAAAAGGAGAAAATTTCAGCCAAGATAGAAGAGAAAAACAGTAAGCGGCAGTCTATGTCATGACGAGTTACGTGTCCCGAAAATGTCAAGCAAATGGCTAGAAAATCCTATCACGATAATATTTGTGCATTATATGGCCGAATATAGAGGAGCTATGTCACGACAAAAGACAGCGTTTCACGACATAACATGGGAAGAATGAGCAAGTCGGCGAAGCGAGATAATGTTGCAACAAGGTTGTGTTAGAATGTCAACATCGGAAGAACTGTCGCGACATAAAGCTCCTATCGATACTAAAAACAAGAATATGGCATGATTCTATCGCAGACAAGGTATCATATGTCGCGACAAAGTCATAACAATCTGGGAAGAATACTTTGACAGATCAATCAATGTTGTGACATAATGAAAAATAGAAGCCAGAATCTATTTCACGACGAGTCTTATCACAATGTAGCGGATATTACGCAGAAGAAACTGTTGAGACACTGTATGAAAAAGTTATGTCGCGACAAGGTAAAGAATGTCGTGACAACTGAAAGACAGGTTTCTGATTACTGCAGGCTCATCGGGACCAGTGATCTTGACTTAGTGGTAACTTGGTTGCGACAAAAGAGTTCAATGTTGCAACATACTTCAAGGCCCGAAGTTTTGATTGTCGTGACAGGGGATATTAATGTCGGGGACACGAAATAAGGCGAACACTGGATAAATAAGGTCGCGACAGAATTCTCCATGTCACAACAAAGATTCTAACACAAGGAAGAGAAGTCTTGTCGCAACATAACAGAACTGAGTTGCGACACAAAGATGAGCTGAAGGCAAAAAGTCTTGTCGAGATATAAAAACTTGGTCGAGACAAAAACATCTACAACACCAATAGACAATGTCGCAACATCAAAATGAAGGCTATGACAGAAATCGAGGTTAAGTGGAGACAAGACTGCGTAGTGACGGACTTTCTGGTGCGTGAGCAAAGTCTTGACAATACAAGAAACATTGTTGCAACAAGAAAACAATAGAAATACTATTCTGCGACATAAAAACTGAGTCCTGGCACAAATTTGAAGAAGGCGCACATAAACGATGTCACGACATAACTATTCTAGTAACACACATGAGATTGTGTGACATATAATGGATAGAGCAGCGGAACCTTGTAGGACAAAGTGTTAAAAGAGCGAAAGATGTCGCGACAAAATAAATATGTTGAAACAAATATCGCGTAGGACTACGCATACTCTGATGAGACCTATGACAAAGAATTAAAACTCTGTCGCAACAACACTTTCAGGTCGCGACCAAGAATGCAATCTAGGCCAGAATTTTGGGGATCCACAATGTAGCCTCGAATTTAGGGCCCAAACTTCTGGGGCTCTATAAAAATAAACATTTGAGGAAAGCGAGGCAGTCAGTCGGTGGAAAAACCAGAGCATTTAGGGTAGGACTCTTTTAATAGTTTTTTTCTTTTATTTTTATTTTCTTCGTAGATTAGATTTAGCGTAGGATTTCAATTTGTTTACTAGACTTGAAACAGTGAATTGTTCAAAAGTTTCGAAGTTGAGAAAAATTGTTGAAGATCAATTTCGATTACTGTTTGAATATAATGAAATCTAGATAAAAGTTGGATTCATTTATTTTGGTTTGTCTGATTGCATTGGAAATTTCCTGATCAATATTTCAATGTCCATTGTGATTCATTTTTTGAGAAATACAACTTCCGCTGGGAAATATCTGAAGTTAGTTATGGTCTTTCCTGCACAATTAGAAAGAGATTTCTTGGATTGAGAATTTTGAATTTATTTGAATGATGTTGTTCATGAAGTGAATGTTTCCCAACATTAGTAACTTATACCCAATTAAAGATTGTTGTCGCTGCGATTTCGGGAGGCCCTGCAGGTGACACGAGTTGGAAATTCTTGAAACATGGATGCATTACTTAGGGAGTATGCTAGACTATTATTGAAGAACTAATAGGCTACAAATATTACTTAGATAAATCATCGATTTACTCGAGTTTGAGAATTAGTTGAGGAATCTATCAATTTAATCGATTAAATTTCTCCTTAGTCTTAGTGTGATCTTGATCCTCTGTTAGGTTAGATCTAATCAGAAAGAAGAACTCTTTAAGATCTCAAGGATGAGACATCGTGCGTCTTGTAGAAATGCGGGAATGGCCACGTGGCAGGAAGCATGAAATTAGTAGTCAAAGAAATGGGTATAGTATTGGAAAATAAAAATACGGATCTTATAAGAAAATATGATTACAAATGGCGGTTAGACACATGTTTGAGAAATGAACATGAATCTCTAATCAGTAAAATGTATAGTTAAGGAGAAATCAAACTATACTACCTTGCCTGTTTAATGAGTCGATTCAAATTCGTGATATAATAGAATTAGAATATCATTCTTAGGAATTGATAATTTCACAGCAGTGAAATCCTAGTGTCTACTTCCCGTAATAATCTGGTTAAGTCCAGTTTAGGTCTAGGATTTTAAAATTTTCTTTTATTATAGATGTAGAAATTTAGATAGTGGAATTCTTAGTTAGTGATTAGTGCTCAAAAAGTGATATTTTGAACCCTGTTTATTACAGGTTTTGAGCACTTTTTGTGTACTAATCAGCGTAATTAACCCGATTTTCATATTAAGGTCCCTGTTATTCTACTGATCGCATTTTGTGGCTAATTATGTAGTTTTTGCAGGCTATTTATGCCAAAATTATCGAGTCAATTCAAACACGAAGAACCCTAGTTGAACTCATCTTTGCAGATCAAATCTCATAAGGAAAGAAGAGCAAAAAGTGAGAAATATGGAACCTTGCGAGGAATTTTGCGGGGATGCGAAAATTCGCAACTGCATGGTACAGCACAACGAAATTTCACGGTGTTTGAAGCGCCATTTCACCTTGCCCTTATTCATGCCTCTACGCCTTTGTTCCTTCTCAACCTACGACAATTCACCGCTGCCAATTTGAATTTTTGCCTTTTTGTTCCTCTTTTGATTTCTTCCCATTTTGTCCTTGTAACAGTTAAATGCTTTTGTTGATTTTGGTAATTTTGCTTGTCTTGGTGGCTATATAAGCCATTTGTACACATTATAACGGGAGACTTTTTGTCCAGTGAAGAAACTTTTGGCGCGAAGAGCTCCAGTTTTCCCGCTTTTCTCCTTTTCTCTCATTTTCTCCCTTTCTCTCACTTTCTCCTGCGAAACACCTTGAGGATAATGACTCAAGGATGGTTAGCCTAAGCCTAAATCCTTGAAGAAGAGGGGCTGCTGTGCTTGATTTTGAGGTAAAATGGCGTTCTCACGTTTTCGAATACTTCAGCATTTATGATCATTTATGCTTATCTCTCCACTACAAGGGTTAAATCTCTTAAATATACCCTGATTAACCTGTATTTGGCAAGCTTTTTGGGTTCAGTGGATGCTTATTGCTAGATCCACTAATATCCGATTAGTTACCCTCTATTAGTTATTGTAGGGTAGGTTTAGGAGGTGTGTTCTCCTTGTCACGAGAGCATGTATGCTCTTTAAATGCCATTTTAAAGGAAAAATTATAAGGGTTCGAGTTTTTAAAGGCGAGGAATGAAGATCGGGGTTCGGAAATGACTATAGGTCATCCTCCCCAATGCGAGGAAAAGGACAGGGACCTCTCATTCACCTTAGGACCTCAAACCCCGGTGGCAGCCTTGAGGAGTTCTTTTCTTATTTTATTTCATTTTATTCTCAGTTTGAACAATTCGACCCCTTTGTTTTTAACGAGTACCCCCAATCAAGCGGAATTCACCATTTTGAATCAGCGTAAAATCATTTTGTGTAAGAAAACTCATCCTAAGTTCGGCCTAAAACCACTATCACTGCAGTAGCTTTGCTACGTATTAGGAGCTAGGTTACAAATATTGATGATTAGGAATTTTTCTTGTGGCACACCGAATCAAATGGCGTCGTTAGGGATGAACATGGTGCAAGTGAGAAGTTGTTGAACTTGTGATCCTCATCACAAGTGTTGGTGGTTCAATCTCTTTTTTTGCCTTTGCTTTTGTTTACTAGCCGGTTCATTCTTGGGTTGATTTAGTACATATTATCCATACATAGAATTTTGTTTTATTTCTAGCTAACATTAACCTTTTTGGTAGCCCTGCTTTCTTTTTGGTTGTCTGTCTGTGTTGCTTGCCTAGCAACTTATGCACCATTGGGGCAGGAACACTACAGGCATATTGGAAATGGTCGATTCTCCCACGAGAGCAGAGCATGAAGTGAGCATTAATAGTGGTCAGATGGGCCCCCATGAGACGACAAGTAGCGAGGGTGCGAGAGAAACCCCAATGCTTCTGAGTCAATGAGGGACCATATACACCCACGAGAGGTGGTGCACCCTCATGTATTGTACCTCTGTTGAAGACATGATTGTGGGACCTTACCTAATCCCCCTTGCTCCCCACTTTCCATAGCTGGAAAGTGAGACTATTTGCATATCCGAGAGATTTGAGGAAGTATGCAATACCTTGAAAGAGAGGTGCTAACACTTTGGACTGATGAAGCTAAAATGCTTTCCTCTAATTCTTAAGGACAAAGCTAGATTTGGCTTAACTCCTAAGGCCTTGAGGCAATCTGAAATTGGGCGGAGATGCGGTGAATTCTAAGAAATTTTTTCCATGCACAGGACCAATAGTTTGAAAAGGAAAATCTATACTTTCGCAGCCAATGATAATGAGAAGTTCTATGAATCTTTGAAGAAGATATATATGGGACATCGGTGCATGTCCCTCACCATGGCTTTGATACATAGTCTTCAGTGAATCACTTTTTATGATGGGCGTCCCCTGTATGAAGCGGTGTTAGAAACCATGTGTGGAGGGACTTCTTTGAGTAAAAATCGAGAATAATCCATGGATTTTACGAGTTATGAGAGACCTCTAAAGGCATGGGATGAGCCTTGAGGCCGAGATAAATGAGGCTGCATCCAGTTCAGAGCATGTACTCCTCCCGAAGAGATGGAAATGAAGATGAAGCTATCCATAATTTAGGAGAGATTGGAAGAAATGGAAGGAGAGAAAACACATGAGGTGATGGTGGCTGAAGTCCCTCTACAGGCCAAGCTATGCTTCATTTGTCAATCAACTGAGCATGTGGGAGAGCAATGTCCTACCATTCCAGCGGTAAGAGAGATGTTTCTAATCGAGGCGATTTGTTGGTTAAAAGCAAACCTCCACCCGATACCCCATATAGCAATACATATAATCCCAATTGGAAGGAACCGCCTCGTCTCTTGAGCCAAATCCCAGCTTATATGCCCCTGGTGCCAAACAACAATTTGGTTCTTCATCATGACCCGACCACCACCATCCTCATCCTATTGAACTATTATTTTAAATTTGGCTTGAGTGGTAGGTGATTTTGTGGAAAGCAAAGGAATCAATGTACAATTGGCTCGAAGAGGTGTCACGTGAAGCACCACTGAACAAAAGATGGTGGGCTCCAAAGTGATCTCAATCGAGAAAATAGATAATCTACAGTATTCCATCACGGGATTACATTTCTATGGGAGGTACGGGGAGAAAGGGAAGATTCCTGCCCAAACCATTTGATCTGGGAGTCCATGAGATAGGTTCTACCGATAGCCGCCCACGAGGATGGATGAGTAAAGGCTATCATCACTTTAAAGTGGAAGCGGGTTGGTGACCAAATTTTGACTGTTGAGGGAGGTCAGGAAGAGAAAGGAAGTGGAGACGAGAACATATAGTTATAAAAGAAGATTCAATGAAGAAGAAACATGCCTCCTCCATTTCATATTATTAAAAGGTAAGAAAAGGCCTCCAATCATACTGAAATCTTAGAAGTTGCTCAGGCAGAGTGGTGATATCCTTGCTAGACATGATTAAATGAGTTCAACATTATGCCCAATTTTTAAAGAGTTTGTGGATAGTCGAGAGGGTTGGGCATTGGCAGAAAATATTCTCAGCGAGCAGTCAATGCAATCATTCAAAGCAAGACCCCGGTGAAATACAAGGATCCAGGATCCCCCACCATTTCAGTTAACATCGGGGGAACTTATATAGATAAAGCACTGCTGGATTTAGGAGCCAATGTCAACCTGCTACCTTACTTGGTATACAGCTTGATTAGGTTTGGGGCGAAGCCTACCAACATCCTCTATCCTTAGTTGATCGATCGAGTACTAAAAATTCTAAGTGCATAGTTGAGGATGTTTTTGGTTAAGATGGACAAATTTTATTATTTGGTGGACTTAGTAGTTCTTGTCTGGCCAGATGGCGAGAGGGCACCCAACAAGTGCCTATCATATTTAGAGCCATTTTGGCCACATCTAATGCCATAATCAATTTCAGGAATGGAGTCATGCAGCTTACCTTTGGCAATATGACTTTGGAGCTTAATATCTTCCACCTAGGCGTGGCACAAATCGGCCAAAGGTAGGAGCTTGAAATTGATGAAGAACGGTGAAGCGGTTGATGAAAAATTCTTGCATCGGTCCTCCTCCGGCAACACTTGATTCCCCCGGCACCACGAAAGGCGGAGTGCTTAAAGCGGAGAGTGAAACTCGGCTGTTGTAGCTCACCTCACGGCCCGAACATGGAGGACTTCTCCTCCTTGACCCTCCATGAGCCCCAGAAGGACTACGTAAAAACGGGAGTGGTTTTTACGGTAACATAGAAACAACTCCAATTTTGTTGGAACTTTATTTTAACTACTTTAAGTTTTGTTTGTGATTTATTTTATTTTTTCTTTTTAGATTATCTTTAATTTTAAAGGTCTGTTTGTTTTCGACCCATTTTTTAATTTTTCTACATTTTTTCTTAATTTTTTACGTGTTTATTTTAGGTTTGGGTGAATTTTTTTGAAGCAGGGGAGATGTAGGAGCCAAAGAGCAAAACCCAGCAATTTTCGCAAGGTTGCGAAATTTCGCAACCCCTGCTAAATAGAAAATTTTCGCAACGGTAAAAAAAATTCGCAACTGTGCGAAATTTCACAACCGCCCTTTAGCAACTATACGAAAGGCTTCCCATAAAAGACAAACATGAACAGTGCAGCTGGTAAAAAAAACATAAAAAATCTTATATATATATATATATATATATATATATATATATATATATATAATAAATAAAAAATTTTGTCTTTGAAAATATTTTTATTTAAAAAAAATCACGGTTGAATTTTCCCTTGACCTCCCCCACTACGTGATTTTGTTTGTTCCTTGCTTTTTCATCAGACCGTTTAAAGCGTTCTTGTTTTGTTGAGCTTAGAGAGTGTAGAATCTAAATATATCTAGAAATAACACTTTTGAAATTTTGATAAAGGCTTAATTTTCAAAATGCTACAACTGATCACTTTTTTCCTCTCTTTTCTTCTCCTAACTTGTTTATTTGAAGCCCAAACATAGTGAATAAGATTAATAGGTGGAAGCTTGTGAAGTCTCTATCTAACAAGAGCACATTTTCATCAGGAGGTGTCTTTACTCCTTAAATTTCCATCCCATAGCCGCATTGAGGACAATGTTGAATTTGGTTGAGGGAGAGTTAGGAAAGGAAGTGTTGTTTTTTTTTGCTCATTTTAATGAAATACATTTTGTGAAAAGTTTAATGGCTTGCTATTTTGGTTTCTTGCATAGTTGTTTGTTTTGTTTGTGAAGTTGTTAGTTTGTTTTTGAAAAGCTGAAAATATTGTCATTTTTTATATATATAATACATACTATACAGCTCACTTTTTCGATTTTAAAAAAAATTACACCCATTTTTTTTGTGTTTTACCTAGCCTGCAGTTTGAAAAATTGAAACTTTGTCCAATTCTATTGATGTTAGATTGGTTCCATGCCTAATCGAGTGGATGATTAGTTGAATTCTTGCTGCTTTTGACCTTTTTCTTTCACCTCTAGCTAACCACACGGTGCACATCGAGGTTTTAATAATATTAGAATTTGAAGAAGCTGCCTAACCTCCTAAACTTTACCAAAACCTACCTAGCTTAGTTGACTACCTTTAATAGAGTTAGGACCCCCATGAAAGAAGGCCAATGTGTCTTCTAAAATGAAAAGAGTGGAAAGAAAAAGAAAAAGAAAAAGAAAAGGAAAAAGAGAAAGAATTGCAATGCTTTGCCTTGAGAGCAAGCACGATCAGGGTATATCGTGAAAGATCATTTAAAACCCGGTGCCCTAAGCCAGGCGGATTTGGGTCACCGACTTAGTGCTCGCTACATGGGTGGATGGGTGAGGTTTAGCGAGTTGTAGGTGCTGGAGTCTCGAAATCATTTGGAGTCCGGGGTGAAACCTGAAGAGTTAGCGGTCGAAAGATCCTTATGACTTGATGCCCTAAACCTTAATTGGTTGGGAGTCATCGGTGGATCCCCGTTACATGGACTTTGGTGAGGTCGATTCCTCAGCATTGCACCCCTACAACACAAAAAGAGTTGTGGAATAAGAGTGGGTCCTAATCTATTTAGGTTGGTTAGTGTCCTAGATGGAGGTAGTAGCTTGGTTGGGGGGAGAATGCAGTTTAGCAATTTATTGTTAAGAACTGATCAAACAAACACTTAGGTTTTGGTGGAAGTCTTTGGTTGATTCACTAAGAGGGAGGCTCTTTTGATGCTCAATTCTGTATGGCATTCATTCTCTCGAGATAGTTATTGGATAAGGGTTTCAGTGATTCTCATTGAGGTTAGGCATTACTTTCATTCTAACCTTTTGAAATACCATTTTTTTGTACATCATTTTGTTATTGTTTTGTATGCTCTCTCTTCTTTCATTGCTAAGGGATTAGCAATGTGTAGTTTAAGGGAGTGTGATTAGTGCTCAAAAGTGCTATTTTGAACCACATTTGTGCGGGTTTGAGCGCACGTGTACTAATCAGCGTAATTAACCCGATTGGCATATTAAGGTCCCTACTATTCTACTGATCACATTTTGTAGCTAATTTTGTAGTTTTTGAAAGCTATTTATGCCAAAATTATCGAGTCAATTCAAACATGAAGAACCCGAGTTGAACTCATCTTTGCAGATCAGATCTTAAAAGGAAAGAAGCGAAGTGAAATATGGAACTGCGGGAATTTTTGCGAGTTACGAAAATTCCCTTGACTGCGAGAATTTCACAATGTTCTTGGCTTGCCCATTTCCTGCTTGCCACTATTCATGCCTCCTCAGCCCTACGACACTATTCCTGCTGCCCGTTTGAATTTTTGCCTTTTTGTTCCTCTTTTGATTTCTTCCCATTTTGTCCTTTATATGATGGCTTGCTTTTGTTGATTTTGGTAATTTTGCTTGTCTTGGTGGCCCCATATGGCAATTGTACAC
Organism: Tetrastigma voinierianum; assembly: GCA_016808115.1. NCBI lineage: Eukaryota > Viridiplantae > Streptophyta > Magnoliopsida > Vitales > Vitaceae > Tetrastigma > Tetrastigma voinierianum. Next base: position 1,477,450 of record JAEQBH010001040.1, on the reverse strand, counting down.
ACTATAATGGGAGACTTTTGTCGATGAAGGCTTTGGCACGAAGAGCTCCAGGTTTTCCCACTTTCTCCTTTTCTCTCATTTCTACCGCTTTCTCTCACTTTCTCGCTTGCGAACACCCTTGAGGATGACAACTCAAGGATGGTTGAAAACTAAACCCGTCCTTGAAGAAGGGCTACTTGTGCCAGTTTTGAGGTAAAATGACTGTTCTAACGTTTTCAATGCTAGCATTTATGATCATTTATGCTTCTGTCTCTCACTCTAGGGTTAAATCTCTTAAATATACCCTGATTAACCTATATTTGGAAAGCTTTTTGGAGTTCGGTAGTGCTTGTGCTAGATCCACGATATCAGGTCTAGTTGCCCTTTATTAGTTCTTGTAGGGTGGAGTTTAGGAGGTGTGTTCTCCTTGTCTGGGAGTATGTATGCTCTTCATCACCATTTTTTGAAGGAAAAATTATAAGGGTTCCAGTTTTAAGGCGAATGAAGATCCGGTTCGAGGAAATGACTATAGGTGTCCTCCGACACGAGGAAAGGACAGGGACCTCTCATTCACCTTAGGACCTCAAGCCCGGTAGCCAACCTTCAAGGAGTTCTTTCATATTTTATTTCATTTATTTTAGTTTTCAAACAATTCCAACCTTTATTTTTAACAACACCCCCGAATCAATGAAATTCACCATTTTGAATCAGCATAAATCATTTTTGTGCGAATAAACTCATCCACTAAGTTCGACCCTTATACTATCTTGTGATGGGTTGCTACGGTATTAGGAACTGGAGTTACAAATATTGTTGATTCAGTACACCTAATGTGGCCTGAATCGGTTGGAGTTCTGAAATTTTTATGAAATGAAAGTTGAATAGTGTAGAACTTTAGTAGTTGGGTAGTTGAACTTTGAATTCTTTCAATCTACGTAGAACGATATCTAGGACTTATAGGTCCACTTTTGTTACTTATGCGACACATTGCGCACAGTATTATGACTAAACTAAATTTTAATAAAATCATTGACAAAGCGAGTTTATTATGAGCATACATGTTCAATTTTGGTCAAAGAGTTTTTGGTGCTTTTACTAGGGATTAGATAATAGTCCTTTGGTAACAGTAGCAAAAATTTGATCTCTATACAAAAATTGGTCAACAAGTTTTTGGTGTCGTTGCCGAGGAGAGAAGGAATTTAAAATCAATGACAAAGAAAAATCTTGAATTTGGACATTTTTCTTTGTTTTTACAAAAATTTAAAAAAAAAAACAACAAAAAATAGTTTTAACAGTAGTGGTTGAATAAGCCACTGATATTTTTGGAAGCCGAAAAAGATACATAATTTTTTATATCACTGACTCCATTTGATCTCAGTGTGTTTCTACTTTCAGGAAGAATTTAAATGCATAAAAGACCCGGGAAAAGCGAATCACATTTGCCTCTGAACGAAATTGAGAACCACCAAATGCGAGAAGAATCACTAGTCTGAGAATCGAGAAATATGGAAAATCAAAGAGAAAGGTTGCAGACTATTCCAGAAGAAGAAGAAGAAGTGGAGAGAAATCAGAGGCCTAATACTATGGAGAGATTTTGGAGCTATTATCGAGAAGGAATACTGCAATTAAGGCTGACATAATTGAAGCAAGTAATTTTGGTGAAACCCGACGTTGATTACTATGGTGTAGCAACACCCCGATTCCTGAGGTCATCCCTGCGAAGATCCCATGAGCATATGGGAAGATTCATGAGCATGGCCAACATAGTCAAAGCGAATGGGTGAGGCAAAGTAATCAGTACCGAAGCTCCTCATTTTCATTGAGATGTGGCGCTGACATGGCTGGTCATTGGTAGTGGAATTAATGAACACTTAGGAAGAATTGGTGGAAGCTTATATGAGAGCGGATTCTTTTCCTCCAACTCTCCTTCTTGAGAGAGGAGAAATAATTGTCTTGAAGCAAAGGGGAAGATTAAGAACCTCTACCTTGCATGGAGAGATTCAAAATATTGCTAAAGATGTCACATGCATGGAATAGTTGACCACTCGGATGGATATTTTCTATCATGCTATGAAGATTATGCCTCAAGGGTATATTGATGCATCCTGCACAATGGGGCTTTTAAAAGAAGAAATGCAAAGAAGGCATGGGCGTTGAAGACCTTGGAAAGTAGCTACAAGGCTCCGTCTGAAGCTTTAGGGAACTGATAGCAGGTTGAAAATGGATGTATTGAGCTTGATAGAATGGCGACCATAGAAGCAATTTGGATGCGTGATGAACAAAGCGGGAAACAATGAAGAAGAATGCACACTTTCACGTGAAGTGGGAAGCGATAGAAGAAAGAAGTAGAAGAAGTGTTGAGGAGGCTAGTTGGAGAAGAGCCACACCAAAGTTAAGGAGACCAAGTATATGAATGAGCAGAAAGTAGTTATCACTTCAAGCTAACCACAACACTTGACACACTATACACCGGCAAGAACCATGAAAACTTTTCATATGGTGGAGAACACAGTAGGGCCACTAGACACAGACGAAATTGCAACCAGTATCTTGCCAGGTTCAAGAACAACGTGATGAGAATGATGAGGAAGTATTAAGATTGAAGGACTCGATCCTTTGAAGATCGGATGCTTCATTCATGTCGGAAAACAAAGGATTTTGAATCTACGTAGAGATTTTGACCTTGAAAATTTCGAGCAAAACACTGATCATGTTTCAAGCAAATACGATGCCTGATGAGAAACTTGGAGACTCAAGTAGGGCATTTGGCCTTATTCTTGCAAAGCCAATCCATAATTGAATTTCCTGAAGTATGCTGAGATCAATCAGATCACCATTATCAACTACGATAGTAGCGATGATATGAATTTCAAGGAAGTGAGAAGGTGTAGGACAAAGCATACATAGGCGGGTTTAATGAAGAATAGCTCAAACTAGATAAGCGAACAAAGAGAATTCTTGGGCGAAGACACTTTGCAGCACGAGTGCAGCTAAGGACATTAAACTGAGCATCTTCTTGGGAGGCAACCCAAGCAGGAATTTTTAATTTTATGTTTTAAATAGTTTTATTAATTCAGTAGAATGTTATGTATTTGAAGTTTTAGTTAATCTGTTAGTAGTTTTATGTTAGTGTTGTTGATTTTCAGGATAATGAAGCAAAAATTCAAGAAGATCCTTATTAAGAAGCACATTGTTTCAAAAGAAAATATGAAAATTACCCTGAGGGGAGAAATTCTAATTCCCTAAACTGTATTTAATGACAATGCATGTACAAGTTTGGGGGAATGTTAGCATGTTTGAATAAAAATATATTAAGAAAATCGAGGAAAGACATATTGAATTAAGAAATGAGATAAGTGTTCATACTTGAATTGAAGAAGTTTGATAGTTTGAATAAATGTTCATACTTATGTTCAAATGAGTATGAGTGGGAGTATATTGCGTTGAATGTTTTATGAGAGAAGAAAGAGAAAGATGAAAATTCAAAAACTTACGATTAATGTCCTGACACACTTTTTATGTGTCGTGACACACTTAAGTAAGACAGGTGAAAGGGAAGTTTATGTCGTAACCACACGAGTTCTCCAATGTGCAACATAAATTCAAAAGAGCACTAAGGAAATGTCATGACATATTTTCTATGTAGCGACACAATTTAACGATACGTCTCTAAAATTGTGTCACGCTGACTATTTTTGTTTGTGGTAATGAGGAGCATTAATGATAAAACAAACCACAGAGACCAAATGTTGTACTGACATTCGTAGGCGAGATCAACCAGTTGGCTTATAAATAGAAAATTTTTGAAAACGAAGAGCCACCATTCTCATAAACTCTCAACCTTCTCAACTTCTTACTCAAACTTCCACCATCTCATTCTCTAAAACCCTAGAGCTTCGAAGTCCTGACGTTACCATGTCTGATTCTACCACCCTAATTTCAAACATCAACGAAATCATGGAAGAGTATACTGAGCTGGAAAATCAAACAGAACATGCAAGTTGAGGACAGGGAAGATGAAAATGGCTTGATAGCGAGGAAAAGGAAGAATCAAGAAAGAAAAGGGGCGTGAAGCAGGAGCGGGACGGATGAAGAGAAAGACGAGGAACTTTGTTTCATAAAGCGACAACTCTAATGGAAGGAAGTCTGAAAGATAGAGGCTTCATTGCTGAAAGGGGGTTCAAACAAGTTATCTCTCCTTTTGATGAAATACTAAAGAGGATTGTAGTCCTTTCGGTGAACGCCCTGAAGAACTTTGGTTATGCTTCTTTGGTGAAAGAATTCTTTAGAAATATAGTGAAAAAGAAGAGGAAAAAAAGTATATGTCGAGAGGACATTGGGTAGAGTTCGATAGAAGAGATAAGCAGTTAGTCGATACGAGGATGCAAAATGGTTCTAAGTTCAAGAAACAACTAGGAACGAGAACACCGAGAGAAAATATGAGACAGTCATAATTTGGAAAAGGAAAATGGAAAGGACAAGGAACCCTTTTAAATCCATTGCCGGAGGATGCGGCGAAACGAAGCCAGGTATGGTTCTACTTTATCAGTTATGTCATATGCCTTCTAAGCATCTAAGCATAATGAGAAGAGAGGAAGCAATCCTCCTCTGCGCATTACAGAAGGGTTAGAAGATAAATGTGGGAAAATTTATTGAAAAGTCTATCTTGGGTTACTTTGAAAGCAAATGCAGGGGAATGATTCCACACCCAGCCATAATAACCAAACTTTGCATCCGAGGGGGAGTTGACGAAGAATGGGGGACTGAGGAAACCTACCTCAGAGCCTCCCTTTTGAGCTTAACATGTATAACTAAAGGACTAAAGAATAGAGGGAAGGACAAAGAAAAAGAAATAGAAGTAGAAAAGGGGAATGAAGGGTGCACTAGCTAGAGCGATTAGAGCTAGCGCCAATGCAGCAGCTCATGAGTCAAAGCCGATTATGGAATGCACCCCAAGCTTAGGCAAGGCCCATAGCGGAGCAAGTGAAAGTTCGGGTAGAGCTGTATGATCATGAATTGATAGAGATTGCTAATGTCATGTTGCATGAAATGAAGAAAGAGATAATAAGTTAAAGACACATCTTATTTCGGGGATGAGTATTTCGATACATATATCAAGAAAGGGGACTGAATTTAGAAGGGATCTGATGAAGAAAATGGATGAAGAGTGGAACATAAAAAATAGAAAGGGACCTGAGTGGAGAAGCAGTCTTGAAGGGAGATAGAGTGTAGTGCCACGGAAGCTGACATGGACTTAAGAGATAACAACTGTATGAACATTCTAGGACACTGGAAACAAAGTTTTTGCTTGATGAGCTATGAGATAAAAAACAATAGGACACTCTTGGAATCTCTAGCTATGAGGCAGGGAGAACTTACGGAGGGTAATGCCAAGATCCTAGACTGGGCGATGAAGACAATGTCAGCCAGAAGAAGATACCCCTACCCGCAATCCCGAATCTGGCTTGTAGACCACACCTGCTATAGTCCCCGGGGTGTTACGAGACCCACAGACCACATCTTAACCAGTTCAATTGGACGGGGCCGCCTTTCACCATATGCGTAAAGAAAAAGAATTAAAATCATAGTTTATTCGCACGTAAACCTGTAGCTAGGAAGCTCCGAACCAACAAAATTTGTAAACCTATACATTCTACTGTTGTATCCTAACTACTGCAGTATAACGGCTCTAGGGTCGAACTCAGGAATAGGTTTTCTTTGCGCAAAATGATTTACAATTGATGTAAAATGGTGATTTCACTTTGGATTTGGGGTTTGTAAAAACGATTAGGTCAGTGGTTTGAGCGCAAACAAAATGAAATCAGAATGTAAAAAGAACTCCTTGAAGTCTCGAGCCCTTGCGGGCTTAAGGTTCTAAAGCGAGAGTCCTCGGGTCCTTTTCCTCGCATTGGGGAGGATGACCTATAGTCATTTCCCGAACCGGATCTTCGTTTAGCTATAAAACCTGAACCCTAAAAGTTTTTCTCTTGAGATACAACATTTATTGGCCATTCATGTTTCAAAGCGTGCGCGATTCTTTAACCTAACACAGGAGGCAAATAGAAGTAGCAACTAAGCGAACCTCGGTGGATCTAGCGGTAAGCATCCTTTGAGCCCTAAAATCTTCGGTAAATCTTTGGCCCTAATCAGGTACATCAAAAGGATTTCGCTTTGAGGCGAGATATAGAGACGCAAATGACAATAACCGCAGCCATGTCTCGAAAACGAGAGGACAGTTTACCTTAAAACTTTAACCCCGGTAGCCTCATAACCCCGGGGATGAGGGGAGTTTGTGACCATCCCTTGAGTTGTCATCCTCAAGGAGTGTTTGGCATGCGAGAAAGTGAAAGAAAGAGGGAGAAAACGAGAGAAAAGAATAAAAGTGGAAAAACTGAAAGGTTCCCACCAAAAGTTTATTGCATCAAAAGTTGTCCTATACAAGTTTTGACTGAGGCTTATATACTACTCAGAGCAAGGGAAATTACAACAATGTATGAAGTACCCAAATTACATAGAGGGTAGTTTAGGAAAAAGTAATAAAAAAGCTGGTCAAGGTGGGTCCAAATTGGACTTAGAGACGGGATTGTGGTCGCAACCACACCAAGGGTATGATGTTCCAATTTTCTTAGGTTCCTAGCTCGATTTCCTTCTAACCTGGCGTGAGCTCAGTTAAACTTGGACTCCTCGTGCTTGGATCGACTCAACTAATTTTAGCATAAATGCTGCAAAACTACAAAATTAGCCACAAAATGTGATCGATATTATAGCGGGACCTTAATGTGCCAATTGGGTTAATTCTGGCCCGATTAGTACACAAAAGTGCTCAAAACGCAATAAACGGGACTCAGAGCGCACTTTTTGAGCACTAATCAATAGTACAATAGGAAAAAGGAACTCACCCCAGTAGAGGAGTTGGAAGAATATCTAAGGATGGAAGCAGCCAAGGAGAGGGGTGCAAGGAATAAAAAAATTAACAATACCCTACCTTTTCCATCTCCACATCCTCTATGTATTCAAAGCCCATTCCTCTTAATAAAATAAAGATTTTTGCAAAAAATTTGTGTTCATTTGTGTTTTTGCTTGATTGTGTTTTGATTTATTTTCTTTGCTTCATGATTGCCAATTGCTTGGTTGAAATAAAGAAGAAATCAACTGCCTGGATCAAATAGTTTATTTGCTGCAGCATGTTTGGGTGAAATGACTTGAGAACAATTGAAGTTGTGTTGTATTGTTGTGAGCTGAATGCATGATCAAAATGAACTTCTTTACTTGATTAAAATAACACAACAGCAAAATTCAAATCCAAACAACCACTGATAGATGCATTGTGGTAGCTAATCCTCGATTGGAAAAGGAAATTGCGGTTGCTTGGGAATAAGTTGAATAGTCGAATCTGAATAAGGATTTTCTGACCTTTATTATTATACGATAAGGTCAGTAAAAATCTAGAAAAACAATGCACATGGTCAAAGTGAGTCCTTAACAAATTGTGAAAAATTAGGGACATCTTCTAGGTTCATTCACAGTCAAATAGTCCAATGTCCTAGAACTTGTTAGATTGTTAGTCAGGCGAAATCTGGCTTGATACCATAATAAGAAGTGAGAGAGGCCATCCTTGGAAGATTAGGCCTTTCATGCTACCCTCATAATATGCACAAGCATGCACTCTGTTCCATAATTAGGCAAATTGCCTAGTTTCTTCATTTAACCAGCAATTAGAAACCTCAAACCCTTCTTTATTCTAATCCCTACGTGTAATAACCCTTTATTGCCGGGTTTGAAAAGAACCTCAAAATGAAAAGAAATGACCAAGATTGGAGGAATGTTATTTTGAATTGAAGGGAAAAACAAGAATGGAGGATGGAAGAAAGAAAAGAAAAAATGAAGGAAAAGAAAGGAAAGCAAAGAAGAAGTCAAGGATTGTGAATTTTCAAATTGGAAAAAGTTTCATCTTGTGGCCTTCCTTTCTTGAACAATTAAGTTCATAGGGGTGTTTCAACACTTAGTACCACCCCAATGCCAGGCGGTAGGGGCTACTAGCAAAGTTCTCTATATGAGTTGTAGAAAGCCTAAAAAGTGAAGCATTACACTATTCCTAAAAATCTTTGACAAGTGAAAAGAAAGAAGCAAAAAGGGCTTCTATATAAAGGAGTGAAGCTTGATAAGAATAGCGTGCGAATAAAATTACCAAGATAAGAGTATGTAGTATGGACATCGAGGAATCCAAGTTTGGGAAAATTTCTTTTCGACATCGGTAGAAAAGAAAGGGATGAGAGATAGAGACAAAGATAAGTAGTGAATCGTTTATAATTCCTGATTATCCACTTGATAACCCGAGCCCAGGCTTCTGACTAAAAGGCCTAATTGATCTTGAAGGTTGTATTTGCCTACATTAGTGAGACTATGAAAAACAAGCATATAGGACTTAAAATGATATCACAGTAACATGTCGAACCCAGGAAGAAAATTAGCTAATTTAGCTAAAGAGAAAGGGAAAAAAGACCATCACACACTCATAGATCGGGATGAATTGACTGAATTGTTTACATTTCAAAAATCATTAGTTTTGTTTTATGATAGTAATTGAAAAATTTTACTAAGTCTGAATTGAAAACTATATTTGAAACCATGCTGCAACTAACTAGTTTCAATTCAGGAGGTTGATTCAAAAAGGATTGCGGTAGAAAGCATAAAAATGTCCCTAAAAATAAAGCTGAATTGTTTGAGGACAAACAAAATTTTCTTTTCTTTGCTTAGGGACAAGAAAAAATTTAAGTTTGGGGGAATTTGATGAGTCTTAAACTCATCTATTTTTAATCCATTTTTCTAGCTTATTTTTAGTATATTCAGATATGTTTTAATGTCAAATGATGGATTATTCACCAACTTTGTGTTTTGCATGTTTTAATTCAAAAAGGAGAAATTTTCATCAAGAAAGAAGAGAAAAAAAACAATGGCGGTAGTCTATGTCACGACAGAGTTCTGTGTGTCACGATAAACGTCCAAGGAAATGGCTAAGGAAATCTGTCACGACAATATTTCTTCTATAGCAACATAAAGGACTAAATATAGAAGATGAGCTATGTCGTGACAAAAGAGAGCTTGTCGCGACAGAACATGGGAAGAATGTAACAAGTCAGCTGAGACAAAGAGAGATAATGTTGTGACAAGGTTTGTCAAGCGGATGTTAACATTAGGAAGAACTATGTGACTTAAAGCTCGTGTCGCGACATTAAAAAACGAGGAAGAGAGCATAAATTCTATCGCGACAAGGTATCTTCTGTTACGACAAAAATTAAAGAGCAATACAAGAAGAATCTTTGCGACGGTCGATCTGTGTTGTGACATAATGAAAAATATAAGGCAGAATCTATGTCATGTGAAGTCTTCTCTATCGCGACAGCGATTATTGCAACTTGGAAAAGCACATTTGAGACCACGTATGAAGAAGTTTTGTAAACGAGGTAATCAATGTCATGACACTAAAGACAAGGTTTACGGTCTGACAAAGAGAAACAAAGTCGTGACAAGTGATCTTGACTTATTGAACTAACCTAGTTCTGATAAAGGTTGATGTTGCGACATACTTGAGTTGAAGAAATTTTGATGTCATGATAGGGATATTGGTCACGACAAATAAATAAGTGAAATAGATAAACAAGGTCGCGACGAGACTTTGCATGTCGCGAAAAGATTCGACACAAGGAAGAAGACTTATAGTGACATAATAGAATGGAATTGAGACACAAAGATGAGCTTAAAGGCGAAAAGTCTTGTTGCGGCAATATAAACAGTGCAAAAGAAAAAATCTATAACACCGATAGATAATGTCCTGACATCAAAATAAAAGCTACAACAATCAGAAGTTCAATGGAGACAAGACTGCAGCCATGACAAACTTTCTGGTCGCGACGGGAATGCTAACTGTCTGAAACATTGTTGTAACAGAACGGCGAAATCTTGTCACGAAATGGCCAGAATTAGCGACCTGGAATTTAAGAAGCTACGAAACGAATGTCGCCAACATAAGCGATTTCCTAGTAAACACACATGAGATTGTCGCAACATAGAATGGATAGAACGACAGACCTTGTAGAACAAAGTGTTAAAGAGCCAAAGAAAGATCTGTCGCGATAGAGGAAACTTTGTCATGATAGAATAAATATGTAGAAGAAAATACTGTCGTGACAGACTATTGCATGCTGCAACAGAGACCTGCAACAAAGAATTAAAACTCTATCGCAACAACACTTTCAGGTCGCAACCAGGAATGAAATCTAGGCCAGAATTTTGGGGATCCATAATGTAGCCTTGAATTTAGGGCCCAAACTTAAAGGCTCTATAAAAAGAAACATTTGAGGAAAGCGAGGCAGTCAGTCGGCGAAAAAATCAGAGCATCTGGGGGAGCTGATGACTCTTTTGTACTTTATTTTTCTTTTTATTTTCTTTTCTTCGTAGATTAGATTTAGCATAAGATTTCAATTTGTTTACTGGACTTGAAATAGTGAATTGTTCAGAAGTTTCGAAGTTGAGCTAAATTGTTGAAGATCAATTCTAATTACTGTTTGGATCTAATGAAGTCTAGATAAAAGCTGGATTCATTTCTTTCAATTGATTACGCATTGGAAATTTCTTGATCTGTATTTCAGTGTTCATTATGATTCAGTTTTGAGAAAGTACAACCTGCTCACAGAAAGATACGGTAGTTATGGTACTCTGCACAATTAGAAAGTTTTCTTGGATTGAGAATTTTGAATTTATTTGAATGGTGTTGTTCATGAAATGAATTGTTCCCAACGTTGGCCAAATTATTCCCAATTAAGGGTATTGTTGGCTCTACGATTCAAAGGGAGGCCCTCAGGTGACTTCGTGGAAATTCACGAGAGCATGGATGCATTACTTAGGGGTATGCTAATTGTATTGAAGAACTAATGAGCACTAAAAGATTACTTAGATAAATCATCAATTTACTCATGGTTTGAGAATTAGTTGAGGGATCTATCAATTTAATCAATTAGATATTTATCCTTGGTCTTGAGGAATGATCTTGATCCTATGTTAGCTTAGATTTAATCAGGGAAAGAGAGAACTCTTTAAGGTCTCAAGGATGAGACATCATTCATCTTGTAGAAATTTGTGATAGCCTGTCTTAGGAAGTAAGAAATGTAGTGCTAAGAATGCGTTATGAAGTATTGGAAAGAAAAATCACAGCGAGATCTTACAAAAATCGATTACAAAGTAATTGGTTAGACACATGTTTCAGAAATGAACATGAATCTCTAATCAGTGAAATGTATGGTTAAGGGAGAAATCCGAACTATACTACCTTGCCTCTTTGACAAATTCAGATTTCAATTCATGATATAATAGAATAAGAATATGTTGCAGGAATTGATAATTTCACAGCAGTGAAATCCCAGTGTCTACTTCCAGCAATAATCTAGTTCAATCCAGTTTAGGTCTAGGATTTTAAATTTTTCTTTTATTATAGATGTAGAAATTTAGATAGTGGAATTCTTAGTTAGGTTACTGAAAATTTTATGAAATGGAAGTTCAAATAGTGTAGAACTTGAGTAGTTGGGGTAGTTGAACTTTGAATTCTCTTCAATCTTTGTGGGAACGATATCGAACTTATAGGTTCTTTTTTTACTTATACGACACATTGCACTTAACGTATTATGACCAAACTAAATTTTTTAATAAAATCATTGACAAAGCGGGATTTTATTATGAGCATACATGTTCTATTTTTTTTTAACAAGTTTTGGTGGCTTTCTGCGGGGATTGGAATGTAAATAGTCCTTTGGTAACGATGTCGAAATTTGATCTACATGCAAAAATTGGTCATGATTATTCAACCTCGAAAGGCTTATAATTAGCAGAGCGAGAATCGCAGGAGATTTTGAGACTATAAGATGGAATTTTGGCTTAGATATAATAGGATTGTCCAATTGCACCAAATACCCTAGGATTTTATCATCTCTTGGTATCCCTTAGTTTCATAGTTCATTAGTTCAATTAAGCTTCCTTTAGTTTAGTTTATTTTAATTTATATTTTAATCCATCAGCATTGAATGTTTGGATATTAGAGAAACATTCTAATTTTGGCATAGCATCCTCATTTTCCTTATTGATCGATATTTGTACATTCTGGAGCTTTATTGCCGACAAGTGTATGCCTTGCAAAATAGGCACTTTATTGCATAGTTTATTTATATCATGAATGCGCCTATCAAATTTTGCCGTCGTTGCCGTGATTATAGGTCTTTAGTGATGTTTAATGTAGAAAGGATTGCAAAACGCCTATCACCTTTCTTGAGTAGGATTGAGGCTTCATAACTAAAATCATTGAACAAGGGTATTCTTCAGAGCTCCCTTCAAACAAAGTCGGGTTGTCGAATATGAAAGGTTACCCTCTTAGTAAAGCAAATCAGTAGGGCATGGTTGGTTGCTAGCCCGATCCATTACCAATATGATATCAAAATCAATAATTTTTAGCAATATCAAATCAGCATGCAGTTCTCTACCCTCAAACACAATACTATCATTCTTAGAACTCTACGCAGCCGAAAGATTTCCTGATTGGCATAAAGAGACAAGCTGTATCAAATTATAGCAAAAATTTAGTAGATAAGCTGATAGATAAACCAGGCATAAATAAATGAATGGTAGCTCTTGGATCAATAAAGCGCTCTAATTTGTTGGGAATTAAACTAAATAATACATGTGACAACCTCTAGTGAGGCTTGAGCATCTTCGTTTGTCATGGCAGACACTCACCCTTGGGTCCTTGCCTAGCCTTTCCTCCATATGGTTTTTATGCTTGAGAATTCTTTATTTTTGGGAAATCTCAAACAAAATTCCCACGTTCACCATAATTAAAGCATGCGCCAATCTCTTTGTAGCACATAGTACCACCATGTTGCTTGTCGCACTTACTACATGGAGTGACCTTGTTATTCCACAGCTGTAATTTAGTACAACAACCTTATCTCGTGAAGTACTTGGCCTTTTCTATGTTTGAACACCTTGAGGATAATGAGATCTACCTCTGATGTGTTGTTCCCTGTACTATTGCAATTCTTTGCGATCCTTTCGCTAGAGGCCTCTCTACCACTTTTGAATAGGGTTCCAACTTATGAAAGGAGAGCTTATCCTTTAAAATTGGACTCGAGCCTTCTTGAAAATGGAAGGCTTTTCATTCCTCTGTAGATATAAGGTCAGAGGAAAAATGGGACAACTGAGTAAATTTAGTCTCATACTCCACAATTATCATATTGCTATGTGCTAATTGTATGAACTCATATTCCTATTGGTGGGGCACACTCCTTGGGAAGTATTTTTTGAAGAAGACTTCCTTGGGTATCCCCATACTAATGGTTCCTCATTCCCCAAAAGCCTTTCTCCATCCTCCGCGTGTTCGGCCTCGCCACCAACCATAAAAGTAGAAAACACAACTTTTTGACTCTCAAAGCAATTCAAAACATCAAAGTACTTTTCAAGATCAAGATTCCATGATTCTACCACTATTGGATCAGACTCTCCTTTAAAAGCAGGAGGATTTAACTTCTTAAACTACTCGAAGGTACTCCCACTATTAATAGATGATTGGCCTTATGTTTGAATCTTAGAAACCTAAGCCTGTTCTTCAACGACTTGAACTTGAATTTCTACAGTACGGGTTGATTCGTGCCACGGTAGGGTGAGCGGAATCAACAAAATTTGTTTCCTATGTTCTCTACGCCGTAGTCAATCTTTGCGACATAGTGGTCTAGAATTCGAACACGGGGATGGGTTTTCATCCTATGAAAAACTCGCATCAGTGTTGAAAATGGTGAGGCTTTTAGTTTGGATTTTTGGAATTTTGTTTTTAAAACAGTGGGAGTTGTTTGGTTACTGAATAACTGTAATAACTGAAAATGAAGTGTGAAATGGTAACTTTGAAGGTTTAGGTTACTAGCTTGATAACATAGACGAACAAAGTGTCCTCGGGTTATATCCTCGCATTATGGCAAGCGACCTATAGTCAAGCCATAACGGATGCTTTGTTTAACTATAAAACCTAACCACTAAAAACCACTCCTATTTGAGTCAACACGAGGCAACATGCATCATGGCCACTGCAGTTGAAAGCCACAACACTCAGCCTCATTTCGGTGGCTCGTAAAGACAATCCTAAAGAATACTTGATTACATCCCAACAATAAGTATACCTTGCCTAAACATGGTAAGTATTGGCCAAAGTAATGACATTAAAATGATATTCAGCCCTAGTTTGGAAGATATGGAGCCATAAATCACGATTACACGTAGCATTCAAAACATGAGAGGACAACCTGCAACTGCCACAAAACCAAGCTAGCAACCCTTCTCTTCAAAGCTATAAGGCTTAGCAAACATCTCTTGAGTTGTCATCCTCAAGAGGGGTGTTTGGCAACCTAGAAAATGAAAGAAAGAGGAGAGAGAAGAGAGAAAAGCAAACCCTAAAACTGAAAGCTGCGGGAGATATTTACATAAAATGAAAAGTTGTCAAAAGATTGCTTAGGGTTACAAAACCATGGGGGTTTATATAGACCACCCAATGTGTGAAACTAAGAAAGCCTAAAGTTTTGGCCTCTGAGGGCGGAGGTATGCAAAAGGGTCGTTTGGCGTGTTACACAAAATTCACGAGACGAGGAGTGTTTACGCTATGCGGGAGGAATTTCGCTAGGATAAGAGAAAATTTAAGCTAACTAGCCGAGTGCACAGAGATAAGCGAAATCACAAAATTCAGCTCATATGGTGAATTTCGCTAGCTATGAAATTTAATAACTGTAGACATAATGGGCTTGAAAATGGAGAATTTAAGCTAGGCCTGCCGATGATTTTCGCTATGTAGCGAAATTTCGCTAACTTGCGAGAATTTCCCAATTCGCTAAGATTGAAAGATTTCGCAATCCCGGCGAGATTTCGGAATCATAGCGAAATTTCTGGGTTGCACATTCTTCAGCGCTTTGCCTCTCTTGCACCCTCTCTTTGCATCACTTTTTCATCATTTTGCCTTCATTTTCTTTATTGCATCTTGGTATTTGTGATGGGTGAAAAATAGTTTCAATCTTCATGGCTGCTTTATATCTCGATATCGAACTCCCAAGGTATGCAAAAACCAAAATAACCAAAAATAACCTCGAAATGGCATAAGTGATACTAAGTGGACCTGAACACCTCAATTGGCTCAATTGATACGATTAGTGCAAAAAGCACTCAAAACCTATCTCGAATAGGGCTCAAAATATCACTTTTGGGCACTAAATCACCCCCCAGCTAGACGCTTTTTGCTAGTCCCTTAGCAATGCTGAAACAATAAGGACATGTATACAGTGATTTTCTCAAAAAGTTTATGGTTCAAAAAGGTGTATATACAGATAAAAATTACCTTTAAAATGAACAATTGAGACTTAGTTTGAAAACCGACATGAAGCAAAACCATATAAAACAGATTTTAGAGTCAACATCGGATCAAAAGAATTCAACACAATTTCCATGAAATCTAATGGTTCCTAATGTAACGGTCAGGCCAATAAATTGCAAAATTATTCCCTCCCCAACCTAGCTATTTCCATGGCCTTAAAGCGTTGAGCAGCACAAATAGAGGATCATTCTGCTCTTATTTCTTTACTTGACTAAAATTGTAGGGTCTGCGATACTTCAAGACTCGACTTCACGAAAGTCGGAGTGTAAGCAGGTCCATAGATGACTCCCAGCAATTAAGGCTTAGGGCATCAAGCCAAAGGATCATGACCACAAGCTGGGCTTCACCCAGGACTCAGAATGACCGAATTAAAGCACTGCAATCGCTAAACTCTACCCGTTCACGTGTAGCGAACACTAGTCGATGACTCCCGACCAATTAAGGCTTAGGGCATCGGGCTAAAAGCTTTTGCCATATACCCCTCGGGCCAGTGCTGCTCGGGTTTCAAGGCTGAGAAGTGTCACGACTTTATTTTCTTTTCTTCTTTTCTTTTTCTTTTTGCTTTTTCTTTTCTTTTCATTTTTGGAAGACTACATTGGTCTTCAAATATGGGTAACACAAACCTATCATGGGTTGCCAACATACCTAAGGCCGGCTATGCAAAGTGAAAGGAGGCAAATAATTTGGCAGCTATTGAGTACGATCTGATGTGCGGTGTGGTCAAGCTTAAGGTGGAAATCTGAGGTTGAATAACACAGAACCCCAGCGGACGAAACTTAATCATGCATGGAACTGTTCTAACATTACGGTAACACACAGGGCTTCAATTTTTCAACCAAAGGCAAGAGTAGAAACACAACAAAAAGAACATTGCCTACTATTGGCTAATACATACATCTGGCACAATCTATCTGAAGCCATTAGGCGATTAATAAAGCTAAAACAAAACAAAATGTGATAGAAGATCTCCCGAGCTCGACTTTTCCTCCCTGACCAATGTACGAAGCTTGTAATGTCTCCTTGGTAGGGATCGGAAGCTAAAGAAGGGGAGTGTGACCACCTCCTTTCTTGTGGTGTAAACTCCGGTGGATGCGAAGGCTGCTGCGATGCGCGACGCATATCGCGGAGATTTCGCTGGAGATGAGTGGAGCTTAATCTGGGGACCGGATGCTCCAAATCGAGCCGGCACCCGAACCAACCCAGCATGCCATGCGATGTGACGGCTGCCAATTTTTTGATGTAGTAGCAACAATGCGGGCAATGGCCACTAGATTCTTGAGAGGTTTTGTAGAATGGCGGTGATAGGGTGGCCTTTGTGGTGGAGTGTTTTGGGTGTGGATTGTGTTGCGAGGAGGGAGGTAGAATATACACTTGGTCGGTGGAGACTCTTGCGGTGGGCATTTGGTGTGTGGGCGGTGGCGTGGGGTTCAGTGCATTGGGAGTGGTTGAAGGACATTCTTTTGGGCACTTCCCCCTTTGCTTTTGTTTCTTTGCCTCTTGATGACAAGGCAATGATTTCTTCTTGGTTCTCCCTTGGAAAAACAACATCACACATATCTGAGGATTCAACCAATCCTTTAGATAATTCAATAAAATCCTCTATAAGCTCCTCGTGTGGTTGTTGTTGACCTTTGTTTCTGCCATGGTGTCATTTGCCTTTCTTTCTACAGTGGACATTCTTTGATTGATTGGGTCTTCGAGTGGAATCTTGCAGGTTGTCCCGTTTATGCTCATAGTCATTTTCAGCCCATCATTTTTCTTGTTCAAATTGTCTTCCACGGTGACAATTTTGATTGAATGGGCATTAGTCTCCTTATTCTCTTCCATAAAAAGTCATCCACTATCAAGACCAGATTAAAAATGGCTTAATTCGAATGAAGGATTAATTTGTGGTGGCTGGTGATTGAGTGACGAGGGGTGAGGCATAAAATGGAGGTTCGAAAGACATGTGGCGGTCTTGGTTCCCATGAGGGGTGGTGTGGATTCCCCCAACTATGTTTGTAAGCACTACCGTATGGTAGAACTCATCCATTGGTTTCTATAGTCCTCATGGACTATATTCATGGGTTCCTTTCCACGGACTCTTGACCTTGCCATGGCGGTTTATGTAGTCCCTCATGGACATATAACAGACTAGGGTTACCCCATTGCCACTTAGCGACCATCTTGTCCACTGTTCCATTGGGTTCCAAATTCAACCTTGATTGAGAACTCTATCCCCTTTGGAAAATGAACTCTAGCAATAGAACGAGGACAAGCACAAACAACAATCCTGCAACCTTTGTTTTTTTTTTTTTTTTTTTCTTGATTAAATGAAACTAAAAAAACTTCTTGTCAAAAATAAAAAAAAATGACAAGGAATTCACGAGAACTTGTGATAGGAATCACAAGTGTTCAGCTCCTCGAATGCACTTAGGCACCATCCGGCAGCGGCGCCATTTGATTCGTGCCACGTTAGAGTGATCCGGAATCAACAAAATTTATATCCTATATTCCTCCCTGCTACTTAGTAGTCAAACTCACTGCGACATGGTAGTCTAGGTCGAACAGGGGATGGGTTTTCATCATGAATGACTCGCATCCGGTGTTGAAAATGGTGGGCTTTAGTTTGGATTTTGGAATTTTTGTTTTTTTTTTTTTAAAGCAGTGGGAGTTGTTTGATTCTTGAATAAGCTGTAATAAGCTGAGAAAATGAAGTGTAAAAATGGTAACTTTGAAGGTTTGTTTAGGTTACTAGCATTAACATGGGGCAAACAAATTGTCTCGGGTTATATCCTCGCATTATGTGAGCAACCTATAGTCGAAGCCATACTTAGGATCTTTGTTTAACTATTAAACCTAACCCTAAAAACCACTCCTATTTGAGTCAACACAGGCAACATGCATCCATAGCCCCTTTTAGTTCAAAACCCTAGCACTCAACCTTATTTCAGTGGCTCGTAAAGACCATCTAAAGAATAACAGTGCATCTAACAATAAGTATGCCAGCACTTACACAAAGCATAGTGGTATTATTGGCCAAGTAATGACATTAAATGATATTCAACCCTAGTTTGGAAGATATGGAGCCATAATCCCCGGTACACCTTGGCATTCAAAACATGAGGACAACCTGGAACTGCCACAAAACCAAGCTAGCAACCCTTCTCTTCAAAGCTGAAGCAGCGAAGCACATCTCTCTTGAGTTGTCATCCTCAGAGAGAGGTGTTTGACGGCCTAGAAAATGAAAGAAAGTGGAGAGAGAAGAGAGAAAAGCAAACCCTAAAACTGAAAGCTGCGGGAGATATTTACATAAAATGAAAAGTTGCCAAAAGATTGCTTAGGGTTACAAAACCATGGGGGTTTATATAGACCTGATGTGTGAAACTCTGAAAGCTTTAAGTTTTAGCCTCTGAGGAAACGAGGAGGTAATACACCAGCGGGATCGTTTGGCATTAATTACAATTCACGGGGCAAGGAATTTAGCTATGCGGGAGAATTTCGCTAGGATAGCGAAAATTTTGCTAACTAAGCGAAATTTATCTTGCGAAATTACGAAGATAAGCGAAATCCGCAAAGAATTTCGCTATGCACGATAATTTGCGCTAGCTAGCGAAATTTCGCTGGCCTACAGCGAGGCCCCCCGTGAGAGATAGCGAAAATGGAGGAATTTAAGCTAGGCACGATTGATTTCGCTATGTAGCGAAATTTCGCTAACTTCTTGAAATTTCCCAATTCCAGCTAGGATTGAAAATTTTCGCCATGGTTGCGAAATTTTAGCGATCAGTGAAATTTTGCGATCATAGCGAAATTTCTTTGGGTTACTGTTCTTCAGCTGCTGCCCTCTTGCACCCTCCCCTCTTTGCATCACTTTTTCATCATTTTGCCTTCATTTTCTTTATTGCATCTTGGTATTTGTGATGGCTGAAAATAGTTTCAATCTTCATGGCTCCGCCGTATCTCGAATGTCGAACTCCCAGGTATGCGAAACACAAATAACGAAAATAACCTCGGAAATGGCATAGAGTGATACTAAGTGGACTTGAACACCTCAATTGGCTCAATTGATACGATTAGTGCGCAAAAAGCACTCAAAACCTATCTCAAATAGGGCTCAAAATATCACTTTTTGGGCACTAATCACGGGTTTCAATCTCAATCAATCTCTCCTAATTATTTAGTATCTGAGTTATTCCTTCAACTGTTGGAGGAGGTGCCTCCATTTGTTCAATGACCCTTGTTAACCGAACCAAAACACAAATACAAATTTATGTCACTATTACCAAAGGACTATTGTCTAATCCAGAGCAGGCATGAACTTAATGAGCAGGAACCAAAACCTGGAAATACAAATTTATGTCGATTTATTACGAAGGACTATTATGCAATCCCCGACAACGGCGCTAAAAACTTGTTGATATTATACTATATAAACCACCAATCTCTTAGAGTAAATCATTTTCAAAGTTTGGTTTTGGTCGATATTACGCAGAGTGCAGTGGAAACAAGTAATAAAATGGATTTAAGTCGGATATCGATCCGCGAGATCTCGGGAATTTTAAATCAACTGCCACGACTACTCGATTTCCATACTATTTGGACCCTGAGAATGATAGTAGGATCCGGCATTAAAGTCTTTGGAAAATTAAGCGAACAAAGGAAATGGTGAACTAGCATCAACATCTTTGGAAGATAAAGAATAAAGAATAATGAATTTCTAATAAAAGAAATGAATCTTGAATAGTTATCCTCGAGGACACATCGATAGAAAGCAGTTATAGTGAACTATGATTCTGTAGTTACTCGATAAAATTTCTTGATTATCTCGATTTCAAATCTGTCGAGCGTTGTAGTGCGAGCGGATCTCCACACTCCCACATTTCATTATCTAATATCGGCCTGATTCTCCTCGAATACGAGAGATTAGATATACTTTTTAAGGGGACTTCCTAATGCGGATATTTTTCTTTTGCAATACTTCATACCCATTTATGAACTGTAAACCTTAAGCTCCCGAGTTATCGGTCAAAACGAGGATATCACAAACTTCAGTTATCCTCCTGAAATTGAATAGATCGACCTTTCCTTGATTAGATCTCGGCTAACAACGGGATTGGCCTCCTTATCTAGAATTAGTGGGAACTCTTTGCTTGTTTAAATAGATAACTCATTCAGCTAGTTCTTGATTTCAAGTGAGAGGATTTATCTAAGTGAACTTACAAAGCTCAAAAGATCCACAATAGCAGGTTAGTATACCTTGAAAAATGTACACATTACTCTCGGGGAATGTCTTCCTGTGTCCTCGAAGGACCTCCTTGAAATGTCAGGCTTGATAGCGCAAATCTTAGCAGTATAAGAAACTGATATTCGGATCCCAAACAATAAACCCAAAACCAGAAGTAAATTATTAACTGAAATTAACAAGGTCTTTGTAAACAACTTCTGGGAAAGATAAATTCGACTATATAACGTTCATAATGGAAGAATTTGGATTCTCGATTCTTTGAATTACGATCTGACATTCCTCGATCATAAGAATATTGCACAATTTGAAAGCTGAAATGTCAATTCGGAGAATTTGTGCGAACTTCAAACATTCAGTAGTAATTTGAAAGAAATTGGCAGATTCTGCATTGACCGGCTCAACGATAACATCAGGTCGGGAAAATACAGCGAAATAAAAATCTGAGAACATAATACGCTTTAAAAGCAGTGAATAAAAAAATAAAAAAAATAAAAGAAAAAGAAAAGAAAATAGAAAATGAGCTTTGGCTATCCAGGACCTCGTCTGTGGCGTAATTTGCTTTAATGAAATTTTGGATAGGCTGCGTATTTATAGGGTTCCTCGGGGTGGGCCCTAATCCTGATGTAACTGCTTGTGGGTTTCAAAATGGTTTGGCCCAATTCACTGTTCAAGTCGCGACTTCAGTTTCCTTGTCGTGACATCATCGATGTCGCGACATCAATTTCACGTCGCGACCTCAGCTTACTCTATGTAACCTTGATTTGGTCATTCTTGATGTCGCGACATCAATATCTTGTCGCGACATCTTCTCACGTCTTGGCAGGTTTCGATTATTTCTCTCTGATGTCGCGGCGTCGATATCTTGTCGCGACTCGGCTCAAAGTCATCCCTGCCAGTCTTCAGCTATGCCTTTGGATGTCGCGACATCAATCTCTTGTCGCGACGGGACCGCCGTAGAAGCTTCAACTGGTGCTACGTATTTATCGCGACATCAATATCTTGTCATGACATCTCTTTATGGCTACACATCTAATTGATACGTAGATTTGATGTCACGACATCGATATCTTGTCACGACCTCACCTTAAGGAGCTTCAATATCGCGGCGGTCTCGTGTCGCGACTACGATCTCACGCGTCGCGACATCGAAACGAAGGACCGGCGGCTTCTTCGGTCGAACCTCTCGCGAAAGCAATGGTGTTTTACGTTGTCGCGACCTCTTATCCTAGTCATGACATCAACTCTTGTCGCGACCTCAGAATGCTGTCGCGACGTCGTTCTCTTAGCTCCTGGTTACCCTTCAGGCGCCATCTGGTACTACGCCATGACACCGCATCAATTCCTTGATTCTCTTGGTGTCGCGACCTCGAGAATTTAGTTGTGCAAACCCCGAAACTGCATCGTGAATCGTAATTGTTTCGTTTACGCTCTTGCCATTCATTTTGCACTTTTTCCTCCACTTATTCTTGTATTTTCTACTTTCTTTCTCTCTTCACGCTAATAACAATTTGGTGAGTTTCTTCATATTTACGTATATTAATTATTCATTTCTAGATGAAAATCAAGCGAAAAATGGACTAAAATAGATGACTTTTAAGCTCATCAAACTCCCCCGAACTTAAATTTTGCTTGTCTCAAGCAAAGAAAAAAGAAAAGAATTGTTTGTCCTCAAACAAAATAATTTTAAGACATTTTCCACATGGTTATTCTTGAGTGGCATTCAATTTAATTGCAATGGTATCTGAATTTACGTACATCTAGCTTCAAGTCCGGTTCAAGAGTTGGTCTCTACTCTTTACGCTATGCAAACTAACATGTTGGAAATTGTTTTACAAACAATATACTCATTGGATCCTGTTGAATAATAGATTGTTTTCCTTTCTCATTTTATTCTTTGAGTCATTTAACACTCCCCTAAAGTTCTTCGCAATTTTGATTGTTTCCTTTCTTCCAAATTCCATAGGCTTGTTTTCATATTGATCTCCACTAATGTAGATGATTTCGACCTTCAAGATCGGTCGAGGTCTTTTGGGCTTTTTATTGTTGGGCCTAGGTAATGGGTAGGATGGAAGGAATTTTGAGTTAGATTACCACTGAACCTTTTCTCCTCTTACGCCTTTCTTTCTTGTAGTTTCTATGTCGCTCCCTAAACTTCATGTTTGGGACATCTCTTTGATTTCTTCAATTGTGAACTGTATGCCCCCTATTTCACACTTGTAATTTCACTAGGGAATTTCCTTAGTTTATACTACTAAGGGATAGTACGTCATTTTAACTTTTTAGGCTTTCTAACTCTTGCTGAACTGGGTTAGTAACTCCCATACAGGATGGCATTAAGTGCGGGTGTTGAAACACCCCTAAGAACTTAATTGTTCGAGAGTTGAAGCCCTGAAGATAAAACATCTAGAAGCCTTCTTTTACATTGCATTTTATGCTCCTTGCCTTTTTCTTTTCATTCCCTTTTTGAGTTCCTCAAAAACATATGATCCCCCAAACTTCATTTTCTTCTTCCTTCTTGAATTCCTGGGTAATCATTGGTTTTTCTTGAGATTGAATTTGGATGGGTTGGGAGTTTCCATTAACTATTTTGAAAAATCAGCATGTTTAGCTGATGCATGGAACTAAGGTATGCATCGACATATTAATAAGGATGGCTAGAATGGCTCAAACTATCGAGAATGGCACCATCATTTCTTATCATTTGTATCACCTAAGTTTCGCTTCAATCAATAATCTAACAAATTCTAGAATCTGGATTTAACAGTTGTGACTAACTATAAGGAGTATCTTGACTCATTTTTATTTATGAGTAGTTAAGTTAATTGATATTCAACAGGTTCCTTGACTTACTGTTCATACCACAAACTCAAAAATATGTTTTGTTCCTTCTGTTGTATTACCTTCCTCTAATCTGGACTTATCAGTTAAATATAAGTAATTTTTGCACCTTGTGTTTCAATTAAACTATATGCATTTTGTCCTTATTTATACAATTTTCCTCATTTCGACACTTCTACTCTACTTCCTTCTGATTAAGATAATGTCCTCTCGCGGTTTTATTCTGGAACTATTTCCTAGCAGTTTCCTAATCATGCGACCCACAGCTTGTCATAACATTGAACAATCAAATGCAAAATAGTACACAACAATTCAATTTAAATTTTCATTTTATTTCTGATTCATTTGCAAGTTGTTGGATACACAGTATGAGAGAAGGATGGTAATGAAAGTTAGGCTGAGGGAGGTCTCTTTATTCTTTTGAAATATCCGGGGGCGAGAATGTGGGTGGAATGCATGTGCAATGTACCTAGATGAATTTGGAAATTCAGGAATTTTCATTTCTCTTCTTTCCTTTCTCTTCTTGGTTTCCTTCTCCATTTGTTCTTCGAGGAAAATCTCATTAGATAGATCAACCTTTCTGTTCAAATCATCTTGCCTCTTTCCCAAGCCATTCATTGTATTTTCCATTTCGTTCGTAACCTCACAGGAATTTGGCGGATTGTTGTTAATCGGATCTAAGTTTTCCAGCCATTCTTTCGCATAGGATTAACATCTTTTTTGCTTCATGTCTCCTATCATCCAATTTCTTCTCAAAATCCTTTTGTAGAGACTTGTATAAAGCAGATCCTTTGACTTGCTCCCAATTTGATTTCTTGCTGTATCTCTTTCATATCATAGTTAGAGTTGAGAATCACGCTCCAAGCGGATTTGTTGTAAAGCTTCTGAAATTTGAGTTTGAGTTTACGCAAAGGTGTGATCTCTTCCCTTCATTTCTTTTTTAAACTCTTCCCCTTGCTGCTTCAAAATTCTTTCCATCTGTTCTTCTTTTCTTTGACGTCTTCTCTCATTTATCTTGTTCTCTGGCTGTGGCTCTGCTTCATGCTCCTTTTTCTTTTCTATTTAGCTCTTCCTCCCATTCTTTGGTCTCTCTTCTCTTCAATTCTTTTTCATAAATACTTTCCCTGAATTCCTGCTGTAATTTCCAATCCTTCTCTCTTTCATCATTCTCTGCGGGAGCTGTGAGGCTTCCGATCTCGAGGACTATTCTCTTGTGCTCCCTTTGAACTTTCTCGGGTTGGAAGTTTACATTCTGCCACGGGGAGGGCCCAGCCAAGGGATGGAGAAGTCTATTGGGCTGTCTTCATCCTGCCCTTCATTATCTGCACACATGTAATCATTGTTGTCAGGTGAGTTCACAGGGTGCTCTGCTCTTTGATCAGTGGCCCTCTGGGTCTCCTTTTAAGTCCTTGACTTGAGACTTCCTCTGTTCTCTACAGCCTCCTTTTTCCTCTGGTTCTTGGCCTTGCTAACTCCTATCAGAAGGAGTGGTGAAGCTACGGGACTTCTTCTCTGACTCCAGGCCTCGCTCTCGGCCTTGAAGCATCGGCTGTTGTTGGCTGGTGAGGAGACGGGACCTACGTTGTTCCGCCGCTGTACCTCGCGATGGAGTTCTCTATATTAACTCCTATATTGATCTTGTACCCCTTGGGTATGGCATACAACAGTACAGCTTCTTGTTCTCTCACTGTGCATAAATGTTTTTGTTGGAACGAACGGAGCCTTGAGAGTAAAACCATACCTTAGCCCTCGGTGGGCCTTGTTGCGGTTCTTGGCTTTCATACTCCTTGGTCTAAGCGCCCCTTCCATGATGAGCTCTCGGCAATCTTTCTAAAATTCGATTTTTCAAAATTTTGCGAATTTGGAGCCATGCTTGTGCATTGTCATCCCATAGGCCTCGTTGATGATGGCCTTGGCCGTGTGAGACCCAGGACCTCTAACAAAAACAGCTCATCCTTCCTTCCTACCATATTGGAATAAAACTCTCACCGATCTTTGTATACCACTGATTTTTGGTGTGTGAGAGACTCTCCCATCCTCTCTGCTCTATCATCTCCTTGAAAGAGTCCACGAGTTTTGAATCTCCTCTGCAATAAAAAAACCTTTGTTAGCATAGTACTTCCACTTCAGGAATAAAGCTTCCTCGGATCAGAAATCTTCTATGCCTTCTTCTCTCCTCTTTCCCTTTTCCCTTTCTGCTCTGTCTTGAGAAGTTGTCGAATACCGGTGTTTTGATGGCATCTCTCTGCTTATGCTTCAGACGAATCCTCATCTAGCCCCATTCTCCTTGGCAGAGTTTCTTCTTCTTCGATTGTTAGAGTGTTCCTCGTAATCTAAATCACAGGTTAGGGACCGGGGTGGGAATTTCGTATCGGAGACAAGAGGAAAGCTTTTCGAAATTTTGGAATGCTAGGGTTTCGGAGGTTGGGGTCGGAGGAAGACGAAGGTGAATGGTTATGTGGGTTGGAATTAAATGAAATAGTTTCCATTGTTGCAATTCAATAATGTTTGTGGGCTAGTGTGCTTGATTAAGAATTGTCGCGACTTCAATTCCGCCACTTTTTATTTGAGGTCATTAAATTTAGGGCTTTTTGAAGTGAGTGTTTGGCACATGTCACACTTTTATGTCGCGACCTACCTAATATGTTGCGACAATACAGGGTTCTCCAGGATTTGTTTGATGTGGCGACAATCCTTCTTCTTTTTGAAACTTAATTCACTGTCGCGACATCACTGTGGTGTCGCGACATGTATCTCCCTTCCTCCATACTCACTAATTGTTCTTTCTTTACTGGTCACGACATCAATGTTTTGTAGGACAACAGCTTTGTCACGACATAACCTTGTTGTCGTGATAACCTAATTCAATGATTTCAAAACTTTGAATTCTTATTGTTCTACTGGCTTTCCCGTTTAGACATCTCTTGAGGGCGTATTTTAAGCAAAGATTTAACAATTGAATTCAAATATATCCTCTGGAATTGGGTTAGGGAAAGTTACTCCCCCTTTTCTCATGTCGCGACTCCTCTTGCAGGATTCTTGGAATTACTCCACATGGTTGCCTTGCTATTCATGTCTTTAACTTGGATTCGGAGAAGATCAGCAATGTGAGAAAATTCTAATTAAACTACAATTTATTTCTAAAAATTAAAATCTATCCTTCTAGAAAACAAATCGACCTAATTTATCGGCAACTAAAAGAAAGAAATATTTCAAATTTTAAATTCGAATTTAAATCCTCATGGGTTGCCCTCCCATTAGGTACCTTTCGATTTTGGAGTCTTTAGGCGGACTTCTTGTTGTGGTTCTTCTTTTTCCTCGAGGCCCGAGTTGGAGTTCTTCCTTTCCTCTTCTGTTGAGATAATGCTTTAACCTTTGTCCATTGACCTTGAATTCTTCCCATTATCGGAGTCTTCGAGTGTTCTTTGCTCAAATGTAGTACTTGATACCCTTGTGTATGGCCACGGCACTCGATTGGATTTTAATTTCCTGGAAGCTGACTTGGTCACAGAATTAAAAGCGACACCTTTCCCTGATACGAACTCTTTCCTCGGGATTTTTCGATCATGCCATTTCTTTGTCTTGTTTTTGTATATTCTAGCATTATCATAGAGGCTTCATTTCTCGAGTTCTTCCAATTCGAGACCGGTTGGAGGCGATCTTTCTTCCCTTACGACCTTAGAAATCGAAGTTTGCTTGTGATGGCCCACATTGCCTTGTATTCTAATTCAAAGAGGTAGATGACATGGTTTTGCAGCGACTCTATATGGGGACATTCCAATGGGGTTTTGTATCTCTGATCCTGTAAGCCAGAAGTGCATCATCGAGTTTGGAAGACCAATCCTTCACATGAGCTCGGTCTTTTCAAGTATTCTTTTTTGATCTCTGTTGGAAATTTACCTTGTCCATTAGTGCAGGGATGATGGGCGCTAAACTCATTACATGCTTGATCTTATACCTGCTCATGAGTTTGCAAATATTTTGTTTGCAAATGGGTTCCCCACTGTAACATCCCAAATTATACCTAACGAGTTTTATAACATGTTTTAGGTATAATAAACGTAAAAGTATATTTATCGGAATAAATAAGCGATAACTTGGAATTAATACAACAATTAAGGGTAAATTACTAAATTACCAATTCATGACCCAAGGGTCATAATATAATAAGTTCATATGCCAAAGTAGGAATAAGCATAAGTTAAATCAAGAGTAGTAAAAGAAAGATATTAGAATAAAATAAGGAAGAAACAAGTGGCTTGAAGAAAGGGGGAGGAAGTTTCCTCCTTGGAAAGTAAAATAAAAATGGGATAAGATCAAATAAGGATAAGACCAAAAGAAATATCTTATTTTGGTCTTGGAGAAAGAGGCAAATACGAGACGAAGAAAGAAGAAGAAGATTATAGGTATGGAATTACTGAATTTGAGTATGGAACTACTACAAATGAGTATAGAAATATGGTTTTGTGTGGAACTATGATTTGGTATAGAAAAGTATGGAACCATGAATATGTGTATGTAAACTAGGTGCGTATGGAAACTGTGAATGGGTATGAATACGAGGTCTTAGGTTGTATGGAAGTCTAGTTTTGAGTGCAGACAACATGGATACATGCACAGAGCCCTCTATCTTGTGTATGGTTTGGGTTTGGGAACTCCTAAACTCATTTCTTGTAGGGTTGAGTTAAGAAGAAGAGCTTTAAGGCTCCTAAATATGTGTATGAGAAGAGGGTCTAGTTGCAAGTTGAACGGAAAATGCCTATTAATCGACCATATACGATGGCGGATCTTATAATGGGTTTTGAACCAGAAATAAAGAGAATTTGAAGTAAGTCCTTATTGGAAATTAGCCACATCAATGAACGATGTTAGGCTTTGAATTTCTCAATTCGGACCACGTAGACAAGTTATGGTCTTTTTACTGCGAGCAGTCAAATGGGTCGGGGTCGTCAAACCGAAGTCGTCGATGAGCATTAGTCGTCCAACGATTGGGCGGTGAATCAACGATGGGCGGTCTCAAACAAAGAAAGTGCGTCAGTGAACAGTGGGCCAGTGCGTCAATGAGCAGTGGTCATCCAACAATGGGCGAGTGCGTCAAACAAAGTCGTCGGTGAGCGGTGGGCGAGGGTGCGTCGATAAGCGGGTAATTAGGTCAATAGTGGGCGGTAAATCAAGCAAAGTAAATCGGTGAGCGATGGTGAGTCCAGCGGTGGGCGAAGTGCGTCAAACAAGAAATTCGTCGAGTGAGCGATTGGACAAGGGATTAGATCGATAGGGTCGTCAGGTGAGCGGTGATCTCGCGGCGGTGGCCCGACTCGTGGTGGTGCGCATGACTACTCAACCCGGAAGGTCATATCTCCTTACGTTTGAACTCCGATTTGGGTGTTCTTGGACTCTATGGAAAGCCCATTGAGTCAAGAATACATTGATATGCCTGAAAAAGATAGAATATGTCATACTGAGGTGTTAGATCGAGATCATCCATGACAGCTCAGCTCGTGTCGATTCCGGTCGGCCTGAGTGAGGCGGCTGCGCATGACCTCCCGACGGAAGGTCATATCTCCTTCGTCCCCGAACTCCGATTTGGGTGTTCTTGGACTCCTATGGAAAGCCCATTGAGTCAAAGAATCCATCCATATGACTGAGGAAGATATTAGATGACAGACGAGGTGTTAGACTGAGCTCGTCACTTCAGTGCAGCTCGTCGATCCGAGATCGGCTCGTCAAAGGCGGCTGGCGCATGACCCCTCAACGGAAGGTCATATCTCATTCGTTTGAACTCCGATTTGGGTGTTCTTGGACTCTATGGAAAGCCCATTGAGTCAAGAATTCATCAATAGACAGCTTGATAAGATTGGAACTCATATTAGTTCCAGAAAACACGGAAAACAGTAAGGCAGTACAGGTAGCTTGCATGGGTTAATTTAATGGCCCAACGAGGCGCCCTCATTCTGCTGTTCATAATAGCTCATAAGTATACAGTGTAAGCATAGTTATTCATGCATATAATGAAGTATGAAAAATGTAAAGATATGAATAACTGATGGTATATATATCTCATATGATTACCGAATGACAATAATTATTCGAGAATATGAGATATATAAATAAAACATAAAATACCTGATGGTGTGCCTTAGAACTGTGGTAGAGGATAGATGGGCATACTATTAGGAAGAATAAGTCTGCGACATATCAGTTATATTCGAAATCGGGACTGTGTGGGTCAATGACATAGATCCCGTTTGGGATCGGTGAAAGGGTCACCCGCCTCCCGGGCCCTCATGGAATAGGTCCTTTGTCTCGGACCAGGTGATGATACTGCTCGGGTATAATATATTACAGCGCCTCTGAGGCCCTCATGGATCACTATTTCCTTACAGTGAATATAGCACCTTGGTCCTCATGGATTATAGTATTCTGTAATATCCCTCCTAAGGTTTATCACGGACATGAAACATAAAAGAAATGACAGGTATATGCAAAGGAAATGAAGAGAATATGGGAAGCATAACACTGCTATGTGATGATAGTATACAGTTACAAGAACAAGAAGTAAAAGTACAAGATTACATGAAAAGTATCTGGAAGATGATATAAAATGGCGGATTTATGATAAGTATATATATGAGAAATAGTGAGAATCTGTCTTTGTTATATGTGTTATGCATTTGTATAAAGTGTGGTGACTCTTAATAGAAGTCATATTCCCACTAAGGCGTAAAACATACGGGTGTTCAATCCGTGTAGTGCAGAAGAAACGGAGGACCGGGACAATCCACATCAGCGGAGTCAAAGGCCACACATCGATAGGTGCCTTTGGAAGACCTTTAGGTCTATTTTGTATATGAAATTTGTAAACCAATGTAAATATTGCAAATGTTGAACATTTCCATATTTGGAGCTTGTATATATATTTTGTAATCCGCTACTCTGAGGAATGTAATACAAGTTAATTGTTTAACGATATATGATTATGCAAGTGTAAAGGTTATAAGTATGATAAAAGAGTGACCCTCTCACTTGACATCTATGCGAGGTTGGGGGCGTCACAGTTTAGTGGTACCAGAGCATCCCGGATTTGGTTCGGACCCGCCAATCGGGTCAGATCGGAGAAGGGGTGTTACATCCCCCATCACTAATGATGGTTCTGGGGGTTCCAAACCTGATCAAAATATTCTTTTGCAAGAAACTCATAACTGTATTAGTATCATTCCTCAATACACTGCTTCCACCCATTTGGAGACGTAATCTACTGCTAGCAGTATGTATAGGTTTCCAAATGATGGTGGGAAAGGTCCCATAAAATCTATTCCCCAAACATCAAAAATTTGTATCACCACTTAATAGCACAAGGCATTTCATTCCTAGCTGGCGATATTTCAATCCTTTGGCATCGATCACCTGATCTCACCCTCTGCACAATCTCTGAAGATAGTGGGCCAGTAAAATCAAGATTGGAGTATCTTATGAGCTGTTCTTTCTCCAGAAAAATGTCCCCATATGGTGATGCATGACATTCATTAAAATCTTGCCTTGTTCACCTTACGGCACCCACGTCTTCTTATTATCATGTAAATACGCCTCTCTTGAATAATAATTGGGTCATCCCAAATATAATATCTGCTGTCGATTACGAGTTTCCTCTTACATTGATATTGGTTGAAGGCATTACTCCACAAACCAGATAATTCACAATATCGACATACCATGGAAGTTGGAAGAGCAGATAATTGCTCATCACAGGGAAGTTCTCACATTAGCGCATTTTCTTCTTCATCACTGCTTCTTTCTACTCTTGACAAATGGTCGGCTATCACATTGTCACATCCCTTTTTATCCTTTATTTCCAAATCAAACTCTTGCAACAGCAGCACCCACCTTATCAATCTTGGCTTAGCTTCCTTTTTCGACCTTCCAATTACTTGATTCTTTGCATGATCAGTGTGAATTACCACATGGGATCCTAAAATGTATTGTCTAAATTTTTCACAAGCAAATACTATGGCTAGCATCTCCTTTTCAGTTGGTGAGTAGTTCTCTTGTGCTTCATTGAAGGTCTTACTAGCATAGTATATATTACTGAAGATACTTTCTCTTTTCTTTTCCCAACCACCGGCTCCATGGAAAAATCGCAGCATCCTGCATTATTTCAAATCCACGATTCCATTACGGTGCAGCCATTATAGGTGCTGTACCAATACGATCTTGATTTCATGAAAGCATCATGCGAAGTCATCAAAAATTGAACCTTATCCTTTTCCGTTAATACGCATGAGTAGTGCGGCTATTTTTTGAAAAGTCTTTGATGAATCTCTGTAAAATCAGCATGCCCCGAAAACTTCTTACTCCTTTAGTCTGATAATGATACTTTGACCGGGGTCAACTTCTAGTCCAAGAGCGTAAATTCTTATGCCCAAGAACACACCTTCCTGCTACCATAAAGGAGATCAATCTAATGCTGAGATGTTTGTCTTGAGATTCTTAGCACTGTTTTGATACTATGTTGATTGATCAGTTTATCCATACAATCGTAAAATCATCCATGAAAATTTCCATCACTTCTTCACCAAATTCGAGAATATAGACATCATGCACCTCGAATGTAGCTTGGAGCATTATATAACCCAAACGGCATCCTTCAAGGCAAAGCACAAACATAAGTCATACTCACAATGGTTCTCTCTCATCTCACTGAATCCATTATATCTCGATAACGAACCAGAAAATAAAAAGTGGAGGGTGCTGCACTATTAACCTATCCAACATCCATCAATGAAAGGCAAAGGAAAATGATCTTTTCGTCATTGTGATTCAACTTCCTCGTAATCAATGCATGTCTTCCAATCCCGTCACTGTTCTTGCTCGGAATCAATTCATTTTTTTTTCATTTCGATCACAAAGAACCCCTTTCTCGGGAACCACATGAACCGGGCTCACCTAAGGACCGTCTCGAGATAGCATGTATAAAACCAAAAGATTTAACACCTGGAGCACCTCCTTCCCCGACTACTACTCCTTCATCACCTGATCTCAAATTCTCCTCTCGTGTTCTATGATGGTTTTTGTCTTTCTAGCGTAATCTTATGCATGCAAATCACGGATCGATACCCTTCGCCTTCAATGGATCCAAGTTTAGCGATTCTTTATGTTTCCTTAATATTTCCAAGAATCTTTGTTTCATCATTCTCACTTAACTGGCCGAAATGATCACTCCGTTTTTCTCTTTGGTAATTTAAGTAGGCATAATTTTAAATTGACATGGCAACTCTTTCAAAACTAGACCTTCAGATCGGTCTCTCGATGAATTCCTTTTCATCACATTATCTTCCCCATTATCTTTTCTCGCTTTGCCAAGCTCAACATAGCTTCTATAGCATGAAAATCATTGCATGGAAATTGGGACAGAGTATCTTCGCATACCGAATTCATCTTTTTCATTGATAAAAACTGGAGTGTTACAATCATTGTTAATATCAGGTTGGAAATAGGGACAAAATCAAATATATTGTAGCCTTCCTTTCTCATTTATATTTTTTGTATACTTTTAATCAAGTTAAACGCAGCAGCCTTCTTCTCCAACCCTTAAGATGAGAACTCCTTTTGCATGTCAATCAAGGCCGCCCAAAGAGCTAGGAATGGTCTTCCTAATAGTGTGGGTACTTGTGAATCTTCTTCCATGTCCGTAATTGATTAAGTCTAATGGGAATACAAATCTTCCCAACAAAGGACTAACACATCTTCACGACCCTCTGTGCTCTCACCATCAACTGTTCTCATTCAAGAGTAACAATGTAAGGGAAATAAGCTCCCCAAACTTACTCCTCGGGCAACGCAAAGATAGCACTGGGATCGATACTAGCCCCGAGTTATGAGCTTCATGGAATTCCATTCCTCCAACAATACAAGGAATTGCGGAAACTTCCCGGGTCCTTCATCTTTACCGGTAGTTCCTTTCGATTATCGCACCGGCAAGTGGCAAAGTGAGGATTCACTATTCCTTCTTCTATCATTTTTCTTTCTCGTCGCATGTCCTTCAAATTTTCAGATAAAGTGGCATCTCGAGTCAAATTACTTCAAAGAAAAGGCATACATCGATCTCCACTTCCTTGAAAGTTTTCAAGAACTCGCAACCGCTCTCCCTCCATCTTGATTTCCTCAGCCTTTGCGGGAAATGGGACCTGCGCTTGGCTCCTGGATGTCTTTCTTTCTACCTTCACATATCCTCCAAAGGTCTCTTCCCTTTCCTGGCCTTAAGTACTTCCTTTGTCAAGGTCACCTTTTCTTTCCTCCTTCTAACTCCTTCCCACTCCCTCACCGCACGTACCATGCAAATTGTCTCTTCCTCAGGTCACTCGGGAAGGCATCTTCCTTTCAAGCTACAGGTTAAAATACCGCCTCACTTCAGGTTCCGGTGTTCTTCAAGACAGGATGCACTTAGTATTCTAAAATTGAGAATTGGCAAAGTAGCCGGCTTCCACCCTCCAAACTGCTCATGGAGGTTCAACAAATTTTTATTATCCCCCCATAAACTGGCAAGATCTGCTCAAAAGCCTGGGCCTCTCCCTCCGACTCCTCGACATTCGCTTTCTCTCGTGCTCATTTCCTCGGTCACACTACCGGAACCTCGTGGCCGCCGATACCCTCGACGAGGTCTCCGTCTCTTTGGCCTGGTGAAGCCCCTCCACCATACGAGAGAAGTTCTCATGGTTCCCGAGTGTCGGGTGATACCGTACCGAAGGTTGGGATCGGGTTTGAAATGGTGTTTCCTCGCTCACCCAATAATTAACCTCTCTTCAAAGATCATAAAGTCCTTCGCTTACTCTTCAAAGACTCCCTTCATTAACTCCTTTCAATTGCTCCTATTTCATGAGCTGTGTGTCTTTTCTTTCTTGTCATTTTAACTCCGTGCATAATGGCATCCAACTTGGCCCTCCATGGTCATTATCTCTGTCACCCAGCCATGATCCTCTCTTTCCTCTCATTGCTTTCCCTCTCGAAAAGCCTTTAAGGAGTTCATGTTATATTTGGGCCAGATCTTCAACTGCCTCTTTTGCCTCTTTTCAAAGATTCTTTTCGTTTGAATGCTCCAAGATGAAGCATCAATGATCCCTTTTGATATATCATTCATGGCATGATATACAATGTCCATCTCGAAGTCTTCGTGATCTATCCCCATGCATCGGACATCTTCTCTCACAAAGAACCGCTTGAATCTTTCCCAAGCTACATACAAAGTTTTCACTTTCCCCGCTGGGAACACAATGATCTCCCTCCTTCTTTCTGTGGTTAGGGCTGGGGGAAAGAATCTACCTAAGTAGGCTCAATCTCAACTCCTCCTGCTATCAACGTAACCATAATGGTAAATGATTCATACCATGTACCAGATTCCCAGTGAGAATGGGAATAGATGCGCTTTATGACTCTCTCCGGTCTCACCCCATTCAGCTTAACAAGATTAGCCATCCCGAGGAATCTCCCAGTGCTCATTTGATCTTTCAAAGGATGACCAAAGTGAGAACCGATGTCACGACCATTGTAATCGCGGCCGGGCTCAGTTCAAAAATTATTAGCATCAACTCGCAGCCGTCCCTGATCGGGCCGAGCATTCTTCCTCGCATAATCGGGTCTCCGTAAATCCTCCATCGACGTTGACTCGGAGGCCTTCTAGCCTCCTCTATATGTATTTCAACCTGATCCCGGGCCTTTCTTTCCTCGCCCATGGTTGAGTTTTCGCCTTCTCGTCTTTCTCTCTCAAGCTTCCGACGCCCTTTCTATTTCGTGTCGTACCGGAATCGATCTGTTCTATTTCCTATGCATCAAAGTTTTTCTGAAAGCAAAACACACTCCCATTAATAGGATTAGTCAAATCATCAAAAATATTCAATGTGTTTCACGCTATTTTTGTTCTTTTTCTTTTAAAAATGTCCAAATTAGTATTTCCTTCTTTCATCTGAATATTGATTACAAAATCCCTTCGATCCCCTGGGCAGAATTACGCCAAAAACTTGTTAACTCGAACCAAAACACAAATACAAAATTTATGTCACTATTACCAAAGGACTATTGTCTAATCACTAAGAATCTGCGCTAAAAACTTTGTGAACTGAATCTGAAACACAAATACAAATTTATGTCACTATTACCAAAGGACTATTGTCTAACTTCAAGAATCTGCGCCAAAACTCGGCTGATATTATACTATATAAACCACTAATCTCAGGAGTAAATCATTTTCAAAGTTTGGTTTGGTCCGATATTCTCGCAAGTGCACAGTCGACAAGTAATAAAATGGATTTAAGTCCGTATATCAATCCCGATGTAGATCTCAAGAATTTAACAACTACTCACTACTCACTCTATACTGATTCTGACCACAAAATGAGGTAGGATCCGCAGCATTAAGGTGCTGGAAAATTGCCAACAGAAAATGACCGAATCTATCCAACATACTGAAGATGACAAATAATGAATAAATCTCTCAATGTTAAACACTCCAATACTATCCTCAGAAAAAGGCATCCATTATAATGTCGTTTATGTTGAAACTATCGATTCCCTCGTAGTTACTCCCGATAAAATTTCGACATTCCTCGCCCAAAACTGGCCCAAGGCGAGTGCAACCGATCTCTCCACACTCCATTATCATTATCTAACATCTCACCCGATTCTCTCATCATGGTGGAATTAGATAACTACTTTTAAATGTGGACTTCTAATTCGATATTTTTCTTTCTTGCATTACTTCATACCCATTTTATGGATCGTAAACTCCTTGGGGCCCCAAGTTAGTCATTGATGATATATAACTTCAGATTGCCTTCCTCGAAATTAGAATAGATCAACCTTCCTTTGGATTAGATCTCGCCTAATACGGATTGGCCTCTCACTATCCGACCGAGGTGAACTTCTTGCTTGTTTAAATAGATAACCTATTCAACTCGTTTTGATTTCAAGTGAGAAGTAGGATTTATCTAAGTGAACTTACAAAGCTCAAAAGATCCCTTTAATAAGAAGTTAGTATACCTTCAAAGAAATGTACATTACTCTCGGGAATGTCTTCCCTGTGTCACTTCTAGAGGACTTCTTGAACGAGTAATGACGCAAATCTTAATCTGCATAAGAAATCGATATTCAGATCCTGCAATAAACCCAAACCAAGTAAATTCATTAACCGAAATTAACAAGCCAAACAACTGGGCAGGAAAGATAAATTCCATCATAACGCTCACTTCTAATGGAAGTCGGATTCCTCAATTATCGAATTACACGATACAAAGATTCCTCCGATCATAAGAATAATCGCACTTGAAACCTAAATAATCGACCCCAAATT
Organism: Tetrastigma voinierianum; assembly: GCA_016808115.1. Taxonomy (NCBI): domain Eukaryota; kingdom Viridiplantae; phylum Streptophyta; class Magnoliopsida; order Vitales; family Vitaceae; genus Tetrastigma; species Tetrastigma voinierianum. The sequence continues at coordinate 1,440,622 of JAEQBH010001040.1, read as the reverse complement.
GTCTCAACTTCGAACATTCCGGTAGTAATTTGAAAAGAAATTGAATTTCGTGATTCAAGCCAAATAAACGATAACATCCAGATTCGTAAAATACAACTAAAATAAAATACGAGAACATAATCCTAAAACGACTTTAAATAAAAATAAATAAAAATAAAATAAAATAAAAAATGTTAAATGGAAATTTTCAATATCCGCACTTTTCGTATGCGGCCAGCCAGTCGCTTACTGAGTCGGATGGTCGCAGATTTATAGGTCTCTCAATCGGGCCCTAATCCTACGTAGTTTCGTCAGCTCAAAATGGTTTGGCTCCACCATCGCTCAGTCGCGACTTCGGGCTTCCTTTGTCGTGATTATCACTTCGATGTCGCGACATCAATTTCACGCCGCCACCAACGCATTCTATGTAACCTTGATTTGGTCATTCTCATGTCGCGATTATCAATATCTTGTCGCGACATCTTCACGCCTCTCGTGTTTCGATTGTTCTCTCCTCGATGTCGACATCGATATCTTGTCGCTAATTTCGTGCCTGCCACATCTCTTCGCGTTTTCAATCGATGTTTCTGATGTCGCTACATCAATCTTTCGGCCGCTGATATCATCTTGCAGAAGAACCGTAAAGCCTAACCGGTTGTCATGTTGTCGCTGACATCAATTTCTTTGTCGCGACATCTCTTTATGGCTCGCGATCATTGATCTGGTCGTTCTCGGCGTCACGACATCGCATATCTTGTCGCTAATTTTACCTTAAGGAGCTTCAACTCATCAGCAGTCTCGTGTCGCGACTTCAATCTCACGCGACATCACTCGAGTTCCGCAGCCTTCATCACCCAAACCTCTCATAACCTTAATGGTGTTTCGCGGTCGCTACCTCTTATCCTAGTCACGATTGAACTTCTTGTCGCGACTTTAATGTCACGACGTTTTCATTAGCTCCGTTACCCTTCAAATCGCTTATCCGTACTTAATGCCGCGACCGCATCAAATTCCTTCAATTCACTTGTCGCGACCTCAAATTTGATCCAGGCAAACCCCAAAACCGCATCAATGAAATCACCTAATTGTTCGCTATTCGCCATTCGACCGCACTTTTCCTCCACTTATTGGCCGATTTTTCTACTTCTTTCTTCCTCGCTAATAACAATTTGATGAGTTTCTTCAGATCAGATATTGACTTATTCATTTTTATGAAAATCAAACAGAAAAATGGACTAAAAATAGATGACTTTTAAGCTCATCAACCCTAGAAGAGATATTCTGGTTTTCTGTAGTTCTAGAAGATGCATTATCCCTTAATGCCTCACAATCGTGAGAAGAAATGGTGCGCCTTAGAGGCATAGCTACATATTATCTCAAGACATGTCAAAAATAAATAAATAAATAAAAATTAGGACGATACGAAAGTAGTTCTTCAATGAAACTAATTGCACACACACACACACACACACACACACACACACACACACACAAGGCCACACACACACACACACACACACACACATATATATATAGAGAGACATATATATATATGTATATATATATATATATTATAATAATAATAAATAATTATTGTCACTTAACTTAACCCAACCTATCTACTCTAACAGTCTACAGGATCCTATCCTTAGGTTCTAATACTATTATGTAACACCCTAACTTTGAACTAAGGGTGTTATTGCCAATTCACATATAGGGCAATAAAAACCCACCTGTAAATGACATCTTCAAAATTCCTGCTTTGGAATCCTGATTGTCTTGAATATGCTCACAAAAATTTAAACTAACTTCGTAAAAACAACAATTTCCAATGACATAAGTTTTCCTTTAAAGTATAACAACATATCATTAAGCTAACATCTTCCAACAAGATAAATTCTTCAAAGCTAATAATATGAAAACATAACATTCTAGCAACATAAATTCTCGAAATGAAGTTTACAAATATTCAATCCCAAAGAAACAAAGTAGTCCATCAATCTTACGTCTTTATAAAAAAAAAATACTAATTTAATAAGTTCTCAACTCTCATCCCTACGTACCCCAATATCACTCATTGCCAATGTCTAAGGTACTTGATAATGATCAACAATAAGAAGTGAGCTAAAAGCCTAATAAAGAATTTTAATACAATTTCATGGATCAACCACTTTAAAATTCTCAAAATTTGGAGTTATAACCTATTTTTTTCCTTTCCTCAAAAATCCCATAAATCCTTGAATACAATAAAATAAGAGATAAATATATTTCCAACCGATGTTCATCAGATTTTCTATTTCTCAAACAATTCCATATCAGTCAATCCACCACTTTAAAACATAGTACTCATGATTCTTTATAAGTATTTGTTTCCCCAAATAAAATGTCAATTGAGCTCTAACTCATGACAAGAGCCATTTTGTCAACCATTATAACTCATTGATCGAGGTCGATTTTGTCTAATTTTATACCCATTGACCTAAGCCATTATATTTCATGCTCTTATACCCATTGATGTATAGCCAGTATTTACAAGTTTATACCATTGATATTGGCTTATAGATTTGATAAGTTTATACTCATTGATATGAGTCATATTTGTTAAGTTTATACCCATTGACTGGAGCCGTATTTGTCAAGTTTTTACCCATTGACGGGGCCGTATTTGTCAAGTTTATACCCATTGACAAGGGCCATATTTTTCAAATTTATACCCATTGACTGGGGGCCATATAAACCAAAGTCAGATATTTTTTCATATTTCCAATTTCACAAAAAATACAAAAGTATATCTCCATAATTTTCAATCTTTACCGTAAACATTCTCAAATCCATTTTCCATACAAAACACATATTTGATCCATGCATGTGATTTAAATAACTAAAAAATTCCAAAACTTATATTCACTTAAGTATTCAGCAAAAATATTTGTTTTATAGGAAAATCGTATTAATCTTCCCACCCTAAGATTCTGTACTAGCAAAAACCAAGAAGCCTCAAGGAGTCACAAATCACCTGAATAACATAAATAACATCCTATTAGACAAAAGAAATAATAATCTCCTATTCTTCTTTTATAGGAACCAAAATATTTAAATATAAAATCTCAAAGGCTCTTTAGCTTGAAAATTTCAAATAAATTAGGCTTTTTTCCACAAGAGCCCAACATCACCCATTTTCCAACTCTATCAATTCCTTAAATCCCCAAAATTAGGGATTTTTCCATAAAACATGATTTTTGGTTGACATTCTCAAATCTTTTATGAACAAGTGATTCTTTGTAACTTGCGTGTGGAATCTTGCTCTTCAATCCAAAGCCATAATGCTAACTATCAAAATATATCAAATGTCACCTTTAAACAAATTTCTCAGTATCAAGTCTTTCCTACATTCCTAGGGTTTCATACTTGAAAGTTTAAGTAACCTCAGGTTTTCAAATCTAAGTTTCCAAGAGTGAGAATTTTCCCAAATACAAACATCAAACCCTAATCAAGTTTCTTGACTATATGCACTCTAATCATTTCTAGGGTTTCATATTTTCAAGTTTTAGAAAGCCCTATGATTGCAAATATAAACATTTGAAAACTCTAACTACTAAGAATTAAGAGGGGAAAAGAATACTTACTTAGGGTTGATGTTTCTTGAAGCTTAAAGCCCCTCTCTTTGAAACCCTAACTCATCTCTCTTCTCCTTGACAGATAAATGATGAAGAAGGTTAGGATTGTGTAGGAAAACATTTTTTTAGCAAAACATTCCTATATTAGTTAAGAGTCCATTCCAATTTTGAGAAATTCCAAAATAACCCCTTTTATTTCTTTCTTCTTTTTTTTTAAATTATGAATATTACACCAACTTTGTGGCCACTCAAATAAAAGGCAGTTAAACACGCTTTTATTTCCTTAATGCAGGTACACGTCTGTTGTCAAAAAAAAAAAAAAAAAAACCGGAACTCAGCAAACAAGCCAACCTTCTAGAAGGGAATTAAACTGGAAATAATAATGATACATTTTCAAAGCAAACTTAAGCAAGCACTCTCATATTCTATACCCTTCTATTCTGCACCAAGCTCCTTTCTCATCATAATGACAAAGCCATGAATCTTGAGTGGGTCTTCGAGAGAAGACGACACGCTCTCCTTTTCCATGCACCTCTTGCTCCAAGCCACCAACTTGGGGCACTCCGCCTCTACGCTGAAGTTTCCAAAGCTTTCGTAAGCAAAGAACCAGCAAGAGAAGGTCACCAAAGCCACATCCAAAAACCCAAAATTTTCGCCACCGAAATAAGGCTTATCTCCAAGCTCTCCTTCCAAAAGCTTGAGGCACTCCATGAATCCCTTTTTGGCTGTTTCCTGCTCTTCTCCTTTTGTCAACCATAGCTGCCTTCCAAGTTCGTAGAGCTGTGGAAATTAGTGGAGTCAGAAAAAAGGGTAATTTTTCAGGAGTATTTTAATAGCTCTCGGTCTAAGGTTTAAACTGAAAGCATCAAACAGAGAAAATAAGGAGGAAATTGGAAGTAAAGAAAAATTGAAAAATAAAAAAATAGGTTTAGACTTAATAACTTAATTCTATATATTTATTTCAATTCTTTTATTTGTTTATCTCTATAATATAAGGACTAGAAATTAAAAAAAGAAGTAAATTTGTAAGAAATAGATTATATTTGATTTTCATTTATATTTTTTACCTTATTATTTTTTGTTTCCCTAGTATTTATTGGTATTCTAAATGAAGCCTTAATATATATTTTTCCTAATCCTTCAACTTTTTATATAGTTGGGACAAGTTTATTAAGGACCTTCAGCATTAATATAGGACCTGAATGAATGGTGGAAGAAGAATATCAGGATCAGCTGAAAGAATGTACCCAACTGTTACAATTATTTTCCCCTCAATCTGGGCTTTATAAAACGCGAAGAAACAGGTCAAACAAAAAAAACATGTATAAAAAATTAGAACTTTGCAAAAACGTGAACAGCAAGATCACCATAAACCAAGCCTTGTTCTTTAAAAATCTGGTTTATATAACCCCTTTCTTGAGATCTGCATTTTTTGGATGGAACAAACAGACTTTGCATTCAACTGAACAAAGAAATGACAACTCATATTAAAAATGCAGATTGAATTATTTTTACAAAAGGAGCAAGGAGAATCAGTATAAGTTCTAGTTTGGGACCCAAAACCCACAAAACTCAATATCAGAAGAGAATATGTGAAGAAAGCACTCTATTTTGACAAAGTGACACATACTTGTCTGCGTAGTCTGCCCAGAACCCGGGCCTGAGCTCTCTGCAAGGATCAATAGGCAACAGCGGAGATTTATTGTACCAAACCTCATCGATATACTGAACAATTATCAGAGACTGCCAATGGGTCGGCTGTGGATGAGAACTGGATTTTCATGAACTGGGTTCATCTCAGCTAAAGGGCCTTGTTCTCAGATCCTGCCTCTATATTCATACTTGAGACCCTTCAGCCAGGGCAACTCTCACCTCATATCTAAAATACACACATGCTAGCCCACAAATCCAACAAGATAATCTCGTCAGCCATTGCTACTACTATGATTAACAAGATTCAAACAAAATACTAATGAACAACTCAAGGGAAATTTTTAAGCATTTATAGGGAATTTCCAGAGTAAGTTACTCCTTGATGGGTCTAGGTCCTAGGAGATGGTGATGCGTAATTTCCCATCCTTGCTTTTATTTTTCCTAAAATTGTGCTCTTATCTTCGTTTTGGGTATCCCCACACTTCCCATACTTTTATTTGTCAGCCACTATATTTTTAATCAGCTATAATGCTTTCGGATTTTTTTTTTTTTTTTAAATTAGACAAAATATTAATCTATATATTTTCTTACACTTCGTCTTTTGAACAAATTAAAATAACTTAATTTTAAAAGTATTATATTTGATAATTTTAGTTTCAATACTTCTAAATCAAACATGAAAAGAAATTTAGTGTTAGTTGTTTTTTATACTACCTTTATTAATTTCCGGAAAAAAAATTCTTAAATTTTAATTCTACCTGAAAAGAAAAGAAATTTAAATATGATCCTCTCCAAAAAGTAACTTAGTACATTAACAAATTTGTGAATTAAGTAAACTTTCCAAAAGGGCATGGTAAAATATAGAAAAACATTTATTGAGATATTTTTGTAATCGATTTATTGAGCTATTCTTACACTTCTACGGTTGTAAAAGAAATAATTTAATTTTAAAACTACTTCATGTTTGACAATTTTAGGGAAAAATGGGTATTTTTTTTAAGATAACCTTTTGTCATTTATATTCACTCTGCATATTATGCTGTGGTACCCATGTTCTTATAAGGATCATATTCACTTTGCATATTCGCTGTAATACTCCTGTTTTTGCAGATTCAATCATGAGTTCTATATGTCCATCTCACTTCACCACTTGAGCCACAAGTCAAGGGCTAAGATAACCTACTTTTTAACCACTAATTTGAAGATAACCTACTTTTTATAAATTAATTTTATCTTCATCCATTCAAAAACATTTTAAATTTCGTAAATTCATGGTAATAAACAAGGTTGCACTCAAGGGGTCACGGTTGAGAGTCAACCTAAGCCAACCGAACAAGAAATACATGGATCCAAATATGTCCCAAACTAATGAGCTTAATCTGAAATGAAATTATTAAACTCGGGTTGAGCTCGAGTTGATTTTATGTTGATCGAGTTAATTGAGTTAGGTCAAGTAGGGTCAGGTTGAGTTAAAAAAATTTTATTGAATTACAAAACTATTTGATAACTTTATATGAATTACAAAATGATTAATAATGAAATACAAAAAAAAAAGGAAAAATATTTTAAATATTTAGCTTGAAATAATCACATGTAATTCAATGAGGGTAACAGTTAATAAAGTCATACTTTATTGACCAAAGTTTAAATAGTTTGAAAAATGATAATTGGTTGTCAACCTATCTACAAAGTAATGGAAGTAGTTGAATGGCAATGACATGTGAAATAGGAAATGTCAAAATGGTGGAAATGAGTTTTTTTTTAGAGCTCATTTGTAATATATATATATATATATATATATATATATATATATATAGGTTCTGGTTAGATCAGTTACTTGAATAACATACACCTACCAACTCGAATTTATATATTGAATTGATAAAATTGAAACCAAGTCCAAATCGAATTACAAAACACAATGCCCAAGCTCATCCAATCATCAGCTTCGTCAGCTAACTCGCCCTAGTTATAAACCATTTTTTGTGCGATTCCTGAATTCTAATAATGATTTAACTTCATGTTATCATTTTTAAATGAAAATATCATGGAATTTTAATTAGTATCCAGACAAATAAAAATTTTAAAAAGGTAAAATTCCAATTAAAGATAAAATATTGCAGTAAATTAAATACAATTAAAACGAAAAGTTAGAAATTTTCAACTTTTTCATCATTTTCTATATTATTCCCATAGATCTGATTCCCTTGATATGAGCCACATACTCAATATGATTTTTATTTATTTTTAAATGTTCGAGTTAATAAACGAAAGTATTTGACTATGTTTTATAACCCTTGTTGTCGGGTTAGAATTATTGGTATATTTATATGAACTTTATCAATGAGTCATAATAATTGACATTATAACCCTCATTAATGGTTCATAATAGTTGGCATCATAGTGCGCTAATCAACTCATTATAATAGTTGACATTATAAATTTTACTAATCCAAGTTATTATACAACATTATAATCCTTGTCACGGCTATAATAGTTGACATTGAACCTTGTCAACAAATTATAATGGGTGACACTATAGCTCTTTCAGTGGGTTATAGTTTTTGACACTATGACCTTTCGTGGTATATATAAATAATTACCACTCATGACTTAATAATGGGTTGCAATTGTCAACATTTAGTTTAAATCCTTACTCAAATCTGTTATCTATTATTTAGAAACTATAGCATACTATATTTTTGCAAATATTTGATATGAATATAATACTTTGATAGAAAGTTTGAATGTTTTACTATATTGAAAGTCAAAATCTTTTTTTTTTTTTTAAGAATGTTATATATTATGTCTCCATTTTGAAAGCATGAAAAGTTATTTTCATGAAAAGTTATTATATTATTTGATCCATGTAATGCTCCTTATTTGACTTTGCGATTGTCTCTATTCGTTGATAATTTTCTAAGTACTTTTAATTTGGTTGTGTAAAACCCAAATTTGAGTTTCTTCAAAAAAATAAAGGCAAAATTTCTGAGCTTGTCGCCACGATACAAGTTGAAAACCTTGAATTTTTCTAGATCTCGATGACAAACTAACTCATTGTCGGGTTTATTATGCGAAATTTAGTCAGTGACAAACTAATTTTGTCAATTTCGAGATAGTTGGAAATTCTTACGTTTTTTACATAACTGCCTAGTGACATTATATAGATTACACATGTGGGTGACACATGGTACAATGTGTCACAAAGCATGGGATAGGAAAATGCATGTGTCCACATGCCGGGAGCATGGAATCATATAAAAGGAGTTCATGTCGTTTCCTGTATATATAGCAAGAAGGAAAATGAAGGAAAGAAAGAGGGAAAGAGTGCAGAAGAAAGAGAAGAAAGGGAGAGAGAAAGAAGGAGGTGTAATGAGGTGTGTTCTACGTTTAACTCATTTGAGCAGAAGTGCAAAGTCCATTCGACGAGGGTCAGTGGCTCCAAGAGGTAGTGGGATTCTTCCTACCTTGGTTTCTTCTACTATCTGGTAGTGCTCATTGTTTGGGTCTCCGTTGGGACTCACATCAGTATTGCGTTTATGGGTATACAGTGGTATTAATTGAATATGACCTGAGATTTTATGTCTCAACGAGACTGCCAGATACCTAAAGGGCAGCCTGAATGAATTCTGGGTTGAAAACTTGTACGGGAGTTTCAAAATGTTCTTCAACCCTGCACACTATTGCGTGATTGGCGCAATAGTGTGGCCCCCGTTACACTCCAACCGAACTAGCCATATCTTTCATCCGAACTCTATCACGCTGCCTAGACTCTATGAAAATATCTTTGAGTCTAGAATCTAGTCATATGCCAGTTATTGGAATTTGGTGCTCACATCATTGCTGAAATTTTGATCATAACATTAAGTGTACTAATTGCATGGCATGACATGCTTGTTTGATGAAATGTTAATATGTATTAATATTTAATAGATGTGGATGATCAGATATTATAGCCACTACATGGCATATTATAGCCTATTTTGTAGACATGTTATGTCGTGATTTAGCCTAGAGGATAAAGTGCTTCATTACTTGACTAAGAAATGATTTGTATGTGCTTCATTAGTTGATTTATGCTTGTATGATCTATTGACATGAATGAATTAATGTAGGGAAATTATAGGCATGTTTGATATAATGCCTGTGATGCACAGATAGTGCATGTTCGATAAAATTGTCCATAGTATTCATCATATAGTGTATATGGTACATACATTGCATATGACGGACATCGTATTAAATGGTATGAGTCCTCATATTCAACCCATACATGGCGTTTGGTATTTGATTGGTGGTTCTGCAATGGGGACAACAATTCATCATAGTCGCACAATTGATCAAAATGGTGAAGGTCATGTGTCTGCATCAAAGAAGTTGGGATAGATCCCCCCCTCGGGTGAAAGACCCGCCAATTATGGTCGACATGGGTCTGGCAGGAGCAAAGGTCATATAAAAGCAGCTCAGGTCGTATCTGCAAGTATGACACCAAAAATTCGCTACCCACAAAAAATGTATAATTGAATATAAATGATCATTGATATGTATCATCCAAAAAGCTTTGGTTTATAAACAAATGAAATTTATTTTGAAAATGATCATCGATGTCATCCAAATACGCTTCACATACGCTTAGTCGTCAGGTGTGGGAGTCATGAGGACTCAAGCACATGGTACATTAGGAGTCACATCTCATTTCATTGCATGGCATGTGGATTCCATATAGAATTGGCATATTCTTGTTGGAATGTGATTATGAAATACAGTGATTACTGCATGCACACTTAGCGGAGTAGCCCTCGTAGGAGGCTCTCATCGCGCGGCTCACCCTTTATGGAAAATATTTCGCGCGTAATGTGATGATCGTGGACGACGCCCATCCCAGGTCGAATTGTTAAGAAGGTTTACATGTGTCCTCGAGATTCATTTTTAAAATATTTTAGAAACAATTAGTATTAGTTTTGTATGATTTTCGATAAGAGTGTTGTAATAAACTCTATGACTATTGTAGACATAGCCTTGGGTAATCTTTTCGAGTATGGTTGAAAGGGCCTAATTGGGCTACTTTTTACTCATAAATGAGTCTCTGAATGAGATTGACAATAGTGTAATAGATATGTTACATCACATAGGTATCTCCAATGTAAATGTGTTGAATGTCATCAACTGACCCCGCTCAGCCATAGGTCGAGTGATGGTTGGATGAGCTGGGCTTATTAAGATTTTTAGGTTTGGTGTCTCAAGTTTTATATGGATATTCTTTAGATATTATAATTCAATTTCATTTGGATTATTGGAGTTTGAAGTTGTAGGCCATGACAATTTTAGTTCATGTGTTAGATTGTGTTGTGGTGATTAATTTCACACGAAACATACAAAATATAAGTGTACGGGGCTTGTTAGGAAATTAAAGTGTTTCCAAACTGGAATGACTCATGAGATCAAACTTCTAATCGAGCTATGTAGGTTCCTTGGTTTCCTTGATAGTTCCTTAGAATCAAAGTGGAAAATGTATGAATGGAAATCTATTAGGAATTAATTGATGAAGAAAAGTGTTAGATTTCCTTAGGAATGAATGAAATATCACAAAGGTCATAAAGTCATACTTGAATGTAATATGCAAACTAGAATGTTGAAATTGCTGAAGCAATATTGGATTTGATCACAAAACAAGATTGCGCTTGGAAAACTTGATAAGCTTGAATAGAACCTGCAACTAAAATGCTAAAATTGTTAGAGAAAATATTAGATTTCACCATGAATGAATGAAATAACATTTTTGGAAAATTTCCAGAAACTTGGCAATAACTAAGAATTTAAATGTTGAAATTGCTGAGTTAGGGATTTGCCAATTGACATTGAGTCAATTTATTGATTGATTGGTCAAGGTCAATTGTTGACGGGCCTGATCTTCATCTAGACGACGTGCTACCCAAGTCCACATTTCTCCACTTTCTAAAGTAACTGCACATGTCTTCCATTAAGGAAGTTTGTTCCTCAAGAACTCCTTCACGTCTCCATTGTGTAGTCTTGATCCTCAAAAATTCTTCCATGTCTCCATCATGGAGACTTGTTCCCCAAGAATATTCCACATCAGCACATAATTGCCCACTTCTCTGCCACCTCTCATAATGCTTCGTTTGACTTCCAAAAATTTTAAAAAATTCATAAATATCCATGGACTTTTTTTATGGGCTTGTACAAATGGATTTGAGCCCCTTTTTCTTGGACTTTTATTCATGGGCTTCGGCTTAGGCCTAACCCATTACTAGATCAGGCTAAAATTTCAATTTGAGTGCAAATAATCGCCTCCCCTCACAGCAGACAGGCCCATGGACTATATTAGTATTAAAGCCAAAAAATTCTTTGGGCTTATTTCCAGCTATGAAACTAAAAATTTGTGCATTAAGCTCCTGAATGGAGTTCAAAAGACCGAGCCAAGTTAGATTAAATAAAGAAGTAACAATGAATTTCCCAAGAAAAAGTTCCCTCCATCATCAAGTTTAAACCTCCAACTTTTGTTCTTCCTACACTAAAGAATATTATTCTTTCAAAGAAACGACTTAATTTCTCCTTCAAGTACTCAGAATTTATTTCTTCTCAAAATAATTGATTTTCTCTTTCTATAACAACCCCACTTGTTTGGAGAAAGGAAACTCCTTTACTTTACCTTTTTCACATTCTTCTCCTCCTAAGCGGTCATCACGGCCACGGCACTACCGCCTGTCGAATCAGTCATGATGTTGCTATAGCCGGAGTAGAAGCCATCGACTACTTCTCATGTTCGTCGGAGACGTTGCAGTCAAAGACGTCGTTGATCGTCGTTGTTCACATCATCGGAGAAGACCGTCAAGCCATTGCCTTTCACACCGTCGACGGAGAAGAAGGATTTGTTGTTGGTAAGTAAAAACCAAATATTTTCTACTTTCCTTGATAATGAGTTTCTTGATTTTGAATTGCTTCTTGAAGAAACCTGCTTTGGATGATTTCTAAGCTTTCTTTGATACAAATAAATCAAAACTTTGCCTTGATGACGCTAAAAACTTTATATAAATGCAGATTTTTTTTTCCAAAAAATAACCTTGAATTCATTGTAGAAACAATTTTTTTACGTTGTTTTAGGTTGTTTTTGAAGATTTTCTTAAGTGTACAACTTGAAAAGATCCATGACTACACATTCGAAAAACTTCTAAAGTCGCTATTTATTTTGAAACTTTTTCCGAGGTGGTATTTTGAACATAATCATGATTACACCCTTTGAAAATATTCTCTTGAAGCTTATTTGGCTTGTTTTGAAACATTTTCTTATGTAATTTAAAAGAATATGAATATACCTAAAAAATTCTTTGTAGTCGTCTGGCTATTTCAAACACTTTCCAGGGTGTATATTTTGAAAATAATCATGAGTACACCCTTCGAAAAAAATCTTTGAAGTTGTTTAGCTTGTTTCAAAATGTTCTTAAGTACAAACTCCGAAGAGTCACACACACCCCTGAAAAATTCTCTGAGTTGTTTGGTCAAGTTTTTAACACTTTCCGAGGTGTATATTACATAATCATGAACACACCTTCGCAAAAATTCTTTGAAGCTATTCGGCTTGTTTCAAAATTTTTCTTAGGTGCAGACTCTGAAAACATTTATGAATACACTTTCGAAAAAATATTTGAAGTCGTTTCAATAAGTTTAAACTGCTCATACTCATGTTATTAAGACTTCCACAAGTTGCACTCATTGGATTGTCAACATGCACACGTGAGTGGTGAAATTCACCAACTCTTCATTTAAAATTTCGGTACCATCCTCGAGTTCATTAGATAGCTCTCAGGCTTAGCCAAATACTCGTTTCATATGTCTCGCTTCTCCCATAACCTTTATGAATAAGTCCAAGAGCCTTCACTGGATTGAGTTTGTTGTTTTCGCTCTTCTACACTAACCATAGCCTGATCGGCCTTGACCTTGGCCTAATCGACTTTTACCTTTGCATGTTTGACCTTAATCTTGGATTGCTCGACTTTTACCCTAGCCTGATTAGCCATGACCTTGGCTTGTTCGACCTTGACCTTGGCCTGTTCGGTCCTTACCTTGGCCTTTATCTATGTCGTTTCACACTTTGAGTCATAGGTCTTAAGAATACCATATCATGTCATGTCTTTAGAATCCGCTTTTCAAGGCATGGCACAATCAAATATTATTTTTCGTTTTAAGGAAAAATATGATGTTTTCAAGTAAATACATATTAATGTTTATTAATGTTTTACTAAAATTATTTAAAAGGTACTTAAAGTATAAAATGATCATGATAAAATAATATTAGAAGTAAATGACTATAAACAATTTTAAACATGTTAAAAATAATTTTAAATATTTTAAGTTTTCAAATACACTTTTATTCATATTATAAAATATTTTCAAACTCTATTCTAAAAACTTATCTTTCAAAACTATTCTCGCAAATAATTTCCAGACTAATTTTTTAGAAAAGTTTTTATTCTTTTGTCAAATTTCGTTTTTTCATTAAGAGAAAATTTTAAATGTTAATTTTTCTTCAATGTTATATATATATTTAATATATGTATTTGTTCATAAATAATTAAATTAACAAATTTGCAATTAACAATTAATAATAAACTTTGTTGTTGTTGGAAGAAATGTTTGAGATTTTTATTTGTTTCAGAGTGAAGATGGAAAGGATTTTCTGTTGTTTCCTTCCCTTTATTACTCCAAACAAAGAAACTCGATGATCTGGTCCATTCTCACCGTGTTAGTGTCCTCAGACGATGCTGAACTGAGATAACAACATTTAAATGAGTACATGGCATGTTACAATAAAATATAATGTTTGTTCAAAAAGAAGGCATAATGCTTAACAGTACAAACAAACTGGCAATGATATCACTCACAGAAAAGATGGATGCTATACCAAAATTAGATATTTCTAATATTCAAGCAAAATAAAAGTGATGAGTTGAAACAATGAAGCGAATTTAAACTAAACTATTGGAATCTAAATCTAACTAATGGAATGTGAAAATAAGGGATACCAAGAGATGATAAATTCTAGGGTGATTGAACCAATTAGGACAATCCTATTATATCTAGGCCAAAATTTCATTCTATTGTCTCTTGAGAAAGCTCTCCAAGGCGATTCTTGCCTAATTTAATTATAAGCCTCTCTCGAGGTCGAATAATCTACCTACTAATACTAGGTTTCTTGCTTCTCAACTCAACCTCGAGCATTAGAGATGCTTTAAGACCCAAGAATCTCACACACCTCCTAATTACCGATAATTTCTACACTACCAAGCTAACTAGGTTAAGTCATCTTTGTCAAATTCCTCACTCCCTTCTCAGATCTCGCAAGGAACCACTTTCCATGTTGAGTTTCACTATAAATCAACATGAAAATAACACCCAAGCATGAATTAATAGATAGAAAATCACAAATAGATAATAGAAATAAGAAAATAAATAATTAGATATAAGATTCATGTCAATACAACAAAACCTAGATGCAAATTAGTTCATGATGGTGAGAGATACAACCATAGAAGTGAGGGAAAACATAAAAAGGGGAAGAAATAAACTAATTGGATGATGAAAGCCCTAAATCTCCTCTTCAATCTTCCTTCTTCTTCTTCAAATTGCTCATTTTCAAAAGACTTAGTTCCTATGGTGTTTCCACCCTAGAAAACCCACAAATTTGTCCTCCTCCTCTAGGGTTTGAGGCTTTAAAACCCCCAATTATGGGCTCAAAATGGGCTGAAAATGGACCTAAAACCAACCCCGAACACAATGTCGTGACGTTGGTGATGATCTAAACTCATATATTTTTATCCATTTTTCTGGCATAATTTAGAAGTTTATAATTCATGTTAATGCTGAATTATGGAATGTTCACCATCTTTTTGTTTTGTAGGTTTTTAATAAAAAATTGAGACATTCCAGCAAGAAAAGAAGAAAAATTGGCCAGGGCAGAATCCTTTGTCGCGACACAGTTTCAGAATATCGCATCAGAATCCCAAATGACCAGCAGAAGTTATGTCGCAACAAGGATCAAGCTGAACTAAAGCTAGAAATGAAGCGTGCGACATAATTTTTATATTAGTGATTTCTATTGCGATGAAAATTTGAAGTTCATAAAGAAGAATATCCTGACATTCCTAACTCATGTTGTGACATTGATCAAGCACATAGAAATGTAACTCATGTCGTGACATCTTACAACTCTATCGCGACATTAAGAATTGAAGATAGCGAAAAACTCTGTAAGACCACAAAATCCGATCGGCTTGAAGGGCAAGAAGACTTTGTCGCAACAGAGAAATTTTATGTCACGACAAAAAATAACAAAACAATGAGACAACTCAAGATAAAATGTCTGCGACAGAATTTTCCATGTTGCGACAGACATTTCAACTTATAACAATTCCAAAGTAGATTATATGTCGCGATAAAATAAAACTATGTCGCGACACAACATTCGGAGTCAACAATGAAAGATAAGAAGACTCTGTCGTTACAGAGAATTTTTAATTCACGCAAACCTGACATGAGATTGGCAGACTCACGGTATGACAAAGATGTCTCTTGTCGCCTTGAAGTTGAGAAGAAATACAAATAAACTCATGTTGTGATACAGTAAAGAAAACAAAGTAGAAATCTATGTCGCAACAAAAAAGATTATGTCGCGACAATAAAAAATGTTAGTAAAGAGATTTCTATCCACGATAGAAGTTTATGTCGTGACAGGAAATGGAAGAGACTTGAGACCAACTAAGACAGATATGTCGCGACAAAGACTTTAATGTTGCAACAAATAGTTCAGCCAGCCACCAGGATCAAAGACGATTAGGTTGCGACAAAGAAAAAGTTTGTCTCGACAACAAACCAAGGCAATTGTGATAAACTCTGTCATGACATAAAAATTCTATGTCACGACACAAAGCAGCGTAGCAGAGAGAAACTTAGTCGCAACAAAGAATTCTTCACGTAAGTGACATACTAATTCAAGCTTCTAAGGTATCTAAAATTATGCGTGACCTATTCAAATGACCTCGTAGAACTATGTCCTGACAAAATTGAAGAGCATAAAAATATGTTCACGACGAAGTACCCGACCAAAAGATCTTTGGGCAACAAAGATAAAAACTTTGTCACGACATAACTTTCTATGTCGTGACAAAGTTACTAATTGGGCCAGAATTTTTGGGGACCCACAATTAGTGCCTAGAACTGCGGCCCATAATTTGAAAATTTATAAATAGACGCATCTAGGGCACTGTGTGTAGCTTTCGCCAAACCAAGAACTTCTAGGTAGCTGGAGACTCTTGTATATTAATTTTCTTTTATTTTGTTTAGTTTTTAGAGTAGCATTTTAGCTAGTTCTTTTTGGGATTAAACAACAATCTAGTGTGAAGCTTCGAGCTGGGTTCGTTGTAAAATTTTTATTTTCATTACTGTCTAATAAAATGAATTTGGAAATTTTATGGAGTTCATTTATTCCGGTTGTTTACCAATTTAGTTAATTTACGTCGGTTAGTCACATTATTTGTGATCCAGCTTGAAAAGCTCCATGGGAATGGATCGATGTTGATTATAATTTTATGCTTTCGACTTGAAGAAGGTCATGGATTCGGATGTTTGGTTATTTAATTGGTATTATTCTTGAAGCTACTTGTTCAAAATATTAGTAGCTTACATGACAGGGAAAAAGGGTGTATCTTGCTCGATTTCCATGGAAGCCCTCGGGGACACGAGAGATGGAATTCCAAAGAGTGTAGAGTAGTTACTTAGGGTATGTTGAGCTAATATTATGGAGTTCATTGAACTCACGAAAAATCACTTAGATAGATCACTGACTTATTTATAGTGTGCGAATAGTTGGATGATGTATCAATTTAATTAATCAGAGGTTTCTCCTCAATATAATGAGAGAATCTTGATCTCGTGTTAGCATAGATCTAATCAAGGAAATAGAGAATCTCATCAAATTAGACAGATGAGTTACCAATTAGATTAGGAAACTACGATATCCTGTCTATAGGCGAAGTCTTTAGTCACAAAAATGGGTATAGTACGAAAAGGAAAAACACCCAAATTTTAGAAAGAGGTTTCTATTCTACAAGTAACTGATTAGACCCATGTATCCGAAAAGAATATGGATCTCTAATTATTGAAATGTATGGTTTATGGAGAAATCCAAACTATACTTCCTTGCATCTTTGACAAGTTTAGATTTCAAACTAATAGCTTAAATATGTTATAAAATGATGCAAAAATTCATAATTGCACACTGATCCATTTCCTAGTGTTACTGTACCCAATGAGCTTTCCAATCCATTTATTTGAATTCTTTACATGTAGTTATAGAGTTTTATCTAGTTTTTGCTTTTTCTTAAGTTTAGAAACAAACAATTTTTAACTTTGGAGTTCAAATAGCAAAGATCTTGAGTAGATGGGGTACTTGATCTTTAGATTTTTATTATCAATCCTCGTGGGAATGATATCTGGACTTAAATCCATTTTATTATTTGTATGACCTATGCACTTGTAGTGATTTAGACCAAAATCAATTTTAATGGATATTTCTTTCAGAAATGAACTAAACACATATTTTTATCGAAATTTAGTCAAACAAGTTTAATGGCATTCCAACTGGGGACTGAAAAGTCTTTGGATGTAATTGCAAATTACTTCATCAGATTTGGTCTATGTTAAAAATCGGATCCAACAAGTCGAGTTTGTGTAGCGTTTGAGGGCTCTACAGCGTCGCAATGTTGGTTCTCAACGTCATAGCGTTTTGCGGCTCCATTGTTTTTGTACTTCTTCCCAAGGCCTAACTTAGTTATCGAACTTTGATTTGGGTATTCTTTATACCGTTGGGAAAGCTCTTGAAGCCTAAGTGTAAAATATGGAAAGAAAAAACACTTTATAAAATATGATATGGACTGAATTTATGAAATTCTCCAACTGATCACTTTTGAGCTATCTTCTCTTCTTTCTTCAACTTCTAAGAGTCATAATTCGATTGAAGTCAAAATTGAGTGGAGAAGGTCTCTTTGGAAATATTGGGAAGTCACCTGTCCATCCATATAAAGATGGTAACTATTTGGGATCATCTTACAACTAAAAATATCAAAACACGGTAGTTGTTGCTACATGTGGAATTTGCTTATTTTCCTTCTTTTTTCGCTCATTTTCATGCAATTCCACCGTGGTTATCACAGTATAAAGATAAATGTTTAGAGAATTAGGACACTTATTTAGCATAAAAAATACTATAAATCTAAGTAAAACATAGGGATAAAATGAGTATTTGAGATACTCATCAATTTACATGGCAGACGATGAACGGTTATAAGATGGGCGTTTATGAGTGCCCTTAATGTTTGTACGTTACCAATTAATGATTTTATGCGTAATCATAATTCTCATGCTCCGCTTGCTCTATCTCCCATGCCCGAGGTGGTTAGTCTGCTCTTGTCACTTCCTCTATGCCTGAGGTGGATTGTTTTTTGAGCTCGGGTTACTTATATGACTGCCATGTGATCGGGTTCGGATCACCCATGAGCGTTTGAATTCGGCTCACCTGAATGTCACGTGTCTTCATAAGCTTATCCCATTCCACTATCCTCCTTAGCGTCGTTTCAAGCCATTGGGGTTGGAATGATGCTAAACTCTTTGATCGTCTTGCGTAGAAAAAAGCCATTGTTGCACTCAAGGGATATTCAATAAACATGGAGGAAATACCTTTATCAAAAGTTAGGTGAGAGAGTTTCCCAGGTGTACCTCCTCGGGTTACTAGGGCTTCCATGGCCGAGGTCCAGTATTGTTTTGGGTCTTGGCCGTCCGAGCCATAAGGGCCCAATGTGTCCTCCCTTGCTCGAGTCATAGGAGCTTTACATGCGGCGGGGCCAAGCAAAACGCTCGAAGTGTAGAACACTTATGAATCGGAAAATTGTGATCTATAGGATATGACCAGTCATTTTAACAGAGAAACACCTTTCGTAAAGACACTACATTAATCCACTTATAGGGGGTGGGTAGGTGGGTGGTGTTCCCTTTCAGAAAAAGGAGAATAACCATCTCATAACATGAAGATTGGACTATGGGGACTTACATTGCCCAGGGACTGAAGTTTGTCAGCTAACCACTAAGGCCATCTCAGGTCATTGCTTTCGGCATGTCACGGGTCGGGTGGGTGGGCGTGGTTGAAGGCTCCACGATTCTAGATTCATCTTGCTCATTAAGGCAAGCCTCAAGTTGTCACTGCTGTTTGGTCACAATGACTATGTCATCCTCAAGCATGGAATGCCAGGTATCCCTACGGAATAAGTTCACGATTAAAGTCGAGTTGTAAAGATGGGATGTTCCGGTGTTTAGGCGTCATCACTTCTGACACCAGTGCAGTAGACTGACGTCCGGTGAATGGAGCCTTGAACCACTTCATGAAATCTTTGATGGTCTTGGACCTCCTCATTCGAATGTGAAAGAGACTAGTGAAACTTTGCTTAGATCAAGTGAGCACATGTCTTGAAACAAATTTTGAGCAGAGGGCGCCGAAGAAAGGATGTTACAAGCAGGGCCAACGATGAAACCATGACAAGACAGGACTCACCAAACTAAACGGGAACACGTTGCATAGTAGGGCATCATTTCCCGTCTGTAGTGTCATTATCTATAGGTAATGCATCAGATGGTTGAAAGGATCCTATAGGCCATCATGCATCTGAAACTTTGGCAACAAAAAAAAGTAGTGGGGCCTCTTGGTTCTCGATAGCAGGAAAAAATGGAGACGACGACATGTCGTTCAGTGTGCGCAATGCGGTGTCTAAGTTCCTTTGGGGCGAGGGCGACTGAGTTGTCTATGGGAGCCCCCCGTGCTACAGTTAGTGGCGTGGGGACGGAGAGAAGTTGTTCGTGGTCTTGGACTACGTAGGGCTCAGCTGGGTGGTTGGGACGTCCAGGTGATACATGGTGGGGGTAGTATCTGGGCAAGGAAGGGCAATAGCGGCATTTAACAGAGTGCCTTTTTCTTCGTGTAGAGGGGCGTTGGCCGCTAGGAAAGAAGCTAATTGCTGCTGATGAGAGTCATGTTACTCCTTTAGCTGTCTCTCTAGCAGCAACAAGCGTTGGTCCAACGAGAGCTTAGAACTAAAGGGTAGGTCACTCATTGACTAGACTGAGCATCTGGATACCTTAGTCCCAAGGAAGGTGGGATTGATTCCCATAGACGACGCCAATAGAAAGGTTTTATTTCCTTCCCTTTTTATTACTTCTCTAAATAAAGAAAATCGGCTCCTTGACCAGATACATTATCATTCTCATTCATTATATACTCATCGTGGACAATGGATGGTTATGAGATGGGCATTTATGAGCGCCCTTAATGTTTGTACGTTACCCATTAATTGTTATATTAAGCGTAGCCGTAGCGCATGCTTTGCTATCTCCCATGCAGGAGTGGTTAATTACGCTCTTGCCTCTTCTTTGTATGCTGGATTGTTTGTTGAGCTCGGGGCACTCACATGACTACCACGTGATCAGGTTCGGATCACCCACATGAACATTTGGGTCGCTTGCACGAATGACACGTGTGCTATAGCTTATCCCATTCCAAGACATATTCTTTTATTAATGAAATAAAAGAGTACTAAACTACCATTCCATTTTGTCATGGACGTGACACGTAAACAATTAGTAAAACAAGTTGGATAAGACGCAAACTGGCAGTGCTATCATGCGCCATAGATAGAATGTGCCGCGGCACGGTTTTGTTAATATATTGGACGCATTAAAGGGATAGAATAGTTTTTAACCACTATTTCATTTCCCACTAAGAAATCGATAAGACATGCCATTTGACTTTATGTGTCATTTTTCTCCTGATGCATATAAGAAATTAATGTGCCATTTGACTTCTTAGAGTTAAGTATTGGGTTGAATTATTTGACAAAACCATTATTTTTCATATTGTCTTATAATTTCATGATATATTGGCCTTTGACATGCTTTATATTCCATTTTGTACTGAATCGATATGACATTCCATTTTGACTTTAATAGCATTACTCCCAATGGATAGTCTTTTGACTTAATATTCCATTTTTACACTAAAGAAATTGATAAGACATACTTGTGCTAGTTCACTAAATTTTAACACATAAAACTGGATAAGACATTCTACCACGAGGAAAGTTTCAGAAATAGTCTCTTTTGAGGAGGAATATTTTTGTAGTAATACACATATATATGAGTAATATATATATATATATATATATATATATATATATATATATATATATATATATATATAATAAATTTGTATATTAAAAAATTATGAGAGTAAAATTTCCCGAATTTTTAAAAGGTTTTGATTATGGGTTTCTATTTTTAGAAATAAGATGACAGTCCCACACCTATTTCATACAAATGGGATGACATTTTTGAGCTTCTAATAACTTTGAAACTATGACTTATGACCTTTAATTTTTTTACCACTGTTCGAAGAAATTCTTTCACATTTCATAAATAAATTAAGGTTAAAAGGTATAGCAAATATTTCAATTGTGTTTGACCTTATTTTAATCTTTATACTTTACGCCTCAAATTATTAATTATAAGTTTGCATACTTAATAACAATGAACAAGTAAAAAAACTCTAAAAGTGAAAACAAAGATCTCATAACAAATTTTGTAAAAGTATTAGTGCTATTTACACAATTATTCTTGAAAATATTAATTGCCAAATCAAAAATCAATTAGAGAAATTTGTAAAAAATTCCCAAGAAAAATAAAAAAAATAAAAGTAAAAAATTTACAATACTTATATAATTTAAATATTTATTACAAACAATTATGTTTGTTTCTCTTTAAAAGGAATTACAAACAAATATGTTTAAAGGTAAAGTTAGTTTCAAAGTATGAAATATTTGATGACAACAATTCTTACAAATTTTTTTTTAATCAAATAAACAGAGATTGTATTAAAAGGAATCGGAGACCAATATTTCCTCAATGCAACTAGGAGGAATTGTTGAACAATAAGGAGAGAACTAAGAGTTAAGGTAAGACTGTCTTTTCAATGTACAAGCAGCCTTATTTTTAAGTTTGTCTCCTAGCAAATCAACAGAGAATTGTGACCCTTGGTAGTAGAACCGCCAATCCTGAATAAGCACCCCAATTCCGACTCATCAGAACGTGAAGAACGAACCACATCAACAACTGTTTTCGCATCGAGCTCAAAAATAACAGAATAGAACTCAACAGATAGCCTCCCTTAAACCAAAAGCTTTGGCTTCTCGAACTGGTAATACTGCTAGGATTTTGTTTGCCATGAACTCCCCAAGGCTATTCCTTAGGACGATCCCATACCAATAAAGTCTGGTGTTGAAAAAGTGGCCGCGTCACAATTACACTTGAACCATCCTAACCCTAGCCGAATCCAAGAAAAGCAAGGAGGCTCCCTCAAAACAGCACCAATACCAGTCACCCCCAGTTTAATAGCCTACAACCACTCTTCTCGGTATCGAAGGTAGGACTCCACTGCACGTGTCAGTGTGAACAATTTATCATCCCAAAGTTTACTGTTTCATTGACCCCATACTACCCAAAGGATCATGCATACTTGGCTAGCAACAGACGGATTAGTAGGTTTGGAGGAAGCGCTTCAGCCATTCGCCCATAAACTAGAAAGATCCATGGCAGCCACTGCTGCCATCTCTAGCGTAGTAACATCTCTATTACCATATGCCATGGATATTCCACATCAGATTTTGACACAACACACATTGAATAGGGCACTTAATCTTCTTACTGAACAGTAGCTGAAGTCGCGGGAAGAACATCCCTACATAATCTCCATACTAACAATTTTACCTTTGCGGTTCCTATAAATGCCAAATATTGTTCAGCCTCTCACTCCCTACAGAATGTAAACTGATATTATTGAGCATACAAGCAAAGGATGAATCTGACATTAGTATAGTGACCCATCTTAGTAAAATGCTAGTAATGTATCAACAGTTTGACTCATATCAGCATCTTACAAATAGCCTAAAATTGTTACGGGTAATGCATCACTCAGTTTGTTGGGTAGTTTTATAATTTGTCAAACCTATTTATTTAGTCATAGCATGTTAGCATTTTATTAGGAGTTGTTGGGATGTGCTTTTATGGTTGATAGTAATGGGTCAATCGTGAGATAGTGTCTTCTGTATTTCTTGCATGTTGTTGAATGATTTTGTATTTACGGATTCTTCACGATATGAATAAATGTAGTTCATTTTTTTTTTTTGCATCTTGGCACTAATGTTTGATAAATCTCCTCTCAGAGCTTGACTTTGGTTCCCCTTTATTTCAGATATGTTATCTATACAAAATTTGCTATGTTCTTAGTTAGCTATGTTTTTAGTTCCCAGATTTGAGTTATGTCAAGTGTTAACATCTGGTATTAGAGCCAGAACGTCATATGGTTAACAATCCAAATGGCGTGAGTCTTTCACAGCCCGTGATTCCAACCTTTCATGGTTCCAATTATGAGGTGTGAAGCATAAAGATGAAGACTCTCTTCATTTCGCAGGATTTATGGGACCTTGTTGAGAGAGGTTATCCCACAGATGGTGTTACAGCTGATACTCTAAAGGATGCTCGAAAGAGAGATGTGAAGGCTCTCTTTTTTATTTAGCAGGCTATAGATGATGCCATTTTCCCTAAATTTCAGCAGCAACGAAGCTGCAAGAAGCATGGGATGCACTCAAGAATGGCTATTACAACAGGAATAGGTGCTTACAGTAAAGATTCAAACACTTCGTCGGAGATTTGGTATTCCTTCATGGTATGAGAGTCCTTGGATGGTTATTTCAACAACCTCTATAGTTGTGGATCAAATGAGTGAGGTATGGGTGAGAAAGTGTCTAATAAGAAGGTCGTTGGAAAATATTACTAAGTTTACCTAGGAATATGAAGCACATGAGTTAAGCTATATAGTGTCTACGACATAAACAACTCAATTCATTGATGAATATTTCCTGCTTCTACAACTTCAAGAAGATCCACAAAGCTTAAGTAGATGAGGCACCTATGGAGAAGGCATTTCAAACCAAGCTGAATGTGTCCAAGGAAAATGATTCTCCTAAACATAGAGTAGCACTGAGGCTCTTTCGTTTCTGGTGAAGAGGTGGAAGAGGGCTATAAAGGGAGGTGCAAGAGGCCATGATCAAAATCGGTCTCATAATGCAGTAAACAACGGTGAAACTCACATTCGTATGGTTCGATGCTACTACTGTAATAAATCTGGTCATATAGAGAGGTTTTGTAGATTGAAGGAAAAAAATCTCAAGCAAATTTTGCTAACCAACAAGACAAACCAGAAAGTGTGAGTTTATTTCTTGCTTGTCATGCTACTAATGTTTGTGGTTCATAATCATGGTACGTGGACAGTGATGGTAGCAATCATACGACATCAAATTTAGAGGCTTTGAGGGCTCAGACAAGTCTGTGACTTCAAGAGTTAAATTCATTGATGAAACCATTCACATGCTACACAAGGCAAGGGAGTAGTGAAGGTAAATTTTGGAACCAGCTGCATTAGCGATGTTCCTTGGCACTCAGACTTAGGCTCAAGCTTTGCTGAGAGAGTGGGCCACTCTTTACTGAAGGTTACCCCACCCAGCTCTTTGAAGATTTTTCTACTTATATGAGGCAAAAATCAAATAATAAATACAGTTTTAAAAGTGCCCATGTCTAGAGGCAATCTTTTTCCTCTCACTCTAGAAAATGACAATAAAGCAGCGCCATTCACTATGGAAGATGACAACTGGTTGTGGCATCATAGATATGTCCATTTGAATTTTTGAAGCTTGAATTTGCTGTCCAAAAATTATTTGGTGGTTGGTTTACCTATAATAATGATTTCTGATGATATTTGTGAAGGTTGTGTGGTTGGAAAGCAGCATAGGGATTCTTTTTTAAAGCAAAACAGCAGGAGAGCCCTTATGTCCAGTTGGCTTAATCCACAGATTGTGTTTCAGGGTCTACGTAGTAGACTCTCTCTCAATGATAACCAGCACTTTGTAGTGTTTGTTGATGATTTAAATAGAATGACTTGGTTTTACTTTGTAAAAGAAAAATCATAGGTGCTGGAAGTCTTCAAAAAATTCAAGCAATCCATTGAAAAGCATAGTGGACAACCTTTGAAAGTCTTGAGAACAAATCATGGTGGTGTGTTTGTTTCAGTTGTATTTAACAAATTTTGTGAGGACTACGGCATTAAAAAACAATTGACAGCTAGTTACACTCCACAACAGAATGCAGTGGTGGAGAGGAAGAATCGTAGTTTGGTGGAAATAGCCAAGAGCATGCTGAAAGCCAAATGTCCCACAAAGAATTTTTAGGCTGAAGCAATTCATACGGCTGCCTATATTCTTAACCAAAGTCCCACATCAATACTTTCTAATCAAACACTTTTTGAAGCTTGGTATGGGTGGAAGCCAAAGGTAACTCATTTTAAAGTTTTAAGGTGTGTAGCCTATGTTCTTGTGCCATGGGTGAGCGAAAACTTGATGATAATAGTGAAATGGATATTTGTGGTTAAAGTGTGGAAACTAAAGGATCACTCCACCCTGCTGACCAACCCAAAAACCCACCAACCCACCACTCAAGCATCCACCTGCTTTTCACCAACCCTGTTCACAATATAGCTTTCCAAGTTCTTCAAAGGGTGGATGACTTGATTCATAGAAACTGTCCAACACTAAGGAGGCCTATGATGACCATGGCAACTTAGATTTTTCACTTGAACCAGCATCTGTTGACTCTTCATCACCTTGTTACGACTAGTTTTTTCAACTAGTATATTTCCTTTTCTACACCTCTAAGGAAATGAGATCTTAAGGGAGGTATATGAAAGCAAACTGAAAGGTGTCAACTTGCACAATTTGAAGAGCCAAAAACCTTTGAGGCAACTACTGAAAATCCTACTTGGTGTGTTGCCATGGATGAAGAAATGACGCCTTTAGAGAGACAATACATGGGAGATGGTTGACTTGCTAAAGGGAAAGAAAGTAGTAGGGCTAAAATAGGTGTATAAGCTTAAATAAAAACTAGATGGATCGATTCAAAAGCATAAAGCAAGGCTAGTTGCAAGAGGATACTTGCGAGAGGAAGGTACTAATTTTACTAAAACTTTATCTTCTGTAGCAAGATTTGACACTATTCGTATTGTCTTATCCATAGTTGCTCACTACAAGTGGAAAATATATCAGTTATCAAATCAGCCTTTTTAAATGGTTTTTAGAGGAAGAAGTGAATGTATAGCAACCTTAAAGGTAATGAAGTAAAAAGAGAAGAAATGAAGATTTGAGCACAAAGCCCTATATGGCTTGAAGCAAACTCTAAGGGCTTGGTACAAGAGGATTGATGGTCCATTCAGAAAAAATGGTTTCCCAAAATCAACAATTGAGCCCCTTTGAATGTCAAAACAAAAGGAGCTAATGAGGTATTGATTATATGTCTCTATATGGATGATTTAATTTATACTAGAAATAGTATTGCTTTAATGATGATTTCAAAAAGATTATGATTTTGAATTGATGATGACCGATTTCGGCTTCAATGAGTTACTGTGATCAGCAGCAAAATGAAGTTGAAATTTTGATTTCTCGACATAAGTATTGAAATGATCTTCTTAAGAAATTTAACTTGAAAGATTGCAATATAGTAAAGACTCTAATGGTCCTAGGAAAAAATCTCAAATTAGATGATGGAGAGGAAAACGTTGAGGCTCGAAGTTTATAGAAATTTGTGTAGCTTGTTTTATCTCACACAAATAACCGCCAGATGTCTTATATGCTATAAGTTTTTTGTCCATATTTATGAATCCAAGCAACCGTATCTTGGAGCAAATAAGAAGGTATTGAGATAATGCAAAGGAACTCGTTTCATACTCGTATTTTAATCTATGAGACTTCACCATGTATGGTTTTTCAGACAGCATCAGAAAAAATTCTCGATGATCTGGCATGGGCAATTATGATGGAACAACAGGCTTATAAAGTAGATGAAAAATATAGTGTCTGCTCACGCAAGTATACTTGGTTCTAGCTTATAGTACAATGGCTAGTCATGTCGC
The DNA here is from genome assembly GCA_016808115.1 of Tetrastigma voinierianum. Classification (NCBI taxonomy): domain Eukaryota; kingdom Viridiplantae; phylum Streptophyta; class Magnoliopsida; order Vitales; family Vitaceae; genus Tetrastigma; species Tetrastigma voinierianum. The sequence goes on along the minus strand of JAEQBH010001040.1, from coordinate 1,413,244 downwards.
CTGCATGGAGAAAAGAATCATCGAATCCAACTTAAATAATATATGGTACTAGAATCCAATGAATTACAAAAAAAAAAGATGAAAAATAAAATGAATCCTAAATTGTTTACTAAACCAACTAATGAAAACTAAGGTTTTGCCTTCATCTACTACACTAAATGGATTTGCAACCTAGATGGATTATTCATTCAATATACCAATAAACTCACACTGTGCTGCTGACAAATATAAAGAACAACACGTAAAAGAGAAGGGCAACGCAAGAGTAATGGCTGGTCCCAAAGATACAAGATTCTCGAGATAACTATCTATCTCCCCAAAGAGGGAAAATTCGCATCTCAACTCCAACCCTGACTGAACTATACAAATGTCCAAACCTTATGTGCCACACTTGGAACCAGAATATCTCTATTCACTTATTAACTAGGTGTTGCTCTAATCATATCCCAAGGGGTCACAATCTCTCGATCTAAGACTCCTAACAGCACGACAACGCAGCCAGCAATCACTATGGAATAAATGAAGAACAGAAAGCAAGAAAGGAAGAAAGAAAGAAAGAAAGAAATAAATAAATAAGTAAATATATATATATATATATATATATATATATATATATATATATGGCGGTATATACTGATGGAAACAAAATTAATAATCAATCATCTGCCAGAGTATGGTTATAACAAAACCTCTAGAAATAAATCAGGAACATAATGAAAACTCCGTGATAATCATAATAGTTAAAATCATGAAGTGTTTAGAGAAGGGAATAAAAACAAACTAAAGTGCACACGATGCTTTGATTCGAGCACTCCGTCGTCTCCTTCCTCCAATCCTAAACCTATATACTCTAGAGCCCCCCATATGTCGACCTCTTCCTCCTTCTCTCTTTATTTTCTTTTTATATCTCCTCTTGAAATTCCACCCAGAATCACACGAATTGGGTTAGGCTTTCCTTGACTCGTTGCAGAAAGCGCATTGCCTGCTATAGCAGGCTCGTCTTCCGCTATGGCAGGTTACTACTGATATGCTAAAATTACCTTCTCGAACGCTGCTGGTCGCTTCCCACTTCAACATTACCCCCCAACTAAGATGCTAGGTCCTCCGCACGCAAATATAGTAGCAACATTCACTCTTGTGTTGATTTTCCTCTTTTTTGCTTCACCAAGCACTCCTACAACAAAAACAACGAAATGTGCTCAGAGTACACTTGGAAACAATGAGGAAAGTGATGAGTCTAAAACTCATATGTTTTTTAAGCCCACTTTCGCGGTTTCAGTTTAAAAGTTCATTTTAATACAAAATGTATGGAGTTTCACCAGATTATTTTTGCAGAACTTAAGGAAGTAGCTGGTAATTCAGCACATAAAATGGAGTAGAAATCAACATTAAAAGAAAGGACCACTAAATGAATATCAAATTTCCAGTGTCGCGACATTATGAGGAGAAGGTCTTGATGCTATAACAATGTCGCGACATCAGCTGAAGAGGGGAAGACAAAGATATGCCAATGTTGCAACATAATGAGTAGCCCTCATAGCCAAACTATAAAGAGCCATCCAATGGTCGGATACGCTCCGATACGGCTACAACATTGCCGGGCCGGTGTGGGGGAAGAACCGAATTATTTGAATGTTACATCGGCTACACTTAATAAGCCAACCGCTGGTATTATTGTCGCTTCGCGACATCAAATCAATACGTATGATCAACCAAAGCGAACACTAGGAGATCTAAACATCGAATGTCGCAACATCCAATCAAAGCAACTTGGGTGATGAGAGAAGTCAAATGTCACGACATCAACTAAAAAATTGGCAGAGGACTTCAGAGAAACGAGATTCAATGTCGCAAATCCAATGTCATGTACATTGTTGAAAAGATCCGACCAGAGGCAATAACGCGACATCGGCAAAATTCTAAGAGCAAAAGCATCAATAACGGCGTCATGACATCGACTCGTTGTCGCAATAACAATCAACACGCATTATATAGAGAATTATGTACCATGTCGGCCAACATCAACCCCGAAAGATCCAAGTTGAAACACTATAGCAAAGGTCACATCAATTCAATGTCGCAATACAAGAAAGGCAATGTCACGACATCAAAATTAATCTACAACACTTAATCTCAATGTCACGACATCATCATGACATTGACTTATCATTGAAAATTGAGAATTGCCCAGCAGATTTTCAATTTCACGACATTAGATGCGACCTATGACATTGACAATTCTGATGTTGTGACATCACCTGATATCGTGAGCTGCAGCACCTGAAGCTAAGTGCAAAGATTCTCGCCTCGCTTAGTGGCCCAAGATCCGAGCCTATAAATGTAAGCCCTGGGGAATAGTGAGCACTTCTACCGAACCCGGAACATTTGGGTAAATGGAGTATCCTTTCAGATATTATTTTATTTATTTTTAATTCTTTTTTTATTTCTTTTGATAGATTTAGTTTCAACTTACATTTTAGTTAGTATTTTCTTGATTTGAGCAAAGGATTTAATAAGTTTCAAGTCAGGGTCTATTGTAAAATATTTGGTTTAATTTATTATTCGATTTAATGAATTTGGAAATTTTATGGGAGTTCATTTATTTCAAATTTTCACTTCAAAGTGAATTTTCCCCGACGCTTTATTCACTGTTATTCGCAACGCTAAGATTGAAAGATCGAGCTCCCTGTGTTCTGCAATCGATAAGAAGTTATCATTTTCTGCTTAATTTGAAAGAATGTCATCTTTAGAAATTTGAATTTATTTAATTGGTGTTGGTCATGAAATTAACTGTCACATTAAGAGCTCACCCAAAAAAGACCGATTCGCTTCCTGACAGAAGTCTTCTCAGTGACTCGTAGATAGAGATTCTCGAGTATGTATTTACTAGGCATGCCAGACAACTAAGTGAACTAATAACCTGATAGATCACTAATTTACCTATGGTGTGAGGATTAGTTATTGATGTATTATTCCACTTCGATTGCAGGCCTCCTATGCTCGATGAAATGATCTTGATCCCATGTTAAATAGATCTAATCAAGGAGATAGAGAGTTTACCCAAATTTCCAGGATTATACCACTAGATTATGGAGAAGGCTTGTATTGTTTATGGGGGCAAGAATTCTCACCCTAGTAACAGTGCTAGTACTAGAAAGGAAAATACTCTAGTTCTTAAAGATACTATAAATTCTGCAGCAACCTAGGGACAGACCCGGTGTCTGTGAAGGAATATGATTATCTAATTAGTGAAATGCATAGTACGGAGGAATCTAAACGATATCACCTGCACCATGTCTATATTTCAAACTAATGGTCAAGACTAGTTATAAAATGATAATAAATTATAAATTATACATTGATCTATTTCCTAGTGTTAATCTTTACTAATGAACTTCCTAATTCAATCTTATTTTTGAATTTTACAGAATACAAAATTCTTAATTCAAATATTTTTTTTTAGGCTTAAACAAATTAATTTTGTATTTTTGAGTTCAAATAATAAAGATCTTAAGTAGTAGTGGTAATTGATCTTTAGATCGCTCATTAGATCATCGTGGGAATGATATCTGGACTTAAAATCCACTTTATTACTTGTATGACCTGTGCACTTGCAGATAATTAGATCTAATATAAATTTGCAAAATTACATATATATCAAAAAACATTATATTATAATTTTTAGTGATCAACGAGTTTTTGAGCGCCAAGACGGGGACTATTCAGTCATCTTTAGTAGTTGTGTCGAAATTGGTCAACAAGTTTTTACGTCACTACGGATTATTGTCAGTCTTCCCAGAATGTGGTCAAGAATTGGTTAATCAAGTTTTTAACACCACTACAGGGGATTAAATAGTTATGAGAAATAGTGACATAAATTTGGTATATTAAAAGTGTTGACAGTTATCAAAAGCCGCTGTGATCCAAAGAGAATTTTACATCAATATTCCAAACTAAAGAGAGAATCATAATTCCTTGACATTTTTCTATTTTATAAAAATTATGAAAATGGAAAAATTTAGTTTTCAATCGCAGAAATGAGTGTTTAATAGAAAATGTTTTATGAGCTTTTTAGTGATATATTGTCCACCGTCGTATTCTGATGCATAGTGTTTCAATTTCGTGAAGATCTTACATGCATAGAAACCAAAAGCAGACCGTTGCTTTTGGACATAGAATTCAGAGAAGACACCGAAATCTCAAGAAAGTTTGAAGTGTCGAATCGCCAGCACGCGTAACAAAGAGGTACACCAAAACACTTCCAATGCTAAGAGGTACTCAGGTAAAGGACTACGGAGGGATTGGAGGCTATTCATTAGAGAGACGACATTTCTATTGTAAGACAACCTGCTATATAGGTCAACAACTTTGAACAGTCAACTTATCAGACTTTTATGAATCTCGCCCACCTGACGCAGATCCGAACTCAAAGTTCTGGTGCGACTCGTGGATCGGACTTTCTTTAATTGGCGATTTTTTTTTTAAAGCCAATCGGTAATTGTGGGTATGGCCTACATCCTATAACAGAATCAAAATATTAGTATACATATAACTGAGTCCGCCATAAATACAAAACTTTACTTACATTACAAATCGTATACCGAACCCATGTAGTGAACCCTTACAAGTGTGTCGCCCAAATTGCACGATGCTCTACTATCTTCTCGTACTCACTCCGATTGAAAACCCGTGCTAAGCTTTGCTTTAGTGGGAAACATATGTCTTATGCATATACACATTTAACGATAAACAATGTATAATACAAATTTCATGCATTTATATTATGAACTTATACAAGTACTTCTTCTTATAAGAGGTGAGGAAAGTGATCTAGATTTCCTGTTAGTTTCTTGTAGAACTTCTATACTTATTCTGTAACTTCTTATACTTACTTTAATTTCATATTTATTCAGGACTCCCGTAGGACTTATGTTTATTCGTGACCTCTGAGGAGCCACAGGGGACTTATAATTTTTACTCGACTTATGTTTATCTCAAGACTCAGGAGCTACAAGAACCTCATTCTTCTTGCATAATGTGCCAATTTACAATTATACTCCACTCTATTTCAGCTTCCACTCCCATAGAGCTACGTAACTTATACTTATACTAATGAGTTTACACTCACTCCGAGGCACCGCAGGCATCAGATTACTTAATCCAGTATAGGCATTATGACCTATTCTTTGTACCTAGCTACTCTAGGTACTACAAACTTATACCGTACTTCAGATCTTATACTTTGTACTAATGGGCATATCCTGGTCTACTTTAACTTACACCGGTATTTCAGAGTAATATACCGGTTTTCTGATCTTATACGTGTATTACGTAATCCTTATACATGTATTTCAGATTTGCTATTATGTATTATAGAACTTATACTCTGTCTTGGCTGCATCTTATCCTTGTGCGAAGGTACCCGTAGGTACAATAAGCCTAACTAATCATAATCGATTCACATATAGTTTGATTTATCATATTATACATATCGTGCATGACATTTAGCCCAAAGCAAAGTATGCATCGTAATCGCATACATATACTTATTTTATTTTGATACGAGAGTACCCTTAGGTACCATCGATTCTATACTTGTTTTATCGACACTGGAGTACCCGTGAGGTACCACAGAGCCACTGGGATACTGTGGAGTACCCCCAAGTACTTACTTAAACTCACAAATACGAGAGCACCCGTAGGTACTACGCAACTTAATCGTATACGTAATCCCCATCCAACACGTGAGTACCTATTAGGTACTCATGTAACTTTGCAATCAGAGGCGCATGTAACTCAATTCAATGTGAGTACCATTAGGTACTACGTAGAACTTAATCGACACAAGAGTACCCTTAGGTCAAGGTGACTTATTCAGATACTGTGACATAACTTATCTGCATACAGATAACTTATTCAAGGACAGATATTTGACATGAGTAATTCGCTGTAGAGAGGTACTACTGAATCTTAATCAAATACAGAGGGCCTAGGTACTACGAATTCTGCCTGACACAAGAGTGTCTCAGTATCACTGTGACTTATTCAGATATTGTGACGTAACTTATTCGCCATGTGACGTAATCCTTATTCGCATACAGAGTTATCGATACAGTGAGTACCCGTAGGTACTACTTTAACTTAATCAACATGTGAGCACCCGTGAGGTACTACAGAACTTAATTTGATACAAGAGTACCCTTAGGTACTACAGACTTATTCAGATACGTGACATAACTTATTCGGGGATACGTGAGGTCTTTAGGTACTACAGAATCGAATCAAATATTGTGAGTACCCGTAGGTACTACGGAACTTAATCAAATACAGGAGTACCCGTAGGTACTACGTAACTTTATCAAATCAGAGCACTGTAGGTACCATGTAACTCGTCAGAGATGTGGAGTACCCGTAGTACTACTAGAATGCATACAAAGGTACATCTGTATCTTTATTCTTATTCTCTATTCGTAGTCTTATCATATAATTGGTTTGACTTCCTGTACCCAAGAATACCTAATGAGTAGGACACAAGACAACAAGCACCGAAGATACCATACATCTAAGCCGAGCATTAGTCGTATGTGACAGAGTGCCTTTAGCACTTAACAGACAGAGTGCCGTAGCACCACCTCAGAACAGAGTTTAGCACTTAACAAAAGTACCGGAGTACTAATCAGGAGTGCCGGAGCACTCAATCAGAGCACCAAAGCACTAATCAGGAGTGCCGAGCACTAAATCTGAGCATCAAGTATTTTGGAATCAGGAGTGTTTGAGCACTCAATCGGGAGTGAGCTCAGCACTAATCGGGAGCACTAAGTACTAATCAGGACAGGTGTGCAGAAGCACTAACAGGAGTACCGAAGTACTATTCCAGTACAGAGGCTGTGCCAGCCAACTGGTCTTAGGTGGTTTTACAATTATATGAGGTCGGAGAATCTTTAATATCTTATATCAGTGTGGGGCATTCTTAAATTTCAGTGTTCGCGACGTATCATCCTTCATATACTGTAAGGTATGATATGTAATCACACCTATTCAGTGTGATTTTCAAATATCTTCATGAATCTACTTACCTAAGAGTTGGAATCACCTTAATCGGATCGTAATCCAGTTATGGCATTTTTATGCCAACTAGTCATTTTACCGATTTTACCCGAGGGATAGTTGATACCTTTTCCAAGGTCTTAACTTCATATTTGCACTATCTCTTGACCTCTTTAAATCTATGCTAAGGGTTCTATCTTCCAACTGAATCACCTGTTCGAGCACCGAATCAAGTTACGTCTAAACAACCCGACTACTCTATGTTCAAAGCTGAACCAGAATTTGCTCGCATACGGCCCCACTTTGAGTGAATGTTTAGGCCACTTAGGATCGTGAATTCTATGATGCCTATTCTTTGTTTTGTTCTCCTTGAAGTTCATTTTATGCATCCACTCAATCACCAAATTGGATACAAAAACATGTTATACAAAATGGTAACTGAGTCTAAAACAAGAAAATCAGAACAGTTGTACCAAGACACCTCTAGCACCTAAGACACTTTGGCCAAAAACTTACTTCAGAACTGAAAGTGTACCGGCACACTTTCAAAGTGTACCGGTACAAGTCACCTGGAATGCCCTAAAATGTGTGTTTTTCCATTTTTATATTTTTTGATACCCAAATCAATTCTATACTAAACACACATCTAAAACATTTCCCCAGGTCTCTCAGAACCTCTTTCTACTCAATTCATCTCCTTCACTTGTCTATTTCCAAAAACATATCATGAAATCCTTCCAAAAATTCTAATATGGGTCACATCCCACACATGACCAAACATAGAGAGTTGTTAGGCTTGTTCTAAACCCTACACCTCATTACACACAATTTAACCATGAATTCATCCTAACAAGTGACTTTTACTTATCTGTTCTGTGGGTTTTACCAACCTTAACTTCAAGAAATCTATGTTAAGATGCAATTTATCAAAACCCTAGATTTAGAGACAAGATATTAACCATATCAAGCCTTAAATTCCATGTGATCCATACAAAATCCATACTGCATAGCTTTCCATACATTTTCGCTCGCTCTCCTCTTCTCTCTTCTCTTCTTCTTCTTCCTCTTCCTCTTCTTTCTTTCTCCCATCCTGTTTCTCCTTTCTTGGGAGACCACCTTGTCTTAAATCATGGATTTGTTATGACATTTAGCCTAGACAAAAACTCATTTTTGGTTTTAAGTTTTCTTTTATTTGCTTTTGCCCATAACTCTTTCTATTTATAAATAAACTTTCCTTATTTCTTGCCAAATCTTGTCAACTATGACTTTTAAGTCCTCTTTGGACAATTTTTCACCTTATCCTTAAATCTTGTAAATTTCCTGTCTCTCGTTTCCACGTTGATTTGAACTTTACGAAATGGGCCAATTATAAGCTTACAAATACCCTAAACACAAAAACAAACCATCAGGTATATTTTGGTGTTACAAACTTTGATCATTACGGTAAAAGAACATCAATATATCAAGCATTCTAATGAAGACCCTAACGAGCATACGATATTTTTTAGATGGAAAATATAGTAAAGTCGGGAACGTGAGACCTGCTGTGATCTAACTACAACTCTTCCTTCACTAAGAGATGGCGCCACTTGCTCAACTTCACCGCCTTACGTGGATCAATAGACAATTGGGAAGATTTTGGTTGAGGCTACATGAGCGCGCATTCTTCTCTTTCATTTCACTTTAGAAATGAGAAATCATATTGTTAAATAAGTGAGATGAAAGTCTCTATAATGGCTGAGAGATATAAGAGAATGCCGAACATGCACACGTATGGAAGATGACTAACTAGAGGACATCTTTGTCACTCTATGAACTACACCTCTAAAGGTTTAATTGATGTAGCCTTCTATGGAGCACTTAAGAGGAAAAGTGTTGAAGAGGCAAAACAGTTGATTGAAGATCTAGAAAAAAGCATTTATAGAGCTCCATCTAAGACTTTAAGGAGCAGCAACACACTGAAAGGTGGGCGGCAGAACTCAATGTAATGATCGCATGTGTTTAAAACTCGATGCATTGACGAACGTTTGAAACTACAATAAAGAATGTATTCAGCACATGAAGGGAAACAATTAAAGGAAGTAAGGAAAGGGTAGTGTCGAAGAGGACTAGACCATGAGGGTCCTGATTAAGTTTAGAGGCTCGCTTATCAATTGCAACAAAGCTAACTTTGCCAACCTGAAACTCACAACCCATTACACACCAACACTAAGGAACCATGAGAATTTCTCATATGGAGGTGGAGCACAGCAAGGTCCAAGACCAGTGCAGAATTTTCAATAATAGTATGCTTCATAGGGGTTCCAAAGACAACAACAACAAGGGAGTCAAAGAGAAAAAACATATAGGGCAAAGGAGATCTCAATCATCTGAAGATCAAATGTTGACATTCATGGGAGAGAATAAGAGGCTGTTGAGCATTCATGAGTAGAAATTTGCTAAGCTACCAGCATTTCAGGTAAACACAAATGTGTTTCAGGGAACACTAATGCCTCTCTAAGAAATCTTGAGACATAACTAGGGCAGCTGGCCCTAGCAATGCAGAACCAGTCCAAGGATGCCTTCCCAAGTGATATAAAGAAGAATCCTAAGGACCGTATGGTGGTGACTCAGAGGAGTGGTAGAGAGTTGGAAAGTAGAAAAGAAGATGAGCAGAAAAAGACTGAAAAGACTGAGCAAGAAGAAACTGGAAAAGAGGACAAGTTCAGCAGTTTAGAATTGGTTAAAGAGACTGAGAAATAAGAGGTGCAGATCGAGCAGCATGTAGAGAAAAGAAGATTGCAAAAGAAAGAGTAAATGCAAGCCTACATGCTTGTTAAATCCATCTCTCGTAGACTCGGGAAAGGTTTAGATAGAGCAACTAGATTTTGATATGTTGAAGAAAACAGAGATTATGGTCTATTGTTGAGTCATTAGCTTAGATGCCTAACTATGCTAAGTTTATGAAGGACATTCTTTGTAAGAAGAGGAGGTTTATTGAAAAAGGAGTGGTGAATTTGGCAGCCACTTGCAGTGTAGTGATCCAGAGGAGCCTACCAATTAAGATGTAGGATCCTTGCAGCTTCACCATTCCCAGCACAATTGGGAAGGTTGAATTTAAAAAGGCTTTGTGTGATTTAAGAGCAAGCATCAACTTGATGCCATTATCTACAGTGAAGAGACTGAGTTTGTGGGAGCTTACTCCCACAAATATGACCCTACAAATGGCAGATAGGACTATGACACCACCGGAGGGAGTCCTTGAAGATGTACTCATCAAGGTGGGAAAATTTATTTTCCCTATGGATATGGGGAAGATACACAAGTTCCACTGCTGCTTGGAAGACCTTTCCTGACCACTAGAGTTGCCTTAATAGATGTGAAGAAAGAAGAACTCACTCTCAGGATGGGGGAAGAAGCAGTACACTTCAACCTGAATAAAAGCTTGAAACAGTCTATACATGAAAGTACAGATTGTAAGACTATAGAAACAATAGTTCCCATCAGTCCTGAATTGATTTTTGGATGTAATTTTCAGAATTCAATAAATGAAAATGAGATGAATTTCCAATATCTTGAGGATCTTGATTGTGAATTTATGACTTCCAGATGTGATTTAAAAGAGACAATCTTAAGTTTAATCTAGAACAAAGATAGAAAAACTGCCAAAGAATGAAGATAAGGAAAACGAAATAGAAACAAGTTCGTAGGGGTTATCCTCGGGTCAACTACCAAACACTGACGTATGCTTTCTAGGAAACGTATCAAGCCAAACCTGCACACTCAACCCGCATTGAATGAGCTTAAAGAACAAAAACTGTTGGAGATTCTCAGGAATTACTAGGAAGCAATTGCTTGGTCAGTAGAAGATTTGAAAGGAATTAGTCCTTCTCGATGACATAAAATCCTCTCGATAAAATGCAGCACCTCCACTGAATATCAAGACCTAATCCGCAATGAAAGAAGTTGTTAGAAACGAAGTACTAAAATGGTTGAATGCAGGCTTTATATATGCAATCTCAGACAGCCCTTGGGTGAGCCCAGTTCATGTGGATCCTAAGAAGGGCGAATTCATTGTGATTAGAAATGAGAAGAATGAATTGATTCCTACAAGAACTGTGATAAGATGGAGGGTGTGCATTGACTACAGAAAATTAAATACTACAACTAGAATGATCACTATCCTTTGCTCTTTATTGATCAAATGCTGGACAGGTTAGTAAGACACCCCTATTTTTGTTTTCTTGATTGATATTCTGGATATGACTAGATTACCATAGCACCTTAGGACTTGGAGAAAACTACATTTACATGTATTTAAGGAACCTTTGCTTTTAGAAGGATGCCATTTGGATTATGTAATGCTCCTACCACCTTTTAAAGGTGTATGATGTCTATTATACGATCCTCGAGTCTGTACACCCGATCGGGCGTAGTCCGAACCGAAACCCGACGCCGGTTTATTTCTTTATTTTCCATGTTATTAAATTCTTTTCGCCGTGACCCGAATCCCCGCTCGACTCAAGGGCGATCTCGAACGGAGCCCGCTGACCGACAAGCCAATTATGTAATCAAACGATTTCTTCTATTATTTTTAGGGTTGGAGCCAAGGAAGATTAAACAGGCCTAATAAACATTTAAATTTCAAAAAAAATGCAATTACAATGAAGGCATTCTATGGTCTTCAAACGTTATACAAACAAAACATTAACTGTTCAACTATTTAACGGTTCACAAATATTCCATGTTCAAAAAGGGAACATATGCATGGAAAATACAATGCCACAACTTGCTTTATGACTCGCCTAACATCTTGTCTTCCTTCCTGACTATCAAACCTACAGATAGATAAAAACTCACGCTTTCAGCATTTCACATGCTTAATGGTTCTATACAAATTTCTATTTCAATATTCAATTTAATCCTGACATGCAATAACATTAAACCATGCCTATTATACTAACATATACTCATACTATTCATTTTCACATGCTTTCATTTACAACTATTTATCCTATCACAAAATGCAATTTCTTAAGGCATCAATTCAATTCACAATTCAATGATGAGATTTAAGCGTATACATAAAATCCCATTTACTACTCATTAATGTTGTTATTTTAATTTGACTATTCAAATCACATTTTTGATGAATCCCGCCCTTGGTTGTCGGGTCTTCTGGGTAGTCGTGTTGACGATTTAACACCGTCTCCCATCATAACGATGCCGCTTGGTGCACCCCTATTACGTGGTATCACTTAAATGCCATACGCCATCAAGATGGATGCCGATTAGCGTATCTCAGCCTGCTGGACATTTCTTCAATGTCATACGCCATCACACGAGAGCGCCGTATTGCGCATCCCGCGGACACGGATAATTTCAGCCGGCGCCGCGGCCGGGCGTCGATTGGTGCATCCCCGTCAGCGTGTTCATTCAAGATATCGATTCACCCGATGTCAAGAATCGACCTATCTGGCTTACAATTCGATTTATCATTCATATTCATTCGTTTTTCAAATATCACATTTCAATTCCATATTAACTTTCGTATTATCTTTTCAAAGATATACTCAATCTTTGTACTCATTTCATATACTCATTCACGTACTCATTCCATATACTCATTCATGTACTCATTTCATATTTACTGCAAACTACCAAAATACTAAATAAGAATATCGAGAACAAAACCAATTATCGATTCCTTTTTCTTCGATACTACCCCAGGGCCGTTGTTACCCTACTCACACCTAGTCAAATACAAATTCTTCACTCTGCATTAAACAAATAATCATATTTAACGAATATCGCCGAGGCGAAAGGAGCCACGAAAGTGCAGGTATGGCACGCTTTTCACTTAGTCTCATTCCCACAATCGCTTCTAGGTTTCAACAATCGTATGAATATCGGGACTTAACGGTGCAAAATATGCCAATTTAAGGTTGCAGGAAGCAAAGCGCGGGTACTATACCACTTTGATCGGTACCTGCATTCGGCTCCTCACTATCAATCGGGCAACGGCACTCACTGAGCGGTACTGCACCACTTTTCCGACCAAAATGTCTTCGCACCGTACCCACTTTTCTTCTGCAATTCAACAAAAATTAAGGTACCGGTACCTATCCGTGGTACCACACGGCCGTGTTCCGCCTAAATGCGCTTTCACCAATTTTCACCCACAATAATCAACATTTCTTCATCTAAACTCGTTGATCTCACATCCCACCATGGAATCAGTGCAGACAACTCAAAAGTGCGGGCTGGACTGCCAGTTGTCCTCTTACCTGGGTTAGGCTTTTTCCCCAAATCAAAATCACAAAAAGATGAGGGCTAGTTTGATTTTCTTACCTTAGCCTCTTCAAATCTTCTCTCTGTTATTGACTCGTATAAAGAAGTGGAGATGCCAAAACTAAAAACTTGATCTCTTGCAACCCTATCTTTCTTCTCACTTTTCTCCTCTCTCCTTTCCCCAAAAACGTGATGTGCCCTAATAAGCATATGTTTGCCTTTTTCTATATAGACTAAAACCCCTCAAATTAACATAGCTACGAGAGCCTTACACTTCTCTTGCATCCATGTTACTTTGGATAAATTTGTTTGATAAAATAATTTTCTCTAATGTTCATGATTTAAATGTGTGCGGTTCACCATGACACCATGCTTAATGTCATACAAGGAAAAATCAACAAGTCCTGTGCATCACCCTACGCAGATTGATAGCGAATTACATATCAACTACCCCCAACTACTAAAAATTCCATACTGCCTGGACTCAAAACTCACAGTGAAGGTTTTATCTATTAATGACACAAATTAAAAATCCTATACTATTGAATATGTTCAAACTAAAGTCTAAAACAAAAGTAAATGAATGAAAATAATGTATACAACAGATTAACTGGGCTTCAGAGAATCAAAACCATCAATAACATGAATGGAACAATAATTCAATGACTAAACCCATTGCTCGTTTCATGTATGGATCTGTACATCCACATTTCCAATTATTAACTGGATTTTCCATATTCGTTAATGGACCTTACTTCTTAAAGACAAGATCAAAACCGGCCACCGTATTCCAAACTCTCAAGATCCATATTTTCTTCTAATACCACACCCATTTTGTTGATAAAATAATCTTTGCTTTACTTCTCTATGATTTTTGTGTTTACTTCATTTAAATGGTGATCAACTTTATACCTACGGGTTTATCCCTTCCCTGAATACTCTTCTAGACCTTAAGCCAACACGATTGAACTTACCTATATTGCTGTGAACCTTCCATTATTATGATTATTAACACAACTTCTCCAACTTCAATTATGAGCTAATAGATTTATCAAATGAACTCGCAGTCATCAAAATAAGCACGGAAGTCGAATATTACCTTAAAAGAATGCTCTAACTCGTGAATCCTCCGCTCGTGGTCACGCAGAGGGCATCCTGATATCAGAAAACATACACCTCAACTCGGCATTGTGGTACCACTATCGGGAACTTTATCCATTAAATCACCGACAAGTAAAAACTAATCCAAACTTAATTTCCACACAGGCAAAGACTATAACTAAATGTAAATCAAATCTATAGAGTCAAGGTTTCATTACTGCATTGCTAATTAAGAAATGGAGCACCGATCACGACAACCACCTAGAATTTGAAGAACAAGAAAAAGAATCTGCAATTGTCAGATTTGCCAATTTCAACAAGAATACTTAAGAAACATTGAACTAAAGATCTAAATTTACCTTCCCACATCGCAGATTCAAAACCAAAAAATAAAAAAATTAAAAATAAAAATAAAATCATCAAAGATACACTATCTTTCCTTTCGGAAGTAATATGAAACTCATCACCTTCAGTAAAGACTGATTATAACAATAAAATAATCAATAACTCAAAACGATCCGGGGTGAATCCAATGAAAGTCAATTAACGTTTATGTCGCACCGCCGATGCTGCTAATACGGACTTGTCTTCTGATTGGCCGCACCGCCATAATTTCTTTCAAGCCAAACCGCCTGTCTCGCAAACGCACGATCATCGGTCACGACATCGCTTTATTGCTGCGACTGGCCGGTTTCATTGCTCTTCAGTGTTGATGCCGCGACTCAGTTACATGTCGCACATCATTGTCTTCCTATTCTTTCGCCCAGCTCGGCGCGGCATCGCCAGTTAGCGGCCGCTTAGAAGACACTCAGCGTGGTGATCTTGATTCTCGGTTGTAATCAGTCGCGGTCTCGCCACATTTTCGACGGCGCCGCGACCATGGTGATGTCGCGACCTTGTTTCTTCATTTCTTTTCTTCAAAGTTGCAACCCCGGGCCGACGCTGCAACTATTTTCCTTCTCAACCATCAGCCCATGATTCGCCATGAAGGTCACATTAATTTTCCTCGTTTAGTTTTCAGTCGCGAACTGATGATATCACGACATCATTAAGATCCTCACTTGTGAAGTACAGTCTGCGCTCAAGGTGTTTCATCATTACTGTGCCGCGAATCTCCTTTCAAATCCTATCTTTGCTGATCTTTGCTTCGTTGATATGTCGCGACATCGAATGATGTCGCTGACCGAATTGGTTTCTCATTTAAAAACTGTCAGAACCTCTTTCTTTGTAAAACCTCTCTTGTGGCTTCACACACCATCCTTGTCGGACTCGCAATATGGTTTAAGATCATTTATTTTCAGTTAGTGTCGCGACATAAATTCCTTCCCTTGATTATTTCCTTTAGTCTCACTCACGCTTCTTCAGAAGCAACTCCTCTCTTCAATGACTTCACTTGTCTGCTTTCATTCTTCAGAATCAACTGATTGTCAGATTCTGGAATTTGCCGGCACCGAGCATTCCTCGGTCTAATTTCAATTTTCACTGCACCTCACCGTCATAATGTTTCTCTTCTCGATTTTTGCCAAGACTTGAGTTTCTCACTGTGTATTTTCCCGCAAAATGAAATTTGCTAATCATCCACTTTTCTGTACTAAATCACATTTATCTCAGAATACTTTAAATGGATTAAAAATCTAATGAGTTTTTGGACTCATCAGCATCCAAAGACCACTTTTGATCTTTTAAACCCATTTAAGTGTAAGGCCTTGTTTGGCCTACACATTTATTATCATTTCGCATTTTCTACCTTTTTGGTCTTAAATCACTAAATCTTCATAAGGCCCTGTTCTGCCAACTCAATAAATCCAATTTTCCATTTGATTCTCTATTATTACACTTCTGCCAATTCATTTACTGTAAATTCACTAGAGATTATTCTTTTATAACAATTGACCCTTAGGTCCTCATTTTACAAATTTCCACTTCTGCCCTTTTTCACTTGGGTTATTTTTGGGTTCAATCACATTCTCAATTTAGCATATAATATTCAATCATATTCTCACACTTTCTATTTACATTTCAATCATCAATTTATCACTTCCTGAAAAACCAAGTTCACTAATTCATATCCGGAATATATATAATAAAATTATTATAAAAATTCTAGGTATTTTTAAGGCAAGCAGACTCATGTTCTCATATTTGTGAAAGCTATGGGAAATTTCATGACATTTTAAGAAATGCTTAGAAAATTTAGAAACAAGACTTAGAGGTGTTGGTTAGTACAATTTTTGTGTTCTAATTAGGAAAATGCTATTTCATAAGAAGATAAGGTATTGTCTTCAAAGTACAAAATTTCTACAACTGGGTTAGAAGTAGACAAAGCAAAGGTTTCTATCATTAAACTCTCTTACACTGCACCTTCAACAAAGGATAAGTTTCCTCGACATGCCGGATTTTACAAGAGATTTATATGGGACTCTTCAAAATCTCTGTGGACCACATTATGTAGATTTGCTGGGAAAAGATGCAAAATTGATTTATAATCATGATCTTGTACTTAAATGAATTAAGTCCAGATTAGTCTGCACTTCCACTCACAACACCTGTCTCCAAAGAGTTTGGAAATCATGTGTGATGCCATGATCATGTGGAATTTGGCTGTGATTGGGATAAAGAACTGAAAAGATATTTAGGCTGCATTATGCAGAAACATTCAATTGAGGCAAGAAACTACATTTGCTTAGAAATTCAGGCCTCTACATATTTGGGTCCAATGTTATAATAATACATTGATTTATAGCAAATAATAGTACTATCTGATATGGTAAGAGATGCAAACCAAGATTGATCGATGTGTATTATTGCTTACAAGAGCTCGATCAAACTAAAGACAAGAATGAAGTGATACGGGAGAATTTGATCACTTTGTCTAGATTATAAAGCCTACAGAAAATGGAAAAGTGTTATTATAGATAAATTTCCTCGATGAGTAGCTTTTTCAATTATCAGTCCAAGTACCATGGTATGTTGATATTGTGAATTACTTAGCTTGTGGAATTATACCAATTCGAAGTCATACTACTAGAATAGAAAGTTATGGAACCGATAGTAATTTTATATATGAGATATCCATTATTATTTTGTGAAGAGGAGTGATTTACTTACTTAAGAAATGTGTACTAGAAACAGAATAAGGAAATTTTTTTGATTAATGCCATGCATCACCATATTGAGGGCACTTTGTAAGAGATAGAACAACCCATAAAATTCTCCAATCAGGTTTTTATTGGCCTACTCTATTCATATACTTATTTAGCTGGTGAAGATTAGATATAATAAGCTGAGAATGGGTACATACAGAACAAATAAGATTCCCCTCGCATGAATCCTAGTGGTGCAAGATTTTTGCGTGCAGACACTTCATGGGGACCTTTCCAAACCTCATTTGAAAATTTACATCCTCCTAGTTGTAGATTATGTATCCAAATGGGTAGGAAGTGTACAGCTTGTCCTATAAATGATGCCAACACAAGGGTGTCTGTCCATGTCCTTGTCAGATCAGAGCACCAAGTAATAAATTCATTAGTGATGAGAAGCCATTTGGAAACAAAGTGTTGAAAAAATTCATGATAGCTATGAATCTATTGGGTCTGGGATTGGCTTCATCTCAAGGAAATGGGCAAGCTGAGATTTCCAATAGGGGGATAAAGAAGATTCTAGAGAAAACAGTGAACCCAAGCAAAAAAGACTAGTCTAAGCTAGATGATGCATTGTGGACTTATAGAACTACTTACAAAACTCCTATTGGAATGTCCCCACACATAATTGTATTTGGGAAACCTTGTCATCTCCCTCTTGAACTTTAATATAAAGCTATGTGGGCCATCAATAAACTGAACTGTGATTTCCAAGCTACAAAAGAAAAGATATTACTCCAAATGAATGAACTTAAAAGAGTTGAGAATGAAGCTTAGATAATGCTATAACTAAAAGGATAAGATAAAGAAGTGGTAATGATCAAAGTTCTGAGAAGAGGGTTCAGTAGGAGCTTAGTCCTCGTTTACAATTCAAAGCTTCCAAGACATTTCAGAAAGTCTGAATCACATGGGAGTGGTCCCGTACATGAGTTGAGTACATCTTTTTTCGAGGTAGTAGACACTAAAGATAATTCTAGAAATGGGTTTAAAATGAATGGTCAGAGATTAAAGTATTTACCGGGAGTGAACATAAAACAAGATTATTCCAGACATATGAGGGAAGAATTTTGCTGAAAGGAAAAGCATTTTACAAAGAATTATTCAGATAAAGACATAAAATCGAGCAACTTCTTAGAGGCAAATTTTAATCAAATTTTATTTTTTATTTTCAAGAATTTGATTTTGTTAAATTTTTGTGTGTTCGAGGTTTAGTTTAATTATTTCCAAAGTTTATCAGGTGATTGTAAGGATTTTTCATTAAATTAGCTGAAATTAGAGATTGGCATTTGAAGCATTCTTTCGAGACCCAAGATGCAAAGCAAACTAAGGGGAGTCTACTCATTACTTGTTCATGACAATAATGACACTAAGCTGGTGAGTAATTTATTGATTGAAATTACATAGTAACTTGATTGTCCTTTATTGAATAGTTTTGTGAAATTTATGCAATGTAATGAATATGTGCTCAGTTGATTGAATTTAAAATTTGAGTATAGTGTTCATGTTTGAATTGAGATTCTTCAACATATCTAGACTTATATTCACAAGCATGAACTGGAATTGCAGGAATTAAATGGGAAAACAAGTATAACTTTATGTTTTGGGTGTCAACACCCACTGTTCCAAAGTCTCCTCAATGTCCCAAGATTATCACTATATTGCACCCAAATGTCGTGGACATCAGATTTCCACTTATACATCGCAAATATACAAAGCAAGATTGAGCCAATGTCATAAGATTGTCACGACAGCTAATAGTTATGACATTGCATTTTCAATGTCTCAACATCCAGAAAAACCAACTTGAAAACTTAAGAAATGTCGTGATGTTGAAATTTCAATGTCACACAGATCAAGTAAACTAATTAGATCCAGTGATGTCGCAAGATCTGCATGACATCGTTAAGGATATCGAGTCAATGTCGCGACATCTCACCCCAACTGTCGTGACATTGCCAAAGAGTGAGCTCATATGTGCTGAGAACACTCTGGCCAGGGCTTTGACCCTAAAATCTCATTTCAAACTAACCCTAGCTTTCTAAACATCATAAAATCCAAATAATGTTTAATCCTAACCCTCCAACCCTAGACGAGGTGATAGGAAATGGAGTATAAATGTCCATGTTATCGAGGAACCTCAAACATATGCAGCATAAGGAGCCAAGAAACCCCTGGAAGTTGCGCCCGATGGATATAGAGGTGGTGGTATAAGAAGGAGAAGCCAGGGCCTTCTACTCCAACAAAGGAGTAGAAGTGTTCCAGAAACATCTGATCAAGAAGGGCTTCGTGGAGGAGAGTGGTTTCAAGGAGCTGGTGTCGCCATTTAAGGAAGAGATTGATCGACGAGGTTGGGAGAAGTTGAGCTAGCATAGGGATCTAGGAGTGTTCTAGTCAGCAATTCCTACACCAACTGGCGAACAGAAGAACTTTGATGTATATGTTAGGGGAGGTAGATCCTTTGGGAGTGCCATCTCCCAACCCCAGAGTCAGGATCAGGGTGAATGCACAGAGGCGACCAAATTTCAGGAGAGAGTCTGAGTTCAGGAGATCATCAGGGAGATGAAAAACGGTCTGGGCAAATGGAAGAGAACCAAAACCATCCACAATGCCTATATTGACAAAGGCGGTGAAGGTATGGTTCTATTTCATAAATTCTGTTCTCACCCCTTCCAAGCATGTCTCAATAGTGAGACAAGACTGTTCCATACTATTGTATACCACTGGCGCTTGATTAAATAGGGAGGGCCAGTGAACAAACATCCCGGGACTACTCCCGAACAATTCAGGAATATCCCCCACTCCACCTTGATCACACTCCTGAACATCAAAGGGGGTGTAACATTTAGGAAGAAGGAAGAAAGGTGCCTGAGATCCTCTCCTCTCACCCTCACTAGAGTCCTAAAAGCTTTGGCACAAGATGAGGATGTAGAAAGAGCCAGAAAAAGGAAGAGAGAGGCCAGAACTCGCTAAGGAAGCAACCCCGCACCGATGAAGAGTCGAGCGAAGAAAGGGAGGGGAGGTTTAGGATCACCCAGCAACCAGTGCCTCTCAGCAAGCAAGAAACACTACCTGCTTAGAACATAGTAGAAAGAGGGAAGAAGAGAGCAAAAGAGCAGCAATTCTGAGCCGTTATCTTTGCTAACAGAGATGATAGACGAGATGAAGAGAAGAGATGAATGGTTTAGGGAAGAACTGAGATGGAGAGATGAAAATATGGCTGCAGAAAACAGAACAGAAGAATTTAGCAAAGACTTCTCCAACAGAGGGATTGAGGCAGAGAAGAGTCAAACACAAATAATGAGCAGAACGAGTGGTCCGTCGTTGTCAAAGATAGTGGTTACTTTGGCCAACATGCTCTGAAATGAGTAACTGAGTTATTTAAGAGATCAAACACATGAGTGCTGTATATATATTGAAATGGAATAGAACCTGCTCTGTTTAAGCTTCTCGGGTATCTTTTTTTACAAGGAACACTTAAAAAGATCAAGGCTACCATCCAAAAAAGGGATGAAGATCTAGAGTCCACCTTGAACTACAAGGGCAATGTGATTGTGAGATAGATTTGGTGAACCAAAACATGATAAAGCATATTTGGTTCAGTGAATTTAAGCAGTCCTTAAATTCCATTGGTTAGAAGCAAAATGAGCTCATCACGCAACATATCAGAACACAAGAGTGGTAACTTTTTGACAAAGATGGAGGTAGGTTGTTATACCTTTTGTTATATACCAAATTTCTATCACCATTGCTATAGAACTATTCAGTCCCCGGCAAAGGCGTGAAAAACTTATTGGAAAAATTTGTGACACAACTACCAAGAACTAGATCAGTCCCCGGTAACAAAACCAAAAACTGTTAGACCTTTTGTTATATACCAAATTTCTGTCACCACTGCCACATAACTATTCAGTCCTTAGCAATGACGCTAAAAACTTGTTGGACAAATTTCTGACACATCTACCAAGAACTAGATCAGTCCCCGATAATGGAACCAAAAACTGGTTAGACCATTTGTTTTACAAATTAAATTTCTCATTATCACACTCAGACTATTCGGGCCTCGGCAACGACACCAAAAACTTGTTGAAAATTCTAGGACACTTGCCACCAAGAACTAGATCATCCCCAGAATCGACACTAAAAACTTGTTCTATGACTCGTAGAATTATAAATAATGTTTTCTCTCGATATGTATGTAATTTTGCAAACATTTAGGTTTAATTTTTCGTAGTGCATATGTTATACAAGTAATAGTGGACCTTATTTTATTATAATTCTAATGAGCATCCGCTGATGATCAAAGATAACACTTTATACTATTTAAGATAATTACTATTTGAACTCAAAAGTACAAATTGTCTTGCTTAACTAAAGAACAAATGAATGATTAAATTTTTTTAACTATAAAAAAAATTCAAAATAAATTGGAATTGAGAGTTCATTGAGTGAAGTGAACACTGGAAAATAGATCAATGTATAATTATCAATTTCTACATAATTCCACAATGTAGTTCAACCATCAGTTTGAAATTTGAACTTGTCAAAGAAGCAAGGTAATAGGAGAGCTGGATCCTCCATACAATGATACTTCATTAATAGAAACTATTCTTTCCTGCATTACGGGTCTAATCGCTACTGTAGGATTTAATCCTTCTAAGAGCAAAATATATTTTTCTTTCCAAGATTTGTAATTTGCTCTAGGATTGAAGAATTCTTACCCCATAGACAGGATAATACAAGCCTTCTCCAACTATTTGGTATCTCATCCTAGTAATCTGAGCAAACTCTCTATCTCCTTAATTAAATCTATTCTAATATGGGATCAAGATCACAACCTAAATAGAGGAGAAACCTCTCTGATTTACTAGACTCAAGATCAACCAACCAACTCAATTTTGGAGTAAGTTATGATCTATCATAAGAATCTTTGTAGTCATTAGTTCCATAAATGTTATCTAGCAAAACCTGGTAACCGCTTCTATACTCAGAATTCCATCTATGTCACTTAGAGGGCCTCTTGGAAATCAAAGCAAGATACAATCCTTTTCTAGGTACAAGCTACTAATATTTGAAATAGTTAATTTCAAGAAAACACCAATTAAATAAATTCAAAGTTCTATTGATGACTTTCTTTCAAGTTGCGCAGAAAATGATAACCAACGTTAGTCCGTTCCTAGAGAGAGCTTTTTCTTTCAAAACTGGATTTCAAATAACGGTGACTAGCTTATCAAGAAAATTCACTGAAATTGCAAGCAAACTGAAATAAATGAACTCTAGAAAATTTCCATATTCCATTGAATTCAGGCAGTAATGAAATCTAAATGTTTACAATGACCCAAACTCGAAACTTCAACCCAGAGCATTGCTCAAATCGAAAGAAAATACTAGCTAAAATGTAAGCTGAAACTAAATCTACAAAAAAGAAATAAAAAAATATACAGGCAGACTCAGCCATTAGATGTTCTCGTTCGCGGTCGCATCAATACTGCCTTATGTGCTTTTATAGATTTTCAAATGACGTGTACGCGACTTTGAGGTCGGAATTACGATCCCTGCAAATCCCAGACGCTGAGCCGTGGATATAGAAAATTATGTCGCGACATTGGTTTCGTCATCCTCAGCTTTTATCGGCTTCGCGTTGTTATGTCATAATCTTCTATGACTTTTTCAATTATGTCCCCGGTCACGCTTGAAAATGTTGGGACAGAGCTCAACTGAATTCATCTTGTGATTGTCACTGTTTTCTTTAGTACCTTGCGCTAATACTAAATGGTATGTCATACATAAAACAAGCCGTGATAAAAGTTTCCTTCTTGTCACGCCTAATCGTGTCGATGAGTTTCAAATTTTCAAATACCTTTATTTATGTCGCACATAATCAAATGTTGCGACATAAATTAACTTTTTTTCTTTAACTGTGTCGCGACATTCTTTGGCAATGTTGCAACAGTCTTTAGTTCTCTTCTTGGAGCTTCTCTTCAATTAATGTCGCCACATAGCTTCCGATTGTCATTAAAAATATCTCTACCTTCAACTCTTCATTATGTCGCGACATAAATTTCTGTGTTGTGACATTCTTTGTGTAGTTCTTCTCAATCTTTGTCGCGACAATAAAATTCTATGTCGTGACAAAGTTACCTCGGCATTTTGTTGTGGTTTTCGCGACATAAAAAGATTTGTCGCGACATTTTTTTCCTGCCTTGCTATCTCGACTTCTGAAATTTATGTCGCGAGATACTTTGAAAATGTCATGACATATTTCCTGCCTTGATCTTGTCATTCTTTGAAATTTTTTTGTAACATAAAAACCTTTGTCACACCATCTTGTTCGATCACTTTCAACTTGGAAATTTTATGTTACGACATAGTTTTGCTGAAATGCTACATAAAATGTATCACATTCGCTTGATCAATGTCGCGACAAAGAAAATATTTGTCGCAACATTCTCTTTTAGGAACTTCTTAGACAATGTCACGACATAAAGATCCATTGTCACGACATAAATTTCTTTGTTGCGACATTTATCATTCAATCCTTCTCATATTATGTCGTGACAATCTTTAAACTTCCACTTTGAGTCTAGCCTTGCATTTGTCGCGACATAAAACTGCTTATTGCTACACTGCCCTATTGGTTGCCTTGAGCTTTTGCTTATTATTTCAGATTATGTCGAGGCATTCGAGATTATGTTCCACATTTTGCCTTAGCCAAAATTTTCTGCTTCTTGTCGATTTGCTTTTGCATTCAAAACTCAAGAAATACAAAGTTTGTGATTATTCCATAATTCTACATTAAAATGAATCATAAACTTCTAAAAATTGAAAGAAAAATGGACTAAAAATAGATGAGTTTAAGACTTATCAGGGGTTAACTGGAAAACGAAAACCCTCCATACTTGAGTTCACACCCTCTAATGCCAGTTACAAATATGAGCCAATGAACCTGAAGCCCTCAAAATCCCAATACCATAGAAAGAGGAAATAGCTCTCTCTATCTCTCTCTATCCCTCATTCTCTCCATTTTCTCCATAACACATGCACACTCTCTCTCTTGTGATATATAAAATGTAATTCTTCACTCTTTATAAATAAAAAGTCAGTTTCTGAAATTTGTGTACAGTTTTTCTTTATTTTATTTCTTAAAATTTACAATTCTGAGAACTAAAATAAAAATAAGGAGAACTTTGTTGTTATGAATAAATGAGAATTGAGTGTGTTGAATGCTGTAAGTTGAAACTTTTGGATGTTATAGCAAATCGTGTGTGAAGAGGCTGTAATTGCTTGTTTGAGGACGGTTTGAAATTTGTTAAAATGTTGATGTTATTGTTGTTGATCAAGTGAATTGAATTGTGTGATCAAAATGAACTGTAAAGCTTAGCATTAACACAACAAAATGTTTTAAACCAAACAAAGATGAAATCTGAGATGCAAATAGGCCGAAAATTAGAGAGTGAGTTTTAAGTTGTGATGTCAAGAATAAATAAGCCAAATTTTTAGATTATGAAAAAATAAAATTGAAATCAAATCTAGTAAGACTATTAATTCCTAACAAACTAAATAGTACACCAGAAACATCAACCAACATTGGTCAGAAGTACCTTAAAAATTGATTGTGCTTGGGTTAGGAAAACTTTATAGGACTTATTATCAAAAATCTCTAAAGGGTCCTAGAACTTGTTGCATTATTTTTCAAGGCAAAATCCTAGGCATCACAAATCCATTAAAATGACGAAATAATCCTTGACGCTTTGCCCAGCTCATCATCACAGCCAAAAAGAAGAGCCTTAAACCTTCTTTAAGTCTTACCATATAGTGAAGAACCCTAAATTTACCCAAAACTTAAAGTTTTGCTTGTCCCCAAGCAAAGAAAATAAAATTTTGTTTGTCCTCAATCAATTCAACTTTTATTTTTGAGGACATTTTTCTGTTATGCACTTTACATATTTTCTCCTAAATCCACAATTTAGCTAGAAAAATATATTATTTGTAAAACTATGTTTGAACAAGTTTTCCATCTAGAATAAGGAAGATTTTCAAGTAAGTTCACTAAACAAGCAAATAATTCCTATAGTGTAAACAGTTCAATTATTTTACCCTGATTTGTGAGAGTGTGACGGTCTTCTCTCTTTTTCATCTTGGTATATTAGTTACTCTTTTGAGACACTACTTAGATAATAAACTTCTCCTTGATTCTTCTAAGTCCCATATGCTTGTTTGTCATATTAATCTCTACTAATGTAGGCTGATAGAACCTTTAAGATCAATTAGGTCTTTTAAAGCAGAATGCGGTTTTCTGGGTAATTGGGTAGATAAATGGATAAGTTAGGCTCCAAGTTTCATCTAGATTCCACTTACAACTCAAAACAATTGCCTTCATTCTTCATCCTTTACTTTTCCACCAATGTCAACTTTCAAATAGACCTAAACTTAGTTTGGTGCATCTTTCTGCATACTCTCTATTGTGGTGTTTTTCTTGACCACCTTTAGACTCTAAATTTTGTTCCTCATATTAGAAGCCTTTTACTTTTCATTTTATGTCAAGGCTTATGGAATAGTGCAATGTTTTGTTTTTTTTAAGCTTTCTACCACCCTTTCAGAACTCAAGTTAGCAACTCCTGCCCACCGCATTAGGGTACTATGTTTAAACACCCCTAAGAACTTAATTGTTCAAGGGAGGAATCTGACAAAACTCAATTCCAATCTTGATACTTTGTATTTTCACAACTTCTTTTTCTTCATTATTTTTTCCTTTTCTCATCTTAATGGTTTTTCTTCCCATCCTATTCTTATCCTCCCTTACAATTGAAAATAATGCTCCCTAAACTTGTCCTTTTTCTACTCTTGGTGTAATGGTTCATGCAATCTAAGCAAACAAGTCTTAACAGAGGATAAGATTTCAGGAAGGATTTAGGCCTTTCATTTGTCAAGGATGATGAAATTGAGTTTGGGTCAAAGAATTAATGTATACAAACACACATTATGTGGGTAAGCTTCTTTGAAAGGCTCAACTTCTAAGGATGACCTATATCATTTCCTCAAGAATAGACAAGCCTAGGATTTCGCCTTTAACTAATAATCTAACAAGTATTGCCTAGATTTCGCTTGACTAATAATCTAATAAAACTTAGGACTTTAAAGAGATTAAACGTTATGATCTCAAAGATGTCCCTAATCTTAGCACAATTTGATTCACAGGTACTTTTGACCATGTGCATTGTTTTTTAGGACTCACAATAACTAAAATGTTTACAAAACATAATTATATGCCTTATTTGTTTAAATCTTCCTAATTCTTGAAATTCAACTTATTCTGTGATACCCCAATTTCATCTATCAATTTATTGTTTGGTTTTTGGACATGTTGCTATGTTGTTGCATAACTCAAAAGCTTACATTAAATCAAGCCTTTCAATTCATAAAAATTTAACATAGCACAAGCAACCCAATTAACTCATAATTCAAATTCCACCAAACAATACACATCTACTCAAAAAATAAACCAAGGAAAATTGGTTTCTCCATAATTTAGCAAAGCAATTGTGAAACCCGGGAAAAACGTATTTTTCTAAAAAAGAGCGAATCGGTAATTCTTGTCGGGATGGTACAGGCAAAACCATAGATTTTTCTCTAGATCTCGGATGACGAAATGGATCGTGCCGTTAGAATCATCTCGCGAAACCTATTTGAACTAGATGAACTATGTCGAATCCCAAGACAATTGGTTTTTCATGCAATTTGAGGTTCAACGGGCTAATCACGGGGTGACACGTGGAATGAGAGTGCATGCCACGTGGCACTAGAATTGGGGACACTTGGCACTTGAGTGGTCAAGTGTCATGCCCTTGTGAATGCATGCATTATAGTGGGATGTGTTTTGGCATGAGTGACACATGCCTTAACTTAGGCCATGTGTCATGCATGTTTGAGAACATGACTAGGCTTAGTGGTTTGTGTTGGATTGATCAAGACATGGTGAAGGAAGAAGGACTCTGCTCTTAGGACAATTCATGAGCTGAGGAGAGGGAGGAACACCAGGGGAGAAAAGACCAGAAAATAGAGAAGAAAGGAAAGAAAGGAAGGAAGGAAGAGGAGGAGGAAAAGCTACAAGACCTCCATTGTTGCAAGGTTGAATGATCAAGGACTTGATCCCACACACTACAAGAGGTAAGGACTTTGACTATTTGGTTATTTTCCTTTCTTAGGGCCATGGAAATGGTATCAAGTTGAGTTAGGCTAACCCCAATGGAGGAGAGACTGTATAGGGTAAATGTTGTGTTTTAGGGGAGATGCTGCCTAATTTTTTTTCCTTTTGACCCCTTGACTGTGTTTTGCCCATAACTTGACCATCACACATCAGAATTGAATGATTCTAATTGATGAGTAAACTAGACTTATAGTAGAACATATCTCTTTGAAATAGTTCTATCAAATTTCGGACTCCTTTCACCCGTAAATGCATTCAAAGGACTATGTTCAGTAAATTTCCGGGTCTTGTTTGAAAACTAAGTAGCCATGTTAAAAGTAGTATTTCCAAAAACCGCTTCTCTCGCTTAGATCAGTTTTAAATCATGGATTTTGTCTGTCCGGGGTTAATCTCTATACTCGCTATGATGGTATGAGGCTTGAAATCTTAAGCCATTGTGAATTGTGATCAAAGTGCCATCTCTTGGGTTAAGAGATGACATGATGACTTTATTGTGTGTTCCAAACAATTGGAGTTATATGTGTCAGGCTTCGAATTACGGCCATGTTTTGGCATAAGCAGCACCAGGGACTAAGGTGCTATGTCCGAGCTCCGGAGACGTGGATCTCATGACCTCTATTTTCCTAATTGATGTTAGGAGTTATGGGAATGTATGCTTGCATGATGTATTGAATTGAGTGAGTGGAATCCTAGCATGACAACATGTAAATTGATATTGAATTGAATATATGAATTGCTATGTGCATTAGACATAAGGGTTCATGGTACACACCTAGTGTGCAAGGTAAAATGTCCATGTAGAGGTCTTCATACATTGGGCATGAGTTTGAGTGAGTTTGAGTGCAGTAGAACAATTGCATTGCATTGGTGTACGAAAAATCATCGCATTACATGGGTGTGTGTACATGGTACTGATTTGGCACTCCATTTGGTGCTGAATTGTGTAGGCTTAGGAATGGGACGGAGTCCAATTGAGTCACACAGTGTTAAATGAAAATGGAAAACGAATAGTGTCGGGCGTAGCAAGTAAGGGATAGACACCCTTAGCTTAAAACCCGAAACCTGGGCTTAGGACAAAGGTATCCACTCCAAGTGAAAACCGTAAAAAATGCTCTGCGGGTTGCACGAGACCTACAGAGAGACCTTAAAGTTCTCGTTGGACCAAAAGACACGAAACTATTAAATAAATATCACATAGACGACGGGTTGTGGACGTGGATCTCGGACTGACTCGCATTGATTTCCATTGGTACTACATCGGGTGGTGGGGTTGGGAGGTTGACCCGCATACGGGGCATGTAGAGTGTCTTCATACTTGCATGTAGTTTTTTTTCCATGATAGGACAACATGTTTGCATGGATTGTGTTGTTTGTGTGACTGTTAAATGATCATTTGCATGTGCACCTAGGTGGGGAGTGGCCCTGGTAGGTTTTGTTTCTACTGAGTGTAGCTCACCCCGTCATGGGACCCCCCTTTCAGGTATAGGTCATGTGTAGGTAGACGGTGCTCCTTAGAGGGCAACAATTGAGAAGAGGGTCGGGTTGTGGCCTTGATGTATTTTTGTATATGTATGAGAATTGTTACTTGTAATACATATCTTGTTTTGTATATTGGAACAACATTTGGTTCTAATGCACGAATTTGTACCATATGTGTGAGTGAGGTGCTATAACTCTCATGTTTTGTATACGGACTATATGAAGTTCTTTTGTGTATTTATGAATTAAATATGCAGGGATGAGTCTCGGTATACGAGACATGTGAGTGCGATATTGGGATACCCGATTTCCATAGACTTTCGCAGGTTGACAGGTTGTCGATGAGACCCCCGGGTTTTGGGGCGTCATAGCTATACAAAATAAAATGTCATCATTCTTTATTTATTGCATATTAAGAAATGAAAATAAAATGTAACAAACACAAGAAAATGCAAGAGAAAATGGACAATAGATTGAGAATCGATTTCCTTTTCATTTATGTTATCCTTTATAAGGGATTTAGTTACAAAGATAGAAAGAAGGAAAAGATAACAGGGTAGGTCATTTCTTTTTCCTATCATACTTATTGAGACGATTTAGATTTATTGGTTCAAACTTATAACTAGTAGATGAAGGAGAGAATTCCAGGAATTGGACTAGTGGTCTTCTAGCCTTGCTACCTTCCCTTCCTCGTTGTTGAAGGCAGGCCACTCCATTGATAGAGCTAGTTGCTTAATAAGATCATCCTGTCTCTGCCTAATGGAATTTAGGACTCCCTTAAATTCACCATAGGTAGAGTACATTTTGCTCAAATTATTTTTGACCTTATCTAAGTTTTCTGTCCATAATTTTTCCCAGTAGTTGAGGGTTGCTTCCATTCCCTTATCCCTATTTTCTATGAGGAGCCTGATTTCGTTTTGATTTTCTTTATGCCTTGAGTTGCTCTTGATGGATTTCTCTTACATATAGGGATACATTCCAGATGGGGCTTGAGTTCTCCTGCCTCTTTTGTTGTTCTTGAGTTGGTTTTCCAATTGTACTTGCTATTCTTCTTTGTCATCATCCTCATCCTTTTCTTCAATTTCGACTTCTGTCTCCTTCCCTTTGTTCTTTGGCCCTTAAGTTATACTAGTCAATGTCAGAGGAGAAGCTTTAAGACATGTTCTTCTTCTTCCCAATCTCCTTTCACACCTCCCAGGATACACAGTCTGGTCATCAATGCTAGGTGTGGAATCAAACCCCTGTACTTACTTTTATAGTAACCTAGAATGGAGTTTTCAATTATTTTTCCTAGACTAAATTTGTACCCTTTTAGTAATGCATATAGAAGTATTACCTCTTCCTTTCTCACTGCACTGAGATGTTTAGAGGGTAGGAGGACTGAACTGACAAAGTAAAACCATACCTTAGCCTCCTCTATCAATGAACCTCTGGTAATGGATTCATATGGGGTTTTCTTTGTTGATTTCCATTTCCTTTTTCCATCTGTGAGCAAGTCCACAATTTTCTGATACTCTGGCTCTTTTACCAGTTTCTTGAACTTTGATCCATCTTTTTGTTGCTTAGATTAAACGTTTCATTTATCTTCTCTCTACTGGAAGAGATCAATTGTCCTCTGACATAAAAAATTTTCTCTCACTTCCACCATGTAAGCATAAAATTCCTTTACTATTGCCACAAAACCAGGTGCTTTGTGCTTGCAAAGTAATTTCCATCCTCTCTTCTCAGTCACTTTAATAAAGGGAGAGATAAGCTTGTTGAACCCTCTTTCACCAATGAAATCGTTTTCATTCAGACTCTTCTCCCATGAGACCAAAGCACTGTTTGAAACGAACTCACTCACTTCTTATTTTTTCCCTTGCTCTGTTTCAGCTTCCTCAACTCCCCTCTTTCTTTTCCTTATTTCTTCAGTTTCTTGCTCTGCCCCTGATTGAACCTCTTGATTGGCTTTTTCTTCATTTTTTGCGTACTCTTCCATTATTTCATTCAGGTTAGGAATATGGTGCGATGAATTAGACATGGTCGAAAACTGGTTCAGGGATTTAGGGTTTGCGAATGAATATGAGAGAGAAAATTGGTGAAGGTGGCTGAATGGTTTCATGGCTTATGAGGAAGGTGGCCTTTCAAATTTCAAAGTTCTCTATTTATAGGCCAACTGATTTGTTGTGTCTTTTTAATTGTCGCGACAAAAACTAGCCTTGGGCTTATTTTATTTTCAAACCTATGTCGCGACATAGAGACATAATGTCGCAACATAATTATACATTGGTGAAGTAAACTAATGTCGCAACAAAATGAATTATGTCACGACATAATTTTCCTCAATCCTTGTTGTGACAAAGAGGAATAATGTCGCGATAGAGAAAAAATATTGTCGTGACATAGTTATATTATGTTCAAGTGAAATAATGTCGCGACAAAGAGGAATAGTGTCGCGACATACTTTCTTACAAAATCAAAGGCTAGAGCAAACTTTGTTGCGACAAAGAGGAGTAATGTTGAGACATACAATGAACTTCCCTCCAAATTGCAGATTTGACGCTTTCAATCAATTAACAAACAAAGTAGTATGCCATGCATTAACACCACTCAAATCATACTTGTGAAGACATATCAAACAACAAGGAACCTCAATTCAAGTATGAACAATACATCTTAATTCTTCATTCAACTACATTCAATCATGATGATAATCAAAATATTCAAGGAATGGGCACAACAAAGCTACTTTTCATTTTCTACTCATACCCCAAACTTCAATCATGCATTATCCTTAAAGAATAAGTTAGGGAAAAAGAAATACTCCCCTCGTAGCACTTTATGCATAATGAGTTTGAGATAGAATGCTTCCAAATCAAATTTTAGTTTCATTGTCCTGAAAAGTCAACAAAATAAACTTAACTAATTTTAAATTCAGAATGGAAATTCAAAAGCTATTCTATTGATTTATATAAACTAATTAAAACACACCGAATTAAACCAAATTAAACTATCAATCAATTCAAAAAAATTCTTGGGTTGCGTGCTAAGTAGCTGCTCATGTTTTGTGTATTTAGTTAGAAATTTGTTGCAAAGTGCTTTCCTTTCATCAAAATTCTTCCATCTCTTTTGAATCTGGAGTTAATCTTCGTTTATGTTCCCTCCAAGTTAATGTTTTAATCTCTGACCATTCACTTTAAACTGATTTCTAGAATTAGTTTTTAGTGTTACTGCTCCAAAGGGTGTACTTGCAACTACTGAGTAAGGACCACTCCATCTTGACTTTAGTTTTCCTAGAAACGGCTTGAGCTTTGAATTGTACAGCAGGACTCTTTCAAATCAGTGTTTGAATAGAGCAAGCCAATAAATACCTGATTGGATAATTTTATGGGTTGTTCCATCTCTTGCAAAGTGTCCTCCATATGGTGATGCATGACATTCATCAAGAATTTTGCCTTCTTTTGTTTTTGGTATACATCTCCTAATAATCAAATCAACTCATATTTTTAATAGTAGTGGATCATCTCATATATAAAATCTGCTATAAGTTCTCAACTTTCTTTTCTTCTATTAGTTTAACTTAGTTGGCATAATTCCACAACCTAAGTAATTCACAATATTATCATACAAGGGTATTGGACTCCATAACCCGAAAAAGCCGCCATCAGAGAATTTTCTCTCGCTATTTCATTTCCATTTCTCTTCAAGAGTTTTTATAATCTAGGACAAGCAATAGCTATCACATTGTCACTATCTTTCTTGTCTTTGATTTCTAAATCAAACTCTTGTAGCAACAATACCCATCTGATCAGTCTTGGTTTAGCCTCTTTCTTTGCCATTAGATATTTAATTGCAACATGATCAGTGTGTATGATAACATAGGACCCCAATATGTAAGGCCTGGATTTTTCACAAGCAAGAACAATTGCTAACATGTCTTTTTTTGTGGTAGAGTAGTTCTCTTGTGCCTTATTGAAGGTTTTGCTGGCATAGTATATGGCCTCGAATATCTTTTCAGTTCTTTGTCCCAATAATGCTCCCATTGCATAGTCACTGGCATCACACATGATTTCAAAATCTTTGTTCCAGTTACATGTTATCATGATGGGAGCTGTAACCAATCTTGACTTAATTCTTCAAATGCAGATCTGCATGATTCATCAAAATCAAGTTTTGCATATTTTTCCAACAATTTGCATAATGGTCTTGAGATTTTTGAGAAGTCCCTTATAAATCTCCTATAAAATCCAGCATGTCCTATGAAACTTCTTATCCCTTTAACTGTTGTAGGTGGTTATTGACTTCTATATGTTTAGACCAAATTTACCAAGTAATTAGCATTGTTGACCAAAGACTAACTAAAATCCCCGGCAACAGTGCCAAAAACTTGTTTAACTGCTTTTTGTGTAGAATATGTGTGTGTCCTTTTTGTAAAATGGATTCTTTAAAGTTTGTGTTCGGTCTAAATCACTGCAAGTGCATAGGTCGTACAAGTGATAAAAGTAGATTTTTAGGTCCAGATTTCGTTCCTCTGAGGATTGATGATAAATCAAAAGACTAACTACCCCAACTACTCAATATCCTTACTATTTGAACTCCATTGTTAAAATGATGAGAGAACTAATAAAATAATACTAAAGTAATTTCACTAGTATACATAAAAAAATATTAATAAGAGTGGATTTGAGAGTTTACTGAGTGAGACAACGCTGGGAAATAGACTGATGAATGATTGTCAATTTCTGCATTATTTTGAGTCATAGCTAAACCATTAGTTGGAAAGCTGAACTTGTCAAAGATGCATTATGGTATAGCTTGGATTTCTCCCCTAACCATACCTTTCACTAATTAGAGATTCATGTTCATTTTTTATTCATGGATATAATCAGTTACTTGTAAGATATATTCCTCTTTCTAAGATCTGTGTATTTTCCCTTTCAGTACTTCACACCCAAATCTTAGGACTGAAGAATTCTTGCCTGATTAGTACCCAAAAAGTGCTATTTTGAGTCCTATTTAAGATAGGTTTTGAGTGCTTTTTGCTTACTAATCATATTATTTAAGCCAATTGACATGTGTAGGTCCTTTTAGTACTACTGATTTTGTTTCGAGGTTGTTTTGGTAGTTTTGCGTTTCGTAACCTTACCATCATATCAAGCTTGGCATCGAAATTGTGCTGATTTGGCGCCGAAGCTCAGATGAATTTGGGTCGATTTCATCAAGCTTGGGATGAAGAAATAGCAGGCTGGAAGATGCAGGAAGCAAGCAAGAGGAGAGAGGCAATTTCGCAATCATAGAGAAAATTTCGCAATGATAGCGAAAATTTCAAAATGATAGCGAAAATTTCGCAATCATAGTGAAAATTTCGCTATATGTTGAAATTTCTCTACATAGCGAAATTTCGCTATATAGCGAAATTTTCTGTGCATAGCGAAATTTTCGCTATAGGTTGAAATTTCGCTATGATAGCCAAATTTCTTGTGCATAGCGAAATTATCTGCATCGTATTTTTGTGATCCAAACGACTCCGTTTTGATTAATTCCTCTTTTGCCCTCAATGTAATCATATTTTGTTGTGTTAGTTTATATTTTCGCATGTTTTTGGGGCTATATAAGCCATGTTATGAATATTTTGTAACCTAACTTTCATTTTAACACAATTTCATTTACGGCCCTTGTTTTGGTTCCCATTTTCTCTCTTCTCTCTCCTCTTTCCCTCATTTTCTAGGCTGCCAAACACACCCATTTGAGGAAGACAACTCAAAGGATGTTCCCATTGCTTCAAAACCTTGGAAGAGGAGGGCTGCTAGGTTGGTTGATGTGGGCTTGCAGGTGTTCCTCTATATTTCATGAAGGTGTATCGCGTATTTGTGTTTCAAACTTTCAAACTAGGGTTTGAAATGCTATTTAATGCATTTTATTTGGTCAATACTTGGCATGCTTTAGGTTCAAATGTATTTTTATTGTTGTGACACCGACATCCATTAGATGTCATTTACGAGCCACTCCAAAGTAGGTTAAATGCTTTATTTTCAACTGCAGAACATTAAATGTTCAGTAAATGCTATGGTTCAAATAGGAATGTTACTAAGGGTTGGTTTTTAAAGTTAAACAAAGATCCGGTTTTGGAAATGACTATATGTCATTTGCCCTAATGCGAGGAAATAACCCGAGGACACCTCTATAACCCCATCATACCAAACTAGTGACCCAAAACTCTGCTATCTTCTTTTACAACTTATTTTAAACTCGCTTTCGCTAGCTTAGCGGACAACAATAAACCACAATTTTTTATGCAAATCCGAAAATCCAAATGAAAGCCTCACCATTTTGAATCATTATACAAGTCATTTGTAAGACGAAAACCCATCCCTGTGTTCGATCCTAGAGCCGCTATACTGCAGTAGTTACGCTACGGCAGTAGGAGCAACTTAGGAATAAATTTTGTTGATTCTGGAAACCATACTGTGTCACGAATCAAATGGCGCCGTTGCCGGGGATGGTTCCAAACTACAGATGATGAGTTGATGAGTACTTGTAATTCTCATTACAAGTATTGGTGACCTTTTAAACCTTTTTAAAGTTCATTGTTTAGAATTTCAAGTTTTTTTACTCAACAGTCACTGTTGAGTTTTTTTTTTTTGGTATATAACAGTCACTTTATTTTTCAGCTAACGCTGATCTTTTTGGCAAGCCCTGTTGTTGCTCTTTGCTTTGTCCCTTTTTGTGTCATAGGTATTTATGCGTCACTGGGATAGAGGTATATCAGGTAGATTGCAAAGAGTTAGTACACCAATTGAACAAGGTTGTGAAGTCAGTGTACATAGTGAGCAAATGGATCCTCCACCAAGAACGTGTAGTGCCAAGAAGGCCCCCACAGTTGAACTCCTACAAAGATATAAGTCAATGAGAGACCACATACACCTCTTAGAGTGAGTGCTCCTTCCCGCATCATACCACCTCGCTGATGATGTGGCGTTGAGACCATCTAGTGCCCCCCGCTTCCCACTTTTCATGGAATGAGAATGAAAACCAAGTATACGCATATCGTGGAGTTCTGAGGAGGTATGTACAACTTTAAGGAAGCGGAGTGCCCGATATGGATTTGCTTTGCTAAAGCATTCCATTGACACTAAAGACATACAAATTTGGCTCAATTCACTGAGGCCGAGAACAATTAGAAATTGGGCCGAACTTCAAGCTGAGTTTTTGAAGAAATTTTTCAGCACAACTAAGACCAACAATTTGAAGAGGCAAATCTACACTTACTCGGCCTATGACAATGAGAAGTTTTATCGCGTTGGGAGGTTCATGGAGACCATCAGTGCATGTCCACACCATGGTTTTGATACATGGATGCTTGTGAATCACTTCTATGATGGTATGTCTCCGGCAATGAAGCAACTACTGGAAACCATGTGTGGAGGGGACTTTCTGAGCAAAAACCCAGATGAAGCCATGGACTTTTTCAACTATGTGGCCGAAACCTCCAAAGCATGGGACGAACCGAATCCAAGAGAGGCAGAAAGAATGAGGCCTTCGACCCACCAAAGGGGAGGAATTTATGCACTTTTTGAAGACACAGAGATGAAAGCAAAACTTACCACTCTGACCTGAAGGTTGGAGGAGCTTGAAATGAGAAATCAGCATGAAGTGCAAGCAGTGAATGAATCGCCTGCATCTTCACCAGCTTGCTATAATTGTCAGTCAAGTAGCCATCCTGGGGAGCATTGTCTTGTAGCTCCTGTAGTGAGGGACTTAATGCAAGAGCATGCCCATGTCTTGGGCCAAAATAAGCCACCTACAAATGCTCCTTATGGCAACACTTATAACCCCAATTGGAGGAATCATCCAAACCTATCATGGAAGCAAAACCTCCCCTCGTATATGCTCCCTAAGGAGCGACAACAACAAGCTTTGGCTCCACTTCAAAGACAACAAAGAACTCCACCTTCTTCTCCCGTCAGCAGCAATTCTGAATTTAAGCAATGTAGTGGGTACCTTTGTGGAGGAACAAAAGGTGTTGAATGTTCAAACTAATTAGAAAATTGAAACAGTAGAGAGCTCACTCAACAAGAAATTAGACAGAATGCATTATGAGTTGCAAAGTTCCATTTCCAGGTTGTCTAACCAGCAGCAGGGTCCTGAAAAAGGGAAATTCCCTTCTTAGAAACAGCAATTCCCTAGAGGAATGCATGAGATAGGCTCTGCCAGTGATCCCAATGCAAGAATTGATGAAGTTAAAGCAGTAGTGACTTTGAGAAGTGGTAAAGAACTGAGACCAGCTGAAATTCGCAACTACCAAGAAAGCTCCTACAATGGCTTTCTGAACCACCAGAGGAAGAACAACCAACAATAAGGGAAGAGGTGAAAAATACAGTACAACCTCTTTCCCAGTTTTTCGAAAAAGGAAAATCTGGGCTTAACCAAACTGAAATTTTAGAGGTACTACGGCAAGTGAAGGTTAACATTCCTCTTCTTGACAAGATCAAGCAAGTCCCCACGTATGCAAAAATTTTGAAGGACTTATGTATGGTGAAAAGAGGTTTTAATGTGAATAAAAAGGCCTTTTTGACCGAGCAAGTGAGTGTTATCATTGAGTGCAAGACGCCTATGAAGTATAAAGACCTGGGATGTCCTACAATATCAGTTAATATCGAGGGCACTTATGTAGAAAAAGCACTACTAGACTTAGGGGCTAGTGTGAACCTACTGCCATATTCCATGTACAAGTAGCTTGGTTTGGGAGAACTGAAACCCACTTCCATCACACTGTCTCTAGTCGATGTCTACAAAATACCAAAGGGGACCATTGAGGATTTATAATACAAGTGGTCAAATTCTACTATCCAAAGGATTTGTCGCATTCTGGACATTGCAGAGCGGCTGCGCAGGTCAATCATGTACCCATCATATTGGGAAGGCCATTCTGGCTACTTCGAATGCCATAATAAATCGAAATGGGGTTATGCAACTCACTTTCGTGAATATGACTTTGAACCTGGCTTCCATTTGAGTAAAAGGCATATGCAACTGGGGTGGAGGGATGACCGTGAAGAAGTCTCGCATAATAGATAATTCTGAAGAATAGCTAATGTTAAAGAAGTGCAAGATGTTAATCCAGGAATTATTCCAGTGCCTTGTAGAGGAACAGAACCTCAATGCATGAGCCTAGCAAGTAGGGTGCCGAGAAAGAAAATGTAAATTCTACCTTTGTCGACCGTGAAGAGAAAAAGGAACCTCAATAGTTGGATCTCAAACCCCCGCCGCTGGAATTAAATATGCATTTCGAAGAAAACAAGAAGCAGCTCAGTTGTAATATCACACGCTGATTCACTCCACAGAGGACAACCTCGTCGCACTCCTTAAAATGAACAAGCAAGCTTGGGGTGGAAAATTTCTCGATTTAAAAGGCATCACCCCAACAACTGCCCACCACATTTATTTAGAAGAAGAATCTAAAGTCGTTAGTGCCCACGTAGGAGGTCAATCCGCCACGCAGGAGGTACTGATTGAAGTCCCTGGTCAGCCGCAGCCGGTATCATTTACCCCATATCTGATAGCACTTGAGTAAGTCTAACCCAGGTGGTGCCCAAGAAGTCAGGGGTGACCACTGTAAAAAAATGAAAAGGGCGAGGAATTGTCTACCCGACTTACCACTGGTTGGAGGGTATGCATAGATTACAGGAGGCTCAATGAAGTAACAAGAAAAGATCACTTCCCAATGCCCTTCATTGATCAGCTTCTTGAGAGAGTTTCTGGACACCCATTCTATTGCTTTTCGATGGGTATCTGTGGTACTTTCGGGAGCAGAGATCGCACTGTGTAAGATCAAGAAAAGACCACCTTTACTTGTCCATTGGAACTTATGGCTTACAGGAGGATGCCTGTCTTTGCAACGCTCGCCACCTTCTCTAGAGATGTATGCTTAGTATGTTCATGATATGGCGGATAAGATAATGGAAGCGCTTATACATGGATGATATCACTCAGATAATGGAGGTGATTTTGAAGAATGTCCGACTAATCTCAAGCTATCTCTACGAGGTGCATTGAAAAGAATCCGTGCTTAATCGGGGAAATGCCATTTTATGGTGAACCAAGGATTGTACTCGGGGCATACATTTCCACAGGGGAATAGAAGTTGACAAGGCAAAATTGAACTTATTTCCAAACCCATTGCCTCAACAAACGTAAAAACGCTTAGGGCAATTCCTCGCCATGTGCTTACGTGAGATTCATCAAGGATTTTTCAAGATTACAAGCCCCTTTATAAGCCGCTAGAGAAAGATGCTAAATTTGATTGGGAAAAAGATCACGAAGAGCTTTGAAGTGTCGGTCCCATTTGACCACTGCACCAATAGTACGAGCACCAAATTGGCAGTTGCCTTTTGAAGTGATGTGTGATGCAAGTGATCTTGCTATCGGAGCAGTACTCGACAAAGAGAAGATGGGAAACCTCTTGTAGTCTATTATGCAAGCAAACCTTGAATAGCAAATAAAGGAACTATACTAATACAGAGACAAATTGTTGGCGTGGTCTACGCCTCAGACAAATTTCGAGCATACTTGGTTGGGTCCTCGATATAGTCATTTTTGATAAGATCATTCCACTTTGAAGTATCTCCTACCCGCTAAATGCTAAGGCAAGACTTATCCGAAGGGTTCTTCGCCTGCTGAATTTAACTCAAATTAAGGACAAAAAGGGGTAGAGAATGCTGTATGCACTAATCTTTCTAGATTAACAATAGCCCACGACACTCATAGCCCGCCCATCAACGATGAATTTCCCTGAAGAATCTTTAATGCCGTTGGAGAAAGCTCCCTGGTATGCTCACATTGCCAATTTCCTAGCAAGAGGAGAAATCCATTTGACGGAGTTAATGGATAGGAAGTATTTCTTAGCGAAGATCCATTCCTATTATCGGGAAGAGTCTCTTCTCTTTTTGTTTAAACATCAGGCAGATCGACACTAGGAAAGTGTGTGTCGAAGAAGAACAGAATTCTAAGCCACCACTATGAGAGTGCCCAGGTCACTTTGCTTCCCGTAAGACAGCAAACAAAGGTGTTTCGGGCCCTGGGCTTCTACTAAATTTCTTTAAAGAAGCACACCAAATGTGCCGAGTATGTGATAGATGCCAAAGGCTCGGGAAATTGTCTCATTGTAGACATATGATGCCCCCGAACCTAATTCTTTAGTATCGAGCTTATTTGATGTTTGGGGCATCGATTTCGTAGGACCTTTCCTTACATCTTATGGGCATGCATACATATTGGTGGGAGTAGACTATGTGTCTAAATGGGTTGAGGCAATCCCTTGCAAAACCAACGACCATAGGGTGTGTCACCCTTAAAGCAAACATCTTTCCAAAAGTCTCGGGTACCAAAAGCCACATAGTGATTTGGGTCTGGCACTTCAGAATAAACCTTCGAAAACCTCATGACTAAATATGGTGTTAAACACAAAGTGGCTACCCTTACCATCCTCAAACAAGTGGTCAAGTAGAGTTTTATTAATAGGAGAGATTAAGACCATTCTAATGAAGGTGGTGAACAATGCAAGATCGTCCCTCAAATCATTGGATTCATCAGGCCTGCTGCACGTATTTCAAACGACTTTGAATGTCCCCTTATCGATTGGTCTATGGCAAGGCAAGTCATCTTCCAGTGGAAATCGAGTATAAATCATGGTGGGCAATCAAGAAACTGAACATGGATTTAAGTAGGGCCAGGCTTAAAAGATTCCTTGATCTCAATGAGTTGGAGGAAATACGAAATGATGCCTACTTGAACTCGAAGATTGCAAAGGAAAGATCAAAAAAATGGCATGATCAAATGATAACTTGCAAAATTTTCAACCAGGGGGACCAAGTCCTCCTGTATGATTCCAAACTCCATCTATTTCAGGGCAAGCTCAAGTCGCGATGGACGGGCCCATTCATCGTTCAACAAGCACACCCCAATGGTTCAGTAGACCTACTCAATCCAAATGATAATAGGGTGATCAAGGTTAATGGACAGAGAGTGAAGCCCTATGTTGTGCAGCAGACTGTAGTCAGGGAGGAAATTCTCCTTCTGGACCCTCCTTGAGACCCACAGGCTACACATTTAGGAGTGGCTCCTGCAGTGTCTCAGAAGCCACTAATTTAATTGCCATTTTGTTTAAGTTTCTTGTTAAAAATCTTGTGGTAATCGCTTGAGGGTATGTTTGTTTTGTGTTGGTAGCTGCAAAGAATATCAACCAATTCACCAGCAGCACCCCGCCTTGCCCCCGGGCTAGGATGATCCTTCTCCCCGCCACCGATTGCAGAGGTACACTCCATCCCCACTTTTCTTGCCCTATGTCGACAGCTTGTGTTGAAAGTAATGTTCATACTTTTGATTTTAGTTTTACTGGTAATGCATGCCCAGCAGAGCCCAAATTTGTTTGTTAATATAGAGGCTTGTTGTTTGCTTATGTTTGCAAAATTCAAAAATTTTGTAAAATCACCTTGATATATATAATACAAATCTATTTTTCTTCACTTTCACATCTCTTTTTGGTCCTTTATTGTGGTGGTTTTGTCTTACCTTGAGTTGAAAAATTGAAGCAATGTATGCTACCATCAAAGCTAGAATAGTTCCATGCATGATTAAGTATTTAGTTGGTTAAGATTCCAAAGTATTCAACCTTGGGCCCATCCTTTAGCTAATCACACACAAGGTACATCAGCTTTCATCAATAGGTCAGAAGTCGTGACACTCCTTACTTTGCAAACCGGCCTTAGATTCTGACGACCCATAATAGGTTTATGTTACCCAATAAATGAAGACCAACAGTCTTTCTTAAAATGAAAAAGAAAAAGCAAAAAGAAAAAAAGAAAGAGGAAAAGAGAATGGTGTTTGCGGACACTTATTCTCGAAACTCCTAACACAAATCTCGAGGGGTATATGGCGAAAGCTCTTGGGTTCCTAAGGCCCTAAGCCTACCGGGGTTGGGAGTCACCGACTTTGTGTTCGCTAAGCATGGGTGGGATGGGTGGAGTTTAGCGAGTTGTGGTGCTGACTGAAATCACCGAAGTCCGGATGAAGCCCGAAGAGTTAGTGGTCGCATGTGATCCGACCATGCCCCAAACCCTTAATCAAGTCGAGTCATCCGTGGACTCCCGCTATAGCATGGACTTTGGTGAAGCGAAGTTTTCGCATTGCACTTACAATACAATAGAAGTAAGAGCCAAGAGTGTAACTGAAGCTATTTAGGGTTGGCTACGCTTTAAGGTCCTAGCAAAGATTGCTAGGGGAGGAATAGCGAGCGTGCCTTATCGTCTGGGAACTAGTTACCTAAAACACTTAGATTTTGGTGAAGTTCAAAGTTGACTTCCTTGGAATTGATGTCGCTCGAAACTTGTTCCTAAGTATGGAAATTGTTCTCTCATGATGGTTTTGCAGAGTCCAAAATTTTCACATCACAAGGTAAGGCCTCACAGACACACTTTTTGAACAAAATAATTTTTTGCAAAAGCATAGCCTCGTGATACCCTTTATTATTTTTAGTATTGCTAAGGGACTAGCAATGTGTTTGTTAGTGTGATTAGTACCTAAAGTGCTATTTTGAGTCCTATTTAAGATAGGTTTTGAGTGCTTTTTGCGTACTAATCATATTATTTAAGTCGATTGACATGTGTAGGTCCCTTTAGTACTACTAATTTTGTTTCGAGGTTGTTTTTGGTAGTTTTGTAGGTTTCGTAAACCTTTACCATCATATCAAGCTTGGCCTCGAAATTGTGCTGATTTATGCCGAGTTCGTATGAATTCTCATCGATTTCATCAAGCCTGGGATGAAGAAATAGTAGGCTGGAAGATGCAGGAAGCAAGCAAGAGGAGAGAGGCAATTTCGCAATGATAGCAAAATTTTCGCAATCATAGCGAAATTTTCGCTATATGTTGAAATTTCACTATGATAGCGAAATTTCTCTATATAGCGAAATTTTCTGTGCATAGTGAAATTTTCTCTATGCGAAATTTCCCTATATAGCGAAATTTCCTGTGCATAGAGAAATTATCTGCATTGTATTTTTGTGATCCAAACGACTCCGTTTTGATTAATTCCTCTTTTGCCCTCAATGTAATCATAATATTTAGGTTAGTTTGGTATTTTCGCATGTTTGTGGGGCTATATAAGCCATATTATGAATATTTTGTAACCTAACTTTCATTTTAACACAGCCATTTACTACTGCTTGTTCCTATTTTCCTTTCTCTCTCCCTCTTCCCACATTTTCTAGGGCTACCAAACACACCCCTTTGAGGGATGACAACTCGCAGGATGCCCGGTTAAGCCTCAAACCTTGAAGAGGAGGGCTACAGCAGGTTGATGTGGGTTTGTTGGTGTCTCCTCTGTTCATGAAGGTGCATCACATTGTGTTTCAAACTTTCAAAACTAGGTTTAAATGCTATTTAATGTATTTTCTTTGGTCAATACTTGACATGCTTTAGGGTTCAGTGTATTCTTATTGCTAGATACATTGACATCCATTAGATGTCATTTACGAGCCACTAAAAGTATGTTAAATGCTTTATTTTCAACTGCAGGAACATTAAATGCTCAGTAAATGCTATGGTTCAAATAGGAATGTTACTAAGGGTTGGTTTTTAAAGTTAAACAAAGATCCGGTTTTGATGTCATTTGCCCTAATGCGAGGAAATAACCCGAGGACACCTTTATAACCCCATCATACCAAACTAGTGACCCAAAACTTCAAGGCCTTTTTACAACTTATTTTAAATCGCTTTCAATTAGCTTAGTGACAAATAACAAACTACAATTTTTTATGCAAACTTAAAATCCAAAATGAAAGCCTCACCATTTTGAATCATTATACAAGTCATTTGTAAGACGAAAACCCATCCCTGTGTTCGATCCTAGAGCCGCTATACTGCAGTAGTTACGCTACGGTAGTAGGAGAAACTTAGGTACAAATTTTGTTGAATCCGACAACCCTACTGTGGCACGAATCATTGCCCCTATAGACAGGATATTGCTAGCCTTCTCCAATTTAACTGGCACCTCATCCTTGAATTCTAAAGAAATTCTCCATATCCTTGATTAGATCTATACTAACACAGGATCAGAATCATTTCATCAGAAATAGGAGAAACATCCGAGAAATTAAACTGATATTTCCTCCAACTGACCTCACACAATGAGTAAGTTAGTGATCTATTTGAGTAATCTTTCAGAGTTCATTAGTTCTGAAGAATTATTTTACCATACTCACAAGAACTCTGTACCCTCAAAATTCTCCATCTCCGTGTCACACAAAGGGCCTCTTAGAAATCAGAGTAAGATACAATACTTTGTTTTTGGGTACACGATACTAGTA
Organism: Tetrastigma voinierianum; assembly: GCA_016808115.1. NCBI lineage: Eukaryota > Viridiplantae > Streptophyta > Magnoliopsida > Vitales > Vitaceae > Tetrastigma > Tetrastigma voinierianum. The sequence goes on along the minus strand of JAEQBH010001040.1, from coordinate 1,368,662 downwards.
CTTTGAACAATTAAGTTCAAGAATAATACCAATCAAATAAATTCAAGATTTCCAACTAAGGTGTTCTTCCACTTTGTGTAGAAAAATAACAATCACTATCAACCCATTCCGAGAGGGAGCTCAATCTTTCAAAACTGGTTCACACATATCCATGACTAACTGGTAAGGAAAATTCACTGTAATTGTGAAGGAACTGAAATAAATGAACTCCTGAATTTTTTAAAAATCCATTTAAAACAAAATAATAGTGAAAGAGAAATTTTACAATAAATTCTAAATGTTTCACATCGGGCCATCACCAACCTCTATAAATTAAATAGAAAAAACTAACTAAAACTATGCTAAACAAGATCTACTAAAAGGAAATAAAAGATAAAAATAAAAGAAAATAATATACAAAGAGCTCCGCCTACCCAAAGTCCTGATTTGCTAAGCCGCGCGCACAATGCCCTATATGCGTATATTTATAGAGCTTTAAATGATGTGTGACACCCTAAAACTCCGGGGTCCTGCTGACCATCATTAACTCATGTGAACTCAGGTGTCTCATATCATGAGACCCATACATGAGTTAAATGACTCAATAGGGCCCATCATCCATACTCGTCCACATAGTTACCAAAACTATACATTTCTATAGATCTAAGAGTTATTACATCACTCTTAAAACATATATTAAAACTAGTTTGTTCTAATATATACACAAAACATGAATCAAGGCCACAGTCCGACCCGCCATAACCCTACTTCATGAGCTGTCACCGCACCGTCCCGCACCTCGGGAAGCTGGGTCCCATGACCGCGAGCTAACGCCCAAGAGAGATAAATCCAAGGGTTACTTCCCACCTAGGTGCGCATGCAAATGATCATTTCACAGTCAAACCAACAACCAATCCCGCATAAGCATGCTCGCCTTATCATGGAAAACTACATGTATGAGACGACACTCTACATGCCCCATGTACCGGGTTAACCTCCGACCCACCACCCAATGCAAGTGCCAATGGGAAATATGTAACGCCCCAAAAATACCCTAGAATTTTTATAATAATTTTTATTATATATTATGGGTATGAATTGAGCCAAACATGGGTTTTTTAGGGAAAAATGATAAATTGAAAATTTGTGTAATGTAAATTGAAAGTGTGAGCATATGATTTAATATTATATGCTAAAATGAGAAAGTTGATTGAACCCTAAATAAAACCCTGAATGGAAAAAGCGGCAAACGTGAATTGAAAATAAGACCAGTCAAATGATATCAGGTGACCCGCACTCGCAGACAGTCAAGGGTGTACTGTACTGTGTTGTGTAGCTGGGTAGAACGCACCGGTACAAGTCAAGCGGGTGTACCAAGACGTTGTCTCCAAAGAGCTCCAATTCTTGCATATTTTCGCTGTTAAGTCCCGTATTCCGTGCATCATGTTTAGTATCCTAAGAAATTAAATAATGGGGGTTCAAATAAGAACAAGAATAAGTCAAAAACGATTGCACACTAAGAGCGAAGAAATTGTATTTGACTAGGTGCTGGTGAGGACGATAACCTCGACCTAGATTGATATCGTAAAGAAAAGAATCATAAATTGGTTTGTTCACCGATCCTATCTCCATTTCACTGCCTGCAGTATACCAAATAGATTCGAAAGTTTATTTCAAAAAGATATGGATTTGAAATGGATTAAGGATCTGCTATGAATTTACTTAGAAATATATATATATATATATATATATATATATATATATTGATTTGAATTATTGTTATTCGAAATGTTTGTCAAATATATATATGTGTGGAATATTTGAAACTACTAAGAATTTATCGTGATAAAAGCAAGTTGATTCGAAATGTATTATTTGACGACCAACATGACTGATTCGTTCAACCGAATTGGCCATGAAGGTAACCGTAATTTGAATGTGAAATCACATTGCTAATGAATGACAAATAGGACAAGATTCACCAACTGAATCTGTCGTGAATGTCGATTTCTATAGCCATATGTGAAATGGTAATATTGAATGTGAAACTGATTAGTGCCCAAAAAGTGCAATTTTGAACCCTATATTAGATAGGTTTTGAGTGCTTTTTGTGCACTAATCATGTCATTAATGCCAATTGAAGTGTTCAGGTCTTCTTAGTACCACTGGTGCCATTTAGAGGGCATTTTGATTGCTTACAGGGCTCGGCGCACTCGAGTTCAATTTCAGTCAAATCGATAATTACTTAAGATCGATTCCAATGTTCGGCCATCAACCAAACCCAAGAATCAATGAGAAAACCACAAGAAAGTGAAGAAAATCGATGCGAGGAAGACAGGAGTGAAGATCAACAAAGCAGAATTTTTCTAGAGTTGCGTATCCGTTAGGATTGCTAAAATTAACCTTAGCGAAATTCGCAACCTTAGCGAAATCTCCAAATTTCGCTGCACCAACCCCCAAGCCATTAGGTACCATTTTTAGCCAAAATACCCGATTCTCGTACCATTAACAATTTCGCTGAGTTAGCTTAAATCTCGCTAGCTAGCTAAATACCGGGTTTAGCGAAATTTCCTGCCGTTTATAAGCTCGCGATTGGCAATTTAGCGAAATTCCTCAAATTTAGTTGTAAATTTAACGCCTCATGGTTTGTAATTAATGCCAAACTAATTTCAAATTCTCTGGTGTACTACTTCCTCTCGTCTTTAACTACTGCCAAATTTGTAGGTTTTTTGGTATTTTCATGCCTCGAGGTGGCCTATATAGTTCTCTCTTTTGTAATAGATATAGAGAATTTTTGGGGAGAACAATTGGAAGGAGAGAAGAATTCAGAAGTTTTCATTTTGTAAATAAAGTCTCGTATTTTTAATTAGGTTTGCTTTTCTCCCTTCTCTCCTTCTTTCTACTTTGCTGCTAAACACCCTCTTGAGGATGACAACTCAAGAGATGCTTACTTAAGCCTCCTTTCTTTCAGTTATAATGCTCACTCAAGGCATACGATGTTGTCCTCTAGTATTAAAAGCCATAGGTAATCGTGTTTATGACCCCATCTCTAAATTAGGGTCAATAGCATTGAATGTTATTAATTCGCCAATACTTCATATGATTACAAAGGCATACTTACGCTGTATGACCGTGGTTCTTGATGGTCTACGAGCCTCCGAATGATATTTAAATGCTGTGGTTTCAAACAAGAAAAGGGCCATGTATGCATGTTACTTGTGTTGACTCAAATAGGAGTTGATTTACGGTAGGCTTGCTAGTTAAACATAGATCCGATTGAGCCTCGACTATAGGTTGCATGTCATAACGCGATGATAAAACCCGAGGACACTTGTTTGCCCTAACTTACCAAGCAGGGCGACCTAAATCTTCAAAGCTAACTTTTCACACTTTATTTTCAGTTTTTACAATTTCTCGCTCAATCTACTTCCACCGTTGAAGCAACCAAAGAGTCCAAATAGAAAGCCTTACCTTCATGCACTTATGCAAATCATTTTTGGGATGAAACCCATCCCCGTGTTCGACTTAGGACTACTCATATCGGGCAGTAGCTCACTACGCAGTAGTAGGAACTTAGGTGTATATAAATTTGTTGATTTTAGCTCAAAACTTACCGTGGCATTTTAATCAAAATGGCTGTCGTGATGGTGCCAAAACTACTAATGGTAAGTTAAGGTGTACTTCAGATCCACATCACAAAGTGAAGGTAACCTTTTTAATTCTTGCAACTCAAATATAGAATCGCCGCTTTTCAACACTCGACAAGAATCGCATCAAGCTTCAGCTTTTCATTCGGCCATTTTTTTTTATTTTTGTTAGTTAACACTTAATCTTTCAAGCCTGGTAGTTGCTCATTGTCTCTAAATTTGTAATAGGTGTTTATGCAAATGCTGGGATAGAGACACATCAAAGATTAGATAGGATAAGTACACAATCAATCTGTACCTAGTGAAGTTAGTGTACCAACCGATACCACGGATCCCATACCCGAGGAACAACAGTCAACCAGAACCCCATGAATCCAAATGCCTATAGAACCATGAGGGATCACATCCCTCCCAGAGTTGCTTGCCCCATCCTCGTATCATTCCTCCCGTCGAAGATGTAGCACAGGCCATATTCGTACCCCACTCCCATATCATGGTATGGAAAATGAAAATCCATACACTCATATATTAGGATTTTGAGGAGGTTTCACCTACTTCAAGGAAGGTATGATGTGACATGGATTTGCTGAAGCTAAAAGCATTCCATTGACATCTGAAGACAAGGCCAAGATATGGCTCAACCTTACTGAGGCCTATAACCATTAGAAATCAATGAAGCCGCAGCACTCCCGAAGAAGTTCTTCTGCCTATAAGACCAATAATTTGAAAAGACAAATTTATACCTTGCAAATTCGTGATGGGGCGAGAGATTTTACCAAGGTCGGGTTTATGGAAACCATCGCTGCCTGGTCCACATCAGCTGGTTCGACACGTAGATGTCAAACCACTTCTACTAAGGTGGTATGTCTCCGCCACGAGGCAACTTTTGAAACTATGTGGGGGAGACTTTCTAAGTAAGCATCCTCGATGAAGCCATGGATTTTAAATTACGTGGCTGAAACTTCATGGTCAGATGAGCATTAACCCTAGAGAAATGGATGTGATGAGACCACCAATTAACCTAAGGGGTGGATGTACGCACCACCGTAAGAAATAGAGATGAGAGCCAGGATTTCAACCCTAGCAAGGAAAGGAGGAGCTTGAAAGCAACAAATCCAAGAGGTGCATGGGAAGGATCTGAAAATCTCGCACACCAATCCCGCACCACCCCCAATCCCCAGCACCCAAGAATCCTCATGTCCTATGGCCCCGCAGTTGGAAGGATTTGATGTCGAACGCAAACACTGTAGACAATACAAGCCACAACAATCCACGCTCCATATGGTAATACCTACAATCTAATTGGAGTGGAATCACCCTAACCTCTCATGGAGACCCAACCCCTTCGCTTATGTACCCCTGTGTGCCAACCTCAGCTTGGTTCCCCTCACGCCCACAACAACCATCATCCTCTTCTCCAAAGAGAACAAGCCATATTGAATTGAAAGTAAGGTGGTGGGCAACTTGTTGAGGAACAAAAAGGAATTAATGTGCAACTGGCAAAAAGGATTGATACTGTAGAAAGTACACTGAATAAGAGAATAGATGGGCTTGAGAACAATCTCAACCAGAAAATTGATAACCTACAGTATTCAATCACCAAGATCAACAAGTTGCTAGAGGTACAAGAAAGAGGGAGGTTTCCTCAAAAATACCCAAATCCCAAGGAATTCATGAGGTAGGATCATCCAACAATTCAGAATGGATGAGGTTAAGGCCATAATTGGCCCGAGAAGTGGAAAAGAGGCTGATCGCCCTATGCCAAACCTGTTGAAAAAATCGCGCGGAGAAGAATCGCAAATCCGAGCATATTCTCCTAAAGGAAGATCTAATGAAATACCGTGATACCACCTCCTTTCCACAAGCACTTAGAGGTAAGAAGAAGGCATCTCAACAAGGTGTATCTTGTGAGGTCTTAAGGCAAGTGAAAGTTAACATACCTCTATCGACATAATCAAACAAGGCTCTTATGCAAAATTTTCAAAGATCTTGCACAATCAAGAAGGGATTAGGCATTGAGAAGAAGCATTTCTCACTTAACAAGTCAAGGCCATAATCCAAAGCAAATAATTCGTCAAATACAAGGATCCGTGATCTCCCACAATTTCGTACCAATACTGATGGAATCAGATAGAAAAGTCTTGGTCGATTTGTGGGAGCTGCTAGAACCTATCGCCAGATTCAAGATACAAGCATCTAGGTTTAGGTGAACTTAAACCTACCAACATCACACTATCATCGTCGATAGATCGTGCTGAAAATCCCTAAGTGATAGGGGCCGAGGATGTCTTAAAAATAGACAAATTCTACTACCCAAGATTTTCGTGAGTGCTCGAAGACCGAGCCAATCAGAAGTGAACCCAATCATGTACCAATCATCTTAGGAAGACCATTTCGTCACAGCCAATGCAATAATAAATTGCCTAATGGAGTCATGCAACTAACCTTGCACATGACTTCGAGTTAAACATCTTCCATTTGAATAACAAGCAAAATTCATAGAAAACTCGATTACAATCACCTCTGGCGAAGTCGTTTCACCGATCAAGGTGCGTGAAAACACAAAGGTCCAGAAATGCAAGGAGTAATCAGCCATGTAGATGAGGAGATATTGTCTTGGCTATCAACACCAATCGTGCCAATCGCTTCAATCTGATAAGCCATCAAAGGAGCAAAGAGATCAACATTCGGGGCACCTAACACCGCGAGTCGCCTCAGTTACCGCAGGGCTGAGGAGATCATTCTCCTCGACCCCCTGAGTAAATGTTGAGATTTTGAACCGATCTTGCTCTATCAACCAACCAAATACCATGTTTACTTTTTGTCTTCAATTAGTAAATTTTAATTAATTTCACTGCTTTTAGCAAACTTTTTTAATTCTTAGTCATTTTTTTTATATATTTAGTACTTTGTTTATATAGTATAGTATTGTGTGTTCGAGTTTAGTTATAGTCCTATAGTGAATTTTATAATAATAATTTTTATTATTTATATTATTAATTAATTTAAAATTTTTGAAATACGTGTAGTATACTATTTAGTAAATTTCAAAGTAATAAATTTGGCAAGGAGACCCTTCTAGCCATCGTTAAATGTTTATATAAATGTGGGAGGGGGTTGGACTAAATTGTCACTCTCCACATTCTCCCCTCCCAAATGGGGCTTTCTCCCAAGCTCCCAAATTCTCCGTCGCCGTTCCCTGAGTCTCCCACCCACCGCCGATCGTCGCCGGAGTCACAAGACACCACGACCGAGTCCCTCACACCGCGCCGGCAGCCCCGAGCTGGGCCTTCCATAGTCGCCGTGACCGTGAGCCGCTTAGTGCCCCCGCCCGTGCATTCAGGCTCAGAGTCTCGCACCCTGTGCCCACTTACCGAGCCCTCGACCAGCTTCTAAGGTCGCACCCGCCTCGCACACGCACGAGCCCCCGACCGCACCAAATGCCTCGACCGAGCCTTCCGTGTGCCCCACCGGCTAAAGGCAGGACTGGCCAGGTTTTGGTTCATCTTTTCTCGCCCCGCTCAAAGATTCGTCTTTACTGAGCCTGGTTGGCTATCCTGCAGCTGGTTTCAACTGCACAAATGAGCCTTAGTCATTAGTCTACTCGGGCAGTGATTCGCCACCTCCGCAGATTTTAATTGTACATACAGAGCCTCACCATTTACAAAGTGAGTCAAGCCCTTTTCAAGATTTTATTTCTGATATCGTTGTGGTTCGTGACGGGCAACCTGCCTTCTACTTGAGATTCAAAGATGCCCGAGAGAGAGGTCCCACTCATCCCGGGGCCTAAAGACTATCACTGGGGCCCCCGAGGCCGTACCTGAGGAGCCTCCTGATTCCGGGACGCACGGGGACGGATTGTGGGTCCCTGGCCCCATCACCCGTGCCCCTGAGGAGAGTTGCAGAGCCCGCTCCAAGCGGGCCCGCACATCGGGGCCCAGCGAAGTCATCATCCCTACGCAGCCGTCACTACCACATCCGCCGGAGGCGACTTCATCACCTCAAATTGTCAGCCGCCGAGGATCTCGAGGCCATTGTTCGTAGGGAACCCCATTCCCGGGAATGCGACCCAACTGAGTTTTCCCCATCGTATCACATGACGTCCTCACACCAGGGTCGATTCCTAGATAACGGAGTCTAGAGGTCGATCGAGGAGTATTCACTCCTACTCATGACTCCTGGCAGCATTATTATCCGAGAGTAGTGCCGCGCTTCACTTCACTCCATGACATCCAGGGAGGAGATACCCACATGAGCTTCATTCAAGATTGATGATCGCCCTGCATCAGAAAGGCCGACATTTCAAAGAAAGATCGGGCTTCACAAAGATACCGTGCAATGTCGAGGGTTACAGAGTAGCCCACCCACCTCACAGGGAGATGGTTCGAGCATCGCCGAGACGCATACCGGGTCCAAGATTTTACCGGAGGCACCTCCCGCCTCGATCGCTGCGCACCACCCATTACGCATCAGCCTTATCTCCTCTCGCAGCATTATGTGCGCAGGAGGGGAGCCATCCCGAGGCGCCACGGATCTCGGAGATTTCGTTCAAATTTCTCCGAGTCGGTGATGGCCTCCGTCAAGTACCGAGGCATGGCCCATCTAAGGACCCGTACGAACAGAAAGCATTCCACTACGATGCCGAGACTCCTCTCGCCATGTTCTCGAGCATACGGATTCCCTGAGGAGCCTGTGCTGTAGATGAGAGCTGGGATGCCCACATGTAAAGGTCGCAGACCGCCATGACTATGCCCCGTCTGTTTCAGCATACGACCACAGATCCAGGAGGAGGTACCGGTCAGAGGCCGAGGACCGCCATACGCATGATATACCGCCCTCAGCCCGGATGGGCGCAGAGTCCGGCCCACGTATATCACCTCCATCCCCTCCTCCACGTATCACATCAAAGAGTCGCAGCTCGATACTCGGGCCCATCCTATTCAAAGACACCATTCGCCTGAAAGACCGCGTCGCCGGCAGATACCGGTGTGACGGATGCCATTCGCCACTAAACAGCCTACGCAGTGTTCCCAGATCGTATGGTCAGCCCAAGTACATTCCATGCTGACACAGATTATGACCCACCTGGGTCTTCCTCATGTTCCTGATCAGAGAGAGGACCCCACCACAGCCGCTCTCGATGTTCCGAAGGCAAAGAAAGAAGAATGCCAGATCCACCACCACCACAGCAGTGAGGTGGTTAGGTTTCTTTTTGATTTTTGTATAGTTATTAGTTTTATCAACCCGCCTACCGATTTTGATTAGAATTTACATTAGCCATAAGAGGGCGCACATTTTTTGTGTTTACCAGATTCATGTATTGTGCCATTTTGGCTATATCAAAGCTATTCATTTTTATATATATACAATTAGACATATCATGTTTTGTGCCTTTACCATGTACAGTTTTTCTTTTCAATTGAACAATTGAATTGCTACAATCGACAATCGAATTGCTTTATGTCGGGAAATCGGGGCTAATCGTTTGTCACCTCTATGTTAGAACAAATTCCATGCTTGAAACAATTCCCGTCACTTGGCGCCCAAAGATGCTCAACTTGAAATTTCTCCCTATGCTAATTCACACCGCACTGTATTATTTCATCAGTCGTGAATTTGTTCGCCTTTCACTTCGTGATAAATTTCATTTACATGTCGCAAACTCAGGATAAGCCTGTGTTACCTATATTCAAGACCAATGTCGTTTCCAAAAAAGGAAAAGAAAAAGAAAAAGAAAAAAGAAGAAAAGAAAAATAAAGTCGTAGTTTGCCTCTGAAACCCGAGCACGGCCCGAGGGGTGTATGGCGAAGCCTTTGAAGCCCGATGCCCTAAGCCTTAATTTGGTCGGGAGTCACCGACGGTTCGTTACATTGGGATGTGCAGAGTTCAACGACTGTGTGCTCAATTTTCAAGTCAATTGGAGTCCGGTGAAGCCTTTAGAGTTAGTGGTCTTTGATCCTTTGGCTCGACATGCCCTAAACCTTGATTGGTCGGGAGTCATCTATGGACCTCGTTACACGACTTCTCGTGAAGTCGAATTTTAAGTATCGCTTCCTACAATGTAGTCGAATAAAGAAAGAAGTGCATAACTATCCTATCTAGTTGTCTCAATACCTTAAGGCCATGTCAAGGCTAGGTTGTGTGATGTAGACAAATTTGCAATTTATCGCTTAATCTGCTATATAAAGAACCATTAGACTTAGGTGGAAATTCAAGTTAAGAATCATGGAACCAAGATTGACCTAGAATTGTTCTTGTATGGATTTAGTTCTTTCATATCAGTTTACAATTGTGATGTCAATTTTTCAGTTTAAAAGCAATGTTTATATGTGCATACCTTTTCAATCATAAACTTTTGCAAATCAATACGCATCTCCTTTTTGTTTTTGGGTATCACATGACTAGCAACGCTTCGGCCGGGTGGACAAGGCCCAAAAAGGCAATTCAACTTATATTAGATAGGTTTGAGTGCTTTGTGCATCACCATGTCACAATGCCAATTGAAGTGTTCAAGTCTTTAGTACCACTTATGCCATTTGTAGGGTATTGCTGTTACAGGTTCATGACTCGAGTTCAATTTCGAGTCAAATGATGAATCATGAAGATTTGATTCCAATGTTCACCATCAACCAAATCCCAAGAATCAATGAGAAAAACCAAGGCAAAAGTGAAGAAAATCGATGCAAGAAGACAGATGCGAAGATCAACAAAGCAGAATTTTCTAGAGTCATAAAATTTTCATGATCGCGAAAATTCGCAACCTTAGCGAAAATTTCGCAACCTTAGCAAAATCTCCAAATTTCGCTAGACCACCCTGGGGCCGCTTAGGCACCATTTTTAGCTTAAAATACCTTGATTTCGCTTTACTACAACAATTTCGCTTATTAGCGAAATTTCGCTTAGCTAGCTTAAATTACCCGGCTTTAAATGAAATTTCATGTTTTCGCTATGCCCGTGATTCTCACTAGCTAGCTAAATTTCACCAGCGAAATTTAATGCCTGGCCATGGTTTGTAATTAATGCCAACCGAATTTCAAATTTGGTGTAATACTCTTTGTCTTTAACTTAAGCCAAATTTGTGTTTTTCGTATTTTCAGCTCGAGGTGGCCTATATAAGCCTCCTTTTTGTAATAGATATAGAGAATTTCGGGGGAGAACAATTGAAGGAGAGAAGAATTTGTAAGTTTTCATTTTTGTAAATAAAGTCTCCTATTTTAATAGGGTTTTGCTTTTCTCCCTTCTCTCTCCTCTTTCTTACTTTCGCTGCCAAACACCCTCTCGAGGATGACAACTCAAGAGATGCTTCAAGGCTCTCCTTTCTTTGAAGAGGAAGGAAGCTAGCTTGGTGGTGGGGCATATGCATGTTGTCCTCTTGTATTAAAAGCCATAGGTACTGTGTTTATGACCCCCATCTTCTCAAATTAGGGTCAATAGCATCAATGTTATTAATTCGCTAATACTTCATGCTTTAGGATACAAGGTGCATACTTAATGCCAGATGCACCGTGGTTCTTTAGATGGTCTTACGAGCTCACAATGATATTGAAATGCTGTGGTTTCAAACGCAGAAAAGGCCATAGATGCATGTTACTTGTGTCGACTCAAATAGGAGTTGATTTCGCGGTGAGGCTCGCTAGTTAAACATGGGACCGTTATTGACTATAGCTTGCAAGTCATAACGCGAGGAAAAAACCCCAGGACACTTCTTTGCCCTAACTTACCAAGGTTAGTGACCTAAATCTTCAAAGTTAACTTTACACTTTATTTTCAAGCACACTCTTCGCCAACCTATCACCGTTAAGCAAATCCAAAGAGTCCAAATAGAAAGCCTTACCTTCAAGCAAGACTTACGCAAATCATTTTTGTGGATGAAAACCCATCCTCGTGTTCGACCCTATACTCACTATACTGCTAAGAGCTTGACTACCGCAGCAGTAGGAACTTAGGTGTATATACTTTGTTGATTTTAGTCAAATTACTATGGCAATTTTAACTTAAAACCACATCAAGCATCGCACGACAACAGGATAGATTCACCAACCGAATTGTCGAATGTTGATTCTATGATATATGTGAAATCACAAACCTAAAAGGAAACATGATATAAAAAGTGGTCAGATAAGCATCTTTTACATTACAATGCATATTATAAAGTCATTATTTTGATAAATGCATGATATATATAACGAACTCGAAATGGAATAGAATCAGATAGAACCACTAAGCATGAAAATGCTTAAATGTATTGTTTTATCACCGCTCGCCTTCGCAAGAAAATTTGAGTGATAGGCATGGAAGCAAGGCCCACATTCAGGAGCTCAGAGTTATAGAGAGAATCGCTGAGTATGTTCACATATGCATTCATACCATTTTCTTTCGAACATTGATATTTTAAAACACCTAACTCTCAACTTTTATTTTGTAAATGCATTTTGTTAAATGTAAATGTATATGGGCTTGCCCAAAATGAAATGCTTCCGCTTAATTAAAAGGTCTAAAATAGAATAACATAAACAAAATGTTTTGAGGAAATAATTGAAAATGTCGGAGTAAATCGTTCCAAATTGGATTCGCTAACCGGCCGGAAGCCTGGATTCAGGTCGCGACACTTTGAAAACTAAATTTAATAAAACGAGCACTAAAGGGATTTGATTAATGGCTTCGCCTACAAATCTCCTGCTTTTGGTTTAGATCCAACCAATGAAGGTCGCTCGTGGCCTGCACAAAATCAATACCGAGTCAGTCCCAACTCCCATCTCATCACCCGTAGTCTATGTGATATTTATTTAATCGTTTCGTGTCTTTTTGGGCAACATAACTTTTCGGGGTCTCACTGCGGGTCTCTTACACCTTCCGACATTTTTCGGGCTTTCACTGATGGATACGCTTTCTAACCAGGTTTTCAGGCTTTTCACCTGAGGGGGGTATCTATCCCTTACTTGCTACGCCCGACACATTTCATTTTCCATTTTCATTTAACACTATGGAACTCAATTGGACTTCGTCCCATTCCCAAGCCCACACACGATTCTGCACCAAACGTGAAGCAAAACCGCACTATGTACACACACTCCATGTAATGCGTGTCACCGCACACCAATGCAATGCAATTTGTGCCATCGTACTAAAAACCCATGACTAATGTATGAAGACTCCTACACGGACATTCTACACCATACACTATGTGCGTGCTATGAATACTCCATGTCGAATGCACAACATTCCATATATTCAGCTCAACATCAAAGATACATGCGTCATGTTAATATTCCATACATTCCAATCAAGATATCACATAAGATGTGCACTACATCTTTTCTATCATTCATTCTATCTCATGTCAACACATCATTCAAGTAATGTGATAACATAATTCCAACCATTACTTAGCAAGTACGCTATAATTCATATTCCCAGGCTGAGACATAGTGTGTCAATCATACAGCCTAATGCATATAATTATTTCTATCTTTATCACACATATGTCACATAATTTCACATATTCATTATGTCATTGAATTTATGGCAATAACACACTAACACACATTAGCCATTCCCGGCCATAAATCCGGCCATGCTTGGCCTAATAAATAATTTGGACTTAGTCCAGAAAGTCCAGTTTTTGTAAATACCACATAAAACATGCAACATGCAATTCCCTACTCAGGCCATATGCAGTCTGTTCATTGGACCAAAAGACATATACAAATTTATGACACTATTTCCAAAGGACTATTGTCTAATCCCCAGCAATAATGCCATGAAACTTGTTAATTATATTTCTTTGCAATTATACCGATTAAAAAATGGTTTCCTTTAAGACTGATAAATTCTTCCGGTTTGATAATGATTCGCAAGTGCAATGTGTCGAACAAGTAATAAAGTGGATTTTAGTCCGATATCGATCCCACAGAGATCCTGGGCACTTTCTCAATCAACTACCCTGACTACTCAGCTCATACTACTGGACTATGATAGACAATTTGACTCCGCTTTGAAAGCCTTAAAATAATGAAACTAAAAAGAATTGAATTAATAAATAAATGAATTGAATAATCGAAATAATGAAATGACAAATTTAGACCATCAGCTTATCTATAAAGGAACATTGAAAATAAAGCTATCGCGAAAACACTTCACCTTCAGACAGACCGTAATTTCCGTCATGAACCACGCATTTAAAACTAGTCCAAGGAGTAAGAAAGTGCGTACCGATCTCTCCAAACCCCAATCGCTTCATCTCACCTTCACTATTTCTCTCGAAGACAGCTGGTTGGGATAACTTACCTTTTATTATTGACTCCGCCTTGTTTCGGTATTTTTCTTTTCAATACTTCATACCCATTAACTGATCAGAAACCCGAGCTCCTAAATTATAGCCATTGCACAGACATTTACACTATAATCGTTTCTTTCTTCCTCAAAATTAAACATTTCATTCTTTCCTTGATTAGATCCTTGCTAACACTCGGATTGAATTCACTATTCGACCGAGGCGAACTCTCTCGTGACATGTTTAAATTGATAACTCGTTCAACTCATTCTCGTCTCCAAGTGAAAAGAGGATTTATCAATTTAATCGCACAAAGCACATTAAATCCCCAATAGCAGGTTCACATACCGTCCACGAATTGCTCATCACTCTCAGGAATGCCTTCCCTGTGTCACTCGTGAGGGCCTCCCAAATCGTAGCTGGCATAATCCCGCTTACGGGTAGCGATAATCGATATCAGATCAACCGCAAAATAAAAACAAAACCAAGAAGTAGATTTACAAACCAAGTTCTATCGATGAATAAAATTCGCAAGAAAGATAATTTCTCGACGATAGAGTCATTTCAATGAAGCCGGGTTTCTAAATCACTGATTACACCATACATCAAGCCACATCAAGAAACCATCAGACTAGAACCGCAGCCAACTAAAATTTGTCCGGAATTCAAACAACTTACGCACTAAGAATATAACCGCATTCACTAAACTTAAATACCTAACGCTCGTATCCAAATTTAAAAAGAAAATACAAACTAATCTAAAAATAAAAAGAAAGAAAGAAAAGAAAATTTAAAATACAGGAGCCTTCAGCAACCCAGATCTCTCTTTTTCAAGTTTCGCCAAGAGTCAGCGCCTTCGCAGCGCCTGGCATATTTATGTGGTTCGTCATTCCACTGGCCGCACTTCTTTGACTTCGCTTAACTCGCCCAGCTTGGTTAGCGTTGATGTCGCTGATATCAATCTCTTCGCCAGCGACCGCTGTTCTCGCCTTCGTCAGCAGGCCTTGTTCGTCGCGATGTTCGTGGAACGATGTCGCGACGCCTTGATCTTAGCGACCTCTTTTCTTTTGAACCGATGTCGCTGATAGCCATCGACGCCGCGATCTTACCTTGTAGCGGATGTCGCGACAATCACGTCACGCGATCTTCCTGGTCTCAGAAATGATGTCGCCACCTCTTTATGATGTCGCAATTTCCTCGCCTTTCGCTTATATTGTCGCTGATCGCTTAATGATGTCGCTAATTTCAAGTCTTTGGGGACCGATGTCGCTACAACCGTGTGTTGTCGCCGAATTCTTTTCTTGTTAACCGCTATCGCGACCGCTTTGCGATGTCGCTGACTTCCTTTACGTAGTCGGCGTCACGAACTGTGCGTTGTCGCACCTCTTCAGAAATCGATGTCGCGAATTATCAATGATGTCGCGACCTTCTCTCTTTAATGATGATGTCGCTAATTTTAGTTTCCTTGCAAAGCCGATGTCGCGATCGCTTTCTAATTCGTTATTGATGTCGCGATCGCATCCGGGATGTCGCTGACATAAATGTTCAATTAATCGCTTTTATCTTCCTGGCTGCAACTTCTCGCGTCGCGACCTCACTGTCCACTGTGACTGGTTTAATTTCGTCATGACTAATGATGTCGCGACATCATGTCTTCTTCTTCATCAATTCCCGTTGCTCGACTTTTGAGTTTTTCATGCCCAAATTCGCTTTATCTTCAATTACGCCTTCATTTCGCGACCCGAGCAGAGTCAAGTAATTAATACGCATTTCCGACACAAGAAGGCTTCACGACATCAAATCTTTAATCCTTTGAGCCTCTCCCGTCGCACTCTCCCACCCACTACATCAAGATCGCCTCAACCACATTCGTCCTTTTACCGCAGCTGCTTCTTTCTACCCCCACGCACAACAAGCCAGGAAGTATTCCATATTCCCGCACATAAATCAGCCTTTTAGAATAAAATAAATCAGAAAAATGGACTGAAAATAGATGACTTTTAAGCTCATCAAACTCCCCCAAACTTAAAATTTTTCTTGTCCTCAAGCAAAGAAAAGAAAGATTTGTTTGTCCTCAAACAAAATGACATTTTTCTGTTTTGTTTTGCATTCTTTCTCATTCCACCCTTCTGATCTGGAATTAAGAGATATCATTATTATTTCAAATTTCAGTTTTTATGCAAGAATAAGGTCTGGTGTACTTCTATCACAAAATTTCTTATAACAATGATTTAAACAGCTTTTATTTAACAAGTCTTGTTTCGTGTAAAAGGGTCATCAACTTCTTTCAACTTCATGTCGAACTTAATGACCTTCCTGGAAGTTTTCTTAGATTGTTTATCTAAAGTCCCATATGCTTGTTTTTCATATTGATCTCCAATTTTCAATGTGTAGGTAAATCAACCTTCAAAATCAAAGAGTCTTTTCAGGCTTGTAATGTTGTGCCAAGGTAATCAAGAGATAATGGAAAAATTAGGTTGTAAATACTCCAGCTTTCCATCTTGTCTCTACATTGCCGGCTTCCAACTTTCTTCCTTTTTTCTCTCTTTGTTTCTTTCTCGATTCTCCTTAATTTTAGCCCATTCCTCTTTTCACTTCTTTTATGGAATCTCACTCTCCATATGTACTTGATTTGTGCGTATCTCCTTTGTTCTTTAACTTTGCCTTTACTTTCTATGAATCGAATAGCAATGTTTCGCCTTCTTAAAGCGATTACTCTTAACTTTGGGCCGGCACTCTATACTGGGCTGCATTAGGGGTGCTAGGTGTTAAAACACCCCTACGAGCTTAATTGTTCAAGGGAAATAGGCCACAAGACAAAACTTATTCCTTATTTCACTAGCTTCTGCTTCTTTACTTCTTCAACCCTTCATTAAAACCGGGAATATCATCTCCCCAACTTGTTTCTTCCTTAATACTACACTTTTCGAACTAAACCGGATAATTCGGGGGTTCTTTGTCGCAGGTTTATCAAGTAAGAAATTTCGCCATTCGTCGCTTGTCACTAACTACGACTTATTTGGCTCCAAATCAGAACTAGAGAATATGCTTAAGCATATTTCGAGGGTAGGCTTTAAAAAGGCCTGCCGCTATGATGGCCTCTTATCATTTCCTGTTGGTTATTTCACCTAGGATTTCACCTCAATCAATAATCAAACAAGTTCTAGGACTGTGAACTCTAAATCCTGAATTCCCCAGAAGATATTCCTACTTCCTGTCAAAAGTTTCTTAAGTTTTGTTGACCAATGTGTATTATTTCTTCAAGACTCGTGACTTATTCACTGCTTACTTACATTATTTTAACTAAGTATTTTGTTCTATCGCTAAGAACTAATTTTTCAATTCGTAACTAAATCGACTTAAACAGACGCAAATGTTCCTAATTCCGCTTTCTTTTATTCATGCCTTGATTTATGCAAAAATTCTCGTTTCTTCGAGAAAGAATGTAATTATTTATTAATTCCTAAATAAAGAAATAAAAATAAATACGTAAACGCATTTCAAATCTAATGAACAGCCAATTTGTCATTCAATAGAAATTTTATTCAAAGATCAAATTATTTTGATATTGTACAATCTGCCTTTTCTTACAAATAAACTCCAGAACTAAGTTCGAGAAAAACTCTTTTTATTTCGATCTAAATTCTATCTTCTTTGAAGGTTGCGCTTCCCGCTTCCAAAATTCCGCTCACCAGACCTTGAGCTCTTACGAGTGATTCAATAACAAGGTTGTTCAACAAATTTGAGCCTTCTCTACCTTTTCGAGCTTTCCGTTGATGGGCTCCCACTAACCCTCTTCCACCTTCCCGCCAACTACGATCTCATCGTTTTATGGAATAAGGAATCGAATAGGTTTGTTTTCCGACTCCATTCATTCCATAAACTCGTGGTTCATAACTCCTAAGCTCCTTTCTTTCTTTTCTCCATCTTCCTCATTTTGTTTGTTTATTCTTTCCTCGTTTCCTCCGGGCCCTTTTATAGTGATTTTTAATCTTCCAAAGAACTGTTATTTATTCTTCTTTTAAGTTTTCAATGTATGTATTGAATGAGACCTCAATTCATGTTCTCTTGATGTTTCCATGGAAATTTTTAGAATGAAGTAATGAATATTGAAAGATTTTCCTAAATCTCCTCATTATTCTCCTTTAAAATGACCATTATAAACCACCTGGGCTCATTCAATGAATTGAATTATGTTTCTGCATTAATTACTATCTAATTCCCCGATTTGAATAAATGTTACCAAAACAGTAAAGGTCACTAATTTTTGTGCTATCATTAAATTTAGTGGCAAAATTAAAAAGCTGCCCACCGCAATCCGCGATGTCGCGACATTATCGTTTCGTCGCGACATGAATTATCCGTGGAGGACAAGTCATCCTCGTCGCGACATCGTGCATCTCATGTCAGAGCTAAGTTGTCGCGACCTCACCACTCTGAAGGACTTGCTCTTGTCACACCCAAATGTTCTGGTTAGACCTTCATTTCGCCGCGACATACCTTTCGGGTCGCGACCATTCGCTTCTTCCTCCAAGATCGACCGAGTCACCATGATCAACTCGCTATACTTCCGCTGTCGCGACATAAGTTTTACGACCTAGTCTCGTAATCGCTTCAAATTTAATGAACAGACATCTTTTCACTTTTATTAATTGCATTAATTTTAACATCAATTTAATCATTCCTACACAAAGAACTCAAAATGTATTTATTCAATTTTCACAGACTTGTGTAGGAGAAAAATTTCTTTTCAATGCTTTCTTCGCAAGCTACCGGAGATGTCCTAGAGTTGTCCTTTTCTCTCCTTCTCTTGCATTTCTGCATAAGCACTCTGCAACATTTCCAGAAAGGATTTAATTAAATAAAAATTAACTTCTCAAGTAATAACTAATCATTATAAGAATCAAGAAAACAAAATCAACATGAATTATAAAAATCAAAGTTCAAAACAGAAACTCAAATTCTTTACGGTCAGCCTCCCATCAGTCGCTCGGGCCAGTCCTTAGCTGACTTGTCAAGCTTACCTTTCTCCTCAATAAATCCAGAATGAGCTCTTCCTTTCTTTCTTCCCTGCTTTGATAATGCTTCAATCTTTGTCCATTGACTTTAAATTCTTCCCTAGCATCAGTCTTTAATGTTACTGTCTAAATGTATGCTTGATACTACCGTATGGTCCAATCACTGATTTTAACTTCCCGAAATAACTTCAACTGAGTTAGTGAAGAACCCGTTTCTCGCTCGAACTCTTTTCTCTGAATCCTCTTATCATGTCATTTCTTTGTTTTGTCTTTGTATATTCTAGCATTGTCGTATGTCACGCCCGATTCCCTATTCCAATCTGACATGACCGAACTGCTTCGGGTGCGAAACCATATACTGGGACTCTTTACTTTTTTTTTTTTTATACAAACAATATTTTTTTCAGAGCTTAACTTATACCTATGGGTATACAAATAATTTTTGTAATAACCAAAAGTCATTCACATATACAAAGGAACTACCACCTGAGTGGTATCCATTAAAATCTCTACACATATGCTAAGTCCCAATTACTTATACAATTACTTATACATGTATTATTATCTGAATACAAACATCGTAGACGCGAAACAAGGCCGGTGAGCACCTATCTCCTCGAGATGGCCCGCATCACCGGTGGAATGTCCCGTCTCTTATCTCCTCTTTCGCATCTACACGATTGGACTGCTAAGCTTTACGCTTAGTGGGAACATATAGACAAGAATAACCAATAACAAAAATCGCTGTCACTCTCTTTTACATTTACTTTTACTTATGTGCATATAACTAAGCCTATTCTTATGTGACTTAACTCATCTCATTTTATATGTAGATTTTATTCTTTCGTATTCTTTATCACACATCTATTCTATATTACTTCCCCTGTGTCATGCCTTTAAGGTGTTGTAACTCATATCTACTACATGTATGATATCAAATCATATTCAAAGTAAACTTATACGTATACAATGGAAATTCAGAACATATCAAGTCATATTAAATTCATACAGAGTAAAATCAAACTACTACTAATACATATTCCTTATCATTATCACAAATTAGTCATTAATCAACTCCCTTTAGCAATTACATTTCATGATCTGGGATGCCCGTTAAATCCTTTTTGTTTTCTTTTTATTAAATTTTCATTTTTAAAAGTGTCACGACCCGAATCCCCTACTTGACCCGGTTGGCGAATCCAAGCTGGAGCCCTAAGCATCTGGACGCTTTCAATCAAAACATTTATTTCAGCCTTATTAAATTTATTTCAGTACTGTGGACTAACTCGACTTGACTCATATTGATCCAAGCTGGAGCTCCTGGCTTACTCCGACATTTTCAATTATCTTTCCAAACATGTTGTTTATGTTATCCCATTTTAGACCTTTTAATTGCTTAAAGCACTTCTTTCTAGCAATCCCATGACCATTTACAAATTCAAAAGACCCATAACATTCACACTTAATAACATGCATTTTCAAATAATGCCTTTGTATCCACATACTACAAGCATTCATTTCGAATGCTTCAATATACAAATCATTTAATATATCATATCATGGCCCTCAATGCAACACCATTTCACAATCAATTCACAGATTTAAGATATTCATAAATAATCCCATTACACTGCCAATGTTGGCTATTTCACCTTGACTATTCGATTCGACAATTTCGGCGATTCGTCGATGAATCCCACCTATTATCATTCCGCAATGTGCTTATACATTTAACGATTCTATCTCCCATCACGGCGATGCCGCTTTGGTGCATCCCGACACATGGTAGTCACTTATCTCAGCCTATGACGCACGCCGCTTGGTGCATCCCGACACGTGGTAATCACTTATTCGTTCTCCTCCCATCATGACGGATGCCGCTTGGCATCCCCGGATGTGGGTATCATTTATTCGATTCTCCCATCATGACGGATGTCATGGTGCATCCCGAAGACGCAGGTCACTTATTCTGCCTCCCATCATGACGGATGTCGCTTGCGCATCCCCGCACACGCGGTATCACTTATTCGTTCTCCTGATCATGACTGATGCAATTTTGCGCATCCCGACACGTGGTATCAATTAAATGCTATATGCCACCAAGATCTGATGTCGATTGGCATCCCAACAAGTGGGACATTTCTTCAATGCCATACGCCATCATGATGGATGCCGACAGCATCCCGCCAAGGGACATTGGAAAATTTCGTGCCTCCCATGATCTGATGTCACTGCGCATCCCGCGGCGCGTTCATTCTATATATCAATCTACATTCACATTTACGACGATTCCGCTTAATGAATCCCGCCTTTATCATCATTCATAATCATTCGTTTTCAAATATCACATTCCAATCTATATTCACTTTCTCGTGATTCACACTTATGACGGATTCCGTTTGATGAACTTCGTCCTTATTATCGTTCACCTTAATTCGGTTTTTAAATATCACATTTCAATTTACAATCATTTTCATATATTATCTTTCAAAGATATACTCAATCTGGCGTACTTGCTTCATAAACTCATTCACGTACTCATTTCATATGCTCATTCATATATTCATTCACATACTCATTCATGTGCTCATTTCATATACTTATTCACATATTCATTCACGTATATTCATTCATGTATACTCATTCATAAATACTCATTCACGTATTTATTCACGTATACTCATTCATGTATACTCATTCATAAATACTCATTCACGTATTCATTCACGAATACTCATTCATGTCTACTCATTCATAAATACTCATTCACATTCATTCATGTATAATTATTCGCTACATTTCATTCTCAATGAATCTATTTAATTAGAATTGAATTATTCCAATTGGATCATCCAAAATAAAAAGTTATGGCATTTTAATGCCAAACTCAGCCAATTTATGCATTATACTAGGGACAGTTTAGCTATTACTTCATTTTTTCGTATTAATCATTTTGACACTAGGTCTTTGTACTCATTTTAAATCTAAGGTGCTAAGGGTTCTATTCCACCTGAATTCACCCACCCGAGCACCGAAACTCAAGTTACGTCCGAAACAACCTGGACTACTTTATGATCAAAACTGAAACCAGAATTTGGCTTGCACATGGCCTCACTTTGAGTGAATATTTGGGCCACTTAGATTCATAATTTGAAGATATCTATTTCTTTATGTTTGATTTTAATTGAAGTCTATTTTAATTGGCCACTTGAATCACTCAAATCGGATTAGAAATAAGAAAGTTATGGCCAAAATTACAAAACTCGGTCGAAATCAGAAAGCAGAACAGGTACCAACACACCCCTAACGTACCGTACAAATTGGGTTCGAAGGGTACCGTACACTTTCAAGGTGTACCAGATGATGTCCCTCTAAAATGCCCAGAATGTGTATTTTCTCCATTTTTTTCCATATTTTGCTACCCAAATCAACTCTATACTTCATAAACACTTCAAGACCACTTCAAATTCATCTTATGATCTCTTTTCTACTCAATTTATCATTCAATCCATATCCTTCATCAAAACCTTTCATGATTTTCTCTCAAAACCACTCTAATATGGGTTATGACCCATACACAAACCAAATATGTCGATTAGTTAGTGGTTTGCCTAAACCCTAACTCACTTATTCTCACTAAACCATGAATCCAACTTAAGAGAGATCTCCATAACCATCTCAGCCATAGGCTCTACCCCACCTTACTTTCCATAATCTTTGCAGATGAAACCTCAGCAAAAACCCCAAGTTTGGGGACAACTACTAACCAACCAAGCATGGAAATTCATACATAATCTCATAGAATCCATAATCAAGGTTAGTTTCATACAAAAATCCAAAGTTCCATACCTTGTTGGCTTGATCTTGGCTCCTCCATCTTCTTCCTCTTCCTCTTCTTCTCTCCTTGCTCTCCCTCTCTCTACGCTTTCTTTGGTCCTCCAAAATGAGACCAAATTTGTCAACTGATACTCATAAGGGCCATAGTTTCAGCCCTCCAAAACCCATTTTCGGGGTTAAGTTTCATTAATTGTATCTTAGTCCCCATCTCTTGGCCATTTGTATTTCAATTTCCTTTATTGTATT
Organism: Tetrastigma voinierianum; assembly: GCA_016808115.1. Classification (NCBI taxonomy): domain Eukaryota; kingdom Viridiplantae; phylum Streptophyta; class Magnoliopsida; order Vitales; family Vitaceae; genus Tetrastigma; species Tetrastigma voinierianum. Next base: position 1,345,662 of record JAEQBH010001040.1, on the reverse strand, counting down.
TTGGCCTTCTAATCTTCTAGAATTACACCACAATTCCTATTATTTATACTTTGGCCTCAAATCTTGTCAAATTATGACTTTTGCTCCCTTTATTTGCAATTTACATATTTGTCCTTGTGTCTTTAAAATTTCCGGGTCTCTCGTTTCCATGTTTCGCATTTAACTCACGAAACATTCAAATTAGGCTTACAAAATACCCTAAACAAGTCCGAAAACTACTAGGGTATATTTTTGGGGCGTTACATCGTAGGCTTCATTTCTCAGTTCTTCCAGTTCATTTAGTTGGAGCAATCTCTCTTCCTTTGCAGTTTTAAAATCAAAGTTCAACTTCTTGATGGGCCCACATAGCTTGTATTCCGGGGCCTCTAGAGGTAGATGACATGGTTTGCCAAAGACAACTCGCATGGGGACATTCCAATGGGAGTTTTGAATGCGCCCCCGTAGTCCGGCACCAGTCATCAAGCTCGGGCACCAATCCTTCCCGCTCAACTCACAAATTTTTCAGATTCTTTAATCTCCCCGTTGGAAATCTCGCTTGTCCATCGTCCGGGGATGATAAGCTAGACTTTTTATATGCTTGATCCTATACTCCGCCAAGAGTTTTGGTACGCTTTGTTTCAGAATGGCTTCCATCACTAATAATAGTTCATGCCCAAATCAAGCCAAAATATTCTTTTCGTAAGAAACTCACAACTGTATTAGCATCATTCCTGACAAGCCATCATTTCCACCCATTTTGGAAACATAATCCACCGCGTAGTATATACCGCTTCCAAATGATGGGTGGGAATGGTCCCAAATCATTCCCCATATATCAAAAAATTTGTACCACCATTATACCTTGGGGCATTTCATTTCGCTTGCTGATATTTCCAATCTTTCGGGCATCTATCACATACTCACCCATTCAAGACAGCCTCTCTCGAAACAAAGTGGGCCAATAAAATCTCGATTGAATATCTTATGAGTCGTTCTTTCCGTAAAATGCCCTTATATAGCGATGCATGGTATCTCATTCATAATTCTTCGCTGTTTCACTCTTCCCGGTACATCTTCTGATAATCATGTCAAGATTCCTTTTAAATAGCAAGTGGGTCATCCTGCATATAGTACTCGCCGTCACCCTAGCTTTTTCATAGCCGACCATGAGGAACTACTCCACAAGCTAGGTAATTCAATATCAAGATACCATGGCTGGAATGACACCTTAAACAAATTGCTCATCCGGGAAGTTCTTTGTTAATTTCCGCTCCTTTTTCTCGTTTCATTCTTTTTCACTGACAAGCACTCACTTCATCATTGTCACACTCTCTTTTATCTTTAATTTTATCGAACTGGCAAAGAGCAAAGACTCCACCTTATCGCCTCGGGTTTAGCTTCTCGACATCGATATTTGATGGTTGCATGATCTATGTGAACTATAACATAGGATCCCAAAATGTATGGCCTCGACTCTCATGCTTAACACTATGGCTAGCATCTCCCTTTCGCTTGTGGGAATAGCTTTGTAGGTCATCATGTTCCGCTTAGCATAGTATATGGCTCTGAATATTTTCTCTTTTCTTTGCCCCAATACAGCCCCCATTGCGAAATCACTGGCATCACACATTATTTCGAATCCCTGATCCCATTCTGGTGCAACCATGATAGGTGCTTGAACCAATCTGATCTTGATTTCTTCAAAGGCAAATTTCAGAATCATCAAATTAAACTTTGTCCTTCTCCAAGACCCGTACAGCGGTCCGGCTATCTTGAGAAGTCTTTGATGAACTCCATAAAATCCAGCACACCCCAAGAAACTCCTCTATCCCCTTACTGGCTGTGGAGGCAAGGGTTTTGATAATGAAATTTTGATCGGGTCCAATTTCTGCTCTCAGAAGTTAAATTTTATGACCAAGAACAATACCTTCGTTACCATGAAATGGCATTTTTCCCAATTTAGTGCTAGTCGTTTGTCCTGCATCTTGAAGCACGCTTCCAGGTTGTCTCGCATTGTTCAAAAACTAGACCCATACACTGTGGAAGTCATCCATAAAAATTTCCATGACTTCCTAACTAAATCCAGAACATTGACATCATACATCACTGAAAGTAGCAGAGCATTGCAATGCCCCAAATGGCATCCTTCCGAAGGCAAAGGTATCTATAGGGGCATGAATGTGGTCTTTTCGTCCTCGTGCAATTGCAATCTGGTTGTATCGAATACCCGTCCAAGAAACAAAACGAGGTGTCCCGCGATCCGTCCAACATCCATCAATGAAGGGTAAAGGGAAATGATCTTTCCCGGTTGCCGTGTTCACCGTGAATCAATGCATTACTTCCATCCCGCCACTGTTCTTGTTGAATTAATTCATTTCTTTCATTGCGGATCATGCGAAATCCACCTTCGGAACCATGGATCAAGAACCTAAGGATCGGCTCAAATCGCATAGATAAAAACTGCATTTAACCATTTGAGCACTTCTCCCGATCACTTCTTTCATTATCGGATCTCATTTCCTTTGGTGTTCAAACTTGGCTTTGCATTTTCTTCCAGCGTGATTTTCTTGCATGCAGGTTGATGGACTGATACCTTTAACTCTTCAATGTAATTCGCTTATAGACTCCTTATGACTCCTTAAAATTTCCAAGAACTCTCGTTCTCAAAGATCACCTAAGTTCAGCGTGAATTATTACCGGTTTACTCTTTGGCGCCTGTAAGTATACTTAAAATGATCATATAACTCCTTTAAACTAGCCCTTCATCGGGTTTCTTGATGAAATTCCTTTCTTCTATTTTGCTCTCCTTTTTCAACCCATTTTGTTCAAGACTCATCACTTTTCAAGAGAATGTAAAACTTATGTGCAAAAATCTCGAATCAAACCTTCAAGATAATCGAAATTCATCTCTTCTTCATTGATCGAAGTCAGGGAATTACAATCATAGTAAAATCGAATTGTTGACATATACATCTTCTATCGACTTGATATCTTCCTTTCTATGTCTAAATTCCTCAAACTTGATTAAATTGAAGTCACCGCTTCTCCAACTCCGCGAGAGTGAGAATTCTTCTCAGATATCGATTAGAGTCGCTTCAGCTTGCAAGGAATGGCCTTCCCCAAAGTTGTGCCAGAGGGACTTGTGAATCTTTTCTTCCATATCCAAAAAGGACAAGTCAATCGAAATAAATTTCCCACCTTACCAAAGACATCTTCTATGATTCCTTCGTGTTTGCCAGGTTCCATCCGGCCATTTGAGTGGTAACAAGAAGGGAGTAAGCTCCCCCAAACTTAACTTCTTGGCAATAGAATAGGGCATTAAATTGATACTGGCACCTGAGTCACAGAGAGCTTTCCGAAACTCAAACTCTCCAATGGTGCAGGGAATGGTGAAGCTCCCTTGATCCTTCATCTTTTCTGGTAAGTCTCTCTGATCACAAAGATCAGAAGTTGTACTAAGTTCACAATTCCTTCTTCAAAGAATCTTCCTCTTTGCTCAAGTATGTCTTCTTCAAAATTTGCATAAAGTGGCATCTCGAGTCACCACTGCGGAAAGGCATACCGATCTCCAACTTCTCGAAGGTTTTCAAAATCTGCAACCGGCTCTCATCTTTGCATTTCTCAAGTACTGTGGAAATGGGACCAAGCATTGTTCGGTTTTCTTCTTGCTTCCTTCTTCTCCCCGACAGATGTTCCTTCTTTCTTTCCTGACTCAAGAGCCAGCATTGTTCAGCCTCTTCTCCCTTGTCAGCTTGATCTTTTCTGTCTTTTCCTCCAAGCCCTAATTTCCGAGCCGCACACCCATGGGCGCCTTCTGATTCTTCTTCGTGTCACTAGGAAAGCATCTTCATCCTGTTTTGCAGGTTAGCGGCGCCTGCCCTATTTGTGTCTCTGTGTTCTCGAGGAGGCATTAAGGGGTCTTCTCAAAATTTGAGAATTGGTATTCGAGGATTCCACCACAAACTTTTGTTCATGGAGGTTTAATGTACTTGTTGTTCTATGACCCGCATTTTGATCTTCAAATGGTCAGCTCTCCTCCTCGACTGTACTCGCTTCTCTTATTTCACCTCCTCACAATGGCCAGAGGAACTCGTGGTTGGCCGATATCCGCTGAGGATTCTCGCTCCATGCCTCGGGCCTTGTGAGGCCCCTCCACCATATGAAAAATTTTCATGGTTCCTCAAAGTATCGGATGATAGTTCTGTCGGCAGTGCTAGAATTTGGTTTGAAGTGATAGCTCGCTCCCCAAGTACTCCAACCTCCTCGCATCATAAAATAGTTCTTCGTACATCAAGATTCCCTCTCATCAAGGCCTTCGACCGCTTCCTATTTCATGAGCAGTAGCATCTTCCTCTCTTGCTTGTCCATTCTATGCATGATGGCATCTAACTTTGCCTCCATGGCTGCCATTCGCCTGTACCCATGACTCATCTTCCTCCTCGCTAATTACTTCTTGGAAAACTCCGAGGGAGCTTTCATATTGCATTTAGCCAGGTCCTCAATCAGATCTCTTGCCTCTTCAATACTCTTACGTTTGAATGCTCCACAGCATAAAGCATCAATAATGCCCTTAGATGTATCATTCAGAGCATGATACACTATGTCCATCTGTGTAACACCCCAAAATATACCCTAGCAGTTTTCGACATGTTTAGGGTATTTTGTAAGACATTTTGGATCGTTTTACATAAATGCGAAACATGGAAACGAGAGACCCAAAGTTAAGCAAACTTAAGGACAAATTGTGATTTGTCCAAAAGGCCAAAAGACATGAATTAAGATTTGAGGCCAAAATGAAATAAAGGGAAGTTTATTTATAAATAGAATGAGTTAGGCTTAAAGAGAAATACAAACTTAACCCAAAATGGGTTTTGAGGGCCAAACAAGGCCTTAGCAACATGGAATTTAAAAAGACCAAAATTACCCCATTTTGGGGATGTGAAGAAAACGTGAAGAGGAAGAAGAAGAAGAGAAGAAGAGGAAGAGGGGATCAAGCAAGCCAAGGTATGGAACTTTGGATTTTTGTATGGAAACCAACTTGATTATGAATTTATGATTTGACATGTATCTTGGGTTTGTATGTTGATTATTTTGCTCAAACCTAGGGTTTTGCTAGGTTTCCATCAGAACTCCAAAATTATGGAAAGTAAGTGTGATAAAACTCAAATAGTAATAAGAAGATCATGAAATCCTCTTCGAGGATGGATTCATGTTAAATGGAGAGTCTTGAGTTAGGTTTAGAATAAATCCTAACTAAACATCATGTTTGGTTTGTGTATGGGTCATAACCCATATTAGAATGGTTTTTGAAGTGATTCATGAAAGAATTTGGAAGAAAGATATCCATTGATAGATGAATTGAGTACAAAGGAGATTATAAGATGGATTTGAAATGGTTTTGATGTGTGTTTGAAGTGTAGAGGAAGTATAGAATTGATTTGAGTATCAAAAGTATGGAAAAATGTGAGAAAACACACATTCCGGCATTTCAGTCATGCACTAAGACACCTTGAAAGTGTACCGTACACCCTTCAGAACCCAAAGTGTACCGGTACACTTTAGGGGTGTACTGGTACACCCGCTGCTCGCTCTAGCTTCGACTGATTTTGACCATAACTTTCTCATTTCTTATCCGATTTGAGTGATTTAAGTGGCCAATTAAAATAGACTTCAAGGAGAACCAAAACTAATAAATAGGCATCGTAAAATTCTGGCTCTAAGTGGCTCATAAATTCACTCAAAGTGGGGCCATGTGCAAGCCAAATTCTGATTTCAGTTTTGAACATAGAGTAGTCCGGGTTGTTTCGGACGTAACATGAGTTTCGGTGCTCCGATTTGGGTGATTCCAATTGGAGATGAACCCTTATCACCTTAGCTTTAAAGTAGTACAAAGAACCAGTGTCAAATATGGAGACAAAGCACTGGAAAAATGAATATTGCAAACTGTCCCTCGGTAAACCCAGAATCGACCAGTTGGCATGAAAATGCCATAACTTGAGTTTAGATGATCCGATTGGAGTGGTTCCAATTTCTAAGTAAAGTTGATTCATTGAGGGAATAGAATACATGATTGATGTGTGAATACATAGGCATTATATTGTGCAAGCATGTGAAATGCCGTATGTGGCCAGTAACATGAAAATGTAGGAAATGCAAAAATGCATAGATTTAACTTGCAAAACAATACGATATGTGTAATTTGAAAACGAACCCACACGTGGACCATGAACGTGAATTACAATCTGTCATAAAACATAAATGTGGCCAAGAATGCCCCTATTATAGAGGCTAGTGTTATTGAACTCATATAATTGTAAACTCCTAAGATCGCTATTAAACGACACCCAAGACTGATCGTGGTTTTAGCACATTATACTTCAGACTGGGATTAGCGCGACGGCACTCTCTGATCGTGTTTCAGCACATTAGTACTTCCTAAGATTTCCTCTGATTAGTAATGACGGCACTCTCCGATCGTGTTCACATTAAGATTTGCATTTTCGATTAGTGCGACGACACTTCCTTCAGACCAGATCACATCTTCACATTATATGTTAACCACCGTCTGATCAGTCTGGAACCAATTATGCGATAGATCAGAACAATAATACCAGTAAACAATATAGTAAGATCCGGGTCGTACCTACGGCATTCCTTCAGATTCGTCCCGTGAGTAATCTACTGCAATTCTATATCCCACAAGTCCGCATCCGAACAAGTTCCGCTTCCGACAGTTCATCTCGATTGTTCTATCGCACCACAGTACCCCGTCTCGATTAAGTCCCTCGTCAGCATCTACGCATTCTCGTATCTGATTAAGCTCGTAGTACCTACGTACTCTTGTATCGCAACATAGTATAGTTTCTGTAGTACCCACGGGTACTCTTGCACGTTAACATAAGTATAATTTCTCGTAGTACCCACGGGTACCTCTCGCATCTGCGAAGTGTTAAGTTCAATATAAGTATAAGTCCAAGAGTACTCTTGCGGGCAGCCCCAACAAGTGTAACTCCTCAATATGGTTATGATTTAAACCAATAATCTCTCGTGTTACTGGATATGTTCGAATCAGACAATCCTGTATATGTATCTCGCTAGATTCGTGATTCATGCATGGACTAATGTCCATATTCAAAATGTATCCGTATAAGTCTGATTCAGTTCGACTTATTGTACCCACGTGGTACTTTGGCACAAGAATCAAGATCCCGTGAAGACAATACTAGGAGTTCTCAGAACCCCAATGTGATAAGATCCGTAAGATAAGAGAAAGGCTCTTATAAGACATGTATAAGATCTGGAAATACATGTCTAAGTTCAGAATACCCCAGATAAGTCTATAGATAAGTATAGGAGCCTGTGAAGACATGCGGATCCGAAATACATGTATAAGTTCAAGAATAATGCGATAAGATCCGAATCCTTATAATAAGTTCAAAAGACTACAAGTATAAGTTCCGGGTAAGACCAAGATATACTTCGTAGTATTAAGTATAAGATAATATACCAAAGATAGTTTTGTAGTACTTAAGGCTACTCTCCGTATTAGAATAAGTTCCTCATCACCAAGATATGCCCACATATCTTCTCGTAGTACCTACTGCAACCCCGAATAAGTGTAAACCTCAGTATAAGGAGGTCATTGTACCTAAGGGTACCTCAGAGTAAGCATGAGTTATGTGAACTCCTAAGGGAGGATTCCGAGAGAGATGGTGGCGGATTCAGTATTTCGATAAGTATCAGCTTGACAGGTTCAAGACATGTCCTTTCGGGAGATCCTCAATAATATACGTCGAGACAAGTATCGCATAAGTCCGACTATATATGTCCTTCGGGGAGATCGACAAGTATACGTCTGATACAAGCATAAGTATGTGTCCTATGGGAGATTGGAGTAAAAATAAGTCTGCCATCAGTATAAGATCTGAGTAAGTATAAGATCAAAATGTTATAAGCATAAGTTCCGAATAAGAATAAGTCTGCTATAGATATAAGATCCGAATGCTATAAGTATAAGTCTGAATAAGGATAAGTCTGTATAAGTATAAGTTCTACATAAGAATCAGTTCTGTAACTCCTACGGGAGTCCCGAATGAACATAAGCCTGTTATAAGCATACTTATATAAGTTCAGGATATGAATGTGTGAATATGATATATGTTATTATGACTTATTATAATTCGTGTATATGCATATGTATCAAGATAAATTAAGATATGTTTCCCCACTGCCGAAAGTTTAGCATGGTTTGAACTGCAGGACAGAGAAGACGCGCAAACATCCGCAGATACGCTAGCTAACACATATTCTGTAAGGGTTCACTACATGTAGGTTCCAAGGCTCGATTTGTAAATGTAAAAGTATAGTTTTCAGAATCGTGAAATGGGACTGGTAAATGTATATGATATTTTTGATTATGTTATAAGATGGGCCATACCACAGTACAAGTTTTGGTTTTAAAAAAAAGCCAAAAATAAATAAAAATCAGTAAATCCTAATATTTGGTCTCGTCTCGAACCGTAGTTCTGATCCGCCAATCGGGCTCACCGAATCGCTGTGACAATTCAGGCCTTTAGATCTATTCCATGCATCGGGCACTTTTTCAAAGAACCTTTGAATCTCTCCCATGCTACATAGTACTCATCTTTCCCCCATTGAACACAATTATCTTCCTCCTTCGAGGTGAGTGACGTGGGAAGAACCCACCCAAGCAGTTTCTGCTAAGCTCCTCCCAAGTATCAACATAACCATATGGTAGATTCCATGCTCATGGCTGCTGTATCTAGAGAAAGCCGGGAATAAATGCAATTTTATGAGCTCCGTCCCAACCTCATTCAACTTCAATTTGTTTGCCATCCCGAGAAACCTTCCTGTGTGCTCATTCGGTCTTCGTGATGACCAGAACCTGTTGTTACTGAACCATTGTAACATGGTCGTCACTGTTATTTCAGATCAACCCGAGGCCGCCCGATTGCAGTATTCATCCCGACACAGGGTCCCCAAAAGTCCCTCCATTGGTCAAAGATCGAGGCCTCGCTGCCGCTCTTTGTCCTTCACCGGCTCCGTCTTCATCCGCTGATAGCCGAAGCCTTTCGCCTTTTCGCTTTTTCTCTCAAGCTTCGGCGTTCTCTAATTCAAGATCGGCCGGAATCGATCATGTTCCGCTTCCTACGCATTAAAGTTTTCCCCTCAAATAAAAACATACTCACATTAGTCAGATTAGCCAAGCCAACAACATTTTCAATATGGCTTGTTAAAGGTTAGTGGGCTGTAACAACCACGCTTGAAAACTATTTTTGTTCTTTTTTCTTTTAAATGTCCAAATTAGTATTTCCTTCTTTCGTCTGAATATTGATCTACTAAATTCTTTCGATCCCCGACAACGGCGCCAAAAACTTGTTTGTTGGACCAAAAGACATATACAAATTTATGACACTATTTCCAAAGGACTATTGTCTAATCCCCAGCACTAATGCCATGAAACTTGTTAATTATATTTCTTGCAATTATACTGATTAAAAAATGGTTTTTAAGACTGGATAAATTTCTTCCCGGTTTTGATCCATGTATTTCCCGCAAGTGCACAGGTCTAACAAGCACAAGTAGATTTTAGTCCAGATATCGATCCCACTGAGATCTCAAGAATTTTCAATCAACTACCCTGACTACTCAAGCTCTATACTATTTGGACTATGATAGACAATTTGAATAAGTTTTGAAAGCCTTAAAATAATGAAACTAAAAAGAATTGAATTAATAAATAAAATGAATTGAATAATCGAAATAATGAAATGACAAATTTAGGATCGATCAGCTTATCTATAAAGGGAACATTGAAAATAAAGCTTGGTTATGAAACATCAATTCCTTCAGTATTGCACTGTAATTTTGGTTTCATGAACCGCGATTTAAACTAGTCCAAGCGGAGTATGAAAGTGCAACCGGATCTCCAAACTCCCACCGCTCATCTCACTCCCTTCACCGCTTTCCTCGAATACAGGTTAGATAAACTACCTTAATCCGGGGCTGCCTTGTTCTCGTATTTTTCTTTTCAATACTTCATACTCATTAACCCGGATCAGTAAACCCGAGCCCTAAATTATAGTCATTGTACGCATTTACACTATAATGTTTCTCTTCCTCAAAATTAGAACATCTCATTCTTCCTTGATTAGATTCTTGCTAACACTTGATTGAATTCACTATCTCGACCGAGGCTAACTTTCCGCATGTTTAAATTGGATAAATCGTTCAACTCATTCTCGTCTCCAAGTGAAAAGAGGATTTAATAACTTAATCACAATAAGAGCACAATCCTCATATGTGTTCGACATCTGGCCCACGAATTGCTCATCACTCTCGTGAATGTCTTCCCTGTGTCACCGTAGGGCCTCCCGGAAATCGAGCTTGAGACAATCCGCTTATGGGTAGGCGACACTGATATTGGGATCAAATCCACAAAATAAAACAAACCAAAGAAGTAGATTTACAAACTAAGTTCAAGATCGAAGAATAAAATTTTCAGAGAAAAAGATAATTCGACTTATAGAGTCATTTCAATGGAAGTCGGGTTTCTAAATCACTGATTACACCACATTGGCTTGTCGATCAAGAAACCACTGTAATTAGGAAATCGGTAGTTCAAATCCAAAATTTGTCCGGAATTCAAACAAACTGCATCACAAAGAATTTGAAGAAATATAAATCGCATTCGCCTAAAACTTTAACATCTAACGCTCGATCCAAATTTAAAACAAAAAAATACGAACTAATCTAAAATAAACAAAGAAAGAAAAGAAAATTAAAATACTGTGGAGCCTCAAAGAACCTGACCCTCTTTCTGTCACAAGAGCCGTTGCCTTCAATGGTAAAATACACTGATAGAGTTCCAAGTCAAGCCCTAATTTCGGCGCACCTCTTTCGACTTCGCCAATCCGTCTACTGGTTGTTGATACCGTGACATCACCCTTTATCGCGACTCTCGTTGTCTCACCTTTGTCGTAGGTAAAGCCTTTGTCTGGTCGCGACATGTCTTTGGTGGAACCCATGTCACACGCCTGATCTTGTCTCTCACCTCTTTCTTTGGAACCGATGTCGCATGCTACTTAGTACGCCGCCACCTTACCTTCTTGTATTTGATGTCGACAACTCACGTTGTCGCCACCTTCCGTCCTTGCAAATGATGTCGCCACTCTTTATGATGTCGGACTGCCTGCTTCTATTGTCGCGATTGTTTAATGATGTCGCGACCTCAAGTCTTTTGTTGATGCGCGACAAACTGTGTGTTGTCGCTAATTTTCTTTTCATAACCTGTCGCACCACGAAAGTGATGTTGCGACTTCATTCAGAAGTTGATGTCATACAACTAAGTGTTGTCGCGACCTTCTTTTCGGGGCAATCGATGTCGCTACCATTTGAATGATGTCGTAGACCTTCTCTTAGCCGATGATGTCGCGACCTTAGTTTCCTGCGTCGGCGTCGCGATCGCTCGACCAGTTGTTGATGTCGCGACTTGCATCCAGATGTCGCGACATAAATGTTCACCAATTGTTTATCTTCTCGTCAGAATCTCGGTGTCGCACCTCATTGTCCATCAGACCGGGTTTAATTGTCATACTTAATGATGTCGCGACATCATGTCTTCTTCTTCATCACTCCCCGTTGCTTCGACTTTGAGTTTCTTTCACGCCTGTACTGCTTTGTTTCAATCACGCCATTTGGCGACCGAGCTTTGTAAAGGTAACCTAATATGTATTTCTCGATTGGTCGTAAAGGCTTCACGACATCAAATCCTTAATCCTTTTGCGCCTCCCGCAAACACTTCCTTCACCACATCGCATCGCCACCACATCTCGCTCCTTTTACTCTAATTTCGCTTTGAATTCCCGCGCACGCCAGCTTGCGAAGTATTCCATATTCCTGCACATAAATCAACGTTTTTTAGAATAAAATAAATCAGAAAAATGGACTGAAAATAGATGACTTTTAAGCTCATCACAGTCCCAAGCATTTCGGTTACAAACCGATTCCGAAAACAGAAGTTCCGGAAACCAGAACGGACTATTCCTCAATTGTCCATGACCCAGCCCAATGTTCAGCCTACATTTTGGCTGAGCACTTTATCTTATTAAATTCTAGACTCAACGAGATTTCCGTAGAGTCCTAGAACGTGTGAATCTGAAGCCTGATTCCAGAGAGCATGGCCCAAAGTTTACACGGCCAATTCACAATGGTGTGCGGAAATTGGGCACACCCGTTTGTCATTCCCTCCGCTTCGGATTTTGCATCCCAAAACACACAATGTCTTCGGTTTCGGGCAATCCCAAACCCCATGAAACCGGCTTCATCATCAAGCACAATCACAAACAAACCACACAACATACAAATTCGCCCGGAAAACCGAACGAAAACCTGTAGGCCATTACACAGCCCCTAGGCGTAAAATAACTAAAGTTGGAGGAAACCTACCTCTTGTAGCGCAGTTCCGGGTTCTTTTCCATCTGGGTCTGCTCACTACACAACACTCCTTCCTTTTCCTCTTCCTTTTTCCTCTCTTCCTCCCCTTTCATCTTCTCTTTTCTTCTTTCCTTTTCTTTCCTTTTCCTCCCTTTCTCCTTTCCCTTTCCTCCCTTTCTCTTCTCCTTTCCTCCCTTTCTTTTCCCTTCCCCCCTCTTCTCCTCCTTTGTCATCCCAAGAACTGAAGCTTGCTGCCCCCTTGCTTGTACATACAGCCCATGTGAAGCCCCTTATATAGACTTCAAAGGGGCAATGCATGTTGACGCATGGCATGCCATGTGTCACACATGCATTCTTACATATCAGGACACATGGTTTGCCATGTGTCACCACATGGTTCACATGTGTCACCACATGGCTCGCCGATGTCACCACATGGCTCAAGATAAACACCACATGGCTCGCCATGTGTCATCCACATGGCTCGCCAGCGCGTCGCTTCGACACCCGGCCGTCAACACGTGGAAATTTCGATTATCTCGGAATTCAACGAAATTCAACTAGGTAGCTAGATTTCACGAGACGATTCCAACGGTGCATTCCATTTTGTCATTTGGGCAGCACTTCAAGGAAAAAATTGTAGATCCCAAAATTTCTAGCCTGTGCCGACGCTGGTCGCAAATAAAGAAAGTTCTATCACACGACATGGTTCTTATCTTTGTCGCCAAACTCCTTGTCATATTCCGCAGTTTCCATGTCGCTGAAGGTTTTTCATGCTATTTCTTCTATTGTATCGTGACATAGTTTGACTTTGTCGCGACATAGTTCTGTTGGTGTTGTTTGTTTTATGTCGCGACATGGTTGTCTTTTTGCCTTGACAAATTTTCCTTCATCTCTGAATTTTGTCAAAGAATACCGCTTATGTTGCGACATTCTTTCTGTTGTTATTTTCAATTTATGTCACGACAGAATTTTCTTTGTCGTGATAGTGTTTCTCCTAGTAGCATGGATTTATTGTCGCGATAGACTTTTTCTTTGTCACAACAATGTCAGGTCGCCAGACATCGAGACTAAACTCGTGGTCGACAAAGCTCTTTCTATGTAGCGACTGAGTCTTATTTACTCCTTGTCACTGGCTGAACTTTTTGTTGCAACATTGAATCCCTTGTCGCGACAAACTTGCCTTGGCTCATCCCACTTATCTTCCATTTTCTGTCGCAATAGAAAACTTCTTTACCGCGACAGAAATCTTTGACTTCAACTTTTATTGTCACGACATAATTTTCCTTTGTCACGATAGAGTTGTCTGCCTTTATTTCATTATTATGTCGCAAGATCTGTTTCTGTGTCGCAACAATCTTCTTGTCATTCTCCTCACTTTCTGTCAAGACAATAGTCGTCTTTGTCGCGATAACATTCACCTTAACCTCAAGTTTTCTCTATCGCAACAGAGAAATTCTATGTCGCGACAAAGTCTGCGTATTTTTCACTGCTGACTCTAAATGTTGTGTCATGACATAAAATCTGCCTTGGTTTGTCCTTAGTTGAAATGTCCGTCGAAACATAAAAAACTTTGTCTTAGGCACATTGTTTCATTGTTTTGCCATTTTCTGTTGCGACAAACTTGTCTTTTGTCTCGACAGAGTTCATCCGATGACTTCGTTTCTTATGTTGCAATAGAATTGTAAGATGTTCTGACAAGGTTCCAATGCCATTTGCTTGATCAATGTCACGACAGAGTAAGGAATGTCGTGACATTCTTCTTCATGAGTCGCTTCCATTATGTCGCGACGTAAATCAAGTTAGTCTATCTCAAATTATTTCGCGAATAGCCTCTTCATTCTGCCAGGCTCAAACTTGATCTTTGTTGCGACATACTTCGGTTGGTTATATTGGAATTATGTCGCGACATAGTTTGACTCATTGGCCAATTTTTTTGCTTTTCATGTTGGAATTCTCTATTTTTCATAAAAACCTACAAAACAAAAAGTTGGTAAAGATTCCATAATTCAGCATGAAAATGAATCATAAACTTCTACAATGATGCCAGAAAAATGGATTAAAAATAGATGAGTTAAGGACTCATTAGTGGCAAGAGTGTTTTTATGACAAAGACCTTTGCTTGGTCCACTTCTAACCCAGTTGTAGAAATCTTGTGCCCCAAGACAATCCCCTCTGTTACCATGAAATGACATTTTTCCCAATTCATAGCTAGATTCTTTTCTTGGCACCTATGAAGTATTGTTTCCAAATTTTCTAAACATTTCTCAAAATCGGATCCATATACTGAGAAGTAATATATGAAGATTTCCATAGCCTCTTCCACCAAATCTGAGAACATAGACATCATACACCTTTGAAAGGTGGCAGGAGCATTACCTAATCCAAATGGCATCCTTCTAAAAGTAAAGGTGCCATAAGGACATGTAAATGTAGTCTTCTCTTGGTCCTCCGAGGCTATGGAAATCTGGTTATATCCATAATATCTATCAAGAAAACAGAAATGGGGGTGTCATGCTAACCCGTCTAGCATTTGATCAATAAAGGGTAAAGGATAGTGATCCTTTCTTGGTGTAGTGTTAATTTTTCTGTAGTCAATGCACACCCTCCATCCTGTCACAGTTCTTATAGGAATCAATTCATTCTTTTCATTTATAATTACAATGAATCCACCCTTCTTGGAAACCACATGAACTGGGGTCACCCAAGGGCTGTCTTAGATTGCATATATAAAGCATGCATTCAACCATTCAGTACTTCTTTTCTGACAACTTCTTTCATTGTTGGATTCAATATTATTTGATTTCAATGGAGGTCTTTGCATTTTCCTCCAAGAGGATTTATGCATGCAGCTAGAAGGACTGTTTCCTTTCAAATATTCTACCGACCAAGCAATTGCTCCTTTGTACTCTCTGAGAATCTTTAGCAGTTTATGTTCTTCAAGCTCATTCAATGTAGTTGGTATAATAATAGGTTTAGCTTTTTCCAGTTCTAAGAAAGCATACTTTAAGTGTCTGGGTAGTTCCTTCAAGGATAACCCTTATGAACTTGTTTCTATTTCTTTTGCCTTCTCTTCATTGCTGCTTGATTTCTCTGTACGATTCTCATTCGAACTGAAGAATGTTTCTTTTAAATAAAAATTGGAAGTCAGAAATTCACAATCAAGATCCTCAAGATACTGGAAATTCATCTCATTTCATTGATTGAATACTAACAATTATTGCCAAAAATTAGTTCAAGACTGATGGGAACTATTATTTCTACGGTCTTACAATCTGCACTTTCACATCTCGCACCTGCTTTCAAGCCATTAGTCAAGTGTACTGGCTTTCTTCCCACACCTTGAGAGTGAGTTCTCCTTTCTTCACATCTATTGAGGCAGCTTTAGTGGCCAGGAAAGGTCTTCTAAGCAGCTGTGGAACTTGTCTATCTTCCTCCATATCCATAACTACAAAGTCTACAAGGAAAATAAACTTTCCCACCTTGATGAGTACATCTTCAAGGACTTCCTCTGGTTGTGTCATAGTCCTATCTGCCATTTATAAGGTAATATTTGTGGGAGTAACCTCCCCAAAGTCGCCTCTCACATCGACAGCTGGCACTGTTGATGCTTGCCCCTGAATCACACAAAGCCTTTTAAAATTCAACCTTCCCAATTGTGCAAGGAATGGTGAAGCTGCCAGGATCCTGCATCTTCACTGGTAGGCTCTTCTGGATTACTGCACTGCAGGTAGCTATCAAATTCACCACTCCTTCTCAAGCAAACCTTTTCTTCTTACTCAGAATGTCCTTCAGAAACTTAGCATAGTTAGGCATCTGAGCCATTGCCTCACAAAAAGGTATATTAATCTATATTTTCTTGAACATATCCAATAATCTAGAGAATTGCTCGTCCATTTTTGCTTTCTGAAGTCTTCGAGGGAATGGAACAATAGGCATGTAGGCTTGCAATTCCTTTTTCCTCTTTAGTTTTCTTTTCCCTCTTTAGTTTTCTTTTCTTCTCCTACTGCAAATTCTGCACCTCTTTTTTCTGTTAGGACAAATTTTCGACAAGGCTACCAAAGACTAAATTAAGTCCTCGACAATGGCACCAAAAACATGTTGATTTGACCTTTTCTATGTGGCGACCCCCGAGCCTAGTCTGACCCGATTGGAGGATCCGAATCGAAACCCAAGGACGCTCGTTTAATTCTTTTTATTTACCGTGTTATTAAATTTACTTTTTCAAAAATGTCGTGACCCGAATCCTCGGTCCGACCTGAATGGCGGATCCGAACCGGAGCCCTGTTTACTCCGACCGTTTTCATTTATCTTATCAAAACATCTATTTATGTCATTTCCTTTTAGAAATTTCATTTACGTTAAAGCATTTTCAAACAGTGGGCCCATAAACATTTACTCTTATACAATTCATTTACAAAATAGTGTATCATGCCTTTACAAAATGATATACAAAAACAATGGTCCAGAGTTCAACTCTTTTGTTCACAAAATATCACATGCTCAAAAGATATGATATGCATATGACGGGGTACATTCTCTATGACTCTGCGCTTCTTGTACTTGGCCTTCTTTCTTGCTTACTCGATACCTGAGCATAGATAAAAACTAAACGCTACATTTTCTATGCTTAGGCTCTGATATACATTCATTCCAATTTTCCAATTTAACTTGACATGCATTTATCATAAAATCATGCCTTTTATATCAAACTATGCTCATGCTTATTCATTTCACTTGCTTTCACATTACAAATCATTGATCATATAACATATGCATTTTCACATGCAACAATTCATACCACAATTCAATTCATGAGATTCAAACGTACACTCATAAAGATGTGTTTATTTTACAAATCCCATTTACACTCATCAAGTTCGTTATTTCATTTTTTTTCTATGCGATTCACATGACGCACTCGCTCGGGTGAATCCTGGCCCTTTTATCATTCCTGCAATGTGCTTACACATTTCACAAATTTTGGTATCATGCCAGATGCCGATTAGTGCACCTCGACATGTGGTATTTAAATGTCATACGTCATTAAGACAGATGTCGATTGGTGCATCCCGCCAAGTGGGACATTGGACAATTTTGGGGTGCCTTCATGATGGATGTTGATCAGCATCCCGCTGTGCTAATTATCTTGTGATATCGATTCAATTCAAGATGTCAAGAATTGACCAATTCGTTTACAATTCAATTAATCTCTCATATGCAATTAATTGTCAACAATTCAATTATCACATTTTTCAATTCCATATGCACTTTCGTAATATCATTTCAAAGATATACTCATTTCAGATTTATTTGGTAAACTACCAAAACACTTGAAATAAGAATAGAGGGTCAGTAAACAAACCGAAGTATCGGCTCTAGTTTCCTTCCCTTCAATCTCGGTCCTAGGTTACGTGATCCTCACCCGTCCCTAATCAATAGCAATCATGCCACTCTTAGGAGATAAACAATTATTATACATTTTTATTGAATGTCGATTAATTTTCGTTAATGGTCTCGGGTTAAGACACTAAGTCTGCCCGAAGACGAATTCGCTGAGGTTCGGTAAGTTTTTCATTTAGTTTTATCCTTATTTGAACCCCCATTAATAATTTATTAGGTTCCTTAAACTATCGGGTACGAACACGCAGGTGTTTCAGAAACAAAATCCGAAACTACCTATCAGGAACATGTCTGGGCCGCGACGCAGCAATCGCTACGGGACAAAGATCTTCACCCTACAGAAGAGGCTACGCCTTGGCGAAACCGAGGGGTGTCCTTTTTGGCCCTTTGGCCTCACTGCGAGGAGGCAACCCTTCACTGAGGCGAAGGACTTTTTTGCGGTGAGGGTACCCTTTGTCGCAGCGAAGGCCCGTTCTTACCCAGTTTTTCTCTTTGCTCCTTTTTGCGATTTTTCACCAAAAATCCTCAAAACTGAAAACAAAATTATGGAAAACTCTCCAAAAGGAATTTTAATATCATCCTAAACCAGCCATGAGCAAAACCCATGGATGGATTAGGGTTTTTCTAACCAAATATCATTTAAAGAGATCTAGGGTTTGTGTAATACCTTGAAATCACTTTGCACTTGCAACCCTAGCTTCCTTCTTCCTTCCTCCTTGCAAGATCTTGCATAAACATGGAGGAATTCACACCAAACTCCAACTATTTCCCTAAAACCCTAGCTTCTCTCTCTCTCTCTCTCTCTCTTTCTTGTCTCCAAAACATTTTTGGCACTTGTGGGAGGTTTATAAGACCAAATGTGGTTTAATACCACTTATCCATTATAAGGCCATGTTTGGCACTTTCATAAATCCCATTTCCCATTTTTGGCATTTTAACTCTTCATTTCACTTTCATTTATTTCACATCAGCATTTAAGCTTATTATTTGACCCTTAGGTCCTCATTTTACAAATTTCCAATTTGACCTTTTTCACTTGGGTTTATTTTCGGGTTCAATCAATTTTTTATTTTAGCATATAGTATTTAATCATATGTTCACATATTCATTTCACTTTTCACAATTTAACAATTTATCAGTTTTCCCGGAAAGACCCAAGTTAGCTCAATTTATACCCGGAATATATAATAAAAATTATTATAAAAATTGTAGGGTATTTTTGGGGCATTACATTCTATATACCAAATTTCCGTCACTACTACGTATGACTATTTAGTACCCGGTAACGACGCCCAAAACTTGTTAATTGAGAAATATAAAATAATGTTTTCTGTTATGTATGTAATTTTTGCATGTTTATATTAGGCCTTATTCTTTGCAAGTGCACAGGCCATACAAGTAATAAAATGGATTTTAAGTCCAGATATCATTCCCATGATGATCTGATGAGCGATCTAAGATCAATTACCCCTACTACTTAAGATCTTTACTATTTGAACCCAAATGGACAAATTGTTTTTTATTAACTAAAGAACGAATGAATGACAAAAATTCAAAATAAATAGAATTGAGGGTTCAATGAGCAAAGTGAACACTGGGAAATAGATCAATGTATAATTATCAATTTCTACATCATTCCACAACGTAGTTCAGCCCTCGGTTTGAAATTTGAACTTGTCAAAGATGCAAGATAGTATAGTTTGGATTCCTCCATACACTATACACTTCGCTAATTAGAACACCATATTCTTTCCAGAAACATGGGTCTAATCAGTTACTTATAGGATTTAATTATCTTTCTAAGAACTGAATATATTTCCTTTCCAGTACTTCATACCCTATTCCTAGGACTGAAAGAATTCTTGCTCCCATAGACAGGATAATACAAGCCTTCTCCAATCTAATTTGTATCTCATCCTACTAATTTGAGTAAACTCTCTATCTCCTTGATTAGATAAATGCTAACATGGGATCAAGATCATTTAATCAAACAGAGGAGAAACCTTTGATCAATTAAACTGCTACATCAACCAACTAATCCTCAATTTCTGAGTAAATTAGTGATCTATCAAAGTAATCTTTTAAAGTTCATTAGTTCCATAATGTTAGTCTACCATACCCCCAAGTAACTGCTCTATACTCTTAGGAATCTCCATGTACGTGTCACTTAGAGGGCCTCCTGGAAATGAGAGCATGATACAGTCCTTTTCTAGGTACAAGCTAGTAATATTCGGAACAGTTAATTTCAAGAAAACACCAATTAAATAAATTCAAAGTTCTAATGATGACAATTTTTCAAGTTGCGCAAAAAATGATAACCAACGTTAGTTCGTTCCTAGAGAGAGCTCTTTCCTTTAAAACAATGACATTGTTTTGTTTGTCCTCCAACTTTTTGTAGTGGTTTGTAGTGTTATGTCACGACAGTCTTCTGTGTCTTTTTCTAGAATTATGTCGTGACATAAAATTTATGTGTCACGACAGAGTTTCTTAGGGTTCAACTTTGTTTTATGTCATGACATAAGTTTGGAATGTCGAAACATAAATTAACTCTTTTGCTTTAACTATGTCGTGATAGTCTTCGAGAATGTTGCGACATTCTAGAGCTCTCTTCAATTAATTTCGCAACATATATCTCTGCCTTCAGCTCTTCATTATGTCACGACATTCTTTTTGTATTTCTTCTCAGTCTTTGTCACGATAATAAAATTCTATGTTGCAACAGAGTCCCTCCACATTTTATTGTGGTTGTCGTGACATAAAACTTCTCTATTGCCACATAGCCTGCTTTGTTGTGCTGACTTCTGAACTTTATGTCGCAACATATTTCCTGCCTTAATCTTGTCATTCTCTGAAATGTTTGTAGCAACATCAAAACCTTTTCCGCGACTAACTTATCTTTACTTGTCTCTTTAGTATGCAATTTTATGTTGCGATATAGTTTTTAAATGTCGCAACATAATTGTACTACCATTTTCTTTGGTCAATGTCGCGACAGAACAAGGGAATGTTGTGACATTCTTCTTTAGGAACTTCTTGGACAATGTCGCGACATAACAATTCATTATCGTGACATAAATTTCTATGTTGCAACATTTATCATTCAATCCTTCTCATATTATGTCGCGACAAAGTTTTGAAATGTCACGACAATCTTTAAACTTCCACTTTGAGTCTAGCCCTGTCTTTGTCGCAACATAAAACTACTTATTGCTACACTGGCCCACTGGTTGCCTTGAACTTTTACTGTGACATTTTAGGATTATGTCGTGAAATTATAAGATTATGTCGTTACATTTCTGCCTTAGTCAGATTTTTCTCTTCTTTTCTTACGAGATTTGCTTCTTTTGTATTCAAAAACTACAAAACACAAAGTTGGTGATTATTCCATAATTCTGCATTAAAAAGAATCATAAACTACTAAAAGAACGCAAGAAAAAAGGACTAAGAATAGATGAGTTTAGGACTCATCAAGTTCCCCCAAACTTAAAGTTTTTCTTGTCCCAAAGCAAAGAAAAGAAAATTTTGTTTGTCCTCAAACAATTCAGCTTTTATTTTTAAAGACATTTTTTTGTTCTGCATTTTATATCTTTTATCTTGAATCCACAACTTAGCTAAAAAAATAGATTAGTTGTAAAATTATGTTTGAACAAGTTTCCCATCTAGAACAAGGAAGATTTTCAAGTAAGTTCACTAAACAGGCAAAAAATTCATATAGTGTAAACAATTCAATTATTTAAACCTGATTTGTAAATGTGTGATGGTCTTCTCTCTTTTTCATCTTGGTAGATTAGTTAATCTTTTGAGACAATATTAAGATAATAAACTTCTCCTTATTTTTTCTAAGTCTCATATGCTTGTTTGTCATATTAATTTTCACTAATGTAGGTAGATACAACCTTCAAGATCAATTAGGTCTTTTAGGCTTGTAATGTGTGGCTTGGGTAATTGGATAGATAAATGAATAATTTAGGCTCAAATTTTACCTAGATTCTACTTAGAACTCAAAACAATTGCCTTCATTCTTCATCCTTTACTTTTCTACCGATGTTGACTTTCAAACAAACCCAAACTTGGTTTGGTGCATCTTTATGCATACTCTTTATTGTGGTGCTTTTTCTTTACCACCTTCAGGCTGTAAATCCAATTCCTCATATTATAAACCTTTTACTTTTCATTTTCTTTCAAG
This sequence comes from Tetrastigma voinierianum, assembly GCA_016808115.1. NCBI lineage: Eukaryota > Viridiplantae > Streptophyta > Magnoliopsida > Vitales > Vitaceae > Tetrastigma > Tetrastigma voinierianum. The sequence goes on along the minus strand of JAEQBH010001040.1, from coordinate 1,323,638 downwards.
GCTTATAAAATAGTGCAATGGTTTCTCTTCTTAAGCTTTCTACCACCCTTAGAGAACTTTGGGTTAGTAATTCCCATACAAGTTGGCATTATGGTACTAGGTGTTGAAACACTCCTAAGAACTTAATTGTTAAAGGGAGGAAGGCTATAAGACAAAACTCATTCCACCTTGATACTTTGTATTTTCACAGCATCTTTTCTTTATTCATTTTCCTCTTTTCATCTAAACTGGCTTTCCTTTCCCATCCTTTATTCTCACCCTCCTTTATAATTGAAAATAATGTTCTCCCAAACTTGTCCTTTTCTATTATTGGTGTACTTTTCATGCAATCTAGGCAAACACGGGTTCTTTACTATAGGATTAGATTTAAGGAAGGATTTAGGCTTTTCATTTGCTTGTTGATGATGAAATTGGCTTTTGGCTCAAATAAGGAACTAAGGTATATGCATATGTATATTATAGGGGTAGGCTTTTAAAGGCTCAAACTTCCAAGGATGGCCTATATGATTTCCTGTTAGTTGTATTTCCTAGGATTTCGCTTTGACTAATAATCTAACAAGTTCTAGGACTTTGGGGAGATTAAACTTTGAAGTTTCTTAGAAGATGTCCCTAATCTTAGCATAATTTGTTTCAGAGGTACTTTTGACCATGTGCATTGTTTTTCAGGATTCACAATAACTAAACTGTTTACAAAACATAATTATATGCCTTATTTGTTCCATCATTTGTTTAATTCTTCCTAATTCTTGATGTTCAACTTATTCAGTGATAAATTTACAACTTCCTTTTTCAATGATCTTACCCTAATTCCATCTATCAATTTTTTTTTTATTTTTTTTTGGTTTGGTTTTTGGACATGTTGCTATGTTGTTGCACAACTCAAAAGCTTACATTAAATCAAGCTATTCAATTCATAAAAATTTAACATAGCATAAGCAACTCAATTAACTCATCATTCAAATTCCACCAAATAATTCACAGCTAATCAACAAATAAACCCATTAAAATTGGTTTCTCTATTATTAAGCAAAGCTAATACAAACAAAAAAGTCATCAATCTTTATTTATTGAAGATCAAGAAATGGAAAATAAAATAAACACAAGAAAACTGTAAGAGAAAAATGGACACAAATTTGTGCAACTGATTTTTTCATTAACATCTTTAGATAATTACAAGTGTGTATTCATGTCAAGCAATTACTCAAGATTTTCATTCTTTTTCTTTTGCTTTTGGGCATTTTGAGGTTTTTGAGGATTTTTCCTTGGCTGCTTCCTTCTTAAAATATTCTTCAACTTCCTCTTCTAGGATTAGTGTTGACCAATTTTCTCATAGACCAAATTTGTTTATTTTTGTTTTATATCTAAAATACCTAACATCAATGCTCCCCAAAATTTATGTCGCTTGTTTCGGGACTGAAATTTAAGCTACTGGTTTTTCTCTCTTTGAAACATGATAAAAATTGCAGATTGGTTTCAAAAGATAAATCGCTGCAAGTGCACAGGTTGTACAAGTAATAAAGTTGATAATTTAGTCCAAGTTATCGTTCCCACAGAGATCGATAAAAAAATCTATAGATCAACTCCCTCTACCAAGCAAGGTCCTCACTATTTGAACTACAAATTTCTAAAGATTGCAATTAAACTAAAACTGGAATGCAGAGACTGAAATAACAAAATGAAAATAGTAAAAATATACTGAAATAATAGAATTGTTGAAATGTAATCCAAACACTGGGAATGTAATCAATGTTCTATTCATAATTCTGTAGCAAGTTCTTTGAAGCATATAGTTTTCATGGGTTTGAATCTTGAACTTGTTCAAGGGCAAGGTAGTATAGTTTGGATTCCTCCATACACTATACATTTCACTATTTAGAGAACCATTTTCCTTTTCAGGACAAATGGGTCTAATAAGTTACTTGTAAACATTTGACCCTCTTTAAGTTATGATTGTTTTTCTTTTCCAATACTCCACAATCATTTCTTAGAATTGAAGTCTGCTTGCCCCCATACACAGGATAACACAAGCCTCCTTCAAAGTAATCGATACCACAATCTTCAAGTTAAGCATAATTATCCCTCTCATTGATTAGAATCTTAGCTAACATGGGATGGAGATTGTTCTGCCGAACTGAGATGACACCTCTAAATATTAAACTGATTCATCATCCAACTAAACCTCACACCATGAGTAAATTAGTGATCTATTAGAGTAATCATTCAAAGTTCATTAGTTCCATAATATTAGTCTAACATACCCCTAAGTAATTGCTCCATACTCTCATAAATCTCCATCTTTGTGTCACTCGGGAGGGCTTCGAAATCGAGTAAGATACAACCCTCAAGTACAAGCTACTAATATTAAGGACAGTTCACTACATGAACAATACTGATTAAATCAATCCAATTCTCAAAACCAAAAACAATCATTTAAATGCTACAACTCATAACCAAAACACTTAGCCCCATTCCTAGCAAGAGCTTAACCTTCCATAACTGGATTACAACTAACAATGACAACCTGATCAGGAAAATTCATTGAAACTGCAATCAAACTGAAGAGAAGGAGAATTTCAAAATGCAAAATCCTATGTTCATAAAGAATATCCAAACAGCTCATTGACTGCTTGCACAGAATCAAAGATCCCTTATCGCCAAGAAATAAAATAACAGAATGAATGAAATAAAATAAAAATTAACCAATAACTCCCATCGAGTACTCCGATGGCGTTTCAACTATTCTTTCACTTCCTATCCCTTTGTTAGTTCAAATACTTTATTTATATACCCATTAATGACACAATGAAAACTATAGTTTGACAATGTATTTATGTAGTCAATTTTCTTTCACAACACATATCCTATACTAAGACAATGGGTCTATCTTTCTGAGGTTAGTCGCACATTTGTTACATATATGGATGCATCCAGTTTTTGGTCCACAAACCCAGCCCATGATAATTCCTTCCATGAAATATCCTTTATATGCTCACTACACTGATACTCCATGTCATAGTTTCCACAATGTCTATGTTCACAACAGCACTTTTCTTTCCAAAATCTTTAGAACACACAAACATCTTTTATCACCATTATAATTTCAATTAGTTGTCTATCTGATTCATATCAGATAAGAAACAACATCAAAAAACCATATTGAATAACGTTATTCTTCACTTGTTCTTCTATCACTACGATCAATTTGAAAATGCAATTTATAGAGTTCTTTGTCGTCGTTTTTACTTTGTCGATAACATAGAAGTTATGTTACACATACCTTTCACTATTCTTCAGGTAGTTCAATTTATTGCGAATAAATTTATCATTTCATCATTTCATGACAAAATTTCTATCGTCAAGAACAAAATTTTTATTGTCGCAACAAACTTTCAGTTGTGCTCAGCTAATGGCCTTATATGATTTTCATGACAAAGTTTCTTAATCTTGCGACAAAGTTCAATAGAATTCCAAGGCATTTCTCTTCAGTATTGTTGCGACATACAATTCGGATGTCGCGACATAAATTTAGTTGTCTTTGCCTAATACTATGTCGTGACAAACAGTAAAATGTCATGAAAAAATTATTTTATTTACAAAGAAATTCTACTAATTCTTTGTTGCAACATAGAATCTGTTGTTGCGTTAATCCCATGGGCATTTGCCCATTTCTTTGTTGCGACAATTTTTTGTTTTGTCACGACAATACGTTTCCTGCCTTAGCCAAATTTGCTACTTTTTCTTTCTTTTCTACTTATTTTCTCTAAAATCCTGCAAAACACAGATTTGGGGGAGTAATCGATAATTTGGCATTCAAATTAGACATTATGCCTTAAAATTTTCATGAAAAATGGGCTTAAAATTAGATGAGTTTTAAACTCATCAGTTAATTCTTTACTTCTTATTGTACCAAAGGTTTTATTTAGGAAATTTCTTGCTGTACAAAAGGTATGTCTCACTCTGGATTAGGTTAGAAAAGTAATGGGAGGGGTTTTGACATCCCGGGAGGCACTTAAAAGGCATACAATTGGATATCTCTCGGGATTTGTGGCGCGGGTAATTTATTTTTGCTTGAGACTATCTTCATAACCCAATCCAGATTCTTTGCATCACTCTCTGTGAGTATACGCTGCCTCTTGGCCAATGATTCCATGAGTTTTCTGTTGTTGACCTGCTCATGAGACATTATCCTTAAACTGTCTCTGCAGTGTTGTAAACTGTTTAGCCACTCTCAATCTCTGGATGTTAACTCTTCCTTGATGGCTTTGTCTCTCTTTTCTAGCATCTCATATAAATTATATTCTTGCTTCCCTGTTTCTTCCTAATAAATTACATCCTTACTTTTCAGCTCATTCATCCACCTTTCATCCCTCTCCTTTATCACCTTATTCCATTCTTCATCCCTTTGCTTTATTTCTTCTTCCCAAGACTGACCTCATTCTCGCCTTCTTTTCTTAGATATTTCTGCCTCTTAATCGCACTTGCAGCTTTGAAGGTTTATCCCTTTCTTTCATTTCTAGCCTCATTTGTTTTAGCATTTCCATCAACTCTGTATTGTTGCTCTGCTGTCTTGAGCTCTCAGTTGTTTCCTGATGGATTTCTCTTACATTCGGGGAAACATTTGATTATTGCCCAAAGAATGCTATTATGTGCCCTGTTTAGTACAGGTTTTGAGCACTTTACACACCACCCGAATTTACTCAAGTTAGCATCGCTATGTCCTAGCTATACTAATGATTGCTTTTGTGGCAAATTTGTAATTTTATGAACCAATCATGCCAGTTATTAACCCACGCCACTAGAACCAAGTTGAACTCAGAGCCATAGCCCGAAAGCAAGAAAGGAGCATATAAGCAACACTCCTAGTACTTCAAGGGTTGCGAATTTCGTAGTATTACGACCTGCAAAGACTGCGAAATTGTTCTCCACAGTTTGTATTTTTCTTGTTTTTCCTGAATTGCCCTTCATGTAATAGTGGCCAATTCATATATTTTTGTAATTTTGCATAGCTAGGACACTATATAATCCCAAGCTACACTATAATAGATATCTTTATCATTAATAAAGCTTTTTGGCGCCAAGCTTTCAGCAGCTCCTGCCTCTTTCCATTTTCCTTCACTTTCCCTAATTTTCTCGCCTGCCAAACAACCTTTGAGGATGACAACTCAGAGGATGAGTGGCTAAAACCCCTTTATCCTTGAAGGGGAAGGCTACTGGACAAAGGATCCAAGGTAAACTAAGGGTTCTCATGTTTTTAACACTTGTATTTACTGTCATTTATGTGTCTCCTGTTAACCCTAGGTTCAAATCCCTTAGACACACTTCGAATGACCTGTACTTGGCAATCTTAGGTTCAAAGTGGATGCTGTCATTAGATCCACCGAGATTTGGTAGCTGCCATTTATTAGCCGCCAGCGTGGGTCAAGGAGAGGTTTCACCGTTCAGACGATCAAGGCAAAGTAAATGTTATCTTTCAAAAGGAACTGTTAGGGGTCAAGGTTTTATAGCCAAAAGAAGATCAGGTTTGGGAGATAACTATAGGTCATCCTCCCCAACGTGAGGAAAAAGGCCCGAGAACTCCTCAGTTACCATTAGAACCCAAAACCAGTAGCCTGATACTTCAAGGGGATTTCTTTTATATTTTACTTCATTTTACTTTCAGTTTCCCAACATTACCCCTCACTGGTTTTATTAACCTCAAAATCCAAATTGAATTCACCATTTTGAACTTCACTGCAAGCCATTTGTGTGAAGAAAACCCATCCTTGTGTTTGACCCTAGATCCATTATACTGCAGTAGCCATGCTACGGCAATAAAAGGTATTAGGTAAAAATTTGTTGATTCCGGATAACCCCCATTAGACCATGAATCAAATGGCGTCGTTGTCGGGGATGGTGCCTAAGTGCAAGTGATGAACTGTTGAATACTTATGATCCTTATCACAAGCATTGGTGAACTATAATCTCTTTCATTATTTCTAGTAGTTCACTACTAGGTTAATTCAATTATATTACTGTCCATATAGATTTTTCTTTTAGCTAACAAAAGAACTCCTTTCGTAGTTGTTTTGTTTCTGTTATGTGCTTTATTTATCATGGTGGCTTATGTTCCAAAGCACAGGAACATGCCAGTGCATTGAGAGAATTAGTATTCCACAAGAACAAGGCTGTGAATTGAACTTAGATAGTGACTAAATGGAGCCCCCACTTGAGGAACAACAAAGCCAGCAAGGAGTGCAGAGAAACCTAAATGCATATAAGTCTATGAGGGACCATATACATCCTCCACGAGTGAGTTCACCCTCATGCATTGTGCCTCCCACTGAAGACATGATTGTTAGACCCTACATTTTGCCACTACTCCCCACTTTCCATGGTATGGAGAGTGATAACCCCTATTCGCATATCTGAGAATTTGAGGAAGTTTGTAACACCTTCAAAGAGGATGCTACCAATTTAGACTTGATGACACTAAATTTTTTTTCCTCTGACTTTGAAAGATTAAGCCAAGATTTAGCTCAACTCTTTGAGGCCAAGGACCATTCGGAACTAGACCGAGATGTAGGCTGAGTTATTAAAGAAATTTTTTTCCACACATGGAACTAACAGTCTGAAGAGGCAAATCTACACCTTCGCAACCAACGAAAATGAAAAATTCTATCAATGTTGGGAAAGATACTTGGAAACCCCCAATGCCTGTCCTCACCATAGCTTTGACACATAGCTACTAGTCAACCATTTTTATGATGGAATGTCCCCCGCCATGAAAAAATTGTTAAAAACTATGTGTGGAGAAGACTTCGAAAAGAATCAGGAAGGCTTTCATGGATTTAACTATGTGGCAGAGGTATCCAAAAGTCAATGAACTAACCCAAGAGAATTGGAGAGAATGAGGCCTGCAACCAATTCGAAGGGGGGCATGTACACCCTCCTAGAAGACATGGAAGTTAAAGCAAAACTGTCAACCTTGGCTAGAAGGTTGGAGGAGCTAGAAATGAGAAATCAACACGAGGTGCGAACAGTTGTTGAGACACCTGTGCCTAACAAGTTTTGCTTCATTTTTCAATCTACTAAGCATCCAGGAGAGCATTGCCCAATTGTTCCTTCAATGAGGGGCATGTTAGCTGAATAAGCCAATGCTGTAGGACAATACAAGCCACCAACCAGTGGCCCATATAGCAACACATACAATCCTAATTGGAGGAACCATCCTAACCTTTCTTGGAAACCAAAGTCTCACCATATGTACCTCCTGCTGCATAACAACCATGTAGATCTTTATCTCAAACACAGCCTACCACTCATCATCATCTCCAGCTGAGCAAAAGAATGAACTCGAGTAAAGTGGTCAGAAGCCTTGTGTGCGAGCGTAAAGCAAATGAATGTCCGTTTGGGTCAAAAAATCTGACACAAATGAGAGCAAAATTGACAAAGGGAGAGCAAAATTGACATAAAGGAGAGTATTTGAACAAGAAAAATTGAAACTCTGCGTATGATATTACAAAAAATGTGATAACCCGTAATATTCAATTGCTAAAGCACCAACCAAACAGCATTTGTGAAAAGGGAAAATTCCCTTCCCAGACATAGCCTAATTCTAGGGGAGTCTATGAAGTAAGCTCTTCCAGTGAACCAACTCCCAGGATAGATGAAGTAAAGGCAGCTATCACTTTGAGGAGTGGTAAACAAATTGAGCAACCTTTGCCCACACCCACAAAAGAAGCCAAAGAAGGAGAGGAAGATGAACCAGAAAAAAATTGTAATCAAAGAAGATGCAGGGAAGAAGAGCACACCCCCACCTTTTCCTCAAGCACTAAAAGGAAAGAAGAAGGCTATCAACCAGGTTGAAATTCTAGAAGTGTTGAGGCAGGTGAAAGCCAACATCCCCTTGTTAGACATGGTTAAACAAGTCCCAACATATGCCAAATTCTTAAAGGACTTCTGCACAGTGAAAAGAGGGTTGAATATTGATAAGAAAGCCTTCCTGACAGAATAGGTCAAGGTTATTATCCAAGACCCAGTGCGTATAAAGACTCAGCCGGTCCTACCATCTCGTTGGTGGAACTTGTGTGTGAGAAGGTACTATTGACTTGGGCTGATGAGCTTAAAAGTCATCTATTTTCGGCCCATTTTTCCGATTGATTTTTTATATAAAGACTGATGAGTATGCAAGAATATGGAATAAATCACCAAACTCAAGCAGCAAGAGTAAATCTGAAGTTAAATTACAAGAAAGGAGCAGAATGTGGCTGTGCAATACTGATATAATCAAACAAGGAAGTCAGTAGCCAGGAGAAGCGTTAAAAGGACTAAAGAATTGATGTCACGGAGCTTTTACGTAAATCAAAATGTGATATTCAGTTGCAACTACAAAGCTCCAGTCGCAAATGAAGCATAATTGAAGACAAAACGAGCTGGGCGTGAAAGAAACTCAAAGGCAAGCAACTTAAATTGATGAAGAAGAAAGATGATGTCGCGACATCATTCGGGAGGTCGACAGAATTAAACCCGTGATAAAGGGACAAATGAGGTCGCTGACACCAAAAAGAAGTTGCTACTTAAGATAAACAATTGATCGAATATTTATGTCGCCGACATCCGATGCAACATGACATCAACATCAATTATATGGCACACATCAGCTTGAAAGGAAACTAAGGTCGCTGGCGATCATCGCCAAAGAAAGAAGGTCGCGACATCATTCAAATGGTCGCGACATCAGTTGCACTGAAAAGAAGGTCGCGACAAGACTTGGCTGTCGCTACATCAACTACACAGAAAGGAAGTTGCGACATCACTGCCGGTCGCAATAAACGCTTGTAAGAAAGAAGGCTTTACGAACACCCGTTGTTATGGCATCACTGCAAAGATTCGAGGTCGCGACATCACAAATGTCATGACAACGTATAAGGAACGTAGGTCGCGAAGATCGCGAGGTTAGCGGCAGCATCCACGCAGTTATCGTAAGGTCGCGATAACATTGAGCCGCCGCTGACATCAAAAACAAAGAGGTAAGGTCGGACGCCGCAGCCGCCTCACATCGCCCAAAGAAAGCAGGTCATGACGCCATCGTCGCCGCGACATCGCCCACCAGCACATGTCGCGATCAAACAAAGGCTTCGCGACAAAGATCGAGACAATGAGGTCAAGGATAAAGAATTGATGTCGCGACATTCAACAACCAACTGGCCAAAGAATCAAGTCCAAAAAGAGGTGCATCGTAAAATTTAGGGGCCTAACTTTAGAACCCTATAAATACGTAGTCAAGCATCGAAGGAACGCAATGGGGCGACTAAAGAGAGATCCGAAGTGTCAAGGCTCCTTATTTTAATTCTTCTTTTATTTTTTAGATTAGTTCTGTATTTTTGTTTTAAATTTGGATCTCGAATCTAGTCATAAAGCTTAGCCAATGCAAATTTATATTTCTTCAAATTACCGTCCGTTCTTCAATTCCGCATTCACCCTTGATTTCGAACTACCGCCTCTACGTTGGTTTCTCGATCACAGTTTCAATGTATGGTTTCTTGACCGCTTCTCATTACAAAGGGTTTCGATCAGCAAGCCAATGTATGGTGTAATCGCAATTTAGAAACCCAAATTCTTCCATCGAAAATGACTCTATCGTCGCACCATCTTTCCCGCATAATTTTATTCCTCGACGGTGAACTTCGGGCTTGTAAATCTACTTGCCGGTTTTGTTTGTTTCGTGGAATTGATCCGAACATCGTTGTTGCCTACCCATAAAACGGATTGTCTCGAGCTCGATTTCCAGGAGACTGATATTTACAGAATATATCTATAATGAGAATTGATTTTGTATAGAACCCTATTTGGTGATTTAATGTGTCTGTGGTGATTAAATTAATAAATCCTCTTTCACTTGAGACTTGAAATGAGTTGAACGACATTTATCAATTTAAACATGCAAGAGTTCGCCATTCTAATAGTGAATTCAATCCCGTGTTAGCAAGGATCTAATCAAGGAAAGAATGCTCATTCTAATTTTTGAGGATCTATAGTCCAAGATAGTGTAACCGTGCAATGACTAAAGGTTAGGAGCTCAGGTTTACAGTCCGTGTTGTGGGTATGAAAGTATTGAAAAGAAAATACCTAAAACAAGGTGACCTAGATAGTGCAAGATCTAACCCACTGTCTTCGAAAGAAAGAGTCAAGGTTAGATAATGAATAGTGGAGTTTGGAAAGATCCAGTTGCACTTTCATATTCCGTGGACTAGTTTTAAATCTGTGGTTCATGAAGCAAAATTACAGTGAAATCTGAAGGATTTGATGTTTCACAATAGTTTTTTTTCAATTGGCTCTTTGCAAACAACTGTTCAATCTAAATTTATTATTTTATTATTTCGCATTCATTTCATTTTCAGCATCAATTTTTTAATTTTTTTCATTATTTTAAGGCTTTCAAAACAAATTCAAATTGTCTATCATTGTCCAAATAGTATAGAGCTTGATTAGTCAGGGTAGTTGATTGAAAATTCTTGAGATCTCTGTGGGATCGATATCTGGACTAAAATCCACTTTATTACTTGTTCGAACTGTGCACTTGCAGAATCATGGATCAAAACAAGGAAGAAATTTATCCAACATTAAGGAAACCATTTTTAATCAGTATACTTGTAAAGAAAAATAGCGAACAGAGTTTCATGGCAATTATTGCTGAGGATTAGACAATAGTCCTTTAGTGATCGTGTCATAAATTTTGTATATGTCTTTTGGTCCAATCAACAAGTTTTTGGCGCCGTTGCCGGGGATTAAACAATAGTCCTTTGGTAATAGTGTCATAAATTTGTATATATCTTTCGCCTACCGAACAAGTTTTGGCGCTGCATCGATTAAACAATAGTCCTTTGGTAATAGTGTCATAAATTTGTATATCTTTTGGTCCACGAACAGGGGCCAGTGTCAACCTGCTGCCTTATTCAATTTACAAGTAGATGGGTTTAGGAGAGTTGAAACCTACTACCGTTACATTATCCCTAGCATACAGATCAATAAAAATTCCTAAAGGCATTGTTGAGGATATCTTGATACAGGTGGACAAATTCTATTATCCTATAGATTTTGTTGTTCTTGACACATATCCGGTTGCAGAGGGACCCAATTATGTGCCCATCATCCTTGGCATATCTATGGCTACTTCAAATGCACCGCGAATCGAATGGAGTAATGCAGTTAACATTTGGGAATATGACACTGGAACTTAATATTTTCCACTCGAGCAAGAAGCACATGCCCCTAATGGAAGAAGATCAAGGATGTCCTTATAGGTGAATAGTATCAGCTACAACAGCTACAGGAGGGGGTGATAGAGGAAACAGGAGAAGTTGCTGATGAGTTATAGGATGCTGCAGAGTCTTGTGCAATGCATGGACCATGGAGAAGAAAGGAAGAAATACTTCCTTTGTTGACTGAAGAAGACAGTAACAATGGAGACATCATAAAACCTCAACAACTTGACCTCAAACCACTCTTCCTGTAGAGCTGAAATATGCATTCTTGGATGAGGATAACCACTGCCCAGTGGTGATTTCTTCACTACTAAATACCCTACAGGAGGAAAGTCTTCTGGAAACCCTCAGGAGATGCAAGCAAGCCATTGGATGGTAAATTTCCGTTTTAAAAGGAATTAGTCCTTTGGTTTGCACTCATCATATATACACAAAGGAGGAAGCCAAGCCAGTGAGACAACCATAGAGGCTACTAAATCCACATATGCAAGAAGTGGTGATCACTGAAGTTCTCAAGCTCTTGCAAGTTGGCATCATTTACCCGTTTCTGATAGTACCTGGGTGAGTCCAACTCGGGTTGTTCCAAAGAAATCAGGGATGACCACTTTTCAGAATGAAAAAGGAGAGGACGTGCCCACCCACCTTACCATAGGTTAGAGGGTATGCATTGACTATAGGAGATTGAATGAAGTGACAAGGAAAGATCATTTTCCTTTACCATTCATTGATAAACTTCTGGAGAGAATTTTTGAGCACCCATTCTACTGCTTCTTGGATGGTTATTCTGGATACTTTCAAATTGATATTGTTGCAGAAGACTAAGAGAAAACCACCTTCACTTGCCCATTTGGCACGTATGCCTATAGGAGGATGCCCTTTGGCCTTTGCAATGCACCTGCCACTTTCCAAAGGTGTATGCTTAGTATTTTCAATGATTTGGTGAGCGTGACATGAGGGTAGCATGGATGATATCACCTTATATGGTGATACTTTTGAGAATGTCACCAACCTTGGAAACTCGTGCTCCATCGATACTGAAAAAACTTGGTACTAAACTGGGAGAAATGCCATTTTATGGTGAATCAAGGGATCGTCATGGGGCATGTTATCTCCAGTAAGGGGATTGAAGTTGACAAGGACAAAGTTTAGTTGATAGCTAAGTTACCACCTCCCACAAGTGTGAAGGCAGTGAGACAGTTCCTTAGGCATGTAGGCTTCTACAGGAGGTTTATCAAGGATTTTTCGAAAATATCCAAACCCTTGTATGAGCTACTGGAGAAGGATGCTAAATTTGTGTGGAGTGAATCCTGCCAAAAGAGCTTTTAAGAGTTCAAATCCCACTTGACAACTGCATCTATAGTAAGAGCACCAAACTGGTAGCTGCCTTTTGAGGTAATGTGTGATGCAAGTGATCTTGCTATCGGAGCAGTTCTTGGACAGGGAGAAGATGGGAAACCCTATGTGGTCTACTATGCAAGGAAAACTTTAAACAAAGCATAGAGAAACTACACTACCATAAAGGAGCTGCTAACAGTGGTCTATGCCTTGGATAAATTTCATGCATACTTGGTGGGATCAGACATCATTATTTTTACAGATCATTCCACCGAATTACCTCCTACTGCCAAGATGCCAAGCTAGGACTTCTTATTAGATGGGTCATTATGCTCCACACCAAGTTGTAGATTAAAGACAAAAGGGGGTAGAGAATGTCAGGCGCATCATCTCTCCGTGATCGAATTTATAACACACAACACTCACATACTATCTAATCAATGATGAATTTCCGAGGAGTCTCAAAGAGCAAGTGAAATGCTCCATGGTATGCTCACATTGCCAATTTCTTAGCAACAGGAGAAATCCCATATGAATGGAAGGCATAGGACAAGAAATACTTCCTCGCAAATATCCACTATTTTTATTGGGAGGAGCCATTTCTATTCAAATATTGTGCAGACCAGATAATTAGAAGATGTGTGCCTGAAGGAGAAAAGTGGGGGATTCTCAACCACTGCCATGAAAATGCTTGTGGTGGCCATTTCGCTTCACATAAAACAACCATGAAAGTGTTTCAATCTGGATTTTACTGGCCTTCTCTCTTCAAAGATGCTCATAACATATACCGGGGGTGCAGTAGATGCCAAAGACTTGGGAAGCTTTCTCGCCGTCACATGATGCCCTTGAACCCGATCTTAGTAGTAGACTTATTCGATGTTTGGGGTATTGATTTCATGGGACCATTCTTGGTATCTTTTGGGTATTTGTATATCTTGGTAGGCGTTGACTATGTATCCAAGTGGGGCCAAAGAGATTCCCCATGAAGTAGTCAGACTTGTAATAAGGTGGTGATTAGTACCCAAATAGTGCTATTTTGAGCCTTGTTTATTGCAGGTTTTAAGCACTTTTTTGTGTACTAATCAACTTAAATAACCCAATTAGGACAAAGCAATTCCCTACAAAGTAACTGACCACAAGGTGGTGATTAGTACCAAAATAGCAGCATTGAAATTCTCGTTTAGTCAAGAAGTTTTAAGCACTCAGGTACTAATCAACTTAAAAAACCCAATTGATACAATTACATTTTATGGCTATTTTTGTAAGTTTTGTAGGCCAAATAGTTTATCGAGTCGATTCAAACATCGACGAACCCCGAGCCGAACCTCGAAGATGCATTATCATTTCGTAAGACATTTGGAGCAAAATGCAAGAGAATAAGAAATCGTGGAATTTCGTCAAGCTGCGAAAAATTCGCAACCCGTACTCAGAGGGTTGCGACTTTCGCAACCTGCGAAATTTCACAACACCTTCCCCGCACCGCCGCTTGATTGCTTTTTGACCTCGCTTTCTTTAGCTTTCTTGTACAATCACTGATGTAATTTTGGTTCCTTTACACATTTTTGTAATTTTTGGTATTTAGCACCCATAAGCTCAAAACAAGCTTGCAACATCAACTTCAACTTTAAGTCCATCAATCAATTACCAAAATTGGCGCCTAAATTTCCTCTCCTCCCCGTGTGATTTTCGCCCCTTTCCTCCACTTTCTTGCTTTTCTTGGTAGGCCAAACACCTCACGATGTGAGAAATCAAGAGATGCTTGGCTAAACCCCCCTCATCCTTGAAGAGGAAGGCCACTGGGTGAAGGTTTGAAGGTAAAAACATTGTCCTCATGTTCATAACGCAAGCATTTATGACCTTTTACGTTTCTGCATCTCACATTTATGTTTGAATCAATGTGATGTACTCTAAGTGGTCAGTACTTGGCAAGCTTTCAAGGCTCAGTGGATGCTCACTACTAGATCCACTGATGCCCAGTTAGTTGTCATTTATGAGCTCCTGTAGGTTAGATCCAGTGATGGTTTTAACTACTTTGAAACATAAATGGCTAATAAATGCTATACATTAGGAGAAAAACTTTGTGGTTTAGGTTTAGTTAATGAAGATCCTGGGCTCGAAATGACTATAGGTCATCCTCCCCAACGCGAGGAAAAGACCCGAGGACATGTAGGATATCTTAGAACTCTAACCTAGTGGCCCGAGACTTCAAGGAGCTCTCTTTTAACTTTTATTTCAATTTATTTCCAGTTTCCAAACATTCACTTTCACTGTATTTGCAAAAATTCTGAAATCCAAAGAGGAAACACCATTTTCAATCCACTGCAACCCTTCTCTCATGAAGAAAACCCATCCCCGTGTTTGACCCTAGACCACTATACTCGTAGCTCTGCTACGGTAGTAGGAACCCTAGGATATAAATTTTTGTTGATTCCTAGAGACGCCTCACCGCCAAATCGAATCAAATGACGCCATTGTCGATGGTGCCCTGTGCGAGAAAGAGAGTCGTGAACCCTGATCTACATCACAAGTATTGGTGAATTCTCATTTATTTTTATTTATTTTTATTTTACCATTTTTCCCCATTTATAGTTCATCAAGTAGGAATTTAATTTTGTACTGTGTATATGCATTTTCCTTTGCTTTTATTTTAACTACAACATCAACCTTTTGGTAGCCTTGTTTTTGTCAGTTTCGCTTTGTTTATGTTGTGGTTCATATAGCACTTACGAGAAGTGGGACATAAACACTCGCAGCAGATTGGAAAGGCCTGCTCCGCTTGAACAAGGGTGTGAAATCGCTTGCACAACAAACTGATAGAGTTCTACTTGAAGAGCAAAGAGAGCTAACAGCTTAAAGGGAGCCCAATGCCTACAAATCAATGAGGGATCACATACACCCACCAAGGGTGAGTTCACCCTCATGCATTATTCCCCCTGTTGAGGATGTCACAGTGAGGCCTTATTTGGTGCCCCTGCTCCCAACCTTTCATGGCATGGAAAATGAAAATCCATACACGCATATCCGGGATTTCGAGGAAGTTTGCACGACTTTTAAGGAGGGTGCAATTGATATGGACTTGCTCAAGCTGAAAGCCTTCCCTTTGACCCTCAAAGACAAAGCCAAAATTTGGCTTAATTCACTAAGGCCAAGGACCATAGAATCGCGTAGTTGTAGGCGTAATTTTGAAGTTCTTTAGTGCACACAAGACCAACAATTTTGAAGAGTGCACCCACCTTTGCAACTCATTGCTGAAAAATTTTACTGCTAGGAAGTTGCATTCAAACCATCGCAGATGCCTCACCATGGCTTTGACACATGGATTCTAGTAAACCACTTCTACGATGGAATGTCCCCTGCCATGAAACAACTCTTGGAGACCATGTGTGGAGGGGACTGCCTCAGCAAGAATCCTGATGAAGCCATGGACTTCCTCAACTATGTTGATGAGACCTCCAAAGCTTGGGATGAACTAAATCCTAGGGAAACTGATAGACATAGGCCACTAGTAAACCAAAGGGGAGGCCTATATTCACTAGCGGAGGATGTGGAACTAAAGGCTAAGTTATCCACCCTAACCAGAAGGATGGAAGAACTTGAAATGAGAATCAAGAGAGGTACGCATGGATCGAAATACCGCTACTCTCCAACCGTGCTTCACTTGCCAATTTACTAGTCACCAAGGAGAGCATTGTCCAATTTCTCCCTTAGTAAGGGATTTGATGGCTGAACATGCAAATGTTGTGGGCCAAAATAGGCCACCAACTGATGCCCAGTATGGAAACACCTACAATCCCAACTGGAAGAACCACCCCAACCTTTCCTGGAAGCCTAAACCTGCAGCATATGTTCCCCCAAGTGCATAGCAGCAGCAACAGTATGGGTCCACCTCTCAACAACAGCAACCACCATCCTATTCCCCAATAGAACAGACTATAATGAATTTGAGTAAGGTGGTGGGCAACTTTGTGGAGGAACAAAAGGCAGTGAATGCCCAAGCTAGTCAAAGAATTGACACAGCGGAGGGCACACTCAACAAGAAGATGAACAACTTGCAATCAGAGGTTTCCGTATTTCCTGCAGTAAACAGATAGGTCACGAATTCTCAAAAAATAGATAACCTACACACCAATCTCCAGATTATCCAACTCGCATGTAAAGAAGGAAAATTCCTCTCAGACACAAACCAAACCAGGATTTCATGAAGTGAGCTCCTGCTGCGGAGCCAAATCTAATGAATGAGGTTAAGGCAATCATCACACTGAGGAGTGGAAAAGAGCTTACACAGCCAGCACCCAAGACAATAGACCCAAGGCAGGAAGCTAAAGAGATTGAACTGCAGGAGGTGTGTGACAAAGGCATCAATGAGAAAATAAGACATCCCACCTTTCCCTCAAGCACAAAAGCCAAAAAAGAAGGCCATTAATTAGCTGAAATGTTAGAAGTGTCGAGGCAAGTAGTTAGTCAACATCTCTCTACTGACATGATCACAAGTCCCCACCTTATGCAAAATTTTCAAGGACTTGTGCACAAAGGAAAAGAGGGCTAAATGTCGATAAGAAAGCCTACTCCGACCAAAAGCCGCGCCATTATCCAACGAAGACTCATGAAATATAAAGATCCGGTTGTTCGACCATCTCTGCTAATATAGAGGCACTTGTGTGGAGTAGAAAGTAATCGCTAGATCCGTGCAAGCGTGAATCTCCTCCCTATTCGATGTACAAGCAAAATTTCGGGTTGGGAGAGCTAAAGCTCCACTCCATCACACTATTCTTGTTGATAGCCAATCAAAATACCTAAGGATATGGAAGATGTCCTCGATACAAGTGGACAAATTCTACCATCCAAGATTTTATTACTTGACATGTAACCAGCAGCAAATGTAGGCCAATTATGTACCTATCATCTTAGAGAGACCATTCTTGGCCACCTCCAATGAAATTATCAATTACAGGAATGGTGTCATACAACTCACCTTCGAAAACATGACCCTATAGCTCAACATCTTCCACCTAAGTAAAAAGCACATGCAACCAGTGGAAGATGTCCTGCATAGCATGCATCATCGACACCATCCCTTGAACAAGCCGATCGCCAGGGATGCAGGATATGTTAACCGGCAGCGGCTAAGGTGCGTAAGAGCAAAGCAGGAAGCATACATGAAATCTGTGCAGGGGCACTTAAGAAGGAAACATGAAATTTTACCGTTGGTAATCGAAGAGGAAATCAGTGAGCCCCAAAAAATGGAGCTCAAACCCTGCTTCGGAGCCGGCGCATGCTTATTTGAAGAGCAGAGCAAAGGTCCGGGGCGGGTCATTTCCATCCCTTGCTCAAGAGACGCATAGGAGGGGTAGCTCGCCGCTCTCGTCTCTCGAGAGAACAAGCAAAGCCCGAAGGAATATTACCGATTTGAAGGGCATTAGCCCAAAGAAGGTGCACCCACCAACTTTATATTTCTTAGAGGAGGAGGCAAAGCCAAGTGAGGCGTACCACAAAGAAGCGCTGAACCCACATATGTAAGAAGTGGTTAGAGCGTATCTTAAAGTCATACAGGTCGGCATCATATACCCCATATCAGATAGCACCTGGGTGAGTCCGACCCAGGTGGTGCCTAAGAAATCAAGGGTAACCACGGTGCACAATGAGAAAAAAGAAGAGATACCCACTCGCCTTACCACGACTTGGAGGGTATGCATTAATTATCGAAGGCTAAATGAAGTAACACGGAAGGATCACTTCCCTCTACCATTCATGGATCAACCGCTCGAGAGGATTTCTAGCTACCCCTTCTATTGTTTCCTGGATGGCTATTCAGGATATTTCCAAATTGAGATTGTTGCAGAGGACCAGGAAAAGACAACCTCATTATGCCATTGCACGTATGCATACAGGAGGATGCCCTTTGGCCTTTGTAATGCCCCTGGCACATTTCAACGATGTATGCTCAACATTTTCAACGATTTGGTAGAGCGCATTATGGAGGTTTACATGGACGATATTACAATCTATGGAGGGAGTTTTGAGGAGTGCCTAATCAACCTGGAAACTGTCCTGCACAGGTGCATAGAGAAACACCTGGTGCTGAACTGGGAGAAATGCCATTTTATGGTCAGCCAGGGCATTATATTGGGGCATATTATTTCGGAGAAAGGAATTGAAGTTGATAAAGAAAAAATTGATTTGATTTCCAAACTACCCCCCCACCCCCACAAATGTTAAGACTGTGAGGCAATTCTTGGGGCATGCAGGCTTCTACAGGAGGTTCATACAAGACATCTCAAAAATTTCCAAGCCACTTTATAAGCTTCTAGAAAAAGATGCCAAGTTTGAGTGGGATGCAGAATGCTACCAAAGGTTTGAAGAGCTCAAGGCTTACTTAACCACTGCACCAATAGTGAGGGCCCCTAATTGGTAGTTGCCTTTCGAGGTTATGTGCGATGCAAGTGACCTCACTATCGGAGCGGTTCTCGGACAAAGAGCAGAGGGAAAACCGTATGTGGTTTACTATGCTACCAAAACATTGAATGAAGCTCAGAGGAATTACACTACCACCGAGAAAGAATTGTTGTAGTCTATGCTCTGGACAAGTTTCGTGCGTATTTGATAGGGGCAGAGATAATCATCTTCACAGATCATTCATCTTTGAAATATCTGCTCACTAAGAAAATTCCAAGGCTAGGCTTATCAGATGGGTCCTCTTACTACAAGAGTTCAACCTGCAGATTCGATACCGATGGTGTGGAAATGTTGTTGCCGATCATCTTTCCACTCAACCATAGTGGACACAACACCCACAACCCTCCAATCTATGACGACCCCAGAGGAGTCTCTAACACCGTGACAAGGTTCGGTTTGCTCACATTGCTAACTTTTCGTAATAGTGGAGCTACAATGTAATGGAAAGCACAGGACAAGAAGTTCTTCCATGCAAAAGTCCATTCCTACTATTGGGAAGAACCCTATTTGTTCAAATACTGTGCTGATCAAATAATCAGAAAGTGTGTGCCGGAAGGAGCACAAGAAGGGATACTGTACCACCGCCATGATAAGGTTCGAGGTCATTTCATCCCGCAAAAGTAATGAAGGTGTCATACAGGTTTTTATTAGCCTTCTTTGTTTAAGGATGCCTATACCATGCAAACAATGCGACAAATGCCAAAGGTTGGGAAAATCTCTCATCATTACATGATGCCACCGAACCCCATTCGGCTTGTCGAGTTATTTGACATTCGTGGCATCGACTTCACGGACCATTTCCTACTTCCTTCCTGATATACTTACATTCTTATAGAGTTGACTATGTGTCGAAGTGGTCAAGCAAAGGCTAGAGCACAGACCACAAGACCGTATTGAAATTTTAAAGGAGAACATTTTCCGATTCTGGAGTCCCCAAAGCCATAATCATGATGGAGGTTCACATTGCAAATAAACCTTTGAGAATATCCTATCTAAGTATGGTGTCAAGCACAAGGTTGCCACCCCTTATCATCCTCAGACCAGTGGCCAAGTAAAGCTAGCCAATAGGGAATTCAAGACTATATTGATGAAAGTGGTGAACTCAAACAGGAAGGATTGGTCTCTGCTTTCTTTGGATTCCTTTGTGGGCATACGTAAGATACAAGACCATCCTTGAATGTCCCCTATCGCCTAGTTTACGGCAAGGCATGCCACCCTCGCTTGTGGAAATTGAACATAAGGCGTGTGGGTACAAAAAATCGACCGACATAGGAAGAGCTGGCCTTAAAAGACTCCTTGATCTCAATAAGTTAGAAGAGCTTAGGAACGAAACCTACTTCAATTCGAAAATTGTGAAGGACAAATTAAAGAAGTGGCATGATCAGCTCATATCCCAGAAGAACTTCAATCAGGGGGACTAAGTCCTACTCTACGACTCCAAACTCCACTTTTTTCCGGGCAAGCTCAAATCAAGATGGATTGGACCATTCATCATTCATCAAGCATACCCCAATGGTTCAGTAGACCTGCTCAACCCAAATGATAATAGAGTGTTCAAGGTAAATAAGGCAGAGGAAGCCCCTATGCTACGCAAAGACACTACGTGCATGAGTGAGATTCTCCTAGACCCCATGAAACCTCGTGCTACATATTTAGAGTAATTTCAGATTCGTGTCACTAGATTTTTTGTGATCATTCATTTAGCTTCGTTTTTCTTTTCAAAATTTTCTCTTTCAAGAAGTTTAATTTCACATTCGTGTCAAGTGCCATGTTAGCTTAAATCCACTCCAGATCACGACACCTCCTCACCGTCTGTGCCGAGGATCTATTCTTCATCGCCCACCGACCGGAGGTACTACACTTCCTCCACTAACTTTACAATCCACACCCTATCAAGGGATAATGGCATACTAGAGGGGAGAGGGAGGAGAGCAAGGTTGGAAGTGATGTTCACATTATTTAAGTTCTTTCTCGTACTTCACCTCTACAGTGCCTTTTAGTGCTTGTTGTTTACTCCATTTTGAAAAAGAAAAAAAATTTAGTGAAATACATTGTTATATATTTCATACAGCTCCATTTTTCTACTCTTTTCGAGAACCAATTTGGCCTCCATTTTTTTTTTTTTACGGTTCGCTTCTCCGTGAGCTTTGAAAAACGAACACTGTATAATACCATCAATGCTAGACTAGTTCCATGCATGATTGAGTTGTTGATCAGTCAAGACCTGCATTCAACCCTTATCTTCCACCATTAGCTAACCACACACACAGTGCACATCAGTTTTCTTCAATAGGCTGAGAAGCTGCATACCCCCCCTTACTTTGCAAAACAAGCCTTAGCTTCGTTGGCCACCTATAATAGGTTAAGGTTCCCCATGAAGTCTTCCAAACCAAAAAAATAAAAAAAAATAAAAAAAATAAAAAGAAAAAGAAAATAGAAAAACAGCGGCGCTTTGCCTTGAAACCCGAGCACGGTCCGAGGGGTCTACGACGAAAGCCTTTAAAGCCTGGTTCCCTAAACCAACTGGTTGGGAGCCACTGACTTAGTGCTCAAGCATGGGTGGATGGGTGGAGTTTAGCGAGTTGTAAAATGGAATTTCTCAAATCATTCGAGTCCGGTGAAACTTGTAGAGTTAGTGGTCAAAAGATCTCGACTTGATGCCCTAAACCTTACTGTCGGGAGTCATCGTGATCCCCGTTACGCCGGACTTTGGTGAAGTCAGTTCTACCATTGCATCCTACAACATGCAAAGGTGTGAAATAAGAGTGGAACCGGATCTATTTAGGATGGTTAATACTTCCAAGGCATCGGGTAGTAGCTTTGTCGAGAGCCAGCCAGCCTTATTTGTCAAAATCACCCAAACACTTAGATTTTCGTGGAAGTTCACAGGTTGATTTCCTTGGAATGGAGTATATATTTATTCTCCTGTTTCGCTTTTAAAAGTGTGGTCCCAATTTTTCATACTGAGGGTAGGGCATTACTTATACACACACTTTTGTTTTTTTGAATAGACAGTCCCCTTTTGCATACACATAGCCTGCATGATCTTCCTTCTTTTTATCATTGCTAAGGGACTAGCAATATGTCGGTTGGGGGAATTGATTAGTACCCAAATAGTGCTAAGCCTTGTTTATTGCGGGTTTAAGACTTTTTGTGTACTAATCTGACTTTAACTAACGATTGATACATTATGAGGTGTCGGCACCTTTCGATCACATTTGCTATTTTGTAAGTTTTGTAGGCTGATAAAATGTTTTCTTATTAGATTCAGGGGCGTACTGCGGCGCGAACTCAGAAGTGATCATTGACATTTGGGCAAATCACAAGAAGGAAGAAAGCGTTGATTTGGCAATGTTACGAAAGTGCGCAGCACAGCAAATTCCTGGGGTTGCGAACCTACGCAACAGTCTGCTCTTGCTCCCTACCTTTGCCCAGTTTGATTGCTTTTTGACGCGCGCATTTGGCTTTATTCAAATACCTTGATGCAATTTATAGTTTCACTTTCATGTTTTAACCATTTCCTTGTATGTGACGACACCTATATAAGCTGGGTACGACTTGTAACATCAATCAACTTTCTATCCATCAATCTTTCGATGAAATTGGTGCAAATTTACTCTCCTCCCTACTGTAAATTTTCTCCTTTCCTCCTTTCTTGCTTTTTCTGGTAGCCAAACACCTCTTTGATGATGAAATCAAGAGATGGCAGCTAAACCCCCTCATCCTTGAGGAAGGCCAGGTGAATGTTTGAAGGTAAAAATACGTCTCATGTTCATACTTAGCGAGAATTTGCCAGCGGCCTTTTACTGGTTTCTACGACTCACATTTAGGTTTGAATCATGATGTACCACAAATTAGCGATGCAGCAAGCTTTCAAAGCTCGATGATCACTGCTGATCCTCAATGCCCGATTAGATTGTCATTTATGAGCTTACTGCGAGAGTTGATCCGATGATGGTTTAACGCTTGAAGGCATAATGACAGCTAATAATCTTATACATTAGAAGAAAAACTTTTAGGGTTTAGATTTTAGAGCTAAATGAAGTTTCAGTTCGGGAAATGACTATAGGTCATCTCCCAGCGCAGAGGAAAGACAGGGACATGTTGTGATATCTTAGAACTCTAACATTGGCTGAAACTGGAGATATAACCTTTTATTTTGTTTCTTTCAGGTTCCAAATATTTCACTTCTTTGTTTTTCAAATCTCTCAATCTGAAAGAGAAACTTTTATTTTTCGTTGATCACTTTGCCAACTCTTCTCTCTGAAGAAAACCCATCCCGTGTTAGACCCTGAACCGCCTCTTCTTGCATTAGCTCTACTCGTGATGGAACCACTAGGATAAATTTTGTTGATTGTGCGGATCCTTTCATGAGCCAGAAAACTATGAGATCAAGTGATCTTGATTTGAAGAAAACGTCTTCTCGGTGGTACCTAAGGCCATAATTAGCGATGGAGGGCTCACATTTCAAACAAACCCTTTGAAACTCTCTCTAACTAAGCATGGGTAAACACCATTAAGCCACCCTTACCAGCCATCGAAACTAGTGGGCCAATTGGAGCTTGCAGCAGAGAAGTCGTATTACCGATGAAAAATGGTAACATACCGCAAAGCGGGAAGGATGAACCTTAAAGCGATGGCTATCTTTGCTAGACCTCTGGAGATGTAGCGCTTGAAGACAATTCTTCCGAATCTTCCCCCTGCTCCGGCTTAGTTTTATTCGCGGCGTATGCACCTGCCATGAGAAATGGAAATACCGGCATGGTGGCGATCGAAGTTGAACCTAGACTTATGAAGATTAGGCCTCGAGGTTCCTCGACATCAATGAATTGAAGGCTTTGAGCGTCACCACTAATGGAACTCAAAAGAATAAAAGATGGGTTGAAAAAGTGGCATGATAGATGGTCAGTTTGGGAAGAATCTTGAAAGGGGATACGAAATCTTTGCCTCTGCGGTTCATTTGCGTCTCTTTGCGCGATCGTCAAGATGTTGGTCCTTTCATCATGATGCGCATCAGTGGAAGCGGATTGGAATTGCTAATTTCAAGGACAACCGTGTTCAAAGTGTGATGGTTCAGGAAGCAAACATGTCTCGGTCCCTTTCGCGCGAACCAGGGGAGCTCACCTGGCTTGACTATCGGAAGTTTGAAAGCTACCTTGAGTGACTAGTCATCACCGAGACTAAAAATTACTCGCTTTCTGGTTTTGCTTATTTCATGATTTATTGTTTCCTTCATGCTTTCTTCGTTTTAGCCTATTTTTAGTTGTAGTTGTTCACTTTTCTATGCTCTTATTCATAATTTTGGTGTTTCATTTTGCAGTTGTTATTTTAAAGAGGGAAGCAATTTTTAGTAAGCTGGTGGCCATTTTCCACAAGGGTTGCAAAATTTTGCATCCCCACAGAAATTCATGGTGTGAAATTACTGTGACCCTTGAAATTTACGCGAGGTTTGCGAATTTTTTTGATCTGCTAATTTATGACTCTTCAGTCCCACCTTTTGATTAGAGTGTGGCCAGTTTGTCCTCCCCGATTCACTAAACTACTAACTTTGTGGAGCGTTTATGGACACTAAGTAACTAGGCTCTTCAGGCTTCTCCCAACCCTTTATAAACATCCACTACTTTATTATTGAATTCATTTCCCATTTCCTTAGAAGAAGAAAATCCTGCGGAATTAAAACCACTTACGTTTGCCTAATATCTCCATCCTTCTCCCAATTAGGCTATGGAGAAGACCCGTGGTGGACATAGTTCCAGCTATAGGCCTTGCATGCGGTCTTCTTCCCCAACTCCAGTCGTTGAGCCTCCTTTGCTTCTTGGCGGCTCAGCTCTGCTTGATCCTGCCCCACAATCGCGAATTTGCTGGTCGACCCTACCTAATGCCCCCGCAATCCTGTTGCCTTGGTTCGGCACGGATACGAGACGAGTGAGGCACCTGCTCTCTCATCCTCGTAGCGGCGGAGTCCAGGAGGCCGCCTCGAACTAAGGCTCAGGCTTCGAGGGTCGTTAGATCCTGCAGTTCACGACCCTGGGAGCACCCTTCATCACCATAGGGTTTAGTTTCGACATTCCTGAGTAGGTCTCTAGGCTCCATTATCGAATGACCTATCCTCAGCTGCGGCCCATTCCGGGCAATTACGTATGAGTGGCAGAAAACTCCCGAAAGATTAACTAAATTCAACATGAAGATGAAAAGGATTGAAGACCTGCACACACACCGCAGAACAAGACTTGTTAAGATAAAGCGTTTCATCACATTATCATGAAATTTGTGATAAGTATACCATGTCTTATTCTTGAATCAAAGCTAAAGAATTTAAAATGATCTTGGTATCTCTTAATTCCCGGTCCCGGAAGGTGGAATGAGAAAGACTGTGGTATGAATAAGAAAAATGTCCTTAAAAATTTTCTAAGCCTATTTGTTTAAGGAACAACAATTCTTTCTTTTATTTGCTTGGGGACAAGCAAAATTTTAAGTTTGAAATTTGGTAGTCGAAAACTCATTAGATTTTAATTCATTTTTAAGTATGTTATGAGATAAATGTGATTTAATTGAGAAAAGTGGATAATTAACTCAAATTTCATTTTGCGGGAAAATGCGACGAGGAAGCTCAATCTTGTAAAAATCGAAGAAATCAGCCTACAATGAATTGAGGTCACAGCGAAAATTTAAATTCGCGACATGAATGCTCGGTTGCGTGAATTCAGTCACGACATATGATTCGGATGCGAAGAAGAAATAGAAAGCAATGAGTGATCGTGACTTGAAGGAGGTTGCGACAAAGAAAGCGTGGTCCCGGGCGAAGGGAAATAATCAAGGGAAGAAATTTAATGTCGCGACATCACCTTGATGTCGCGACACCAACGAAAAGAAGTGATGTCCACGACCACCACCACGAAGTCGCGACAAGGATCACATGCTATGGCGCGAGAGAAGGTTTTGCAAGAAAGAGTTGCAACCGGTTTAAATAAAGGCTCCATTTTAGATTAAACATCGATGATGTTGCGACATACCTGAGGAAAGATTTAAGGTGCAACTAAAGATAGAGTTTGGAAGGAGAATTCCTTGACACAGCGAATAGAAGCGCGGGAGCGGAACTTGTGACCTTTCTGATTCGAGGATCGTAAATATGCTCGCGACCACTCATTAATGTGACTGAAGAAAAATGAGCATAAGAAATTGATGTCGCACGACGCGTATGTAAGTCGCGACACGGAAAATGAGTGGGAGGAAAGAGGAAAAATAGTTGCAGCGTGAGCCCGAGGTTGCAACTTTGAGGAAAGAAATGGGAAGCAAAGAGAATTGACATCACCATGAGGTCGCGACGCAAAATGAGAAGGATATGAAAGCGAGAAGACCACCAACATGATTGCGACCAAAGAGTCAAGTCATACATGAAGTCATCATCTGGCTTGACAAAGTGGTCCACTGAGCACAAAACTAATGTCATGACATTTGGAAGAATAGGAAATGATGATGTCGCGACATGTAAGCGAGGTGTGACATCAGCCTTGAAAGAACGATGAGCAAATGAAATTCGACCCTGACTTGATGTCGCGACTTGATCAAAGGCATTTGCAGAGACCATTGGTTGCAACTGAAAGAGCGCGATCTTTATGATCAAAGAGCGAGTCCATGTTGCGACATCGACTTGAGGTCGTGACATGGGATAATTATTTGGGCTTTCTTTGGATTTCTGGAGCATTTTTAGGATCGGCCCGAAATTCTTTTCTGATATAAATAGATAGCTGTAGAAGAGTAAAGTAAGTTTCTGTCTTATTTGCCGGAAAAGGGAAGAGAGGAACTCAGTGTATATTTTAGAGTAGATTTTTATTTTTATTTTTTTATTTTTATTTTTTTGGTTTTGAATCTGCGAGCTAAAGAGAGACGAGTAGAGCTGGATCTTTAGTTCTATTATTTTTCTTAAGTATTGCGGCGGAAGAATTTATGAATTCTAGGCAATTTAAGATTCATTTTTTCTCGATTTTATTGCAATTACGGTGGTTGTGCGTGATCGAGTACTCCATTTCTTAGTCGCGATACGTGTCCAGGCATTTCTGTTGGATTTGATTTACATTTAGTTACAATCTTTCCTGCACAATAATGGAGAATTAATTTGGGTTCGGTTTTTACTTAATCGGTGTCGTTTTGAATGGATAAGTTCCCCCGATGGTAGTACTAATACGATTGAGGAATGTATCTTACTCGATATCGGGATGCCCTGTGTGACCTGAGACGGAGATTCTGAGAGTTGAGAGCATTCTTTTACGGGTATGTTTGACTACCATTGTGAACTCTTGGAAATACGAGTTCATTTGATAAATCCCCTATTCGGCTCATAATTGAAGTTGGAGGGGTGTATTTAACAATATAAATATGTCGGAGAGTTCACCTTAATCTATAGGTAGTTCGATCAGGTGTTGACCGATCTAATCAAGGGAAAGGATAAGCCTGAATGCGGAGGTTGAGCCACCCGACTAAGTAGTAGAAACTTTGCAAAAATCACGAGAGGAATTAAATGAGGATTACCAGCGTCAGCGAATGAGTGTGAAGTATTGAGAAAGAAAAATACCCGGATCTTACGAGAGTTTGGATTCTGGTGCATTTGGTTTGATCTTGTCTTGACGGATATCAAATCGATGAATATGGAAATTGATTCCAATAATTAGAAATCTTGGACAATAACCAGATCCATACATAGAAACGAGCCCGATGGGTTTAGTCTTTGGAATTATTTGTTCCATTGTATTTCATTGATAGTTTCGTCTCTCACGAGCGATTCAATCCATTCATTTGTATCTGATTTATTTCATTCATTTACTTTTGTTTAGTTTAGTTTGAACATAATCAATAGTATAGGATTTTTAATTTGTATGGTGTGAATGAAACCTTCCTTTATCAGGTTTTGAGTCCGAATAGTATGGAATTTTAGTAGTTGGGGTAGTTGATGCATGAAATTATTATCCCGTCTGCGTGGGAATGATACGGACTTGCGTTCGGATTTTCTTACTTGTATGACTGTGCACTTCGCGATGTCTGGGCGAACCCTACATACATTTAAATCATGAACATTAAGAGAAAATTATTTTATAAAACAAATTTATCCAAAGTAACATGGATCTGAGAAAGTGTAAGGCTCTCTAGCTATGTTAATTTGAGGGGTTTTAGTAATATAGAAAAGGCGAAGCAGTTTTTATGCTTGGGTTATAGGATTGAAAATTAAATAGATCAATATTATGACAAAAGAAAGAAATACTAATTTGGACCTTTTAAGAAAAGAACAAAATTAGTTTTGCAAGTAGTGGCTACATCAGCCACTAATATTTAACAAGCCATGTTGAAAATATTTGTTTAGTTAGACTAATCCTATTAATCTGAGTGTGTTTTGATTTTAGGAGAACCTTTAATGCATAGGAAGCTTGAGTTAGGCCTAATTCCAGGCGGATCTTGGAATTAGAGAGATCATAGGAGCTTAGAAAGACAAAAGAATGAAAACGACTATGGCGAGATGAGAGACATGACCGAGACCCGGAGGCAGAAGGGCCCGGCTGACAGGAGGCCTCCCGATGCGACCGCGATGGAGGGATTTCACGGGGCTGTTATTCGGAAGAGTGACATGTCCAGGCTACGCGGATGCAAATAATTTGAATTAAAGCCCGACCTTGATTCTGATGGTTGGCTGACTTATGGTTCTTGAGTCATCTATAGAAGACCCGAATGAGCACACAGGAAGATTTCTCGGGATGTGATCAGTCAGTGATAATTGTGAGACGGAAGGTGATAAGTGCATCTTTTTTCCATTTTCTTTGAGAGATATAGCAGCCACATGGTATGAATCATTACCATATGGTTGGTTGATAGGAAGAGTTGAGTAGAAGCTTACTTGGGCGGTCTTTCCCCGTCGTCGGAGAAGAAGAAGATATCAATGTTGACAAGGGGAAGATAGAAACTATGTAGCTTGGGAAAGATTCAGAGGTTCTTGAATCTTGATGCATGGCATAGATTTGAACTAGATGGACATAGTGTATCATGCTTTAAATATAATACATCTAGTGTCTCGATGCTTCTCTTTGTGGCTGGAGGCGTTGACGAAAAGTCTTGAGAAGGCGAGAGATGCGATAGAAGACATGAGTACGTATGAAGCTCCATCGAGGTTTTCAGAGGAAATAAACGGAGAGGAAAAGGGGTCGTGGAGGTGACGAGATGGCGACCATGGAAAGCGAGTTGGATGCTATAATCTGTCAGGATGAATGAAACAAGAAAGATGCACGCGCTTAAACTAGAAATAGGAAGTTGAAGAGAACTATGAGAAGAAGTGTTGATGTGCCAGCGAGAAGAAGATTAGCATGGTTGAGGAGGTTAAGTGCGTGAGCGAGGCGAAGTTATCATTTCTAGCGAATTCTAACTGCCCTGCTTCTGACCGACGAGGAACCGTGAGAATTTCTCATATGGTGGAGGGCATTGCAGACTGAGCATGGTGAATCCTCGCGAGATATCGGCGGCCACGAGGTTCAGGCCTGGCGAAGGAGGTGAATGCGAAATGAATATCGGGGTGGAAGGAGGACTCGGCCATTTGAGTATCTTTGCGATTCATGAGGGACAACGAGAAGCGATTACACAATTCATGGAACATAAACTATCGACTTAGAGCTTTGGTGATGCTCGAATGTTTCGGGGAAAGTCTTGGTGCCTGGATTGAAAAGTTGGAGACCTGAGAGTAGGACAGTTATTGCAGATATGCCCAGGCTCGGAGCAAGGGTACATTCCTAGTGGCCTCTTAGAAGAACTGGCTGGCAATTCGGAGTTAAGAGTGGAAGGATTTTAGTAGCAATAGAAGGACAGAAAGGAAAGAAGAGAGTGAGGAAGAAAAGTGAAAAGGAAGAGCATTTAGATTGAGCGGTAGAAAGGTAATGACGGAGAGAAAAAGAAGGAAGGAGTGCCGACATACACCTTCGGTGCCATTTCCAGGGCTTGGAAGTCGAAGAGAAGAACAATTTTCTAAATTCTTAGATCTTTTTAAGAAAGATAAAATAAATATCATTTGCGGAGAATTGTCAGTCAAATGCCTCTTTATTCAAAATTTCTGAAGGAGATACTGAGCATGAAAAGGAAGATAGCTCGGGAGAGGGATAGTGAGCAATTTGCTATCTGCGATTGCCATTATCCGACAAAAGCTCTGTGAAAGAATCGTGAAAAGACAGCAGTTCCCATTCCCACTGTTCCGCCAGGAAATATGAATTAACGAAAGCTTTGTGATTACATTGAAGTATAAATTTGATGCCTCTATCCGGTTGTGCGGGGAGACTTAATTTGGGAACACTGGCGGCAATTATTGCGGATGGTTGATAGATCATTGGCACGCGAAGGCATTCTTGAAGATCGCACTTATCGAGGTTGGAAATTCATCTTCGATGGATTTTGTTATCATGCGAGATGGAGGAAGATGCAAAGTTCCTTTGTTCTTGGGAAGACCTTTCTTGCGACTGTTATGATAGATGTACGAAGGTGAGGCGACACTCAGGGTTGGAAATGAAGTAGTGCATTTTAATATTGATAGGAGTCTGGAACAGCCTGACGTAGATGCAGACAGTTGTATGACTGTAGGAAACAATAGCCTTCTCGATGTTGAATTGAATTCTGATTGTATCCTTCAACACTTTATCAATGAAATTGAGATGAATATTCAGTATCTTGAGAGTCTTGATTGTAAATCTTGCCTTCAAATTTGTTTAACAAGGAAATAGTCTTGAGTATAATTGAAAACAGTCAAGATGAAGTATGCGACGAAGCAATGAGCTCATGAAGCGAAACTAGTACGGAAAGTAACATTGAAAGAATTGCCAGTCATTTGAAATATGAGTTTTAGAACCGGAAAAGAAAACCGGTTATCATATCCCAACTACATTGGCGAAGGCGAAGAGCGAGTTGATAGTAGTGAGAAAATCTGGGAAGCAATTGGCAGTCGATTGAGGATTTGAAGGGTATCGACCCCTCTTGTTGCATGCCTGAAAATATTCTTTGGATGATAATGCAAAAACACATTGAGGCATCGAAAGGAGGATGAACCCGGTTATGAAGAAGTTGTCGGAAAGTTCTAAAGTAGGTTAAATGCGGGTTTTTATATATCTTTATATCGAGGATGGTTCTTGGGTAAAGCCCGATGCGTGGTTCGAGAAGGTAGATTCAACGTGATCGTGACGGGATGGAGGTGTATTGACTATAGAAAATTGAATATTGCGACCGGAAAGGATCATTTCCCTGCCTTTCATTGATCGGATCTTGAATAGGTTGGCGGGACACGCATTTTTGTTTTCTTGATGGATACTGCGGATATAACCAAATTGCTGTACTTTTTGAAGATCGGAGAAAACCACTTTTACATGCCCATTTAGTACTTTTGCTTTTTAGGAGAATGCCATTTGGTTTGTGTAATGCTCTGATACCTTCAGTGCATGATGTCTATATTTTATGATCTATTGAAGAAGTTATGGAGATCTTCATGGATGATTTGATTAATATGAATCTGATTTTGAACGAAATATGCGCATAACTTGGGAATGAGTACTTGAGTGCGAAAACCAAAGAGAATCTAGCTCTGAATTGGGAATGCCATTTTATGGTTCTGAAGAATTGTCTTGGGGCACATGATTTGCGCGGGCAGTGAACCGGGCAAAAGTTTCAATTATAAATCTAATGCCACCAGCTACAGTAAAAATTAGAAGTTTCTTAGAGACGTCTTTGGATTTTATAGAAGATTTATCGAGAGATTTCTCAAAAATTGCTAGACCACTATGCGGGTTCTTTGGAAAAAAGATACTAAGTTCTATTTTGATGAATCTGCCCGAAAGCTTTTGAAGAAATCAAATCAGATCAGTTGAAGCTCCAGCTCATGCTTAAAACCAGTTGGAGCAGAGGAATTTGAAATCATGTGATGCCGATGATTTTGCAATGGGAGCGTATTGGAGATGAAGATGAAAAAGTGTTCAAGGTCATCTACTATGCTAACAAAACCTTTAATGAAGCTTAATAAAATTACTCCACTACTGAAAAGGAGATGCTGGCAATAGTGTTTGCATGTGAAAATTTTAGGCCATATATTTTGGGGTCTCATGTTGTTATACACACTGATCATGCAGCAATTAAGTATCTGGCAAGAAAAACCGTCGAGATTGATCAGGTGGGTATTATTATTACTGAAATTTGATTTAGAAATAAAAAGACAAGAAGGGTAGTGACAATGTGATAGGCGATCATATCGAAAGTAGAAGCCTTGTAAAAGAGGAAGAAGAGAAATAGCATAAAATTTTCGGATGACGGTTATTAAGGCATCCTCCAGAATACCTAGTATGCGATGTGTGAACTGTAGCTTGTGGAAATTATGCCACGAAATTGACTACCAATAGAAGAAATTTGGGAGGCGACGAGCGGGTACTACGTTTGGGATGACCATTTATTGTTTAAGAGGCGATACGATTATAAGGAGATGTGTACCGAGAAGGTGAAGCTGAAGCGAATTTTACAGAATGTCGGCTTATCGCCCATATGGAGGACATTTTACGGAGATAAAACAACCCCTGAAATTCTCGGTCGAGTTTCTTGGCTCTTATTTTTAAGAATTTGTTTTGAATGGAGGTGATTATGTGATCAATGCGAAGAATGGAAATATCGAGGGAAAGGCATGAGATGCCCCTCTGAGGTATCACGGTGGCAGTGCGGTGTTCGTGTATGGGGAATGGATTTTATGGGACCTTTTCCAGTTTCATTTGGAAATATATACATACTCTGAGCATGGATTATATATCAAAATGAGTTGAGGCGGTAGCTTGTCAGATGGCCTTGATACAATTGTGGGATTTTTACAAGAAATATTCTCGTGATTTAGGACACCCAGAACTATAATTAGTGATGGAGGCCATTTGCAAATAAGGTGACAAACTCATGAGCAAATATGGTATCCAAACACATTATAAACAGCCTCATCCTCGAACAAATAAGCGGTGAAATTTCAATGAGGAGATAAAGAATTACAGAATAGGCGCCCAGTTCAATGAAAAGATTGAATCTTTGAAGCTTGATGATGCACTGGGCATGCGGCTGCCTTCACTCCCATTGGAATGTCCCATCTGTTGAGACTTGTCTTTGGAAAACCTTATCACTACCTCTTGAATTAGAATATAAAGTATGTGGGCCATAGTGAAGCTTAATTTTGATTTAAAGTGCTAGGAAGATAGAGCTACTCTAGTTAAATAAATTGGAAGAGTTGAGGAATGAAGCTGTATTAGTGCGAATCTACAAGGATAAAACAAAAAAATGGCATGATCAATTTTGAGGAGAATTCAAGAGCGGGAGATCGAGGTCTTGTTATTGACTCCGACTAAGACTCTTTCCGGGAAAGATGAAATCGAATGGAGTGGTTGTTCTGATGGTGTCAAGCACACGGTTTGGGCGATGACACTTAGAACCGGCTGATCATGAGGAGTTCAAAGTTAATGGTCGGAGATTAAGCAACACCTTGGGAGAAAGCAATTGGAAAGTAACCCTTAGTTTTGAGCAAGGGAAATTGAAGAAACGAAACGAGGGCGACGAGAAAGTCAGCTAAAGACTAAAATGGAAACTGACTTTGTGGAAGGAAATCCACACCAGTTTGGTTTAAATTTTTCTTGTGTTATTTTACAATTTCTGTGTTTAAATTTTTAATAGCTTCTTGTGATTTTATTCATTATTGATTGAAGAGTAGGTAAATATTTTTTTTTTTAGTTTTACAGGATAATGAAGATTGTGCAGAGCATGCTGCGATCAAACTTGATCGGCATAGAGAGACGAAAGAGACGTTATCTTAACCTTTGCTTGATTTGATTTTAAAATTGGTCTTTGATATATGATTGAAAGTTTAAGGGAATTTTTATGCTTGTTTTGGTGCTTAAATTTTGAATGTGATGCATAGTAGAAGTTGTTGAATTTTGCATGATGAGGATGAATTGAGTTATGGATTGTTTTGAATGGAATTGAATAAATTGAAATTGTTGTGAATTTGAGTGTTTTATGTTTGAGTCATGACATTAATCCAAAAGTTGCAACAAGAATCTTGGATGAAAAATAAAAAGTGGAAAAAGAAAGTCAAAATAATGGCGAGGTCACGACTGAAATAAGGAGGAAGAACATTTTTTATGTTGCAACACGAAGTCCTATCGTAGCCATTTAGTCACAGCCAAGAATTTGAGTTGCGACCGGAATAATCCTAAGGCCAATTAAAGTAGGTTAAAACCTCTCATTTTGGGCGTTCAATGATTAAAATAAAATTCATTGAAAATCATTAATTGAGAGGCTCGACACTTAATGTCGCGACTCACGTAGTGCAATCATGACATTAAACTGACGTCACATTCACTTAATTTCTTAGACACAATTCACCCCAATCTTTCAGTTCTGCATCATTCATTCAGAATCTTTGAAATAAATAGTTATTAATGCAGAAACAGACATCAATGTCTTGATTGAACGAATTGGTTCGGTTTGCTCAGTTTCAAGGAGAATAATCAGAGGGAATTTAATAAAAACGATCAATATTCTCACCAAATTCCCAAAACCCACAATTTGGAAAATATCAAGAATAAATTTGAGAAACCTCATTCAATTCATTCATCGAAAATTTAAAGAAAAGGATAAATGGCCTTGTAGTTCCTAAGAGCCTTGAATCACTATAAAGAATGGGATAACAAAGGAAAAAAACAAAGAGAATGAAAAGAAGAGTTTCAAGCGCGAACACGAGTTTATGGAATGAGATGGAGTCGAAAACAAACCAATTCCATTCCTTATTCCATAAAGCGATGTGTAATCAAGAAAATTAGTTGATGGGAAGGGGGAGTGGAAGAGGGTTAATTAGAACCCATCATTGACTCCAAAAGAAAAAGGGAAAGGGCTCAATTTTGTTGCACGACCTTGTTATTGTAGAGATCACTCTTGGAGTGAGATCGAGGTCGAATTGAACCCAGCCCTTTGACGGTGCAGCTAGCGGGGGAAGATATAGGATTTTAGATCCAAGAAATAGAAGTTTTCTCTAATTTGATTCTGATCTTATTTGTAAGGGAAGTAGATTGTAAAATATTGAAATGTTTTGATATTTGAATAAAATTCTTGTTGACCTACAAATTGATTGTTTATGAGTAAAATGAAGTTTTGTTTTTGTGTCATTTTCTGTTTAGCATGATAAATAAATAAATGCCTTTTTTGTGCATGAATCAAATAAATAATTCTGTTCTTTAAGAACAACAATTTGAGGAGGAAGAATCGGGCGTGAATAGATGGCTGGGAAATTAGATTATTACTGCATTGTTTAAATTCGAGTTTAGTTTTACTAAAAATTGGAAAATTAGGATCTTCTTGATGGAACAAAATACTTGGATGAAATAATGTAAAGTGAGCTTGATAAATAAATACAAGTCTTGAAGAAATAATACACTTAGGTCGACAAAACTTATGAATCTTTGGCTGAATTAAGACATCTTACAGGAGATTCGGGTTGAGTCCATAGTCCTAGAACTTGTTTGATTATTAGTTAAAGCGCAAATCTTGGGTAAAGCGACTGACAAGAAATGATAAGAAGCCATCCCCTTGAACGATTGAGCTTTTTCTAAGCCTACCCTCAATATATGTAAGCATGATGTCTCTATTTCCTTTATTTTAGCCAAATAAGCCTTGTTTATTTCAATAAGCGACAGCTTGGAAACCTAAATTCCCTTCCTTGCAATAAACACACGACAAGAGCCCCAGGTATCCCAGTTTCAGTTCGGAAAAGTTTACTTATAAAGGAAGAAACAAGTGTGGGGGAAAAATATTTCAAATTTTACAATGAAGGAGGTGAAGAAGAAAAGAAGCAGAAGCTAGTGAAAAAAAGGGAATAAGTTTTGTCTTGTGGCCTATTTCCTTGAACAATTGGCTCGTGTGAAGTGTTTTAACACCTATTCCTAATATAAATTTGGTATGAGTTGCTATTAAGTTCTACTCTAAGAGTAATAAAAGCCTAAGAAACAAACATTGCACTATTCCCAATCCTAGAAAAACAAAAGAAAAGAGTTCAAGAAACAAAGGAATGGCACGAATAAAGGGGAGTATATGGAAATTGAAATTCCTAAAAATTCTAAACATGAAGATGAATCGGGCCAACGATTGAGAGAATCGCAAGTACGAGAGAAGAAAAGGGTGAAAGTTGAAGGCGGCAAGTATAGAAAGGTGGAAGCGGTGATTTGTAACCCAAGTACCACATTATCTGCAATTACCTAAACTAACCTTACAAGCTGAAAGACCCTCATTAGTTTGAAGGTTGAATTTACCATTTAGTGGAGATCAATATGAAAAACAAGCCTATGGAACAGACAAGCAGTCAGCTCCCGAGAAGATTAACTTCAAATTCAACATGAAGATGAAAAGGATTGAAGACACGCACACACCTGAGAACAAGACTTGTTGAATAAATTTGTTTTAAATACATTACTTCATCAAAGAAATTTGTGATAGAAGTATACCATGTCTTATTCTTGAATCAAAACTGAAATTTAAATGACACTAGTATCTCTTAATTCCATATCGAGAAAGGTGCAGTAGAAAACGTAGTATGAATGAGAAAAATGTCCTTAAAAATTTTCTAAGTCTATTGTTTTGGATAGTGGATATTCTTGATGGACAGTATTCAGTTGGGGATGATGGATAACTATTAGTTTTGATTTGTTGGGATATATTTACGAGACAATGTGATTTAATTGCGAGAGAAAAGTGGATAATTGACTCAAATTTCATTTTGCAGGAAAATACTGTAGAAACTCAAATCTTAGCAAAAATCAGAAGAAATCAGCCTCTATTGAAATTAGGTCTAGCCAAAATTTAGTTCAGCGGAGAATGCTCGATTTATGACAAATTCAAGTCACGACGCATCACTTGATTGAATCTAGAAGAAATAGAAAACTTGAACAAAGTGATACATTGAAGCTTGAAGAAGGTTGCGACAAAGAAAACGTGGTCTAGGCTGAAGGAAATAATCTGGGAAGAAATTCATGAAGCTGCGACATCACCTTGATGTCGCGACCTGTCTTGAAATGATGTCAGCGACACCACTACGAAGTCGCGATAAGGATCGTATGAAGCGCCTGGCGAGAGGTTTTTGCAAAGAAGAGAGGTTGCAACGGTTTTAAATAAAATGCTCCGTATTTGGAAATTGTGACATCATTCGATGTATAGTATACACACATGATTTAAGGTGAGCAAAGAGATAAGTTTGGAAGGAGGTCATGACGTAGCCAAATAGAAGCGCGCGATGCTTGAACTGCGACCTTTCATAAGTGGATCCATTAATAGTGATGCGACCACTCATTAAGGTCATGGCCTGAAGAAAAACTCTCGGCATAAGAAATTGATGTAAGCTACATGCGGCAGTGCGACACGGAAAATAGGTGGGAAGGAAAATAGTTACCTTTATTAGAAGCGAGGTTGCAGCACGAGGAAAAGAAATGGGAAGCGAAAGAAGTGCGACATCACCGCCGAAGTCGCGACATAAGGTGAAGGATATGAAAGCAAGAAGACCACCAACACGATTAAACCAGGAATCAAAGTCACTACATGAAGTCATCATAGCAACTGGCCCGATGTCGCCTTCGGAAAATTTGGAAGAATAGGAAGACAATGATGCCACGACGTATGGCGAGGTCGCGACATCAACCACCCGAAGGCGATGAAACCAAATGAGGTCGCGTGCACTGCTTGATATCGTGACCAGCGATAAGAGCATTTGCAGACCATATTTGTTTGCAACCTAAAGAAAGAAATGAGCTGATCTTTAGCAATCAAAGGCAAGTCATGTCAGCGACATCAACGAAGGTCGCGACATACGGACGATGGTAGGCTTTTTCTTTGGACTCCTCCCAGGGCATTTTGGGGATCTTGAGTCTCTGCATTGCTCAAATAGATGGTGTGAAGTAAGTAAGTTTCCGTGCTTCACTGCGAGAAAAGGGAGAAGAGAAGAGAGGAACTTAGTGTATATTTGGAGTAGATTTTTATTTTTATTTTTATTTTTTTATTCTCTTGGTTTGAATCTGCTGGTATGCGGAGGCAATTGAAATTTGGATCTTTAGTTCTATTATTTTTCAAGTATTCTTGTGGTGAAATTTATGAATTCTAGAAAAGATTGAATTCATTTTCTGATTTTATTCTTGATTACAATGGTTGTGCGTCATTGGTGCTCCATTTCTTAGTCGCAATCGATATTCGAAGCCCAGCGACTCATGATTTGATTTACATTTAGTTACAATCTTTCTGCAATAATGGAGAAATTAATTTGGGTTACGATTTTTACTTAATGCGATTATTAAATTTTGAATGGATAAGTTTATTAGTAGTACCTAGTGCAGTTGAGAATGTATCCTCGTATCAGATGCCTCTGTGACACGAGACGGAGTTCTGAGTTGAGAGCATTCTTTTGGGTATGTTTGACTACCATTGAGCCTATTGTGACTACGAGTTCATTTTGATAAATCCCTATTAATCATAATTGAAGTTGGAAGTTCTTGTTAACAATATAAATAATCGAGAGTTCTTAATCTATGGTAGCGTTCCAATCCCAGAGTGTTAGCTTAGATGTCGGGGAAAGGGATAGCTCCCATAGATACGGAGGTTGAGCCCTGCTTCTAGTGAAGTAAACTTTGCGAAAATCCTCGAAGGTAAAGCAAAGTTATGTCGATAGGAAATGAGTGAAGTATTGAAGAAAAATGCCTGAGGATCTTATAAAGAAGTTTGGAATCTGAATTATTGGTTTGATCTTGTCTTCGAGAAAAGCAAGGATATCTGTCGATGAATATGGGAAAATCAATTCCAATAATTAAATCTTGGACAATAGCAGATCCATACATAGAACGAGCAATGGGTTTGATGCTTTGGAATTATTTGTTCCATTGTATTTCATTGATAGTTTTGTTTCTCACACGGAAGCTGATTCAATCCATTCATTTGTATACAATTTATTTTCATTCATTTACTTTGTTTTAGTTTAAGTTTGAACATATTCAATAGTATAGGATTTTTAATTTGTATCGTGTAGATAAAACCTTGACATGAGTTTTAGTCAAAATAGAATGGAATTTTAGTAGTTGGGGTAGTTGATGCGCCGTTAGCATATTAATCTCTGTGGGAATGATACCGGACACATTGATTTTACTACTTGTACTTGTTTGTCCACTTGCGGTGTCATAGGCGAACCCTCTATACATTGATCATGAACATTAAAGAAAATTATTTTTATAAAACAAATTTATCAATGTACATGGATCTGAGAAGTGAGCTCTGTTAGCTATGTTAATTTAAGGGGTTTTAGTCTATATAGAAAAAGGCAAACATCGCCAGTTTTCCTACCCCGAGTAGTCATTGAGTTCTATCAGACCATGACCTCCAGGCGAGATCCCAATCCTACAACTCTACATTTTTCTATAGATGGCCGAGAGGGCATATAAGTCTTGCTATATAACCCCACATTGACATGGTCGCTCTGTTCGCCAGTTATTGAAGTATAGATAGTAGCCCCATCCCTCACCTCGGGAGATGGTCCTCATCCTTGCTCGAGATACATCAACCGGGCCTATTCTAGTTCGGGGAGTTAGCTCCTCGGGTATGCTTTTGATGATCAACCATGTCTCTTTGTGGTCGATTTGTTTCCACTGATGTTAGTGCGAGACGAGAGCCATCATGGGAAGCTCTATCATATTTCCAAGGTTTTTGTTTAGCCACTGATGTCTTGGCTTACTCTATTCTGTTTTAAGGACAAGATTCACTGCAAGAACCTCAGCCGGGCCGAGGCCATTCCTCTACTATTTTCGAGGATGCTTTCTCAAGTTCTAGAGCACCTTAGTTTTCTTGTCAGGCTAACCAGCGCCGTCTACGTGTTTGAGGCGACTGCTATAGAGAAGTGGCGGTTTGTGCAGTACTCCTCAATACTGCTACATGACCTAGTAAGATGACGTGATGAGTGTCATTAGAGGGATGAGTCTCCTACTTGATACTTTGATGAGGAGCCACAGATTCGGTTCCTGACCCATTGATCCTTTGTTCCGTCCTGCATCACTGCTTCCTCTGCACCTCAGGCCCTAGTCCCTTTGATTGCAACTGACCAATCACTTCCCGCACCACCATGATCGATCTCCCTATGCCGTCCTTTGTTTCTAGCCATCAGATGCAGTTGCACTTTTCCGTACTGCGGCATCTTCCGCCTCTTTGCCCATTACCGCCTTGGCTGGATGGCACGGCGTTAGAGGCATCATTGCTGAGCATTTAACATTCATAACGCCCAAAATATCCTAAATTTTTATAATATTTTATTATATATTCGTTATAGGAATTGAGTCAAACTTGGGTTTTTCGAGGAAAATTTATAAATTGATAATTGTGAAATATCGAGTCAGAAAGTGAGCATATGATTAAATATTCTATGCTAATTGAAAAATCTAGTTAGACAGAGGAAACTAACCCCAGCGAAAAAGGGCAAATGTGAAAATTTGAAAAATGAGGACCTAAAGGTCAAATTATTGCAAGGAATAAATGTCTAGGTGAATTTGATCAGTGAAGGCCTAAGTGGAATAATAGGGACTTAAATGAAAAATGGATTTGTTGGTGGCCAAACAAGACATGAATAGTGACTTAAGACCTAAAGAGAGAAAATGAGAAATGATAATAAGTGTATGGCCAAACAAGGCCTTACACTTAAATGAGTTTAAAGACGAAATTGGTATTTGGGTGCTTTCGTTGCTGGAGCAAATCACGTTTTTGAAGAGAGAGAGGAGAAAGGGGAAGAAACTAGGGTTTGCAAGGATCAAACTTTGGTGTGATCCTTTCCTTTTTGCTTCTAAGAGGCCAAAGCAACGCGCTGGAAGGGAAGATTTGGAAGGGGCTAAGTAAGGAAAAAAGTAAAACCTAACCTCATTCTTTTGATTTGGATTTAGGTGAAAAGCCTAACTTGAAGAAAGGACTTTTATTGATTTCAACCCACATTTGGGACTGTTTTGGGTAAGATTCATGATTGGATTTTTATATGGGACAGTGGGAGAAGATTTGTGGAAGAAAAATGTGTGAAAATGCTGATCCCGCGTTTTTGGGGCCAAAAACCCGTGGGTGATCTTGCGTTACCATGATGCGTTGTTGTCAGTGGTACCTCAAAACGTCTGGGTACTAGTGGCGGTGGATAAGCGAAATTTTCATGCGATCAAAGTGATGCAGAGTACCACTCTTCAAAATGACCTTATTTTGACGTATTTTTTGCATCGTTAAGCCCAGTATTAGGTATCTTAGATGTTTAAGACCTAAGGAAATGAATAATAGGGGTTGAATAAGGATGGGGCAGAAAGTGTTGTCAAGTGCCTCGCTATGAGAGGGGCAAGAAACCAAGTCGTCTTGAGCCGGACTTAGTGTCTTAACCCAAGATTGTTAACAAAAATAAATTTGTAATTCACTTAAATTGTTTATCCACTAAGAGTGGCATGAATGTTATTGACCCAAGGATGTTGATGATACCTTTAACCTAGGGGCCAAAGATGAAAGAGAAGAAGCTAGATTAAATGACTTAGGTTTGTTCTCGACCACATTCTTATTTCAAAATGTTTTTGGTAATTTACACAGTAACTATAAGAAATGAGTACATGAATGAGTATATGAAATGACCATGAATGAGTATGAAATGAGGAATTGGAACCTCGAAATATACTGGTGCTTGGATTGAACATGGATAGTAAAGTATGACGGAGAAAGCGCGGATACTCTGACTTAGCGAGTGGATAGATTCCAATGAGGCGTCTGAGTGCTCGAATATATAAGGAAAAGATGAAAGCCTGGCACGACAAACATATTGTAAAGAAAGAGTTCGAGGCGAGTCAGCGGGTCCTCTTATTCAATTAAATTAAAGTCACGGTGGTGGGATCATTCTTTGCTGACCGAGGGTTTTCTGCATGGAGGAATGGAAATTATCATACGAGAAAGACAGCCAAAGTTAACACCTGACAGGTTGAGACCATGTACTTGAGCGAGATTCCATGATCTGAAACCATTCAGCTAAGTGCACCAGAAGTAATGTCATAGGGAGTTTGGCAGTCTCAAAACCTTGGGATTATTGAGATGCAAGGCGGAGTCGGCTAGCGACATTAGCAAAGTACTAGGAATGACGAGCTTTTGATATCTTTCAGGCTCCGTAGTATAGTTTTGAGTGTTTTTAGTTTTTACCATGTTTTTCTGTCTCTTTCTATAATCGGGATTTTCTTTTGATTGTCTGTTTTCAGGACCCAAGATAGCAATGGAAGGGGAGGGATAGCTTGAGACTCTCATTCTAAGAGTGCGAAGGGGTAAGAACTTCATTCAGGGGGTTTTCTCAAACTTAGAAACTTTTTGAAAAAATTTTCAATTTGCTTCTCTCTGGCACGTCATGACGTTGGCTCTCAACATCGTAACGTTGTCACATAGCGATGTCCCCTCGTTGCAATGTTGAACGAATCCAAAAAAAATCAAGCCTCTATCACGTCGCGACATTGGATTTCAACATCACGAAGTTGGCCACCTTATTTGGACCCCTCTACGTAGCGTCATGACATTGGTTCCAATTTGCGTGTTGAATATCACCGCCTCTCTGGAGCGATCGCGGTGGAATTTTAAAATCGTAGCGTTCGGCTTTGAGGTCTGGGCGTCCGCGACGGCGGCTGGGAGCCCTCGGGGGCGTCGCGACGTTGAGCGGAAGCACGTGCGACGTTGCCCACATGTTTATGGGCCGTAACGCCTATCTGTTCTTCCTTCTCATGAGCCTTGGTTTTGGTCCTCGACACCTCTCTTTTTGAGGCCCAGCATTATACTGCGTGTCCGATCAGCCTGAAGTACCTCCATAGGGACCTGCCGGTAAAGTCTCAGTGTCCAGCTTGGTTTGGAGCCTATGTTTAGTTTGTGTCACGAGTCTATGGGCTGAGCCATTCTAGGCGGGCGGGTTAGTTTTGGGTTTAGTTTCGGTTTAGAAGGCCTTAGGATTTTAGGGGTGATTTGCGACCATGAGTCGCGTCACCTGCGCCCATCACCCACAGTGCACATTAGGTGTTTGTGCAAGTGGCTTAGAGGCTTCAGTGAGCTAATTGTTCCCCGCATCACTTGGGGTTTTGGGGGTCCTGGGACCCTGAAGTGCAACACTTAGTCCACAGCTCTAGCGGACCCCCTTCGTGCCCATGTCGGGTAAGCGACAAGATGACCACCAAGAAAGGTCGGGCTGAGTGAAAACCATGCCTTGATTATGACCATGACAAGTTTGTCAATGAGGTACGTCAGGGAGATTACTTTACTAATTTTAAGAATCGGTCATTTATTAAGGAGAGGGTTTCACCACCCTGGCTGACTTCACCATAAGCATTTGCGAACAAGGGTGGCGAACCTTTTGTGCCAACCCCTACACCCGAGCCACAAGTGGTGCAGAATTCTCAACCTCTGCCTCCATGTATTGAAGAAGGTTTGGAGTGCGCGGGGTGTTAGTGTTTCGACCTGATCACATCGGCCAGTCTTATAACCTTGAACTAGTTCCCCAGGCCTGGCGTCATAAGCAGCCATTTACCCGGGGTCATTGGGATGTTGACCAACGGGAAGATGAGTGGAGATTAACAGGTGAGAGCGTGGTTCACTTTAAGGCTGGCTGTTTTGGCTTGCATCTGGAGTCACGCATAACTATCATTTCCATGAAGAATGTGTGTGAAGTGATGGCCAACAAACTCCTAACAAACTATGCCATCATCGAGGATATACCCTTGATGTTGGAGCGGTACATAGGATGCCATCCTCTATAACAAGGATGCGAATGAACCTAGGGCACCCGCACCTACTCTATTCGGCCTATGTAAGCTAGACGGGGTGCCGCAGAATAATAGGGCTTAGATACACGGGTCGCCGCTGATCATGATTGATAATGGATTGTATGTGTGAAGCGGTTTGATCTGAATGCAGTGATATGGGACACATTGTTGTGATTATCAG
Organism: Tetrastigma voinierianum; assembly: GCA_016808115.1. Taxonomy (NCBI): domain Eukaryota; kingdom Viridiplantae; phylum Streptophyta; class Magnoliopsida; order Vitales; family Vitaceae; genus Tetrastigma; species Tetrastigma voinierianum. Next base: position 1,279,587 of record JAEQBH010001040.1, on the reverse strand, counting down.
TCAGGTTTGATATATGGATGCATGGGGTGATCTTTGGATGATCTCGTGAGATACAGCTGACTCTCCCCGGATCAGAAGCGATCTTTCTCTACCCTAGAGGACCGGTGCTCGACCTCATTGCTACGTTGGGGCCTCAGGATGGACCGAACATCGGTCCTCATCGCAGGGATGTAGAGGCCCGCCGTGCCGACAAGCGGCTACGTCATAGCCCGACCCGATGACCATCCCTCCATGATCGGTCCATCTAGGACCCATTTCGCAACTCACCAGCCCTCCACACCCACATGGTGATTAACGCCGATCTACCGGGAAGTTTCCTACATCCACTCTCGTTCTTTCATCGACATTGAGGACACTGTCCGCACTTGTTTGGGGGAGGTGTGGGTGATCGAGTTTGTCTGTGTTGGTTTGCTCTATTTTTGGGTTATTTTTGCATTTTATGTTTTAGTGTGTTCTAGGTTATTTTTACGTTTTCTATTCTCGTATGTCAATTCTTATGCTTAGTTATATGTGTCATATTTAGGGTTTGTTTGGTGTTTATCTTAGCGTCGTCTGTGATTTGTCTATTTGTAGGTTATTTTCCTATTTCTGTTTACTAGGGGTTCCCGGTTTTAAGATTGTTTTAGGTAGTGTGTGCGTGATGCCATGCCTGCTATTCAAGGATCTCTTTATTATCCAAGAAATCTTATTTGGAAAGACCAGTAAATCAGAAAGGATCTATAGGTTGCTAGATGCTCAGGAATTTCATGTAGGATAGGTAGGGAGACAAAGTTAATCACCTTCGTGGTAGTCAAGATACCAATTCTCAACTAGCCTACCGCACCCACACAGATGATCTCTAGGGTTTGCACAGGCTTGAGCAGAAACACAAGTTCAGCAAATGTTGAGGGTTTCTAAACACCAAAAGATGAGACACCTAGAAGAGGATTGCCACTTGAGCCCAATTAAATTTAAAAAAAAAAGCAAGGGAAGAAAAGTATGAATAGAATAGTGAGAAACTTCTAATCGGAATCCGATGACCAGAGGACTTTTCAAAAGCCTAATGCCTTGAGCGACTACTTGAGCCATTGACTCCTTTAGCATCGTGAGACCAGGAGGATGGGAAGTCTCCACCTTGGGCCCTTAGGTTTGATTGGGTGTTGGGGTGAAGTTAGAGTGAATGCTCGTGCCCTTAACCAGCGGTGAGGAGTCACCAATGAATCCTAAGCTGCGGAACACTCAGCATAAACTTCTGAGCACTGGTTTTCTTTCATACGAGTAAATTAGGATTGTTGAATAAAAATGGGTGTGTTTTATCATTAGTAGCTAGATTCTTCCAAATAGGTGGATTGAATTCAAGTTTAAAAGTACAGGAATGAGTTATGTGCTGAGATCAATATCAAATGCACACCAGGTTTTTGAACTTCTTACTCGAAAAAATTAAATCCTGTCCGGCTGAACCATGTTGCTGAATTCTTCGAAGTCGAACAACCTTGTGGATTCTGCGGAATTTGAATAAAAGGGCAAGATTGTAGGTTAGTCCATTTGATCCTTCAGCACAGCAGCATGTGCATCACAATCATGGTTAAGAGTTTTAGTATGTTAGGTTGTTGTGCGTCATGTTTAGAGTCGGTTTCTTGCTTAGGGACAAGCAAGAAGCTAAGTTTGAGGGTGTGATGAGTGCCTAAAACACTCATCTCATACTCGCGTCCGTTCCACATTTTTAGTTCGATTTTATATTAAAATAATCACATTATAACCCAATATTTGATTTCTGGAGCTTATGTGCATTACAGGTGAAGCGGGTGGTTTTAGTCATTTGGGGCGAAAGAATAGAAAGAAAGCGGCGACAGCGTCGTGCCAATGTTGGCGTTGGAATAGTGACGTCTCAACGCCATAGCGTCTGATCAATGAAGAAAGATTCAACAAGCGTTTAAGTCCCAACATCACAGATTTCAGCGTCGTGGCGTCGTAGCATTCTTTGGCGTCATCAACGTTCGCGACATCGTAGCGATCATGACGTCATCACAATTTCTGCCTCAGAATGATAGAAAGCAAAAGATACCTAATTTGGAGGCATTGAAGAACATGCGGACTGGAGCGCGAAAAACATAGCAACAACAACTCGAATCATTGGAAAAGATAGTGTTTTGTATTAATTCTTTTCTCATAAATGACTGATGATTTATAGAATGATGTGTATGTTGGTTTAATATATTTCTAGATATATTTCTAGGGTTTTGTTGAACCCTGTCACAATTGAATGGATTAAGGTTTAAATTTATATTATTCAGTTTATTTATGACTTGCATCGATCTGCTCTATATCTGTTATTTATATACATGGTAATGTCTGGCTAACATTAGCATGATCTACATTTAGATGTCAGGATCGAGAGATAAACTCCGAGGATGCGAATAAGCGACACTCAGTTCATCCCGTTAAATAGAGATATCCCGATTTCGAGTGTGGAGATTAGAGTTCGAACATTTAGGCATTTCAGAGTATTGGGTCGGGGCAAGATTTTAACCCTACCGACGAGATGAGCGGATACACCTCGAGAGAGAAATTATCTGCGTGAGCATCAGTCACCTCATCATGATGATTAGCGATAGACTAAGTAGTAATTCCTCCGGTAATAATCCGTAAAAGTGGCATGGGAATAAATCACTGATCTAAGTAGAATAATTCACAGATTAATTGCTTTTTGGTTTAATCATACATTAAGTTAGATGGCCATTAAGAGGTTTAGATCGGATATTAGCTATAAAGGCGATTTAGATCAGCACTTACTCCCAGTGGATCAATATCCCAGTACCTAATTAGTATATTTGCCAATATGTGTGATGCTTGCACACATTAGCGTACAAATTTTACACCACGCTTTAAAAGCATCGGTGTTGCACAGTGAAGAGATGTGTGATCTGCAGTCCAGGCTACATGCAGCATATAGAATGTCGACCTTATACCAAAATCAGGATAAATAATTGACATTGGTGGCATCATGCCTACAGGCAATACTGGTGGCATCATTCCTACGGGCAATACTTATGGCATCGTACCTGCGGGCAATACTGGTGGCATAGTACTGGGCTGTGCGATGCGTTCTGGGGACTAATTTGGTGATTCCTGTCACCTCTCTCCTTGCCCTCTCTAGGATGTACTGGCATCATTAAAGACGAGGGGGTGATGCGAGGCCTCTTTGTGCCATCGCCTTTATGATATCTTAGAGAGTTCTGTGGGTGGGAAGCTCAAAGATAGGGAACACAGGAAAATCATCATCTACTAGGGTATCGACATCATCAGGGATAATGGGCTCCTTCCCCCTATTGCGAGTGATTGGGTGCACAACTCGATTGCTATCTCGTACATCTTTTTCGAGATCGTGGATTTTTTTCTATTTAGGCCCGCAACTAGTCATTCTAACTGCGGTGTTCAGGCATGACCTTACAACTCATGTGGTCTTTCTCCATGTTCTTACTCTATCTCTTGCCAATAATGGAGGAGTGATCTTGGCGGTGGTTCATCGGATTGCTTGACATTGCAACTGCCTCGGGAGAATCAAACGTGAAAAGGGGAATCGATAGAGTTCCAGGGGATGAAGGGCTACTAGACAATTGTTCAAGCCAAGCCCTTATACCTTGTAGACGAGACTTTCTATTCGATTCCCATATGTATTTAATTGTAAGAACCATGATCGTGAGACCTCTGGCATTAGCAGTGGAACCTTGATCGGTGAGACCGCTTTGAGCATCGACAACGCAGCACGCATGGAGCCTGTAAAAATGTGATCCAGTGGTGGTGCACCAGCCACACTCTCCGATGATAAGTCAGCACAAGATGGAGAAGAGAAAGAGTAGAGTTCACCGGTTGGAATTCCCTTTTAGTGAAATCTTCGATTTATGGGCATATTTCACAAAATCTTCTCTTAATTTTGAGGATAAAATCCATAATTTTAGGGGATAGAATATGTTTTCATATCAAAGATTTACCTTCCCGATAAGGATTTGGATCTTTGGGTCATCCAGATAAATATCTACTTCATATTTTATTTGCATGCTTATCCATGTGGGCCCTATCATATGCGGTAGGATGACAGGTTGGGGGACTTGAAATCCTAGACGGACTGCCCTGTAGAAAGTCTTTGAGAAGACACCCTGGTTTTCAGATGGTTTTTGAGACTTTCCTATCTAGATAACATACGCTTTGGTTTTGTCACGATAAACCGACTTAGGCGTTTCACAGCAGGTGAGTGGGCCTTGGAGCCCGATGAGTAGTGGTCTAGATCATGGTATTCACAATAATGGAATCTATTTATGAGGTTTGCAAAGACAAATATCCTCTTCTATCATCTGATCCTTACCAAAGAGCTCTAGCTAGGTTCTAGGCTCACTTCATTGACAATAAGGTACACGTTTCATTATTCTTTTAGATTTGTGTAATTTCCTTCAGTAACAAATAACATTAAGGGTGAATTGATTAAAATACCTTTTGAAAAGTGAATATCGGAAATCAAATTTTTTACCTTATTTGACAAAAATACTCATTATTTTCTTGTAAAATGGTATTTGATTAAAAGACTTTTTGAAAACTGAATTTTGAAATTCTAACTCTACATCAATTTTTGGCCTCATTTTGACAATAATGTCATTCTTGTTTTCTTACAAAAATACCTCATTCTTCTAAGAGACAATGTATGTAACACCCCGAAATACACCATAGTCATTTAAGAAACATGGTGGGGTATATTATAAAGTGTATTTAGAAAAATTTTCTTAGTATATTTTTCTAAGTGAGAAAGTTTTGAGCTGAATTTGTACAAGATACAAGGGTAAAAGTGGAATTTGTAAAAACAGGATATAAAAGTCATAAGATAAGAAGATGAGTTGCTATTATAGAAATGGCATAAGTTAGGGTTGATTACTACCCAAAAAGTGTTGTTTCATACTTTTAGCATTATGTGTTTTAAGCACTTTTTGTGTAGTAATCGCCCTAATTAACCTAATTGGCATGTTAAGGACCTAGCAAGGCTACTAATCAAATTTTGTGGCAAGTTTGGTTGTTTTAAGGGCTATATATCTTGAGGACATGGATTCAAGTCAAGGCATGAAGATCCGGTTGCAGTCTGAAGCACAGTGAAGAAAAGAAACTATGTAGAATGAAGCTTGCACCTAACAATTGCAATTCTATTCTTGAGAAATTTCACAGGCTCTTAATTCTAACCCTACTGAGAATTTCGCGGGCTCTTGAATCGCAACCCCTACGAAAGTTCTGTACTTTAATTCCTCTTTGCTTTTGACTTTTTGAATATTTTGTCACTTTTTAAATTTCTTCTCGATTTGTCCCCCTATAATAGTTATTGTTTTGGTTTTTTTGGTAATTTGTAATGGTTTATTTGCTCAAAATCCCTGGCATGAGTTGTTGTAAGTTTTTAGTTTTTAGTCTTTCATTAATAAAAGTTTTGGAGGGAAGTTTCCAGCAGTTCCCGCCTTTTCTCGTTTTCTCTCATTTTCTTTCCACTTTCTCACTAGCCAAACAGCCTCTGAGGATGACAACTCAGAGGATGATGACCATAGAACCCCCTCATCTGAAAAGAGAATGATATGTTAAAAGATCCCTAAAATGGTGAGGGGTTTCATGGTTTTCACGTAGGTATTCATTGTCATTACTTATTCATTGTCATTGAATGACCCGTATTTGATAATCTTTTAGGGTTCAGTGGATGCTTATTGCTAGATCCACTAAGATTCATTAGTTACCATCTATTAGTCATTGGAAAGTGAGTCAAGGAGACTTGTTTTCCAGCTGACTAAGAACCACTAATGCTTTCCGTGAATACATTTTCAAAGGATAGTTGTTTTAGGTCGAATTTTATGGCTAAATGAAAACCGATTCGGGAGATGACTATAGTCCTTCTCCCCAAAAAGGAAAAGACGAAACCTGTTGCATGAAGCAAACCTATTATCAGTAACTGCTTTAAAGGAATCTCTTTTACATTTTAACTTATTTTATTTTCAGTTTTCACCATCAAAAACCACTATTTTTATCAAATCCCAACATCCAAAATGATTTCACTAGTTTAATCTCACTATCAATCGTTTACACGAAGAAAACCCATCCTAGTGAATGATCCTAGAGCCACTATAGTGCAGTAGCAATGCTACGGTAGTAGGAGGTATTAGGTATAAATTTTGTTGATCCAGGATAACCCTACGGCACACGAATCAAATGGCGTCGTTGCTGGGGAATGGTGCCTAAGTGAAAATGACAAAATACTGAACACTTATGATCCTCATCACAAGTTCTGGTGAATTTTCTTTTATCATTCTTTTATGTATTTTACTGTCAATTTTTTTTTAGTTTCATTTCACTGTTAATTTAAAAAAAAACTAACTCTAACCCTTTAGGTAGGATTGTTCTTTGTTGTCTGGTGTTTGCCCTGTTCTTGCTGCGGGAGTGCATGTTCCAGTGGATTAGAAATCTAAAAGGCAGGTTGATCAAAGTCAGTATTCTATAGGAGCCCCATTCTGAATTGAATACTAGTTTGAATCCAGTTAGTACCCAGTGGAGAGAAACCCTAATGCATATAGGTCCATGAGGGATTACATACACCCTCCACGGGTCAGTGCACCCTCCTGCACTGTGCCTCCAACTAATGCACCATATGGAAGTACTTACAACCCTAGTTGGGGGAACCACCCAAATTTCTCATGGAAATTCAAGACCTACAAGATGCACTCTGTTCTCCACATTATGCTTCAACTCCTTAGCCACCATAACCACCACAGTTAACTTCTTCTGTTGAGCAAGCAATACTAAACTTGAGCAAATTGGTGGGTAATTTTATAGAGGAGCAGAAAGCAATGAATGTCCAAGCAAATCAAAGAATTGATACTGTGGAGAGCTCTCTTATACCTAAGCCCTAGGTATTCGTATACCTAAGCTCTGATACCAAGCTGTGACGCCCCAAAACCCGGGGGTCCATTGATAGGCCGTCAACCCGCGAAATACTCGTGGATGTCTGGTAACCCGACACCACTCAAGAAAATCGGGCATAGTCTCCTTTGTACGAGGAGCTCTACCCAAGGTACAACCTGTCCCAAATTTTCACAACGACCACACCGGGTCCATATACAATTTAAATTGAGTAAAAATGCATCAATACTCACAAAATTACCTATCAACTATATGCCAATAGTTCAAGAGTTGATACATCACTCTTAATACAAACATATATTAAAATTAAGAATTTGATACATGTTTACATAATCCATGTCAAAGCCACATGTTGGCTTTCTTCTCAAAACGGCCTCTAATGAGTGTTGCCTTCCCGATCGCTCCTTATACCTAAAATAATAATCTCTCGACAGGGTGAGAAATGTCCAGTAGTGGAATTACCCTACTTGGGTTACTCCCCACCTAAGTGCACATATCATGGCAAACAATCACACTCAAGCAAATACATGACCTACTTGAATGTCTACATGCCCATTCCCATGTCTCGAGTCCTCACCGACTCCCTCACACATCCCTAAGCCAAATGCGAGAAAAACCTCATTTTCATTTCTTTCATGCCATGCACTCACACCTAATTTTCTAGGTTGCCCCGGTGCATATTAAATGCATTATGCCATTTCCAAACCACACATGCCAATATTAACAAAATTTACATACATGTCACATGTTATTTAATTTACATCAATAACATCAAAATTAGCTAACTTGAGCTAATTTCAATTCATTTACAATGGCTTACACACAATTATATTTTTATATAATTCCACATCATGTTAACACATTTAATTACATGCATTAACATATTATTTCTCACACAATTCCAAGTCATTGATTAGTGCCCAAAAAGTGCTATTTTGAACCCTATATTAGATAGGTTTTGTTTGCTACGCACTAATCATGTCATTTATACCAATTGAAGTGTTCAAGTCTTCTTAGTATCACTAATGCCGTTTAGAGGTTATTTTTGGTTGTTTTGCAGGTTTTTGAGCACTTTGGGAGTTCAATATCGAGTCAAATGATGAATCACAAAGATTGATCCCAATTGTCAGCCATCAATCATACCAAGAATCAATGAAAAACGGCGCAGCTTAAGAAAAAATCGATGCGCTTGAAGACGTGAGGCAATGCAACGGCTGATCAGCAAATCCCGTGAATTTCCGCTAAGATTGCGAAATTCGTCGATCATGGGGAATTTCATGAAGTTTCAATGGTATCGCAATCCAATGAATCGAAATTTTCGCAGATCAAATCAGCCGCTTATAAGAATCGCTCCTGCTTAAATTTTGTATTTTCGCTTACTCACTTAAAATTTCATAGCTATTAAATTTCGCTTAGTTAGCTAAATTACTGTGCTTTAGCGTAAATTTCCTGCCGCTTATGCTCCTGTGATTTCACACCAATAATCTTCACCAGCTGTAAATTCACTCCGCCTCGTCATGCTTTATTTAATGCTAACCGACTCCAAATTTGGTGTATTACTCATTGTCCTTTAACTTAGCCATAAATTTGTAGGCTTGGTATTTTCATGTATCGAGGTGGCCTATATAAACCCCTCTCTTTTGTAATAAATATAGAGAATTTGGGAAGCAAATATCTTGGGGTGAGGAGAAGAAATTTGTAAGTTTTCATTTTGTAAAATAAAGTCTCGTATTTTTTAGTTAGGTTTTGCTTTTCTCTCTTCTCTCTCCTTTTCTCTCTTACTTTCGCTGCCAAACACCCTCTGAGGATGACAACTCAAGAGATACTGGCTGTTTCCTTTGAAGAGAATAAGCTAGCTTCGGTTGTAAGTATATGCATGTTAGTCCTCTGTGTTAGGTTACTGTGCACCGATTATGGCCCTCATCTTCAAATTAGGGTCAGATTAGGCTAATGTTATCGACACAATACTCCATGCTTTAGGATACAAAGGCATACTTACTGCTAGATGCACCGTTCATTAGATGGTCTTTACGAGCCTCCGAGATGATATTCGATGTGGTTTCAAACTCGAAAAGGCCATAGCCGCATGTTACCCGTATGATCAAATAGGAGTTGTTGTTGTGGTTAGGTTTTGCTAGTTAAACATAGATCCGGTTATGCCTCGACTATAGGTTGCATAGTCATAATCTGGTGATAAAAAACCCGAGGACACTTTGCTTGCCCTAACTACTGCTAGTGACCCAAATCTTCAAAGTTAACTTTTTCACACTTTACTTTCGCTTTTTTACAATTTCGCTTCAACCTACTCAATCGTTAAAGCAACCAAAGAGTCCAACTAATTAATTATATCAAGAAGAGCTTGACTACCAGCAGTAGGAACTTAGGTGTATATACCTTGCTGATTTTAGCTCAAATTCCTACCGTGGCAATTAATCGAACGCGCCGTTGCTCCGATGGTGCCAAACTACTAACGGTCATGTACTATGGATCAACATCACAAGTGAAGGTAACCTTTTACCTTTTTGTCACTAAACTACAGGAATCCGCTGCCAAGACTTAAAGAATCGTATCAGCCGTCATTCAAGGTTTTAATTTTTGTTAGCTAATCTTAACTCTTTGTAGCTTCCCAGAGTTGCTCGTTGTCTCTAAATTTTGTAAATGTGTTTATGCAACAAGGATGTAGACACACGTAGATTGTGACAGAATCAAGACACAACCCTAATCTACCGCTGAAGTCGCAAAAATATACCGCACAATTAATTTTATCCCATACCCGAGAAACAACAGAGTCAACTAGAACCCCCATGAACTAAATGTTTATAGAACCATGAGGGATCACATCCACCTCCTAGAGTTAGTACTCTCGTATCACTCCTCCCACAAGATGTAGCAAAGGAGGCCACATTGTACCTCCCTTTACTCCCCACATATCACGGTATGGAAAATGAAAATCCATACACTCATATTAGGATTTTGAGGAGGTTTGCACGCCTTAAGGAAGGTGGCGTGGTGGACATGGATTTGCTGAAGCTGAAAGCATTTCCATTGATCCTTAAGGACAAGGCCAAGATATGGCTAAACTCATTGAGGCCTAGAACCATAAGAAATCAAGCAGCCAGCAGCGTAATTCCTCAAGAAGTTCTTCGCTCATAAGACCACAATTTGAAAAGACAAATTTATACCTTGCGCCTCCTCATGATGGTGAGAGCCTTATCAGTTGTTGAGATTTATGGAAACCACTGTCTCCGGTCCACATCATGGGTTTACTAAGATGTCGGTGAACCACTTCTATGGTAGTATCTCCCGCCATGAGACAGCTTTGAAACATGTGTGGAGGAGACTTTCTGAAAAGGATCCCACGAAGCCATGGATTTTTTAAATTACGCGGCTGAAACTTCTAAGGGTCGATGAGCCTAACCCAGAGAATTGGAAAGGATGAGACCCAATGCTTAACCAAAGGTGGGATGTATGCACTGCCAGAGGAAATATAAATGAGAGCTAGGATTTCAACCCTAGCTAGGAAGGTAGAGGAGTCAAGGTAAACAACCAAGAGGTGCATGCAAGGATCAGTAATCCTACACGCCCACCTTCGCAGACCAATTTCCAATCCCCTCGTACACCCAAAGAGAACTACGTCCTACGGCCCCCCGCGAAGGATTTGATGTCAGAATGTGCAAACACTGTAGGACAATACAAGCCACAACAATCCAATGCTCCATATGGTAATACCTACAATTCCAACTGGAGGAATCACCCAACTCCTTGCATGGAGACCCAACCCCCGCTTACGCACTCCCTGTGTGCCAAACCTCGCCAGTACCCTCACAATCACAACAACCATCATCCTCTTCTCCAAAGCGAATAAGCTATATTGAATTTGAGTAAGGTGGTGGCAACTTTGTTGAGGAACAAAGGAATCAATGTGCAACTGCACAAAGGATTGACATCAGAAAGTACACTCGAATAAGAGAATAGATGGGCTTCGAGAGCAATCTCAACCAAAAAAAAAAATCGACACCCATGTATTCAATCACCAAGATCAACAAGTTGCTAAAGGTACAGGAGAAAGGGAGGTTTCCATCACAAACACTTCCAAATCCAAAGGGAATCCATGAGGTAGGATCATCCAACAATTCGGGAATGGATGAAGTTAAGGCTATAATTACCCTGAGGAGTGGAAAAGAGGTTGATCAACCCATGCCCAAGCCTGTTGAAGAATCCAATCAAGGAGAAGAATTAAGTCATATATTCTCCTAAAGGAGGATTCAGAAATACCGCATACCACCTCCATTTCCACAAGCACTTAGAGTAAGAAGAAGGCATCTCAAAGAAGGTGCATTTTAGAGGTCCTAAGGCAAGTGAAGGTTAACATACCTTATTGGACATAATCAAAACGCGCCCGCTATGCAAATTTTTTTGAAAGATTCGTGACAATTAAGAAGGATTAGGTATCAGAAGGAAAGCATTCACCGAGCAAGTCGCGCCATAATCCAAAGCAAATACCCCGTCAAATACAAGGATCCGTGATCTCCCACAATTTCACCAATATTATGAAGTGCATAGACAAATCTACGTCGATTTAGAGCCAAGGTGAATCTAATGTCAGATTCGTGATAATGCGCTAGGTTTAGGTGAATCCTAACTACCAACATCACACTTTCATCGTCGATAGATTCGCGAAAATCCCGGCGGTAGTTGAGATGTCTTAGTAAAATGTACAAATTCTAATACCCAAGATTTTGTAGTGCTTGAGCACATCACAATTGTAAGGAACCCAATCATGTACCAATCAATTAGAAGACCATTTCGGGCTACGCCAATGCAATAATAATCACGGAATGAGTCATGCAACCAACCTTTTGCAACATGACTCGAGTTAAACATCTTCCATTTGAACAAGCAAAATTTGTTAGAAACCTAAAATCAAATTTGGCGAAGGTTTCCACTGATCGTGTGAAAACACAAGCGTGTCCGTGAAATGCAAGGAGTAATCACCATGGAGATGCAGGAGAAATCGGGTTCTGCCATCAACACCAACCGCAAGCCAACCGCCACTCAACAGCCATCACCGAGAACAAATTAACATTCAAGACCCAACACCATGGAGTCAACATTGCATTATCGCAGGCTGAGGATCATTCTCACCCCCTCGAGTAGTTCTTGAGAATGAACCTGTTCTGTTTCCATAAACCAATTGCGCTTCACCATGTTTACTTTTTTGTTTTAAGTTAGTAAATTTTAGTTAATTTCAATTATTTTTAAAGAACTTCCTTTAATTTAAGTAATTTTTAATATTTAGTACTTTGCTTACATAGTATATATTGTTTGCTAATTTTATTAATAGTTCATATGTAAGAATTTTATAATAATAATTTTTATAGTAGTAATATTTAATTTAAAATTTTGATTTTGAAGGCTGAAGATAATAAATTACTAAAAGTAGCGAAAATGGAATGAGAGACCTTTCGCCGCTACAAACGAGCCTATTTAAACCTCGCGAAGGCCATCCATTTCGCCATTTCACTTTCCGCTCCCGTAGAAGTCTCCGCAAGATTTGCTCGGGGAGCCCCGCGTCCCGGGCCCCTCTTCCTCGCCGACCCTTCCCGGAGCTCACATCGCTGCTCGTGGAGCACGTCGCACCGCCGGATTTGCACACCACGACCGAGCCGCCGCTCGCCGCCCCGCCGTAGCCCCAGGCACCCTACCACAGGACCGGGCCCACCACGAGTCCCATCGAGCCCACCACGCACAAGACGAGCCCTCGACCGCTCATCGCTTTCCCAAATGAGCCACCGTTGAGAGTCATGAGCCTCCACACCCAAGAGAACACCGTGCCTCTCTGCCTCCAAATTTCCTATTTTCCCCGCTCAAGATTGGGTCTTACCGAGCCTTTATCTGCCGGGCCAGTGGTCACTGGGCTCGTGACGTGAGCCCCGGTTCATTTTCATTTCGAGTGCCTCACTGCCCCGGAGCCTCGGCCTTTAGCTCCCACAAAGGCATCGGGCCGCATTTTCAGCCGAGTCCAGCCCTTTTTCGCATTTTAGCTCGACTTTTCGACATGGTTCAGATCGAGGTGGGTCCCGTGTTCGCCGGTGAGATTCAAGACACCCGAGAGAGGCCCCAGCCTCGGCCCTTCACTCCAGCACTCATCACCGGTCTCTCGGTGGCCGCACTGAGGAGCCTCAGGATTCCCACGCCATCGACATCTACGGGACCCCGAGCCCCTTCACCAAGACTGTGAGGAGAGCCTCGAGGCCCAGCCTCCAAGCGGCCCGGCCATCCGCCCAAAGGTAGCCTATCATCCCTTCGGCCGCAGCCCGCCACCAAATAAGAGCCCGCCGCGGAGGCTACCATCACTCACCGCCACCGCCTCGAGATTCGAAGGCCATTGTTCAGGTGGAACCCCATTCCGGAATATACGACCATCACAGATCGCTCCACGTGAGTCGCATTCACGACGTCTCCGAAGACCGGTGGGCCGATCCTAGATACGGAGTCTATGAGAGATTGATCGAGGATTATTCACTCGCCTCACGCACTCGAGACAAGATTACTATCCACGAGTGGTATTGCAGTTCTACCACTCAATGACGTCTAGAGGATCGGGCCCAGGTCCGCGTGAGCTTCACTCAAGATTGATGATCGCGCTGAGTACCTCGCAGCCCGATATTTCAGCCAGCCCCGCCCGCCGTGATACCGCCGGCCAATGCAGAGGGTTACAGATCGCCCACCCGCCCCATACGAGATGGTTCGAGACTAGCTGTAGACACCACGCTGACCAATGTTTTACAGGAGGCAGCCCCACCCCGATGCCGTTGATTGACCATCCGTTCAGACGAGCTTATTTCCACGCAGATTATGTGCAGAGGAGGGAGCCGCTTCGAGGCGCTTTGACGGACTTCTGGGATTTGCCCGCCCTCTCAGCCGGTGATGGCCTCTCTTTATAAAGCTGATATAAGGTCCATCTAAGCGACCGGCACGAGCAAAGAGCATTCCACTACTTATACCGAGACTCCTCTACCGTGTTCTCGAGCATATGGGATTCCCAGAGGAGCCCAGGATCGAGATGAGGGTTCGATGCCCCCTGATCATGTCAAGGGAGCTGGTGATGTGATCATGCCCGTATCTTCCACTACCACTTGGCCAGGAGCAGAGGCACCCGGTCAGAGGTCGAGGACCACCATACGTATGATTTACTCCGCCCTCGAGCCCGAGATACAAGAGAGTCCGGTCTACGTATGTCACCTCCATCCCTCCTCCACGTGACTACATCACACCGCAAAGCAGATACCTACCATCCTATTCAAGACACCATTCGCCTGAGTACGCCATGTCGCCTCGAGAGAGATAAATGTGTGATGGATGCTATTCACACCGGCGCCTACAGCAGCCCAGATCGAGGTCGTCTCCAAGAGTCATTCCATGTCGATACTGCATTATGACCCACCCGGGTCTCCTCATGTTCCCCGGGTCAGCGAGAGGAGCCCACCATACCACGCTTTTGATACCTATCGCAGCAAAGCAGCCAGCCAAAGTCTACTACCTACCACCACCAGCAAAGCAGAATATAAATAACAGCTTTACTAGGAGAAGTTATCACCAGATCAATCGGCCACTGATTTTGATTAGATTTTTGTGATAGCCATAGTAAAGGATACTTTCTTGCATGTTTAGCTGATATTCATGTATTAGCCATTTTGGCTATATCAAAAGCTATTCAATATATATGATACACCATATTATTATCATGCTTCAGGCTCTTTACCGTGTAAATGTTTTTCTTTCAATTGAACAATTGAATGTTAATTGACAATTGAATTGCCATGTCAAAATTGAATCCATTATTTGTCACTTATATGTTAGAACAAATTCCATGCTTGAAACAATTTTTGGTCACTTGCGCCTCCGATGCTCAACTTGAAATTTCTCCCTTATGCTAATTCACACACGCATCAGATATTTAATGAATATAATTGTTTTATTTCTTTCTTGCACAAAAATACTTAAGCATGTCAGCAAACTAGGTTAGTCAAATATCATGCTGAAGATCAATATGTCTTCCAAAAAGAAAAAGAAAGAAAACAAAACAGAAAAAAAAATAGTATGGATATATAGAGTATATAGAGTATATATATGAGTGAGGTAGCATATACATAGTATGAAGTCGTGAAGTTTTGCCTCAAACCCGAGCACTAGTCCGAGGGTATATGGCGAAGCTTCCTTTGAAGTCCGGGCGCCCTAAGCCTTAATCGTTGGGAGTCACGATTTTGTGTCTGGGCATGGGTGAGGCAGATTTATTAATCGCAGGTGCTTGATTTTAAGTCACACAAGTCCCGGTGAAGCCTTTGCAGTTTGTGGTCAAGATCCTTTGGCTCTGATGTCCCAAAACCATTGGTTGGAGTCATCTGTGAATCCGTTACACCTGACTCTCGTGAAGTCAATTTTTAAGCATTGCTCACAATGTAGTTGAATAAAGAAAAAAGTGCGTAACTATCCTTATCTAGGTTGTTCAACAAATCTAGGGCCATGTCGCTGCTAGGTCGAGGAGGGACAAATTTTGCAATCCATTGATGCACCCGTTATATAAAAGAACCATTAGACTTGTGGAAATTCAAGTTGAGAATCATGGGATCCAAGATCGCCTAGAATTTGCTCTTGTATGGATTTAATTCTTTCATATCGGTTTACAACTTGATAGTTAATTTGCTTAAGGTATTGTTTATATGTACATAAACCCATAAACTTTTTGAAAATCACTATATGCATCTCCTTTTGTTTCTCGCATCGCTATGACTAGCAACGCTTTCTCACTGGGGTGATTAGTGCCTGTAAAAAGTGCTATTTCAACCCTATATACAGTTTGAGTGCTTGCGACTCAATCAGTGTCATTTATACTCACCGTGCTGTCAAGCCTCTAGTATCACTAATGCCGCTTAGAGGTTATTTTTGGGTTGCTTTATGCTTTGGCGCACTTCGGGAGTTCATATCGTAGTCAAATGATGAATCACAAAGATCGGATCCCAACGGTCACCATCAATCATATCAAGAATCAATGAAAAATGAAGGCAAAGTGAAGAAAAATCGACGCAAATAAGACAGGAGGCAATGGAATGAAGGATCAAAGAATCCCGTGAATTATAAGATTGCGAAAATTCACGATCGCTTAAAATTTTCTCGCAAGTTTAGCTTAAAAATTTCAAGAATCTTAAATAAATTGAAATTTTCGTTGCATTCAACCGGGGCCAAGCAAAAGTAATCGCCTCAGCGAAATTGCATTGCATCACCTAAAAATTACAGCCAGCGAAATTTCTAGCTAGCGAAATTACCAAAGCTTTAGCTTAGTTCTCTCAAGTTTTCGCTATGCCTGGTGATTTCGCTACCTAGCGAAATTCTTCAGCCTAGCGAAATTCACTGCTGCTTTTGTATTTAATGCTAACCGACTCCAAATTTGGTGTATTACTCTATTGTCCTTTAACTTAGCCAAATTTGTGCTTTTGGTATTTTCATGTATTGAGGTCCATATAAACCCCTTTTTGTAATAAATATAGAGAATTTCAGGAAGCAACACTGTGTGGTGTAGAGAAGAAATTTTGTAAGTTTTCATTTTGTAAATAAAGCTCTCGTGATTTTTAGTTGTGGTTTTCCTTTCTCTTCTCTCTCTCTCCTCTCTTTCTTACTTTCGTCGCTTTAAACACCCTCTGAGGATTTACAACTCAAGAGACGCTAATGTTCTCCTTTCTTTGAAGAGAAGGAAGCTAGCTTGGTCAAGCATACGCATGTGTTGTCCTCTTGTGTTAAAAGCCACAGTGATCGTATTTACGCCCTCATCTTCAAATTGGGTCAATAGCTTTGAATGTTATCGATTCGGGCCAATACTCTCCATGTTTTAGACACAAAGGCATACTTATCGCAGATGCACCGTGGCTCATTAGATGGTCTTACGAGCCTCCGAGATGATATTTAATGCTGTGGTTTCAAACCGAAAAGGGCCATAGCTGCATGTTACCTGTATGACCAAATAGGAGTTGTTGGGTTAGGTTTGCTAGTTAACATAGATCCTGCTATGCCTTGACTATAGGTTGCATGTCATAACGCGAGGATAAACCGAGGATACACTTGTTTGCCCTAACTACCAAGTTAGTGACCTAAATCTTCAAAGTTAACTTTTCTACACTTTACTTTCGCTTTTTTTTACAATTTCTCGCAACCCATTTCCACTGTTAAGCAACCAAAGAGTCCAAATAGAAAGCCTTACCTTCGTGCACTTATGCAACCATTTTAGGATGAAAACCCATCCCCGTGTTCGACTCCACCACCATATCGCAGTAGCTTGACTACTAAGTAAAGAGAGAACCAGTGTATATAAATTTTGTTGATTTTAGCTCTCACCACTGTACGAATCGCCATTCAACTTAATAACAATAACACCAAAATAGCTTACATAGGCTAATTAACCAATCAAGCACCACTTCAATCACCCAAAACACACAAAAATCACACAATAATACACGTGAACAGTGAAACCCTAGGTTCGGCACTATTCACGGCCACACTAGGGATCTTCTCATTCGGTTCAAGTATTTTGAGACCGCAAACACGGCTAATTCAATCCTCAAACTATCCCTAACCATTCACATGGCTCTTAGCCAAAGAAAAACACAAGTAGGAGAAGACCCCTACCTCTTAGAGTTGTCTGAACTCCACCAAATCGGTGTCCACGCATACCCTCGTCGCTGCATCAACTTTGTTACCCGTCTAGAACCGGGTTTCATCCGAACGACAGAAATCTGTGAGAACGAGATCTCTCTCTAAAACCAAAACCCAACCTACCGCTCCCAATTCCAGCCACTGCTTACATGAATTCGAGAAGACAACCATCTGCCATTTTGTCTTATTCACTTAATATTTCCATTAATTCCCAATGTGTCCCTTTTCTTGATTTTTGGACATGGCTACTAATATGTTCATCCATCTCATCCTCTTCATCACTAACATGCGCACACACATACTTTGAAGAGGTGACTTTTGTCTACATGTCTCTGAACCCATTTTGACAAGACCCGACACCTAGTGCCTAAAAACGTGGAAATTCGAATGCTCGAATTCATCGAAATTGACAGAGCAGATTACAGACGATTCCAACAGTGGAGTCCATTTCGTCATCCGAGATCTAGAAAAAATTCCGGATTTTGATTGAAATTACCATTTTACCCTTTTTAAGAAAATTGGATTTTCTCGGGATTTCACACAAAGCAGTGCAACTTTGTCATTTTCTTTTCTATCTTGCTGCCGCCTTTGCTAATGTGATTTTGCTTCCTGCAATCCCATTGATTTTTACCTTTAGGACCTTTCTTGGATGTTTCCCTAACTGAAAAATCACTAGCAACAACAAGGTTATCTTTAGCATCATAGACAGAGGAGGACTTTTGCTTATCCTTGAGGCAATTAGCTTGTTTGGTCCACATATGGCTGATTAGTTCCTGCAGGGTCATATCCTTTTTCTTGTGTTTGAGTTGGTTACAATAGTCACTCCAAGATGGTGGGAACTTCTCCAATAAGACATTTGCTTGCAAGATCCTTCACTAAGCACATCAACTATCAAGTTCTCATATAAATGCACCTGCTCCATAATAGGTTTGTCATCTACCAAATGGAACTGCAGCCATTTTCCCACAACATATTTCCTTTTCCCTGTATCATCAGCACCATACTTATTTTCCAACAACTTTCGAACCACTTTAACAATTTTTTTAGAGACAAACACATCAAAGAAAGGGTTAGTCATGTGGTTCAGAAGGTGGGCTGATAGGTGTGAATCATACCAACATTTATAACGTGTTTTTCATGTGTTTATGTAACCTAAATGCTAGATTCACACCCATTTTCGTAAAAATTACAGTAATTCCTCATTTGTAGATGTTTTGCAGAAATTGGAAGAAAATCAATCAAAGAAAGGGCAAAAATCAAGTGAAGAGGAAGTTGTTGATTTGCAATAGTTTGCTCGCTGTGGGTTAGGAATATGCTCGCCACTACAAGCAGCTTCTCCCTCATTAAGGAAAGGCTTCGACATACAGCCTGTGCAAGCAAAGATGAAGCCTGTGTTCGTCAAGAAGAAAGATACCTTCGCCGCAGACAAAGATACTCTCTGCGCGATGAAGGAGCATAGATCAAAAGCGTGACATGGCTTCACCATGGCGGTTAAGCCTTTCACGGGCTAAGGACGCCTCGCTAGAACAACAAACTTCGATTTTTTAGCCTATTATTAGCCAATTTTCCAATGCATATAAATAGTAGTTCTTTAGACTTGTTTAGGGTTCGGATTTTGAGAGAGAACACCCTCCTTAGGGTTTCTTCTCTCTTCTTCTTGAATCACTTTAGGGTTTGTAATTTTGTTCATTTTTACTTTGGATTTTGTGTAATATTGAAGAATTCATCAACTAAAGGACCTCATTCAACATTGGAGCTGAGTTTGGAGAATTTCTTATCTCATATTCGTTTTGTACCTATAAATCTCACTCTCTTCTCATCTCTTTCATCATTATGGATGTAATAGACATGATTTTGATAGATTTGTGGGTTCTAATGAGTAGTTAAACTTTCCTCTAGGGTTTATTATGGAAGTTGATGTTTGGTTTATATATATTTTATGATGATTTTGTGAATCATGCTTGTGGATGTTAGTCGGGTGTAGTTGGTTAGATTATTATGGTTTAACTAATTAATCCATATTGAGAGTTGGGTCTTTGATCCCTATACTAGGGCATCCTTAGTGATGCTTGGATTACGCCCTAAAATCTGGTCTCGACTCTCTTAAGGTGTGAACTAATTAATTGGAATGCTAATTAACCTAATCAAAGAAGTATAAAGAATTAGGAATGCCTAGTACTATATGGATTTCATTAGGAGTAGCACCATCTCAACATGATGTGAGATCGTATGGACCGAGAGGTGATCAATCCGAGCGTAGTTCGAGTAGTCCTATTGTATGGACCGAGAGGTGACCAATAGGATTCCTAAGGAAAGCATTGCCTTATAAAAGTACCATACTTCATAACCTAGAAGGACCGAAAGGAGAATAAGGAATGGGTGTGAGAATTTGAGGGGAGACGCGAAAGCGTAAACCTCATCTTAGATTCCTTAGACATGCACAAGTAAACATTCACTCAATCAACGCTTAATGAATATAAACCATAAATGCATCACTGGAGACAATCAACCCTTCGGTATTCTTTCTGTTATATCTCCCAGATATCCCATTCCTGTGAGTGGACATTGATCACACTGCTTGTTTTGCTTTACTTGACTTTATTAGATTAGAAAACATTCTCCCAAGCCATTGAGTCGTCATAGTGAACGATCAATAGCCAAGTACTAATCCGCTAAACCACACCTTTCCTATGGGATTTATATCTAGACTTTGGCCCACTATATTACTTGCATAACCCGCTATGAAATTGTAATAATGGGCCTCTACATTTTTGTTATCTTTTTCATATTTTGCTCTTAATCCCCCCATCCACTCTTGGCATGAGCAAATTTGAGGTAGTGACCGGTGTAGCGTATGGGATATGGTTAGTTCTAGATGAATTAGTTTGAATGAAAGGGAATCTGAAAATAGCACATAATCAACCTCAAGTTGTTCAAAGAAAATTAGTAATAATCAACCTCAAGTTGTTCAAAGAAAATTAGTAATTTCTAGGACCAACGTTTATAGTTAGTTCCATCTAATGGCTCCAATTTTGACAAGTCAAGTAAGCCTTTTTTTTAGAGAAATAGTCGTGAAGAAAACGAAAGGAAATCGCTTTTAAATTGTTGGTGAAGAAATGAAAGAATCTGAATAATTGCACAACATAAACAAAAATAAAAAAAAATCGCATAAATTAGAGAGTAAACTTATCAACAGTTATGTCGTGGTGCCCATTGCCTTAAAAGCGATTTTGGCAAACCCTCGGTGCAAGTCTGAAAGTCGATCACTCCCCAAGGTTTACACAACCTTCTCTGAAAGTGTGCACTCGCTGCAAGAGAACTGGAAATCTTCCTAACAATAGCACAAGAAAGTTTTTTAAAGAACAAAGCAGAAGAAAAAAATGGTTTTATGGCATAAATCTCCTTTTTTTTTTTCTCTTTCTCCTAGAAACCCCCTTCACCCATATATAAACTGATTTAAATTAGCTTCTTCTTTTTTTCTCACCCTCAAAACAAATCTGCAAATATTTGATTTGAAATTGTACTCAGTAAAAAATGAAGAGTCTGTTAGTTGGAAAATTAAGAAAATAAAAAATGAAAAGGGAATAAATAAATAAAAATTAACTTAAGGCCCAAAAATAAGGAACCTGATTGTTGACATTTCCAACAATATCAAAATATCAATTGGTATTATAGCTCTCTTCTTGAGTACAAGTGAGAATGGACACCATGGACACAGAAGCCAGTCTTTCATTCATTACTTCTCCAGTGTTTGACAAATAAAATTATCAAATTTGGTTT
Organism: Tetrastigma voinierianum; assembly: GCA_016808115.1. NCBI lineage: Eukaryota > Viridiplantae > Streptophyta > Magnoliopsida > Vitales > Vitaceae > Tetrastigma > Tetrastigma voinierianum. The sequence continues at coordinate 1,258,185 of JAEQBH010001040.1, read as the reverse complement.
GTGAGAATGGAGTCCTACCTGGATGCATCGAATCTTTGGAAATATATAGAAGAGGATTACGAAATTCCTCCTCTACCAAGCAATCCCACAACATTCTAGATCAAGAATTTGAAAGATAAAAAAAAGAGGAACTCTAAAGTGATGCCTATTTGTTTGCTATCATTTCATTGACTATCTTCATCTAAATCTTTTCACTCAAATATTTCATCGACTATGTTCATCTGAATCATGTTACTCAAATCAGCTAAAGTAATCTGGGATATTTATCTAAAATCATATAAGTATTGAATTTGACCAAAGACTTTGAACTGCAAAGACAAAGGAATCAGAAACCATTAAAGAATATTATGACCAACTTCTAACCATTATCAATAAGGTAAGACTCCTCGGTTATTATCTACCTGACTCGAGGATTGTTGAAAAAAACCTAGTGATGGTATTTGAAAATTTTGAGGCAACCATTACGACCTTGGAGAACACCAAGGATTTGTCCAAGATTACCTTGGTAGAGCTCTTAAATGATTTATAAGCACAAGAGCAAAGAAGGGTCATGAGGCAAGAAGGAGCTATTGAAGGAGCACTACCAGTCAAGCATTAAGGAGGGAAAATTAGGGGTCACAATGGTGATAATGAACCAATTTCCTTAGACAAAACTTTCACAAACATTCAGACCAATGGATCTTCACTTGAACAAATCACAACAAACAATAACTCAAGAAAAAATTTTTGAAGTGGAAGATTGGACTATGCGGCAACCACAAAGCATACTTACAATTTTAAGAGAACCTAAAACTCTTATACCAATTGTTGTGTTATTGAACCAAATATAATTTAATGCTAACAAGTTGAAAATAATAACAACTAAGAGGCATCTTGCAACGACTCGGCCCAACCATATGTGATGATAAACGCTGCCTTACCAGTCGGGTATGGTTCCATACTTATATAAATGCAAGCTTTCTCCCCATCCGACATGAGGCGACAAACACTTCATACGCACACAACGCCCTTCGCCGTATCCCAGCGGACGCAGGTCGAACTAGACAAACTCCGATCATTGTTGACTGATCCGATACCACTGTAACTCACCCCGCCTAAATCCACGTAGATAATGTTCTCGCTTCGCCCAGCCGACCTCACGGCTTTAAACGCTGGGTTTACTAGTCAGAGAATTATTACTTATATGATATGGTGCTCTATCCATGCGACGCGACAACATCTATCAATAACTAAAAATATAAATAACAACAGAATTTAATGAGGTTCGGCGTTAATACCTATGTCCTTGAACGCTATAGAAACCTTCCACTATCATCAAAAAGAAAATTATAAACTTTTGGACCCCCGATACAAATTCTTAAGAAATTGAGCTAAATCATAAATACACAAGCAGTTCAGCAATACTAAAAATACCCAAAACTTGAATGATGAAATATGATTATAAACTAAAACCCCATGGCCCCTTTATAGGCTTAAAGGTTGGAGCAAAAAACACCTTACAACCGATGTGGGATTGCATGAGCCAAAAACCAACAGGCCCATGCAACGATAATCAGGTTGATCCAACCAACTAGGTTCAGGATTAAGACATATGCTCCTTTACAAAACCTAAGAACATTTAGGGCTCATTTGGGGGTTTAAAAAAAATAGAGGAAAAGAAAAGTTTTGCTCTAGAAATCTTATAAAATAAAATTAAAAAAAAAAAAAAAAGAGTGTATAGTTAGTGTTTGGTAATTAGTATTTTAGAAGAGGAAAACAAAAATTTGGGAAAAGAATTTTGTTTGTTATTAAAATAATATCTATTTATTAAAACAAAAAAATAAATTTATAATTATGTATGAATTAAAGAAAATAACTTTTTAGAATTATAGATTTTTTACTCGAATGAAAAAATAGTACAAAATAAAGACAATTTTAGAATTCATTTTTAATACATGTAAGATAAGTACTAATTAACTTTCAATTTCCATTTGATAAAGAAAAATAATTTTTTTTATGTTATAAAAGTAAAAGTATTTGGAAAAGATTTTAAAAAATGAGAACGTAAATTTATTATTTAATTTTTTAAAATTTTTTTGAAGATAAAATAATTTCATTGATTTGAACTAACAATACATCGATAAAACGTATAAAATTAAAATCATTTAAAAGCAATAAAGAATGAAGAGCGCTGTCAGGGGTTGATAGATATAAATAATTGACTCAAAAGAATATACATTTATGATTATCCTCTGCGTTTATATTCTTATTGTGGTAAAATACATTATGAGCTTTAGTTTCTGGCATGTGGCGATCATTTATTGATTTCTTATATTTGATCGTGTATACTTTATTTTGATTTGAATTACTTACAAAGCGAATGCGCATCATTCTGAGATGCCACAGTACGTCGCATAGATGACAATGACCAGCGTGCAAAGGCAGCGGCGCTCACATGCGCACAAAGTTAACGACACTCACTTGCGCACCAAGACATGAAAAAATAAAATAAAAACCTAAATTTATGTAGAACAACCACTTTATTGATAAAGAAAAATATGGAAATAGGAGTAAATGGGTGATTTTAGACCAAGAATTATAAAAAAAATACCCCTTGTTACCTAAAGAAAAGAGGCTAGTTGAGAAAAAGTTAAGAGAAAATAAAGCTAAGATTTTGATAATAATTCAAATTTAATATTTTAAATTTTAAAAAATGATTAAATTTATCAAACACATTAAGACTTATTTAATTTAGAGTTTATTTCGTTAACAAAAAAGATCCGAAAATTAAGTTGATTTTATATAATAGAGAAAGCCATGTTTTTATCAATTATTATTTATAACTTTCTTATTATTTATACTTTAGATTATTTAAAATTAAATCTTGTAAATGGGTAGGTGTGGCCCATTTTGACCGGCCTCGTCAGGCCTTGGGCTAAATTTGACATGTTTTTAATTGGAGCAGTTTTGGATAATCCATCCCTATATGGGTTCCACACCAAAATGCGCCGTCGGGTTCTAACTATTAATCCCATTATTGGATCTGAAGAATGAAAAATTACTCACTTGATTATCAATTTATAACTTTAAAATGTCTCTATCAAAACAGTTTCCAATTAGAAAAGCGCTGTAGTTCGAAAAGAGAAATAGATGTGCAGAAACATGGCTCTGGACTTCTAGGTCACAAAAAGGTACGATATCTATACACGTGTTCGATGCTAAGAGCAGCAGCGAAGCAAGAAGATAAAACTCCTTACTTTTTTGGGAAACAGATATATTACAGTCAAATTTCCGACTATATATAGTGGTGACAACTTGAGCTCAAGATATAAAATGAAATCCACAGCTCACAAGAAACACAATTCAAGAAAAAAAAAATAGCAGCAGATTAGAATTTGCTAATGAAATCCAATCGTTGGTGTATTTTGTGAATTTCACGTCAACAAATAAAATAAAAATTAGAAAATGTTGATGATTGATGTTTTTTCCTTCCTTGTGGGATTACTCTCCTCTTCTTTTATAGTAATCCTTTATGAACGATTGCCTATGTTCTTCATCACGAAGACTTGGGTCCTTAATTTTCTCCATCTCTCCTACGTTCTTATTTAACTGCTCACTTATCTAATCTGCTGCTGTTTGACTCTATTGCCAAATAAGTCCCACTTTCTTAATTTCATGGGCCTGGATTTTTAGAAAAACTAATTTCATAAAAATAAGTTCGCTTATTTAATTTAACATTGCATAAATGGAACCAATCAAAATAGAATTTGGGCCTTTAACACCAATATAAAATTGTTGATTTCCCCTTCTGGCTCCTAGTTGATGAAGTGACCAGCTCCTTCAATTATGACAATATCCCCCCAAAACGGCATGTCTTTCTTGAGGATCCAGAGTCGACATACTCCTTCACCCTTGGAGTAGAATAGACCATGTCCAGATCACCCACGACAAATTTTAACTGGAGCTCTCACTACAACAAAGACAGAAAGCAGCATTACATGCTTTCTGAATACAATGGACTGAACTACGCTGAGATATTGAAAAGAGGGAGACCTAAGTGACATACAAATCCAAAGCTTTGTAGTAGTTCAAATTAATTATTAAAAAAAATTAAATAAGAAATTTAGGGCTAACCCAACCTGGATCTATATGGACTATGGGCCAGTTGGCTCAATTATATTCTATCCATTAATTTAACAATCCAGTCCTTTAAAACTCGGATCAAAATGGGCTTTTAGCCCGTCCGGCTTTGCCATATCACAAGCTCAATTTTAAATTTAAAATATTAAAATATAATAAAGAATTTAAATATTGACATGTAATATAGTTTATTTTATTATTTTTATTTATTTATAAATGTTATTTTTATAATATATCACTTGAAAATATCATCTGTATTCGATTTGATACGTAAATATAAATATCATATTTTAGGTTTTTCTTTCTTTTAACTCTCACTCTTCCAAACTTTTTAGGAAGGTATAGAAATGTTATTTTCCTTTTTTTTTCTTTCCATATTTTTTCATCTCATATTCTCTAATTCTATTTTAAATAAATAATATCCCGAGGTTTCTATGTGCCTTCGAATTTCCATCATAAACCAATGTGAAAAATGGTTATTTGATAAAAATTGTACCTTTCTCGTAATTTTATTCATTCTCTTATTCTTTTATTATTTAGAACATATTTATTATTCCAACTGTACATTTCATGTCACAAGGCTTTAGATCAAATGAACCAAAATCCTTATTTTTGTTATTTCAAAATATCATTTTTATTTCCTATTATTGTTTTGGGATATTTTTTTTAATTTTCTATTATTGTTTTGGGAGTAATATTTTTTTCATATTATTATTTTGGAATATTATTTTATTTCTTATTATACTCATTTCATGCTTATGGTATAAATAGATATTTTAAGGTTTGTTTTAGGGACTTTTAGTACTTTCATCAATTTATCAATCAAAATTAAAGCTTTTGATTTATTTTGTTCTCTAGATTGAGAATTTGTCTTTGGATTGAGACTTGTTTATTCTTGTTTATCAATCGTGCTACACGTTGCGTCATGTGGAATCAAAGCGTGTTTCTCCCAATCATTGACTAATACTATTAATAGTGATGGCTACCAATCCCAAGATGGTGATCAAGGATTGCAGACAGTATGGAGATCAATTAACAAGTAGCAACAATCAATTCAAAACTTAACCCAGCAATAAGAAACAATACAAACCAAATTGTATGCATTATTGAGGATTAATGGACAAGGGTGTATGAATGATAATGAGGAACAAGGCAAAGGAATTGGCTTCCGTAGACCCATTTTAAATCTCATTCCAAGTATATGAAATCAAGAAGGTCAACCGCAGGATTTGACGACACTTCATATGAGGGGCCTGACTTAGGAGAATTGCAAAACCATGTGGTAGGCAAAGAGGTGGAAGGTAGTGGCAACCAAACTACAAAGGAGACGACGAATACAAACTAAAGGTAGATATCTCTAACTTTAGTGGTGATCTTGATATTGAGAGGTTTTTCGATTGGTTGACTGAAGTATGCAGGTTCTTTGAATGTATAGGGTTGTCCGAGGATAGAAAGGTTAAATTTGTTGCTTATAGGTTAAAAGGGGGAGCATCAATATGGCGGGATAGATTGAGGGAGATGAGGATGAGAGAGGAGCGTGGTTTGGTTCAATCATGGAAAAGGATGATGCAATTATTATGAGGTAGGTTTTTGCCTCCGAACCATGAGCAATATATTTTTTATGCTTATCAGAGATGTACACAGGGTAGCAAGAGTATGAATGAATATACTACTAATTTTTTTAGATTGGTAGAGAGGAATCAGTTATCAAAGAGTGAGAACCAACAGGAGACAAGATATTTGAGTGGGTTGAAGCAAACTATTAGTGATAAAATTTGGGTGGAAATGGTTTTCAGTGTGTAATAGGCTAGAAATTTGGCCATGAAAGCTGAGTTACTCATAGGAGCAAACTCATAGTACTAATTGTAGAAGATATGGAGGGGTAGACAATAAGGCTCCAAGTGACATGGGAAAAACACCTCTAGCCATGCCTAATATTGTGGAGACTGCTAAGGTTGATGTAGGAACAAGGAAAAGTGTGGCAGTGGAAGGAGGTAAGAGTTATACTTCTATGCCTACCAAAAACAATAACCCTTATGCAAGGATTTTTTATGTTAAGTGTTATAGATGTGGAGAGGTAGGCCACTATTCCAATGAATGTCCTAAACATAAGACAATGAATGTAGTGGAGAAGGACAATGGTGTCGCAAAGGATGAGGTGGCGGATCTAATGGGGACGGTGACTATGAGGAATATGAACAGGAAGAGTACACTTGTGTGGTGATGAAGCTCATGTTATCTCCGAAGTGTGGTGATGAGACTCAGCGTCATAAGTTCTTTTGCACTAGGTGTATGGTGCAAGGGAGTTTGTGTGATCTTATTATTAATTGTGGGAATCGGGAGAACATAATAAGTAAAGATGTTGTGGAGAGGCTACAGTTAGAGATGGAAACTCACCCCAACCCATATGGTATTGGGTGAATTAAAGAAGTTGGTGGTATTCGGTGAATGAACGTTATAAGGTGTTCTTCTCTATTGGAAAATATAATGATGAGGTGTACTGTGATGTGGTGGATATGTATGCTTGCCATATTTTATTTGGATATCCTTGACAATATGATATTGGATGCTAAGCACCCGAGCTGGAGTAATTTGTATCAATTAGAGAGGAGGGGAATAAATATACACTAGTGTCTTTCACTAGGAAAAACCAACTCAAGGCTTTACAAGCAAAGGGAAAGACTTTCTAAATATTGTGCATGACCCATCTTCACTTATGGGTGAGTGTAAGGAGAGCCGAGAAGTTCATTTGATGGTAGTAAAGGGAGAGGTAGAAAGTAGAGATTTAGTTGGGGCTTAGATTCCGGTGAAGGTGCAGACTTTGTTAGATGAGTTTGATGATGTGATTCATGAGGGTTACCTGTAGAGTTACCTCCTATGCGTAACAATCAACGCCATATATATTTGATCTTAGGTGCTTCTCTCCCTACTCTACCTCATTATAAAATGAGTCTTGAGGAGAATGAAATCTAAAGGGAGAAGGTAGAACAGGTGCAAGCATCTGTCAAGAACAAATTATAGAAGGCTAATGCCAAGTACAAGATCGAGGCAGACAAGCATAGACGATTCAAGTTGTTTGATGTTGGTGATGAGGTGATGGTTTTCATTAATAGGGCTTGAATGCAAGGTTGCATAACAAGCTTCAACAAAGAATGTATGAACCATACCAGATTGGTAAGAAAATCAACAACAATGCTTATTTGGTAGATTTGCCAAGTTGGATGAGAATTTCAAAGACTTTCAATGTTGTTGGTCATATCTTGTTTCAACTATATATGAGTCTTGGATAACCAAAAAGTAACTCGATGACAAGTTCTTCGCTAGTGAAGGTGACTAACGTAGGGCGTTAGATCAAATCAACCAAAATCCTTATTTTGGTTATTTTATTCCTATGATTGTTTTACGATATTATTTTTATTTGTCCTTATTATTTTGGGAATAATTTTTCTTTTAAATTATTATTTTTGAATATTATTTTATTTTCTAGTATACCAATATTATTCCTAGGGTATAAAGAAATGTTTTAGGGTTTGTTTAACGAGTTTTATCATTTTCATCAATTTATTAATCAAAATTAAAATTTTTGCTTTATTTTGTTCTCTGGATTAAGAATTGGTCTCTTGTTTGAAACATTTTTATTCTTGTTGATACGTGTGTTGATCAATCACGCTACACATTGCGTCATTTCCCCTCACAATCATATTCAAAATCAATTGTCCCACTTCAAATAAATTTATCATTTAATAATATAAGAAAATATACACTCATTACTAACAATCAAGCTACTTTATTTTTTTAACAATATAAATTTCAAACTAAACCTACATCCAAATAGATCCTCATGGGTCAAATTGTTTATCATTTGAAAATTAGATAAGAAAAAAAATATTTCTTCGGGAATAAGTTAATAAATAAGAGTGGCACAACGAAAGCGTGGTGGACTCATAACTCACAAGTCCTCCAATGAGTGGCGGGGCCATGATTGGATTTTAAGATTAAGTAATTTAAGTTTTTTAATTTTACAAAATTGGGTTATGATCCAATTATTCACATTTGATGCATTTTAATGGAGGTAAAGTCTATCCACTTAGGCCTAATTCCTTTTATATATAATAGAGAAATATTTTTCAAAAATCCGCCCCTACCTCCAATCGAAATTGGCTTTGATAAATCAAGGAAAGGGTTATTATCCATTTTTTTCCCTTTGCTTGTTAATATATTCTTCAAGCAAGTCTTTATATTTTGTATCTTCAAAATAGTCCCCAATTCCAAAATTTGATCGCAGGTTTTACCAGAAAGATTTTGGTAGAACTTATTATGGTAGATTTACAAGAAAGGGACATCTACTAATAGTTAAAATAATTTACATCTTAAGAAGAAGACGGACTATTAGTTATAACAAGCTAAGAAATGAAATCCACCTAATCCACCTTCGCAAAGCCACCTTTAACGTGACCAAGAAAGGTCAAGCATGGTTTTAAGATGGTGAAGAGAAAAGAAAAAAAATATATAACCCCAGAAAGGGAAATTTTATATTTATGAACAGTTTATTTATATAAAAAACACGTTTCTTTAGTTGTGAAAGAAGTGAAACATGATCACATTATAGATGTTCCTACTAAAAGATGAGTTTGTACTTCAATTTCGTCTTCATTGATCACCCTTTAAATTGTACTATCTGCTACATTCAAATTGAAATTTATAATTATTATATTTATGTTATTTTAATTTTATATGTAATGAATATTTAATTATTGTGGACATTATTAATTTAAGTTATTTTAGGAAAATATGGAGTTTTTTTTTTTTGTAACATTATCACATTCTCCAGTTTTATTATATTTTTAATGTATTAAATAAATTGAGGAGATCTAAAAGTAGAACACTTTTAGTTATGTAAAGAGTGGCTATGATGTACATCTCCACTCATCTATGCTTAAATGGATAATCGTATTTTTCATTGATATTTTTTCTGAGAATATACGATCAAATTTATAGGGGACTTTCTCTCCAATTAACTTCGTCATGCTTGTAGGGTTTTCAGAATTAGAAAGAGCTGAGGTTGGTTGTTGACCAACGTGGTGGGAAAGCAAGTTCAAGTTTCGAAGGTGAAGATTCGAGGGAGTTAAAATAGAAGTAAACCTCTGATAGCCTAAGCCAAGGGGTAATCCAACTGCCCTAACTTTCTCAATCATAGTCACAATCAAACTAAGAAAGGAAAGAAATAAAAAAGAATCACAAAGAATATGGAAAGAACCATGTTTTGAAAAACTTTCCAAAAAACACTACAGCCCCCCTCAAGTTTGGTGCATAGATATCACACATGCCTAACTTGCCTAAAAACGATGAGTATGCTCGATAGGAGACTGCTTAAGTGAGGATTTCAGCTAATTGATATTCTGACTTAATCTTCGACAACTCAACAATCTTTAAATCTAACTTATCATTGATGAAAAATCTATACACTTCAACATGTTTTATGCGATCATGTTGTATTGGATTATGAGCAACGTCACACACTACCGTAATGACATAGAACAATTGGATTGGTTGACCGAATAGGTAACCCAAATCTTGTAAGAGGAGTCTTAGCCATAATACCTTGCAAAGTCCTAGTGCTATGCATTTAAAATTCCACTTCTGCACTTGAGCGAGCAAACGACATTTTGTTTCTTACTTTTCTATGTCACAAGATTACCTCCTACAAAGGTAAAGCAACCAGAGGTAGACCTCCTATTATCTACTACACCGGCCCAATCAACATCAATATACACTTTTATACTCTAGAGATAGGCATATTTGGTGAACATGATACCTTTCCCAAGTGCAACTTTTAAATACCACAAAATGAGAATGATTGCATTCTTCTCCAGGATAATGCATATATTGACTCACAACACTTAAAGCGTAAGCAAGATTTAGTCTTGTATGAACTAAATACAACAATCTCCCCACAAGTATCTGATATCTTCCTTTTTCAGTAGGTATTTGATTAAGTTTAGCCCAAAATTTCATACCTTCTTCTCTTGGTGTATCGACAAGTTGACATCTTGACATTCCGATTTCTTGTAATATATCTAATGCATATTTTCTTTGAGATAGAAAAATTCCTGAACTTGATTGAGAAACTTGAATCCCAAGGAAATAATATTTTAGAGAACCTAAATCTTTCATTTCAAACTCTTTAGACAACTAATTTTGTAGAGCTTTTCTTTCTTCTGGGTCATTTCCGATAACCACCATGTCATCCACATATACAATGAGTGTTGTAATATTACCATGATGCTTCTTTAGGAACAAAATGTGATCTTAATTGCTTTGATGGTAACCGAAGGCTCTCATTGACTTTTTGAACCTACCAAACTATACTCTTAGGGATTGCTTCAACTCTTATAATGACTTCTTCAATCTACACACCTTTTGACTTTGCTTTTCTGACACCAAGCATCTTAGTGGAAGATCCATATATACTTCTTTAGCTACTATGTAGTCAATCCCATAAGTTTGAGTGTACCCTTTTAGTATCAGTCTTGCTTTATATCATTCAATACTACCATCTACCTTGTACTTCACAGTATATATCTAACAACACCCATCTGGCTTCTTTCCAAGTAGGAATCAACAAGTTCCCATGTTTAATTTTTTTTTTCAATGATTTCATCTATTCATTCATGGTTGTTTTCCATCTTGGATCAGCTAAGGCTTCTTGCACGCAATTAGGAATAACTACAATAGATAAATGATTTACAAATGACTTATTTGATTTAGACAAATGATGGTTAGACACATAGTTGCTCATGGGATATCTAAATTTGCTAGACAGTTCAGGTTCATATGTTGGTTTTAGGGATACCTCTATTATAACAATGTTGTAAACTTTCATGGATGGCTCAAAATTAAAATTAAGAACACCCTCACTAGACAACGATTAGTGTGGTAAGTTAGTTGAGGTATTCTCGAACTAGTTTGGTCAAATGGTGATGATGGATCAATTTTACTATTTCTTTCTTCTTCTATCACTTCTTTAGCTTCTAGGTGGTTAATGTTGCTTGGTTCCGATGTTGCACCACTTATATTCAATTCACTGACTTCCTCGTTCAATAGTCCACATTCACCCTTCATGGAGATATGATAATCATAATCAATTGTGAAAACCTGGTTAATGTGAAACGATAGACTACCATTACAATACAGGTTGCAAGCCTGGAAATTTCTCTAGATCTCGGATGACGACGCGGACCACACTATTGAGTTCGTCTCACGAAATCTAGGTACATAATTGAATTCATTGAATCCCGAGACAGTCGAAATTTCACGTATTTCAAGGCAAATGGACTAACCACATATGGACACATGGCATGAAGGCTCATGCCACATGGTAACATACATGAAGACACTTGGCAACTGAAGACCAAATGTCAAGGTATGGATATTCATGAGAAATGGCTTGAGTGGAGGGTTGGTATAAGAGACACATGACATGGCAATACCAGGTGTCAAGTAAATTGGATAAGGAATTCTCCACCAAGACCAAATCAGTTCGGTGGAATAGAAGAGAAAAAGAGAGGGAAGAGAGGAAAAAAAATAAAAAAATAAAAAAGAAAATGGATAAGGAACTAGTGCCAGTGAGCTTCTGGTTCTCGAACGGGAAAGTTCTTCGAACAAGAAATGAAGTTTGCCTACGCTCCAAGAGGTAGGGGTTCTCTCCTACTCTGGTTATTCTTGGTCTAAGAGCCATCCAATGGCCATGAGGGGTAGCCCTAATAATGGGCTGGTTCAAGAACATTTTTGATAGAAACTGTTGATAGTTGGGACAGGTTTTTGGGTCCGTGTAGTTTTCAAAACTGCAATTCTAGAACTGATTGTACTTTCTGTGGGATCTAACTATGATGATCCACAGTTTGTGTTAAAGATTTGATTCTGAACTAACATCTTGTTGGGTATGCTGTTTCTGGGTTTGAGAATAAAAATCCGGTTGTGTGTTGGTCGGCAGTTGAATAACATGCAGGTTGTGTGGAAATGATGTTTATATATGCATGCTTGATATATATTAATAGGATGCTTGGTATGAAGCCTGATTTATGAATGTTGCATGTAGCTTTCATTATGCATATAGCATGAGATATCATGTAGTGGCATTAACATTACATGTGCAACGGGGACATCGCGTGAAACTGGTGTGAGTGCATGACATAGGTTTTGAATGGATCATATTGGAGGGTTGTCCAATAAATGAATTTGATATCAGAGGGTTGTCCAGTGCATTTTGATATCGGAGGGTTGTCTAATGTGTTATGATATCGGAGGGTCGTCCAGTGTGTTTTGACATCGGAGAGTTGTCCAGTGTGTTTTAATATCGAAGGGTTGTCCAATGGGTTTTGATATCGGAGGTTCTCCAATGAGTTTTCAAAAACAAAAGTCTTTTTTTTTAAACTGTTTTTCATACATGGCAAATGCATGTGTGAGGGAGTCAGCGAGGACTCGTGACATGGGGCATGACATGTAGACACTCATGTAGAAATGTGTATATTTTTACTTGAATGGGTGTTAATGTGTGAATCATGACATTGCATGTTCACTTAGATGGGGAGTAGCCCTTGTAAGAGATTTTCTTTGCGGGCATTTGCTCTACTTAGTCATTAAGGAGAAAGGCTCTATTTTTTAAGTCTTTGGAGTGCGACGGGGAGATGAAACACATCAGATTTTAGTTGTGAAAAGTGGTGTGAAGTATTCATGTATTTTTGTTAAATTACGGATAGTTTATTCGATTTTTGACAATAATGTAATGAGAAGAGTTGTAATAAAGCTCATTTGTGATTTATGTAGTCTAGCAACTTTTTCCTAGGTTTTTGGTAGTTTCTGTGATGAAAAGGCTCCCGGGAATGGTTGGAAATACAGGAAATGCCTAAAACAGGCTACTGCATGTTTAGGTCGTGACAGGGGATTCTTGGTTGCGATAGAGTTCTTTTCTATAGGTTTGGGTCGCGACAAGGGTTTTCTTGGTCGTGATAGAGCCTCCTAGCTTTATGTCGTGACATGGTTTTCCTTGTGTCGCGACATGGTTCTCAATTTTAAGCTATAGAAAACGTCACAACATGGAGTTTCTTTGTTGCGATAGGTTTGGTCTTGGCTGGGGACTTCTAGGCCGTGACAAAACTTTCCTTATTGCGATAGAGAATCGTCAAGGCTAAAGGTTTCTAGGTCGTGACATACGTTTTTATGCCATGACAGGGGTTGGTCATGACCAGGGAAGTTTATGTCACGACAGAGAAAAATGATGTCACGACATAGTTCACTGCTGCTGGAAGGGTTTATTGTCGCAACAGAGATTTTTGTGTCGCGACAGAGAATAACTATCATGGCAAAATCCGTGTCGCTACAGAGTTTTTCTATGTCGCGATAGAAGGTGTTGGATGTAGGAGCTTTCTATGTTGCGACATAAGGTTCTATGTCGCGACAGGGAATGGCCACAACAAGGACTCTGCTGTCGCTACAGAGTTTGGCCATGACAAAAGAACCTTGTCGCGACAGGGCCCTAGGTGCGTAGCTATATACGGTGTTATGTGAGATAGAGCTTGGTCATGGGAGGAGGTTCCCATGTCACGACCTGATATTCTAGGTTGCGACTAAGTTTGGGTCTTGACATGGAAATTGTGTCGCGACATGGCACAACTAGGTCGCGACAGAGTTGGCATGACAAGGCCTGGGCGCCACACGATAAGGCACTACGTGTGCGACTAGGATTGTCATGACAGGAGGTTGGCGCACGACAAGGATTCTCGGTCGCGACAGACTTCTTATAGTGGTAAAAAAAAAAAGGACCCCAGGGATTTAGGGCGTCACATCAAGAGTCTAAATTTCATGATGGTACTCCCCTAGAAGTTCAGAGCCAGATGAAAAATACATCAAATCTTCATGAAACACCACATTCATTTTAATGAACATGCACTGAGTTAGGGGTGGTAACATTGGTATCCTTTTTAGTGTAATGCATAACCAACAAACACGCATCACAGTGCTTGAGAAGTTAACTTATTGCGTTGATGTTTATGTAGATTCGGGACATTTTGGGTAATTACCGCAACAATCAAGGCTTGAAGATGTGTAGCACCCCACTCCCGGCTCGACCCGATTGGCGAATTCGAACCGAGTCCGGGTTGCTAGCCGAATTCATTTACCAAAACATATATAAAAACAAAATAATCATTTAGGTCGACATTCCATTTCGTATAAACACTTTCAAATATGTGCGGAAGCGATTTCAATTCGGTAGGCCCATTAACATTACATTTATACAAAAGTACAATTACTATAAAGGCATATCAAGCCTTTTCAAAATGATTTACAAAATAGATGTTCAGAGTTCAAATTGTTTTTACAAAATATCAATGTTAAAAAAAAATGGAGTGAATGCATATGTCGGAACATAATCTGCAATTCTTTCTCTATGACTGATGCTCCTCGATCTTGCCTTTCGTTCCTATTCAATCGGTACCTGCGCATTGATAAAACAATACACTAAGCATTTTCATGCTTAGTGGTTCTATACAGTTCCATTCTTCTGCTTCAGTTTAAGTCAAATCATGCAATTTTCCTAAACAAAACTTTCAAATCTTTCTGAATGATCAATGTCAATACAATACATATACTTATTTCATATACAATCATTTATGATTCATTGTTCATTCCAAATATACACTTTCATATGCAATAAATCATTTATAACCAAATCATGCATTTCACAATGCTCTTTTCATTTCAATTTGCAATCATGCTTTTCAATTCCGATATGTCAACAATCTCAAAATCAATTCAGTTCAGCCCTTAATGAATTTAATCTATGTTTTCGGTATATAGGATATCGGAATCACTATGCGGTCTGTTTGGGGCTGCGGGCGATTATAAAAACTCTTGTTTATAACATAGTTTGGTTCCATTTGGGAGTACATTGACTTGTTATTAAAAATCGGTCGTGAGCAGTGCCGATACTATCGCGTTGTTTGCTAATCGGTGACACATCAATCGTTTGTTAAATATCACGCTAATTTGACCTTTATTGGTATACGATCTATCATCGTGCGGAATTAAACGGTTAAGATTCTATTAAAGCATTGAATCCTTTATAGCAAAAAATACGATACACTATGTACATTTGTATAAACAGTTCATTTTCAATACTCATGCAATTTTCATATGCAAACATTTCACAATCAATTGCCTCAAATCCATTAAAACAAATCAATATGCTTTTCTTATACATTTAGAACAAACATTTCAAATCTTGAAACGAGAATAATAGAAGATAGAACAAACCAATCTATCTCTTTCTTTTTGCCTTGCTGTCAATCTCGATCCTAGGTTAGGTGATCCTCACCAGCCCCTAGTAAATCACACACATCACATTTAATGAACTATCACTAATCACACTTAACGTGCTTCGCCTCGGCGGCGAGGTACGATACGTTTCTCACTTAGTTTCATTCTTATATGAACCCCTATTAATCATTTATTAGGGTCCTTAAACTATCTGTGTACGAATACGAGGTGTTTGGAAACAAAAATCCGAAATTTGTTTACTGTGAAAAGTAGCTACGCTGCGGCGTAGGCCTTTACTGCAGTGTAGCTTTGCTACGCCGTGGCGTACCCGAGGGGTGACAATTTTGGCACCTCGGCCTTTCCGTGGCTAGGCATCCCATGTTGCGGCGTAGGTCTACACCGCGGCGTGGGTTCCCTACGCTGGGGCGTAGGAGCCCGTTTTGTCCATATTTTTCAGTTTTCCTCTTTTGCGATTTTTCTCCAAAAACCCTCAAAAACCCAAAACAAATCATAGGAATCACTCCCAATAACATCCTAATATCATCCTAAACCAACCATGAGCAAAACCCATGGATGGATTAGGGTTTCTATCAAAACATCATTTAAAGAAATCTAGGGTTTGGTTCTTACCTTAAATCCTTTGAATCTTCTTCGCCCAGATGTGATCACTTAGAAGCAAGGGAATGGGAAGAAATCACACAATCATTTTCTTGCAAAAACCTAGCTTTTTCTCCTCTACAACTCTCTCTCAACGTTTTTGCCTGAGTAAATTTCTAAGACCAAAATGGTCTAAGTCACTTATCTCTCAAGGCCATGTTTGGCACATGAAAAACCATTTTGGATTTAAGTTACCTCAATTTACCTTATACTTTATATATCACTTCTATTTGCACTTAAAGACATAAACATTTTCTCAAATGACCCTTAGGTCCTCATTTTACATTTTTCCATTTTTGCCCTTTTTACACTTGGGTTTATTTTCGGGTTCAATCAATTTCTCATTTTAGCATATAACATTTAATCACATGCTCACATATTCATTTCACATTTTACAATTTATCAATTTTCTTGGAAAAACCCAAGTTTGGCTCAATTTATACTGGAATATATAATAAAATTATTATAGAAATTCTAGGGTATTTTTGGGGACTTACAACTCTCCCCCACTTAAGAAAATTTCGTCCTTGAAATTTACCTTATTTAAACAGTTGCGGATATTGTTGTCGCATCATTTCTTCACTTTCCTAAGTAGCTTCCTCAGTCTTGTGGTTTCTCCACAACACTTTGACTAGCGGAATCTTCTTGTTCCGCAATTCTTTCACTTTGCGAGCCAAAATCTCTACTGGCTCTTCTTCATAGGTCAAATATGGTCTCAGCTCAATTGTCTTTGACGAGACTACATGGGATGGATTGAATTGGTACCTCCTCAGCATCGAGACATGGAAAACATTATGGATCTTTTCCAATCCCGAAGGTAATGCTAATTTGTATGCCACTGGACCCACGTTTTCAATCACCTCATAGGGGCTAATAAATCTAGGGCTCAACTTGCCATTTTTCCCAAATCTCATCACTTTTTCCAAGGCAATACTTTCAAAAACACTTTTTTGCCGATCTCATATTGGATATCTTTTCTTTTCATGTCGGCATATGATTTTTGTCTATCGGTCGCCACTTTCACTCTTTCTCTAATCATCTTCACTTTTTCTTCAGTCTCTTGTATCAAGTCGGGGCCAATCAATTTCTTTTCACTCAATTCCGTCCAACACAACGGTGTTTATATTCTTCATATAAATCCTTGTAAGGTGCCATTCCAATACTTGATTGAAGCGTTGTTATTACCTGAAATTCAAGCTAAAGGAATGTGTTGATCTGACTACCCTCATGATCCCGATCACCACAACTCCTTAACATATCTTCCAGAATTTGGATCACTCTCTTTGATTGTCCATCCGTCTATGGGTGGAACGCTGTATTGAAATTCAATTGAGTGCCCAAGGCCTCTTGCAATTTTCCCTAAAATCTCGAAGTAAATCTCGGATCTCAGTCTGAAATAATGGATATAGGAATCCTATGTAACCGAACTATTTCCTTGATATACAGCTCTGCTAACTTGTTAAATGAATATTTGGTTCTCACTGGTAGGAAGTGAGATAACTTGGTCAATCAGTCCACTACGACCCAAACTGTGAAACCCCAGAAAATCTAAATTTTCGAAAAATGGTAAAACGGTAATTTCTGTCATGCATGAGATGCAACCCCTCATGCTCACAACCTGAGTCCCAATTGACTCCCCCACACCCTGCAATTTCTAAGTGTGGAAACCAGCCATTGGTATTTAACCCAATGACTTACACCATTGAACAACCCTCCAATTTTTAACTTATCATTTCATGATTTTCTTTTTCTTTTGTGGGCCATGGATTTTCGGGGTTTCACCGCAGGACACCGCACGCCTTTCCAACATTTTCGTGAACTTACATCGCCGAGATTCATGTCTAACCGTGAATAACATTTGGGTCTTTCGTGCAGGGAGGATCTACCTAACTGCTCCACTTTAAGGAAACATGTAATTTGGGAGGCCTTGAGTAGTTTGTTTATGTAAATAATGTATACATTTTTGTATATTTTTGAATTAAATTTGCAGGAATGAGTCTCAATATAGGAGACAAATGAGTGTGATATCGGGACACCCGATATTTACAGGTTTCCGCAAGTTGACGAGTTGTCAACGGGACCCCCAGTATAGGGGTGTCATGTAGCACCCCTTCTCCGATCCGACCCGATTGGCAAGTCCGAATCGAATCCGGGATGCTCGTTTAATTCTTTTTATTTACCTTTTTATTTAATTTTCATTTTTTTTTTCAAAAATGTCGCGACCCGAATCCTCGGCCCGACCCGAATGGTGGATCCGAATAGGAACCCAGTTTACTCCGTCCGTTTTTATTTATCTTATCAAAACGTTTTATTTATGTCATTTCATTTTAGAGTTCTCATTTACGCGGAAGCATTTTCAAATGGTACGCCCATAAACATTTATATTTATACAAGCACATTTACATTAAGACATTCCATGCCCCTTCAAAAAGTACAAAACAATATTTCTGAGTTTAACTCGTTTGATTTCAAAATATCAATGTTCAAATCGCGATGTATGCTCGTATAAGGTATATGCTTATACCGCGCCGCGGTTTCTCTATGACTATGTGCTTCTTGTTCTTGGCCTTCTTTCCTGATCACTTGATACCTGCGCATAGTTAAAAAAAAAACTACACGCTAAGCATTTTCATGCTTAGTGGTTCTACTCTGATTCTATCTAATACAACATGCTTGTCATTACATTTGATAGTTAATGCATAAGCGATACATATGCTTATACATTTTACATACTTTCATTACAAACATGCATTTTCAATGCAACAATTCCCTTCTAATTCAATTCATGAGATTTAAACAATATACTCATAAGATATGTATTTAGTTTACAATCTCATTTACTAAATCCCAGTTTGTTATGCCACCTTAACTATTCAATTTATTTTCACAATAGTTAAAACTGGTGAATCCGTCTTGTTTCATTGGTAATGTTTACATTGCTTAATTCGGTTCATCATCATGGCGGATTTCGATTAGTGCATCCCGCCAAGTGAGACATTTAGTAATATAATTCTTCCATCATGGCGGATGCCGATTGGTGCATCCCGCCAAATGGGTCATTAATAATTCACTTCGATTCGTTATGTCACAATATGACAATATCATTTGTTATTCAAATAAATGCACACAAGCAAATATTTGACAATTCATCACAATTTCTCATTTCAAGACATTATACGATTTCAGATTTCCTTTCAATTGGCGTATGCATATTCCATACAATCATTTCACTTTTACATAGTAAATTATCAATACAATTGAAGTAAGGATAGAGATTCAGTGAACAAACAAAACAAAGATCAGAGAACAAACCAAATTATCGATCCCTTGTCTCTTTTTCGATAGCAATCCTAGGTCAGGTTGTCATCTTCACCCGTACCTAGTCAAATGCAAATTCTCAACTCTTAGTGGTTAAACAAATAATCGTGCTAAACGAATATCACCGAGGCAAAGCGAAGCTTTGATGAGGCGGCAAGGTATGGTACATTTTTCCCTTAGTTTCATTCCTATTTGAACCCCCATTAATCATTTCTTAGGATCCCTAAACAATTGGTGTATGAATATGGGACTTATTGGTGCATAAATATGCAAAAATAGGGTTCTGAGGAAACAATAAATCTTGGCACCACTTGGACCGATCTGGAAGTGCCGGTACGATACCGTACCCTACGCAATGGAGTGCAGAGTCTTGATTCGTTTAGGCCAAAGTAAGGTGTTCAGAATCAGAAATTCCATATCATGGGGTTCACCTCACGAAGTAGCAAAACTCACTGCTGATTATAGTGGTCTGAGGTGGAACACGAGGATGGGTTTCTTCATAAGAGAAGAGTTATAGTGGATTGAAAATGGTGTTTACTATTTGGATTTTAGGATTTGTATAAAAACACTGTGTGAGAATGGTTGAGAATTGGAAATAAATCGAAATAAAATTCGGAAGAGAACTCCTTGAAGTCTCGGACCACTAGGTTAGGGTTCTAGGGCATCCAACATGTCCTCGAGTCTTTTTCCTCGCGTTGGGGAGGATGACCTATAGTCATTTCCCGAACCGAGTCTTCATTTTAACTTTAAAACCTAAACCCTAAAATTTTCCTTTTGAAAGACGGCATTCTGAGGTATATGGGCTCCTAGACGGTAGAACACACTTCCCTAACCACATACTTGTGTGTAGAGCTGACTAGCGGGTATCGATGGATCTAGTGATAAGTATCCGTTGAACCCAAGGCTTGCGAGCCACATGTTGATGAGGGGCATGCCTAGGAGATTTTAACCCTAAGGTGAGAAGCGAGGCATGAAATGCCCATAAAATGCTTACATGAAAAGCAAGAGACCAGCCAGCTGCCTGGCGGCACCGGTGACGCCCACGCCCGAGGATGAGGGGTTTTGCAGAGCATCCCTTGATTTGTCATCATCGAGGGTGTTTGGCTCTGAAATGCAAGAAAATGAAGAAATGGAGAAAATCCGCGAGTAGCGGTAGAAGGAGAGGAAACTTGGCGCCCAATTTTATTGAGTGATTGATGGACTGAAAGATTGATTGATGTTACAAGCAAGACTGAGCTTATATAGGTGCTCAGTATCAAGGAAATTACAAAAATGTGTAAAGGAACCAAAATTACATCAAGGGAAAATTTGTACAAAACCATAAAAAGCGGGTCAAAAAGCAGTCAATAACGGAGTGCAGGGGAGCAGTGTTGCGAAATTTCTGGCGCTGCGAAATTTACTTGAGTTCTTGAAAATTCTGCCTATGCATTCAACTAAATTCTTTTCTTTTGCATTTTTTCTCCAAATCTCCTTTGATTTGATCATGCATCTTCGAATTCGACTTGGGTTCATCGTGTTTGAATTGGATTGAAGATAATGAGGTATTTGGCTTGCAAAACTACTAAAAATAGCTACAAAATGTGATCAGTAGCAAAGCCGGGACCTCAATGTATCAATTGGGTTATTTAAGTTGATTAGTACACAAAAAGTGCTTAAAACCTACAATAACCAGGGCTCAAAATAGCACTATTTGGGTACTAATCACTCCCCCCAACCGACACATTGCTAGTCCCTTAGCAATGATAACAAGAAGGAAGATCATGCAGGCTATGTGTATGCAAAAAGGGACTGTGTGTTAAAAAAAAAACTTGTGTATAAGTAATCCCCTACCCTTAGTATGAAAAATTGGGACTCTGCATAAAAACCAGCTTGGGAGAATAAATGCCATACAGGGACAAGTTTCAGAGTAGTGTCCATTCCAAGGAAATCAACCTGAACTTCCACCAAAATCTAAGTGTTTAGGTTATCAGTTTTTACCAATAAGCTGCTAAGCTACTCTCTGACAAACTCTTTATGATGCCTTAGGCTGGCGATAACTAAATGGGTTGGTTCCATTCTTATTTCACGCTTCTATTGTATTTGTAGGGTGCAATCAGAATACGACTTCACCAGATCCGTGCCAACGAGGATCCACCGATGACTCCCAGCCAACTAGGTTTAGGGCATCAAGTCAAAGGATCTTTGACCATAACTCACATAGGTGTCACCGGACTTGATGATTTCAGAATCCGACCTTTGCTTCGGCCCAAACTCCACCCATCACCTATGCGAGCATTAAGTCGGTGGCTCCCAACAAGTTGGTTTAGGGCACCGGGCTGTAAAGGCTTTCTCCGTAGACCTCGGACCGTGCTCGGGTTTCAAGGTAAAGCGTTGCGGCTTTTCTAATTTCTTTTCCTTTTCCTTTTTCTTTTTCTTTTTCTATTAGAAGACTTCATTGGCCTTCACTCATGGGGAACCTTAACCTATTATAGGCAGTCAACGAAGCTAAGGCCGGTTTTGCAAAGTAAAAAAAAGGTATGTGGCTTTTCAGCCTATTGACGAAAACTGACGTGCACTGTGTGTGGTTAGCTAAAGGTGGATGAAAAAGGTTGAATACTCGGGGACTTCAACTAACCATCTACTTAATCATGCATGGAACTATTCTAGCATTGATGGTATCCTCTGATTCTTAAACTTTTCAACTACAGTAAGGCGAATCACAAAAAATTGGGGAACAAAAAACAATTGATTTGCAAAAGTGTAGCCTGATAGGTTGTATGATATATATAACGGTGCATTTCACAAATTTGACTTTTCAAATGAAGTATCTGGCAAACCATTAACATACAAAAATGGGCTGCGGCGGGTGGGTACAAACAAAGCGTCGGCGTATGAACATCACTTCAACCTTAACTCCCCTGACCAAGTATTCCATTGTTACGCAATGGGGTGTAGATCAGAAAGTTAGTGGAGGAAGTGGTACCTCCTCCCGATCGGTGGTGATGAAGAATCGATCCTCAGCTGAAGAGGTGGGAGTCTTCAGCTGGAGAGGAGTGGTACGATCTTTCGCTGCTTGTTTGCCAGTACAAAGAGAAACAAGCCAAACAACTGATCACAACAAGATCATTAACAAAATTGAAATTTAAACAAAGCTAAGCAATTAAATTAGTGACTTCTGAGATATTGCAGAAGCCACTCCCAAATGTGTAGCCTGAGGGTTTCATGGGGGGTCCAAGAGGAGAATCTCGTCCTTGTCTACAGTGTGCTGCGCAGCATAGAGCTTCACTCTCTGTCCATTGACCTTGAACACTTTAATATCATTTGGGTTGAGCAGGTCTACTGAACCATTGGGGTATGCTTGATGAATGATGAATGGTCGATCCATCAGCGAGTTTGAAATACAGGAAGGGTGGGTTGGGGTCATAGAGTGGACTTGTGGTGCGTTGAAGTTCTTCGGGTTGAGCTGATCAAGCCACTTCTTTAATTTGTCCTTAGCAATTTTCAAATTGAAGTAGGCTTCATTCTAAGCTCTTCGCTCATTGAGATCATGGGTATTTTAAGACGGCTCTTCCCTTGTCGGTCCAATTTTTTGTGCCCACCACGCCTTATATTCAATTTCCATAGGCAGGTGGCATGCCTTGCCATAAACTAGGCGATAAGGGGACATTCCAAGGATGGTCTTGTATGTTGAATAGTATGCCCACAAGGAATCAGAAAGCAGAGATTGATCCTTCTGTTTGAGTTCACCACTTTCATCGATATAGTCTTGATTTCCACTGTTGGCTAGCTCTACTTGGCCCTTTAGTGCGAGGATGATAAGAGTGTACTTTGTGTGACACCATACTTGGATAAGAGAGTCTCAAAAGTTTTGTTCTTAATCTTGAACCTCCATCACTGATTATGGCTTTGGGGACTCCGAATCTGGATAAAATGTTCTCCTTTAAGAATTTCAATACGATCTTGTGGTCTGCTGCTCTACACGACACTGCTTCGACCCACTTCGACACATAGTCAACTCCACGAGGATGTAAGTATATCCGAAGGAAGTAGGAAATGGTCCCATGGTCGATGCTCCAGGTTCAAATAACGACAACCCAGTGGGGTTCGGTGGCATCATATGACGCGAGATTTTGACCTTTGGAATTTGTCGCATTGTTTGCATGGTATGAGCATCCTTAAACAAAGGCGGCCAATAGAAACACGCTGCGCGGCACCTTCATTGCTATTTTACGGGAAGCGAAATGACCTCCACAAACCTTGTCATGGCAATGTTTGGTATCCTTAGTTGTTCTCCTTGAAGCACATGCTACCGATTATTTGATCAACACAATATTTGAACAAATAAGGTTCTTCCCAATAGTAGGGTGGACTTTTGCATGGAAGAGCTTCTTGTCTGTGCTTTCCATTACATTGGCAACACATTACTAAAAGTTGTGTGGGCAAACCAAGGGCATTGTCCCGCAGTGAGTAGAGACTCCTACAAATTAGTCATAAATTGGAGGGTTGTGGGTGTTGTGTGCTATGGTTAGTCTGGAAAGGTGGTCAGCAACAACATTTTCCACACCCTTCTTATCCCGAATCTGCAAGTTGAACTCCTGTAGTAAGAGGACCCATCTGATAAGCCTAGCCTTGGCATTTTCTTAGTGGTAGATATTTCAAAAGCGGAATGATTTGGCAGAAGATAGTATATTTGCCTATCGAATATGCACGAAACTTGTCAGGGCATGAACGGTCGGCAAATTTTTCTCGGTGGTAGTGTAATTCCTCTGAGCTTCATTCAATGTTTTGCTAGCATAGTAAACCACATACGATTTTCCCTCTGCTCTTTGTCCGAGAACTGCTCCGACAGCGAGGTCACTTGCATCGCACATAACCTCGAAAGGCAACTTCCAGTCAGGGGCCCTCACTATTGGTGTAGTGGTTAAATAAGCTTTGAGCTCTTCAAACCTTTGTTGGCATTCTGCATCCCACTCAAACTTGGCATCTTTTTCTAGAAGCATATAAAGTGGTTTGGCAATTTTGAGAAGTCTGTATGATCCTCACAGCCAAGCACGCATACTTGAAATTGCCTCACAATCTTGACATTTGTGGGTGGGGTAGTTTAAATCAAATCAAATTTTTTTTGCTTTATCGACTTGATTCCTTTCTCTGAGTGATATGCCCCAATCTGATACCACAGTTGACGTAAATATGGCATTTCTCGATTCGGCACTAGGTTTTCTCTATGCACAATGCGGGACGAGTTTCAGTTGTTCAGGCACTCCTCAAAAATCCCTCCATAGGCATAATACTCGTCCATGTAAACCTGCATCGCTCTAAATCGAAAATGCGAGCATACATCGTTGAAATGTAGCGGGGGGCATTACAAAGGCAAAGGCATCCTCCACATATGCATCGTGCGAATGGGCATCATGAAGGTTGTCTTTTCTTGGTCCTCTACAGCAATCTCAATTTGGAAATATCCTGAATAGCCATCCAAGAAACAATAGAAGGGGTAGCCAGAAATCCTCTCAAGTAGTTGATCCATGAATGGTAGAGGAAAGTGATCCTTCCGTGTTACTTCATTTAACCTTTGATAATCAATGCATGCCCCTCGGCGAGTAGTAGGCAGTGGGTATCTCTCTCCCTTTTCATTGTGCACGTAGTTACCCCAGATTTCTTAAACCCCTTTACCTGGTCGGACTCACCCCGAAGTGCCGTCTGATATGGGGTATATGATCTTAGGCTTGCGGCGGCTTTAAGACTTATGCTCTAATCACGCTTCTTGCGTAGTAAGGCTCGGCCTTCTGCGTGGGTGCCTCAGACTTTGCCTCCTCTTCTAAGTAGATGTGGTGGGTGCACACTCTGGCCTAATGCCTTAATCGGTAATATTCCACCCCAGGGCTTGCTTGTTCTCTGCGAGGATGTAGCGGGCTACCCTCTGTCTTTGATCTTTGAGCGAGGATGGAAATGACCCTTTGGACCACTACTCACACTCTTTTAAATAAGCATACTTATTTCTGAGCGAGATTTGAGCTCCATTTTAAAGGCTCACTTGATTTCCTCTAGGATTACCAATGGCAAAATTTCATGTTTTTCTTACTCCCGGTGTTCTGCACGAATTTCATATTTAACCCTCTTTGCTTTCTTACGCGCTCGGCCCGACTCTTGATCGGTGTATCCTGCGTCCCTGGCGATCGACATTCCTCGAAGATGGTGTATGATGATGCATACTTCTTGGGACATCTTCCATTAGTTGCATGTGCTTTTTACTTGGAGTGGAAGATGTTGAGCTCACAAGGTCATGTTTAGAAGGTGAGTTGCATGACCACCGTTTCTACAAATTATTGTTGCATTGGAGGTGGCCAGAATGATCTCCCAGATGATAGGTACATAATTGGCCCTAATGGCTGTGGATTCCGGTGCTCCAGTACAACAAAATCCCTACTTGGATAGTAGGAATTTGTCCACTTGTGTATTAAGACATCTTCCCACTTGTCCTTGGTATTTTGATTGACTATCGTGAGAGGCAGTGTGATGGATGTGGGCTTTAGCTCCCACAACATTTTGTACATCGAATGGGGAGGAGATTCACACTTGCTCCCAATCGCAGTGCTTTCTCCACCTTGAAATTACCCTCTATAAATGCTTAGAAATGGTCGAGACTGACCACGATCTTTATATTTTCTTTGGAGTCTTGCATTGGATAATGGCGCGACATTCGATCGGAAGGCTTTCTTGTCAACTTATTTAGCCCTCTTTTCCTTTGTGCATAGTCCTTGAAAATTTTGCATGGGTGGGGACACGCGCTTAATCATGTCAAGTAGGGGATGTTGACCTTTACTTGCCTCGATACTTCTAACAATTCAGGCCCGGATTAATGGCTTCTTTTTTGGCTTTTTAATGCTTGAGGGAAGGTGGGGATGCCTTATTTTTCTCAACTTGATGCAGCGATCACCGCCTCCTGCAGTTCGGTCTACATGGCTTCACCTTGCAGGTGGAATTTGCCTTGGAGTCTTTGGCTATGTAAGCTCCTTGCCCGCTCCTCGGTGTGATGATTGCCTTGACCTGCATTCATTGCAGGTCGGGTCATTGGAGGGCTCTTCATGTAATCCACAGGGTTTAGTTTGTGTTTAAGAGGGAAATTTTCACACTTTTCTTGCACACAACTCTTGGTTAGTTAACACAGGCTGATCTTGTAGGTCATACATTTTTGTTGAGAGTGCGCTGATGTTTGATTTTGGAGGTGGTCACAGGCATTCACGAAGTCTTTAGTTCTTCCTGAAGTTACCCCTGATCTTTTCGAATTCCACGATGGCTTTCTACGGGGGATGGGGTTAGTGGTTGCCCTCACTGTGAGAGGGTGGACCCATGCATTGTTCTTCTTTGTGCACACAGGGGAACATAAAATGGGAGTTTTAAAGCTATAATAGAGTGGGATGATTCCTCGATTTTGACCCGCTATGTTTGCTGCTCTTGCATGAATCCCTTACTAAGGGAAGCGATTGAGCAGTGATCTCTCTCCTTGTTGGCTAGTGGATTGGAAATTGAAACATGGTTGGGGAAGGTCAGTGTTTATTTCTTGCTGTACCTCATGCGATTTCGCATTTCTAGCTCTTTGACCTGCCGTGAAGGTAAGCTTGGCTTTCATTTCCCACGTCCTCTAACGGTGAATATATGCCTCCCACTTTGGTTTCTTGGTGGCTTTATGTCTATCGGTTCCACAGGTTGGTTCGTCCCGAGGCTTTGGAGGTTTCGACAACATAGTTGAGGGAAGTCCATGGCTTCATCACAGTTCTTCTTTGGAAATCCCCTCCACATGGTCTCGAAAGAGTTTCATAGGGGGACATTCCATCCTTAGAAGTGGTTTTACCGGCATCAATTATCAAAGCCATGGTGTGGGCATGCTGATGGTTTCAGATACCTTTCCCGACAACGATAAAATTTTCAACGCTGTCATGAAGTGCAAGGTGTAGATTTGCCTCTTAGGTGTTGGTCTTGTGCATTGAAATTCTTCAAAAGTGCACTTTGCGACTCTGCCCGAGTTCGTGGTCCTTGGCCTTAGTGGTCAGCCAAATTTTGGCTTTGTCTTTGGTCGATGGAAGCTTTCAACTTCAGCATCTCCATGTCGGTTGCATCCTCTTTGAAAGTTGTACCGAACTTATCAAAATCCGGGATGTGTGTGTGTGTATGATTTTCGTTTTCCATACCATGAAAAGTCGGGACGGGAACGGATAAGGCGCCTTCACTGCGGCTTCCTCTGCGAGAATTTATAATGCATGAGGTGCACTCACCCTTGGTGGGTGTATGTGATCCCCTCATTGATCTGTAGGCATTGGGCTCTCTTTAGACCCTGTTGGCTCTGTTGCTGCTTAGGTGGGGGCTCAGTCTTGTTCGTGGCTGGCGATTTTGCACCCTTGTTGACTATTTAAGCCTTTCCCGATCTTGCTGCATTGTTTATGTCCCCTTTGCATAAACTCTTTGTGTGAACACCTGACAGGCAAACCAACAAAAACAAAATTTGCAAAGGTTGATGTTAGTTAGAATATAAATAGGAAAGATACGTATAAACGTGCAATTTCAAATTCCCTGCGGTGAAGCTATGATTGGGGAAAATGATAAAATAAAAGA
Organism: Tetrastigma voinierianum; assembly: GCA_016808115.1. Taxonomy (NCBI): domain Eukaryota; kingdom Viridiplantae; phylum Streptophyta; class Magnoliopsida; order Vitales; family Vitaceae; genus Tetrastigma; species Tetrastigma voinierianum. The sequence continues at coordinate 1,230,186 of JAEQBH010001040.1, read as the reverse complement.
AATGAATTCACCAATACTTGTGATGTGGATCACGAGTTCACTGGCTTCTCTTTTGCACTAGGGCACCATCACGACAACGGCGTAGGCGATTCGTTTAGGCGAGTAGGTGTTCGGGAATCGACAAAATTTGTATCTGGGTTCTACTTTGCCATAGCGAGCTGCTGCTTGATATAGTGGTCCTAGGGTCGAACACGAGGGATGGGTTTCTTCATGAGAGAAGGATTACAGTGGATTGAAAATGAGTGTTTACTCTTTGGATTTTAGGATTTGTGTAAAAGCGGTCATTGAGAATGGTTGAGAAGCGGAAATAAATCGAAATAAAATTCGGAAGAGAACTCCTTGAAGTCTCGGGCCACTGGTTAGGGTTCTAGGGCATCCAACATGTCCTCGGGTCTTTTTCCTCACGTTGGAGAGGATGACCTATAGTTATTTCCCAAACCGGGTCTTCATTTAGCTTTAAAACCTAAACTCTAAAATTTTCCTTTTTGAAAACCTGACATTCTGAGGGTATATGGGCTCTGAGACAGTAAGAACACACTTCCCCAACCACACCTTCAATATTAACTAATAGGAGATAACTAGCGGGTATGATGGATCTAGTGATAAGTATCCATTGAACCCAGCTTGCTAAATACAGGTGGTGAGGGCATGCCCTAGGAGATTTTAACTAAGGTGAGAAGCGAAACATGAATGCCGCAAATGCTTATAAGCGAAACGGCGACTACCTCAAAGCTGGAACCCGGTGGCCGTCCCCTTGAGGATGAGGTTTTAGCTGTTTATCATGATTTTCATCATCGAGGTGTTTGACTACCAAGAAAATCTGAAAATGAAGGAAAGTGAGAGAAAATCACGATAGCGGTAGAAGCAGGCGCTGATTTTATTAATTGATTGATGGAATGAAAGATTGATTAATGTTACAAGCAAGATTGAGCTTATATAGATGCTCAGTATTAAGGAAATTACAAAAATGTGTAAAGGAACCAAAATCACATCAAGGGCAAATTTGTACAAAACCATAAAAAGCGGGTCAAAAAGCAGTCAATAACAGGAGTGCGAGGGAGCAGTGTTGTGAAATTTGCAGGTTGCGAATTTTCACAACCCTGCTAAATTACCACTACCTTCTTTTTCTTTTGCGTTTTTGCTCCAAATCTCCTCTGATTCGATCATGCATCTTCGAATTCGGGTCGGGTTCATCGTGTTTGAATCGGATTGAAGATAATAAAGGTGTTGGCCTGCAAAACTACTAAAAATAGCTACAAAATGTGATCGATATGCTAGGGACCTCGATGTATAAATTAGGTTATTTAAGTTTATTAGTACACAAAAGTGCTTAAAACGCAATAACCCGGGGCTCGAAATAAGCGTTGGGTCTTGTCGGTACCACTTTTTGAGTGGTACAGTACCCTTGTCTTACGCATGATAGATGCAGGTACCACTTTTTGGTACCGGTACCACTCACGGGTTCTGCCCAGAAAATGTCGGATTTTTGCATTTCTCACCCATTTTTCTTTAACAAACCTTCCCAAATCCATCCTACATCAAAACTCCCATGGAATCCAACCAAAACAACTCCCAAAGTGGTTTAGAATCAATAAAAACCCCCTTTACCCAAGTTAGGGCTTTTTCCCCAAATCAAAAAATCACAAAGATGAAGCTAGGGTTTTGTTTCCTTACCTTAGCCTGCCCCGAATCTCTACTTCTAAGTTGCTTGATCACAAAGGAGCAAGAAGTGGGAAGAAACCCCACCTAGAACTTGATCTTTCCCAAGCCCTAGCCTCTTCTCCCTCTTTTCTCCTCTCCTTCTCTCAAAAATGGGATTGCTCAAGATTGAGCTCCCAAAGACCACATTTTGGTATTTATCCTCATTTAAGTGTAAGGCCATGTTTGGCGCTTCGCTATTCTCATTTTCTCATTTTTTGGTCTTAAGTCATATTTTCATAAAGGCCTTGTTTGTCACAAAAAATGCATTCTTTTGACTTAAGTTTCTCCCTAATTGCTTTATGGCCCATATTTCATTTTATTTGCATGACTCTCATATTTACACTTAGACATATGAACTTATTTATAATTGACCCTTAGGTCCTCATTTTACAAATTTCAAATTTGCCCTTTACACTTGGGTAAATTTCTAGGTCCAATCAATTCTCATTTAGCATATAATATTCACATCTAGCTCTTAGTCATATAATCATTTATTCAATATTCATTATGATTCAGAAAATACGAGTTGGCTCGATTTATACTCAGATATATAATAATTTTTATTATAAAAATTCTAGGTTATTTTTGGGGCGTTACATGTCACACAAACTGAGTCATGCTTTCTCCCTGTCAATGGTAACCCAACCACAAAATCCATGGTGATTCAGTCCCATTTCCACTCCGTTATTAGATGAGGGCAATAATCGAAGGAACTTGATGCTCTGCCTTTCTTTCTTTGACACACCAAACATTTTGGTTACAAACTCCCGACCATCTCTCTTAATTCAAGACCAACAGAATGACATTTTTTAAATCTTGATACATCTTTTGTGCTACCAGGGATGGATAGCAAAGATCCATTGTGTACCTCTTCAACTATGGCTCCTCGAATCATTATCATCGAATTTTCAAACCCGATCTTTATATCTAGGCTTTCCATTTTCATTCACTGTAAACTCGGTCTCTCTACCATTTCCAATTTGACTCACTATGGCAGAAATCTTTTCATCTCTCTTTTGTGCTTCTAGCACTCAGTTCAACATCTCTGTTCTTACTATCAATTCTGCCACTACGGTACCATCGTCTGATAATGACAAATGGGCATTCAACGCTCGAAGCATTTGCATCGACTTTTTGCTCAAAGCATCTGCCACTACGTTGGCTTTTCCTAGGCGATAGTCAATCATATAGTCATAATCCTTTATCAACTCTATCCATCTACGTTGTTCAAATTAAGCTCTCGTTGTGAGGGCAAATACTTAAGACTCTTATGATCAGTGTAGATGAAACACTTTTCTCCATACAAATAATGTCTCCAAAATTTCAACATAAATACAATTGCGGCTAATTCCAAATCATGTGTGGGTCTTTTCATGCGGCTTCAACTGTCTTGAATCATGGGCTACCACTTTACCCTCTTGCATTAGGACACATCCAAGTCCATTTAGTGACGCATCACTAAAGATCACATATTCTTTACTGCAGGTCAGCTGAGTAAGAACTAGAGCCTCGGTTAAGAATGCTTTCAACTTATCAAAACTTCTTTGACATTTTTCACTCCATTCATACTTTACATTTTTCTAGAGCAATCTCGTCATCGGGGCTGTAGTCATAGAAAACCCCTTAACGAATCTTCTGTAGTAACCTGCCAGTCCCAGGAAACTATGCACTTCTGTAACATTTCTTGGTGGCTTCCATTCAATAACCACTTCTATTTTCTTTGGATCCTTAGTTCCTTATTTTGATACAATGTGCCTAGAAATGACACTTCGATCGACGAAACTCACACTTGCTCGATTTCGCCACAACGCTTCTCTTTTCTCAGAAGTCTCTAACTACTTGAAGGTGTGTGTTGTGATTTTCTCTATTCTTTGAATACCGCAGTATGTCGTCCCCATGAACAACTACGACAAGTGATCATACGGTCGGAAAACCACGATTCATTAGGTCATGGCTAGTTGGAGCATTTGTCAAACCAAATGGCATTACAAGGAACTCATAATGTCTATATCGCTGTGGCGGATTTTATGCACATCCATGTAGATCTATCTTCGAAAATATACTTGCACCTTTCATTTGGTCGAACAAATCGTCATCTGGGTAACGGGTACTTATTTTTTATTGTCAACTTGTTCGGTTGCCTTTAATCAATACATAGCCGAAGTGTACCATCTTTCTTCTTAATAAAGAGCATGGGAGCTCCCCATGGTGATACACTCGGAAAAATAAATCCCTTTTCTAACAGTTCTTGCAGCTGCAATTTCAATTCCTTTAGCTCCACTGGAGCCATTCGGTATGGTGCAATGGATGCCGGTGTGGCACCTGGTACAAAGTCGATAGCAAACTCAATCTCCCTTTGTGGAGGCAATCCTGATAACTCCTCCGAAAACACGTTCAAAAAGTCACTAACGATGGGGATATCGGATACACTAGGCCTTGCCTTTACCATATCAATCACAAAAGCCAAGTAGGGTTCACATCCTTTTCGCACCATTTTTCTCGCAATGGCTGCGAATATCACATTAGAGAGGTGATTTGACCTCTTGTTGGTTGGACAAAAGACATATACAAATTTATGACACTATTACCAAAGGACTATTGTCTAATCCCCAGCAATAATGCCAACAACTTGTATTTTGTGTTCTGTAACTATTGTATTCATTAAGAGCATTTTTATTAAGAGTAAATCATTGTGTTAGGATTTGTTTTGATCCATCATCTTTTGCAAGTGCCACGAGGTCTAACAAGTAGTAAATTGGATTTAAGTCCAGATGTCGATCCACAGAGATCTCGAAATTTTCAATCAACTACCCCTGACTACTCAAACTCACATACTATTTGGACTATAATAGACAATTGGTCAATTTGTAGAAAGCTTTGAAATAATAGAAAACCAAAATATGAATGAATAACAAATGAATGACCCTTTGAAATAATGAAATGACCGTTAGATTGAATAGTTATCTATAAAGGGAACATAGAAAATAAAGCTATTGTGAAGAATAAATTCCCTCTGACATGCAGTGAATTTTGCTTTCTGAACCACGGATTTTAAAACTAGTCAGGAATATGATAGGTGCGGTTGGATCTTATAGCCCTATAGTTTCATCATCTCACCTTCACTTGGATTTCTCGAATCTGATGGGCTTGATAACTAGTTTTAATGCAGGTAGCCTGTTAAGGTATTTTCTTTCTCGATACTTCATACACCCATAGCATGGGTACATAAACGCCCGGCTCCTTTGTATAGTCATTGCATGGGTTTACACTATACTGGTTCCTCTTCCTCAAAATTAGAACAACTCATTCTTTCCTTGATTAGATAGTTGCTAACACGGGATTGAATTCACAATTCGAATTGAGGCGAACTCTCTGCATGCTTAAATTGATAACTCTCTCAACTCATTCTCGGTTTCAAGTGAGAAGAGGATGTATCGATTTAATTACACAGAGCACATTAGATCATCAATATCTGGTTCTCATACCCTCCAGAAATTGTTTATCACTCTCGAGATGCCTTCTACAGCATGTCACTCGGAGGGCCTCACGAAAATCAGAGCTTGGAACAACCTGGGTTATGGGTATAGAGGCGACATTGGGATCAATTCGGGAAATGCGCCAAAACCGGCAAGTCGTTTATAAAGCGAGTTCGTGATAATACAGATAAAATTCCTACGAAGATAATTCGACAATAAGCGTCATTTCAATGGGAGTTGGGTTTCCTAAATCAACTGGATTACACCATACATTGGCTTCTTGATCAAAGAAAACCATTAAATCGAAGCGGTAGTTCGAAATCCAAAATTTTAGATTCAAACAACAGAACCCATTAATTGAAGAAATATAAATGCATTCAGCTACAACCCTTACGACTAGTTCAAATCCAAATTAAAAGCGAAAATACAAACTAATCTAAAAAAAATTAAAAAGAAAGAAAAGAGAAAATTAAATCTGAGAGCCTTCGGCCTTGAATCTCTCTTTCCAGTCGTGAAGGCGCGTTCCTTCGATAGCAATTTGTGTATTTATAGGATTCTGAAGTTGGGCCTAATTGATGCACCTCTTTTTTTGGAGTACGCGGTCGCGGCCCGGTATGCGTGCATGCGGCGGCTTGATCTTATCGCGACCTTCTTTTGTCTCAGTCTTTGTCGCAGAAGCCTTTGTTTGGTCGCGACATGTCTTTCAGTGGAGACAATGTCGCGACGGCGCGTCGACCTTATCTCTATGCATTTGATGTCGCGACATCGCAATGTTATTGCGACCTTACGAATTACCTCTGTTGGATCATCGCGACCTCTTTATGATGTCGCGACCTCACATTCTCCTTGTTGTCAGCGATTGCTTTAATGATGTCGCGACCTCACGTCTTTGCAATGGATGTCGCGACAACCAGGTGTTGTCGCGATCTTCTTTTCTTCTATTGTTGTCGTGACCGCTGAATGATGTCGCGACCTCCCTTCTGTGTAGTTGATGTCGCGACAGCTTGATCTTGTCGCGACCTTCTTTCTTTAGCTGATGATGTCGCGACCTTAGTTTCACGCCCAGCTCGTTTTGTCTTTGATTCACGGCGCTGTTTGCGGCGGGCTTGTAGTTACAACCTTAATATGTATTTTGATTGCTAAAAAGCTTTCACGACATCAAATCTTTTAATCACTTTTGCGCCTCTCTACTTCATGACTTCCTTGACGATTAGACCCGATCTTGTTAGGTCATATTACGCCTTTCTGAATTTGCACTCTTTGAATTCCTGTTGCCTGACGGTTTGGTGTGTTACATATTCCTGCATATAAATCGGTCTTTTATATAAATCATTCGAGAAAAAATGGGCGAAAATAGATGACTTTTAGGCTCATCGAGAACTCCACGAACTTAAAATTTTGTGTCCCCAAGCGAGAAAAAGATTTGTTTGTGCAGAGCAAAAGGGCGTTTATTCTATTTTGCGGCTTTTCTCATTCAACTCTTTGTTGGAATTAAGAGATTATCAACATTAGTGCTAAGAATTTCGGTTTTATGCAAAGGCAGGCATAGTATGCTTCCATTACAAAATTTCTTGATAAACTAATGTATGTAAGCAGTTTATTTAACAAGTCTTGATCACGTATTGTGTCACGAGTCTTCAATCATTTGCAACTTCATGTTGAATTTAGTAGTTAATCTTAAGGAGTTTTAGTAGGCCATTTATCAAGTCATACTTGTTTTCTTATTGATCTCCACTAATGTAAGAGTAAATTCAACCTTGAATCATGGAATGCAAACTTGTAATGTTAGGCTTAGGTAATTAGGTAGATAAATGAGAATTTAGGTTGTAAATTACCCGGTTTCCATCTTGTCTACATTGTTTCCTTAAACTTTATTTCTTTTTCTTCTTTGTTTCTTTGGATTCTCCACAATCTTAGGGTGATTATTCTTTTGAATTCTTTTTATGGAATTTCTACTTCCATATTTACTTTATTCCGTGAGATTCCTTCTTGACTCTTTTGCTTTATTTTTTTTGAGATTTGAATATTTTGTGTTTTGTCTTCTTAGGCTTTCTATTACTCTTAGGGAACTTTGGGCTAGCAACTCCCATACCGGTTGGCATTAAGTGCTTAGGTGTTAAAACACCCCTACGAGCTTAATTATTCAAGGTAATAGGCCCTTGAGACAAAACTTATTCCACTGTATCTCCTTTAGCCTCTGCCTTTGACTTAACGGTTCTTTTCTTTTCAAAATTTCAGGAATAATATTCCCAGAGCTTATTTCTTTCTTTTATCTTTTAAACTTTCTGAACTAGAAGGATAATTTGGGTTCTTTCTTTGCGGGTTTATTAGGAAGGGGATCTTAGTTTTGATTCTTGTTTATTGAAGAAATAAAGTAATTGGCTCAATCGGGAACTAGGAATATCAGAAGCATATTTTGAGGTGGTTGAGAAAAAAAGCTCAAGGCGCAGAATGGCCTCTATCATTTCTGGTGGTTGTTTCCACCTATGGTTATTCAATTCGATAATCGAGCAGTTAAATTTGTGGATTCCTAAATCTTAAATTCCCAGAGAAGATATTCTAATTTAAATAAAGTTTCATAAGTTTTGTTGACCAATGTGTATTATTTATTCAAGACTTGTACTTATTCAGCATACACTTACCATATTTTAAACAAGTATTTTGTTTTGCTCTGACAAGAACTAATTTTCCCCGATTACAACGATTAAAGCTGAGATTTAAGTAGAACTGATAAACACTCCTAATTCAGTTTCTTTATTCATGCCTTGATCATGCAAAATTCACATTCTTTGAAAAGCAAATTATTATTTAATTCTAAACGAAAATAAAATGACACGGCATGGTGGACCACAATGAGCGGCGATTTATCGGTGTGAGAAATTTTGTTAAGATTGAATTATTTCGATGTGTACGATACCTTTTCTTACAAATAAAAGCGTAACTCGATTCGAGAAAAACCCTTTATTTCTTGATCTAAATTCCTATATCTTCTTTTGGAAGGTTGCGGCTCCTGCTGGTTGCTCACGGACAGGCGCTCTCCAGAGTGGTCGCGGTTAATAAGGCGATTGCAGCAAATTCAGGCCTTCTCTCCCTTTTTCTTTGGAGCTTCTACGGTTAATGGGTTCTAATTAACCCTTCTTCAATTTCCTTCCGTCCAGCCACTCTCATAATTACATCGTTTTATGGAATAAGGAATCGAATGAGTTTGTTTTAAGGCTCCATTCATTCCATAAACTCTGTGTTCATAACCTTGACTCTTCTTTTCTCTTTCTCCATCTTCCTCATTTTCATATTCATTCTTCCCTTGTCTTCCAGTCCTTTTATGGTGATTTGGCCTCTCGGGAAGGAACAAGGTTCGCCTATTCTTCTTTTTTTAAGTTTTCAATATATACATTGAATGAGACTCCTCGCATTCTTGCCCTCTTGAGGTTTACGATGGAAATTTTTAGAATGAAGTGATGAATATTGAAGGATTTTCCTAAATCTCCTCTGATTATTCTCCTCGAAAATGACCATTATAAACCCTGATCGGTTGATTGATGAATTAGTGTTTGCATTAATTATTATCAATTTGAGATGTGAATAAGTGTTACCCAAACAGAAAGGTTTAATAAATTTTTGTTCTATCATTAAATTTAGGGCAAAATTAAAAGCTGCCCAGCTGGCAACCCTTCCTCTTATGTCGCAACCTATGATTGTTTGTCTCGACATACTTAGCGTGGGAGAATGAGTTATCCTCACAGGCACGACATCGGGCTTTTTAAGTTGTCGCGACATCGCACTCTTTTGAAGGACTTACTCTTGTGTGACCAGTATTCTATCGCGACCTCTATTTACGTCCTTCAAAATCTTGTGAGTCCACGACCCATCAACTTTGTTGCGATCGATTCTGTCGTAACATCGGTTTTGTGCGACCTAATCACAATTACCTCAAATCTAATGAGCAAACTGACTTTTCGCTATTTATCAATTCGCAAATTCGGCATTCAATTCGTCATTCACACCACGAAATTCAAGCATGTATTCCTATTCAAGTTTCACGGAGATTTCTATAGGGAAAGGAATGCTCCCCTTTTTCTGTCGTTATAATACGCAGGATTGCTAGAGTTATCTTTGGGTTTGTTCCTTCTTGCACAGGCCATTTACGTATGGCACTGCGCAACATTTCCAGAAAGGATTTAATTAAACAAAAATTAACTTCTCAGGTACTAACTAATCATTATAAGAACTAAAGAAAACAAACTCAAAGTGAATTCTAAAAAAAAAAAAAAAAATTAAAGTCTAAAATCAAACTAAAGATATATAGGTTTGCCTCCATCGAATTTGCTCGATTTGAGTCCTTAAATTGGACTTAGCTGTTTTGATTCTTTCTCTCTTCTCAATGAACCAGCTGTGGCTGCTTCCTTTCTTTCCTCCTGGCACATTAGTGCTTCGATCTTTGTCCATTGACTTTAAGTCCTCGGCATCAGTCTTCAATGTTATTGTTCAAATGTGAACTTGACATCAACGTATGTAGTCCATCCACTTTGATTTCAATTTTCCTGGAAACAATCTTAATCTGGAGTTAAATAGAAGAACTTGATCCCCCTCTCTGAACTCTTTCCTCAGAATCCTTTGATCATGCCATTTCTTTGTCTTATCTTTGTATATCCTAGCATTATCATAGGCTTCATTTCTCAGTTCTTCCAGTTCATTCAGTTGAAGCAATCTCTCTTCCTTTGCCATTTTGAAATTGAAATTCAGTTTCTTGATGGCCCACATAGCTTTGTATTCCAATTCAAGAGGGAGGTGACATGGCTTGCCAAAAACCAATCTGTATGGAGACATCCCAATGGGAGTTTTGAATGCAGTCCTGTAGGCCCAAAGTGCATCGTCAAGTTTGGAAGACCAATCCTTCCTGCTTGAACTTACAGTCTTTTCCAGGATCCTTTTAATCTCCCTGTTGGAAATTGTTTGCCCATTGGTCTGGGGATGATAAGCTAAGCTCATTATATGTTTGATCCCATACCTGCTCATGAGCTTTGCGAAGATTTTGTTTGCAAAATGGCTTCCCCCATCACTGATGATAGTCCTGGGTGTTCCAAATCTGCTCAATATGTTCTTTTGAAAGAAACTCACAACTGTATTAACATCATTCCTTAGGAAAGCTATTGCTTCCACCCATTTAGAAACATAATCACTTTGCTACTTAGTATATACGAGTTTCAAATGATTGTGGAAAGGGTCCCGTAAAATCTATCCCGTGCTAATCTGCGCCACGATATGCCTCGTAGGGGCATTTCATTTTTGCTGCTGATATTTCCAATCTTTTGGCATCTATCACATAATTTGACCCATTCAGTACAGTCCTTGAAAACAGTGGGCCAATAAAATCCTGATTTGAGTATCTTATGAGCTGTTCTTTCTCCAGAAAAATGCCCCCCATATGGTGATGCATGGCATTCATTCATAATTCTGCTTTGTTCACCCTCTGGCACACATCTTCTTATAATCATATCCAGCACCCCTCTTAAATAACCGGTGGTCGTCCCGAATATAATACTGTATCGATCTGAGCTTTCTTTTCTGTTGGTAGATGAATTCCGAAGGAACTACTCCACAAGCTAAGTAATTCACAATATCAGCATACCGCCTTTTGGAATGACAATTGAAATAGTTGCTCATGCAGGAAGTTCTCTTTTAGTCTTATCTCTCTTCCTCTTACGCACGATTTCTTTCTATTACGGACAAGTGATCGGCTATCACATTCTATCACACCCCTTTTATCTCTAATTTCCAGATCAAACTCTTGTTAGTAGCACCCACATGTCAGTCTTGGCTTAGCTTCTTTTTTTGACATCAGATATTTGATGGCTGTATGGTCTGTGTGAACTATAACATGGGATCCCAGAATGTATGGCCTGAATTTCTCACAAGCAAACACTATGGCTAGCATCTCCTTTTCAGTTGTGGAATAGTTTTCTTATGCTTCATTGAAGGTTCTGCTAGCATAGTATATGGCTCTGAATATTTTCTCTTTTCTTTGCCCCAATATAGCCCCCATTGCGAAATCACTGGCATCACACATTACTTCGAATTCTTGATCCCATTATGGTGCAACCATGATAGGTGCTTGAACCAATCTGATCTTGATTTCTTCAAGGCGGCCTTGCGGGAATCATCAAAATTAAACTGTCTTTCTCGATGTCTGCATAATTAGTGGCTATTTTTAGAAGTTTTTTGATGAATCTCTATAAAATCCGGCCTTACTTGAGAAGCTCCTTGTCACTTTTCTTTATTTGTGGGAGGTGCTAGAGTTTTGATTATGGAAATCTTGGATTGGTCCACTTCTAGCCCTATAGCGAGAAATTTATGACCAGAACAATACCTTACATTACCATGAAATGGCATTTTTAATTTAGTGCTAGGCCTTGTCCTTGCATCTTTGAAATCTTTTGTTCGGGTTATTCCTTACATTGTTCAAAACTGGACCCATACACTGTGAAATCATCCATAAAAATTTCCATGACTTCCTCAACCAAATCTGAGAACATCGACATCATACATCTCTGGAAAGTAGCAGGAGCATTGCATAGCCCAAATGGCATCCTTCTGAAGGCAAAGGTACCATAAGGGCATGTGAATGTGGTCTTTTCTTGGTCCTCCGGTGCAATTGCAATCTGGTTGTAGCCTGAATACCCGTCCAAGAAACAAAAATGAGGGTGTCCTGCTAGTCTGTCCAACATCTGATCAATGAAGGGCAAAGGGAAATGATCTTTCCTGGTTGCTGTGTTCAGCTTCCTGTAATCAATGCATACTCTCCATCCTGTCACTGTTCTTGTTGGAATTAATTCATTTCTTTCATTGCGGATTACGGTAAATCCACCCTTCTTTGGAACCACATGGACTAGGCTAACCCAAGGACTATCTAAAATTGCATAGATAAAACCAGCATTTAACCATTTGAGCACTTCCTTCGGCTACTTCTTTCATTCTTTGGATTGATCTCCTTTGATGTTCTTGATTGTATTTGAAACACCATTTGAGCATGGACTAAACTAGCAAAGGCTATCACGAAATTGCATAGATAAAACTGACATTTAACCATTTGAGCACCTCCTTCGGCTACTTCTTTCATTCTTTAGTTGATCTCCTTTGATGTTCATGATTGTTGGAATTAATTCATTCTTCATTGCAGTTGTTAAATCTGACCTTCTTTGGAACCACATGGACTAAATTCTTAGGAGCTATCTGTTGCATAGATAAAACCAACATTTAACCATTTGAGCACCTCCTTCATGACTACTTCTTTCATTACTGGATTCAGTCTCCTTTGATGTTCAACAGTTGGCCTTGCATTTTCTTCTAGAAGTATTTTGTGCATGCATATTGATGGACTGATACCTTTTAACTCTTCAATAGACCAAGCTATAGACTCCTTATGATTCCTTAAAATTTCCAGCAACCTCTGTTCCTCAGCATCACTAAGTCTAGCAGAAATTATTACTGGTTTACTCTTTGGCTGCCCCAGGTAAGCATACTTTAAATGACTTGGCAACTCTTTTAAAACTAGCCCTTCTTCTTTGGTTTCTTGGCCAAATTCCTTTCTTCATTTTGGTCTCTTTTTCCATCTCTTTTGTTCAAGACTCATCCTTTTATCTCGATGGGTGTAAGGCTGATGTGCGAGAAAATGCGAGATCAAATCTTCTAGATACTTTGAATTCATCTCTTTTTCATTGATTGAAAATTGGGCATTACAATCATAGTAAAACTTAGAGTTGTTGACATATACATCTTCTATTGACTTGATATCTTCCCTTTCTATGTCTAAATTCTTCAAACTCTTAATTAAATTGAAATGAGATGTCTCTTCTCGACTCTCAAGGGGTGAGAATTCCCTTCTGCATGTCGATTGTTTATCGATTACGGGGAATGGCCTTCGGCCAACGAAGGAACGTAGATCTTCCATATCGATGCGATGAAGTCTTTGGAAATAAATTTCCACCTTTACCGACATCTTCTGGGATTCCTTCGGGTTGCAGGGGTTAATACGCCATTTGGAAGTAGCAGTGAGTGGGATGTCCCAACCCTTCTTAGCGGCGAGAATAGGGCATTAAGTGATCGGCTTTGAGTCACGAGAGAGAGCTTACGAAACTCAAACTCTCAGTAGTGGGAATGGTGAAACTCCACGGATCATAAATCTTTCAGGTAAGCCTCTCTTGATCACGACCTTTGCGATTTAACGATCGGAGTTCCGCAAATTCCTTCTTCGTGATCTTCCTCTTTTTAGCCGGTGTAATAACAAAATTTTGCATAAAGTGGCATGCAGTCACTATACTATTGAAAGCATGCGATCTCCGACCACGAAGGTTTTCAAAACCTTGCAAGCTGCATTCTTCATATCTTTGATTTTGGCCTCTGTGGAAATGATCTGAGCCAATTTGTTGCAGGTTTTCTTCTTGCTTCTTTCTTCTCTTGATAGATGTTCCTTCTTTCTTTCCTTCTCCAGTGTTTCAGCATTGTCTGGGCCTTCCTCTCCCTTGTTGCTTTCATCTTTTACGTATTCCTTCTCAATCTTTCCCGCTTCTTGAGCTCACTTACGGCCACATTACGGTCTTTAGGATTCTTCTTTGTGTCTTGAAAGCATCTTTCATCTACAGTTTTACTGAGGGTTAGGGCAGCCGGTTGCCCTATTTGTGTCTCCAGGTTCTTGAGGGAGGCCTTTGCATGGTCCACGAAAAATTTGGTAGTATTTGAAGCTGAGTACGAACTTTTGTTCATGGGGTTTAACGACTTCTTGTTGTGTGAATTGTAGTGATCTTGAATAGTTAAGCTCTCCTCTGAGCCTGCGATGCTCGTTTTATATTTTCACCTCACTTCTTTCTTCTTTGCAAGAACCTTGAGTGATTCTTGATATCCTGTTGTGAGATCTTGCTCCATGCCATGGGCCTTGTAAAGTCCCCCACCATGAAAAATTTTCACTTGGTTCCTCTGATCTTTGGATGATAGTCCTCTTTGTGGTGGGATTGGTTTAAAGTATTAACTTCTTGGCTCCCCAATTGCCAACCTCCTCGGCATCATAAAAGCAGGTTCTTGATGGACCATCAGCCTCCTCCTCAATAGTTCCCTCTCATTGCTCTTATTTCATAATGAGTGTACATCTTCTTCTCTTTCTTGTCCATTCTATGCATGAGTGGAATCTAACTTGAAACCATAGTTGTCATCTTTCAGCTCCATGACTCCTCTTCCTCTGCCAATTACTCTTGAAAACTCCGATGGAGCTTTCATATTGCATTTAGCCAGGTCCTCAATCAGATCTCTTGCCTCTTGAAGCCTCTTGCGTTTGAATGCTCCTGACATGGAAGCATCAATAATGCCCTTAGATGTATCATTCAAGGCATGATACACTATGTCCATCTGAGTCTTCAAGTCTATTCCATGCATCGGGCATCTTTTCGGTAACCTTGCAGATCTCATACTACATAAAGGCTCTCATCTTCCCCCTGCTAGAACTTCAGGTATCTCCCTCCTTCTCTACGAGGTGGTAGTGGGGAAAGGAATTTACAGTAGGCTTCTCTGAAGCTCCTCAGTATCATGAGGCAGCTGGGTGAGATTCATGCCATCTTAAGAACAGCAGCCTCTCATAGAAAATGGGAATAAATACAAGATTTTATGACCTCTGTCTCACCCCATTCAACTTCACGTGTTTGCCATCTGAGAAACCTTCCCGGTGCTCATTTGGAGTCGCCATTGGGATGACGATGGCGGTATTCTTCGAACCATTATGTCGGGGCTGGCTTGATTCAAATTATTTGCATCGGCGTAAATTTGTCTACGATTCACAATTATTCATCCTGAATAATAGGTCTCCAAAAGTCCTCCATTGTATCAGTGATTGGAGGCCTTGTGGTTGCTGTTCTCTCTATCCTTGATCTGCTCTTGCCTTTCATACGCCGCAGCTGGTTTTACTGCCCTTCCGTTTCTCAAGCAGGTGTTCTTTCTAATTGATATCTGTTTGGAATCGGATAGATTCTGTTTCTATGCATTAAAGTTTTCTGAAATCAAAACACGCACATTAATAGGATTAGTCAAGCCAACAAATATTTTATTATGGCTTGTTAAAGTTAGTGGCTAAAAATAACCACTGCTTTGAAAAACTATTTTTGTTCTTTTTCTTTTAAATGTCCAAATTAGCATTTCCTTACTTTCGTCTGAATATTGATCTACTAAATTCTTTCGATCCCCGGCAACGGCACCATAAAACTTGTTGGTTGGACCAAAGACATATACAAATTTATGACACTATTACCAAAGGACTATTGTCTAATCCCCAGCAATAATGCAGCCTTTGTACATTTGTGATACCTTTATTGTATTCATTAAGAGCATTTTTATTGAAATGGAAATCATTGTGTTACGGTTGTTTTTTGATCCATCCATGCAAGTGCATATAACAAGTAGTAAGTGGTTTTAAGTCAGATACTCCCGATCTGAGAGATCTCGAATTTTCAATCAACTGCCCCTGACCTCTTTCCGAGCTCCTATCTTATTTGGACTATAATAGACAATTTGAATCAGAGATGTGAAAGCCATGAAATAATGAAAACCAAAAATAATATGAATGAAAAACAAATGAATGACTACTGAAATAATGAAATGACAAATTTAGATTGAACAGTTATATATAAAGAGAACATTGGAAATAAAGCTATTATGAAGAATCAATTCCCTCTGACTTATGCGGTAATTTTGCTACGAACCACATATTTTAAAAACTAGTCCAAGGAATATGATAATGTAATTTGGATCTCTCCAAACACGTTCATCATCTCACCTTCACCATTTCTCTCGAGATACGATTAGGCTTGATAACTACTTTTAATCTGGGTAGCCTTGTTCTGGGTATTTTTCTTTCTCGATACTTCATACCCATAACATGAATTTGTAAACAACAAAAGCTCATTTGTATAGTCATTGCATAGGTTTACACTATCTTGGTTCCTCTTCCTCAAAATTAGAACAACTCATTCTTTTTCCTTGATTAGATAGTTGCTAACTTACGGGATTAGTTCACAGTCGAATTGGCGAACTCTCTTGCATGGCAAATTGATAACTCTCTCAACTCATTCTCGGTTTCAAGTGAGAAGAGGATGTATCGATTTAATTACACAGAGCACATTAGATCATCAATATCTGGTTCTCATACCCTCCAGAAATTGTTTATCACTCTCAGGAATGCCTCTGTGTCACTCGAGGCCTCCACGGAAATGTCGAGCTTGGAACAACCCGTTATGGGGTATAGGAGGCGACGGTGGGATCAATTCAGGAAATCGCCATGCAGTGAGTTATAAGGCGAGTTCAACAATAATGAATAAAATTACGCATGAAAGATAATTTCGACAATAGCGTCATTCGATAGGATGGGTTTAAATCTTTGGATTACACCATACATTAGCTTCTTGATCAAAGAAAACCAGCGTAAATCGGAAGCGGTAGTTCGAAATCCGAGGAAATTTGTGCAGAATTCAAACAGCGGACACTAATTTGAAGAAATATAAATGCGCATTCGGCTACAACCCTTACATTCGCGTTTCAAATCAAATTAAAAGCGAAAATACAAACAATCTAACAAAAATTAAAAATAAAAAGAAAATTAAAATCACGGGAGCCTTGACGCCGGATCTCTCTTTAGTCGCGAAGTGCGTTCCTTGATGTAATTTGTGTATTCTCAGGGTTAAGTTGGGCTAATTTGATGCACCTCTTTTTGGAGTTTGCAGTTAAGCGCCCGATATGTTGTCTGATCGCGGCGGCTTGATCTTGTCGCGACCTTCTTTTCAATCTCGATGTTATAGCGAAGCCTTTGTTGATCGCGACATGTCTTTGAGTAGGCCCGATGTCGCGGCCCGACTTCGCGGCGTCGCAACCTTATCTCTATGCATTTGATGTCGCGACATCTTAATGTTGTCGCAACCTTCTGGTCTATACAGCGGATGTCGCGACCTCTGTATGATGTCGCGACCTCTGTTCCTTGTATACGTTATGTATTGCTTTAATGATGTCGACCTCTGCGTCTTGCAATGGATATGCGTGACAGCCGGGTTGATATCGCTGATCTTCTTTTCTTCTATTGTTGTCGCGCGACGAATGATGTCGCGACCTCCTTACGTGTAGTTGATGTCGCGTGACTCAGTCTTATCGCGACCTTCTTTCTTTAGGCGATGATGTAGCGACCTTAGTTTCGCCCCCGCAAGCGAGGTGCCATGTATATGACCGATCGCGATGTTGCGTGCATCCGGATGTCGCTACGACATAAATGTTCGATCAATTATTTCTCGCACGCCAGCGACTTCTTTTTGGTGTCGCGACCTCGTCTATCAACTATCTTTGGGTTTAATTAATGCGACTCTGAATGATGTCAGCGACATCATATCAGCCTTCTTTTCATCAATTCCTGGTTGCTTGACTTTGAGTTCCTTTCACGCCCAGCTCGTTTTGTCTTTGATTACGCATCGCATTTGCATTTGAGGCTTTGTAGATTGCAACCTTAATATGTGTTTGATTGCTGAAAAAGCTTCCGACATTAAATCTTTTAATCCTTTTGCGCCTCTCCTACTGCAGCTTCCTTGACCAATTAGACCGATGCTATTCGGTCATAATGCTCCTTTTTGCAATTTACGCTTTCTTTTGAATTCCACGCTGCCGGTAGTTTGGTGAAATATTCCATACTCCTGCATATAAATGAGTCTTTTTATATAAAAATCAATCGAGAAAAATGGTAGAAAATAGATGACTTTTAAGCTCATCACCTCTCACGTCAAGTTATGCATCCCTCTTGTTCGGTGTTCTTAAGGTCACTCTTTTCATTCAATGATCACCGTCACTTGTGGTGTCGGGACAGCAATCCATCCCCGAAATCACATCAAACTGTAAAGGGGATAATTCGATCAAATCCCCGAAACTCATACTCTAAACCGGATGGGGCAATCTCTATACCTCTATTCCGCAATAACACTATATACGGCGACCGTCGCAGATGTCATATTCGGTTTCACTCCTCGATAATTTTGACTGCGTTATGTTAGTACCGCAAATATGAGTGGTTGACGCAATTAATCAATGCATGTACAATAGTATTATCAAAAAGATTTGGAAATTACCGACTATCACATCGGGCGTCGATATCTTCCGCGCTTCATTCGTATGCTATAATTTGAGCACGTGCATCCGTCTGCCCTCGATGCGAGGTGCGCGCCGGAGAATGCTTGGTGATCTAACATCTTGTGCCGCTTTCCATGCTCATTGAAGTTGTACCCTTAGTTTGGGAGTCTTTTGTAAATGAAACGAGCTCTAGAACAATCTCTTGCTCATGCTCTTTGGATCCACAAATCAAAGCAAAAGAACACAGTCTCGACAGCTTTCCTTTATGATTCTTCATGATGAATGATGAGGAGCATTTTGTCGATACAAAGCACCTCTGGTGCACTCGCAACTAATTTATGCCGATAGATAGTATCACCGAGAGTCTGAGCCGATCCCTAAGCTATAGGCTACAACAGTCCTATGTCCTTTTGTCAAGCAGAGCTATTGTGAACTCGATCGATCGGGATTTTTCACGCTCTTTTTATTTCTTTTTCTCTCTTTTTCCTTTCTTTTACTCTTTCCACATTCAATGCAATACGCTGGCAATTTCCTTGAGAAATCCTCATGGAAAATCCTGACATACTCGACATGGTCAGTATGGCCGCCTTTGAATCTACTTAATAATTTATCTTCCTCACTCACCAGTATCCGAGCATAATTGTTGTTCAACCGTAAATTTCTCCGATAATTTCCATGACACTCCATCCGTCTTTTGTCATAATCAGGAACTCTTCCTCATGTTGTTTAGGTAGATGCGACTAATATATCAAGCTTCTTTGAACTCATCCAAGAAGAACCTCCATGTAACTTTCTTTGATGGTGCGCTCGCAGCGCGAAACCTACACCACCGATAAGGCGCTTCCTTCATGTAGTAGGGATCGACATTCCAAACTCTCATCCAAAGTAATGCATTTGCACTAGCAGGCCGTGGTCCTTTCTTCGAGCCAATTCCTCTTCCATAGAAGGTCATCCTCTTCCTTCCTAGAACCCACCTACGGCAAGGCCTCTGTCATTCTCAATGGTCACCGCTGAGTAGTAATCGTAGCTGGTTGTGATGCTCAAGGCAAGGTCGAAGCATCTCGGATATCAATAGCACCTCCCGCAAGAGGTTCCTGCTCATTATTCATCGCGGAGCATGGGACGCTTCCACCTTCCACATTATGATCAAGCCACGCATTTCCAAGTCATCCTCGAACCTATGGGAAGCTGAACCATCCATGCTTATCTTATTAAGACCAGCAAGATCCACGTCAGAGTCATGTCCTCCTTTATATGAAAATGCAATGTACGATAAATACCATTTTCAAAATCCTTTTACAAAATCGTTTAGGGCCTTTTTTCAGAAACTCCTAAATCGATGCTCTAATACCACTTAAATGTAGCACCCCATTCCTAACTCGACTAGACCCGATTGGCGGATCCGAACTAAGTCCGGGTTGCTAGCCGAGTTCATTTACCAAAACATATACAAAAACAAAATAATTGTTTAGGCCAACATTCCATTCTCGATAAACACTTCAAATATGTGTGTGTGGAAGCGATTTCAATTTAGAGGCTCCATTAACATTACATTTAAAAAGCATATCATTATAAAGTCATACATCAAGCCTTTTTCAAAATGTTTTACAAAAATAGATGTTCAAAGTTCAAATCATTGCTTTGACACAAAAATATCAATGTTAAAAATAATAGAGTGAATGCATATGCCTGAGCGTATTCCAATTTTCTTCATGACCTGACGCCTCTATCTTGCCTTTCATTCCTATTCAATCGATACATGCGCATTGATAAAACAATATGCTAAGCATTTTCATACTTAGTGGTTCTATATAGTTCCATTCCATTTATGGTTCATTGATCATTCCAAATATACACTTTCATATGTAATAAATCATTTATAACCAAATCATACATTTCACAATGCTCTTTTCATTTCAATTTGCAATCATGCTTTCTGCAATTTCGATATATGTCAACAATCTCAAAATCAATTCAAGATGTTTTTGGGCCAATTTTAATCTATGTTTTCTGTGATACGTGATACTGATCATCTATTCATCCCGCTCGTGTGGTCACAGCCTACAGATAAAACTTTGTTTTATAACACAAGCCATTCACAAGGCCGCCGATCGGCATATTAAAAATCAATTCATGAACACTAGCAATACTGCCTGCTGGTCGCCGATCATGACACATCAATACGTTTGTTCAGCAAGCATTTCGATTTTTACCTCCTTTATTGGTATACCAATATATCCTTAATGAGAATTAAACTAACATTCTATTAAGGGCATGCCTAAATCCTTATAGCAAAATACGCATTGACCTATGTATATTTGTGATATAAACAATATTTTCATCACTCATGCAATTTTCATATGCAAACATCCCACAATCAATTGCCTCAAATCAATTAAAACAAATCAATATGCTTTTCTTATACATTTAGAACAAACATTTCAAATCTTGAAACGAGAATAGGAGAAGATAGAACAAACCAATCTATCTCTTCTTTGCCTGTCGTCAATCTCTGGCCCCAAGTTGGTGACTAACGCCCCCAGAAAATCACACACATCACATTTAGTGAACTAGCACTAATCACACTTTAACGCTTCACCCGGGCAAAGTGAGGTATGGTACGTCACTTAGTTTATTCTACTTGTCCACCATTAATCATTTATTAGTCCTTAAACTATCGTACGTAATATCGTAGGTGTTCGGAAACAAAAATCCAAAATTTGTTCACTGTGAATAGTAGCTACGCCGCAAGGTGAGCCTTCGCAAGATACTTTCCAGGTGCCAATTTTAGCACTTCCCGCCCTCGCCGCGCGGTAGTGATCCCACGCCGCGGCCAGTCTACCGCAGGGCGTGGGTTCCCTACATTGCGACGTAGGAGCCCGTTTTTCCAAAATTGTTCAGTTTTCCTCTTTTGCGAATTTTCTCCAAAAATCCTCAAAAACCTAAAAAAATATCATGGGAATCACTCCCAATAACATCATAATATCATCTTAAACCAACCATGAGCAAAACCCATGGATTAGGGTTTTTCTAACCAAACATCATTTAAAGAAATCTATAGTGGTTTGGTTCTTACCTTAACCTGAATCTTCTTTTACCCAAGATGCTTGATCACTTAAAAAAGAGTTGAAGCACCACACCAAAATCACTTCTTCTTGCAAAACCCTAGCTTTTTCTCCTCTCCCTCTCTCTCAAAAACATTTTTTTGCACAAATGGGAGATTTCTAAGACCAAAAATGGTCTAAGTCACTTATGCCTCTCAAGGCCATATTTGGCACATCAAAAACCCATTTTTGGATTTAAGTTGACTCAATTTACCTTATAACACTTATATCACTTATATTTTCACTTAAAGACATAAACATTTTCTCAAATGACCCTTAGGTCCTCATTTTACTTTTTTCCACTTTACTTGCCCTGTGACATCGTTCGATCAATTTCTCTCATTTTAGCATATATAACATTTAATCATATGCTCACATATTCATTTTTCACATTTCACACAATTTATCAATTTTCTGAAACCTGGGAAGCGTTCATAATTTATACCCTATCATATAATAAAATTATTATAGAAATTCTAGGGTATTTTTTGGGCGTTACAAGATGTGTTTGGAAATCAAGCAAGCTAGAAGGTACCCAATTAATCAAGTATGCGATAAACGTACATAACTGCTTCTCCCAATAAGATATCGGTATTTGTGTTGCTATTAAGGAAGCTTGAACAACCTCTAACAAGTTGTAACTACCCGTACCAAATAATACAAGTTTTTAACACGTTTGACCAAGTTTGACTAAGCTTTAATCAACAATTAAGATATGTAGCAATAAGTTGACTTTTTCAAGGACGAACAATTTTGGGTTGACTAAGACACCACCTCGTAGTCTCGCCGATACGGCAGTTCATAGACTGTCAACAAAATCTGATTTACTTCGATAAAAGTTATGGCCTTGAGAAGTTCAAACAGCAGTATTTTATCAATGTCCAAGTCAGTCTGGGGTTTTTACCTGAAAATGACCCTAGGGTCTATGTAAACCTAGTTTTGCATTCCAACAGAACCCTTACCCCCAAAACACTCCCTTACTCAATCAAACCCTAGTGGTTTCCCATGACCGTGGACCCTTAGCTCAGGTCAAGTTTCAGACCCGCCGTGCCACCTGGGTTTTAGCCGTGGGAGACGAGCTCCACCACCGCTAATAACACGCGACCTTGACGGCTGTACGGCCACAGACGCGCCAGATCGGGCCTTACGACCGCTGCCAGACCGCCACAAATGGGTCGCCTGCTGTTTTCCTGGGCGAACCCATACCTCCTCCCCCATTTTTTGACCCTCGAACTCATTCCCCGCGGGTCCTGCTGCGCAGATTCCACACCATTTGGAAAAGATACGACGAAGGAAGTTTGGCCGACTTCCATTGATCGCTTCTACCACCACCTTAACTTCAACCAAGGTAAGGGTAATTTGTTCGTCTCGATTTCAAGTGATATGAAGTTTTGTAAATTTTGACGCCGCTTGGTTAGTTTTCCATTTTCGTCATTTAGGTACTAATGAAGGCTGGATCGAACAAACAATGGTCAACAAAACATCAAGACGGATTAGTGAGATCGATATTTTTATGATTTATCGAGGGTTCAATTTCAAAAATTAGCTTCCGGTAAAAGCCCACTTTGGGTACGTGGCTCGTAGGCGACATCGTATAATTGACCTCACTGAGTCCACACACTTAGATAGCTCTGTTGTTCTGTAATTATTCTAAGACATTCGGGGGCATCCCAATGTCTTCAGTTTAGTTATCGAGCTATGGTATTTTTATTATATTACGTACACTCACATCAGCTCGATACCCATCCCGCAGGGGCAGGATCGAGCACCGTAGTCAAGAGTAGTTTATGTGCTCTAAATGTCAGGGGTATTGTTATGATATATAATTGTAGTTAATTATTTTATATATATATTATTTGATCGAATGGTTGGTTATGCATAAATATAATTATCT
The DNA here is from genome assembly GCA_016808115.1 of Tetrastigma voinierianum. Classification (NCBI taxonomy): domain Eukaryota; kingdom Viridiplantae; phylum Streptophyta; class Magnoliopsida; order Vitales; family Vitaceae; genus Tetrastigma; species Tetrastigma voinierianum. The sequence continues at coordinate 1,206,874 of JAEQBH010001040.1, read as the reverse complement.
ATTTTTATATAAACAAGTTATCATTTCATGAATTTAATAACATTTTTAAATATTTGGACATTTTGCATCGAAGTCTTCATGGATACCTTGTGGTATTTAAATGATTTGGTACATGGATTGAGGTTTTAAACCACTTTGAAATTTATTGATTTAAGAAATGGATTTTTAAGATTTTATGATTTTAAGCATGTTAAATATTGTTAAAAGTTTTTATGTGCTTAAAATTACAGGAATATTTTCATCAGGGTATTTCTGCTTAAGATGAATTGATTAATTGAAATTCATTAATATATTTGGATTGAGTTGTCGAAATTAAATTTATAAAATTCATAATTTATAATACACAAGATCGTTGAAAAGTATATGTGAGTAAGGATAATGTGTTAATATAAACGATGTAACACTATATAGTGTCGCAGGTTCATTCAGCATTTATATTACAAAGGTAATCGGGTTTTCCATCTGTCGGAGGTTGGCTCTTCATCTAACGGTTATATATTACTTCCAACACGTCATGGAGTATGCCTAAGCCACTGACGCTCATCATTATTGATATTAACATGACACCTTCATGTGTCAGGTCGGAGGTGGATATCCTACTCGCTTATGATGGATATATGGTATGGTAGCCATCATGGTGTCGAGTGTTATGTGAATCTTTCTAATATTTATGGTTATTGTGTTTTCATGATTATTTGATGTTTATATATTTTATGTGTACTTTTTACAATGTGTGGAATAAATTCAGTTATAATTTTCTTAATAATAAATTCTGCTAAACTTTTGAGCATGAATTTCATATTGTTGACTTTGGGTATAAGTTTAGGTTTTGTAGATGATTTTAAACGAGGAACCTTGCAAAGAGTGGACGGAGGCTTCCATGAGGTGGAGAAGGAATTTCGAAAATAAAAAAATATTCTATTTTCCTGGCAAATTATGACACCTCATCGAGGCTTATTATCTCACGCTTTATTGTTTTAAACTGCTCCCAGTCCCGGGCAGTCAGAGACTCACCGCGCCTCACATCACTCTTCGACAACGCAAAGATTCTCCTATCCATCTATCTATCTTTATTTCTTATTGAGTTATGCATTTATCGAAATTCCCAAATTGTGAAACACTCTTAGAATGCTCGATCTTAAGACATTGAACTCATATGATTTATTATGTGTGTTCTCGTGGTTATGACCCACAAAGAAAATAGGCTATGTTGTGATTCGAGTCATTGTAGATCTTTATATATATTTGAGGTATTATATTAATGCATGTGTCTACTTTCTTTCTTAAAGTGGGGTTCCATTGATATTCCTAGGATTTGTGATGGGACTTCAGCGGGACCACCCGAAATCCCGGAGGTATCCTGCCTGGTCCTGTCACAAGTGGTGGTTTTTTCTTTCGGCGACTCCATTTTGATGGGGTGTATTAGAACACATAGTCTGATGAATGATGTCATGTCCTTCAACATACTTTTGAGGATTAGAATTTTGATATTCCTTGCCATTGTCGCTCTGTACAGCCCAAAGCTTTGTATTGAGTTTCAATCATTTTATGAAAATTGAAACAACAAGTTCACTTGATCCTTGGTCTTCATCATGCATAATCATGTCATTATAGTACAATCATCAATAAAAGTAACCAACCAACGTGATCTACTCAAAGTTTGAACTTTGGATGAACCCTAAACATCATAATGTATCACCATAAAAGGAAGTGAACTTTTATTCAAACTTAATGGAAATGAAGTACGATGACTCTTTTCTAGTTCACAAACATCACAGTGAAGACTAGAGACATGACACTTTGTAAACAAACTAGGAAACAATTTTTTTAAATATCTAAAGGAAGCATGTCCCAATCATCAATTGGGAAAAGGTGCAAAAAAACTCCCTCATGTTTTACCCAATATCCCATTTACACCTAAAACTTCATTTTGGTCAAAATAGGCCCTTACAGTTTCCCGTAACTCAAATTAGCCCATGTTGTGATTGATTCCGTTAAAGTGGTCAAACGGTATTAAAAATGGATGTTAAGTATTGATATGGTGTCCACGTGGCACATGGGACTCCACCTCTCCACCCCTTCTCTTCTTTCTTCTTTCTCTCTCCCTCTCTCACCGCTTCGGGACCCCCTTCCGCCAAAAGCCTCCCACCCAATCCTTACCTAGTCCTCAAGCACCTAACACTCGCCAATCACATTTTATTTTTTTTTCTCTTTTAACTCTAATTTTTTCTTAATAGAATTTTATTTTAGTTTTTAAAATCTATTAAATAAAATTTAATTGTTTTTTTTTAACATAAATAATATTCATATTTAAAATATGCTAAAAATGCAAAATTTTATTTTAGTTTTAAAATTCCATTTTATAAATAAAAATTCAAATTTTATTTATTTCTTAAAATATAAATAAATTATTCATTATTTTAATTTTATGTATGTTATTTCTTTATTAAAATAAATTAGGATATTAATATAAATATTGTAATATCTTTATCATTATAAATATATATTTTTATAATAAATAAATGTAATAAATAAATAACATTTTAAAATAAAATTATGATATTTTTTTAAAAAAAAAGAACTCATCCATTTGAAATAATATTTAATATTAAAATATTATTTGAAAACTCATCACAATTTGATTTTACTAGTAGATTTAAAATTACAATGAATTTTAAAATAATTTATTATAAAAAATTAAAATAATTTTAAATACCTATTTATATTTAAAAAAATTGAATTTTTATTTATTTATTAGATTTTTAAAATTTAAATAAAATATTTGAATTTATTTAATGTATTTAAAATAATGAATAATTTATTTATATATATTTTTTTAAAATTGAATTTTTATATAATATATTTTAAAACTAAAATAAAAACTGGAGTTAAAAAAATAAAAATAACAAATATGGTTAAGGTGAGTGGGGCTGTGGGTGGTTGTTGGGTGTGGGTTAAGAGATCATTCCTTAAGGATCAAAAATATTCCACTATGGAAATAAATTTTTGTAAGGAATGTCTAAGAAATGAGATCTATCTAGAATCAAAAGTCATATGATATATAGCACTAGAATTAATTATCCATGTATCATTAATAATAGATGTAGAAGTATTTAAAACCTTACCACCACAGTTTGACGTTGCCACCAATGCAAAGGCTTTCTCAACAACATTAACTTATATTTTTATTTCAGCAATAGTTACAGTCAGGACTTTCTTATAATCCTTCTTCCGCTACTCACGATTATGATCCCACTATTCTAGATATCCTACAAGTTCAAAGCCACAATTCTTGATGTGGTTAATTTTGTTGCAATGAGTGCATTTTAATGTAGACTTATCAAAACTAGAGGCCACCTTAGGATAGTTAGTCTTAGATCGATCTTGTCAACTTTAATTTGATCGTTGTCAGGCTACCATAGCTGAGGTATCATGATTGTCAAATTCTCTTGTCATAGTTGCCTGACGTAATGCTTCTCGTCGGACTAGTACACAACTTTCTTCCAAATCAAGAACTGAATCTTTGGGTAGAATCTCTCCTTGAACTTGCTCGAAGTCTCCATCTAATCTAGCAATAAAGATGTGCACCTGTTGTTGTTCAATGGATTTTCAGTATGTTGTAATATCATCAGGGTTTTTCATGACTACCTTATCTTGATGATTCAACTCATAAAAAATTTATGTCAATTCTCCATAAAATTTAGAAAAAGACTTGCCACTTTGTTTAGTAGTGAAAGCTTTTTTATTTAAGGTGAAAACTTGTAATTCATCATTTCCATCATAAAAGACCTTTGATAATGCACTCCAAATTTCTTTAGTAGTGAGTAGGCATAAATAACGCTTAATAATTTCAAGGCTCATGGACATTAACAACCATCTCTTCACCTTTTGATTTTCAACATACAATTTGTCATAGCCATCCTCTGATTCTTTTGGTTATTTTGTTTTACCCTGAATATAGGAAAGCTTTCCACGTTCAGCAATATGCATCTCCACATGTTGTGATCAAACATCATATTTGATTCAGTCAAAATAATCTTTAGATTAAAAACACTTTCTGATTGAAAGAACAATATTTTTTCACTCATCTTTTCAAAGAATGCAAAGAAATCATCATATCTCAGGGCCTTGAGCTTTGAAGCAGCACAAATACTACTACTACTAATAATAATAATATCTAGTGAAGGGTTGAACCAAGTTTTTGATGGTGTTGTGTTCCAATAGAATGAATCAGTAGAGGACAAAAACGGATAGTTGATACCTTGAAGAGAAAAAAAAAACAAGTGGGAACACGTGATTGTAGGAATTCTTGTAGGAAATGGAGTTCTTCTAGAATCATGGTACCCTTTAAAGTTCTTGAAAAAAAAATCTCCCAAATTTTTTGCTTTCTCTTTTAGGATGCTTTGAAGAGAACATGATTCATGATGCACTATGCGTATGCTCTGTGTCTCGATACGGCACACAATAAAGACTTTCACTCTTCAAACGAACAGGGATCTAAAAAAAAAGAGTTTTGAGATGGCCTTCCTAATACTAATGCTCAAGGGATAATCATTTTTCATTTATATTTTTATGAGAATATACCATCAAATTTATAGGAGGACTTATATCCTCAAATGATACTCAATCAAACTAAGGCCTCGTTTTGATAAAATGAAAAATTATGTTAAAAATAAGTGTTGAAAATTGGCGTTGAATTTCATATTGAATCAGATCAGAAAAACTGTCATAAGTTACTACCAATTGAATGTCAAGATAAATATATTGTCATATTTTTGATAATCAGAACGCCGAATACCGAAAAATTACATGATTTTACATATTTACTCCTTATTATCATCATTAAATTATATATTATCCAAAAATAAATAGAGTTTCTAATAATATTTTATTTTTCACTACAATTATTAATATTGTAAATAATATGTTTAAAAGATAAAAAAATTTATTCTAATAATATTATCCAAAAAAGACATAAATATGTTTTAAAACATAACCAATAGAATATAAACTTTTAAAACTATCCAAACTAACCAAGAGTAGATATTTGCAGTAAAATATTCCTATTATTTATATAGTTTTTATCCAATTTATTTTAATTTAATTTTTTTTTGTTGACCGATTCTACATATTCCACGCAAGTAGGTTCTACCTACTTATAATTTTCACGCTTTTTCATTTAAAATTTTCAATTAAGTGAGTTTCCTAAAATTTTGTTATCAAACATATTGAAAAATTAAAACCATTGAAAAATTTCATTTTCAATGGTTTGAACATTTTCAATAGTTTATCAAACAGGGCCTAAGAAAGGAAAGAAATAAAAAAGAATCACAAAGAATATGGAAAAACCATGTTTTGAAAAACTTTCCAAAAAAACTATAACAATCTATTTAAGGGTGTATTAGATTAAAAGAATTAATGACTTTTTATGGAATTAAAAAGTTAATGGGCATTGAATTGCAATTTTTAATTACTAGAATAATCATGGTGTATTCAAAACGACTTTTTAAAACTTCAAATTTTTTTATAAAAATCAATTGGCATTCAATTACAACTTTTATAGACTCTTGCCTAAGTATATTGATATTGAAGAAGTTGTTGAATTATGTAGATTCTAGACTTTTAATTACTTTTTATGTGCTTTTTAATATAAATATAAATACCAACCTATGGACCCCGTATTTTTTGTTACTATGTGTTTCCCACTAAAAATGCGAGACTCATTGTTATAATTTGAAACCATTTTAAAATCTGGTTTTCGACACTTATTTTGTGTTTTAATTTAAAATAAAAACAAAATAAAAAAGTTAAAAAACCCTAAATGCCGACTGCGCATAAAAAAAGTGTCCTAGAAAACCAAGCAAGAGGTCCTGTGGTCATGTTATTTATTGGGAAGGTATGGTGGCAAGCCATAACACTCCTCGAAGCCCATAAAGAGTAGGTCTCTAATAATCAAGCTAGGAAAATATGGCTTTTAATTGGTTAAACTATAGGTATTGAGTAATGAGATCATAAAGAAGAAACAAGATGAAAAATATAAAGAGAAAGGTGAACCTTGGTGGTAGATTAGAAGTACTATCAATAAGGAAACAATGTTAGTGTAATAATAAAATACAAAGTATTCACAATCAATTAATAGAAATTGAGTTATAGATCATATGTCAAATTATTTATTAAAATAATACATGGAATGTTGAGCTCCATCCAAGCCCTTTTATTTATTACACAAATAACTCCACAAGATTTCATTTTATTAGAATTATAGAATTAATCATGTGAATTAAATTTTTGAAAACTGATTTGAAATTAGAAGTTTGAAAGTGAAATTTTGGAAATTGAGAGATTTGAATTGATATTTAGAATTTGAAATTAGAATATTTGGGGACTTGAATCTTAGAAATTTGGGATTTGAAAATTTGAAATTGGAAATTTGAAAATTAGAAATTGGAAATCAAGGGACTTGAATTTTGTAATTGAGAATTTGTAATTTTGAAATTAAAAACTTGAAAATTGGGGGAGTTAAATATTTTTAAATTTGGGAACTTGAATTTTGAAATTGAGAATTTGTAATTTTGAATTTGGAACTTGAAGATTTGAAATTGGAAATTTGGGAACTTGAATTTTGAAACTAGGGCACCTGAATTTGGAAATTGGAAACTTGAAAATTTAAACTTGGATATTGAGGGAGTTGAAATTTGAAATTTGGGTACTTAAATTTTGATATTAGAACACTTGAATTTTGAAATTGGATTTGTAATTTTGAAATTGTGCTTAGAAATTTGGACTTTGGAAGTTTGGGGATTTGAAGTTTGGAAATTAAGAATTATCAAATTTAAAAATTAATGAAAATTTTGAAAATAGGACCAAAAAAGTTCATCAAGGCTTGATTTGATCAAATGATGTAATGAGTTGGTCAAAAGATCTAACAGACCTGATCAAACAAGCCTCATCGAAGGACATAACGGTTTGATCAAAAAACCTAATAGGCCAAAGAGGTTTAGCTATAATAATAATAAATAAAATGAAAGAAAGAGTTAAATATGAGGAAATAAGAACGAGTTAAAATGCATATAATATATATATATATATATATATATATATATATATATATATATATATATATATATGAGTTAAAATACACATAATATATGTACATATATAACAAATATGTGACAATACTTAAAAGGAAAGACAATGCAACAAATTAGAAAAATATATGAAAACAATAAAATAATACAACACTAAAATAAAAAAAATATAATAAAAAAAAAAACCAAATCAAAATTTATGCATGAATTAAGTGTGAAAGTGTCTGCGGTAGAGTGAGTGCGAGTGATGAGAGAAAATTAAAATAATAAAATATAATTTGTGTGAGTTTGTTGTGCGGTGATGAGTGAACCAAGTGGCGTGTGTGGGCATTAAAAATATTAGGCATTGAGAGCATTAAAGTAAGAATGATTGGATAATAAATGAGAGAGTAATGAGTAAAATTAGTAATGAAAGTGAGAATATGAATGATTAAAGAGAAAGAGGGTATCATGCGGTGCCTGAGAATGAGAGTGAGAGAGTGACGAAAGTGGCCATTAATGAGAGAGAGAGAAAAAAAAAGAGTGTGGCCATTAATGAAAGGGGAATAAATATGCAAGAACCAGTGACATTAACTGGAGAAAAGAATTATTTATAAGGAAAAGACTAATAAAAAAACTCTAAATTTGACTTTCCAAAAAGAAAAGAGAAAAAAAAAAGACACAAATTCTAATAAACAACAATATTTATATATATTCAATAAAGCCTAATCTTTCATTTTCATATAAAATTTCAGGCTATTTTTGGGTCTCATTATAAATATAGAAAAGGTTAAAATAGTAATTTTTTATTGAATAATAAATATATCTCAATATTACATAAAAATTTACTCGTAAGTTTATTCTACAAGCATTTTTAGATAAAAATCAATAATTAAACTATTAAAATCAATTTGTTTCGGGAAGATATGTTTTTCAGATAAGTATACCACCTATTCAATCTTTCTTTGTGATATTGTTAGATCGAAGGTACATCGGATTAACTCAACTCGAGAAACTTCTTCTGGAGGCAACTGAATCGTATAGTCAATAATATTCTGTAGTTAATCCATACATCTGGGAAAAAACAGAATCCATCATTTTCAAATAATCTAACACTGGGCTGTTCTCTTTGGTCTCCTTGCACTTTCTCACAATCTTAGCTCGTAAAATAACTCATCCCCATCAATATTAGCTGAGTCCATGTTATGTCTCAAAATTTTTCAAGCTTATCACAACAAGATTTCCTAAAACAATCATCATCTCGCAATATGTAACTCAGGTAAATCAATAAAAATCCAAAATATCTTCATATTTTTGAAATTGTTCAAATCTACTATTGAGTGAAGAAATATTTTGATCAACTATATATAAGAAATAATCAACTATATACGATTCTTCAAATTAATGTAATCTCTTCACTAGCATTTTCATCAAACGTCTTTTGTAAATACAGCTTTTCACAAAATGTAGGTTCATTAATTTCTCTTATCCGAAAGCAAAGAATTTCTTTAGCAATAATCTTATCGATTCAAATCCGCTTCTATAGGTCTCAAAGAAAGAAATAAGTGTCTAAATGACTAATAGCAAAGATCAATAATCATGTCTTTACTTTGCAACATTTTGCTCACTCTATTAATGATGTATAAAATATTGTACCAAATACATGCCAAATAAGAATTCAAAATCCATGATATCTCGATTATTACAAACTTTTGAAGATCCCCGAATGTCTTAGATCATCACTTGTTTCACCAAGTGAGTTAAAGCAGCCTTGCACTTCTCGAGCTTGAAATCTTATCGTCTTAACATTATCTAACCTCGACTTTCCCAATGTGTCTCTGATAGCTACTTAAGGGTCAAACCCTTATAATATTCTGCAAATTTTCCATCATTTGAAGATGAAAACAATATATATATATGCATTGTACAATTCAAAAAAAAGATTTAGCTCTTTAGACAAGAATTTTGCACATATCACAAATTGCAAGATTAAGACTATGACAACCCACATGGTGTAGAAAGCTCGCTACTTAATACTTTTTTGTACACCTTTATGCTTTCCTTTCATATTCAATCGTTATCATAACCTTGACCTCTTAAATCACCACAAGATCAAGTTCAAGTGTTCTTAAAGATTTATTAATTCATCAAATAATCTTTGTCCTGAGGTATCCTCCACTTTAAGAAATCCTAAAAAGAACTCTCTTCTACCTTAACTCGGACTTGCAGAGACATCCACACATTGTATCAGGAGAGACATTTGTTCTTTCAGTGACTTATATCTGCGTACAATCAAGTATAACTGAAAAATATTTTATTTCTTGCCTTAACTTTTTTAATAATCTCGCCTTCACTCCGCAAGATAAGTATAAATTCATTTTGAATTTTGTGACTAAGATAATAATGATAATTTACTTTTCCTAACCTACCGGAGGTGTTCTTTCATTATTGGATCAAACTCAGCAATCATTTCAATTATACCCAAGAAATTTCCATTATTTCCTCTCATCCTTTCTCACCCGCGAACGCTTAAATTATTCTCAGAAAGCTAACAACGAAACTATTCCTCATAAAAACTTTGTCTCCAATGTTCTCTATCTTGCTGGATTTGATCTCAGAATGCTTTTTATCAATTGTCAAATCTCTTTGTAATCTCCTTCTAGTTCAATCCATCTTCCTTATGTTCTACATGTGCTCATTACTAGTTTCATGACTTTGAGCCTAAGTAACTCGATATTTTTCCAATCATTAGTTCCTTCATTATATGCACTGAAAGTATTTTCCTCTTGCTTAAATAATCTCATGTAACAAAAAGAAAAATAATACTTTATCCAATGAAATTGAGTAAACCAACCATTTTCCGATAGTCTTCTCTTCACCATTTGACAAATAACGAGTGTAATGTGTAGAAGAGAGAAATGCCTATTTTCTCGAAGGCCTTAGAAAATGTTCACTTACTTTAGAAGGACCTCTTTTCACCAATATGTCTATTAAATTTTGATCAATAATTTTCCAATTTCCTCGGATTCGTAATGTCTAAAGGCAAAGGAACAACATGTGTATCTAAATCATCTTGTTGTTCATGCATATTTTCCAAATTATCATGTCAAGCCATTCCTATTTTCCACATTCTTCCAAAATTTCTTGTTCAGCAATCATCCAAATCTTCTTTATTTACTAAATTCTCCCTCTTTCATTAATATCTTTTCATCTTGAACCTTCTTATTTCTTGTCAACATTACTTGTATTACTAAGAAATTTGTCCATACCTCCCACTTGAATTGTAAAAACTCCCGCTTTTTCTTTTCTTCTTCTTTTTCATATCCAGACAAATACTTTATAAGTAGATATAATAACTCAATTCAATATCAATTCAAGATCAAACTTTAAATTAGATCAACAATGATAGAACCCATTTAGAGATAGTCCTTGAAAAATTTGATCAACCTAACATGTCTTTCTTCTGTGAGATTGAATCGCATAATAAAAAATATAAAAATCCACAAAATTATTATTTGATAAAAATATAAAATAATCAAATAAAAATACGTTAAAAATAAATAATAAATTATTTCATACTTCCATGACGGGACACGCATTGGTCATTGCTTATATTTTTTATCGCCAAAAAAGGAGGAACTCAATTTTTTTCTCAGAAAAGAAACCCTAATATTTTTGAACTAGAGGAGAAACTCGTATGTTGAAAGAGGGTTTCAACTTTTTTTAACAAAAATAAAAGAAGCCATCGCGATAGAGTAACTCCAGAATTTGAAGGAGTTTGCAAAAAGACATATCATTTAACGGCTGGGCCTATGTGTGAGACTTCCTATTGTATTTGAGTTGACAGTCTTTTGAGAGCTGCATTTAACGTGAGTTTTTTTGAGAGTTGTTAACAACCAAATTTTTTATTATATTTAATTAATTATAAATTATAAATATATATACATTTTATTATTTCAAAAAAGGAGCCCACTATGGGGTCTCTAGGGCAAGAGCTCACCCCGCCTATAGGCAGGCCGACGTCGTATTCACCCACACATATTCCCAAACATCAACACAGATTCCACACACACACAACCTGCAAAACTTCAAAATAAATTTATAATAATAATGATAGTAATAAAAAGAAAAGAGAAAAAAAACTACCAAAACAAATCGGGGAAATACCTCCAGGCTACATCTCATATTCTAAAAACAGGGTGTCATCTCCTCCTTTTTGCTGCCGCTTTCTCTCACTAAAAATCCCCCCTCCGAGCCCCTCAAGAAATATCCTCCTCTCAACGAGAAACCTTAGCCTCCTTTTATACCCCTTAAAAGACTAAAAGACCCTAGACCACTTCACTTGGCAGCCATGGTCTCTAAAAAAGGAAAAATCCTAAATCCTAAGGCTTTAGGGTTTCAAGTGGCATTGTTTAGGGGTCTATAAATATATCTCTTTTTTATAGAGTTGATAAATTTAACGAAGATGAATAATGTAGTGATGCGAAAGTGTGAAATGTGAATGAAATGAAATGAACTTTATCGAAGAATAAATGAAACCTCTAAAGGTGACCACAAAGAACACCGACTCACTTAAACTCAAGTAGCTAAAAGAGCTCTAGAAACACTCCAAAAGCAAGCAACATAAGAAAAAGTCTAAGTCACTAAAGTCATAATATGAGTCTAGACTCTCTCCAAATGGTGTCAAAAAGTGGCTCAAGCATTGATGTCGAGGTCAAGTAATAGTTGGACCACCATGGAGCAAAAGAATAAATACGCAAACAAAAAAACCTACAAGCATGCTAGAGGAAGACATCATGGAACAAGACAAGATAACACATAGAACTTAAGGTAAGATCAAGCTAATGGGAAGCTAAGAGGAATGTCAAGGGAGTGTTCTAAATACTTTACTACCATAGGGGACAAAGGACAAAGATAACTCATGATGCGGTGCTGCTCACGGTCAAAAAGGGAAAAGGAGCCTAATTTCAAAAGATGAATGGTAACCAACTCAAGACTGACGAAAAAATGTGACTTGATCGCGCCTATGTCGAAAAGAAAGAAAACTGAACATCGCAGAAGGTGCCATCTATACCGAAACAAAATGTAAAAATGTGGCTCCCATGTGAAGGTATTGGCTTTGTTCACGCCGAACAATAAGGCAAAAACATGATGGATCATGAAGGCTGTGTCTTCACGCGCGCAGCACGTAAAAACATAATGGGATCGCAAGACGCCGCTCCACAATCGTGCTCAGATTAAAAACGTGATTTTATCGTGAAGGTATCATCTACATAATCAAAAATAGGAAAACATGACGGCCTCAAGGTGCCGCCTGGGCTACCGTAAAATGACATAAAAAACATGACGAATCGTGGAATGTCGCTACACTAGAACAAGATACAAAAAGGATGGGTCGGAAAAGCCGCTTTTACAGAAATGACAGTGCGACGGAATGTTTCTGCCTATGCTCATCAAGAAGAGCATGATAGATCGTGAAGGTAACGTTTATGCTCCAAAACTAGATAAAAAAATGTGACGGATCGTGAAGGTGCCATCTATGCCTAACAAAACAAAAAGCTCGACAGATAGAAGGTGTCGCTTCACACCGTAACTTTGACATAAAAACATGATGGATCGTGAAGGTGTCATCTACGCAGAAAAAAATATGAGAAATGTGACAGATCGTGAAGGTGTCGTTTACACTGGAACAAGACATAAAAACGTGACAGACCATGAAGATGCCATAAATACCAGAAAATGACAAAAAAAAAAAAGGTGTGATGGATCATGAAGGTGTTGCCTATGTCGGAACAATATGAGAAATGTGACGGATCATGATGGTGCTATCTACACTGAAGCAAGATATAAAAAAACGTAACTGATCCTGAAGGTTTTGACTAGGCCAAAACAAGACGAAAAAACATGATGGATTGTGAAGGTGTTGTCTATGTCCCAACAAGACAGAAAAACGTGACAGATCATGAAGATACCGTCTATGCCGACATAGAAAAGAAAAGTGTGACGAGTCGTGGAGATGCCGTCTATGCCATAATAAGACAGAAAAAAGTGACGGATCAAGAAGGAGTCTTCTAAGTCAGAATGAGATAGAAAAACGTGACGAATCGTACACGTGTCGTCTACGTCGAAAGCAAAACAAGAGATATGACAGACCATATTGGTGTAATATATTCTAAAAAAAACAAAACTAAAGAACTCGACGAGTCGTGAAGGTGGCGTCTACGCTGAAAACAAAACAAGAGTCATGAAGGATCGTATAGGTGTCGTTCATGCTAAAAAACAAAACAAAGCAAAGATGATGCTTAACTAGGGAAGTTAAAAGTCAAAGGATGATGTGAGTGATGATAAAAAAAAAACTCATATGAACAGTGAATGATTTGGTTTGATAATCTCTATAGAGTAAGGTAAACTCCAGTATGCACCTCTACATGGTCAATCATTCGATCTTGATGTTATGAAAATCTATGGATGATCTGACAACATCAAAGATGGGGGTATGTGTAACACCCTGAAAATACCTTAATAGTTTTATAACATGTTTAGGGTGTAAAATAAATTAAATTATATTTTTCCGGCTTTTAAATGATTGAAAACGAAAAATGATAAAAATCCAAAAATTTTATAGGAGCCAAATAAATTTAGTAAAAATGTCAAATAGGGACCCAAGGGTCGTAAATGAGGAGTGTAATGTTAAAAATGTGAATAAAATGAAATGAAATTGAAATGAAAGTGAAATGAAGTGTTAAAATGGAAACAATGAGAAATGGGAATTAATGGAGTAGCCAAACATGGCCTTAGCCATGTAATGGGATTAAAGACCAATTTTGGTCTTAGAAAGCCATTTTCACATTTGGCCATTTCCGTTTTGATAGAGAAAGAGAGAGCTAAGGCTTAGGAGAAAAGGAGATTGGTGATTTTTCTCCGGCAACCAAGAGTTCGAGAGATCAAGAGGAAGAAGGATGCTTGGCTGAAGAATCAAAGATTAAAGGTATAGGAAACAAAACCCTAACTTTTCTTTTCTCTTGTTGGGTTGATGAAAACCCCAAATTTTTTGGAAGAAAGTGTTTGTATTGGTTGTAAAAAAGTTTTGGGGGTTGCTCTAAGTTGTGTTTGGTTGTTTTGATTGGTTTGGATTGTGTTTGAGAAATTTTTGTATAAAGGAAATAGTGAGGTTTCAAATGAGTTGTCAATTTATTTCAAAAACTCTGTTCTTGTTTTGGCTATAGGTTAAGTTACAATTATCCAATTGGTAAAGAACCATAAGAGCTAGAGATAAAAATTTATAGAAGGGACTAGGAGCAAATTGTAGTTGCAAGGCTCCCGAATATGTTAAAGATGAGTTTCGGGTAGCTCACCGGTATGCTCTGTTTTGGGTGTAGTTGTGGTGTTTTGACCATAAGTTGAGTTTCACTCATCCAAATTGAGTGATTCAAAATTTTGGGTAAACTAGACTTCTAGGAGAATACTTTACTTGAAGGAAGTGTATGTAAATAGTAACCCCAAACTTCCTAAATCACAAGTGGAGCTTATGCAGATTATGTTTTTGCAAATTATAGTAGTCTAGATGTAAAATGCACAACTTGAGTTTTGATGATTCAAATTGATGATTCCAATTGAGAAGAAACCTTTAGAACTATAGCTTTAAATGAGTGAAGGAAATATTAACAATTTATGGATTTGGCACTCTAAATCGAAATAAATGAGGGTGATCTAGTGGGTCAGTATTACGACTAGTTTGGAATTAAATGCCAGAATCCTGAGTTTGGGTGATCCAATGAGATGATTCCAATTCCTAATGAAAATAGACTCATAGAGCTAATTTTCTTGAAGGAAGTATGAGAAAAATATGGCTCATGTGTTCCCAAAATTTTTTGCAAGTGAATGAGTATTGGGTAGACATCAACCCTAACAAAAAATCCTAAAATGCACAACTAATTTTTCTTTCTTGGGTTGTTCTTTAATTGTGACATATTTGTGATGGATTAGGGTTTGGTGACAAGGAAGCTTGACCCAAGAACGGGATTCCGAGGATAGGAATTGAAGAGCAACAACCTTTTTGAGTTTGTTCTTTAATCTCTCTTGTTTCCAAATTCCTTCCAGAAAGTTTGATCTAATTTTTTCATTGTTTCAAAATTGTTTGTGAAATATTGAAATGATTTATAATAAATTGCATATTGATTTGTTTTAAATTGATTTGAGACAACTGATTGCGAAATAAATTTCATAAGAAAATTTGCATGAGTGTTGAAAAATAAATTATTGTATCCAACAAGTATGACACTTATTGAAATTGTATTGAATGATTTGAAGGCCCTTAAAAGAATGTTAACTGTTAAAATTCGAGTTAAGGATAGATTGGTATACCAATAAGGGTCAAATTAGCAGTACTGCGCCGAATGTAATGAAGTGTCACTCTGATCCGTAGTTGATGGGCCAAAAGTGAGTGTGCAAAATTTAGGTGGGAAATGCAAACTCGTGTACGCAAGTATACGCTTCGAGTTGACGTAGTGTAGTGGTTAGTCAAGTGTCGTTCCCTCGAAGAGAAGTGTGTTGATTACTGATTTAATGAATACGACAGTATTTGGATCTAATCCTAAAGTAAAATTATGACTAAATTACTAGAATTTACAAAAACTTAAAATTGTGTGTATTGAATTATATCGATGATGAGAAATCCTAGGTTTCACCTTCCCACCACATTTTATAGGATGTCAATTCAAGTAAGGACTTATCGAAGTATTCATATGAGTTATGTTGGCGGTTGATATTTCCTACAAGTATATTCTCTCTCGAGATATATTTTCCTATCTCTCCAATGGGGTGTATTGCATCTTTGCCTCAACCCCTCGACTCCAAAAAGCCTAAATATGCAAAGCCTAGTGCCACACTTGCAGTCTGGAATATTTCTATTTTTCGACTACCCAAGTGTTGCTTTAACCATGTCCTTAGAAGTTATCTTCTCTCGATCTCAAACTCCCAGCTTTAGCATGTCATGGTTGGTCAGACAATAACATGTAATTTAAACCTGCACTAAAGCAAACGATGTAATTACATTAATATTCAATAAGCCAAACTAAAATCAATCCATCAAACTGTATTAAGGTTGGAAAAACCCTAGAGAGAATAATTAGTTCATCATATTCATTGGCGTATCAAGAATCTGAATCATGAAGTAGTTGGAATAAGAACTATAGAAAACTCCGTCTTGGCAATCTTTCCCGAATCTGTCGATCTTAATCTCTCTTTCTTGTCTCCCCTTCTTCTTCTCAATCCAATCCCCCCTTTTGCTTTGAAAAATCTTCCCTTTTATACCTCGAGATACGGGCCCATCAATGGCCTGGGTAGGGTTCTCGCGAGTTCCCGTCTAGAAAGAGACCCGCTTCTCAAGAATCGTCAAGGTTGCTTCACGCTGCAGCCGAGGCCCTTCAACTCAATCTACTCGGTTCAGTCGCGAAGGGGTCTTCGTAGGCCGTGAAGTGTTTCACACAATAACCAAGAAATTTTTATGTCCGCTTTTCATATTTCTCGCTTTTTTGTTCTGCTTTTCTTCCGCCTTTAGTCACTCTTTGATTCTAACACGCTTATACATTCTATAGAAATTAATATGGCTATGAGGGATTAGCGTGATATTAATGAAAAAGATTGTGAATCATGCATTTTAGCTATAAAGAACACCAAGAATTCAACTGAAATGCACGCATGATTCATCCCGATCAGTAGCCCAACAGGAGAGTATTGGTATGGTTCATGAAAATGATTTTTAATAACCAGTCAAGAGTCTAGTGGACCATACTGGCGTTTATAAACCGCTTTATACTAGCCTCATGCCCACAATCGCGCCGTGATTCGCTATCCTCGCAATCAAAGCATAGGTTAAATTTGATAAGGGCAAAATGATGTTTATATTTGAAAATGCATGATTTGTGATTTGAATGATTTAGTGCATATGAAATTGCATAACTTGAAATGACCAATGAATTGTAATTGAATGTAAATGAATATATATATATATATATATATATATATATATATTGTACTGCATTGGTCATTGAAAAATGTACAAAAGCGTTGTTTTATAAACATTGCATGAATTTATTTAAACTCGAAATGAAGAGAGAATTGTATAGAACCACTAAGCATGAAATGCTTAGCCGTTGTTTTGTCATTGCAGCAGACACGAGTTAATGTGTACGGCGGGAGTTAAAGACCGCAGATTTAGAGTTAATGCCAAAGCTTCGCAGGTCGGCAAAGATCCGCTCATGCATTCATGAAATGGATTTCAACAACTTAGATAAACTCTCGATTTTATTTTGTAAATGTTTCGATATTGAAAACTTTAATATATTTTGTAAATGATCTGATTGAAAAGGGAATATAATGCCATATTGTAAAAATGTGGGATTTATCCCAAAATGATGGGCCTACCGATAATGGTTTGATGCATATTATTATATATTCTATAAAAGATACAAAAAATGTATTTGTATTTATCGTAGTAATCGACTTACATATTATTTTGGTATCGTAGCTATAGTTAAAATTGCTATAAAAATAAAAAATAAAAAGGTATTGGCATATTATTTTATAAGAGCACAAGTAGCATAGAGCTACGGTATTGAAAATGTATTTGTATTTGTATTGATGTTTGAATATATCTTAAAAGTAAAAGTATTAGTAGTGCAATGGACGCTACAGTATGCCCCAACATATGAAGGTAAACAAAGTGTGTCCTAAACCACTAATACTTTAGAGTATGCTCTATTAGGTTTCTAATGGCGATTAAGCATACAAACACAGCGAAAAAAAAATTCGTCCTTTTATTAACCCAACCAGGGATCCATGTGATCCGATCATATGATTTGGGGATGGAAGAATACCCTATTCACGCTAGAAGATCCTTGTTCTACAGCCTCATGTGTGCGTCAAACCCTCCTTGTTGAACTGAAAGGCGCGGTAGGATTGCTCCACCCTCTACAACTATCCACAATGAGCTTCTTGAAATCTGAGAGAACGAGGTGTGCTAACACCGGCCGAGTCTCACGAAACCCAGCCCTCTCTAAGTGTGAAAATTAATGAATTAAATCTGCATAGGGATCCCTTAGGTTTAAATACCAATTTTAAGCCCAAGGGTTGGTTTTGGGCCAATTCTATGTGTGTGTGACTCAGGTCCACATGCTAATGTTGGCAAGGGGCTTAAAAACCCTTTTGAGCCTATGATGACTAAGTATTTCTAGCAAGGCATTGTGCACCACCAAATTATATGGATGTCAAATAAATCCACATAACCTTAATCCATAATAAATGGTCATAGTCCCTTGTCTCACGATATCCTGAATCTGAACACAAGGCATAGACTATGTCTCCTCAGAAGTTCAATCATGCAATTTTCAACCTCCATGTAAACCGATAATAAAAATGACATTAATAACCCTTATTAATTCATCGATATGGTCAGTGCAATTTCCGCCTCACAGCGTCGAGGGGCCCACAAATATCTCTCTAAAATGAGGGACAAATCCCTTTCATCCACTCACATCCCTCTACATGATTTATTCTATGTCCAACTACAGTTTGTATTTCCACCCTATATAGATGATGTTGAACTGTGTCAAAACATAAAGCTCCTCATGTAGGGACCTATGGTGATGCTAGGTCGAAGGACAAAATGAAGACATTATTATTATGAGAAGTACTTATGACTTGTAATCCATGTAGTATTCTCATGGTAATGATCCAATACAATGTTCACTAACATGTACTTATGAGTTTGACTCATTATCATATATATCCATGATTAAGAGAACATGATCACGCCACACTCCATACTTAGTCTTAATTCACTATTACTCCACCAATAAATGAAATGACCAGAGACAATTAAGAATAATATTCCATTTCCAAACTGTGGTTCTAATATCAAGTCACACACTTTATTAATTATGAGTGGAATCAACTTATTCATGGAGTAAATCACCAATTATAAATGTGGATGATAATGAAGATGCCTCTTTATTATTGAAACATGAAAGTAATAATACTATACCTATTGCCCCAGGCACATCATTAACACCTCCTACTTTCACTAAGGCCAATCTAGTTATGCATCTACTTACCCATTGACCGAATATGACTCTCATGCTTTGCTTATGGAGGTTTAGTTAGTGGATCTACAATGTCACATTATAGAGATCGCATATCTTGACATCTCCTTCAACAATCTCTCGGATGAGATAGAAACATCTAAGCATGTATGCCTGGACTTCCGTGTGATCTAGCTGCTTAGCCAGTGATATAGCCCCCATTATAATCACAAAACAGGTCCACTGTCTAAGATATCAGAACCACTCCAAGTCCAAAGATGAACTTGATTCAAATGTTCTCCAGCCGCTTCGCAAATGGCGTACTCAAATTTCTCGTATAGAATCAACTATGGTGTCTTGCTTTGAACTTTTCCAGGCCATAGCACCTCCTTTCAAACAAAACACAAAACTGACTACGATATGAAATCAGCTTTGTTAGACTGAAAGTTAGCATCAGTGTAACCATTTACAACTAACTCATCCTCATGTCCTCCATAAAGTAGGAATGTATCCTTATATATTATGAAGTAATTAAGGATATTCTTAACTGCTCTCTAGTGACTTTCATTAGGATATGACTGGTATCTACTAGTCATACTTAAGGCATATGACACATCTGATTGAGTACACAACATAGCCTACATGATAGATCCAATAACATAAGCATATGGAATCTTACTTATGTGGTTCAAATTTCATCTGCGCCGCTGGGACACCGACCCGCTGTAGATTTCAATGACACATAGCAAAAATCCCCTGAGTTTTGCATACTGAACATATTCCACTTGTCTCATATGTACTATGACTTGAAATAATCATCTCTTTTGACTCAATCTCTATAGATCTTAATGCCTAGAATATAGGCGGCCTCACCTAAGTCTTTCGTTGAGAAACAATTGTCTATCCAAGACTTGACATTTTGCAAAGTTGGGATGTCATTTCCAATAAGTAGGATGTCATCAACGTAAAGCACTAGAGAAACTATCACACTCCCACTAACCTTCTTGTAAACACAAGGTTCATCTTCATTTTTGATAAAACCAAATACTTTAATTCCTTCATCAAAACGAAGATTCCAGCTTCGAGATGCCTGCTTCAATCCATAAATGGATCTTTGAAGCTTGCATACCATTCCAACATTCTCAGGATTGACAAAATCCTCTGGTTGTGTCATGTACACATCCTCGGGCAATTTTCAATTAAGAAATGTTATTTTGACATCCATTTTCCATATTTAGTAATCGGTAGGATGCAAGCAGGCTGGTAGATTCTAATAACCAAGATAGCCACTAGTGAAAATGTTTCATGATAGTCAACACCATGTGTTTGCTTGAAACCTTGCAACCAACGCCTTAAAAAGGCTAAGTAATATCACATCCATGCTCTGGCCTCTTTTTGAAGACCCACTTGCACCCCCGTAGTCTTTAGCTCATTAGGTAACCTCAATCAAGGTCCAAACTCATTATCATACATGGATTATATCTCGTATTTCATGGCTTCTAGCCATCTATCAGGAGCCCGACTAGATGGCCTCTTTGTGGATGCGGGCTTTATCATGATCCTATGAGAATGACATCATGATTATCGCCATGAAGAAATCCATATCTCGGATTATGACGCATCCTACCGCACTTCAGTATCATACTACAGAGGTGTGGTTCAACAACATCTTGTGAAACCTCACTGAAGCTTCCATAATCCGTTCAATGCTTCTTTGTGGTGCTTGAATTTCTTCAAGCTGAACTTTACTCCCACTAGTTACTTTGGATATGTGCTCTCTTTCCAAAAATATAGCATTTCGAGCAACAAACACTTTGTTCTCTGAACTATTGTAGAAATAGTATCCTTTTGTTTCTTAAGTATACCCCAGAAAAGGCATTTATCTGATTTGGGTGCTAATTTTTTAGAGATTTGACGCTTCACATAAGCTTCACAACCCCAAGTTTTAAGAAAAGACCAAACTGGGAGGCTTCCCAATCCATATCTCATATGGTGTCTTTTGAACTAAATTAGATGGAATGCTATATACGAATAGTAAAGTAGCCGAAGGCATACCTCAAAGAATATTGAAGATCCGATTGACTCATCATTGATCAAACCATATATAATAAGGTTATATTTCTCCCCTGAAACATCATTCCATTAAAATGTGGTTGAGTAAATATAAACTATTCCACGGTCTTTGGTGATAGTCATCAAATTCTTTTCGCTAGGTATTCACCACCCCGATATGTTCAAGAGCTCTTAATACTTTATTGTTGGTTTTTACCTCTATTCTAATGTTTTGAACTCTTTCAAAGATCTATCCTTATGTTTCATCATATAGAGATAACCATATCTACTATAATCATTTGTAAGGTAATGAAGTATTGGAAAAATTTCCTTCTCGATTAATAGAACTTATCGCCCATACATCAAGCAGTATAAGGCCTAATAAGTCATCTTCAATGGTATCAGAGCTTATCACCCAAAGTCTGGTTATTTAGGTAGGTAACCCTTTATCAATTGTATCTAATGCAATTGTTGGATTTCCATAGAACTTGACAATCACATGTCATAAGCAAAATCCCATTAATGCCCTAGGTCCAAAACTGTTTTGATAACCTTGTTAAGTCCACCAAACTCATACATATGGATATCACTATTATCCATAATGGCTTACTAAGATGGATTACATATCCTGCTTTGGCATGACCCATATAGTCAATTGAAGTCTTACAAGTGTGTAATTATGGTAGGCATTTTATGACTTAACTTCTAGAGAGGGATTTAATTTATATTTTAATCCTACCATTTGAACTATAATTCATCCATCATACCATTCATATCATCACATGAATATAATAATGACAAAAATTAAACATGTCATAGCATGGCCCAAAACTAGATTGATCTTCATAAGACAATATGAAGATCAAAGGTCAATCCTAGGTAAAAACTCCATCTCCATGGATTTGCCTGGAATGTGCTGAATGGTCTGCACCATCGAATAAGAGTTTGAGTGATCTCCATCCTGCACTATTCTTTTACAACTTGTATTTATATTTGTACAACTTATAAATAAATTTCAAGAAATAAAAATGACACGCATGTCGTATTTAAATTACATATCCAAAAAATGCTTAAAAATTAAAAATGACACGCAGGCCGTATTTAAATTACATATCCCAAAATAAAAAAAATATTTAAATTAAAACATCCACATCCACATTCACATTCACATTCACATTGGTCTAAGGGTCATGCTATGGACCATACATATTTTTCACAAAATATACAATAATTATAATATCTCAATAATTCCTATGTAGTTCATTAAACCATAAATTCATTATTACTAATAATAAAATAATATTTAGGGTATGTGTATCATGATACACAAATAATTAAATATCCTAAATATTCAATTGATAAACCCTAAAACCATTATTATTAATACTATTAAATAGCTTGTGCGGTGAAACCTCTTCTGTCCAGGAAGCGCCTGGGGTCTAAGGGGTAACGTCCTAGTGGGGTCATAAGGCCATTGAAAAAAGGCCTAATCGATTTTTTTTTTTTTTTCAAGGGCGAATGTAAAATTTTTTTTTGCTTTTGATTCATTAATACCTAACTTGCCTAACTGCTTGGAAGAGTTACATAACTGTATTGCCAAATAATCACATATTGCTAGTCATATTACACGGATGGATCATCCAAACCATACAAAACCCGAGATCCTATTAATCGGATTAACATCCTTTTCCTAGTATCATTGCCCTTCATGATTCTAGAATAAATATTGCCTTTTACTAAACCATATATGTCTTGTAACGCCCTGAAAATACTCTAACAGTTTTATAACATGTTCAGGTTGTAAAATAAATTAAACTATATTCTTTTTCAACCTTTAAAAGGCTAAAAACGAAAAATGATAAAAACCCAGAAATTTTACAATAGCCAAATAAATTTGGTAAACATGTCAAATGAGTACCTAAGGGTCATAAATGAGTAATGTAAGTGCCAAAGTATAAATGAAATGAAATGAAATGAAGTGTTAAAATGGCAAAAAGGAGAAATGAGAATTAATGGAGTAGCCAAACATGGCCTTAGTCATGTAATGGGATTAAATACTAATTTTGGTCTCAGAAAGCCATTTTCACATTTGGGAATTTCCGTTTTGATAGAGAAAGAGAGGGCTAGGGCTTGTGGAGAAAGGAGATTGGTGATTTTTCTCCAAGTAACCAAGAGTTTGAGAGATCAAAAGGAAGAAGGATGTTTGGTATTGAAGAATAAAAAGATTAAAGGTATGGAAACCAAACCCTAACTTTTCTTTTCTTGTGTTGGGTTAATGAAAACCCCAAAATTTTTTGATGAAAGTGTTTGTATTGGTTGTAAACAAGTTTTGGGGGTTACTCTAAGTCGTGTTTGGTTGTTTTGATTGGTTTGGATTGATTTTGAGAAATTTTTGTATAAAGGAAATGGTGAGGTTTCAAAGGAGTTGCTGTCAAATTTTTTTCAAAAACCTTGTTATTAGTTTGGCTATAGGTTAAGTTATAATCATCCAAATGGAGTGATTCCAATTGGTAAAGAACCATAAGATCCAGAGCTACAAATGTATATAAGGGACCAGGAGTAAATTGTTGCTCTAAGGCTCCTGAATATGGGTTTAAAGGTGAGTTTCGAGTGGCTCATGGGTATGCTATGTTTTGGGTGTAGTTGTGGTGTTTCGGACATAAGTTGAGTTTCACTCATCCAAATTGAGTGATTCAAAATTATAGGTAAACTAGACTACTAGGAAAGAATTTAATTTGAAGTGGAAGTGTATGTAAATTGTAACCCTAGCGCCTAGAAATCTCAGCTGAGCTATGCGTATCGTATTTTGCAAATTAGAGTAGCCTGCATGTAAAATGCAATAATTTGGGTTTTGGTGGATCGAAATAAGATTTCAATTAGAATAAAACCTTAGAACCATAGCTTCAAATGAGTGAAGGAACCATTACCAATTTATGGAGTTAAGACGCCAGAAATCGAAAATAACAGTAGGTGATCCAGTGAGCTGGGCATATCGACTAGTTTGGCATTAAAATGCCGTAAATTGAGTTTGGGTGATCCAAATGAGATAATTCCAATTCATACTGAAAATAGACTCATAGAGCTATAATTTACTTGAAGGAAGCATGAGAAAAATATGGCTCATGTGTCCCCATAAAATTTTTCAAGTGAAGGAGTATTGGGTAGACATCAACCCTAACCAAAAATCCTATAATGCACAACTGATTTTTCTTTCTTGGGTTGTTCTTTAATTGTGACATTTGTGATGTAATAGGGTTGGTGACGAGGAATCTTGGACTCCAAGAATGGATTCCGAGGATAGGAATCGAAGAGCCACAACTTTTTGAGTTTGTCCTTAAATTTCCTCTTGTTTCAACCCCAGAAAGCTCGATCTACACTCTTTTCATTGTTTCAAATTGTTTAGAAAAACTATGAAATATTGAAAATGATTTATGATAAATTGCATATTGATTTGTTTTAAATTGATTCGAGATAATCGACATAAATAAAATTGCATATGAAATTTTGCATGAGTGTTGAAAAATAAATTATTGTATCCAAATGTATATACACTATTGTAAATTGTATTGAATGATTTAAAGGCCCTTAAAAGAATGTTAACCGTTAAAATTCGAGTTAAGGATAGATTTGTATACCAATAAGGGTCAAATTAATATTACTACACCGAATGTAATGAAGTGTGACTGACCAGAGCCCAAATGAGATGTGATCGCGTTGTTCACGAAATTGATTTTAATAACCAACCAATAGCCCAATAATCGCACTATGTTATAAAACCGTTTATAGCAGCCTCAGACCACGTGACCATGCTCATGATTCGTTATCCCGTGCACCAAAAGCATAGGCTAAATCTGATACGCAAAATGGGATAATAAGATTGAAAAGTACATGATTCAGGATTCAATGATTTAGCATATGAAATTGCATAACTTGAAATGACCAATGAATTGTAATTGAATGTAAATGAAATATATATATATATATATATATTGTACTGCATTGGTCATTGGGAAAAATGTACAAAAGCATTGTTTTATAAACATTACATGAATTGATTTAAACTAAAATTGACACACCCCACCCCTACTAGCAGGCGATGTGCGGAGACCCCACAGAAACTCCCAGCCGATACTTCCAACGACTAGAGAATCTTGTGAAGCTAAGCCTTATTGCTTGCTGAAAACCTGTATAAAATTTTTAATTTTCTAAACTTGTGATTTTATAAAATTCAAGTAAATATAACAGCTGCAGACATAGGGATATGTCCTAAACCTCAGAATACAAATGAAACTTCTAAAATATGGCAACCAACAACACTTCTTCAAAAGAGCCTCAGGCTCATCACATTTTCATAAAACAAAACTATGTACATACATATGCAAAACTATACAAGTTCAAAGTATTTTCTAACAAAAGAAGTTACATTTTCTTTTACAAATATATTCACAGTGAGTAAATACAACACATATATCTAGAAGTCGAGGGACTCGATATGTCCTGGAAGATTTGGTGTACTGCACTGAATTTAAATTTTAAAATAAAAATAATGAGCTAAAAGAGCCTAATGAGTGTATGTGACAGTGCTCAAAAAGTGCTTATTTCAACCCCATTTATTGCAAAGCTTTGAGTACTTTTGTGTACTAATCAAAGATAATTAACCCAATTGGCAATATTGCTGTCCCCGCCATGCTACTGACGCGATTTCAGGCAAATTTTGCAGTTTTACAAGCTATTTATGCCAAAATTACAGAGCTCAATCCAAGCACTAAGAATTCAAGTCAAATCAAGATTGCAGATCGTAGGACTGCATGAAAGAAGAGCAAAAAATGGCAAGAATTGAGACGAGATTCGCGTGGAAATTCTTCGTTGTTCTACGAAATTCTCGCAGCCACCGTTCATCATGAGAAATTTCATGCGCGCGCATCCATCCCTGCTGTACCTAATTGCTCATTCATCCCAAGACCGTTGACTCTTGCACTTTTACCTTTGACTCTCTTTTGTCACTTTTTGGTTTTCTTCCACTCATTCTAGAATAGCTTTCCAAACTCAGATTGCAGACAGAGACCGTATGAAAGAAGAGCAAAAATGGCAAGAAATTGAGCCATAGGAATTAAGGTGGAATTTTCGCGTGTTGCACTGCTCATCATGCGAAATTTCCTTCGCTACAAGATCAAGCCATCATGGAGCCACTATTCATTCATCCCGTGACCGTTGACTCATGCGCCTTTTACTTTTTGACTTTTTTGTCACTTTTGGCTTTTCCAAATTTGTCCCTTGTAATAGCTTTTGATTTTGGTTCTTTTGTAATTCTGCTCTGGCCGAAAGAAGATATAAGCTCATATGCACTGTAACCAAAGACAACTTTTGCTCAAGATAATCATGGAAGCTGCTTTTTCCATTCTTTCTCCTTTTCTCTCGTTTTCTTATTTTTCTTTACTTTCTGGCAAATGAACCCTCCAAGGATGACAACTTGAGGATGAGCGCTAAAACCCTCTCTTCCTTTGAAGAGGAAGGCTACCGGTGTAAATAAAGGGTTCTCTATGCTTCAACGCAGTATTCACCGTTATTTTTAGTTTTCCCTTCAACCTTAATGTAACCCCTTCCATTCATCTTAAATGACTGTGATTTGATAATCTTTAGGGTTCAATGGATGCTTATTTCAGACGCCCAAAAACCCAAAGGGTTTTTTTTTCATTTTTTCTCAAGTAAAATTCCAGAATGCACACACAACGTAAACAGCCATTTTTTTTCATGGACCCCAAGGAGGAAACCATTAAAACTTCGCCAAAATGTATTATTCTTATTTATTTATTTATTTTTTACACAAAACTACATAAAATAATACATTTTGTTCCACATACTACAAAAAAAAAAAAAGGGTTTCCAACTCATAAACCACGATTACAAACAAGCCATTTCCAGCCTTTCCTTCACGATTGAGGTCCCGTGTGAGCCTCATTGCCCAGTGTGCCTCCGGTACCTGAAAAAGATTTAGTTTTCCCACGACGGGGTGAGCAACGCTCAGCAGAGAAATTTTCCTACGAGGGCTACTCCCCACCTAAGTGCACATGCAATGCCATGTTCACAATTTCACATACATTCACATAAAATATACATAAAATCTATATGAATGTCATATGCCAAATCCCATGCCTCGTGTCCTCACCGATTTCACACATGAATTTTCCATGTATAATAAAAACTGTTTCTAAAACAAAAGATTTATGTTCTTTAGCTCGCAAGGTTAGTCGGGATGTGATCTAACAAATTCTTGCACTCACCTCCGATACTCTTTCATCTTCGACAAACTCCGATAAAAATGTCGGACCACAATTCCTCCGATATATATATATATATATATATATATATATATATATATATATATATATATATATATATATATATATATATATATATATATATATATATATATATATATATATATATATATATATATTTTTTTTTTTTTTTTTTTTTTATTGGACAGACTCCGATAATACTGTGGACTACCCTCCGATATATTTTATTTGGTTAGACTTCGATAATACTGTGGACTACCCTCCGATATATTCTATTTGGACAGATCTGATAAAATGTGGTGGACAACCTTCCGAGAAAAAAGCTTTTTCGAAGCCATGCCGTGCATTCACACCTAATATGCGCGATGTCCCCATGCACGTGAGATAAAAACTACCGCATGATATTTACTCATTTTTCATGCATGCATGTATCATTCACAAATTGCATATTATTCAACTAGGAAAATAAACCATGCAATTGAAATTTTTTAATTTTTTTTTTCCGCATTTCCAACTGAAATAGTATGCATTACTAACACTCGCTTTCACACCAAAAACTGCATGTTATCTATTGAAAATACATACAAACTGGTTTTCTTCCAGCTCTAGCAAAACATCAAAGATGCATTACGCCGCATTCCTCCTACAAACAAAGATGTTATCAATAAAGAATATAACACATGCAAACTGAAAATTTTTCCACTTTCTAAAAACAAGAAACAAGATATCACAAATCCAAAGATACCAACAATCCTTTCACCCAAACTCGGTGATGTTATCCAATGAAAATAAGACATGCAAATCGGCTTCCGCCTCTACTCAAAATATTAGCATGCATTACTACAATTTCTTCTACAAAACAAAGATGTTATCAATCAGAATATAACACATGCAACCGGAAAATTTTCCACTTTCTAAACAAGAAACATTAGCACACAAATCCAAAGATACCAACTGCTTTCACACCAAAAACTGCATGTTATCCAATGAAAAATAAGACATGCAAACTAGGTCTTCTTTCCAACTTCCTTACCATAAAATATCAGCATACTACTATACATAAACTCAGCAGGTTCAACCTACACCAAAATTACAGTTTCTAGCATCCAAAAGTGCCCAAAACACACCACAAACTGGTCTCAACTGTTCGAACCAGCCCCCATGTCGCTAAGCCCATGGCCATCAAGGGCATATATTAAGTGATAACCCAAGTAGGAAAAGAACCTACCTTGTTGGAGTGTATACCAACTCCTCCTTCCTTTCTTCTCCTTTCTTCCTTCTTTTCTCCTTTCCTTTTCTTTCTTTCTTTTCTTTCTCTCTACTAAATTATGGGCAGAATTTGGAGAACCCTCCAGCAGTTTGCTCCTCTTCTCTTCACCGAATTGATGGTGTCTTGGTGGAGAACACCTGCTCTAACCTTCTTGACACCTAGCATCCCATATGCCAAGTGCCAACTAAGCCAATTCACTCCCTCTCATGCATGATCTCCTTTAGACACCTAGCCTCCACTCAAGCCAATTCCTCGCGTAAATCCAAACCAAGACATTTGGCCTCGTTGCCAAGTGTCTTCCTGTCTCCACATGGCATGCACCTTCATGCCATGTGTCGCCACCTCATTTGTCCATTCGCCTCGAAATACGTGAAATTCCGACCTTCTCGGAATTCAAAGAAATTCAACTGTGTACCTAGATTTCACGAAACAAATTCAATGGCATGATCCGCGTCGTCATCCAAGATCTAGAGAATTTCTAGGTTTGCCACCTGTGTCTATCGTTCATTTCTTCCGGGGTTTCACATCCTCCCCTCCTTAAAAGAATTTCATTCCGAAATTTTTTTCGCATACATACACATTCAAATACATGATATGCACAGCCTTCATTTAAAAATATTAATGACTAGGAAAACGCACCTTCCCTGGCGAACAAGAAGGGATAGGTCAAGACGATGTCCTCACGCTCCCATGTCGCTCCTCGACTCTCAGGCCGCCATTAACATCTTTATAAGCCTCACGGTCTTGCCACGCAAAACCCGTCTCGGCTATCCATGATACGCACCGGTCCTCCTCGAAGGTCCGATCCGTGATCAACAACAAGCCTCCTCAATCTATTATACGAGCCGATCCGAGTGTAATCCGAGCATAGAGACGTGAAACACCTCATGAACGCCGACAAACTCGTGGCAACGCTAACCGACACGCGCGAATCAGACCCACCCTCTCTCGAGTACTCGGCGGGTCCAATGTACCTCTACGATGGGCTTTCCTCGCTTGGTCAATCGATCACTTCTCTTAGGCATCACCTTCAAGAAGACATGATCACCCGCCTTGAACTCTAAAGGTCGCTCGTGACATCACGTAACTCTTCTGGCCTGGGCCCCGGGAAAAGGGGCAAGGAGACGCTTCCGCACCGCCAACCCAACCTCCGAGGTGTCTCTAATCAAATCTGACTGATGGAGCCTCTCCCACCTCCGTCCAACATATCTGGGCGATCGACACGGTCTCCCGTAGGCAGCCCCCCATAAGGCCGCCATCCGAATACTTTCCCGATAACTCGCGTATTATAGGCGAACCCATCAAGGGCAGCGCCCTCCCAAATTACCCTTGAGATCCGTGGACGATGCTCGTAGCATGTCCTCTAAAACCGAATAGTCCGCTTCGACACCATCCACCGAGACAAAGCCAGATTTATCAAACCATGGCTCCCATGGCTTCTCGGAAACTCTTCCGTGAATCGAGCCATAAACCGAGGATCCCAATCCGATATTATGGAGACTGGCACTCCGTGTAACCGTACTATCTCGGGTATATACAACCCGCACCTCTCCGCTTGAAGGTCATCCGCAAGGCTTAAAATACGACTGCAGAGTCGGTCCACTATCACCCATACCGAATCACGTTCGCGGAGGTCCAGCGTGCGCTGGTCACAAAGTCCATCGTGACGCGCTCCCACTTCCACTCAAATAAGTACTTCCAATGGTCGGAGTAGCCCCATCGGGCTTCGACTCACTTTACCTCGCCGACACGTGAGACAATCGTCAACAAAGTCTCCCCAATGTGCCGCTTCATCCCGCCCGGGCATTACCGGCGACAAAGATCACAGAGCATCTTCGTGTCACCCGATGCACGCCGAACCGGGAGCAAATGGAACCCTAAGGATCTCCTCCTCAAATCCGTCATCCGGGAACAATAACCCATCTCTATAATCAAGACTACCATCACCGTGATGGCCCAGCCTCGTCAATCGTGACCCGACCCTCGATGGACACTATTTCACGTCTCTACCCCCGACTCCAATCACCACAAGTAGTGACGCCGTAGCCATCAATCCTCCCAAAGTACCTCAGTCCGTCACGTACCGTAGTCTAAACTCCGCCCACCCGCCTCAAGCATCCGCCACTCAGAAGCTATATTAGCTAGTACTCGTGATTTCCTACCGAAAGTGTGCATCAGCCACCACATTTTCCAATGCAGTGGTAATGCAAAGTGAAGTCATAACTTCCAAAACCCATCCACCTGCAGACCGCCATGTTGAGGTCCCACCGCGTGAAGATATACTCGCACTTTGCGGGTCCAAACACCTCAAACTCCGCCACCGCATAAGTAGTATGCCAATCTTCATAAAGACTATGGCCGCTAACCCATGTCATGCGTGGGGTAATTCTCGCCATGGTTTTTCAGCCGGGCTGAACCATAGCAACTACCTCCCGGATCGTATTAAGACATCCTACTGGCCCTTCGAGGCATCACAAAACACGGTGTACATTTTTCCCTTTCGGGATTATCGGTCAGGAGCTGAAGTAAGCCTCCTTCAAAGGTCTGAATGCCTTCTCGCACTGTGTCATTCCACTCGAACTCGACCTCCTTCCGGTCAATCTTGTCAGGTGCCGCGAGCAGGAGAAATCCCATCAAACCTTTGTAGTACCCCGCTAATCCTAAGAAACTACATATCTCGAAGACTGACTTCGGTCTCTCCCAACTCATAACAGCCTCAACCTTCTTAGGGTCCACTGACACGCCTGAAGCTGACACTACGTGCCCCAAGAAACCCACCCCGCAGTCGAAACCGCACTTACCGAAACTTGTGTACAATGATGATCCCTCAAAAGTTGTAGAACCACCCTTAAATGATCCTCATGCTCCTCCGACTGGGAGTAGATCAGGATGTCATCAACGAAGACCACAACAAACTGATCTAAGTAGGGTTGGAATACCATATGCATGAGATCCATGAACACGGGGCATTCGCCAATCCAAAGGGTACCACCGTAAACTCCGAAGTGCCCATATCGCGCCCTAAACGCTGTCTTGTGTGGATGTCCGCCTCCCTAACTCTCAACTGATGGTAACCAGTGCGAAGGTCTATCTTCGAGTAGACCGCGCCCTCAACCGACAACAGCCATCAATTTCGTAATGGATACCATTCTTGATTGTGCCCTATTCAACTTTAATCGATGCACAATGGGCGGTCTTATCCTTTTCTTCGCAAATAATCTGAGTTTCATGGTGAAGTGCCTACCTTAATGAACCCTTGCCTAGTAACTCCCCAGATCTCGACCTTTGCTCCCGCGAATCCTAATCGGTGCCATCCTGCAAGTGAGCCATAGAAATGGGGCGACGGGCGGTGTAGCTCAAATGCGGGTCTACATCCTCAAGGAGGTAATCCCTAGCCGTCCAAAAACATCCTCGTACCCGCATACTACCCGAGGCAGATCCAAGTCCTGCCTCACCTCGTCTTCTAGGGTAAGGCTGGCTAGCCAACCCATCAACTGCCCGTGCCATCTGGAGTCATACACGGCCTGGGGCAAAGCATTGTGCTTGTCCCCCTGAAACGTGACACGAGTACCGTCCTGAGTGTAGGCGATAACTTTCCTACGCTCACAATCAATAACTACTCGGTGTGTCGTCAACCAGTCCATCCCCAGGATGACGTCAAATTCCGTCATGTCCATAACCTCAGGTCAAACTCCAAGAGAATCCTCTGATCCCCAACTCGCAACCTCGACAAATCGGTTCCACACTCACCCTAGTCCCTAGGGGAGAACTCACATGCATCGGCTCTTCCAAGGTCTCAACCTCTAAGCCCAATTCTCTCACACATGATGCAACAATGAATGAATGTGATGCACTAGAATCAAATAATATCCTCGCCCATAGGCGAGATAGTAGAAACATACTCAGAAGGCTGGTCGATCCGTCGCCTACCGATGGTAAGATGGTACGATGGCATGCACGCCTCTCGGGTCCCCCGGGTCCCGTCCGTGAGCCCCCGTCCCTCGACCTCGACCCATACCCGCCTCGGCCTGCCTCAGGTGCGAAGGTGCCAGTAGCACCCTCGACCGGGCGCACTGGTTCCTCTGGCCCGCACCGGGGTGAGAAGGAACATATTGCATCTGTGCATGTCCCACTGATGACTGGGACTGAGGCGTCCCATGGCCCTGCGATCCCTGCCTCTGAGGGCAATCCCGCCTCATATGTCCAGGCTGATTGCAATGGTAACATGTGATCAGCTCAGACTGGCTAGGAGTCCCGGGTCCCGGCCTCGCCCCGATAGTCGCCGACCGGCCCTGAAACCCTCATGAACCGGAAGCCTTCGGGCTTCTCCGAATCCGAAGAAGTCCGCCTCTTCCTCTTGCCACCGCACCAGACATTCCTGGATGCTCCCGCGCGCTCTCTCTTATCTCTCGCTTAATAATCAAGGTCAGACCGCCATCGAGTCCATGTCTCAGTTATGTTCTACAATCTTTCCCTGGGATGGACAATTTCACCATCCAACCTCCCGACTTCAGCCGCTGCTAGTGGCCACATAATCATCCCCGAACGTGCTAACTCGTAATCCTGCCACGTGACGAAAGGCCATCGGGCCCCGTCTCAACCATGAACCTTCGCCCCATCCAGCGTGTCAAAAATACTTCCCCATGAATAGTCTACGAAAATCATCCCATGTCATAGTCTCTGTCCCCGGGAAGTCGTGACCCACTCTACCAAATCGGGACTCCAATTTCGCCGAAAGAAGCCAACGCAATTCGAGTAGTATCAGAGGTGATCTCCATGGCCCGAAGAATCCTCTCAATCTGATGGAACCAATGGTTGGCTACCATAGGGTCCCCTCCTCCCGTGAACGTCGAAGGATGATGTGCCTTGAACCTCTGGAGGTTACTGACACCTCCCTAACCTCTAGCTGCATCAGCTTGTGTGGCAGTGGCTATCACAGCACCCATGGCCTCTATGAAGGCCTCCGGTAAAAACAGTGGTGTTTCATCGAACCTGGGCGATCTCTACGCCCGACTTCGACTGCCATCTACACATGTCAAATGGAAAAAGAGTTATTAAATTTCCATGTTCGCCATGTTTTCGAACCCTAGTGTCTCTTTTGTTCCAATATTACATCCTACCACGATATAATTCACATAATTTGTAACACCCAATCACACACATACAATACTCAAACACAAATGCATGCTAAGTGATCTAATCCGCCTCGTGGACTCCTAGTAACCTCCTACCTAGACCTCGATACCCAACTATGGTCTGGACATCAAATTTTCGAGGACTAAGTAACTATAACTCAAGCTCAACACTGTGCTATACTAAGTTGTGATCTTCCTACACATCACTCAAAGATAAACAAACCCACGCCCCACCGGCCCTGTGCACTGTGATACCTACGCCTGATACTCAAATAAATACGCCCAAACCCGGGGGTCTTTTTTTTTTTTCATTTTTCCTTGTACCCCATCACGCATATAATAACGTAAATGAGTCATTTTTCATACATGGACCCTAAGGAGGAAACCATTAAAATGTACCCAAAATGTATTATTCTTATTTATTATTTATTTTTACACAAAATCCATAAATAGCCACATTTTGTTCCACATACTACAAAAACATGGGTTTCTGCAAACTCCATAAAACCGTACCATAAACAAGGCATTTCACTCTCTTCACGGGCTGAGGTCCCGTGTGAGCCTCATTGCCTAAAGGTGCCTACTACAGACCGAAAAAGATTTAGTTTTCCCACGAATGATGAGCAACCCAGCAGAGAAATTTTCCACGAGGGCTACTTCCCCACCTAAGTGCACATGCAATCCCATGTTCACTCACATACATTCACATAAATATACGTAAAATCTATATGAATGTCATATGCCAAATCCCATGCCTTCGTGTCCACCGATTTCCTCACACATGCATTTTCCATGTATAATAAAATCATTTCTAAAACAAAAGATTTCGTTTTGCATTTCTCGCGAAGGTTAGTTGGATTGTGACCGATAAAATTTAGACCACCCTCCGATACTTTCTATTTGGATGCACTCGATAAATGTTGGACCACCGATATATATATTTTTATTCGATGCATCTGATAATACGCTGGACTACCCGATATATTTTATTTGGACAGACTCCGATAATACTGTGGACTACCCTCCGATATATTCTATTTGGACAGACTCCGATAAAATGTGGTGGACAACCTTCCGAGAAAAAAGCTTTTTCAAGCCATGTCGCGGTGACCACACCTAATAGCGCGATGTCCCCATGCACGTGAGATACAAAAATCACTCCCATATATTTATCATTTTCATGCATGCATGTATCATTTTCACAAAATTGTATATTATTCAACTAGGAAAATAAACCATGTAACTTTGAAATTTTTTTAATTTTTCTTTCCAGATTTCCAACGCAGAAAACAAGATGCATTACTAACACTCCGCTTACACCAAAAACTAAAGATGTTATCTAATGAAAAATAAGACATGCAAACTGGGTTTTCTTTCAAGTTTCCCTAGCAAAATATCAACATGCATTACTACCATTCCTCCTACAAAATAGCATTTTATCAATCAAGAATATAACACATGCAAATTGAAAATTTTTCCAGCTTTCTAAACAAGAAACAAAAAGAGGTATAAAATCCAAAGATACCAACACTATTTTCACACCAAAAACCGTATGTTATCCAATGAAAATATGACATGCAACCGGGTTCTTTCCATTTCCTACAAAAATATTAGCATGCATTACTACCATTTCTTCTACAAAAACAAAGATATTATCAATCGTGAATATAACACATGCAAACTCGGGAAAATCTTTCCAGCCTTTCTAAATGTCACAAACAAGAGCACACAAATCCAAAGATACCAACACCGCTACACCAAAATCGTATGTTATCCAATGAAAATAAGACATGCAAACTAGGTCTTCTTCCAACTTCCTCTTACCATAAAATATCAAGATACTACTATACATAAACCTTAGCAAGTTCAACCTACACTAAAATTACAGCTTAGTATCCAAAAGTGCCCAAACACACCTCGCGGGTCATTCAACCTGTTTTGAACCAGCCCCATGTTAGCTAGTTTCTGTTGGCCATTAGGTGGTATAGACATGATATCTCAAGTAGGAAAACCCACCTTGTTGGAGGTATACCAACCCTCCCTCCTTTCTTTCCTTTCTTTCCTTCTTTTTCTCCTTTCCCTTTTCTTTCTCTTTCTTTTCTTTTCTCACCGAATTATGGGTAGAATTTGGAGAACCTCCAAATAGCTTTGCTCCTCTCTCTCTTCACCGACCGATGGTGTCTTGTGAGAACACATGCTCTAACCTTTCTTGCTGACACCTAGCATCCCATATGCCAAGTGCCAACTAAGCTAATTCACTCCCCTCTGCGCATGATATCCTTCGACAACTAGCCTCCACTCAAGCCACCTCATGCAACTAAACCAAGACATTTAGCCTTGGTTGCTATGTCTTCTCCTTCGTTCCACATGGTATGCACCTCATGCCATGTGTCGCCACCTCATTCATTCATTCGCCTCGAATGGAAATTCGAATTTCTCTAATTCAACGAATTCAATCGGTGGTACCCAGATTTCACGTAAACTAATTCAATGGCACATGATCCGCCGCCATCCAAGATCTAGAGAATTTAGGTTTACACTGTGTCTATCGCTCATTTCTTCCGGTCTCACACTTTATTAAGGATCCACTCCAGATTCATTAGTTATACTCTATGGGTTATTGTAAGGTGGGGTCAAGGAAGTATGCCCTCGCGTTTAATACCACGCCAATGAATAATTTATTACTTTTCAAAAGGATAATTATTTTGCTTTAGGTTTTATAGCTAAATGAAGATCCGGATCTGGAGATTACTATAGGTCATCCTCCCCAACGCGAGGAAATGACCCTGAAAACCCTCAATTGCCCTAGGATCCTAAGCCCAGCATCCTGATACTTCAAGGAGATCTCTTTTATTATTTTTCTTATTTTCACTTTATTTTCGCCCCAACCATCCAACTCCTTGTTTTTACTCGAACTCCGAAAATCCAAACCAAATTCACCATTTTGGCCTTCATTGTAAATCATATGTGCGAAGAAAACTCATCCCTGAGTTCGACCCTAGAACCGCTATACTGCAGTAGCTTTGCTACGACAGTAGGAGGAATTTAGGATATAAATTTTGTTGATTCCAGAACACCTACTGTGGCACGAATCAATATGCTTTATAAATGCTTACTTTTTTTGAAATTGTCTCATCAGAGTGGTCTCAGGAAACCTGTGTTATTAAGCACCGTAGTTTTCTTATACACTATTTTACACTATTGGCAACCATGCATTTTCAAATTCATAGTACATACATTTTAAGTGTTTCAAAGTATTAAACAGCTTGATTTTAAAATCCTTATTTTTTTATTTTTTGTGTGAATAAAGCACTCATGTCGTGCAAGAGGATGTCGAGGTTTCGCCCTAGGGAGCCATTCCGTAGGCTTCCCGAGCGCAGCTTTAGTATCTGAGGGAGCTGAGTAATGAGTCAGTTATACTACCACTTCCAATGAATTAGCCTCTAGCAGTGTGTCGTTGGACCATTTTGGGCCACCGCAGGAGCTCTTGTTCCGGATTGTTTATCGCAGAGTGTGGCACAGATTGCTCAAATAATACTCTTATAGCGTACTTGTCGCAGAGTCGTGAACCTTAGCCACCGTCGCCACCTGTGAGAGGTTCCTGAAGAGCTTAGGAGGTCTATAGAGAGAGCACAAAAGTTGGGCACCAAGCCATAACGACAATGGCAATCCAGAGATAGCCTGGTTATGGTTGGACAGAGTAAACAAGATTTACAGAGTTATGGGCTGCACAAATGATCAGAGGGTCCTGCTTTCAGGTTTTCTAATGGAAGACAAGGCTAAGGATTGGTGGGATGCCATGGATAGGAGGTATCCTGATGGTCTCATTATGGATCAATTCAGTTAAGAGTTTATTGATGTATTTCTTTCCTATAGCCACAAGGATTCGAGATTGAGGAGTTCTTCTTTGGGATAGAGCGTAAGAACAAGCAATATCGAATATGAGAAGAGGTTCTCAGAGTTTGCCGATTGGCTTCCATATATTTAGGTTGATGAAGTCCTGGGCGTGTTGTTTCTAAAGTGTGGATTAAAAACACCGGATTATAGCGTCTCATCGGTCTCGTGGTTCCGTAAAAGATTTGGGGACTTAGCCGAGGCCGCCCCGCGGCTGGTAAGAGTACTACAACGATGTGCCAGAGTAAGGTGATGGTAAGAGGAGTGCACCAGACACTTCCTAACAGAGCTATGGTTAGTCCAGCAAAAAGAGAAGCAAGGGTAAAGGTTACAGAGGCCGAGGTGTAGGTTGGGGAACTGCCTCTAGCCAGGATCAAATGAGGGCCTCTACCGCTAGGTAAAGGGATACCTTAGTATTCCTTCCCGTCTGAGATGTGTCGAAAGCAACACCTTGGGGAGTGTAAGAGATACAAAGATACAGAGCTTCACCGTGGGCTGTGAAGTTGCCATTTTGTAATCAGCCCAAAATATACCCTAGAATTTTTTATAATAATTTTATTAAGTATATATTTTGCATGAATCAGCCAAATCCTTGGTTTTAATGGAAAGTAGATAAATTGATAAATTGTGAAATGTAAATTGAAAGTGTGAGCATATGATTGAATATTATATGCTAAAATAAGAAATTGATTGAACCCGGAAATAAACCCAAGTGAAAAAGTGCAAATGTTAAAATTTGTAAAATGAGGACCTAAGGGTTAAATTATAGCTTAAATGATAATGTGAAATAAATGATAAATGATAAGGAAAGTGAAATAAAGAGTTAGAATGCCAAAAAGGGAAAATGGGATTAATTGGGTGGCCAAACAAGGCCTTATGAAGAATAAGTGACTTAAGACCAAAAAGGAGAAAATGAGAAATGGGTGTGTAGGCCAAACATGGCCTTACACTTAAAAGAGATTTAAAAGACCAAACTTGGTCTTAGATGCTCATTTGTGAGCAAATCACGTTTTTGGGGAAAGAAGAGAGGAGAAAAGGGAGAGAAAGCTAGGGTTGCAAGAAGGAGTTATTTTGGTTGGGTTTGCTTCCCATTTCTTCCTCCTAAGGGATCAAGCAACCTACAAGAGGAGCTAAGAGATAAGGTAAGAAAATCAAACCCTAACTTTCTCTTTATGACTACTTTGGGGAAAAAGCCTTAACTTAAGAGAA
Organism: Tetrastigma voinierianum; assembly: GCA_016808115.1. Classification (NCBI taxonomy): domain Eukaryota; kingdom Viridiplantae; phylum Streptophyta; class Magnoliopsida; order Vitales; family Vitaceae; genus Tetrastigma; species Tetrastigma voinierianum. The sequence continues at coordinate 1,167,868 of JAEQBH010001040.1, read as the reverse complement.
AAGGGTTTTCTATTGATTCTAAACAACCTTTTGGAGTTGTTTTGGTGGATTCCATGGTGGATTTTTGATAAGGAGGTGAATCGAGAAGGTTTATTGAAGAAAACGCGAAATGCCAAACCCGACATTTTCCGGGGCAAAATCGCTGCGATGGTATCGGGTACCAAAAAGTGGTACCCTGCATCTATGATGCAAGGCGGTAACCGCACCACCAAACTCGGTACCGGCACTCCACCGGCAAGGAGGGACTGAACCCGCATCAAATGCACATCACCACTACTTCCAACAACCTTCATTTGACATATTTTTGCACCATCAAGTCCCGTATTCATGCACCGATTGTTTAGGGACCCTAAGAAATTATTAATGGGGGTTCAAATAAGGATAGAACTAAGTGAAAAACGTACCGTACCTCGCCACCTCGGTGAAGCGAGTTCATCATTGGGCAGACTTAGTGTCTTAACCCAAAACCATTAACAAAGATAAATCGTCATTCACAAAAATATGATAATTGTATATCCACTAAGACTGGCATGATTGTTATTGACTAGGGACGGGTGATGATCGCCTAACCTAGGACCGAGATCAAAAAAGAGGAAACTAGATCCGACAACTTCGGTTTGTTCTCTGACCCTATTCTTATTTCAAGTGTTTGGTAGTTTAGCAAATAAATTTGGAATGTTGAAAACTGAATGAATATGAATGATAAATCGAATTGTAAATGAATCGGTCAATTATTGACATCTTGACTTGAATCGATATACTGAATGAACCTCCCCAAGTGATGCACCAACGACATCCGTTTCATGAAGGCATTCAAATTAATCAATGTCCTACGCGGTGATACCAATCGGAATCACATGATGGTGTATGGCATTGAAGAAATGTCCCATCAAGTGATGCGCCAATCGCATTCGCTATGATGGCGTATAGCATTTAAGTGATGCTACATGTCGAGGTACCCAAATGGTAATCCTATGATGGGAGACCGATTGTTAAACGTAAGTGCATTAATAACGATAAAAGGATGAGATTTATCAAACGGAATCGGGCCAAGAATGTGAATTGAATAGCTTCATGAAATAACCAACATGGACGAGTGTAAATGGATTTTGGCGATATGCTTAAATCTCATAAATTGAATTGTGAATTGAATTGTTGCATTGAAAATGCATGTTATGACATGATAAATGATTTGTAAAATGAAAGCATGAGTATGTTTGGATATAAGAAGCATGGTTTAATGTTAATGCATGTCAAGTTAAATTGAATATTGAAATAGAACTGTATAGAACCACTAAGCATGAAAATGCTTAGCGTGTAGTTTTTAACTATGCGCAGGTATCGAGTGAACATGAAAGAAGGCCAAGAACAAGAAGCGCAAAGTCATAGACAAAGTTGTAGCGTATAAGTGTATACACCGCCATATGCATTTCATTTCTTTTGAACATGTAACATTTTGTAAACAAAAGCGTTGAACGCAGAACTAATGTTTTGTTTATCATTTTGTAAAGGACGTGATATGCCTTAATGTAAATGTGTTTGTATAAATGTAAATGTTTATGGGCCTACCATTTGAAAATGCTTTCGCGTATATGAGAACCCTAAAATGAAAAGGCATAAATAAAATGTTTTGACAAAATAAATAAAAACGGCCGAGTAAACCTCCGCCCGGCTCTGACCGCCATTCGCCTGGGCCGGGTCGTGGATTCGGGGTGGCGTACATTTTGAAAAAAGGAAAATTTAAATAAAACGGTAAATAAAAAGAATTTAACGAACGCTCTTAAGGTTTTGGCTCGACTCACCATTCGGCCTGACCGGCCTGTGGGTCACTGCGAATTTTTAGTGGTATCGTATAAAGGTTTACTTGGCTTCCTAGAGTAGTTTATACTTGTGCTATTCTGATAAAGTATAAGTTGCGAGTCTAGATAGAGTATAAGATAGAAAAGATAGACATGGATACGTATAAAAAAGTGCTGGCCTCTGATGTGGATGTCCTTATGTTTTGTATAGATGGATTGTCATCCGAATCCAGTTGAAGAAGCTGTTGAAAGTGTTAACCCCAGGGAATAAGGGTTACCAACTTTTGATCCTTAGGAATATGTCAGAAGTGAGAGTCATGCTCCAACTGAGCCAAATGAAAATAAAATATAAGAAATGCCATTTGTAAAAGACATGAAAAGAAAGGACTTGACATAGAACATGCAAATGACAGAGTATGAATTTCGAGGACGAAATTCTTATAAGGAGGGGAGAGTTGTAACACCTCAAATTATACCATGACAGTTTATAGTATGTTTCGGGTATAATAAAATAAAATGTATATTTTTTTTGGGAATAAAATAATGCTAAAAATAAAAAAGCAAAAACCCAAAAATTAATACGAGAGAAAAGGGTAAATATGTAATTTGCCAAAAAGGGACATAGAAGTCATAAAATAAGAAGGCTATGGGTTAAAATAGAAATATGCCTAACTTGATTTTCAAAAAGAGAGGAACTTAAGGACTAAAGTGAAATAAAATGAAAACTTAACCTAAAAATGGGTTTTTGGGAGCCAAACATGACCTAGAGAGAGATCTTTGATTTAAGACCAAATTTGGTCTCATTTTAGGGGAGAACAAACCGTGAAGAGGAAAAGAGAGAAGAAGAGAAGAGGAAGAGAAGAAGAGAAGAGGAAGAGAAGAAGAAGAGAAGAGAAGAAGAAGGAGAAGAGATTTCAGGTATGGAACTATGAATATTAGTATGGATACATGTTTTGGGTTGTATGGAACAACCTTGGGTATAAGGATTTCTTCATTGGATCTTTCTAGGGTTTTGTTAGGATTTCATCATAACCCTAGATTTCTTGAAAGTAGGGTTGGTAAAGCCCTAAATGGTACAAGAAGAACATGGAATCCTCCTTTTGAGGTTGGATTCATGGTTTAATTGCAAGTAATGGAGTTTGAGTTTAGAACAAACCCTAAATAATCTTATGCTCTGCTTAGTGGTTACGCACTATTTGAGAGTTGTTTTGGGAGTAATTCATGATAGGTTTTTTGTGTAAGATAAGTATTGAAAGATGATTTTTGAGTATAATAGAGGTTGCAAGATGAATATGCAGTGGTTTTGATATGTGTATTGAGTATTGAGTTGGTTTAGGTAGAAATATATGGAAAAATGGGAGAAAAACCACTACTTCTAGCATTTGAGGGCTGGTAATTTATCTGCACAGAGTGGTACTCGGTACCATAAGTGTTCCGTCAACTAGTACCGATACTGGTGCCTGGTGACTAGTACCCAAAGTCTCATTTTGACCGTTAGTATTGTGGCCATAACTTGGTCATTTCTTATTCGACGGAGTGATTCAAATGGTCGTAAACTAGACTTCAAGGAGAACAAATCTACCTTAAATAGGACACTCGAACCCATTTGGGTCTTAAAGTCACTCAAAGTGGGGCTATGTTCAAGCAAATTCTCTCGGTTCCGTTTGAACATAGAGTAGTCCCGATTGTTTAAGACATATCTTGAGTTTCGGTGCTCCGATTTGGGTGATTCCAGTTGGAGAAGAACCCTTAGCACCCTAGCTTCAAATGAGTACAAAGAACCAGTGTCAGGTGGGGAGTTAAGACCCCTAAAAATGAGTATTTCAAACTGTCCATAGTGTAATATGGGCAAACTGACTAGTTTGGCAAGAAAATGCCATAACTTGAGTTTGGATGATTCCAATTTATAAGTAAAGTAGATTCATAGAGGAACAAGAATAAATGAATGATGCGTGAATACATAGGTGTCATAATTAGCAAGGCATGAAATGCCATATGCAACAAGCATGAACAGAAAAATATAGGAAATGCACATGTATAGATGTGTTCATGAAACATGAATATGATATGAAATATGAAAACGAACGGAAACATGAACATGAACATGAAAGGAAAAATGTCATGAACACATAATGTGGTTAAGAAGGCCCTAATTAGTCTATACGAATAAAAAGAAAATTATATATGATTATTATCACATATAGCCAGAAAAGATAACAAATGATATGAAATACATGAATGAACAAGTGATTACCAATTAAGAAGGCTATGAATAGATAAAGACCTGGTAGATCTACATAAATGATATGAAGACAGAATGTCATTAAGATCGGTTATGAGTTCTATTTGTGAAATATATATATATATATATATATCGATTTGAATTATTAGTATTCGAAATGTTTGTCAAATATCTGCATGTGTGCGTGTATTTGAACCATAAATGAAAGTAAATTGATTTGAAATGTATTATTGAATGACCAACATGACGGGATTCACCAACTAAATTCGTCATGAGGGAAACCGTATTTGTTCCATGCGAAATCACATTGCTACTGAATGACAAACAGGACAGGATTCACCAACTGAATCTATCATGAATGTCGACTTCTATAGCCATATGTGAGATGGTAATATTGAATATGAAACCACATTGCTAATTAAATGAAAAATGTGATGTGATTCACTAATCGACCGCCGTGGAATGCCGACTCTATAGCCCATATGTTATATGGTAATATTGAATGCGAAATCACATTGCTACTAAATGACAAATAGGATTATGGATTCTCATGGTTACGCGTACACATCCAACTGGGTTGGAACATAAATGCAAAGGAATTTAAAATTTTATCCCTTAACCCAATAAAAGGATCATACGCGTTTCATAAAAAACCGAAAGTTAAGGGTAAACGAAACTTACCTCTTGTAGATCGATTCACAAGCCTTCCAAAGTCTCATACTTGGTTTATTCTGATCTTCAAAGGTGCTGCCTTTCCGAAGCGACCACCCTCTACTAAAGTATCCACACATCTGAACAAATAAATGAACGATCATGTTGAATGCCAGTTCAGTTCGTCTTCTCAAACGAAATTGTGGTCCTCTCCGACGGTTGTTCTTAGAGTAAAAGATGACCACAACTCAAACATATATGTCTCTACATATATATATATATATATATATATATATATATATATATATATATATATATATATATATATATAGTCTCATAGTGGTTTTTAAATCAAAACAAATATATTATTATATATTTAAAAAACTCTTTAAATAATAACAATTTAAATTCAAATCCTTATCGATAAGGAAACAAATTTATTTATATTAATATCTATTTAAAACTCCTTTAAAAACCCTTTACGCATTATTTTTATCCAATAAGAAAATATAACAAATTAATTATTTGTTATAATTTAAATCACGAATTTAAACTTTCTCAAATTAAATTCGAATTTAAATAACAATCCATTCAGTTATTTGTAATTTAAAAATAATCTCATCATTTTAAATTACTATAGAGTGAAAAACCATAATCGTTATTATTCGTTTTTAATATGCAATTTTATAGGTTCAATTAACATCGCAAAGAGCCTAAATCACATTTTGATCCTACAAGTCATAAGTGGCTTCTAGCAAGACATTATGACTACCTAAGTTAAATGAAAAGCTCATGATCCGAGACAACCTTAATATAGCTAATGACATAATCCTTTTGTCTCATGATATCTTGATAGAATATAAGGCATGGGCAAAGTCAACCTTATATCGTTCTATCTTTGATTACTCGAAACCCAATTAGACTGACTAAACAAATGACATTGATCTCCATCAATTCATTTGAGCACGGCCATGCATTTCTCAGTCTCAATTGTCGAGGGACCCAGAGATATCTCTCTTATAATAAGAGGGACAAATTCCATCTTAATCGCTCATATCTCACTACATAATTTTATTATGTTCAAGTATAACCTTTAGTCATCCCATTAAAGACAACGCTTGATTATATCAAAACACAATATTCCTTATGTTGAGAACTATACGATCTCGTGTCAAAGGATTTAATGACACAAACTATTAGAGATTAACTTATGACTTTGATCCATGTATTAATCTCAATACGGTCTGTCTAATATTTATTCTCAACAAATAGATATAGATTTGATTTTAATCATACACATATTCATCCTAAATCAAACTTTATATCATCTTAATTCATTGTTATCCCATAACAATAACCGATTAGGGACATTTAAAATAATTAATATTATTATTCATGACATTATATATAATGAATATGCAAATCATCATATTAATAAATTTCATAAATAGTCAAAATACCATGTCCATACAATAGGCCTAGAGCAATATTACTAATAATCTCCCACTCTAAAGTAGGCCCATTCATCAATGTATCTAATACCTATGAACCTAGCATGACGATCATGCTTTGCTTCAGGGTAGAGGCTTAGTCAATGGATCAACAACATTATCTGGCTTGAATCTCGTATATCTTAACGTCACCTCTCTCAATGATTTCTCGAATGAGATGATAACGCCTAAAAATGTGTTTGGATCACTGATGTGATCTAGGTTCCTTTGCTTGTGCAATAGCACCATTATTGTCACAATAAACATCAACATATAAGACCAAAAATACAATTCGCTCCCACTAATTTTCTTATAAACACAAGGCTCATCTTCATTTTTGACAAATCCAAACCCTTTGACTGATTCATCAAAACAAAGATTCCAACTCCGAGAGGCCCCGCTTCAAACCATAAATGGATCTTGAAGCTGTATACTTTACTGTAATTTTAGGTTATACAAAACCCTCGTGCTGTGTTTATGTACATATCCTCAAGTAAGTTTCCATTGGAAACGCAGCTTAACATCCATTTGCCAAATCTCATAATCATGATATGCAAAAGAATGGTACAAGTAAATTCGATAGACTTAAGCATAACTACAGTGAAAAGTTTCACTAAGGGTCTATACCATGAGTTTGTTTGAAACCTTTTGCAACTAGCCTTGTTTGTAAGTACAATTTGCCATCCATGTCGCTTTTAAACACCATTTGCACCCAATGGTCTTTGTACTCTTCAGGGTCAATCAAGGTCCATAATTCGATTATCATACATGGATTGAATTTCGACTTCATGGCCTCTAACCATTTCGAGTTCGGATCCAACATAGCCTCTGATAGGTAGTGGGTTCATTTTGATCCACTAACAATACATCATGGTTATCACCACAAGAAATCCATATCTCTCGCCTCAAGGACGCATCCTATCGCATCTAATGTAAATTTTGTGTTATAGGAGGTGTGTCAACAATGTGATTTGTTGACTATGAGTATCCACAGGCAGTTCAATGTCTTGTGGTTCTTTAACTTCTTCGAGCTGTACCTTACTCCCACTCGGTTCCTTTAGAAATAAATCCCTTCTGTAAAGACACCATTCCGAGCAACAAACACTTTGTTCTCTATGGGATTGTAGAAGTAGTATCCCTTAGTCTCTTTAGGATACCCCACAAAAAGACATTTATCAGACTTGGGCTCCAGCTTATTTGAAACTTAACGTTTTACATAAGCCTCACAACCCCAAATCTTAAGAAAAGACAAACTGGGCCTTTTACCAGTCCACATCTCATATAATGTCTTTTCAACCGCTTTGGATGGAACTGATTTAGTGTGAACGCAGTCAAGTTCAAGTGCATAACCCCAAAAGGTAAATGGAAGATCCGCAGATTCCATCATAGATCACCCGAACCATATCTAATAAAGTTCGATTCCTTCTCGTACACATCATTCCATCAGGGTGTTCCAGTGAGCATCAGAAATGATTCCACAAGTTCTAAGATGGTCATCAAATTCCTCAAGGTTTCAAATATTCGCTGAAAATTTTATCAGATCGGCGCCTTTGATTGTTCGCAAGCTGGTTTTGTAATTACTCTTAAAGATTTTGAACATTTCAAATGATTCGATTTATGTCTCATCAAGTAGACATAACCATTCGCCGGTTTACCGGCAAATGTAATGAAGTACTTGTAACCTCCTAGCATTTTGAACTTAGCTGTCCATACATCCGTATGCATAGAGATCCAATAATTCATTGGCCCTTTCACTCGTGTCCAAGAAAGGGATCCTTTGTCATCTTTACCCATTAGACAAGATTCATGTATCATATGATTCAAAATCAAATGAATTCAAAGTCCAACTTGATGGAGCAGATGCGTTCTCATTTATATGGCCAAGGCGACAATGCCAAAGATAAGTTGAATTTAAATCATTGGACTTAAATTTTAGTAGTTATGTTATAGACATGAGAATTGTTGGATTTTTGAATGTTCATAACATAAAGACCATCCCAGAAATAGGCATTTGCATAGAACATACCCTTTATGAAAAATTGTTAAATTATTATTCTTAATAATAAAGAAAAACCATCATTATCCAAACAAGAAATCGAAATAATATTCCACATATTGTAGGAACATAATAGCAATTGGTCCAAAACTAACAAAGCCCACTCGGCAAAGTAAGTTCATAATCTCCTACACCCAAAGCAAAGAACTTTGCTCCATTGCCTACTCGCATTAACTTCGCCCCTTCTTCGCCTTGTTCAGTCCTTTTGAGCCCCTGCACATTTGTACAAATGTGAGATCCACATCCAGTATCTAATACCCAGGAACTAGAAGGAGAAAAATTAATCTGTATAACATAAATACCTGAAGAACTAGTCTCACCAAACTTCTTCTTCTTCTTTAGATCCTCTAAATACAGCCTTTGCAATTCTCCAATGACACTGTGTCTATCGCGAAAAAGAAACAAACACCCTCCTTTGGGGCTTTACGCTTTGGGTTCAGGCTTGGGTTTGCTGAGCATTGACTTTCCTTTGCCCTTGCTCCTGCTCCCTTACCCTTGCCCTTGCCCTTGTTCTTGAAGCCTCTTCCCTTTTGAACCATCGAACATGGCGCTTGATTTAATATTCTGGCGCTGGCTTTAAGCATCAGATGCAGTTTTCGTAGATAGATTTGTCCATTTCATTCATGTTATGGGCTTCATGACAACCTGCCATAACTATCAGGAAGTGAATCTCAGATCAAATCGCTTGCCAACTTGGCCCAATGGAAATCCAAGCCTATCAAGGTGCTCAATATAGCCTTTCATTTTAAAACACGAGCACTAACCGAAACACCAGCCATTTTGCAAGAATGCAGTGCCTTGGTAGTCTCATACCTTTCTTGCCTTTCTTGTTACTGGAACATTTCCTTAAGATTGAAGATTATATCATAAGCTTCCATATTTTTCAGATCCTTCTGAAGTTCAGAACTCATGGTAGCTAACATCAAGCATGCAACATCAATGGAGTCATTATGATGCTTCTCATAAGCATTCTTTTCAGCTTTAGGAACACTATCAGCTGGTTCTTCAGTGAGAGGTTCATCCAGGACATAAAGCTTCCTTTCTGTTTGAGAAATAATTCTCAAATTTCGAAACTACCAAGGAAGTTAGTCCCAAGAAGTTTATCCTTCTCAAGGACCTGGACGTAGTTGACATAGTAGAATCTGTTGTCGCATTATCGCCATCTACAATGAATGCAGTTCGATAAGTATTTTGATTATGAAAGAATCTCACTAAATTAACAACCTCAAGAATAATCATATTAATCAGTGAGCCAAGATCCATATTTTACTCCAACTATAAGTCAACTTTGGCATGACACTTAAAATTCGCTATTTAGGTAGGTAACTCTTACCACCACATCTCATGCAACTCTTAGATATTTATGGGATTTTGCCATCATATGTCCCGCATGTTTAAATCCCATCTAATGCCACAGGGGCCCAAAACCGTTTTGATGACCTAATAAAGTTAAACCATTTTTAAACATATGGGTAGCACCATTACTCATCTTGTCTCACTAATGTAACCTAATGTACTTCTACTTTGATAGAGCCCACATTAAGGTGATAAAAGGTTTGACAAGTGTTTAAATATGGATGACATGTTAACTTTAAATTTTATGTGAGGGATCTTGATTGATTTTAATTTTTAATTAATAGATCTCATCATACATCTAGTATCACATACTCATGTAACATCATACATAGCATCTCATACATGCATATAATAAACGTGTCACAAGATGGCTCTTATTCAGATTGATCTTCATAAGCCAATATGAAGATCAACAACATTCCTGTAGTAATATGCCCATGATGTCGATTTGACTACCAACTTTGCATAGACACTAGCTCCTCCATCATGGTTGGATTGTATGATTTCAAATGGCTTGGCATTGTCTCTGTTTTATTACAACAATTAAATAAATACTACTAATAGTAAAATAAAATTACAATAAAACAAAAACGGCATGCAAGCCGTATTTAATAATTACAACCCTTGTAAAAACAATAATAATAACCTGCCAAACACATTGGTCTAAAAGGCCATACTGTGCACCATGTGAAGCAACACAACATGCAAAATATATCATGTTATCATATAGCATAAACAATTTGCATTAAAAGAAATAAATTATAATAGGCGTGTGTTTAAAACCAATTAGTCTATAAGGCGCCACTGAAATATACGGGCGGTTCCGCTTAAACAATCATTGATAAATCGGGTTCGATATATGAATTCAGTCCATGTATTAATCTGATTAAGACACATCCAGAATCATATAACATGCTATTAAACGCTTTAATGGCAATATCTCATTCGGATTCTTAATCATATTAACGAATCCTTTTAGGTTTTGGATTCAATCAATTAATACCTTAACAAAACCTATTAACTATGTCGTTTGCACAAACCATAATATCACATATATTAAAACGAAATCAAGTAGAATCATATACATCACATACATACGATCAAACATGGCATTATCGATTTTATGAAAACACAAGTGGCTCGATACCACTCGCGGTTACGCGTAATATCCAACTGCTGGAACATAAATGCAAATGGAATTTGTAAAATTTATCCCTTAACCCACCAAGGATCACATGCGCTTTCATAAAAACCGAAGGAAGGGTAAACGAACTTACCTCAGAGATCGATCTGGCCGCTTCAAAGTCCGTTGCCTTGGTTTATTCGATCTTCAAAGGTGTCGCTCTTCAAAAGCGACCACCCTCTACAAGTATCCACAATACCGAACAAATAATGAACGATCTTGTTGAATGCTAGTTCAGTTCCGTCTTTCTCAAAACGAATTAGAGTCTCTCTGCTTTGGTTGTTCTGCAGTAAAAGACTAATTACAACCAAAACATATATGTCTCACATATATATATATATATATATATATATATATATATATATATATATATATATATATATATATATATATATATATATATATATATATATAAGTCTCATAGTGGTTTTTAATCAAAACGGTTTGATATTATTATATATTTAAAACTCTTTAAATAATAACAATTTAAATTCAAATCCTTATCGTATATGAAAACGACTATATTATTATATATTTAAAATTCTTTTTAAATAATAAAATTTAAATTAACTTTATCAGATATGAAATGAATTTATTTATATTAATATATATTTAAAACTCTTTTAAATAAAAGCAATTTAAATTCAATCCTTATCGATATGAAACAAATTTATATTATTATATATTTAAAACTCTTTTTAAATAATAACAATTTAAATTCAAATCCTTATCAGATAAGAGGAAACTTAATTATTATATTAATATATATATATTTAAAACTCTTTTAAATAATAACAATTTAAATTCAAATCCTTATCGAGATAAGCAATTTCTGTATATATTTAAAATTTTTTAAATAATAACAATTTAAATTCAAATCCTTATCGAGATAAGGAAATGAATTTATTTATATTAATATATATTTAAAACTCCTTTTAAAAAACCCTTCTGATTATTTTTTATCCAATGAAAAATATAACAAATTAATTATTTGTTATAATTTAAATCCACGATTTAAACTTTCTCAAATTAAATGAATTTAAATAACAAGCTAATTGTTATTTGTAATTTAAAATAATCTCATCATTTTAAATTACTCACAGTGAAAAACCATAGTTGTGTCGTTCTTAATGTGCGACCCTATAGGTTCAATTAACATTGGCGGTAGGCCTAAATCATTTGATCCTACAAGTCATAAGTGGCCTCTGGCAAGACATTATGACTACCAGGTCAAATGAAAAGCTTATGATCAGGAACAGCGCTATAATATAACTAATGACATAATCCTTTGTCTCATGATATCTTGATAGAATATAAGGCATGGGCAAAGTCAGCCTCACATCGTTCTATCTTTGATTACTCGAAACTTGATTAAATTGACTAAACAAATGACATTGATCTCCATGATTCATTTGAGCCGCAGAAACCATCATTTCTAAGTCTCAATTGTCGAGGGGACCCAGAGATATTTCTCTTATAATAAGAGGGACAAATTCCATCTTAATCGCTCATATCTTGCGACATAATTCTTATTATGTTCAAGTATAACCTTTATAGTCATCCGATTAAAGACAACGTTTGATTATATCAAAACAGATATTCCTTATGTTGAGAACTATAACGATCGAGTCAGAGTTTAATGACACAACTATTAGAGATTAACTTATGACTTTGATCCTTGTATTAATCTCAATAAAGTCATTATCATTTATTTCTCAACAAATAGATATAAATTTGATTTGTATCTCATGCATATTCATCCCATGAATATCAATCAAAAACTTATACTAATCTTAATTCATTGTTATTCCGTAACAATATAGATTAGGGACATTTAGAATATTAATAATATTATTCAAGGACATTATATATAATAAACATGCAAATCATCTTAATAATAAATTCTCATAAATAGTCAAAATACCATGTCCATACAATAGGCCTAGAGCACTATTACTAACAGATTCACCAACTGAATCAGTCGTGAATGTTGATTTCTATAGTCATATGTGAGATTTCAATATTGAATGTGAGATCACATTGCTACTGAATGACAAACAGGACAGGATTCACCAACTGAAGCTGTCGTGAATGTTGACTCTATAGCCATATGTGAAATCGCAAACCGAAATGCGAAAAATGATTTGAAAAATGTATTTGTATAAGTATCTTTTACATTACACATAGGCATTGTATATGTATAAGTTTGCTCTGAATATGATCTGACCTGTCATACATGTAGAAGATATGAATTATAACCTGTAAAAGACATAGAACAATAAGTTATAGAATGAATATGGAATATGCAAAGTTAAACGGTCTGATATAAGTATAGATAGGAGATATGCGAGACATAGAACATGGAAAGATTGGCATGCAATAGGAATGTAAAGATGATAAGTAATAAAAGTTATATGAATATGTATAGATATGAAATGCATATGTATAAGCTTGTGACGGTCACCATTAGTGGTTGTCCATGATTATGTTCCCACTAAGCGTAAAGCTTAGCATGAATTCGATCATGAATGTTGAAGAGGAGGCTGGGGACATGACACTCCACCCTGGCGCGCAGACCATTGATTAGTAAAGTGCTATTTGAGTCCTATTTGAATAGGTTTGAGTGCTTTTGTGTACTAATCATGGTCGCCGGCTGACATGTGCGGGTCAGATTAGTACTGCGATTTTGTTCGAGGTTGTTTTGGTAGTTTTTAGGTTTAAGTAAACCTACCCCGTCATATCGAAGCTTAGCCAGAATTGTCTTGATTTATGCCGAGTTCATATGAATTCTCATCGATTCCATCAAGCCTAGGATGAAGAAATAACAAGCTGGAAGATGAGAAATGCAGGCTGGAGGATGCAGGAGGCAGCATAGAAGATTGGCAATTTCGCTATGGCATAGTGAAATTTTTGCTATAGCCAAATTTTTGCTATGATAGCGAAAATTGCAAGCATAGCGAAATTTTCAATTTTCGCTATAGATGAATTTTCGCTATGATAGCGAATTTATTATGATAAGCATCTTGTGCATAGCGAAATTTACTCCACTAATTTTTTATATTAAAAAAGCAGACTCCATTTGTATAATTCCTCTTTTTCCCTCAATGTAATCATATTATTTAGGTTAGTTTGTCATTTTAGCATGTTTATTAGGTATATGAAGCCATGTTATGGACATTTTTGTAACCTAACTGTCATTTCCTTTGACTTTGCATAGGCCCCTATTTTGGTTTCCCACATTTTCTCTCTTCTCTCCTCTTTCTCTCATTTTCTAGGTATAAACACACCCCTTTGATTGACAACTCCAAGGATGTTTGGCTAAACTGAACAACGAAGAGGAGGATTCAAGATTGGTTGATGAGGGTTTTGCGGGTGTTTCCTCTGTTTCATAGAAACAGAAATGCTGTATTGTGTTTCAAACTTTCCAAACTAGGTTTAAATACTATTTAATGTATTTTCTTTGGTCAATACTCGGCATGCTAGGGTTCAGTGTATTCTTAATGGTAAGATACATACGACATCCATTAGGCTGTCATTCTGAGCCAAAGTAGGTTAAATGCTTTGTTTTCACATGCAGAAACATTAAATGCTTAGTAAATGCTATGGTTCAATTAGGAATGTTATTAAGGGTTGGTTTTTAAAGTTAAACAAAGATCCGGTTTTGGAAATGACTATATGTCATCTGCCCTAATGCGAGGAAATAACCCGTGGACACCTCTACAACCCTATCATACCAAACTAGTGACCCAAAACTTCAAGGTCTTCTTTTTACATCTTATTTTAAAGCTGTTTGATTAGCTTAGTGAAAACCAACAACAGCCACACTTTTTAATGTAACTCAAAGTCAAATGAAAGCCTCACCATTTTTTAATCATGATACAAGTCATTTTGTAAGATGAAAACCATCCACGAGCTCGACCACTAGAACCGCTATACGTAGTAGCTTGACTACGGCGGTAGACAACAGGTATAAATTTTGTTGATTCATTACTCTTGTGGCCGCGAATCAGCCATCTCAGAGATAGGTGCTCACCAGCTCTGCTTCCGTGATCTCTGATGTTTTGTATTAGATATGTATATGTATAAGTGTTTGTATAAGATGTAAACTTCATTGAAGGAGTATGATTATATTTTGTATTCGGCCCCTTTCTGAAAATATTCAATAGCAAATGTACATATATAAGTAAATGGGACTCGATATATGTATTATAGATTTTGATGGACACGTCAGGTGGTAGTTCTTTTAACCATGTAAATGATTTTTGTTATTACGAAATTGTTTGTATACCTGAAGTACGAGTTCGGCTCGATGAAATAGATCAATGAGTCCCAGTATATAGTCTCGCATCCGGACTCAGTTTGGATCCGCCATTAGGGTCGGATCGGGATCAGGTTGTGACACATTTCATTAAGGAGTGTCCTGGTGATTGGATTCGGGAGACATTAGTATGGCCCGGCTGCAGGCACGGATGAGCACTTCCCGGGCGCCCCCCGGGAGGGTTTCGAGGAGTAGAGGGGCCAATGCGTCAGGTAGGCGGTAGTGGTAGGCGGTAGTGCCTAAGGGATCTGATTGGACATGCTGGGGCCGGAGTTTATGGTGACTTAGCGGGATCGGATGCGGCTCGGATGTGGTCACTTGTATTATTTCTATCCTTGATCATGATGCATACACATTAGTGGACCTAGGAGTTCATTTGCATCCAAGCCTTTCTTCGGTGCTTCGGAGAGACCCGGCCATTAGGGGTGGTATGAGAGTTCCCTTCTAAGCGGGATATTCGTTATTCTCAAACGGTAGTCGAGAGATAGTAGAGTTACGATTGGGGGCGGGAAGTTCCCAGCGGATTTGTAGCCACCACTAGATATGAGGATTTTGATGTGGTTCGCCATGGATTGGCTGTCTCGCCATAA
Source organism: Tetrastigma voinierianum (assembly GCA_016808115.1). NCBI lineage: Eukaryota > Viridiplantae > Streptophyta > Magnoliopsida > Vitales > Vitaceae > Tetrastigma > Tetrastigma voinierianum. The sequence continues at coordinate 1,152,183 of JAEQBH010001040.1, read as the reverse complement.
GACCCACATTAGATTGTTATAAAAGGAAGTAAAGTTGCAGAGCGGGAAATTGGAGATAAAGTTCGGGAATCTTGCGATTATTTTCAATATGATCTCTGCCATGGCGACACAAGGATGTTTCGTAAGGAGTTTGTCGGGGTTGCTCTGGCTATGTGGTGGAGACAGAGAAGAAGGGGACTCTAGTGGATGAGATTCCAGTTGTTAGAGAGTTCCCAGATGTATTCCCAGATGATATTACAGGATTACCTCCAGATAAAGAAGTGGAGTTCACCATTTATTTGATCCCAGGGATTGAGCCCATTTCCATTCCTCCTTATAGGATGGCTCCTGCAGAGTTGAGGGGGCTTAAGGCTTAGTTGGAAGAGTTATTGAGTAAGGGATTCATTCGGCCAAGCATATCCCCATGGGGAGCTCCAGTTCTTTTCCTGAAAAAGAAATATGGGAGTTTGCGGTTGTGTATAGATTACAGGCAGTTGAACAGAGTTACCATCCGTAATCAGTATCTACTCCCTAGGATCGATGAGTTATCCGATCAGCTCCAAGGGTCTCAAGTGTACTCCAAGATAGATTTGACGTCATCAATTGAGGGTGCAGGAGGGTGATGTTCCTAAGATTGCATTCAAGACACACACGGGCATTATGAGTTTTAGGTGATGCCATTTAGTTTGACTAATTCCTTGGCCGCGTTTATGGATTTGATGAACTGGGTATTCCAGCCGTATTTGGATAGGTTTGTCATAGTTTTTATCGATGATATCCTACTGTATTCAAGTAGTATAGAGGAACATTTAGGGCACTTGAGAATTGTGTTGTATACCCTAAGGGAGCGGCAGTTGTATGCCATGTTGAGCAAGGGCCAGTTTTGGCTTGACAGGGTGGCATTCCTAGGTCATGTGATCTCAGTTGAGGGGGTGAGTGTGAATCCCCAGAAAATAGAAGCTATGGTAAGATGGAAACGGCCAAAGAATGTGTCAGAGGTTAGAAGCTTCCTTGGTTTAGTAGGGTATTACAGGAAGTTTGTTGAAGGGTTCTCCAGGATAGCAGCCCCACTGACCAAGCTGACAAGGAAAGATGTCAAGTATGATTGGGTGGATGCCTGCCTGATGGGGATTTGAGGGAGTTGAAGGGTATGACTTCAGCTCCGGTTCCTAGCTTTGCCGATGGGAAGTGGGTTTGTGGTTTACAGTGATGCTTCCCGGCAAGACCTTGGTCTTGGTTGTGTTTTGATGTAGAATGATAGGGTGATTGCGTATGCCTCTAGGCAGCTAAAGAAGCATAAAGAGAATTACCCTATACATGACTTAGGAAGCACCAATAGTCGTGTTTACTTACGAAGATATGGAGGCATTACTTATATGGTGCTCATACGGGGATCCTTTCATAGTCATAAAGGTCTTCAATATATTTTCACCTAGAAAGAGAGTTAAACTTGAGGCAAAGAAGATGACTTAAGTTGATTAAGGTTCCTGATTGTGCCTGTGAGTACCATTTAGGAAAAGCTAATGTTGTAGCTGATGCCTTGAGTAGGCGACCAGAGAGTTCTTTGTCTCATGCAGATCGGGGGTTATCTTCTACGTTGGTGGATACGAGCTTTAGGGGTGATATTACTTGTTTGAGATTCGGGAGCATTGTTAATACGTTTCATGTTAGACCTCTCCTAGTGGATCAGGATTCGGGCAAGATAGTGCGGGGATCCGCAGTTGATTAAGCTTAGCGAGAGATAGAAAGGGAAAGAAAAGAAGAGTTTTAAATCGAGATGTGACATGATGGTGAAAGGGTGAAAATGTGTGTACCGAGTATGGCGTTTGAGAGAGAGACATTATGGAAGAAGCACATTCATGCAGCATACAATACATCAGTATTTTAAGATGTCGGGACTTTGAAAGAACATTCTTGGTGGAATGGGATGAAGAAGAGATCGCGAGTTTCGTCTCCGGATGCCTAACTTGTCGTGAAGTGAAGGCAAGCATCGAGGCCATGGGAGATACAGTTACTCCCTATTCCAGTATGGAAATGGGAGAAGATCACTATGGATTTTGTGACAAGTCTTCCACGGACTCAGAGGTAGCATGATGCTATCTAGGTGATAGTTGATCGATTAACGAAGTCTGCTCATTTTCTACTAGTTAATGTTGAGGATTCTCTGGTAAAGTTGGCCCAGTTGTATGTGGATGAGATAGTGAGACTTCATGGGGTTCCAGTTTCGATAGTTTTAGATCGAGACCCCAGGTTCCCATCTAGGTTTTGGCTCAATTTGCAAGCAGCTTTAGGTACTCGCCTTTATTTCAGCACAGCATTTCATCCTCAGACGGATGGCATGGATCAAAGAAGGACCATTCGGGTGTTAGGACATCTTTGGAAACTGTGTGATGGAATTCAAGGGAGTTGGGATACTGGGTGCGATAGAGTTCGCCTACAACAACATCTATCAAGCCAGTATAGAGATGGCTCCATTTGAGGCGATGTATGGTAGGAAGTGTAGGACTTCAGTGTGCTGGGATGAGGTTGGTGAGAGGAGACTAGTAGGCCCTAAGTTAGTGTAGGTCACTTCAGAGAAAGTGAAAGTTGTCCGTGATAACTTGAAGACGACAAGAGATAAACAGAGGAGTTAAGCGGACAATTGTCGCAGAGACTTGCAATTTAAAATAGGTGACCGGGTCTTCCTAAAGATTTCCCCTTGGAAGGGTGTTTTGAGATTAAGGAGGCAAGGCAAGCTCAACCCGAGATTTATAGGGCCTTATGAGATTGTGAGCAAGGTGGGGCCAGTAGCATACAGGTTGAAGTTACCCCCATAGTTATTCAAGATTCATGAGACATTCCATGTGTCGATCTTAAGGAAGTACATCCTAGATCCTTCATGTGCTGAGAAACGTAATGCGGTAAGGAGAACTGACTTATGAGGAAACACATGTGTAGATTCAAATCGCAAGGAACAATTGTTGAGAATAGAGTGATTCCCTTTGAGTGTTAAAAAGTCTGTGGAGGAATCATGAGAGGAGAGTAGCTACAGGGCCAAAGGCTCGGTCTGCTGTCGGTATCCTCGAGTTATTTTACAGTTGAGGTATTTTCCTTTTCTTTTGAGTTTAGTTTGTTTATTTCGAGGGCGAAATGTTCCTAGTAAGGGAGAAGTTTGTAACGCTCCGTCCAGAGGGTGTATGAATACGATGTAACAGTAAGTCATATGTGCACAGACTACTTAATTAGTTGAGTGCCATAGTAGTATTTTTTAAAGTTGTTTTTAAGGATGAAATTGTCAAGTCTTCAAAGAATTGTGGCACTTTTGCAATTAAGGAAAGTAGAGGGGTGAAAGTACAAATCATGGAAACTTTAACTAGTTAAAGTTTGTCATTTTCTTGAGACTTGCAATTAAAAACAAAAATCAACCATTTGGGGAAGAAATGGCCGTGAGTTTCACTTAGAGGGAAGGTGATGATTTTTGGCTTTCTCTTGAGTTTTGCAAGGGTTTGAGATCAGCGGAAGGTGGAGAGCAAGGTTGGTGCATCAATTAAGCAAGCGTTACTTCATTGGGCAAGAATCAAGCAAGGGAAAAACCAAGGTTGGTGAATTCTCTATCATGAAAACTTGGTTATTTTCAAGAGTTAATGCATGATTTTGCTCACTTGCATGTTATTTTGTGATTGTGTGGTTGAGACCTCATGGTTTGGGCATGATGTGTAAGTGATTTCCTAAGTTGGGGTTTGGGAACATAGGTGCCCACCATGTGTTTGATTTATGGCCTAAGTGAAATCTTAGCTTAAAAAGTTAAGTGGTTGGCTTGAAATGTTGTTAGGTGGTGTTGTAAGATTTTAAGCCACAATTGGTTTGAATTCTTTGTCAAGTTGAAGATTATTTTGAGGTTTTCCTTTTAGAGAGTGCCATTTAGGCACAGATTTAAGGTCCTAAATTGCTTAGATTTCGTTGCCGGAGAATCGATAGGAATGATGATTTAACAAAGAGAGTTACCACATTTTCATCCCAATTTTACTAGTAAGCATGTTTTTTTAGCCATAGGGTAAGCGGTCCATTTCTTTTCTGGATTTTTCTTTAAAAGTCTCAGTTTAGGACCTCAAGAGAGTGTTTTGTGGCGAGCGTTGAATTTATTATGCATTGTAGCAAAATTTGCAAAATTTGAGCTCTCTTGGCCGAATGGTATGTGGGGAAGAGTGGGAGGGTAGTTGGTCATTTCGACTAGAATTCTAGGCCTCCCGACTCGTAATGTGGTCCCCCGTTGAATTTTGTTTGAAACGGATAAGGATAGCTTAGGGTCACTTTGGAAAAGTTTGCCAAAATGAGTGGTTTTTAAGGGCCTTTTTGTGTTCAAGGGTAATTTGGTCATTCTAGATTTATATAAATGTTGTGTGACCCTAATGTGACTTGCATGTGAAGTTTCATTAAAATCCGAATCCGTTTCAAAATAGTCGATTTGTAAGCCTATGTTACGTTTTACGAGATTACGCTGGCGATTAATGTTTTCGTCGTATTCTCTTGAATGTGTAGGGTAAAAGCGGAGACGGAGAAATTGTAAAGTCATGCTCAACTATTGTAAACAGAAATGTGAGTGTTCTAAACTTCATTTTTCAATACTAGTGTATTGTTTATATAAATCAGTTTCTGGAATTTGTATGTTAATTTTAGTAAAACTATATTTTAAAGCTTATGGTTTTGATTTGTTAAATCATATTTTAAATCTTATGGTTTTGATTTGTTAAACGCATTTCTCATTTCAATAACAAACAATATAGTTTATTAAGCAAGCAAAAATTATATTTTTATAAGTTAGATCTTAAAAGAAATCCCTAGTTTGAAGTAACGTACCGATCCAGGTATTCCTACGTGTGATTGGGATAGCCAGTAGGTGTTCGGAATCAACAAAATTTATATTTGATTCCTACTACGGCGTAACCGCTACGCCAGTATAGTGGCTCTAGGGTCGAACACGAGGGGATGTGTTTTCTTCGTACAGTGACTTGGTAATATTAAAAGCTGGTGAATTAAGTTGGATTTCGGTTTTGGTAAAAACGGGGAGTTGGATGGTTGTTCACTTGGTGAAACTAAAAATAAGAGAAAAAAAAAAAATGTAAAATAGAACCTTGAGTGTTGGGCCCAGCCTTTGGTTTGAGGTTTAAGGCAACCAACATGTCCTCGGGTCTTTTTCCTCGCGTTGGGGAGGATGACATATGTCATTTCAGACCGGATCTTCATTTAGCTTTAAAACTAATACATGAAGATTTCCCTTTTGAAAAACGGCATTTACGTGAACATTAATGCTCCCGAGACGGTGAGCGATGCCTCCACTGATCTACCTCACGGTATTAAATGAAAGCAACTAATGAATCTCGGTGGATCTGGCAATAAGCATCCACTGAACCTAAGATTGCCAAATACTAATCAAGAAAGTACGTCAGGTTTAACCTAGAGTGAGAAAGCCAAGACATAAATGAAAATAAATAACTACGTTAAAAAGCCGAGAGGACCGTCGATTTACACCAAATCCTAGCCAACAACCACTCCTCTTCAAGGAGAAAGGGTCTAACCAAGCATCCTGAGTTGTCATCCTCGAGAGGAGTGTTTGAGCCAGGCGAAAAGGAGAGAAAATGAAAGAAAGAAGAAAAAGAAAAGCGGAAAGCTAGAGCCCTAATTTTTATTCCATGAAAAAAGCGTCTCGTAACGATTAACACAAATGGCTTATATAACCACCAAGACAAGTGAAAATACCAAAAACAACAAAAGCATTTCGCGTACAAGACCAAATGGGAAGAAACAAAAATCGTGACAAACAGCTAGGCGTCAAACCGGCGACATAGAGAACGATGAATGGTGAGCAGTGCATGATGAACGGTGTGCGCGAGAGGAATTTCATAAGTTCTCAATTTTCTTCACTTTTGCTCTGCTTTCCTTTTGGGATCTGATCTGCAACGATGAGTTCAACTTGGGTTCTTCGTGTTTGAATTGACTCAATAATTTTGGCCTGGTTAGCTCGCAAAAACTGAAAAATATGCCACAAAATGCGATCAGTAGAATAGTAGGGACCTTAATGTGCAAATTGGGTTAATTACGTTGATTAGTACACAAAATGTGCTAAATATCTTAAATAAACAAGGTTCAAAATAGCACTTTTTTGGCACTAATCACACCCCCCAACCTACACATTGCTAGTCTCTTAGCAATGCAAGAAAGAAGAATGAGCAAATAACAAAAATATGGTAGTTTAAAAAGGTTGTGAAAATGTAAGGCTTAACCTGCAATGAGAATCACCGAAACTTAGCCCAATAACTATCTCGAGAGAATGAACTCCATACAGAGTTGAATATCAAAAGAGTTTCCTTCTTGAAGACTCAACTTGAGAGACTTCACAAAGAGCCTAAATTGTTTGTTTGATCGATTCTCAACAATAAAATGCTAAATGCACTCTCACCGACGACGCTACTGCTTATACACTTTGGGCCTTCCTTGACTCGTAGATCAGACCCACTCTTATTCCACAACTCTTTTTGTGCGGGGTGCAATGCTGAGGTCGACCTCACCAAAGTCCATGTAACGAGGATCTACAGGTGACTCCCAACCAGGTAAGGCTTAGGGCACCAGTGTGGGGATCTTTCGACCACCAACTCTTGAGGTTTCTCGGGACTCGAGATAGATTAATTCCAGCACCTACAACTTGCTAAACTCCACCCATCCATCCACCCATGTAGCGAGCACTAAGTCGGTGACTCCCAACAAGTTGGTTTAGGGCACCAGGCTTTAAAGGCTTTCGCCATATACCCCTCGGACCGTGCTCGGGTTTCAAGGCAAAGCGTTGCAATTTCTCTTCTTTTTCTTTTCTTTTTCTTTTTCTCTTCTTTTATTTTGGAAGACACATTAGCATTCTATTCATAGGGGTCCTTAACCTATTAAAGGTAGTCAACGAAACTAGGGTAGGTTATTGCAAGGCTTAGGAGGTAGAAAGTTTTTCAGCCTATTGAAGAAACCTGATGTGCATAGTGTGTGGTTAGCTAAAGGTGGAAGAAAAATGGTCGAAAGTAACAAGAGTTCAACTGATCATCCACTCAACCAGGCATGGAACCAATCTAACATCAATAGAATTGGACAAAGTTTCAATTTTTCAAACTATAAACAGAGCAAAACCACAAAAAATGAGTGCGATTTTTGAACAAAATAAGCTATAGTATAACAACTTCACAAAAAGGAAAACCGGCAAGCCAGACATACGAAATAGGCTTGCTCAAAAGTAATATGAAAACATGAATAAATGCCACTTCCTTAACTCTCCCCCAATCAAATGTCACATTATGCGTAATGGGGCTTGAATTTGAAGGATTAGAGAAGGAAGTGCTATGATGATATGTTTTCGTTTTTGGATAGGAGACTTAGCAAGCTTTCCATCGACATCTTATTCGCCGTTTGGGCTTGAATAAACAAGTTAGGAGAAGAAAAGAGAGGAAAAGTGACAGGTTAGACATTTGAAATTACACCTTCATAATAATTTGAAAATGTTATTTAAGCTATATTGAATTCTACACTCTCTAAGATTTCCAAGCGTATAAAACGCCTAAACAGGGTTCGAATGAAAAAGTTATGTGAAAACAAAAAGTGAGTGAGAATTTGAAGCGGGTTGTGAGAGTCGCAACTGCGAAATTTTATTTTATTTTTTTTTGAAAAATAAATAAAAAAATTTTGAAGACCAAAATTTTTTTTTTTATATATAAACAATTTTTGAAGACCAATTTTTTTTTTTAAATATATATATCATATAAGACGAAATAATAATAATATATATATATCATATAAGACGAAATAGTGCAGTGTAGGGCTCACGATGTGTGCACTGTGATCTTGAGAATTTGCAACTGCGAAATTGCACTCCTTGTGTTCGCAATTTTCTGGTTTCACTTCTGCTCCAAAAACCTCTAAAAATAAACACAAGAAAATTTTTAAAAAAATACAGAAAAATGAAATTTAATCTAAAAACAAATATTAACTAAAAATTAAAAGAAAATCTAAGAAAGAAAAATTAACTAAATCAAAAATAAAATAAAATAAACTAAAATAAGACAAGAGAAATGAAGAAAAAGGTGGAAATTGAGCCTCCCAAACCAGCCTTAAGCGCTGGAGATTTCTTCAGGTGTTAGACTTAGAAATCTGCGAGGTTCGGTGCTCGAATCCGAACTTGACTTAGAACTATCCACTATGCCATCTGACGCAAGCAAAAGCGCCAATGTCTTTGATGTAGTGGCATAGGCTTGTACAGTGGCCACTAACTTCTTGAGGTTTTGTAGGGCAGGCAGTGTAAATGGGATGGCCTTTGCTATAGGTGTTTCAGGTGTTGCATGTGGTGCAAGTGTAGGCAAGATGTTGACTGGCAGTGGGTTGTTTTTGGGTTGGGCAGTGGCACTTGGATCCAAAATTATGGGGATTAGGTGAAGGGTAAGCCTTTGGTGCTCTTTCCCACCACTCTCCTTTTCCCTGCCTCCCCACAGCATGCGGTAGTTCCTCGGGGAGCCTCCCAATGGTTCCTGCATCAATTCCCCCTGAGGTTGAATTTGAGCCGGTTCACCTAAAATACACTCTTCCTCTAGATTCTCCTCCTCTTGATGAACATGTTGCTGGGCAAGCCTTGAAATTGATGTTTGCAAATTGTCAATTTTATGATCAATTCCACTTTGAAGCCCATCTAATTTCTGGTCCATGGAGTTCTCCACAATATGAATTCTTTGGCTTATTTTGGCATTGAATGTCTTCTGCTCTTCCACAAAGTCACCCACTAGCTTGGTAAGGTCTAGAATTGATTGCTCAACTGGGGAGATTGGCTGTGGTGGTTGAGGTTGAGACGAAGAGGCATACTGTGGATGTGGAGGAGGTGTATACTGTGGAGGCACCATGTATGAGGGTGCACTCACCCATGGAGGATTTCTATAGTCCCTCATCAACATGTATGCTCTAGGGTTTCTCTCCACAGGGTATTGACTGTACTACTCTCCCTCTAAGTGTTCCATTTGATCACAATTCAAGCTCAGTTCAGGTTTTGTGGGAGATTAACTTTGACCAGCCTTCCTCTTGGATTCTAATCCTTTGGGAAATTCTCGATAAAAGCAGGAAAACACCCAACAAGGAAAAAAATGATTCTGAAAAAAGAGGTAATGTTAACAAAAATATATGCCGATGAGCAAATTAACAAACTGACAAAAAATGGCTAAATAGAAAATAAAAGTAAATTCACCAGATCTTGTGATGAGGATCACAAGTGCTCAATACATGGTCAATTGCACTTAGGCACCATCCCCGACAACAGCGCCATTTGATTCGTTCTGGCCAAGTAGGTGTTCGGAATCAACAAAATTTATAACCTAGGATTCCTACTACTAACGTAGCAAAGCTACTATAGTATAGTGGCTCTGGTCGAACTGAGGATGGGTTTTCTTCGTCTGAAATGACTACGATTGATATTAAAGGCGGGTGAATTAAGTGTTGGACCTCAGGTTTTGAGCAAAGCGGGGGAGTTGGATGGTTGTTCAGAGGCTGAAACTAAAATAAGAAAAAAAATGTAAGTGACCCCTTGAGTGTCGGGTCCTTTGGTTTGAGGTTTAAGACAATAACTTATGTCCTCGAGTCTTTCCTCGCATTAGGGAGGATGACATATAGTCATTTCCCGAACCGGATCTTCATTTAGCTTTAAAAACTAAACCATATGATTTTCCCTTTTGAAAAACAACATTTATTGAACATTAATGCTCCCAGACAGTGAAAACGTGCCTCCCTGATCTACCTCACAGTGATGAATAGAAAGCAACTAATGAATCTCAGTGGATCTAGCAATAAGCATCCACTGAACCCTAAAAGATTGACAAATACTTATCAAAGAAGGCACATCAAAGGAGTTCTAACCTAGAGTGAGAAATAGGAACGTAAATGAAAATAAATGCCTACGTTAAAAATAGAGGACCGTCGGTTTACCTCAAATCCTAGCCAACAATCCTCCTCTTCAAGGAGAAAGAGGTCTAGCCAAGCATCCTCTGAGTTGTCATCCTCAAGAGGTGTTTGGTAAGTAGAAAGGGAGAAAATGAAAAGAAGAAAAAATGGGAGAATGAACTAAATTTTTATTCCACGGCAAAACGTCTCTCATTACAGTCACATACAGTAAACATAGTCACCAAGACAAGTGAAAATACCAAAAACAATAAAAGCATTTAATTGTTACAAGGGCCAAATGGGAAGAAACAAAAATCGTGACAAACGGCCCGGAGCGTCAAGCGGGCGGCGGAAGGAACGATGTGAAATGGTGAAACGGTCACGGGGAGAAATGAGCCGGTGCGTGCAGGAAGGAATTTCGCAAGTGCTCCAATTTTTCTTCACTTTTGCTCTTCTTTCCTTTTGGGATCTGATCTGCAATGATGAGTTCAACTCGGGTTCTTCGTGTTTGAATTGACTTAATAATTTTGGCACAATTGGCTTCGCCAAAAGCGCAAATTTGCCCGCAATCTTGATCGGTAGAATAGTAGAGACCTTAATGTGCAAATTGGGTTAATTATGCTGATTAGTACACAAAATGTGCTCAAAACCTTAAATAAACAAGGTTCAAAATAGCACTTTTTGGGCATTAATCAGTGCATGAGGAAGTTAAGACATGGTTTCATTGCATTTTATATTTGCCTGGTTGGCAAACTTAGCTCATGCATTAGGGCATATTAGAGGAGGGGCAGGTAGCACTCTTTGGAGTATATAGGTTAGTGCGCTTCAGCTTATTGTAGTGATGGAGCATTCCCACCATATTTACGAATAGATGTGGACACTGAGGTCCTTCCGTAACCTGATGGGAACACGGGTTTTCGGTGTTTACAAAGTGATGCGAAAGGCCTCGATGGTTGATCATTATATGTATAACCATTTTTACATACAGCTTAAAATCAATCACTGATAAGCAAGCAAGCATTTTTACGAAAAGTGTTAGAAACTTTTATAGCAAAACAAGCAAGGTTTTCTAAAGTGTCCTCTAAGTGAAGCTCACAGCCATTTCTTCCCAAAATGGGTTGATTTGCTTTTCATTGCAAGTCTCAAGAACATGACAAACTTTAACTAGTTAAACCTTCCATGATTTGTACTTTCCTCCACTTTCCTTAATTGCAAAGTGCCACAATTCTTTAGAAAACTTTACAATTTCATCATAAAAACAACTTTAAAAAATACTACTATGGCACTTTCAACTAATTAAGGGAAGCCCTTGGTGCACGTATGCGACCCTGCGGAGTTCTAGCGTGCAAGTCACAGCACTCGAGACAGGGCGTTACAGAAATGAAGAGAGAATTGTATAGAACCACTAAGCATGAAAATGCTTAGCGCATTGTTTTTGTCATCGCGTAGGTATCGAGTGAACATAAAGATCCGACCATGGATTCATGAAATGGATTTGACCATTTTGTATGAACTCTGATTTTATTTTGTAAATGTTTTGATATTGAAAACTCAGATATATTTTGTAAATGATCTAATTAAAAAGGGCATATAATTCCATATATGTACAAATGTGGGATTTATCCCAAAATTATGAGCCTACTGCAAATGTTTTGATGCATATTATTATATATTCTACGTTATACGAAAAAAAAAAAACGTATTTGTATTCGTATCGGTAGCGCTGGACTTTACATGTATGTATCAACCATACATAAAGACACAATCTTTAATAAACTACATAAATCCTATGCATCATCTATGTATAAAGATACGATTTTTAATGAACTATACTTATTTATATGCATCATAAATGCATAAAGGTACAATTTTTTAACATATTAGACGAATTCATACACATATATGCATAGAAAATAAAGAAACCATACTGATTGGGGTCACGGGTAGCTCTGATACCATTGTTAGGTTTCTAATCGCGATTAAGCATACATACACAATGAAAAAAAAAATTCACCCTTTTATTAACCCGACCAAGGATCCATGTGATTTTATTAGATGATTCAGGGATGGAAGAATACCTTATTCGCGATAGAAGATCCTTGTTCCACAGCCTCGTGTGTGCATCAAATCCTCCTTGTCAAACTGAAAGGTGCAACGAGATTGCTCCACCCTCTATAGCTATCCACATAAATGAGCAACTGAGAGAGAAACGAGTGTTCTAGCACCAGGTTGAGTATTACGAAAACCCTAGCTGCTTCTCTCAAGCGTGAAAATGAATGAATTAAATCTTCATAGGGATCCCCTGGTTTAAATACCAATTTTAAGCCCAAGGGTTTGTTTTTGGCCCATTCTGTGTGCGACCCTATAGGTCCACATAATGTTGGCAATGGGCTCAGAAAACCCATTTCGAGCCCACAGATCATAAGCGGCTTCTAGCAAGACATTATGATCACCCAAATTATGTGGAAGTCAATAGTCAAACATAACCTAATCCATCATAGATGTTGTAGTCCTTTGTCTCACGATATCCTAATTGAACACAATGCATGGACATACTCCCTTGTAAAGTTCAATCATGCAATTTTCTTGACCTCAATGTAAACTAATAATACAAATGACATTAATAACCCTTATAAGTTCATTTGAGCATGGCCATGTAATTTCTAGTCTCACATGTCGAGGGGCCCACGAATATCTCTCTAAAATAAGGGACAAATCCCTTTCATCCACTCACATGTCTCTACATGATTTATTCTATGTCCAACTCCAGTCTGTAATACCACCCTATTACAGATGATGTTGAACTATGTCAAAACATAAAGCTCCTCATGTAGGGACCTATGGTGGTGCTAGGTCGAAGGACAAAAAGAAGACATTATTATAATGAGAAGTACTTATGACTTGTAATCCATGTAGTATTCTCATGGTGGGTCGATCGAGTACAATGTTCACCAACACGTACTTATGAGTTGACTTAATATCATATATCCATGATTAGTAGAACATGATCATCAATCACACTCTATACTAGTCTTAATTCGTTGTTGCTCCACCAATAATGAACAATCAGGGACAATTTAGAATAGTATTCCATTTCAAGTCCAGGGTTTTACTATTAAGTCACACACTTGATGACTATGAGTGGAATCAACTATTCATGGAGTAAATCACCAAATTAGAAATGTAAGATGATAATGAAAATGCCTCTTTATTATTGAAATATGAAAGCAATAACAATTACACTATTGCCCTAGAGCACATCACTAACAAAGCCAAGTGAAAAAAACTAACCTCAAGGATGCTGAACAGGACCAAGCATCGTGACATGCTAACCAATCGAAACTAACCAACAAATAAAATCATAGTGACCAACAACGAAAGCACAAAAAAAAGTGGTCATAACTCAATATGCCAACTGTCAAAATGGAGACATCATCATAAACGAGAAAATAATTTGTAAGGTCCTTCCAACATGGAAGGTGTTGAACCTAAAGTCCAATAGATATGTGAGAACTCGACAGGAAAGCTCAAAGGTTGAACTACATTTTTCCTTGATCAAATGAGCAAATCATATATTATGGAAAAATGGGTAAATCAAAAGAAAATAAGTGGTAAGCCCTGTGAGGATGGATATAACGATAAAGATATCAAGGTCAAAATTTATGAGTATGGAATTGAAGATAGGTAGGTATGCAGGATCGACCATGTATGTCGAGAAGGCTGAATACCATGTGACTTCATGACCGTCAAAATCCTCTCCAAATGATCATACCACCATGTCGACGAATCAATCAAAAGAGGTGGTTATGGACTAGTATCAAATGGAAACATGAAACTGTTGAATAATCCCCAAATCACTAATATGATACTCTGATGTGATAAATGAATGTGATAAGCCTCCAAAAAATGAGTATGCTCAGTTCTAGAAATGAAAAGGTTTCAACATACTCCATGTAACTACTGATCCAAGTGCATTGTGTGGTTGAAAGAAATGGGTATGCCCCATTATAAGCTATCTCAAGTGGCTATGCTCTAAGAAAAATCAAAATCCAAGATCCATGGGACTCCAAGTTCAATGTCACAACATCAGCAATGACATCAACATCCAATGTTGCGACATCAACTTCCTGAGTCACAACATTAAAGCCAAGCTGAAACATTGAAAATACTAAATCCAATGTCGCGACATCGAAACTCAGTTTTGCAACATCAGATCAATGTCACGACATCAAAATTCCAAAGTCGCGATATTAGAACAAGGCTGTCAGAGTGATGACATCAAATTCCAATGTTGCGACATTGGCAACGACATTGAAAAAATAGAAAAATTCAACGACAACACCAAAATCATTGTCGCGAAATCACAACAGCAATGTCGCGACATTAGAGGGCTACTAGGGTAGACTTTTGGGCTTTTCGAAGTCAGTGTTTTTCACCTTGTTTTCAAGGCCCAATGATTAGGGCCTATAAATAGAAGCTCCTACAGTAGAGAGCACAACCTTCAACTAGTTTTGAGCTTTGGGAAGAGCTAAAGTATCTTTTGTATATATTTTTATTTTATTTTAGTTTTCTTTTCTTTTCTTTTTATTTTTATTCTAGATTTAGTTTTTCCTTCTTTTGAGATTAGAGTAGTCGATCCGAGCTAAAATGTGGAGCTGAGATAATTGAATATTGAGTTTCATTTATGTCTGAACTTAATTGGAATCTGGAAATTTTTCTAGAGAATCCAGTTTATGTTTGATTGTTATTTCAATGAATATGTTTCATCAACTAGTCATTGTAATTTGTGATCCAGTTATGAAAGGCTGAGCTCCCTCTAGGAAGGGATTTTGTGTTTTGATTATTGTTTGTAGTATTTAATGACAATATGGGAATTGAATCTTGGATTGATCCGATTAGTCTTTGCTCTTTGTAATGAGCTGTCGAATATCGGTGTTACGTACCCGAGAAGAGTTGTATTTGTGCTCACGATTCGGGATCCTTTGAGTGACATAGAGATGGACTACATGAGGTAAGGGTAGTGACTTAGGTATTCTGCAGTATCCTTGAACTAATGAACTTTGAGTGTCACTCTAGTGCATCAAAGGTGAAGTTCTAACCTCTGACTTCAAGGTTCCCTTTTGGGTGATAGCAGAAGTGTGTTCCCGAGGAATAAAGACCACTTGTTGAGAAATCAGTTTAATCCTTTGAGGTTTCATCTCAATCTAGTAGAATGATCTTGATCCCATGTTAGCTAAGATTCTAATCAACGAGAATGAGATTTTTATTTGAATTGATGGCTGAGATACAAATTGCATTGAAAAAGTCTTGTGCTACCCTTTCTATGGGGGCAAACAGTTTTTAGTCCTAAGAATTGGCTATGAATTATCGGTTTAGGAAAAATAACCAAATCTTAAAGAGGATAAAATCCTAAAAGTAGCTATTTAAACCCATTGACCTGGTTTAGGAATATGGTAAGCTAAATAGTGAAATGTGTAGTTTCATGAGGCATTCCAAGGCTACAATACCTTGCTCTTAGACAAATCCAGGATTCATGTCCTTCATTGTTATGTAATTAGGAACTTTGCAAATTGATAGTCTAAATATTGGTGCATTCCTAGTGTTATTTCTACTTAGTGAAATCTCCGATTTTACTAGATTAGATTTCCTTTTCCTTTTCATTAAAGAACAATTTATAAAAATTCTTACATTCAAGTTATTTTAGATAGTTCAAATCTTCAAATTAGAAGTTCAAATAGTGATGATCTGGAGTAGTAGGGGTAGTTGATCTTTAAATTTCTCATCAATCCCTGTGGGGATGATATCTAGACTTATAATCCACTTTATTACTTGTATAACATGTGCACTTGTAGTGATTTAGACCAAAACTATTTTTAACTACATAATATCATATACACAGTAGAAAACAACTTTTTACATCATATATTTTGGTCTTGACAAGTTTTTGTCGCCGCTGCTGGGGACTGAATAGTCTTTTTTGTATATGTGTTGAAAATTTGGTTGACCAAAATATGGAAGGGAAACAACTACAACTTAATAACATCTGGTTTGACTCTATTCAGCTTTATAGTGCTTGCCATCCTCAAGAACCTCCCTAAGTGCTCATTTGGATCCTTACTTAGGTGTCCATTAAATTGGTGTTGCTGAACCATGGTGATGAGTGTAGGCTTCAGCTCAAAGTTGTTTGCTTCTATGGTAGTTTGCCTGACTGTAGAGTACTCATCCTTGATTATAGGTCTTCAAAAGTCCTCTATTGTCCTCTACATCTAAGGTCTTTCTGCTACTATAACTGGCTCATTCTGATTAGTCTCTTCTTGCTCTGCCATAGCTACTGCTTCTACTACTCTCACCTTCTTCAAATTTGTCAGTGTTCTCTCTAGTTCATTGTCCAGTGGTAGCAGTTTAGCTTCTTTCCTTTTATGCATATACGAAGTGCCTGAAATAAGGATACATTGAAATCAAAGTGAGATCAATAGATAACTTGAATACATCATGATTAGCTCAATAGAAAGATCAATAGTTGAATCAACTACTGCCAATAAAAACTATTTTTGAAAATTTTTCTATAAATATTTTTGATAAAAGAAAACTGTCTAAACCAACAATTCTCATTTTGGTTGGAATATTGATCCTTAAACTCTACTTTAATCTCTGGGAACGGTGCCAAAAACTTGTTAAGACCAAAATATGTGATCAACCAAAATTTCAACCACGACTGCAAGAACTATTCGGTCCCGGTAACTAGCGTAGCTTGTTAAGACGAAATATGTGATGTAAAAAACTATTTTCTACTATGTATATGATATTATGTAGTTAATTGATAGTCTGAATATTGGTCCATTCCCAATGTTATTTCTACTCAGTGAAATCTATGATTTTACTATATTAAATTTCATTTTCCTTTTCATTAAAGAACAGTTTATAAAAATTCTTACATTCAAGTTATTTTAGATAGTTCAAATCTTCAAATTAGAAGTTCACATAGTGATGATCTGGAGTAGTAGGGGTAGTTGATCTTTAAATTTCTCATCAATCCCTATGGGGATGATATCTGGACTTATAATACACTTTATTACTTTTATAACCTATGCACTTGTAGTGATTTAGACAAAAACTAGTTTTAACTACATAATATCATATACACAACAAAAAATAGTTTTTTACATCACATATTTTGGTCTTAACAAGTTTTTGGCGCCGTTGTTGGGGACTGAATAGTATTTGGTAGCTGTGTTGAAAATTTGGTTGATCACATATTTTGGTCTTAACAAGTTTTTGGCCCCTTTGTTGGGGATTGAAGTAGAGTTTAAGGATCAATAGTCCAACCAAAAGAGAATTGTTGGTTTGGACATTTTTCTTTTATAAAAAATATTTATAGAATTTATTTTTAAAATGGTTTTAATTGGCAATAACTGATTCAACTACTGACCTTTCTATTAAGCTAATCATGATTTATTCAAGTTATCTACTGATCTCACTTTGATTTAGTGTATCATAATTTTAGGCGCCATTTTATGAAGGCTAGAAGCTTAAGCGCTACCCTTTGGACCTTTGAACTAGAGATAACACTTGAAATGCGGAATAAGGTGAGAGTAGCAGAGCAGTGGTATGGCGAGGAAGCGAGGAGACTAATCAGAATGAGCGATTCTGATGGTAGAAAGACATAGAGCGAGAGGACAATGGAGACTTTGAAGACCTATAACTAGTGATGAGAGTACTCTGATCAAACGGTAAAGCAAACAACTTTGAGTTGGAAACTACACTCATCACCATGGTTGTGACACCGGTTCTTGGACACCCAAGTGAGGATCCAAATGAGCACTTGGGGAGGTTCTTGAGGATGGAAAACACTTTGTAAAGCTGAATGGAGTCAGACCAGATGTTATTAAGTTGCAGTTGTTTCCCTTCCATATTTTAGTCAATCAAAATTTCAACACAGCTACCAAAGACTATTTAGTCCCCGACAGACAAAAAACTTGTTAAGACCAAAATATATGATGTAAAAAGCCGTTTTCTACTATGTATATGATATTATGTAGTTAAAACTAGTTTTGGTATAAATCACTGCAAGTGCATAGGTCATATAAGTAATAAAGTTGATTATAAGTCTAGATATCATCCCCACGGGGATTGATGAGAAATATAAGGATCAACTACCACTACTACTCCAGATCATCACTATTTGAACTTCTAATTTAAAGATTTGAACTATCTAAAGTAACTTGAATGTAAGAATTTATATAAACTGTTCTTTAATGAAAAGGAAAATGAAATATAATCTAGTAAAATCAGATATTTCACTGAGTAGAAATAACACAGGGAATGGACCAATATTCAGAATATCAATTTGCAAAGTTCCTAATTACATAATAGTGAAGGACATGAATCTTGGATTTGTTCAAGAGCAAGGTAGTGTAGCCTTGGAATGCCTCCTGACACTACATATTTCACTATTTAGCTTACCATATTCCTAAACCAGGTCAATGGGTTTAAATAGCTACTTTTAGGATTTGATCATCTTTAAGATTTGGTTATTTTTCCTAAACCAGTACTTCATAGCCATTTCTTAGGACTGAAAACTTCTTGCCCCCATAGACAAGGTAGCATAAGCCTTTTTCAATGCAATTGGTATCTCAACCATCAATTCAAATAAAAATCTCTTTCTCCTTGATTAGAATCTTAGCTAACAAGGGATCATGATCATTCTACTAAATTGAGATGAAACCTCAAAGGATTAAATTGATTTCTTAACAAGTGGCCCTTATTCCTTGGGAACACACTTTTGCTATCACCTAGAAGGGAACCTTGAAGTCGGAGGTTAGAACTTCACCTGTGATGCATGATGAGTACTAAACTCATATATTTTTTAGTCCATTTTTCTGACCATTTTTAGAGATTTATGATTCATTTTAATGTGGAATTATGGCATAATCACCAACTTTGTGTTTTGCAGGATTTGAATGAAAAAGAAACAATTCTAGTAAGAAAAGCAAAAAAATTGGCTAAGGTAGAAATGTCGCGACATAATTTCAAGGGAACCAGTAGATACTATGTCGTAACAAAGATAAAGTTGAACTCAAGTTAGAAGTGAAGAATGTCGCGACATTTCACAACTTTGTTGCAACACAAAATGAGAAGCATTAAAAGATAAATGTTGCAACAAAGAAGTGAATGTTGCAACATAATGGTGATCAGAAGACACAACTTTGTCGCAACAATGGATTTTTATGTCGCGACATTAATTGAGAAGTTCTTGAAGAAGAATGTCACGATATTGTTTTGCTCTGTCATGAAAAAGATCAAACAAATGGTACTAGAGTTTTGTCACGACAATCAAACCTATGTCGCGACATAAGGAGCTGAAAAGGAAAGAAAGAATGTCATGACAAAAGAAAACTATGTTGCGATAGAAAATGGCAGAGCAATGAGATAAGTCAAGACAAGTTGCTCGCGACAAAGGTTTTCATGTTGGGACAAACAATTCAGTGAATGACAAAGATCAAGGAAGGAAATATGTCGTGGTATAAAGTTCAGAGTTAGCATTGCAAGGCAACAAGAGTATGTAGAAACATAGAAGTTTTATGTCACGACAACAACAACAACATACGACTAAGAGAAACTCTATCGCGACATAGGAAATTATTGTCACAACAAAGGTTGAGAAGAACCACAGAAAGAATGTCACAACACAGTAATTTATGTCGCGACATAATGAAGAGTTGAAGGAAAAAATATTTTTCGCGTGACAAGTGGAGCTATGTATGAAATAAACCAGAAGAATCGCTAGAGGAACGAGAAGGCATTTGCGTATAGTCGAGCAGAGTAATTTATGTCGCGACATTTCAAAATAATGTCATTACATAAAACAAAGATGAAGGGTAAAAACTTCATGTATTGAAATGCATGTCGCGACAACGATGAAACTTGAGGAAGAAGGAAACTTTCACCATGACAAAACTTTTATATCATGACATATCATTACATTATTCAAGATCTGAGGCTGCAAAGGAAGTGTCGCAAATACAAGACACTTATGTCGCGACAATTATAAGACAATTTCAGTAGAACTCTGTCGCGACATTTTACAACTTTGTCGTGACATAATTTTAGAAAAAGGCACAGAAGGATGTCGCGACATAACACTGCAATCCACGAGAAAAAAAGGTGGAGGATAAACAAAACAATGTCGTGTTCATAATTTTTATGTATGGCCAGACGACTACCACTTGGGCAGTTTTGGGCATCCACAATGTCGACAACGAGTGTGGCCCATCATTTGAAAATCTATAAATAGAACCATCCAGGGCATTGTGTGGAGCTTCCTCCGAACCTGGAACTTCTAGGTAGCTAAAGACTCCTTTGTATATTTATTTTTATTTATTTTTTCTTTTCCATCAATTTAGTTTTAGTTTAGCTTTTTAGTTAATTTTTCTTTGAATTAAGTAGTGATCTGGTGCAAAGTTTCGAGTTGGGTTCATTGTAAAATTTTAGTTTTCATTACTATCTGATTTCAATGGAATTTGGAAATTTTTTGGAGTTCATTTATTTCAGTTTGATTGCAATTTCAGTGAATTTTCCTGATCAATTAATCATTGTATTCTGTAATCCAGTTTTGAAAGACTGAGCTCCCTCTGGTAATGGATCGATGTTAATTATTGTTTTCTGCACAATTTGAAAGAACATCATAGTTGGAAATCTTGAATTTATTTAATTGGTGTTGTTCTTGAATTTAATTGTTCCGAATATTAGTAGCGATATCAGAAAATGACGCTGTACTCACGATTTCAAGAGGCCCTCTGAGTGACACAGAGATGGAGATCCCTGAGTGTATGGACCAGTTACTTGGGGGTATGTTAGACTAATATTATGAAACTAATGAACTTTGAAAGACTATTTCGATAGATCACTAATTTACTCATGGTGTGAGAAATAGTTGGATGATGTATCAATTTAGTTTATCAGAGGTTTCTCCTATTTATGATGAAAGGATCGTGATCCGTGTTAGCAGAGATCTAATCAAGGAGATAGACAATTTTATCATATTCGAATGATGAGATACCAATTAGATTGGAGAAGGCATGCATTATCCTGTCTATAGGGGCCAAAATTCTTCAATCTTAAGACTTGGGTATGAAGTACTGAAAAGGAAAAATATCCAGTTCTTAGAAAGAGGATTATATCCTACAAGTAACTGATTAACCTCATATATCTGGAAGGAACATGGATCCCTAACCAGTGAAATGCATGGTGTATGGAGGAATCCAAACTATACTACCTTACATCTTTGACAAGTTCATATTTCAAACTGATGATTGAACTATGTATTAAAATGATGCAGAAATTGATAATTGTACACTGATCTATTTCCTAGTGTTAACTTCATTCAATGAACTTTCCAATCCAATTATTTTGAATTCTTTATATATATAGAGTCTTACTTTCCTTTAGTTTAAAACAAATCACTTTTAAACTTTGGAGTTCAAATAGTAAGGATCTTAAGTAGATAGGGTAATTGATATTTAGATTTTTCATCAATCCTCGTGGGAACAATATCTGGACTTAAATCCACTTTTATTACTTGTATTACCTGTACACTTGCAATCATCGAGACCAAACCCATTTTCAAATGAAGCCTTCTCATACAAGGAAAATAACATATTTTATATTTGGTCAATAACAAGTTTTTGACGCTATTGCCGGGGACTGAATAGTCTTTGGTAGCTAGGTTGAAGATTTTGTTGAACACATATTTTGGTCTTAACAATGCACCAAAGTGACACTCAGAGTTCATTAGTTCAAGGATATTAGTGCAATTTACCCCCAAGTCACTACTCCTTACTCTCAGGTATTCCATCTCTGTGTCACTCAAAGGGATCCTGGAAATCAGAGCACGGATACAGTTCTTTTTGGGTATAGAACATTGATATTCAAAATAGCTCATTACAAGAGAAGTACCAATTGGATCAATCCAGTATTCACTCCCACAAGTCATTAAATACTACAAACAATAATCAAAACACAAAATCCCTTCCTAGAGGGAGCTCAGCCTTCCATAACTGGATCACAAATGATAGTGACTAGTTGATAAAACAAATTCATTGAAATAGCAATCAAACTGAATAAACTGGATTCCAGAAAAATTTCAATTCTAATTAAGTTCACACATAAATGAAACTTAATATACAATTATCTCAGCTCGGATCGACTACTCTAATCTCAAAAGAAGGAAAAACTAAATATAGAATAAAAATAAAAATTAAATAAAATAAAAGAAAAATATATACAAAAGAGACTTTAGCTTTTCCCAAAGCTCAAAACTGGTTGAAGGTTGTGCACTCTAACCTAGGAGCTTCTATTTATAGGCCCCAATCATTGGGCCGTGAAAATGAGGCAAAAACACCGGCTTCAAAAATCCCAAAAGTCAGCCCTAATCGCCCTCTGATGTCCCGACATTGCTATTGTGATGTCACGACAATGATTTTGGTGTTATCGCTGAATTTCTCTATTTGTTCAATGTCGCAACTAATGTCGCGACATTGGAATTTGATGTCATCACTCTGACATCCCTGTTCTAATGTCGCGACTTTTGAATTTTGATGTTGCGACATTGATATATTGTTGCGACTTTGAGTTTCGATGTCGCGACATTGGATGTTGATGTTGCCGCGACATTGGACTTTTATGTTTTTCTCACTTCAGTCAATGTCGTAACATTGGTTTGATCTCACAACATTCATTGATTGATGTCGCGACATTCTTCACCCGATGTCGTGACATTCTAATTGGTATTCCACTTCTTTCATTTGACGTTGTGACATTTTTCATTTGATGTCGCGACATTGCCCATCTGATGTCGCTAGATTGAACTTGGTATTCTGCTACCTTCAATCAATGTCGCAACATTCTTTAGCCTATGTCGCGACATTGCATTTTTTCCTTTTTCTGCTTTTCTACTGATTTTTGCTTCTTTTCTTTAAATTCCTGCAAAACACAAATCTAGGTGAAGATTCCATAATTTTGCAATAAACTGAACTTTTAAGCCATATATTTACATGAAAAATGGGCTTAAAAATATATGAGTTTTAGACTCATCAATATCCCAATATGTGTCCTCATGTTATGATCTAACTCAACTCCAGGTAGTAAAGAATGGTCAACATGGTCTCAAAAACTACAAATCAAGGTGCTCTAAAAGAATGAATAAAGGGGCCATGTCTGCAAGAAAATCTCCTTAGTAGCTTGATAGGCGTATCTGTGATGTGCATTAAGAATATGCAATAAAATATATAATAAGAGCGCCTATTCTACGCAAATATACGCTTGTCAAGTAATACAATATACAAGATGTACAGAGATCGATCCCTAGGGAAAATGAGGATGCTAAGTACCAAAATTGGAATACTTCTCTCATATCCAAACTACCAATTGTAATATCAAAACAAAATTTAATCTAAACTAATGAAATCTAAATCTAATTAGTCGAATTATACAATAGGATACGAGATGATAGAAATCTAGGGTATTTGAGTGGGTTGGACAATCCTATTATATCTAAGGCCAAGTTCCCACTCTATTGTCCATAAGTACCCATCTAAGGCGATTCTTGCCTAAATTAATTATAAGCCTCTCTTGAGGTCAAATAATCTACCAACCAACACTAGGTTTCTTGCTTCTCAGCTCAACCCCAAGCATTAGAGATGCATTAAGATCAAAGAACCCTGAAAGCCTCTAATTGTGCTAATATCTCTATTATCTAATCAATTAGGTTGATTCATCTATGTCTAATTCCTCACTCACTTCTCAGATCTCATGAGAAACTACTCTCCATATTGAGGTTAGCTAGAAATCAATATGTAAATAGAATCCAAGCATGAATCAATAGATAGACAATAGAAATAAGAAAATCAACAATTAGATACAAGATTCATGTCCAAAACCCTAGACTACGAATTTAAAGCATAATATAGGTCTGATACATCACAAACTTATAATAAAACATGAGAGAAGAGAAAGAAGAAACTCTATGGATCAAAATGATGGTGAGTCTCCAATCTTCTTCCCCAAATCACAAGTTCTTCTCCCAAATCTTCAAGAAATGGCTCCAACCTCCTCTTTGGTCCCAAAGTGTGGACAAAGTCCGACTTCTTCGAACCCTAGCCGACTTCCTCTAAATTAAAAACCGAAAACTAGAAAAACTTAAACCTAACCTAAAGAAGGATCAAAATCTCTAGAGAGGAGAAACCCCAAAGGAGGACGTCCCTCTAGCCAATTTTGAACCCTAAATCCAAAAGAGGATTCTTATATTTATACACCTCGAAATTTGGGCTAAAATGGGCCCAAAAATAGAAAATAAATGTGGGTAGCATCGTGCGGTCACGACCTTAAAGGCTTACGGCCATTACTTTACCGAAATGAGGATTCCAAAATCTTCAGCAGGGAGCTTCACGGTCGCAATTGTGATGACTTATGATCACGACTTCACTGAGAGTAGGCTTCACAGTTAGTAGTAGGGCAGCTTCACGGTCGCGACCTTACTGAGGGACTTGATTCAAACCGTAAATGGTTGAGGTTGTGACCTCATCGAGAAACCTTATGCAAAGGGTGGCCTCTCTGCTGCACTGTTGCGACCTTGGCTATTTCAGGTCGTGACCGTGGTTGTTCCAAGTTGCGACCACGGGTCTCTTTTCAACCTATCTTCTTCATTTCTCGCCCGAATTGCTTGCTTTTCATCTCATTTTCTTTGCTTCTAAAAAATGCACAACTAGGGGGGGTTAGACATGAAAATAACTAAAAGGAGTGCTTAGTTAGCATCAAAATCATGATATATGCTATATTTTGCACTAAATAATGCTAACCTAAAGCATACCTAAAAAATACCCCCAAACTTAGTATTTTGCTTGTCCTCAAGCAAACCAATTACATATTTCCTTATTCAAAACTAACAAAAATGTTAAACATGAAATTGGGATAATATATGATAAGTTGCCTCAAGGATCTAACCTTTATACAACACAAAGAAAACTTCCAGATAGTGTTTTAAAAAATAATAATAATAATAGAATAACCATAAGTTGAATAATCTAAACCAAAGTTCTCAAGTGCGTGTGTGAAGTCTTCCCCTCTAGCTAAGTGCAGTTCGAATGGAATTAGTTGAGTATGAGTGGAATGGGATTTCTCACTCTTTGTTCATATCACTCTCTACTAATGTAGGTAAGACACAACTCTTAAGATCAAATAGGTCTTTACTAGTTTGTAATGTATGGCTTAGGTAAAGGTAGTTAAATAGGTCACTTAGGCTTTAGTTTACCCAAAACATGCACATTTTCCTTTTTCTCCACTTAACTGCTCATCCTTTAGTGTCTCACATTCTTTGCATTTGGCTTTCTAGCTCTCCCCCAAACTTAGCTCTTTTTGCATCTTTTCACCACATAGATTCTCCTTCAAACTTGCTTGATTCTCACCATTTTCACGATTTATGTCATCAGACCAAGTCTTTATTTCTTTCTCTTCTACCTCCAAGGTATGGAGTAGTGTAATGCTTGTCCTTTTTAAGCCTTCTACCTACCTCGTATAGTGAGCTTTAGGTTAGTAGCTCCAGATTTGAGATTGACCTTAAGTGCTTGGGTGGAACACCCCCAGAACACTTTACTCCGGTGGGAAGGCTCTGAATCCAGCGACTCCTCTTGTTTCATTCTTTCTTTTTCTTCTTTTTCTATTTTTTTATTTATTTTTCTACCCTCAACCTCTTTTTTTCTTTCCATTCATCACACATTCTCTTGACTAAGCAATTTCATCTTATGTGTTCCGCAGATATCACTGACACTCATGTTAGGGTAAACATAGGTTTTGATGAAGGGTATTCAATACAAAGGTTCAAGGGCTAATTCTTTGGCTTTCAAGACATAAAATGGTTAATAAGGCCCGATGTTGGGTGACATGGGTCTGATGCATAGCTTCAGGGTTAGCTAGAAAGGTTTAATCGGTCCAAGGATGACCTAAATCATTTCCTAATTATCGTGTTACTTAGGATTTCGCCTCGAGTGATAATTGAACAAGTTCTAGAGTCTTTAGAGATCAATTAGAATGATATTCACCTAATTCTTCTCTAAACCAAGAAAAATTGACTTTCAAGGGAAAATGACTTGTGGTCAAAGTGTTAAGAACTTTTGGGATAAGTCGACTACAGAGTCGAAACCATTATGCTTTAAGTTTAAATATCTCTCATTTTCTTCATGTGAAAGAATGTTTAATCATTATTAATCATAGACATCATAATTAATCCCAAAACAAGCTCAACCAAAAACAAAAACAACCTAAATTTAAAAAAATTAACCTAAAAACTGAAAACATAGGAAAGTAATTAAAACACACAACAACAAAAAGAAAACACTAAAACTAGGATAATTGAGTTGGAAAATTTTAAAATAATGGAAAATTCCCCCAATACTGCCAAACTTAAAATATGCATTGGCCTCAATGTATGAGATACTTAAGTTAAGAACATAGGACTCCCTTAGCTGATCGAGTACGATCATTGTGTTTGGGTGTGGTGGGTCTTGATGAAACTCCCTCAATAAAAATAAGTTTCAATGTCCTAAAAAATAAAAAACAAATAAACACTTAAAATAAGATCGACATGCAACACATACTAAAACTAAAATATATATATATAAAATAATAAATGGATAAAAATCCTTATTTTTTCCTTGGGGTGCCTCCTAGGAGCTGCTCCATTTTTCATGTCCAGCTAGACTCTACCAACTACGGAAATATTGGTTATTCTTGGCTCCATCATTCTCTAAGAGGCGATAATTGTGTTAAATCAGCAACTTGAGCACATAGTCTTCCAAGATCATTATTAATTTTATTTTGTTTGTTCATAATGGTGGCTTCCATTTCCTTAAACAATTGAATAGTGCACTCCTCCGCCTTGAGAATAGGGTCATCTTCTCATTTTTCAACTCTTCAGGCATCTCACCCCATGGAGCAATCTCCAAAATAGTCTTTACAACTTCATCATTTGTCTTTTCATGTTATTCCGAAGAAGCTGGCTCATCCTCAATTACAACTGAATCTTCTAATTCATTGGCCTCATTCTCCTCTCTTTGAGGCTTCTCAAGCTCTTTATTACTTCTTAAGGTGATATTCTCATTGTCGTTCAAGTTTTCTTCTTCTATATTCACCTCAAGGATGTTTGGCAAACTCTCATGTTGTTCTTCAAAGGACATTTCAACCATGTTCTTCCCCTCATTCATGTGTTTTGCCATTAGCTCTTTTATACTCATTCCCTTCTCTAATGGAGGTTGTTGTAGCTAAATTTCAAGTTGAGTTTAAGAAATGGTCCTTGGAGTCTTTTTCTCTTCCAAGCTCTCAAGTGGTATGGGCTGAATTTAAACATTAGTCCTTGTCTCTTCCATGAATAATTAGCCGTTGTACGTTGGGATGGCTGGATTCATCCTTTACTTTTGGTTGATTCCTCCTTTGAAGGTCATTACTCCTCCATGAATTGAGCTTGAGATGTTACTGACTCAGCTTGAACTCTTCTTAGTTTAGCCATGGTTACCTCTAGGTTAGACATTTCCTCTTCTGGAGGTTGACTCATTTCATATTTATCAAGAAACCAAGGCAACCCAACTTAAGAGTAGTACATTTAAGCCCTTGATCTTGAAAATTCAGCACGTGCCATGGCCAATTCAGCATGGCCTCTTTCCAATTCAGCCATAGTTTCTTGGAAGCGATCTTTTTAGACTTGTAGAGATTGGAGTAGTGTAGAAGCGTGTTCCATGAGAGGCTAGGGCAATGTTGCCAACCCGAATTATAATTGTTCCAATATGGGGTTCCTCTATACTGAACTTGAACCATGTGCATATGTGGGTTCTGCACTTGATTTGTCACTCTTTGATAATACTCATTGGCCATTTTCCTCATTCTTAGTTGTTGATTAAGGGAAGCCAATTTATTTGTCAACTCATTGAAAGAATCCATTGTGGTTTTTTACACGAGTTTGTAAAGAAACAAAAGTCTCAGCTCAAAAATCACAAAAATATATACATAATAAATGTTTGAGTGCAAGAAATTACTTAGTATTGATATTAGCATAAAAACACAACAATTTTCAGTGGCAGTGCAGAAACTTATTAAACGTATTTTTTATGTGTATTAAGAATATGCAATAAAATATGTAATAAAATGGTCTAATCTGCGCAAATATACATTTGTCTAGTAATACAATGTACAAGATGTACAGAGATCGATCCATAGGGAAAATGGGGATGCTAAGTACCAAATTTGGAATACTTCTCTAATATCCAAACTACCAATTGTAATGTCAAAACAAAATTTAATCTAAACTAATGAAATCTAAATCTAATCAATGGAGTATACAACTAGGAGATACCAAAATCTAGGGTATTTGGTGCAATTGGACAATCCTATTATATCTAGGACAAAGTTCCACTCTATTGTCTCATGAAAATGTCATTTAAGGCGATTCTTGCCTAATTTAATTATAAGCCTCTAGGGTCAAATGTCTACCCGACTAACCTTGGGTTTCTTCTTAGAAGCAGCCCCGATCTTTAGACAGCCATTAAGATCAAGAACCACAAAGCCTCCTTATTATTGCTAATATCTCTATTATCCAATCAATTAGGTTGGATATCTATGTCTAATTCCTCACTCAACCTCATATCTCGCGAAACTACTCTCCGTATTGAGGTCTTTAGAAATCAATATGTAAATAGCATCCAAGCATGAACCAATAAATAGACAATAGAAATAAGAAAATCAACAATTAGATACAAGATTCATGTCCAAAACCCTAGACTACAAATTTAAAGCATAATAGAGGTCTGATACATCACAAACTTATGATAAAACATGAGAAAAGAAAAAGAAGAAACTCTATGGATCAAAATGATGGTGAGTCTCCGATATTCTTCCCCAAATCGCAAGTTCTTCTCCCAAATCTTCAAGAAATGGCTCCAACCTTCTCTTTGGTCCCAAAGTACGGACAAAGTCCGACTTCTTCGAACCCTAGCCAACTTCCTCCAAATTAAAAACCAAAAACTAGAAAAACTTAAACCTAACCTAAAGAAGGATCAAAACTCTCTAGAGAGGAGGAACCCCAAATGAGGGCCTCCCTCTAGCCAATTTCAAACCTTAATCCAAAAGAAGAATGTTACGTTTATACACCTCGAAAATTAGGCGAAATGGGTTGAAATGGAAAATAAATGCTAGGCTAGGAGTCGTGGTCAAAGCCTTAAAGAACTACATTCGCAGCTTCACCCGAGTAGGATTATAAAATCTTCAGCAAGGAGCTTCACAGTCACGACCGTGATGAATTACGGTCGTGACTTCACCAAGAGCAGGTGATGAGTCTAAAACTCATCTAGTTTTAAGTCCATTTTTCATGTATAATTGAGACCTTAATGCCTATTTTAATGCAAAATTATGGAATCTTCACCAAAAGTATTGTTTTTAGGAAGAAGATCAAAAGAAATGAAACGAAGCGGTGAAAGACCAGAGAGCGGGAAGAGCAATTGTCACGGCATCTGAACAATTGTCTTTAACAAAAGGAAAATGGTAGAAGAATTGTCACAACATTCTAAATTTTGTCACGATAGAAACTGAGAAGAACTCTGAAAATACTTAAATCACATTGATGATAAGAAATTGTTCTGTGATCAATTAGAGAATGGAGTACTAGGCAGTATAACGGTGAGAAATTGTGTAACAACTTCAATTTTGTGCGACAATTAATTAGAGTTAATGCCTTTATGGAAAGACATTGTCATTAATGACGCCCTGCAAGTTGAAGACAAATGGGTTCAATTTTAGCTACTTTTTAATAACTGTCGCGATAACTTATCCAGTGGGCTTGCATTGAAATCCACAAATTCTGCCTAGAATTACGGCCGAGCAACAATTGGTATATTAATAGAAAGGGTAGAGACACGAAAGAAAAAAGGAAGAGCGACCTGAAACATAAGGAGATCAGAGACATGAAGTGAAGGCTTTAACATAATTTTTATTTTCTTTTTTCTTTTCATTTTAAATTAGAGTAATAGATCTGAGCTGGGATATTGAGCTTTGATCTTTGAATATCAAGCTCCATTACTGTTTGAACTTTATGAGAAGCGGAATACATTGTTTGAATTCTTCTTTCTTCATTTTCTTGATTACACTTTCAATGAATTTGTTTATCTGTTTAAGTGGAAACGATATGGCAATCGATGATGGAAGAATTTAAGCTCTCTAGGAAGGGATTGGTGATATGGTTGTTAAGTTTGCAAAATCTTAATGTAAGTTGTGGGTTGAAGATTGAATTTATCTAATTGGTATCATTCTTTAAGTGAGTTGTTCTAAGTATCAGTTTAGTATACCCATAAGAGCTGCTTTGAGATCTATTTTCTAGGACACCTTCTAGTGATAGCTGAAGGAAATTCCTAAGATCGAAGAGCAGTAGCTGAAGGGTATGTTAAATTGATACTCTTAGAACTAATATACATCAAATATCAATTTGATAAATCATATGCTCCGTTCTAACCTCTGACTTCAAGGTTCCCTCTAGGTGACATCAGAAGTGTGTTCCTGAGGCATAAGGATAACCTGGTGGAATATCAATTTAATATTTGAAGGTTTCATCTCAATTTTGTGGAATAATTTTGTTCCTGTCTTGGAATAATCTATTATGGTTGAAATTGTAGATTGAGGTACCAATTATATTGGAGAAGGCTTACTTATCCCTGTTTATGGGGACAAGTGTTGACGATTTTTAAATAGCTACGAGCCCAACTAAAATTAAACGACGGCGGCAAAACTTGTTGACCAATTTTCCGACACAGCTATTAAATACTAACTAAAGTTCCCGGTAATGGAACCAAAAACTTGTTGAGTGATTTTAGACAGCTACAGACTAACTAAAGTCCCAGACAAGCAATGCAAAAACTTGTAAGGACAGCGAATGATGTATTATATGAGAAATATGGTCAAGGGAGTGAATATGGTGATATTTCAAAAAACTGATTTGAAACAAAAGTAAGCATCTTAAAAAACTTAAATGAAAAGTATTACCAACAACTCATCCCTTTCATAAGTGCATAGAATTAAACACAAATGTCAGTGGACTCAGGAGTCGGGATATCGTACCCGTAAGGATTGGAGGTTCTCTCTGGTGAATTTGAGCACCCCCAGTACAAGATACCAACTATTTAGACGGCCAAATAGGATGTGAAATAAAATCAATTTAATTGAAATTAAAAAAAATGATTTAAAACTGATCCTAAAATCTACCAAACAAACAACTACTTAATTCTAAAATGTATGAAGGGAGGCACTAGGGATGGTGATAATCATTTAACAATCAATTTGCATTTCCTTGAAGGCGCAACATTTGTGAGTTGAATACTAAATTTGTCTAAGAGCAATGTAGTATAGTTTAGATTCCTCCACACACTATACATTTCACTAATTAGATAATCATGTTCCTTCCAGACACATTGGTCTAATCAGTTACTTGTAGGATATAATCATCTTTCTAAAAATTGGGTATTTTATTTCCGATTGCCACCCTTTTCTTAGGATTGAAGACTGCTTGCCCCCATAGACAAAATAATGCAAACCTTCTCCAATTTAATTGGTATCTCAGCCATAAAATTTAATAGAGTTCTCTCTCTTCTTGATTAGATCTATGCTAACACTGGTTTAAGGTCATTCTATTGGATTTTGGTGAGATGTCTAAACATTAAACGGATACATCATCTAATTTATACTCACACCATGAGTAAATTAGTGATTTATCAAAGTAATATTTCAAAGTTCATTAGTTCCATAATATTAGTCTAACATACCCCGAAGTTACTGCTCTTTACTCTTAGGAATCTCCATCTCTGTGTTACTTAGAAGGCCTCCTGGAAATCAAAGCAAGGATACAACTCTTTTCTAGGTATAAGCTACTAATATTAGAACTGACTAGTGAACAATACCAATTATATAAATTAGGTCTTCAGGCCACAAAATAATGAGAATGCGCCGTCGATATTCAACAAATCATCCTAAAGAGTGTTTAATGTTCCATTCTTGATTCAATCCGCCATGATCAAACATAGTAAGAAAAGTAAAGAAAAGAAGCCAAGAAACGAGTGAGAAAAAATCTAGATTTTAGTTTCAATATTTATTACGAATAATGTGAAATATGAATCTCGGATGTACAACATCGAAATCTCTTCAATACAAATAAAAAATCTACAATAAAACTACCACAAGATCTCCTAAAAATCAAAATCTGCAACAAAACTAAAAACTTGGCAGTTTAGAGAGAGAAACCCCATGAGTGGTGTTCTCCCACCTCCCCGTTGCCCTAAGAACCTAAAAACAAGTATTTATAGTCCTAAGGTGAAATGGGGTTGAAAACAGTCCAAAACATCAATTTTCGGGGCTTAAAAAAAAGGCCCAGCTTTTTGTCTTTGACTTTGTCTTGACAAAATTTGGGTTTGTCACGACAAAGTTCTATCCTTGCTTTCTCACGACAAAATCTGGGTTTGTCGCGACAGAGTTTTGTTTCTTGCTTTGTCGTGACAAAATCTGGGTTTGTCGTGACAAAGCTTTATTTTTGGCTTTGTCACGAAAAAATCTTGGTTTGTTGTGACAAAGTTTTGTTTATGGCTTTGTCGCGACAAAATCTAGGTTTGTTATGACAGAGTTTTGTTTTTGGCTTTGTTGCGACAAAATCTAGGTTTGTTGAGACAAAGCTTTGTTTCTGGCTTTATCGTGACAAAATCTGGGTTTGTCGCCAAATTTTTGTTTATGGATTTGTCGTGACAAAGTTTTCTTTATGGCTTTGTCGCAACAAAATCTGCTCAACGACTTGTTTTCTTCTCCAACTTGTTGATGACATGACTTCTTCGTTTGAACTCGGATTTAGGCGTGTGAGGTGTCGTTGGAAAGCTTGTTGAATGAAGAATAAAAAAAATTGGGAAATTTGAACTATTTGATGTTCCATATGGTACATAAAAATTCATCTTCTTGGTGGCGTGCTGTGATACACCCGGTTGACTCTTCTTTTGGATTTATATTGCTCGTTCTCTTGCCCGAATCACTTGCTTTCGCCGAAGTCTAAAAACCAGGATTTAGAGGAAATGTTATGTGTTTTACATGAATATGGATATAAAATGCTCAAATTAGCCTATGAAATGAACTCAAAACATAGATGAGTTTTACACTCATCAACAAGTTGACTTCAGTCCTAAGAATTGGTTGAATAGTACTGGTTTAGGAAATGCAACCAAGTCTTAGAGGGAATTTAATCCTACAAGTAGCCATTTAGACACATGTTGTCCTGGTTTAGGCTCATGGTTGTCTAAATTGTGAAATGTATAAGGGTTGAAGGTTTTCCAAGGCGTCTTATCATATATAAATGATCAAAGTTGAGCCATAATTTTGATGTTTTTTAACAAGCGCAAGCTAACATCCATATTAACTATCCCATTTCCAGTGTACTCAGTATTAGGGAAATCTCTAATTATTTTTAGTCTTGAACCTTCTTATAACTAAAGAAAAGAATACAAAAATACTGTTATGTTATTTTTTTATTTATTTAGTTTCCAATCCTAAAAACTGAAGTTTAAATAGTGATGATCTTGAGTAAAGGTTTAATTGCTTGATCTATGGTGCTTTCATGATCCCCTATGGTGCGATATGGACTTCGTCACTTTATTACTTTGATGACACATGCACTTGGTAAGAGAAACCAAATTGAATTTTTAATAGTAAAGAGTAGGAAAAGAATGACCATCAATTAGTCACACAACAAGTTTTTGAGGATTGTTATTGAGGACTCTAAACAAGTCTCAGGTCCAAACAACAATTTGGTATGACATTCATTCTCATAAACAAGTTTTTTGTGGCATTTCCAGGGATCAAAGAAAGGCATTCATAGATTAATATTTGAATCAAAAAGGAAATTTCTAATTTGAACACAATTTATTTTTATTTTTATTTTTAGAAAAATTGAAGCTGTAAATTCTATCAAGTGATCTGATAGTAGTTTTAGTGTGTTATTATTGTAGGTGAATATCTTATGTATAGGATACCTGAAGCTGAACTATTGCCACTTGACATTGAAATAGAAAAGACATTGAGGAACTTGAAGAAAGTGAGAGCAGCTGAGGTAGCAACTATGGCTGAACAAAGAGAATGTAATCAGAATATTCCTATAGTAGTAACAACAGGACCTCAACAGAGGCAAAGAACTACGAAAGATTTCTAAAGACCAGTAATTAGAGAAAAGTATTCTTCAGTAAGGCATCCCACCAATTGTGGAAAATAACTTTAAGTTGAAACCTACCTTGATCACCATGGTTCAGCAAAAATAGTTCACATGGCATCTTAGTGAAGATCCTAATGAACATTTGGGCATATTTCTAAAGGATGGCCAACACAATGAAAATGAATGGAGTGAACCCTGGTGTAATCAAGGTGCAATTATTTCCTTTTTCTCTGAGAGACATTGTTGTTAGATGGTTTGAATCACTACCATATGGGATAGTGAGGAACTAGGAAGGGCTAGTGGAAGCTTATCTGGGTAGATTTTTCCCTCATGCTATAACTTCTTAAAGGATAGGAGAAATCATTGCTTTCAAACAAAGAGGGGATGAATCACTTTTCAATGCCTGGGAAAGGTATAAGCAATTGTTAAGGAGGTGTCCTATGCATGGTTTAGAACAAATGACTCAAATGGACCCTTTTTATCATGGCATGAACTACTCTTCAAAAGGGAAAGTAGATGCAGCCCCTAGAGGTCAATTCAGAAGAAAGAGTGCTGAAGAAGCAACTCAACTGGTTGAGAAGTTAGCTAAGAGAATATAGAAAGCTCCATCTGAAGCTTCAGGGAACAGTAGTAGATATAAAACAGGGTGTGATAGAGTTGAACAAGATGACAACCATTGAAGCTGAATTGGATGCAATTATAACCATAATGAACAATCAAGAAAGAATAAGTCATTCAGTCAATGAAGTGGGAATTGTGGAAGGTGCTATGCAGAAAAATGTTGTTGATCAAGGACTTTCTCAAGAGGGTCCATACCAGGTGAGGAAGTTTAGTATTTGAATGGGAATAGAAGTTACAACTTCAAGCCCAATGGCAACCTACCAACCCACTACACACCAGCCCTGAGGAACCATGAGAACCTGTCTCATGGAGGTGGGAACCATCAAGGTCAAAGACCAAGTCAAAACTACCAATATAATTTTATCCCACCTAGATTCCAAGGACAACATCAAGGTATTCAAAGAGCAGATAATCAAGGACAGAAGAGATCTCAATCATTTGAAGAGCAGAGGTTGAGTTACATGGTAGAAAATAAAAGAATAATCAACTTGCGTAGTCTTCCAAGCAAACACAACTGTCTTTCAAGAAAATACAAATGCTTCTTTGAAAAAATTGGAGACTTAAGTAGGGCAGCTGGCCCAAACTTTGCAGAATCCGTCTAGAGATTCTTTCCCTAGTGATACTAAAAAGAATCAAAAAGATTGCATGGCCATCACAATGAGGAGTGGCAAGGAAGTGCAAGTCAGAAAAGAAGCTGAGAAAAGATAGAAAGTTGATGAAGCTGAAAGAAAAAGTCAAAATCAAGCAGGCAGTGAGAAGGAGCAACAAAAAACTAAGCATACAGATGAAAGTGAGATGTTGAAAGTGCAGATTGAATTGCAAGATGAAAAGGCAGTACCAAAGGAGGAGGAAGTCAAAATTTATGTTCCTTCAATAGCCTTTCCTCAGAGATTGAAGCAGACAAAATTGGATGACAAGTTTTCCAAATTTCTAAATATGTTTAGAAATTTGGAAATTAACATTCCTTTTGCTGAAGCATTAGCTCAAATGCCAAACTATGCTAAGTTCGTGAAAGATATAATCAGAAAAAAGAGGAAACTTGATGAAAAATGGGTGGTGAGCTTATCTGCAAACTGTAGTGCTATTATTCAGAAGAAGTTGCCACATAAAATGCAAGATCCTATAAGCTTTACTATCCCCTGCACAATTGGAAATCATGAATTTGGGAAGGCATTGTGTGACTCTGGTGCTAGTATCAATTTGATGCCTCTTTCAATAGTAAAAAGATTAATTTTGGGGGAGTTACCTTCCACTACATTATCTTTACAAATGGCAGGCAGGTCAATGACTCAACCAAAAGGTATTCTTGAGGTAGTACTTGTCAAAGTGGGAAAGTTTATTTTCCTAGTGGACTTTGTAGTGATTGATATGGAAGAAGAAAAGCAAGTGCCACTCCTATTAGGGAGACCATTCTTAGCTACTAGTGCAGCCTTGATAGATGTAAAGAAAGAAGAACTTACTCTGAGGGTTGGCACATAAGAAGTCCACTTCAACCTGAATTAAAGCTTGAAACAGCCTGATTTTGATTGAGCAGTGCCTGAGAATTGACAATGTAATTCCTGGTAGTGAAGAGATAAACAACAATGTTATGGATGAGGATTCATTAGAAGAATGCATGTTCAATTCAATGTACAATGAATACCTGGATAAAGAAGAGCTTAATGTAGAAGCTGAGATACTTGAAACTGTGTTGAGCTTGAGTGAAGAGAAGAATGATGATTTAAGGAGCAGTGAGGTGAAAGTGCAAGAGGCAGAAAAGAGCTCTTAAGGACTAATTCAGAAAGACTTGCCTAAGCGTCTGAAATATGCATTCCTTGGTGAAGAAAAGTCTAAACCAGTGATCATAGCAGCTGATTTGACTATAGAAAAAGAAAGAAGTTGTAGAGATTCTCAGAAAGCACAAAGAAGCTATAGCCTAGTCAGTTGAAGATTTGAAAGGGATCAACCCAACCATCTGCATGCATAAGATCCTTATGGAGGAAAATGCAAGGACCTCCATTGAACACCAAAGAAGGTT
Organism: Tetrastigma voinierianum; assembly: GCA_016808115.1. NCBI lineage: Eukaryota > Viridiplantae > Streptophyta > Magnoliopsida > Vitales > Vitaceae > Tetrastigma > Tetrastigma voinierianum. The sequence goes on along the minus strand of JAEQBH010001040.1, from coordinate 1,115,374 downwards.
GAACCCAGTAATGAAAGAAGTGGTGAGGAAGGAGGTTCTCAAATGGTTAAATGCTGGATTTTTTTATGCCATCTCAAGATAGCCCTTAGGTCAGCCCAATTCATGTGGTTCCCAAGAAGGGTGGATTTATAGTGATCAGGAATGAGAAGAATGAGATGATACCTACAATAACTGTAACAGGGTGGAGAGTCTACATAGATTACAGGAAACTAAACACTACCACTAGAAAGGATCACTATCCTTTACCATTTATTGATCAAATACTGGACAGATTGGCAGGGCACCGTCATTATTGCTTCTTGGATGGGTATTCTAGGTACAATCAGATAGCCATAGCTTTTGAGAATCAGGAGAAAACTACTTTTACATTTCCTTATGACACCTTTGCTTTTAGAAGGATGCCATTTAGACTATGTAATGCTCCTACCACATTTCAGAGGTGCATGATGTCTATGCTTTTAGACTTGGTAGAAGAAATTATGGAGATATTCATGGATGATTTTTCTGTCTATGTTTCAAGTTTTTGAGTATTTTTTGGAGAATTTATCATAATACTTCAGAGATGCAAAGACAAGAACCTGACTCTTAATTGAGAGAAATGCCATTTTATGGTGAAAAAGGGAATTGTTTTGGGGCATAAAATCTCTGCTGTAGGATTGGAGGTTGATCAAGCCAAAATTTCTGTGATTAAAACTTTGATGTTGATGAGTCAAAAAATTAATTGATTTTTAATCCATTTTTTTGACATGTGTTACAATATAATTGTTGATGTGATGCAGAAATATGAAACCTTATCAAATTTATGTTTCGTGTGTTTTACACAGACTCTGGTGACACAAAGAAAGATCCAAAAATATGACCAAGGTAGCTAGGTTGCGACAAAGGACTTAGCAAACCAGCATTTTTTAAGTCACGACTTGAGTGAGGATGTTGCTACAAGGTCGACAAAATTAAAGATTAAAATATGTCGCAACTAATTTGTCATATGTCGTGAGAGAAAACAATAAAGATTTAACAAAACTTGGTTGCGACAGAAAATTAAGGTCGCAACAAGAAGTGATATTGGGGCCAAGGGAAGGATGTTATGACAAGAAACGGGATGCGGAGAGAGAGAAAAAGCTTCAAAGAAGGATCTTGTCGCGACAACGTTGTGTATGTCGCGACATAGAAAGAAGACAACTCTAGTCGCGACAGAAAAACGATGTCGCGACATGGAATGATTGCGTCATAAACTGACCAAGTCTCAACAAAGGACGAGGTGGAGATATCATTTGAGGTCACGACGAAGACTTGAGGTTGCGATAAGAAAGGATTCTAGGCTAAACGAAAGCTGTTGCGAAAAGAGAAAAGTTGTTAGGACAGAGAAGGGGTTTCAAAGAAAGATCTTGTCGCTACACCGTTCTGTATGTCGCGACATCGAAAGAAGACAACTCTGGTCGCAACAGATAATTGATGTCACTATGAGGAATGGTTGCTTAATGAACTGGAAAGGTATCCACAAGAGAAATTGTTGTTGCGACAAAATACAAGCTGAAGACACCAGCAGAGGTCGCGACACTGATTTCATGTCGTAACATGAAAATAGGCTGAACAGTTAAAAGCATGTTGTAACTAAGTTTGAGCAACTGCGACAAGAGCAAAGGTGAGAAGGGCAACTATTCAGTCGTGACATACTTTCTAGGTCGCGACTAGAAATAGAAGCTAAATTGAGTAAAAACAGTTGTAACTGAGAAATGAGGTTGCGACAAGGTGGGAATTAAAAACGTATAGTCAAGTCGCGACCTACATTTTTGGTTGCGATAGAAAGTGCAACAAGGAAGGAAACGACCTGGTCGCAACCTAAATTACATGTCGTGACAAGGAACTAAACAGATCAGCAGGTTTGAGTCACAACCTGAATGAAGGCAGAAGATAAACAAATGATGTCACAACATAAAAAGGAAGCTTTGACCAGGAATCAAAGTGGATGGTAACAGAAATTGTGTCGCGACATGAAAACTAGGTCGCAATACAGAACTTAGTAAAGGGAATGACAACCAGGTTGCGACATGGAATTGAGGTCGCGACACAAATACTTGGAGACCAAAAAAAGTTGTCGCAACAAGAATCATAACTACTAGCAACTGAACTTGGTCACGACACAAAAATTCATGTCGCAACAACCAAATGAAGAAGCTACAAAGAACGATGTTGTGACAAAAGACATCAGGTCGTGACTCCCTACTGCCAAAAACAAAACAAAGAAGGTTGAGACAAGTAATTGAAGTCACGACAGACTTGCAAACTAAGTCGCAACAAGCTCCTTTAGGTCGTGACCTGAACAATGAGCAAGGCCATTTAATTTGGGGAAATTCACTTGAAGCCTTTGAATCAGGCCCAATTGCTGGAAATGTATAAATAGGTGTCTTTGCGTTAAGGAAGCAGCTCTTCCGGAACCCAGATCCTTGGGGGATTGAAGAACACTGACTTGTACATTTTTAGATTAGATTAGTTAGAATCGTTTGATTTTTTTTGTTGGATCTGAACCAGCAATCTGTTTTGAATTGTGAAGCTGGATCAAATCGTTCAATCTCTTTTCCAATTACTACCTAGAATTAATGATGTCTAGACAATTTCTGGAATTCAGTTCTTTCAATTTATTACAGTTACAATGGACGTTATTGATCAATACTCCATTATTGATTGTGATTCAGCTTTTAAGAAACACAGATTTTCCACCAATGGACCTCGTTGATTAGCTATGGGCCTTTTCTACATAAATTAGAAGAAATTTTCTGGATTTGGGATTTATTTGATTGATGTTGTTCTTGAATTGATTTGTTCCCAATAGTAGTATTGAATACCCTTTCAAAGACTATATCCTGCTCTAATTTCCGGGAGGCCCTCTGAGTGACACAGAGATGGAGATTCCTTAGAGCTTGGAACATTCAATTTGTGGGTATGTTAGACTACTATTAAAGAACTAAAAAGCTCTGAGAGTTCACTTCGATAAATTTTCAATTCACTCATAGTTGATGTTGAAGGGGATTATTTATCAATTTAAATAATCAGAGATTTCATCTTAATCTGATGGAAAGATCTTGATCCTGTGTTAGTTAAGATCTAATCAAGGAAAGGGAAAAATCCATCAGATCTAAAGGAGGAGTCATCAACCAATTTGTAGAGGTTATGCAATGGCCCAGACTTGGGGTGCAAGAAATCTGCAATCTTAAGAAATGGGTATGAAGTATTGAAAAAGAGAAATACCCATATCTTATAAAGAGTGTTCTGAATACAAGTAAGTGATTAGATCCATGTCTTTGAAAGAAGCAGGGACCTCTAATTAGTGAATTATGGAGAAATCCAAACTGCATTATTAGGCATCTTTGATAAATCCATATCCAAAATCAGGATTGAGAAAATCAATGGGTTATAATGCAGAAATTGGATGTTTCATAACAGTTCCTTATGAGTGTTCATTTCTAGCAGAGAACTGATTCAGTCTAGTTTATTTTATTTGTTTTAATTCAAATTTTATTTTAATTAGAGAATATAAAATAGGATTATCTTGTCTTTCAAATTCCAGTTTTCAAACCATTACAAGGAGGTGCAAATAGTGCGGATCTTGAATAGTTAGGGTATTTGATTTCAAAATTCTTGTCAATCTCTTAGGGAATGATATTCGACTATGATCCACCTTGACTACTAGAGGACTCCGTGCACTTATGCTTGTCTTATACTAAACCCATTTTATAATTCTTAACATAAGACCATATTCTAATTTTCAACCAACTAGCTCAAATTTTGGTCCTACTAGCTGTGGAATTGTAAGGCTTCAAAGAGAGGTGTTAAAATTGGAGGGTTTAGTCTACATTAATAGGACAAACAAGTTTTATGGCTATTGCTGGGATTGAAAGGATTTGACTAACTCAATATTCTGACAAAAGAGAGAAATGTTAATTTGTACATTTTTTTTCTTTTATTTTATAAAAGAAATTCACAAAAATACATAAAGAAGTACGCATAAGTTATCGATATTTAGAGGAGCTTAAAGGATATATGATTTTTAATACCACTAAGCTCTAATTAATCTTAATATGTTTCCATTTCTGGAAGTTATTTCATGCACAGGAAATCAGAATCAGATATGTTTCCCTTAGATACTGAATTTGAAAGAACATTGAGGAACTTAAGGAAGGTCAGAAGTGCAGAAATAAAAATTATGGCAGATGAAGGAATGGGTCAGACAATTGAACAAGACACAGTAGTGCAAAGGCCTCTGATGCAAGATACAATGGAGGATTTCTGGAGACTAGTTATTCAAGAAAAATATTCAGTAGTTAGACAACCTGCTATAGAGGCTAACAATTTTGATATGAAACCAGCACTAATCTCCATGGTGCAACAGAATCAATTTACAGGCCATCCTACTAAAGATCCTATTGAGCACATGGACAGATTCCTCAGGATGGCCAGCACAGTTAAACTAAACGATGTGAGACCAGAGGTGATCAAACTACATCTCTTTCCCTTTTCCTTGAGAGATGTTGCAGCCACATGGTATGAATCATTGCCATATGGCTCAGTTAATACATGGGAAGAGTTGGTGGAGGCTTACCTAGGCAGATTTTTCCCCCATCACTCACAACAGAAAGAAGAAGGGAGATCATTGTATTCAAACAGGGGGAGGATGAAAGCTTATATATTGCCTGGGAAAGGTACAAAAGGCTGTTGAAGAGGTGCCCTATGCATGGCATAGACCTGAAGACCCAAATGGATATTGCCTACCACTCCCTGAATGATACCTCTAAGGGTATCATAGATGCAACTTGTTGTGGGGCATTTAAGAGAAGAAGTGCAGAGGAAGCAAAGAAACTGATAGAAGACTTGGCCAAATGCAACATGAAAGCTCCATTTGAATCTTCAGGGAGCAACATCAGAATAAAGGGGACTAGGGTCATTGAGCTCAATAAAATGACTGCTATGGAAGCAAAACTTGATGCAATAATGCACAAGTTGGGGAATCAAGAGAAAAGAATGCACTATGCTCATGAAATTGGAGTAATGGGAAGAGATGGAATCAGAAAAAATGCTAAGGGACCAATTGATGAGGATCCCTATCAAGTTGAGGAGGCAAATTATTTGAATGAACAGAGAAGCTACCATTTCAAGCCTAACCCCAACTTGCCTACACACTACACACCAACACTGAGGGGCCATGAGAACTTCTCATATGGTGGAGGAGCATCACAGGGCCCAAGACATGGGCAAGGTTTTTAGCAAGGATATAATCCACCAAGGTTCCAGCAGCAGGAACAACAAGGAGGGAATAGAAATGAATATCAAGGTCAAAAGAAGACTCAGTCCTTTGAAGAACAAATGTTGCAATTCATGGGGGACAACAAAAAGCTGCTAAACCTCCATGAACAAAAATTTGTTAAGTTGGAAACTTTTAAATCCAACACACAAATTTTTCAAGAAAACATTAATGCTTCACTCAAGAACTCGAAACACAAGCCAAAATGGCCTTAACCTTGCAAAACAAAGTCTGTTGATGCTTTTCCTAATGACCACCTGCAAGAACTAAGAGATTGTATGGTAGTCCAGCTGAGGAGTGGCAAGGAATTGAGCAACAACAGAGCAGAAGAGAAAGAAAAGACTAAGCAAGAAGAAGAGAAAGAAACTAGAAGAGAGAATAGAAAGAGAAGTTTAGAGTTGATTGCAGAAACTAAGAATAAAGTGCAAACTGAGCAGCCTAGGAAAAACTGTGAACAACAACAAAAAGAAAAGGTTGAAGCCTACACACCTGCAGTTCCTTTCCCACAAAGACTTCAGAAGGAAAAGAATGAGCAACAATTTTCTAAATTCTTAGAAATGTTCAAGAAGATAGAAATTAACATTCCCTTTGCAGATGCTATAAATCAAATGAAAACTATGCCAAATTTCTAAAGGATATACTGAGCAAAAAGAAGAAAATTGTTGAGGAAGGAGTGGTGAACCTAACTGCAACATGTAGTGCAATTATTCAGAAGAGCCTACCAGCTAAGATGAAAAACCCTGGCAGTTTTACCATTCCCTGCACAATTAGGAAATATGAATTCAAGAAAGCCAGGTGACTCAGTGCCAAAGATCAACTTTATGCCCTTATTAGTGGTACAAAGGTTGAGTTTGGGGGAACTTACTCCAATAACAATTACACTGCAAATAATTGATAGGTCAATGGCACATCAAGGTAGGGAAATTCATCTTCCCTGTGGATTTTGTTGTCATGAAAATGGAAGAGGACACACAGGTTCCTCTGTTGTTGTGAAGACTTTCTAGCAACTCGGAGTTGCCTCATGGATCGATGTACGTAAGGGTGAGCTAACTCTAGAGTGGGAAATGAAGGCACTTCAACTCAGCAAAACTTAACACGCTGATGTTGATGAAGAAAATTGTATGGTTGTAGATAAAATTAGTCCCACGTTGAACTGAAACTCGATTCACATTCAGCATTCTATCAATGAAAATGAGATGAATTTCAGTATCTTAAGAGTGTTGATTATGAATTGTCGTATTCCAGCTTTGTACATGTAAACACTGCGGAGTTTGAATGAAAACGTAAAGAGAATCACAAAGCAAAGAAGAAAAGAAAGCAACTGAGCAAGAAACCAGTACATAAGGGTTTGTATTGAAAGAATTGCCTAGTCATCTGAAATATGCCTTCTTAGAACTAGAAAAGGCAAAACCAGTGATTATATCAGCTGCATTGACTGAGAATGAAGAACAGAAGCTGTTAAAAATTCTAAGGAAATACAAGGAAGCAGTTACTTGGTCAAATGAAGATCTCAAAGGTATCAGTCCTTCTATTTGCATGCACAAAATTCTGCTACAAGATAATGCCAAGACTTCAATTAAACACCAAAGAAGGCTGAATCCAGTAATGAAGGATGTTGTAAGGAAGGAAGTGCTGAAATGGTTAAATGCAGGTTTTATTTATGCAATATCAACATAAAATTTTTAGGTAAGCCTGGGCCTACGGGTTCCAAAGAAGGGTGGATTTGCTGTGATCAGGAATGAAAGGAATGAACTAATTTCTACAAGAACTGTGATAGGATGGAGGGTGTGCATAGATTACAGAAAGTTGAATACTGCAACCAGAAAGGATCATTTTCCCCTACCCTTCATTGATCAGATGTTGGATAGATTGGCAGGATTCCCTCACTTATGCTTTCTTGATAGATATTCTAGATATAACCAAATTTCTATTGCACCTGAGGACCAGGAGAAAACTACTTTCACATGCCCTTATGGTACTTTTGCTTTTAGAAGAATGCCATTTGCTATGCGTAATGCTCCTGCCACATTTCAAAGATGCATGATGTCTATGTTCTCAGATTTAGCAGAGGAGATTATGGAGATATTCATGGATGACTTCACAGTTTATGGATCCAGTTTTGAACATTGCCTACAAAATTTGGTTATAGTACTTCATAGGTGTCAGGACAAGACTTTAGCCTTAAATTGGGAAAAATGTCATTTTATGGTAACAGAAGCCATTGTCCTTGGGCACAAAATTTCTGCAACAGGGCTGGAAGTGGACCAAGCCAAAGTTTCCATCATAAAGACTCTTTTTCCACCTACAACAGTGAAGGGAATAAGAAGTTTCTTGGGACATGCTGGTTTTTATAGAAGATTTATCAGAGACTTTTCAAAAATTGCAAGACCATTGTGTAGACTATTGGAAAATGATACCAAGTTTAATTTTGATAAATCCTACCAATCTTCATTTGAAGAGATCAGATCCAGATTAGTTGAAGCTCCCATAATGGCCAAACCATACTGGAATAAGGAATTTAAGATTATGCGTGATGCTAGTGACTATGCAATGAGAGTTGTATTGGGACAGAAAGCTGACAAGATGTTTAGGGCCATATACTATGCCAGAAAAACCTTCAATGAAGCTCAAGAGAACTACTAAACTACTGAAAAAGAGATGTCACATGTGCATTTGTACGTGAAAAATTCAGGTCATACATATTGAGATCCCATGTCATCATCCATACTGATCATGCTGCAATTAAATATTTGATGACAAAGAAAGAAGCTAAGCCAAGACTGATTAGATGGGTATTGTTACTACAGGAATTTGATCTAGAGATCAAGGACAGGAAGGGTTGTGATAATGTGATAGTTGTTCACTTGTCAAGAATTGAAAAGACTATTGTAAAAGGAGAGGGAACATAATTAGTAGAAAACTTTCCAGATGAGCAGTTATTCTAGTTGTCATTCCAATCACCCTAGTATGCTGACATTGTAAATTTTCTAGCTTGTGGAGTTATGCCACCAGAATTCATCTACCAGCAAAGAAAGAAGTTAAGGACTCCATACAGATTTATATACGGGATGCACCCATCGTTATCAAAAGAGGAGCTGATATGATAATCCGGAGGTGTGTGCCAGAAAGTGAACAAGGAAAAATTTTATATGAATGTCATGCATCACCATATGGAGGACATTTTGCAGGAGACAAAACAGCCCATAAAATTCTCCAATCAAGTTTTTATTGGCCTACCATATTCAAAGATTGTTTTGGTGGGTAAATTTTTGTGATCAATGCCAAAGAATGTGAAGTATCAGCAGAAGACATGAAATGCCCCTACAAGGTATCTTTGTGGTGCAGATTTTTGATGTGTGGGGAATAGATTTCATGGGACCTTTTCCATCTTCATTTAGGAATCTGTACATACTCCTAGCTGTGGACTATGTATCCAAATGGGTGGAAGCAAAAGCTTGTCCTAAAAATGATGCTAATACAGTTGTGGGATTCTTATAGAGAAATATTTTGAGCATATTTAGGGCACCTAGAACTATCATAAGTGATGGAGGGAACCATTTTGCAAACAAGGTGTTTGAGAAACTCATGAACAGATATGGAATCAAACACATAATGAGTTTGGCTTACCATCCTCAAACAAATGGGCAAGTTGAAATTTCCAATAGGGAGATCAAGAAAATTCTTGAAAAGACTGTAAGTTCCAGCATAAGAGATTGGTCTCTAAAGCTTGATGATGTATTGTGGGCTTATAGAACTACATATAAAACTCCTATTGGAATGTCCCCATACAGAATTGTCTTTGGTAAACCCTGTCACCTCCTTCTTGAATTGGAATACAAAGCAATGTGGGCCATCAAGAAATTTAATTTTGATTTTAAGGCTAATAAGGAAGAAAGATTACTCCAACTGAATGAATTGGAAGAGCTGAGAAATGAAGCTTGTGATAATGCCGCGACTTACAAAGATAAAAACAAGAAATGGCATGATCGTAGTAATTTTGAAATAGGGAATTCTGAAAGGTGAGAATAGGTCCTCGCTTATTCATCTCCAGACTGAAACTGTTTCCAGGAAAGCTGAGATCAAAATGGAGTGGTCCTTATACAGTAATGGCAAGTACAACCTTTAGGATAGTGACATTGAAAACCAGTAAAGGAGAAGAATTCAAAATGAATGGTCAGAGATTAAAGCATTACCTTGGAGGGAAGATAATTGAAGACTAATTCCTAGTTCTGAGTTAAAGAAGAATTTTGCTAAGACAAGAGAATCATAGCAGCAAGTCCAGCTAAGGACTTAAAACGAAGCAGCTTCGTGGGAGGCAACCCATACAATACTTTATTTTATGTTTTATAGTCAATTAATGTGTTTAAATTTTTAAATTTTTAGTTAGACTTGTGTGTTGTTCTATTGTTTAAAATTTTTTAATGTTTTTGCAGGTCAGTGAGAGTATAACAGAAATGGAGTCTTCACTTATTGCTTCCAGTATGCACACAAGAACACAAGGGGAAGTATAATGCTCTCTGATTAATATTTTTTTTTTTTAGAGAATGCATGATTGAAGTTTAGAGGAATTGGATTTTCAATTCAAAATTGAATCTTATGCTTTGATGAGTTGATTTGTTGAACATGAGAATGATGAATTGGTCTTGTTTGAATTGAGTTTCTTGAATGTTATACATGTTTTACAAGTATGCATTGGGTAAATTGAGTCAAATCAAATGAGACTAGAAGTCGTAGAAAATAGGATAAAACTCTTTGTATGTGACTGGAAATTTTCTAGGTTACGACAAGGTCTCCGAATGATAACATGAGAACTAAGAAATTTCGTGTGTTGCAACACACAAAGCCTTAAGAACAAACCAAGGTCGCAACATTAATTCCTCGGTCGCAATGAAGATGTGTGAACCTAAACGAACGGGTGTGGACACAAAGTGGTCACGACAGTGAGAAATTCAGGGCTTACCGTGATCATTCCAAGAAAGAGAAGGGTATGTCGTGACATCAATTTTATTTTTCAAAACCACACTTGTAATCGTGACAAACCTAAGTAGGTCACAACTAGGATTGTTTAAATCATAGTAATTTTAGGTTTTAAACATTCTGTCTAAGGCGTCGCAACATTAAAAGAGGTACTTATTGTTAACAGTTAATGTTACGACTTAGACATTAATGTTACGACATTCCATAAAATAATGATATCATTGAGCCCATCAATAAGAAAAGGTTGAAGCTAAATAGCCATTTTCTTCCAAGACTTCAATCCAGGTGCATTCTCACCTAATCTTCCATTCTCTTTCTCTCTTTGAATATCAAAACCCTAGATTCCAGAGTCTTAAAAAACCAACTTCAAAACCTCAAGCCGATGGCGTAAAAACGCCAGAACCTTGTTCACCTGGAAAGGAGATGATGAATGAATATGCTCATGGGGAGGAAGAGGTTCACCTGGAACCTCAACCTGGGACAGTCATAACTAAAGAACCAAAAGCCCAGCCTGAAGCGGGAGAACTAGCTGAGGAAGGAAGGAAAGCAAAAAGACAGAGATCAGTGAGGCACAATGAAGAAGCAAAATCAGAAGGTGATAAGGACTTTGTCTCTGCTAAGGCTCATGCTTTATGGAACAAACTATTTGTTGATAAGGGTTTCATCAGCGAGAGGGGGTTTGGAAAGCTTATTTCCCATTTTCCGGATATAATAGAAAAGAAAGGTTAGGATTTCTTTCTGTAAGCACAAGGCGCCTGGCTTCACTGCTCTGGCAAGAGAATTTTAATCAAATATGGTGAAGATGAAGGAGGACTCTATATATGTACAAGGGGTATGGTTTCCTTTTGGGCACAAGAGAATTAATGAAATATTTCGCCAAGGAACCTAAACATTATTAAATTCAAGAAGTTGGTTGAAAAACTAGACCATGAGAAGATTATAAACATGTTAACAGCTGGAAAGGGAAAGTGGGAGGCAATGAAGAAGAACCCACACCAAGCCATAAACAGAGGATCTCTCACAGAGGAGGCAAAGGTTTGGTTCTATTTCATAGCATCAATTGTAATCCCAACTAAACACTTATGCTCTGTCAGGGAATAGGAAGCCATAGTTTTTATATGCAATCTTGAAGGGATATAAAATTAATATGGGAAGTCTGATCGAAGGCTCCATTAGGGGCTATCATCTAAGCAACAAAAGAGGACTAATTCCCCACCTAGCAACCATCACCAGATTATGCATCTTGGCTAGAGTGAAGGGATCATGGGAAGAAGAAGAAGTATGCCCGAGAGTCTCTCCTCTAACCCCGACCTGGCAGCCAAAAGTGGGCCAAGAAATGTTATAAGGGAATAATAGAGGTGGAAGCAGAGCCTACAGAAGAGAATGATAAAATGGAAATCGAAAATTTCCTAGACAAAGCTTCTCCAGCAGAAGAAGAGGAGGAAATGCAGTGTAGAATGAGCCCACTAAGTCATTCATACATTGATATGAAAGAAAATTTTCCTAAGCCTGCAGAGAGCTCCAAAAGAAATAAAGGAACTGCTGAAATAATGGAGATGTTAAAATCAATGAAGAAAGAAATGGAAGATAAAGAAAAGAAGTGGGAGAGACAGCAACAGATCAGAGAAGAATTCTTAGAGGCTGATCTTAAAAGAAAAGAATAACAATGAGAGCAAAATTTGAAGTAGAAAGAAGAAGAGTGGAAGGAAGAGATGGACAAAAAGAAGAAAGAACTGCTAGAAAAAATGAAGGCCAGCTTGGAAACCTTCTACAATAATCAATTCAACAAAGAGGCAGAATTACTAACATTTCTGAGGAAAAGAGAAGTTGAAATGGAAGGCAATATGTTAAAAAAGATAGAAGCCTTCAAGTATCTCTGTAAAGAGCAGTTGAAGAAGTTTGGTAAGCTGATGAAAGAAAGAGATAAGGAGTTGGAGGACAATGAAGTCTATAGGAGAAAATTTTGGCATGAGAGCCTAGATATGATCAATACTATTTGTCAAATATGATAAGTTGTTTATCTGAGTTAGAGAGCACAGTGAATAAAGTGGGCCAGAACCAAGATCATTTGATCACTCTTGTGGAGTTCACAAATGATCTATGCACCACTGGAAAATAAGAGCCCACTGACAAGAAAAGACCAGACATCACCTTCTCAAAATTTTCTCCCTGTTTGGCAAGGTTTGACATTGATCCTCCCAATATCATACCTACCAAATCTTATAAGAGAAGAAAGTGAATTCTCACAAATTCTTCTCTTTTCCCTTCTCTAATTTTTTTCTTTCTTCACCACACGTAAGCCCAAGATAGTTCATTGAAAGTGTCTTGTGATTTGTTCTTCTCGACCGAGCAAATTAGTTTTGTTGCTCTCAATAATGTTGCAATTAGAACATGTATGTTGTTGAACTGCTTAATTGGGATTGGGGTGATTAAAATGAGCTCGAGAAATGTGGGGAATTGTTTTTGGATGCATTGATCTGATTGAGTGAACTAGGTTGCTTGTGTTATTCTTTGTTTGTCTGAAAGGAATGATTATTGTATTAAAGCTTTTAATGGTGAATGGCATAACAACCACAAATAAAATCCAAACAATACTGTTATGGAAATTAGGGTAGGCTTATTTGAACTAAAATAAGAAGTTGCAGTTTTAGTTTGAATTAAGTTGAAAATGCAGAGTTGGGAAAAAGTACACAATTGAAATAACAAATAAGCTGCTTGAATCTGTGTGTAAACAGTTAAGTTAGTATAAATCTTGGAAAACAATACACATGGTCAAGTAAGTCCTTAATAATTTGAGAAAGATTAGGGACATCTTCTGGGGTGATTCACAGTCAATAATACAAAGTCCTAGAACTTGTTAGATTATTAGTCGAGGCGAAATCCTAGGCAAAAACAATTAACAAGAAATTATAGATGCCATCTTTGGAAGTTTGAACCTTTTCAAGCCTACCCTCATTATATGCAGATTCATACACTCTAGTTCCATACTGAGCTGTGCCTGGCTTCAATACACAGCAATTAGAAACCAAGATCCCCTCCTTTAATCTAATCCTGCAACAAAGAACCCTAAATTGCCTAGTTTTCAAGACAAAAACTGTAAGATGCAGAAGGGAACAAGTTTAGGGGAATATATTTCTTTTGGATTGCAAGGAAGGATGAGGCAAAACCAATTGAAAGACTAGAGAGGGAGAGAAAGAAGTAAAAAAGGGAATAATTTTTGTCTTGTGGACTATCTCTCTTGAACAATTAAGTTCTTAGAGGTGTTTCAACACCTAGTGCCCTAATGCCAACTGGTATGGGAATTGCTAACCCAAAGTTCTCTAAGAGTGATAGAAAGCCTAATAAGACAAAACATTGCACTATTCCTAAATCTTTAACAGAAAAAGGGAGACAAAAGAGTTCTAGTTAAAGGAACTAGACTGATAAGTTTGAAGGTGGCAATCAAAGAGACCACAATATGCAAGAAGATGCACCAAAACCAAGTTTGGGGGAATTATTAAAGTTTACATCGGTAGGAGGGAAAAGGATGAAAGAGAAGGGCAATTATGCAGATGGAAAGAATGGAATCTGGGTAATTTACAGCCTAAATTTTCCAATTATCTACCCTATTACCTAAGCCTAACATTTCAAGCTTAAAAGTCCTCATTGATCTTGAAGGTTGGATTTGCCTACATTACTAGAGATAAATATGAAAAACAAGCAAATGGGACTTTGACTAATTTTCCAAGGAGAATCCCAAAAGATTAACTAATCTAACCAGGAGAAAAGGAAAGAAGACCAACACACGCCCATAGAACAAGATCAATTGATTGAACTATTTACAGTAAAGAATTCATCAGTTTATTTGTGATTCGTGCCACAGTAGGGGTGTCGGAATCAACAATATTTATATCCTAAATTTCTACTATCAGAGTCGTTTTACCGCGAAGATAGCTACTAGGTTGAACTCGTGGATGGGTTTTTTGCACAAATGATTTGGTGCGGAGTTCAAAATGAGAATCTAATTTGAGATTTTTAAGGTTTGATGAAAAACAGGGGAGTTGATGCTTTGTAAACTGAAATAAAATAAGAAAATGTAAAATGTAACCCTCAAGTGCTCCGCCACCGATTTAAAAGGTTTTAAGGCAACCAACATGTCCCCGGGTATTTTTTTCCTCACGTTGGGGAGGATGACATATAGTCATTTCCCGAACCGGATCTTCATTTAGCTTTAAAACCTAAACCCTATGATTTTCCCTTTTGAAACATAGCATTTAAATGGGCATAAATGTCCCTAAATAGTGAAAACATCTCAAAACCCTACCCCACAATAATTCACAGGAGACAATCTGACCAGGGCATCGCCGATCGAGAACAGCATCCACCGAACCCAAAAAGCTTGCCAAATACACATTAAAGAGAGTATGCTTAAGAGATTTTAACCTATGGTGAGAAGGTGAACGTGAACAACCATAAATGCATGCGTGTGTCAGGAACCGTGGAGTTACCCCACACTTAGCCAACAAACTCTCCCTTCAAAGATAAGAGGTTCAGTCTAGCCATCCTCCTCGAGTTGTCATCCTCAGAGGAGTGTTTGGTAGCCGAGAAAAGGAGAGAAAAGGAAAGAAAATGGGAGAAAAGAGGAAGCAGCGGCGAAGCTGCCTCCCGCTCACTGTATTACCGACATGAAGTGAAGTGAGTTGATTGTTTGTACAAACTGAGACTTATATATGCTCAGAGTCAAGGGAAATTACAAAAGCAACCAAAATCATATGCACATAAGGGCAAAATAGGAAACTAAAATTTGTAACAAAAGACGGCGTCAAAAGCATGGGAACAAAGCCGCCGGAGGAACAAGGTTTCGCAGGATGCAGCGCTCGCAGGATGCACGTTGCTCGCAGAAAGCCTTCCCCGTAGTCTCTCTAATTTCTTATGTTTTATGCTATTCTTCCTCCGGGTCTTTGATCTGGCAATGCCGAAGGCTTGACTCAATACTCGTGCTTGACGACTCAACAATTTTGGTACACAATGCGAAATCGTGAAAATTTGCCACAAAATGTGATCAATAGAATAGTAGGGACCTTAATGTGCAAATCGGGTTAATTAGAATGATTAGTACACTGATTAGTGCCCAAAATGTGCTATTTTGAACTCTATTTTTAATAGGTTTTGAGCACATTTTATTAACTAATTGTTATAATTAACCCAATTGACATGTTCGGGTCCCTATTGCATTTCTAATTGCATTCCGAGGCTGTTTTTGTAGTTTTTTGCCAGAATCGAGGCCAAATTTAGTGTCAATCCAATCATACCAAAGTCGGGTTGATTTACTCAATTTCCTATGGTCTCATATCAATTTCAAAGAAGTCGAATGAAGAATTTCAAAGGTGAAGAAAATTGAAGAAAAATACCAAGGAAGAGTCGCAGGATGCTGAAAGAAGAAACCGCAGGATTATTGTGTGAAATTTAAAGAATTTTATACGCTTTTTCGCTATCATAGCGAAGTTATCAAGATGAAGTAAAACTCGTATCTCTCGCTTATGCACAATTCCGCTGTTAGCGAATTTCACTAGCTAGCGAAAAATTACTGCTCCTAAGGAATTTTTTGTTTTCATTATTTCCTTGCATTTTTCGCTATATACAAAATCATCATGCATACGAAATTCCCGCCCCGTGTTTTTGATAGTCAGATTCAAAACGACCTCGCTTTTGGTTTATTTACCATTTTTTCCCTATTGTAATTACATATTTTAGGCATTTTTGGTATTTCACACATCTTGTATGGCTATATAAGCCAACTTATAGATTTTTGTAACCCTAACTTTAATCTTTCAGTACATACGCAGCTTTTCTCTTTAGGTTTACAGTTTTCTCTCTTCTCTCTCCTCTTTCTCTCACTTTCGGTGCCAAAACACCCTCCAAGGATGACAACCCTGAGGATGAGCGGCTATAACCCTTTCCTCCTTGAAGTGGAAGGTAGCTGGGGGAAGGATCTGCAGGCTGCTGGTTGTTCCCCTGTTTTTCACGCAGCAGGTTTTGTCATTTTGGTTCCCAAATTTTCAACTCTAGGTTTAAAGCTTGATGTACTTTCTTTGACAATACTTGGCAAGCTTTAGGTTTAGTGTATTCTAGCTTTCAGATACACTAAGTCATCCATTAGTTGCTATTTACAGCCACTGAGGTAGGTTAAGGGGTTAGATTTTCAACGCAAGTGCATCCACTTTGATCACTTGCAATCTTAGGCTCAAGTGGATTCTTAGTTTTAGGATCCATTGAGACTCATTAGTTACCTCACTAATCATTGTAGGATGAGTCAAGATAGATTTTCACTCGTAGGAACCTTAAATGCTAAATAAATGCTTTCTACCAAAAGGAAATTATTAGGGGTTTAGTTTTTAAAAAGTTAATAAAGATCTGCCCAAATGACGATATGTCATCCTCCCCAACGCGAGAAATAGACCCCGAACCCCGCTACCATAGGAATCCAACCCCAGTGACCCAATGCTTCAAGGAGTTCTATTTTACATTTTAGTTTATTTCTTTTCAGTTTGCAAACCACCAACCCACTGTTTTTACCCAAACCTTAAAAATCCAAATTTAATTCACCAATTTTGACTTCACTCAAATCATTTGTACGAAGAAAACCCATCCCCGTGTTCGACCCTAGACCACTATACTGGCAAAGAGCTGACTGAGGCAGGAGGAACTTAGGAATATAAATTTTGTTGATTTCGCATCACCCTACCGTGGCACGAATCATACACAAAAAGCACTCAAAACCTATAATAAATAGGGCTCAAAATAGCACTTTTTGGGCACTAATCAATTTGTAATAGAGGTTGAAACTATTCCTTTTTCTTAGTTGAAAACTGAAGTTTGAAATAATATTGCAACTTACTTATTTCAAGTCAATTGGTGGAATAAGAAAATATTATGGTATAGAACAAAAAAATGTCCTTAAAAATAAAGTTCAATTGTTTGAGGACAAACAAATCTTTCGTTTCTTTGCTTAGGGACAAGAAAAATTTTAAGTTTAGAGGAATTTGATGAGTAAAAAAACTCATTGATTTTTAATCCATTTTTCTAACCTATGTTACAATATAATTGATGATTTTATGCAGAAATATGGAAACCTTCCCACCATGTTTTGGTGCTTTGGCGTAAGACTTGGCAAACATAAGAAGATCCGTAAAAATACAGATCAAGGTAGCTAGTTACACAAACTTGAGGTCGCGGACAAAGGACTTAGAAAACCAACAGTTTTTAAGTAACAACTTGAGTGAGGATAAGCGTCAGCAAGGTCAAAAAGGTATTTAAAATATGTCAGAACTCATCATTAAGGTCGTGAGAGAAACACGAAGATTTAACAAAACTTGGTTGCGATAAGAAGTGATATTGGGGCCAAGGGAAGGACGTTGTGACAAGAAACGGGATGCGGAGAGAGATAAAAAGCTTCAAAGAAGGATCTTTGTCGCGATTAACGTTATGCCATTACGTAGCGAAGACAGCTCGTCATGAGAAAAACGATTATGTCGCGGATACAAATGATAGCTTCATAAACTGACCAAGTCTCGACAAAGGATTTTCAAGTTGTGACATGATGACGGGGTAGAGATATCATTCGAGGTCGTGATGAAGACTTGAGGTCGCGACAAGAAAGGATTCTAGACCAAAAGAAAGTTGTTATGACAAGAGAAAAGTTGTTGGGACGAAGAAGGGGTTTCAAAGAAAGATCTTGTCGCAACACCGTTTTGTATGTCGCGACATCGAAGGAAGACAACTCTGGTCGCAATAGATAATTGATGTCATGATGAGGAATGGTTGCTTAATGAATTGGAAAGGTCTCCACAAGGGAAATTTCTGTTCCGACAAAATACAAGCTGAAGACACCAGTTGAGGTTGCGACACTGATTTCATGTTACGACATGAAAATAGGCTGAACAGTTAAAAGCATGTTGCAACAAAGTTTGAGAAACTACGACAAGAGCAAAGGTGAGAAGGGAAACCATCCAATCACGACATACTTTCTAGGTCGCAACCAGTAATAAAGTCGCAACACAAAACTTAGTAAAGGGAAGGACAACCAAGTCGCGACATGGAATTGAGGTCGCGAGACAAATACTTGGAGACAAAAAAAAAATTATTGCAACAAGAATCAAAACTACTGGCAACTGAACTTGGTCACGACACAAAAATTCATGTCGCGACAACCAAATGAAGAAGCTACAAAGAATGATGTTGTGATAGAAGACATCAGGTCGCGACTCCCTACTGCCAAAAACAAAACATAGAAGGTTGCAACAAGTAATTGAAGTCACGACAACCTTCGCAAGCTCATGACTACAAACTTAGTCGTGACAAGCTCCTTTAGGTCGCTTCCTGAACAATGAGCTGAGCCATTTAATTTTGGGAAATCCACTTGAAGCCTTCAAATCAGGACCAATTGTTGGAAATGTATAAATAGGTGTCTTTGCGTCAAGAGGAAGCATCTCTTCCAGAACCTAGATCCTTGGGGGATTGAAGAAGACTGACTTGTATATTTTTAGATTAGATTAGTTAGAATCGTTTGATTTTTTTTGTTTCTAGATTTGAACCAGCAATCTATTTTGAATTGTGAAGCTGGATCAAATCATTCAATCTCTTTTCCAATTACTAACTGGAATTAATGAAGTTTAGACAATTTCTAGAATTCAGTTCTTTCAGTTTATTACAGTTACAGTGGACGTTCTTGATCAATACTCCATTATTGATTGTGATTTAGTTTTGAGAAGCACAGCTTCCACTGAATGGACCTGTTGATTAGTTATAGTCTTTTCTACATAAATTAGAAGGAATTTCCTAGATTTGGGATTTATTTTATTGATGTTATTGATTTGTTCCCAATAGTAGTATTGAATACCCTTTCAAAGACTGTATCCTGCTCTGATTTTCGAGAGGCCCTCTGAGTGACATAGAGATGGAGATTCCTAAGAGCATGGAACATTCAATTTGTGGGTATGTTAGACTACTATTGAAGAACTAAAAGGCTCTGAGAGTTCACTTCGATAAATTTTCAATTCACTTACAATATGTCAGGGGATTATTTATCAATTTAAATAACCAGAGATTTCACCTTCATCTGATGGAAATATCTTAATCCTGTGTTAGTTGAGATCTAATCAAGGAAAGGGAAAAATCCATCAGATTTAAAGGAGGAGTCATCAACCAATTTGTAGAGGTTCTGCAATGGCCCAGACTTGGGGTGCAAGAAATATGCAATCTTAAGAAATGGGTATGAAGTATTGAAAAAGAAAAATACCCATATCTTATAAAGAATGTTCTAAATGCAAGTAACTAATTAGATCCATGTCTTTGAAAGAAGCAGGGACCTCTAATTAGTGAATTATGGAGAAATCCAAACTTCATTATTATGCATCTTTGACAAATCCAGATCCAAAATCAGGATTGAGAAAATCAATGGGTTATAATGCAAATCGTCGTTTACGCCAGCCTTATTAAGGTTCATTTCAGCGTGAACCGATTCAAATTAAATATTTTATTTGTTTTAATTGAAATTTTATTTTAATTAGAGAATATAAAATAGGATTATCTTGTTCCTTCAAATTCCACAAAAACCATTACAAGGGAGGTGCAAATAGTGGATCTTGAATAGTTAGGGTAGTTGATTCAAAATTTCACACCTCGAGGGAATGGCTATCTCGACTCGTAATCCACTTTGAATACTACTTGTATAGACTGCGTACTTACAAGAGTCTTAGACTAAACTCATTTTATAATTTCCAGAATATGACCATTTTCTAATTTTCAAACAACTAGCTCAAATTTTGGTCCCACTACAGGGGAATTGTAAGGCTCCAATAGAGATGTTAAAATTGAGTGGTTTAGTTTATACATTAACAGACAAACAAATGCCACCAACTACTATTAAAGGAAATCATAAGTTTTCTAGGTCATGCTAAGTTCTATAGGAAATTCATTAAAGATTTCTCCAAAATAGCATACCACTATACAGGCTGCTGGAAAAAGATGCAAAGTTTAATTTTGATAGTGGATGTAAGTCAACCTTTGAAGACATAAAAGCCATATTGATAATGGCCCTTGTCATAAGAACACTAGATTGGAGCAAGGACTTTGAAATTATGTGTGATGCTAGTGATTTTGCTATGGGAGCAGTTTTGAGGCAGAGATCAGAAAAAAATTTCAAAGCTATATATTATGAGAGAAAGACCTTTAATGAAGCTCAAGAGAACTATTTAACTATAGAAAAGGAAATGCTAGCAATGGTTTTTGCATGTGAAAAGTTTAAATCATACATTTTGGGATCTCATGTCATTGTGCATACAGATTATGCAGCAATTAAATACCTAATGACAAATAAAGATGCCAAGCCAAGACTGATCAGATGGGTTCTATTGTTGCAAGAATTTGATATTGAGATCAAGGACAAGAAGGGTAGTGATAATGTGATAGTTGATCACTTATCAAGAATAGAAAAGGTTGTTGAAAAAAAAACTAAAGTTGAAGAAAATTTTCATGATGAGTAGTTGTTTCAAGTAAAAATTCAATTGCCTTGGTATGTTGATTTAATCAATTACTTAGTTTGTGGTATTATGCCACAAGAATTCAATGATCACCAAAATAAGAAGTTAAGGCATGAAGCAAGATTCTAAATATGGGATGACCCACTTCTTTTTAGAAGGGGTGTAGATCATATTGTTAGAAGGTGTATACCTGAGACTAAGCAAGCTGAGATTCTGGACAAATGTTATTCAGCATAGCATGGAGGTCACTTTGTAGGGCAAAGAACAGCTCAGAAAATCCTCCAATCTGGTTTTTACTGGCCAACTTTATTCAAGGACAGCTTTGAATGAGTTAGTCAGTGTGACAGATGTTATAGAATGGGCAACATCAATAAAAGAGATGAAATGCCTCTACAAGGAATCCTGGTTATGCAAATTTTTTATGTCTAGGGAATGGATTTCATGGGACCCTTTCCTACATCATTTGGGAATATATACATTCTTCTTGTTGTGGATTATGTATCCAAATGGGTAGAAACTATAGCATGTCCAAGAAATGATGCTAATGTAGTTGTTGGATTTATCCAAAGGAATATGCTAAACAGATATGGAGCTCCAAGAACTATCATTAGTAATTAGGGGAGTCATTTTGCTAACAAATTGTTTGCAAAACTCATGAGCAGATATGGTGTGAGACATGCTATGGGATTGGCTAATCACCCTTAATCAAATGGACAAGCTGAAGTGTCCAATAGAGAAATCAAGAATATACTTGAGAAGACAGTTAATACAAGCAGGAAAGATTGGTCATTGAAGCTAGATGATGCATTATTGATTAGTGCTCAAAAAGTGCAATTTTGAACCCTATATTAGATAGGTTTTGAGTACTTTTTGATCATTAATCATGTCATATATCCCAATTGAAGTGGGTGTTCAAGCTAATCTTGCGAACACTCAGTGTCAATTTGAGGGTGTTTTTGGTTGTTTGCAGGACTCAGACATTCAACTTCAACTCAATGCAATGATCGATCAGCGAGGTCGAAGTTTAGTCTCGCCCATCAACAAGCCCAAAATCAATGGAAAACAAAGGAAAAAGTGGAGGAAATGAGATGCGCTGAAGATGTGACGAGAGGCATGCAGGAACAAGAAATAGAATTTTCGCAACTCGTTTTCGCAATCAATTCGCATCCTAGCGACTTCGCAACCGCCAAGAAACAGCCGCAATCTCACGAAAAATTGCGAAATTCAGCCAACTTGCACTGCATTTGCGAATCTGCTTCACCGAAAATTTCGCTAGCTTAGCGAACTTCTTAGCTAGCGTAAATCTAACCTTGCCAAATTCGCTAAAGTTTTGCCACTGGGCTAAGCCATTGCCAAATTGGGCTAACCCTTGCCAAATTCGCTAATTAGCTAAATTCTCACTTCTAGCGAATTATGTGCCTCACATGCTTTGTAATTAATGGAACCGCTTCCAAATCCCAATATTACTCTTTGTCCAATAATCTCACTTAAGCGATAGGGTTTTTTGGTAGTTTCATACTTTGAGGAGGCCTATAAATACCCCTTATGTTTTGTAATAAAAGAGGAGGATAAGGAATAAAAGTTTTTGGTGATTTGTAAGTTATTTTCTTTACCGCTTTTTTGTAATAAAGTTTTTTTTAGGTCTTGCTTTTATTTCTTTCTCTCTTCTCTCTCTTTCCTTTCTTTCACTTCCCGGCCGCTAAACACACCTCTCGAGGATGACAACTCAAGAGATGTTGGCTAAGCCTCCTTCCTTTGAAGAGGAAGGAAGCAGCTTTGCGGTGGGGGTTAAGCATGTTGTCCTCTTGTACTAAAAGTCACGGTAGTGTATTTATGGCCCTTATTTTCAAAATTCGCTTGCATAACATGGGATGTTATTGTCTTGGCCAATACTCTCCATGCTTTAGATCCAAAGGCTTAAGGACGTGCACCGTGGCTCTTGCATGGTCCTTACTCGCCTCTCAGGTAGCATTTACATGTTAGGCTCTTTCAAATTAGGTTAAATAACATTGACTTTATTGTTTTGGCCAATACTTCCATACTTTAGGGTTCAAGTGCTCGGGTGAGAGACACTGGTGGATTCTTTTAGATGGTCTTCTTACTAGCCTTAGAAAATGATAAAGGAATGTTGTGGTTTTAAACAAAAGGCCATAACTGCATCCCGTGTTGACTCATAGGAGGATAAACCCGAGGACATGTGTTTGCCCTAGCTTGTCAAGTTGGTGACCTAAATCTTCAAAGTTTAATTTCTTCACTTTAAATTTCAGTTTTTACCATTCGCTTTTGCAATTTCCGGGCGAACCATTTACACTTTTGACAATAAACTAAAAAGTCCAAATAGAAAGCCTTACCTTCATGCCCTAATGCAAACCATTTCAGGATGAAAACCCATCCCCGTGTTCGGACCCTAGATTCACTATACCGCAGTAGCTTGACTCACGGCAGAGGAACTTAGGTATATTTAAATATTGCTGATTCAAACAAATTACCGTGGCACGACCAAATGATGCCAAGTGTTTCGGGATGGTGCCAAACTACTTATGGTAAGAAGAGTACTTAGATCCACATCACAAGTGAAGGTAACCTTTACCTCTTTGCAACTCCGCTGCGTGAATCGCGCTTGTTTCACTTTGGCAAGAATCGCACGTTTTACGCTTTTCATTCAAACATTTTTATTGTCGTTAGTTAATTTTAATTCCAGGTTGTCTGTTGCTCTTGTTGTCTCTTTAATTGTGTAACAACTGTGTATGCAACAGTGGGATAGAGACACATCAGGTAGATTGTATAGGATAAGTACACAACTTGACCTAGCTAGTGAAGTCAGTGTGCAAACTGATACCATGGATCCCATACCTGAGGAACAACAAAGTCAACCAGGAACCCCTATGAATCCAAATGCATATAGAACCATGAGGGATCACATCCACCCTCCTAGAGTTAGTGCCCCATCCTGTATCATTCCTCCTGCTGAAGATGTAGCAGTGAGGCCTTATTTGGTACCCCTACTTCCCACATACCATGGTATGGAAAATGAAAATCCATACACCTGAGTTAAGGGATTTTGAGGAGGTTTGCACTACCTTCAAGGAAGTTGTACGATGGACACGGATTCGCTGAAGCCAGTTGCATTTCCATTGACTCTAAAGGACAGCAAGATATGGCTCAACCTATCGAGGTGCCTGTAACCATAAGAAATTACCAGCCGCAGGCTGAATTCTGAAAAGTTCTTCGCTCACAAGACCAATAATTTGAAAAGGCAAATTTATACCTTGCGTACCGGGATGGTGAGAAGTTTTACCAGTGTTGGGAGAGGTTTATGGAAACCATCAGTGCATGCCCACATCATGGGTTTGACACATGGATGTTGGTGAACCACTTCTATGGTGGTATGTCTCCTGCCATGAGGCAGCTCTTGGAAACCATGTGTGGTGGAGACTTTTTGAGCAAACATCCTGATGAAGCCATGGATTTCTTAAATTACGTGGCTGAAACTTCTAAGGGTTGGGATGAACTTAACCCTAGAGAAACTGATAGGATGAGACCACCAGTCAACCAAACCAGAGGGATGTATGCACTGCCTGAAGACATAGAAATGAGAGCTAGGATTTCCACCCTAGCCAGGAAGGTAGAGGAGCTTGAAGGCAAACAGCTCCAAGAGGTGCATGCAAAGGATCGAAAATTCAGACATAGCCTAATCTCGCACTACTCCAACCCCCGCACACCCAACAGAACAAAGGTCCTATGGCTCCCGCAAAGGAAGGATTTGATGTCAGAATGTGCACACACTGCAGGACAATACAAGCCACAAGAATCTAATGCTCCATATGGTAATACCTACAATTCCAATTGGAGGAATCACCCTAATCTGCAGATGGAGACCCAACCCCCCGCGCATGCACTTCAGCCACAAACCCATTGTTTTCCTCACATCACAAACACAACCAACATCCTTCTCCAAGAGAACAAGCTATATTGAATTTGAGAAGGTGGTAGGCAACTTTGTTGAGGAACAAAAGGAATTAATGCAACTCGGCACAAAGAATTGATATCGTAGGAGAACACATTGAATAAAAAAATTTGATAACCTGCGCATCCACTACAAACATTAACAAGTCGCTAGAGGGACAAGAGAAAGGGAGGTTTCCATCAAACGCTCCAAATCCTAAAGGAATTCATGAGGTAGGATCATCTAACAATTCGTATCGGATGAGGTTAAGGCCATAATCACCCTGAGAAGTGGAAAAGAGGTTGATCAGCCTATGCCAAAACCTGTTGAAGAACCTAGGCAAGGAGAAGAATTGAAACCTGAGCATATCCTCCTAGAGGAAGATTCAATGAAATACCGTATACCACCCCATTTCACAAGCAATTTAGAGGTAAGAAGAAGGCATCTCAACAAGCAAAGATTCCCGAGGTTTTAAGGCAAGTGAAGGTTAACATAGCCTTACTAGACCTAATCAAACAAGTTCCCGCTTATGCAAAATTTTCAAAGATCTTTGCACAATCAAGAAGAGACAGTATCGAGAAGAAAGCATTTCACTGAACATGCAAGGCATAATTCAAAGCAAAATACCACAAATACAAAGATCCCGGTTCTCCCACAATACTACCAATATCGTGGAATCGCATAAATAAGGCATTGCTAGATTTAGGAGCCGCGGTGAATCTTATGCCATTTTCAGATACGCTAGCTAGGCTTGGGTGAGCTTAAACCTACCCTAATCACACTCTCATCAGTCATAGATCGCGAAAACTCCTAAGGGATAGTTGAGGATGTCCTAGCTAAGATAGAAGCAAATTCCTACTACCCAAGATTTCGCGGGTACTCGACACTGAACCAATTGTTAGTGAACCCAATCATGTGCCAATCATCTTAGGGAAGACCATTTCGCCACCGCCAATGCAATCAATACTTCCTAATGGAGTCATGCACTAACTTTTGCAACATGACCATGGAGTTGGACATCTTCATTTGAACAACAAACATGAAGCTGCTGTGAAATTGAAAAATCAAAATTCGATGAAATTGTTTCAAATGATCAATGCGTGAAAACACAAGGTCTCAGGAAATGCAAGGAGTAACCTCGAGATGAAGGAGAATTGGTCTTGCCAACAACACCAATTGCAAGCCAATTGCTCGAATCTACAACCATTCCAGAGGAACAGTTCAACTTATGGCCACCCAACATCATGAGCGGGCCAGCCATCACATGGGTTGAGGATCATCCTCCTTGACCCCTGAGATTACGAACTCAACCGGTTCTGTTTTCAAAAAACCGGATCGCACTCACAAATTCTTAATTTTTGTCTTATATTAGTTAATTCTCGTTAGTCTAGCCAATTTTTCAAAAATTTTTAACTTAGCAATTTTTCCTTTCAATATAATTTAGTTTGTATATGAAAATAGTATGTTTTAAATATTAATCATAGTATTATAGTAAATTTGCTAACAATAATTTTTTAGTTATATTATTATTTAATTTTAGTAATTAACGAAGTTTTTGAATGCGTAAAGACCATCTCGGGCAGAAATTGATTGGCTTAGCGAAAATTGGTGGAGAGACTCCTTCTACTAACATACCGCGCTTATAAACCGGGGAGGGGTCAGCCACATACCATTTCACATTCTCCCTCCCGCCGTGCCCCGAGCTCCCACCGCCGTGCCTCCGGAAGCCCCACCGCCGCCGTGCCCCGTTCGCCGCAGCAGCCCGGTGCTTCAGCCCCCCGCATCGAGCCCTCCAGCCTTCATCACCCGCCGTGACCAGTCACTGCATCAGCCTCGAGCAAAGAGCCGAGCCCCACAAATATCCCGCCCGAGCCGTGGAGCGAGCCCTCACCACTGCCGCTGCACAGCCCTCACCTCCGCCCTCGAGTCATTACTCGTGCCTCTCTGCCTGCTTTAAAGGAGCCCTACATCTGTCTCATCAGTATTTCTAAGCCTTCGCATCGCCCGGTCCATTTCGGCCTCGGCCACGAGCCCCCGGTTTGGATAGTTTGGTTCAAGAAATTGAGACGACACCTTCACTCTCAACGCACGGCCTCGCGATCAGAGGCCCATGTTCGAGGGACACCCCATTCCGGGGAATGCTGATCTACGTAGCCGACCATTTCGGGGCCAGAGTCGTTTCTAATGACGCTCCTGGATCGACACACGACCCCAGATACCGGGGAGTCGACGATTGATCGAGAGGTATTCGCTCCCATTTATGACTCCGAGACGCTTACCACCCGAGAGTGGTCCGGCAGTTCTACCACTCCATGACCTCTCGGGATGCAGATGGTTCACTAGAGATCCATTTCGTGGATAGATGACTCACGAGGTGTACTGTACCCACGGTTATTTCAAATAGCCTTGAGATTGCGCGATACCGCCACAAGAATGCCGAGGGTTACGTAGATCGGGGCTCCAATTCCTCCGCCTGCCAGAGCGATGGTCTCGAGACCGGCCGGATGCTACAAATTGGTCCAATCTTATCGGAGGCAGCCCGCCTCATATGCTGATCATCGACCATCCGCTGCGCACTGGCTATTCCCTCCGCAGCATTATGCGCAGGAGGGGCTCATTCCTGGGAGGCATCAGACCGGATCTCGGCAATTTCCTGGGCGAAGCCCATCCGAAATGGTGATGACTCTCCACTCTTACGCTCAAAAGAAGGTCCATAGGAGAGACCTCACACGAGCAGAGAGCATACCACTTCTTATACCGAGGCTTCTTTCCTATGTTCTCGAAAGGCATGGGATTTCAGAGGAGCCCGATAGAGATGCGAGATGTATGCCTACACGTAGTGAGCAAAGGACCTGCCATGACTATGTCTGCTCCATTTCCATATACGCCGCCGAGACCAGAGGAGAGGGTACCGATCGTGAGGCTGATGATCACCATGCGTATGATATGCCCAAGCCCCGAGCCCGAGGTACGTAGGCCTCCCACTTATTTCATCGTTTCACTCCATCTCTCCACCCACTACTACCGGCAGCTCCTGGCGCATACTCCCGGCCTTCATATTCAAGACACCGCCACCTGAGTATACACATGTCGCCGAGGGAGATGGCTGAGTGATGGATGCGACCGCACACTGCGCCACTCAGAAATAAAGATGCAAAGACATGACCGTAGATTTGCTCGAGCCGAGGCCACTTGGGACGCTAAGAATTCCATGCTTCACTGCATCACGACCCACCCGGGTCTTCCTCATGATCCTACCCCGGAGAGGAGCTCACCACCATGCAAATTTCATTGATATCCTCGGGCAAGAAATAAGAAGAAGTTTCACCACCACCACCACAAAGAAGAGGTGGAGTAGGGTCTCTTTGATTTATGTATAGTTTCACTTTATCAACTCGCCACTAATTTTGATTATGATTTTTCAGATAGCCATAGTAGGCAAGTGATATGTTTTTGTGTAGCCTCGTTATGCATGTATTGCCATTTTTGGCTATATCGTGCCATCGTATTATATATATATATATATATATATATATATATATATATATATATATATATATATATATATATATATATATATATATATATATCTACTTTTTGCATATTGTGTTTATCAGGTCCCTATGTACAAGTATGTGTTTTTCTTTCAAACTACATAATTAAATTGCTTCAAATTGAACAATTGAATTGCTTCAAATTGAACAATTGAATTGCTTTAAATTGGATAATTGAATCATCATATTTGTCACCTATATGCTAGAACAAATGCCATGCTTGAAACAATTTGTGTTCAGTCACTGTTCCAGCATGTTCAACTTGGAAATTTCCCCCTTTATGCTATGTCACACACTGCACTTCAGATTGTTCAATAGGTTGTAAATTTGTATGCCTCCTTCCACTTTGCAAAGCCGGCCTTAGTATGTCGACAACCTAGAATAGGCTCTGAAAGCTACCAACAATCAAGACCAACAAGCCGTTTTCCAAAAAGGAAAAGAAAAAGAAAAAGAAAAGAAGAAAAGAAGAATAAAATCGTGAAGTTTGCTTTGAACCCGAGCACGTCCGAGGGGTGTATGGCGAAAGCCTTTGAAACCCGATGCCCTAAGCCTTCACTGTCGGGAGTCATCGATTTCAGGTTCGCTACTAGTGGATGTGCAGAATTTAAATAATTGTAGGTGCTTGATTTTCGAAGTCAGTTGAAGTCCGGGGTGAAGCCTTTAGAGTTAGTGGTCTTGATCCTTTGGCTTGATGCCCTAAACCTTAATTGGTTGGGAGTCGCTTGTGGACCCTGCATGGACTTTGGTGAAGTCGGATTTTTAAGCATTGCATCCTACAATATAATTGAGAAAGCAAGAGAAGTGTAACCAGCCCTATCTTAATTGTTCAACAGTTTAAGGCCATGTCAATGCTAGGTTGGGGGAAACAAATTTTGCATTTTATTGACTCAATCTAGATACAAATGAACCATTAGACTTAGGAAAATCCAAGTTGAAAATCATGGAAACAAAGGTTGTTCTAAAATTGTTCTCTTATGGATTTTATTCTTGTATATAGGTTTTCAAATGTTGATTTCAATTGTTCACTTTAAAGTAATGTTAGTTTGTATATAAGTACAATAACCTTTTGAAACACAACCTTTTGAAAAATCACCATATGCATCTCAATCTTATTTTGCATTGCAAAGGGACTAGCAATGCTTTGGTTGGGGTGTGTGATTAGTGCTCAAAAGTGCAATTTTGAACCCTATATTAGATAGGTTTTGAGTACTTTTGATCATTAATCATGTCATATATCCCACTGAAGTGTTCAAGTCATCTTAGTAACACTTATGTCAATTTGAGGGTGTTTTTGGTTGTTTTGTAGACTTTTGTACACATTTGGACTTCAACCTCAATGCAAATGATCGATCATGAGGTTGGAAGTTTAGTCTCAGCCATCAACAAGCCCAAAAATCAATGGAAAAACAAAGGAAAAGTGGAGGAAATGAGATGCAGTTGAAGACAGGACGAGGCATGCAGAACAAAGAAAATAGAGTTTTCGCAACTGTTTCCGCACCTCCAATTAATCCTAGCGAATTTTCAGAACAGCCGCAATCTCGCCAAAATTGCGAAATTGCCAGCCAACTTGCGACCGCATTTGCGAATTCGCTTCTCACTGAAAATTTTCGCTAGCTTAGCGAAATTTCGCTAGCTAGCGAAATTCCAACCTTGCCAAATTCGCTAAAGCCTTGCCAATTTCGCTAAGCCATTGCCAAATTCGCTAACCCTTGCCAAATTCGCTAATTAGCGAAATTCTCACCTCTAGCGAAATTTGCAGGCCTCACATGTTTTTGTAATTATAATGCAACCGCCTTCCAAACTTGGTTTATTACTCTTTTGTCCAATAACTTAGCCTAGTTATTAGGGTTTTTGGTAGTTTCATACTTTGAGGAGGCCTATAAATACCCCTCATGTTTTGTAATAAAAGGAGAGGAGGATAGAAGGGAATAAAAGTTTTTGGTGATTTGTAAGTTATTTTCTTTTACTGCTTTTGTAAATAAAGTTTTTTTTAGGTCTTGCTTTTATTTCTTTCTTCTCTCTCTTCTTTCTCTCTTCTTTCTTTCACTTTCCCGGCTGCCAAACACACCTCTCGAGGATGACAACTCAAGAGATATTAAGCCTCCTTCCTTCAAGAGAAGGAAGCTAGCTGGTGGTGGGTTACATGTTGTCTCTTGTACTGGGTAAAGTCACGGGTAGTGTATTTATGGCCCTTATTTTCAAAAATTCGGGCTTGCAACATGGGATGTTATTGTCTTACACATCATGCGTGCTTTAGATCCAAAGGTTAGCGACAAAATTGTGGCTCTTGGGATGGTCCTTACTATCTTCCTCGATAGCATTTACATGTTAGGGTTCTTCAAATTAGGGTTAAACAACATTGACTTTTATTGTTTTGGCCAATACTCTCCATACTTTAGGGTTCGCTCTGGGTGAGAGATGCGCTGTGGATTTCCTTAGATGGTCTTTACTAGCCTTAGAAAAATGATAAAGGAATGTTAGGGTTTAAATGTGTAGGCCATAACTGCATCCTGTGTTGACTCACATAGGAGGATAAAACCTGAGGACATGTGTTTGCCCTAGCTTGTCAAGTTGGTGACCTAAATCTTCAAAGTTTAATTTCTTCACTTTAAATTTCAGTTTTTACCATTTCCAGTTTTTGCAATTTCCAGTTTAAACCATTTGGCGCCGACACAAATCCGCAAAGTCCAAATAGAAAGCCTTACCTTCATGCCCTAATGCAAACCATTTAGATGAAACCCATCCCCTGCAGTAGTTCGACCTTAGATTCACTATACGGCAAAGAGCTTGACTACAAGAATAGAGGAACCAGTATATAAATATTGTTGGATTCGGGCCAGCCTACTGCGGGCACCGAATCAATTAATATATGCATATAGGATTGCTTTATAAATCCCACAATTCTCTCTTATAACTGCTTTTGAAAAAGCTTGGTCATCTACCCCTTGAACTTGAGCATAAAGCTATATGGGCAATTAAGAATGTGAACTTAGATTTCCAAGAAGCTAAAGAAAAGAGATTACTCCAATTGAATGAATTGGAAGAGCTGAGGAATGAAGCTTATGATAGTGCTAGAATTTACAAGGACATAACCCAAAGGTGGCATGATAAAAAAATTCTTAGAAAATAGTTTAAAGTAGGAGAGTCGGTCTTACTATAGAACTCAAGATTCAGGTTGTTTCAAGGAAAGCTGAAGTCAAGATGGAGTGGTCCTTTTATAGTAATCTCAATCACACCATTTGGGGTAGTAACATTGAAATGAAAGTTAGGAAGTGAATTTAAGGTGAATGGTCAAAGACAAAAGCACTACATGTGAGGAATTCTGAATGAAGAACACTAGTGAAACAGAGCAGTGAAGAAGAAATTGAAGAGTTCCTATCCGATGAAGCTTTTGAACTAATGGTAAAGAAGATTCTACATAAGGGTTTTTATTGGTGAAAGAGGGTTCAAGAAATTCATCTCACCATTCATGGAACTGATTGAGAAAAGAGGTTAGGAAACCATTTGTGAGCACAAGCCACTTGGGCGTGCTGCATTACTGAGAGAATTCTACTACAACATGGTGGATAGAAAGGGAACTCGATGTTATGTGAGTGGAAAGTGGGTCTTATTCAATAAAGACGAAATAAACCAACTGCTAAAGATAGTCAAATTGAAAGATGGAGAAAAATTCAAGAAGATGAGAGAGAATCCAGACTTTCAGAAGATTTGTGAAGTTCTAACTACTGGAAAAGGGGAATGGAAGGGACACACGAAGACTCCCTATTAATCTATAGCAAGAGGCTCACTAACTGAGGAAGCCAACGTTTGGTTTTACTTCCTCGGTTCAATTTTGATGCCTTCCAAGCCACTTGAGCATAGTAAGGCAAGATGAAGCGGTTCTATTGTATGCCATTCTGAAGGGCTACAAGATCAATCTGGGGAAGTTGATTGAAAAATCCATTCTCGATTATCAGAGCAGTAACTTCTGAGGTCACTTGCCTAACCTAGCAATAATAACTTATCTATGCATAAAGAGATGAGTGACATTCAATAGAGATGAAGAAGAAAGATGCCCTAAAACCCCTCCACTCGCCCTCACAAAACCTCCAGTAGTAAAAGGAAAGGGAAACTAAAATAAGCTAAAGAGGGAGGAACGAACATTGAGAAGAATGCACAAGCTCTAGTTTTGAGAACATAAAATATAAGAGAAGCAGGGTAGGGTAGTGCCAACCTTGATTGAAGCCTATCAAGAAAAGCAACCTGAAAGCCCAAGGCAACATAGCCACAACAATTCTGAATTGATGGAGATTTTGAGAAAGATGGATTAGAGATAGTCAACTAAAAGCCCAACTGCAAATGAGAGACCAATTTTTTAAGACAAAAATAAGGAAAAGAGATTAGTTCATGGATGAGGCAATCAAGCAGAGAGATGTAGAATGGGGGGAAGAATTAGAAAAGAGATATGAAATGTGTAGAAATGAACTGAAGAAGAGATATGAGGAGTACTGGAAAGGGCATACCAAAAAGGATGGTGATTTGGCCAGAATGCTGGAAGGGAGAGAGAAGGTACTTCAAGAATCATTCGTCTCCAAAGACAAATTTTGGTCAGATCATATGGATTCCTACAATCACCTACTGAAGTCTCTATACTATGAACAAATAAACATGAGGAAGAGCATAAAATCAATAGCCCTCAGGCAAGGTGATTTGATAAAGTCAATTGTAGATATGTTATCATGGGCTATAGGGACAGTTTCAGGAACGAAAAAAGTCTCAATGCTAAAAATTACAATCTTAGACTTTATACCCCATGTCATTGTGCCCCCAAATGGGCAAAGTTTTGTACGACCTCTAAAGACCTAAGAACCCTTAGAATCTCGAGCAAAACCCTTTGAACCTCATGTAGAACTAAAGAAGAAACATAGAAAATGAATCTCTCTTATATGTATTCATCATATTTGAGAACATCTTCTATAAATAGTTCCCTAAATACAAATAAAATACTCTTGCTGAATTGTGATTAATTGTGTGTTGATTCTATAAATTCTAGCATTTGAGTAAACTTGATGCTTATAACTGTGATTTGAAGTGTTTAGGTGAACTGAATGTGTGAGATGATTTGTGACAACTTTTCTAAGCTCATATTGAATACTTGATCAATTTGAACTTTTGATTGACTTTATGGCACAGTATCTTGGAAAAGGACCAAACAATCTAAACAACAAAATTGATAGCTGAAATTGGGGTAGGACGATGCCAACAAAATTGCAAAGTTGTGATGTCAAGGATAACCATGCTGAAATTCTACACTCATGAAGATTTAAACAAATGAGGGAACTAATAAGATTGGTAATTTTGTTTTAGTTGAACATTCTTAGTTCTAGTAAAACCTGAAAACACACATATGGTCACTAGTGCCTTTGCAATTGTTTGTGCTTGGGTTAGAATATCTTCTGAGATCCATCATAGTTTTAGTCTCCAAAGGTTCTAGAACTTGTTAGAATATTATTCAAGGCGAAATTATAGGCAACACACCAACAAGAAATGATGTAGGTCATCCTTGGAAATTTTGTGTCTTTCAAGCCTATTATTATGATATGCATATGCATATACCCTAGTTCCTTGTTTGAGCTGAACACCCATTCTGCCATCAAACACCAAATGAAAAAACCTTAAGCCTCCCTCACATATAACCTTCAATAAAGAACCCTTAGTTTGCCCAATCTGCATGGTGAGTGCATATGAAATAGACAATGGGACAAGTTTGGGGGAGTACAATTTGAAAGATGAAGAAGGATGAGAGTAGGATATGTGAAAGAATTATCAAATGAAATGAAGAAATGAAGAAAAGATTGCACTAACAGATGTGCATAAAAAGAAAAAAAAAACTAGAAGCTATAAATTGCAAAGTTATCAAGGTGGAATGAGTTTTGTCTTGTAGCTTTCCTCCTTTGAGCCATTAAGTTCTAAGGGGTATTCAATACCTAGTACCCTAATGCCAACTAGTATGGGAGTTGCTAACCCAAAGCTCTCTAAGGGTGGTAGAAAGCTTAAAAAGGCAAAACATTGCACAATTTCCAAAACCTTGAACATTAATGAAAAGAAAAGAGCTTCTGGAATGAGAACTGAAGGTAGTCAAAGGAAATGCCACAATGGAAATTATGCAAATTGATGCTCCAAAACAAGTTTGGGGGTGCTTGAAAGTTTATGCAAGTGGAAAATTGAATGATGAGAGTGAGTGTAGAAATGTTGAGTTGTATGTGCAGTATAGATAAATTTGAACCTTAAATGTCCAGTTATCTACCCAAGTACCCAAGCCACACATTACAAGCCTGAAAGATCTATTTTATCTTGAAGGTGGTGATATGCCTACATTAGTGGAGAATAATATGACCAATAAGCCTATGGAACCTTAGTAAGGTTAAGGAGACATCCATTGTCCTGCATAATATCTCAAAAGATTAACTAATTTGCCAATATGTTAAAAAGGGAAGACCAACACACACCCACAAACCAGGTGACGTGAACTGAAATGTTTACACTATATGAATTATCTATTTGTTAAGTGAATTTAATTGAAAATCCTAAGCTTGTTTAAAATTAATATGACAACTTACAATTCCATGAACTCAAATTCTGAACTCATTTTGATTGAAAGGATGATTGCATAGAAAATGACCTTAAAGTCTAGTTGCATTTCTTAAGGACAAGAAAGGATTCTTTTCTTTGCTTGGGGACAAGCAAAACTTTAAGTTTGGGGGAGTTTGATGAGTCTAAAACTCATCTAGTTTTAAGTCCATTTTTCATGCATAATTGAGAGCTTAATGTCTATTTTAATGCAAAATTATGGAATCTTCACCAAAATTATTTTTTGTAGGAAAGAAGATCAAAAGAAGCAAAAAATAGCAAGAAAAACAACTAAAAGACCAAGGCAGGAAAAACAATTGTCGCTACATCCGAACAATTGTTGCGACAAAACAAAAGGCAAATGGTAGAAGAATTATAGCGACATTCAAAATTTTGTCGTGATAGAAACTGAGAACAAATCATGAGGAAATACTTGAAATTTGTCGTGACAATCAATCAAAAGGGAGCAACAACGTAACAATGAGAAATTATCGTAACAACTTCAATTTTGTCGTGACAATTAATTAGGGGTCAATAGCGCACATGGAAAAGACATTGTCATGACAACACCACAACAAAGCTGAAGACAAATAAGGTTGTAATTTTGTCTTGACATTTTAATAATTGTCGCGGAAACTTAACCAGTGGGCTTGCATTGAAGTCCGCAAATTCTGCCTAGAATTTTGACCCAACAACAATTGGTCTATCAATAGAAAGAGGTAGGGCACATAAGAAGAAAGGAAGAGACGATACAACATAAGGGAGACGAAGGAAGACACGGAGAGAGTGAAGGAAGCTTTGTACATAATTTTTATTTTCTTTTTATTTTTCTTTTTCTTTCATTTGGAATTAGAGTAGATCTGAGCTGGGATATTGAGCCTTGATCTTTAAATATCAAGCTCTATTACTATCTGAACTTAAGGAGAAGTTGAATACATTGTTTGAATTCTTTTTTTTTTCATTTTCTTGATTGCACTTTCAATGAATTTGTTTAAACAACTAATCAAGATATGTATAATCCAAATGATGAAGACTTAAGCTCCTCGGGAAGGGATTGTGATATGATTGTTGTTTGCAAAATCTAATGTGTTACTGTTGAAGACTAAATTTATTTAATTGGTATGATTCTTTAAGTGAGTTGTTCTAAGTATCAGTTTAGTATACCCATAAGAGCTGCTTTGAGATTTGTTTTCTAGGACACTTTCTAGTGACAACAGAAAGAAATTCCTAAGATCGAAGAGCAGTAACTGAAGGGTATGCTAAATTGATACTCTTAGAACTAATATACTTCAAATATCACTTTGATAAATCATAAGCTCTGTTCTAACCTCTGACTTTAAGGTTCCCTTCTCAATGATAGCAAAAGTGTGTTCCCGAGGCATAAGGATAACCTGGTGAAATCTCAATTTAATCTCAATTTTGTTGAATAATTTTGTTCCTGTCTTGGAATAATTTATTCTGGTTGAAATTGTAGATTGAGGTACCAATTATATTGGAGAAGGCTTGCTTATCCTTGTCTATGGGGACAAGTTGACATTAGTTCTAAGAATTGGTTTAATAGTACTGGTTTAGGAAATGCAACCAATTCTTAGAGGGAATTTTATCTTAGAACTAGCCATTTAGACACATGTTATCTTGGTTTGCCTAAATTGTGAAATGTATAGTGGTTGAAGGTTTTTCAAGACTATACTATCATACCCTTGAACAAATCTAGGATTCAAACCATAATTTTGATGTTTTTTTTTAACAAACTACAAGCTAACATCCATATTAACTATCCTATTTCTAGTGTTATACTCAGTATCAGGTAAACCTCTAATTATCTTTAGTTTTGAACCTTCTTGTAACTGAAGAAAAGAATACAAAAATACTGTTATGTTATTTTGTTATTTAGTTTCCAATCCTAAAAGCTGAAGTTTAAATAGTGATGATCTTGAGTAGTTTGAGTACTTGATCTATGAATTACTTTCATGATCCCTATCGATATGATATCTGGACTTTAAAATACACTTTATTACTTGTTGATCTGTGCACTTGTAGTAAGAGAAACCAAATTGAATTTTTAATAGTAAAGAGTAAGAAAAGAACGACCAACAATTAGTCACACAACAAGTTTTTGAGGACTGTTGTTGGGGACTCTAAACAAGTCTCGAGTAGCATTGAATAAAGACTTTGTTCCAAACAACAATTTGGTATGACATTCATTCTCACAAATGAGGCTTCACAATTTGTAGCAGGGCAACTTCACGGTCGCAACCTTGCTGAGGGACTTGATTCAAAACAGGGTTACGGTCGCGACCTCATCGAGAACTCTTTTGCATAGGGTGGCCTCTCTATTGCACGGTCGCGACCATGGCTATTCCTGATCGCAACTTTGATCATTTGCAGTCATGACCGTGGCTGTTCCAAGTTGCGACCATGGGTCTCTTTTCAACCTATCTTCTTTACTTCTCGCCCGAATTGCTTCTTTTCATCTCGTTTTCATTGTTTCTAAAAAATACACAGCTATATGGGGTTAGAAATGAAAATAACTAAAAAAGAGTGCTTAGTTAGCATCGAAATCATGATTTACGCTATATTTTGCACTAAATAATGTTAACCTAAAGCACACTTAACATAGCTATACCTTTACATAAATCATAATATTAGTACCATCAACCACCAATGGGATGGATATAGCCCTAGTACCAAATAAAACAACCATGTCTAATAGAAGTGCTCTCAGATAGCCATAATAGAGATGTCTCAAAATACCTCGTCTAGAAAAGAGGGTTATGCCCTAGTTCAAATCATCTCAAGATGCCAACAATAGTGTGGGTATGCCCAGTCTTGAGTAAATACAACTATGATAAAAATGTCCTCCAGAGTAGCTACTCTTTAATGTAAGGATGTCTTGGAATCCATGAAACAAAATAGGGACAACTCCAAGAACAAAATAATCATTAATGTTCCTCACCTAATCATGCTCCTAAAGATCTCTAACCAATCTCTAATATCACGTATGTGTAAGCTATCAAACATAATGTGTGGCATCATAGCCTCAAGGTGGTCTTATGACTTGAACCGTAACATAGGCTTGGATGATAAGGTAGAAGAAATGAAGGGAGATTGGGCTCAATAATCCCAGCTAGAAAATCCTTAAATCACTCATGCATGTAATGCAATGTATAGAAATCTTATAAGTTAAGAACATCAGTATGTCATGTAAAAGTACTTGATGGTGGGTAATGAAGTATAACATGTCAACTGGGTGAGTGGAAATGATAAGTCAATAATAAGACTGGGCTAAGATGTCAAGTGAGATAGGAAGGGTGCTACGCACTTTTTATGTGTGTGTTTTCAACAAGTGTACGAGCCAATAAGTAGTAAAGTGGACTTGAAGTCCAGACATCATCCTCTAGGAAGGCATAGGTCGCCTAACTAACCAAGCACCAAATTAACCGAGTCTTTTATTATCTAATCTA
Source organism: Tetrastigma voinierianum (assembly GCA_016808115.1). Lineage (NCBI taxonomy): Eukaryota > Viridiplantae > Streptophyta > Magnoliopsida > Vitales > Vitaceae > Tetrastigma > Tetrastigma voinierianum. The sequence goes on along the minus strand of JAEQBH010001040.1, from coordinate 1,077,008 downwards.
TCTAATTCGAGAGATGATGGTGTTATTTAAACTAAGCTACAAATGGAAAGGGTCGGATTCAGAGTGAAACCGATGGAAGCTACGTTAGATGCATGAGTTAACCTGGTGGAATGTGATGCTAGGGTCGATTGATGGTCCCTAATGCATTCGTTTCCCTTTTGAGCCTCGGGTTATGGTTTATTAGTGTATATACTTGTCGAAGGGTAAAGGTGTGAAGCCTCAACTCTCACATGTTGTCTCCAATTTATCACTGCTCATGTCCTAGTCACCTCTATGTCCTTATAGGGTATGAGGAGCAATATTAAATGACTTCCTTCTAGGTCTTTTATCAATCACCTCTCGGCCCTTAAAGTCTCTACACAATGATGCTTGAAGATCCAATTAATTAAGATTAGTTTTCACTCTCAACTAATTAACCCTAGGACCTAATTCAATTCGTATAAACTGAACTAAGAATGAATCCAAATACAAGTGATAAGTATATATAAAAACAAATCACGAATTCAATATAAATTAAGGGAAATAAAAATTTAGGTTCCAAAAATTTTCCCTAGTTGAAAGATTTAGCAATACATAACCATAAGCAACCCAACTAATGTATATTTAAAAGAAAACATAGTTCAAAGAAAGAAGAGATGGAGACAAACAGGTTTTTTCCTGCAGGTTTTAGCTTCGAACTCTCCTCAATGCTGGACTTGATCCTCCCCCTAGGTCAATCTTCGCTTTTAATGATGGATACAAAACAAGTTTTTTTCCTGCAGGTTTGAGCTTCGAACTCTCCTCAATGTTGGACTTGATCCTCCCCCTAGGTCAATCTTCGCGTTCTCCTTTGTCTCTTCTTCGTTTTTCTCTCTAAATTTCGAACTCTCTGAACCCCCTTCGAATTAAGGATTTCCCCCTTTTATAGATGCAAGATTAGGGCTAAAAATCGCTCACAATGGGATATGGGCCTTAGGTGACATTGGGACGTGCAAGGCTCACGTCTCGACGTGAGTTGTCATGAAAGGCGATGGTTCTGGCCACATCGCGGGCGCGTACGAGCCACGCCGGTATGCGGCGCGGAGCTTCACGCCGTGTTACGCAGGCGCGAAAGTGAGCCACATCCTAGCGCCATGTGGAGTCACGTCCGCGCATGAGCCATATCACGCCGCGACTCGCGCCTTGGAACGTTTTTCTTTGTCACATCGCTACGTGGTGTTCCACGTCGTGATGTGGTCTGTAATCTTGAAATTTTGCCTTTGTCATGATGCTATGTGGTGTTCTACGTCGCGACATGACTTGCTATGCTGAACTTCCATTTTTTGCTGCTTTATGCTCAATTTTGATCCAGTGTTCAATCCTTTAGCTCCGGAGTTGCCCTAATCAAAAAAATGCAAGAAACAAGCCTTAGAATCTTTTAAATCATATTGAAAACATGTAAATGATAGGAGATCAATGACATATAAACATGTATAAAATACACCTATCAAATACCGAACTTAAAGGTTTGCTTACCCTCAAGCAAAGGAAGAAACATTCAAAAGGAAATATGAGTGAGTTAGACTTGAAGTTAATGCAAATTTGCCTCAATGATCTTATCAAATTAATACCAAAGAGAAAAATCAAGGTACTATGCTTTTGAAGGAAAAAGATTCAACCACTAAATTGAATTTCCTTAGGCTACACCTCTTAAGCACGTGTGTGTGAGAAGTCATACTCAACTTAATCAATTGCAACCTAGATATGTTTATGCAAACATGAATGTGTGATGGATCTTTGTACATTAGATGTATTAGGACTCCATAATCTTGTTTTTCATTTCTCTCTCCACTAATGTAGACAAAACACAACTTTTAGTATCAATAGGTCTTTACTAGACTTGTAATGTATGGCTTGAGTTTAAGGTATAGTAAAGGATACTTTTTAGGCTCATGTTTACCCATAGACATACATTTCTTCATTTCCACTTTCATTGAGCATTCACCACCACTTCACATCACCGCCAAACTTGTGGATTTTCACATTCAACTTTGATCACCAAACTCCTTTTATTCAAATACCTAACAAACATGGTATAAGAGTAGTGTAATGTTCAGTTCCCTTAAGCTTTCTACCTACCCCCTTAGCGAGCTTTGGGTCAGCAGCTCCCAAACCAGTTAGCCTTAGGGTACTCAGTGTAGAACACCCATAAGAACTTACTTACTCGAGGTAGGAAGACTACAAAACAAAACTTACTCAACCTTGGCTTTATTTACTTTTCTTTTTCTTTTTTTTCATCAACCTTAACCATTGACCCAACTCATCATAGCTTCAAATATCACATTCATGCTCAAACATGCCATGGGTAAATCGGGTATTCAAGTGACAGAAAATATATTGGGTTAAGGAGCATTCTTGGTTCACAATGAAAAAGGGTCATTAGGCACAAAGAGGGTGATTATGGATATCATCATGTATAGGATGGCTAGAAAGGCTCAAACGTCCAAAGATGGCCTAAATTACTTCCTAATTATTGTGTTGTCTAGGATTTCATCTCGAGAGATAATCAAACAAGTTCTAGAATTCTTGGATATCAAAATAATGGTGTTCACATAACTTTTCTCGGAGCCCGACAAAGATTTGTTAAGAGGGTGCAACTTATGCTTTAAAGTGCTAAGAGATTGGTAACTAAACATACTCAACAATAAGGTGAATCATGCCTTTTATTGATAAACATCTTTCAATTTCCACATGCTATTATAGACTCAATCGATTTTCATCATTGGATTTTTAACAAACTGTCATGCCCTAAAAATACCCTAGAATTTTTTTTATATATAATTTTATTATATATTCCGGGTATAAATTGAACCAACTTGGGTATTTTCCGAGAATTGTTAAATGAATGTTGATTAAATTATTATATGGCTAAAATCCAAATGCAAATATTAAATGCTAAAATGAGAAATTAATTGAACCCAGAAATAAACCCAAGTGAAAAAGTGCAAAAAAAAATGGAAATTGTGAAATAAGGACGTAAGGGTCATAAGTTAGAAAAAAGAAATGTCTAAGTGTGATTAATGAGAATTTAAATGCAAATATAGACAAATAGTGGGCAAGTTAGCAATTAGGAGAACTTAAACCCAAAAATGGATTTTTAAAGAAGGCCAAACAAGGCCTTATGTGACATGGGATATTTAAGACCAAAAGTATTCAGAAACTCATTTTGAGCAAAATCGGTTGAGAGAGAGAGGAAGGGAGAGCTAGGCTTGCAAAGTGAGGAGGTTGTGATTCTTTGCTCCATTAAAGCAAGAGTTTAAGAGATCGTTGGAAGAAGAAAGCTTGGCATTGAAGATTGAAAGGGACGGTAAGAAAACCAAACTCTAACCCCCTTTCTATTTGTGTTTGGGTTTAATAAAACCCCAAATGTGGTATAAAATTGTTCTTGGATGGTTTTAGTTCGGTTTGATATTGTTTTGCATTGTTTAGATTGGTTTGGATTGGTTTGGAGGAGTGTTTGTAAAAAGGGAAAATGTTGGGTTTTCATGAAATGTCATTAAAATTTTGTCAAGATCCCTGTTCTTGTTTTGGCTATAGATTAAGTTATAATCATCCCAATGAAATGATTCCATTTGGTAAAGAACCATAAGAGATAGGTTTACAAATGTATAGAAAGGACCAGGAGCAAATTGTAGCTCTAAGGCTCCCACGTATGGGCTTAAAAGTGAGCCCACTTAGCCTACTGCTATGCTCGTTTGGGTATTAAGAGAATGCTTTGGGTATTGTTATAGTGTTTTGGCCATCAGTTGAGTTTCACTAATCCAAATTGAGTGATTAAAAATTCTGGGTAAAATAGACTTCTAGGGGAATAATTTACTTGAAGGAATTGTATGCAAATTGTAACCCCAAAGTGCCAAGAAATTTTTCAAAGTGAAGCTATGTGTAAGAACAAATTCGATTCCGCTTGCAATTGGAGTAGTCTGACAAAATGCACAACTTGAGTTTTGGTGATCCAAATTGGATGATTCTAGTTGGAGAAGAAACCTTAGAACCATAGATTCAAATCCGTAGAAGGAGCTATTACCAATTTATGGAGTTAAGACCCCTGAAATCGGGAATAACAGTAGGTAACTGAGTGAGCTGGGCATACTGACCAGTTTGGCATTAAAATGCTATAACTTGAGTTTGGGTGATTCAAATGAGATTATTCCAATTCCTACTAAAAATAGACTCATAGAGATAAAATTGTCTTGAAGGAAGCATGAGCAAATTATGACTCATGTGTCCCCAGATAATTTTTCAAGTGAAGGGGTATCGGTAGACATGTCTCGACCAAAACCCTAGAATAACCTACTACATGTTATTGTCATTGTATCTGAATAATGACAAGGAGAAAGCTCAGATAGTCGAGATTCCGAAGATCGGAATCAAATCGACGATTTTGGTTTGTTTTATCTTCTCCTATTCTCATTTCAAGATTTGAACTATTTGTTATAAATGCATAAGAAAAGCATATTGAATTGTTTTAATTGATTTGAAGAAATTGATTGTGAAATGTTTGCAAATGAAAATTGCATGAGTACTTAAAATAAACCATTTATACAAATGTATATATTGTACTGTATGTTGCTATAAAAGATTTGAACGCCCTTAATTGAATGTTAACCATTTAGTTCATGTGAAGGATAGATTGGTATACCAAGGCGTCAAAATAAAGAAGATCAAGAACGATCAGATGGATGTGTCACTCCGATCGCCAGCCCCAAGAAGACCGTGACGGAGAGTGTTCACTAATTGATTTTTTTTAATAACTGCCGCGAACCCACAGATTGTACCAGGTTATAAAACCATTTTTATACCGCTTAGCCCAACGGGACTTTGTTTGATTCCGATATCCTCAGATATCAAAACATAGGTTAAATTTATTAAGGGCATAACCGAATTGGAATTGATTTCGAGATCAGGATAAATTGAATTGAAAAGCATGATTGCGAATTGAAATGTAAAGAGTATTGTGAAATGAATGATTTGATTATCAATGACTTATTGCATATGGAAGTGTATATTTGGATTTTATCAATGAACCATAAATGGTTGTATATGAAATAAGTATATGTATTGTATTGACATTGATCATCCAAAAAGATCTGAAAGTTTGTTTAGTAAAACTGCATGATTTGATTTAAACTGAAACCGAGAATGAAATTTTTTAGAACCACTAAGCATGAAAATGCTTAGCGTGTAGTTTTATCTATGCGCAAGTACCGATTGAACATGAGCGAAAAGCAAGATCGAGGAGCGTCGAGTCATAAAGAAAGAATTATGGAGTATGTTCCGACATATGCATTCACCCCATATCTCTCAATATCGATATTTCGTAAAACAATTTCAACTCTGAATATCTATTTTGTAAATCATTTGAAAAGGCTTGATATGCCTTTATAGTAATTATATTTTTGCATGAATGAAATGAAATGGGCTTACCCCTTTAAAAACGCTTCCACATATCTGTAAAAGGATTTTATGCCAACTGAAGTGTAACACTGCGACATGTTTTTGATAAATGATTTTGATAAGGTTATTGAGTAACATTAGAGCAACCTGGACTCAGTTCGGACCCGCCAAACGGGGCGGGGCGGGAAAGTGGTGCTACACAAACACTCAACCAAACTAACTCACAATGCTTTTGCTTTTGAAGTTGGAAAAATTGCTAAACAAAGGGACACTAGAAAAAAAATTTTAAACAAAGGGACACGCACACACCACCATCACCCCCCTTCACCTAAACTTAAAACGCATTGTCCTTAATGTATGGAATATTAAGAGTATGAACAGAGGACTCCCCAAAATGATCAAGTGTGATCATTGGGCTTGGGTTGAGGATGGTCTTGATAAAACTCCCCCAAAAAGAATCAACTTCAATGCCCAATTTGCTTTGGTGTGCTGATTCGTGGTAAATTGTCGTAAGGGGTATCCTGAATCAACAAAAGTTATACCTAATACCTCCTACTGTCGTAGCATTGCTACTGCAGTATAGTGGCTCTAGGATCATCCATAGGGATGGGTTTTCTTCTTCGTAGAAATGACTAATACTGAGGCTTTACATTGGTAATTTCTCTTTGGATGTTGGGATTTGATAAAAACAGTGGGTTTGTAATGGTTGAAAACTGAAAATAAAATAAGTTAAACTGTAAAATAGATTCCCTTGAAGTATCAGGACATTGGGCTTAGGCTCTCAAGGCAAATGAGGGTTCCTTGAGTCTTTTCCTCACGTTGGGGAGGATGACCTATAGTCATCTCCTGAATCGATTCTTCATTTAGCTATAAACACTGACCCAAAACAACTATCCTTTAGAAATGGTATTCACTGAGCATTAATGGCTCAAGACAGTAAAAACGTATCTCCTTGACCCACCTTCTAATGACTAATAAATGAAAACTAATGAATCTCAATGGATCTAGCAATAAGCATCCACTTAACCCTAAAAGATTATCAAATATGGATCATTCAAGGAGCATCTAAGGGATCTAAACCTAGAGTTCAAAGGAAACACATAAATGTCAGTGAGTACCTGCGTGAAAACCATGAAACCCCTAAACTTGCCTAATATCCTTTGCCTAGTGAGCTTCCTCTTTAAGGAGAAAGAGGTTCTAGCCACTCATCCTCTAAGTTGTCATCCTCAGAGGTTGTTTGGCTAGTGAGAAAGTGAGAGAGAATGAGAAATGCAGGAAGATCTCAAAGCTCTCCCCCTCCCCCCCCCCAAAAAAAAAAAACTATAAAAATGATCAAGATCAAGATAAAAAATTTTTACAAAGTCTTGTCTCGGGGCTTTTATAGCCAAACCTTAATACAAATTACCAAAATATAAAAAACAAACACTATTGCAAGGGGACAATTTGGGAAGAACCAAATTCAAAGTCAAAAAGTCAACAAAAAGCAACATAAAATTCGCAGGGTTGCAAATATTCGCAACCCTTGCGAAATTTCCAGGGTGCAATCTTCATTCTCTCTTCCAGCTTCGACCCCAACTCGAAGTTCAACTTTAAACGCCGTGGATTGAACCGAACACTGTAAACTTTGACATCAATAAACTTGAAAACTACAAAATTGTCCATAAAATGTGATTAGTAGTATAGCTAAGTCCTTGACATGTCAATCAAGGTTAATTGAATTGATTACTACGCAAAAAGTGCTCAAAACCTGTATTAATAAGGGTGTAAAATAGCACTTTTTAGGTAGGAATCACTCCCCCCAACCGACACATTGCTAGTCCCTTAGCAATTGAAGAAGAAAAAAGCAAATAAAGGCAAGATGAGCTATAAATATATCTACAAAAAATGTTTTTTCAAAAGTGAGGGGATAATGCACAACCTTCAACAAGAGTCACCAAAATTCTTACCCAACAACAATCTCAGGAAGACTGTGTGCTATGCAAAATCAAGTTTCAAAAAAGGTTCAACTCCTAGAGAACCAACCTAACACCTTCCAATAAAACCTAAGTGTTAACTTGATTAGTTTTCAAAAGTAATCTATCAAACTATTCTCTCCCCCCAACCTAGCTCTTATCTAAACCTAGCAGACTAATCAACCTCAATAGATCAGGACCCACTTTTATTCCATAACTTTTTTTTTGTTGTAAGGGTGCAATGCTGAGGGTATCGAACTCACAAGTGCCCATGTACGGGGGTCCACCGTGACTCCCCAACCAGCGAGTGGGTTTGGGGCAGCATCAAGTCATAAGGATCTTTCGACCACTAACTCTTCAGGCTTCACCCGGACTCTTAATTAGTTCAAAACTCCAACACTTACAATTTGATAAACTCTGCCTATTCACCCATGTAACGAGCACAAAGTCGGTGACTCCCAACCAATTGGTTTAGGGCACCGGGCTTTAAAGACTTTCTCCATATACCCCTCGGACCGTGATTGGGTTTCAAGGCAAAGCGTCACAATTTCTTTCTTTTCTCTTCTTTTTTTTTTCTTTTCTCTTTTTCTTTTCTTTCTTTGCTTGAAAGACTCATTGGTCTTTTATTCAAGGGTCCCGACCTATTAAAGGTGGTCAAAGTTGTGACACCCCGATCCCGGGGGTCCGTTGACTACCCGTCAACCCGCGGAAACACTCGTGAATGTCGGGTGACCCGACATTTTCCGCGTCGGGAGGCGAGTCTCCTTTGTACGGGGAGATCTGCAAATACAAAACACATATCTATCCCAAGCAGTGCAATATAATCCAATATATCAATTACATAGTATCTGGCAACTTAGGCCCATAAACAATACTCAATATACATACCAACTATGAATCCAACTATATACCCATAGTTACAAGAGTTAATATGTTTTTACTCTTATACAACATATATCAAACTTATAGAGTTCAATACATGTTTAAATCAGGAACCAAAGCCACTGGTCGGCTTTCTTCTAATCCTAGTCTCTAGGACAAACCCCGTCTCACTCTCATGCTTTTATGCACATGTAAAATAATATCCCTAGAGCATGTGGTGAGCTATTAGCAGTAGTGGAATCGCCCTAAGTGGGCTACTCTCCACCTAAGTGCAGTGCAATGTTCAAAATAAACATACATTCAAGCAAATGCATGATCCTACTTGAATGTCTACATGACCAACACAGATCCCGAGTCCTCACCGACTCTCTCACACTCGTCTAAGCCTCGTATGAGAATTATTGTTTTGTTAGTTTTTGTGAACTGACCCTCGCGTGTGTATATATCAATTGGGCCGCTCCGGCCGATTATTATATTATTTGATTGTTGTGGACAACCCTCCGATGTGTATATATCAAATTGGAGCGCTCCGCGACGATTGATATATTATTTGTTTAATGGACTACCCTTCGTGTTGAATATCAATTGGGCCGCTCGGCGATTGATGTTTTAATTTGGACTACCCTCGATGGTGTATGTATTTTTTGAGCAACGCTCTCTGAACCGTTTTCTCTAGACTCATCTCATGCACTCCACTCCTATAGTCTAGGGTGTTCAGTGCATATGGAATGCATGTATGCCAATTCAATCTGATCCCCCAATTCACATGTAAATATATAAACTTTGGCCTGCATATATTTCTGAAACAATCAATTCACACAATCATGTCATGTAAATTTTTCATTTCATATATCCGATGTTAACTCCACACTTGGGCTAATGATCAAACACGAGCAATTCGACTTGAATCACTCGACCAAACACATTTTCACACAAAAATATATTTTTGTGTCACTATTCCTATGAACAGTAAAAACCTAGGTTTTACGGTTCAAACACACATCCATTCATCGGTTCACTTTGTGAACCCGCATTTCACGGCCATTCCGGCCTAATTTCAATCACAACATGATTTAACATATAAACACACAATTCCACGCCCCAAGCAGCCGTGGTGATCGCAGTACCGCACCATTTTGATTCAAAATTCCATATTAATTTGGTTCAGTTTTGGGGCCAGATCAGCGACCTAACGGCCTCGATCGACTCAAACATTCGTAAGTACTTAAGAATAAAACATAAGTAGGGAGAAACCCCCTACCTCGTGGAGTTTGAAAACTCCTAAATCACGTACCCACCGGGGCCTCCGGCGGAGTTCTCCCTCTTGTCAGAAAGGCTATGAAGCCCGGTTGGATTACAAATAGAAACTTAGAGAGAAGGATGATGTTCTCTCTCTAAAAACATAAAAAAAAAACCCAGCTGTTGTCTCTCTCTGCACCCTACTGCCCGATTTAGTCTTCATTTTTGAAGAGATGACACTATTGGACATTTTTTCCTTTAGTGTCATTTAAATCATTTTCATTAATGACCCTTTTATACTTCTTTTCCCAATTTTGACATTAGACTTTATCTGCGGCCGTCCGTTTCATTATTTCTCTACTCCTTTACCACTTATGGCACATGAGTACTGGTTATATGTGACTTTCGTCGCATCGAAGTCGTTTTACGGCTTTGACTAGATGCCTCGGCATGTAAATTCATTTGTCTCGGGTCGACGAAATTTTACATGTAGCTAGATTTCACGAAGGGCAGTTCAACGGTGAAATCCATTTCATCATCAGATCTAGAGAATAATTGGGATTTTAACGATTACAATTTTGATCGAGATACGATTTTATCCTTTTCGAAATTGGAATTTCGGGTCTCATTCTCCCTCATAAAGGAATTTCGTCCGAGAATTTTGGTTAATCACAATCACTCACATGCATATGCAGCGTGCACTCTATCATGCATGTAAACAGTCATTTAAATATTTAACGGCCCCAAACCACGTGCCTTCATCCCTAAACAAGAAGAAGGGATAGGTGGCGCATCGCGTCCTCGCTCCGCGTGGACCTCCACTCCAGCGAAAGTGCCTCAGCCCAGGTACCCTACGCTGTACGCGGTCTTGTGTCGCAAAACCTGATCACGGCTATCAATAATGCACACTAGTCCCTCCTCGAAGGTCCCGTCCGTGTCAACCTCTATCTATCCCTAATCCACCATGGCACGAGGATCTGGGTATACTTCGAACGTAGGCGGTAAACACCTCGTGGACTGACATGTTGGGGCGGTATTATAGCCGGTGCCTTAGCGATTGCCTACCCTCTCAAACTATCTCGAAGGGCCCAATGAACCTCGCGATAGCTTCCCACGCTTACAGACTGATCACTCCCCTCTCAGGCATCACACCTTCAAGCGTGATCCCCAACCTCGGAACTCTAGAGTCACGACATCGCGCGTGCTTGTAAGCTCTTCTGCCGGCTACGGCGTGAGAGTATTTGTCGTATCAAGCTCACCTTCTCGGAGGTGTCTCTAATCAAATCTGGACCAGTGATAGAGCTCTCTCCCACCTCGGTCCAACATAATGGTGACTGCATGGCTCCCATCACAGGTGCCTCATACGAGTTCCATCGTATACTCGCCCGATACTTCATTGTTGTAGGCGAATTCCACTAAAGGAAAATGCTCCTCAGTGCCTTATGATCGGGACGCATGCTCGTATGTCCTTTTATACTGTCTGATCCTCTCGGGTGACCATGCATACGGGTGGAATCACTATTACTCATACGTCGATCGTGTGCCCATAGCCTTTTGGAAACTCTTCAAAAAGTGCGGTGTAAACCTCGGGTCCCTATCCGACAACATGGATCTTGGTACTCCATGTATTACAGGACTATCTCTCGAATGTACAGCCGTGGAATCTCTCCAATGAGAAGGTCATCCTTGCAGCTAGAAAATGTCTGCCCGACTCATGAGCCGGTCCACTACTCGCCCATACCGCGTCATGCTTACGCTGCGTGCGGCAAAGTGGGTCACAAAGTCTATCGTGACGTGCTCCTTCCCGCTCGGCCCTCCCGATGGTGGTTGAAGTAGCCCTGCTGGCTTCTTGTGCTCAGCCTTAACCTGCTGACATGTGAGACATCGTCGAACAAAGTCCTCTACGTGTCTCTTCATCCCACTCCAATAGTACTGGCGACGAAGATCCTGGTACATCTTCGTGCCACTGGATGCACGGAAAATCGAGGCCCGGTGAAACTCTCACGAGAATCTCCCTCTCTCCGTCGATTTGGCTGGGAACCGCTGCAGTCCTTACATATCGAAGACTACCATCTATGTAGAGCGGCCCTGACCCTGCGTCACCGTACGACTGTACTCGGTCCACACGATGGACACTATCTGCGTCTGCCCTTTAGGACTCAATCACTCTGCTCCACGAGAGGCGGTGTAGCCACTAAACTCCCAAGGTACCCTGATGCACTTGTGCATGCGCAGCCCCTGGCCCCGTCCCACGAGTCTAGAGCATCCGCCACTCCCGAGAAGCTATACTAGCCAACGCTCCTCTTGACTTTCGACTGAGTGCATCAGCCACCACATTTGCCTTACAGGGATGGTAATGCAAAGTGAAGTCATAATCCTCTAGGAACTCCATCCATCTGCGTTGCCTCATATTTGAGGTCATTTAGCATTGAAAATATACTTCAGACTTTTGTAGTGCAGTGCACCTCGAACTCCTCGCCATATGATGAGTGGCGTGAAATCTTCAAGGAAGACCCGACCGCCAACTCCATGTGTCATGTGTGGAGGCATTACGCTCGTGATTCTTGATGACGAGGAACCATGGCTACTACACCCTCGATTTGTAAAAACACATCAATCAGGCTCGAGGCATCCTGATATACTATGTACCCTTGTCCTCTGTCTGGGACTATCAAGATGGGAGAATTTGAAGTCTCTGCTTCAGCTCGGGAATGCCTCCTCGCATCAGTCATCAATCAAACTTGACACTCCTTCGGGTCGACCTAGTGCATAGAATCTTTGCTTATCACGGAGAAATCCTCGATGAATCTCTGTATTACCCAGCCAATCCCGAGAAACTATTATCTCGAAGACTGACTTGGCCTCTCCCCAGCTCATCAACGCCAGGCCTTCTTTGGGTGTTGACACTCCACGATCTTGACACCCGTGTCCCAATCTCACCTCGATGGCCGAACTTCGCGCCTTGCGGAGGCTTGGCGTCTGATTGATGGTCTCTTAACAGCGTAAAGCGATCCTGGTGATACTCATGCTCCAGCTCGGCGGGAGTAGATCAAGATGTCATCCCGCGGTCTGGCGATCTAAATAAGGTTGGAATACATGCATGAGATCCATGAATCTTGCATTGTGCATTCGTCATGTCGAAGGGCATGCCAGAAGTAAACTCGAAGTGCCCACGTACTTGGCGTCTACTTATTTGTCTTAGAATATCTGTACATCCCCTAACCCCTCAGGCGATGGTAACGGTGTGAAGGTCTATCTTGGAGTAGACTCGCGCTCCTCTCAACTGATCAAACAATTCGTCGATCCTCGGTTATGGGTACCGATTCTTGATCGTAACAGGTTGTATCGATAATCAATGCACGGTCGAGGTCTTGTCCTTCTTAACCATGAAATAGAACCGGAGCACCCCATGGTGAAGTGCTCAGTCTAATGAACCCCTTGTCCAATAGCTCCTGTAACTAGACTCTAAGTTCCTGCAACTCAACTGGTGCCATCCTATGCGGAGTCATAGAGATGGGTGATACAGTGTAACAAATCACAGAAGTCTACTACCCTACGTGGAGTAGTCGGTTAGCTCATGCGGAAAACATCCACATACGCATACTACTCGAGGTAGATCTAAGTATGGTCTCTCTCCTGCGTCCTCCCGAGTGGGCTGGCTAGCCAACCCACTAGCGTCACGACCGCCGGACTCATATGCATGCGGGGCAAAAATGTCATCTTGTCTCCACGAAACTTTCCTACGTGTACCGTTACGCGTGTGGCGGTAACCCTCATACGCTCACGATCGATGCTGACCATGTAAATTTGTCAGTAATCCGTCCCGGGATGACCGAACTGGGCACATCCACGATCCTCGGGTCCTTTGTGAGTAGAGTCCAAGGGTCTCAGGCTCGCAACCTCGACATATCATCCCTATTCTCGCCCTAGTCCCTAGGGAGGGCTCACACATACGAAAGGCTCTTCCCTAAGGTCCCGACCTGCAAGCCTAACTCTGGGTCACAGCGTGCGACAATGAATGAATGCGAAACACCCCGAGGAATCAAATAACCTCTAGCCTATAGGCGAGATGGCAAAACGTACCACAATATAAGCGGGCGTCTGTGGGCTCGGCTGATTGTGTTGTGGCGTAGACAAAGCTACTGGACCCTGATGTCACCTTTGTGGACCTGGAGTCCTTTGCCTCTGCCAGCCTGCGGCCTCTCGGGCTGCTGTGAAAATGTGGGTTTGCCCGGCGTGGCTCCACAGGCGGGGCCCGGCTCCTGGCACGTGCTTGGGTGTTGTGGAGGAGCGTCTTTGTATCCTCTCTGTCCTGCTGTTTGGGTGCGTCGCTGTCCCCGAGAGCCACCAGGATCCACGATATGCGGGGCGATCCGTCTCGTGTGTCTGAGGTACATGGCGACGTGGTAGCACACCATACATCCCGCGACTGCAACTCTCTATCTATCCACGGCTCGGGTGGCGCGACTTTGAGCTCGCGAGACTGAAAAGCTCTGCCTCTTTCTGAGCCCGGAAGTATTGTCCTTCCTCCTTCACTTAACACTGCATCAGGGTGCTCCGACATCTCATGTCTCTGCTCTGTGGTGGGGCCGTCTCGACCATGGAATCCATATCACGTAGTGAGTCCTGCAATCTGGCCCGAATGGACAACGGTCCCCATTCTCGAATCTGCTCACCTTGGCGGTCGGTGGCCATGTAATCATCGGCCGTCGGGCTAACTCACATGGATCTGTACATAGTCCGTCATTTGTCATCGCACTCCTGCGACTCAGACTCTTGACGCCCGGCATGCCGCGGTCTGGAAGTACGCCCATGAAACGACTGCGCGCTGTCCATAAGCTCTAAATTACTCTAGAGGCCCTGCTTCCACATCACCATGCACGGGCCTCGCCCTGGCGAGATACAGCCTTCGCGATGGGGTCGTATCGAATTGATCTCCCGTAGCCTCCGATGCGTTCTCGTCTGCATAAACGATAGTGCACGCCACCATCGGGTCTGCCCCACAGATGTGGAGGGTGGAGTGGCTCTGACATCTACGGAGGTTACTAGAATTCTCCCACACGACTGCACTATGCTAGCATGCGATGGCAACCATTTTCCGCTGGGCTCCCTCTGACCTGGAAGCGAAAGTCTGCGTCGAGCACGTGGTGCGGCCCGATACCTGGCCAGACTCGCGTCCTCTCTGACTATAATGTCCTGATTCAGTGGTAGTCAATATACTGTCTGATATCTCAGGCATAAACTTGGCCAGGATATTAAATCACTTTTTAAATATTGTATATATCAAGTCCTGCATTTATGAAGCAATGTAGGGACAATTTATCCACAAGTCATTAGGAAACAATTTTGAATAAAAAGAATTTTATTTTTTGAAAATTTTATTTTTTAAAAATTTTGTCTAATTTTATTTGATTTTTGCTCATTTTTAATTAATTTAAATTATTTTTTTTTTAAATTTCAAAAAATTTTGTGATGAACAGTGTTCATGAACAGTGTTCATGAACGAATCCCAACGGTGACTTCGAAACTTGTGTGGTGAAAGCGAATTCGGCCAGGCGGTTGCACAAAACCTGTGGCCCAAGCGAGTACCTGATTGGCACGGAACTGCCGCGTGGCGTGGGTGTGTCGTGAAGTGAGACCCCAGGCGGGTGTCACGAGGTGCGGCCGGCCGTGTCGTGGGAGGCTGGGTGTGGCCAGTGTCGATGGTACCAGGGGCGCCGGTGTCGTATTGTGTTTGTCTTCTTGTGACCGAGGCAGGTGTGGGTGTCTCGCGATACAGCCTGCCTCGAGCCCTCGCTTTGGTCACAATACACTCATGGGTGTATTGCAATGCAAACTTCTCGGCTACCAGCCGCTTTGGTCACGATACACGGAGTGTGTGCGATACACTTTCTGCCCCGATCATCAGCCCTTCTTGTCACGATACAAACTGTTGTATCGTGACACGATCTCCTTTACATGACTTGCCTCCACGGCTGCTGATACAATATTTGTATTGCAACACAATTCAACAACCCACCATTCCGCCCGGTCCACGATACAAATATTGTATCTTGACCTGACTACCGGCCCTCTATAGTCACGTACGATCCGGCCTTCCAAAACCACGAGTCCGCAATCTGATAAGCGTATTGTGACCTAGATATATGACAACATGCTAATTGCACGAAATACTGTCACGATACACTCATTCTCTTGCAATACAAAAAAAAATTTCACAATATAATTTGGGCAGTAACCCAAAAACGGTTTTTGCTATTATTTTTTTTTTTTCATCACATTTTTTTTTCATTTGTTCCAGAACACTAGAATCTTAAAAACCCATTCATCCATTTTTCCACATCTATACTTGGAAAATGCCCCGAAAAATATATATTCATCGTTTTTTCATTTCCGCTCATTTTATTTCTTTGAAGAGTCAGAAATATTTATACATTTTTTTTTCATTTTTCCAAAATACTCAAATAATTTCATAACAAAAATTATTTCACTCAATTTTCTTCAGTTTTACACTGTAAAACCCTAGAAAATTATTTTCATCACCTAATAGCCCAACTAATTTTTTGAAGTTTTATTTTTCTTCATTCTAACAAAATAAATTTTATTAAAATTTATTTTCTTTACTCTTTTCTTCGTTCAGGTTTGTACCTTTATGAAAGCTCAAAATATTTTCTAAAATGTTTTCCAGCACATCCATCTGGTAATCATGGCTTCAAACAATCATAACACATAAAACATGTCATGCACACCAAACACAGAGGCCATACACCAAGCATATACCAGCCCACATTAGAATTGTCCTAGTTTTTATTAGTGCCTTCTAGGTAATCTCATACTATCTCGACATCGAACCACACCTAGTGGTGATGTTCTTACTCGACTATGGCCTAAGCCCCAATCCTCAATCTCTGGGTATCCACATGCCTATGCTCTATCAAACCACCTAATTGGTGATGGATACCAAACGAGCTCCCTAGGTATTCCTTATACCTAGCTCTGCGATCTGCATTGTGACATAGATCAGGTCGGTTATTCTTAAAATCGACCAGCGGAAACGCTCGTGAATGTCGGGTGACCCGACATTTTCGAAAAATCGGGCGGAATCTCCTTTGTACCGAGCCACCCATGATCACAAAACGCATGTCCACAAATCTGGCTTTGATTGCAATATAATCAATATATCGATCGCATAGTATCTGGCAACGGGCCCATAAACAATACTCAATATACATACCAACTATGAATCCAACTATATACCCAAAAGTTACAAGAGTTAATATGTTTTTACTCTTATAAACATATATCAAACTTATAGAGTTCTAATACATGTTTAAATCAGGAACCAAAGCCACAATTCGGCTTTCTTTACAAATCCCTCAGTCTCTAGGAATGACGCATCACCATACTTGTACTCTTATGCACCGTAAAATAATATCCTCGACATGGTGAGCTAATGCTCGATAGTGGAATAAGCCCTAAGTGGGCTACTCTCTCCCACCTAAAGAAATGCGGTGATGTTCCAAAATAAGCGTACATTGATGAATGTGATCACAGCAGATATGTCTCATGACCAGCTCGGATAAAGTCCTCACCGACTCTCTCACACTCGCTAAACCCCTCGTAGCAGAATTATTGTTTTGTTAGTTTTGTGGACAACCCTCCGATGTGTGTATATATCAATTGGGCGCTCCGACGATTGATATATTATTTGTTTGTTTGTGGACAACCCTCCGGAGTATTAACATCATATCAGTTGGGCGTCGCGGATTGATATATTATAATGTTTGTTTATTGGACTACCTTGGGATGAATATCGGTGGACGCTCAGCGTTGAATGTTTTAATTTGGATTCTTGCCTCAGTGTTAATATTTTTGGACAGCTCTAGGCAGACTTTTATCAGACTCATCTGGCTTTTTTCAACCATATCATTACTGGGGTGGCTGGTGCCATCTAAGGGTGCTGCATCTTTTCTTAGTTCAAATCTGGATCTAATTCACATCTTCGATATATGACATGCATATATTTGCAAACAATTAAAATTCACACAATCATGTCATGCTTAAATTTTCAATTTCATATATCAAAAAATTAGCTCGCTTGGGCTAATGATCAAACACGAGCAATTCGACTTGAATCACTCGACCAGAGCACATTTCACACAAAAATATATTTTGTGTCCCTTATTCTATGAGCGGTAAAAACCTAGGTTTTACGGTTCAAACACACATCCATTCATCGGTTCACTTTGTGAACCCGCATTTCACGACCATTTCCGGCCTAATTTCAATCACAACATGATTTAACATATAAACACACAATTCCACGCCCCAGCGGCCGTGAGTCGAGTCATGGAAGCGCACCATTTTGATTCAAAATTCCATATTAATTCGGTTCGAGTTTGGGGCCAGTCCAAACGACTACTTGGCCTCAATGACTCAAACATTCGTAAAAATTGCCAAGAGGGGCCAGAAACTACGAGTAGGGAGAAGCCCTGCCTCGCGGGTTTGAAAACTCCTGTCCAGAGTACCGCAGCGAAGCCACCTCTCCGCGTAGAGCAGTTCTCCCTCTTGTCCCGAAGACTGCCGACGGTTGGATCGCGTAGAAACTTAGAGAGAAGGATGATGTTCTCTCACTAAAAACATAAAAAAACCCAGCTGCTGTCTCTCTCTGCACCCTACTGCCCGATTTGGTCTTCATTTTTGAAGAGATGATACTATTGGACATTTTGTCCTTTAGTGTCATTTCAATCATTTTCATTAATGACCCTTTTATCCTTCTTTCCCAATTTTGACATTCGGCACTATCTCGGCAGTCCATTTTCATCATTTCTCTACTCTTCCACTTATGGCACATGAGTACTTGTTATATCATGACTTCGTTGCGCCGAAGAAATTCGTTTCACGACACATTTGCGATGCCGCACGGCGATATAAGTGATTGTCTCGGGAGTGGCCCGAAATTTACGTGCTAGCTAGATTTGCGAGAGACGATTCATGATAAGTCGTTTCATCATTAGAGATCTAGAAGAATAAATTGCGGATTTTAACCGAAGTACGAATTTTTAGTAAGTACGATTTTACCCTTTTCGAAGTGGAATTTCTGGGTCTTACAAAGTACTAGGCGAACTTTATTGGGTTTTTTGGAAGCAAGGCGGTTTTTCAGCCTATAAAAAGAAATCTAATGTGCCTGGGTGTGTGGATTTAGTTCAATGTGGACGAAAAATGTTGAATACAAATAAGAGTGACAACATGTTATCCTTCAAAATAAACATAACACCATTCTAACATCAACAAGCATTGGAGCAAAGATTTCAATGTCCACATCTTGTAGTAGGCTTTACAAAGAAAATGAGTTTGCAATTAGAAGCGTGGTGTAGAAGCTTTATAATATGTGTTGAAATTAAAGGCATTTTTGTATATTTATAGATTAAAAAAAAGTAACTATTAGCAAGTCATTGAATTACACAAAAGGACTTGCTCAAAACAAAAGCAAAACATAATATAAAAGCCACTTCCTTTATTAACTCTCCCCCCAACCAAATATCACATTGTCCCTAATAGGGCTTGGATGGGAAGGTTAAAGAAGGAAGTGCTACCTCCTCAAGTATGGGCAGCGGGTGGGATGTCATCCTCAACCTAGGCAGGCGGAGCAGCTGCTGATGAGACTAGAGGAGAAGGTGGAACTGGGGGAGGTGGCACTGCTGCTGCTGCAAGGAGATCAAATGAAGCCAGTAGGAGGGCCGTATGGCCGTGCCACGTTGTCGCAGCAGGACCTATGTGAGGCCCCGAGTGTGTGCCGGGAACTCGTGGAGAATGTGAGGCAAGCCTAGGTGGCTCTGAATCTAATGAGGATGGCATTGTTCTGAGCAACTACGGCCTGCCGCGATCCTTCTCGCCAAGGCAACATGTGCAAAGTGGGTGAAAGAGGTCAAGTAACCGCAAACGAGCCGCATCGCAATCATAATAGCCAGAAAGTCACAAGGAGAAATAGGAATAGTCTCCATGGTCGATGCTGAAGTACTAGGTCCAATTGGAATCTTATGTGACTGGTGGCACCGAAGGAGCAAATTACGCAGGTCCGCAGTCACGGGCCGCGGAAGCCGGAATGTAGGCTCCTCAACCGAACTCGTAGGGGTGGTGATCCTCCGTCGATCTCCGAGTGGAATGGGAGGAGCACTCAGTACAAATGCCACTTTCCAACAAAGGAAACAACTCAGGCAAACCCTATGGCGCTCTAATTGTGTGGCTCAAGTTGAAACCAAGATGTTCTAACACCTGACAGAGCAACCGTGGAAATAGGAGGGGGATGGTCTCATCCCTATTAAGGTTCATATGGCGGTATCTTTCCTCGTGCGGAAAAGGCGGGCCATGATGAGCTCTCAAGTAGGTCGAACCCAAGCCCTCGAAAATGTGCTATAAAGAGCCTCCAAAGATGGGCTCCCCTCTTCTCGCACCAAATGTTGGAGTAGAAATAAGTTGGACCGCAATACATGGTTAATAAAGAGCATCCCTAGAGGAAGCTGCCGTCTGAATAGAATGGGCCCAGTTGAGGTATCTCTGGAAAGGATGTGGGCCATTCTCGAGGAGGGATGGTCATCGCTCGTAATTCCTGAATCGCTAGGACACTGGAAGATTGAATGTAAAGCAGCTATGTCGCGGGTCTCAAGCATTCCTTCACGACTATCTATAAAAAGCATGTGCTCCTCGTTTGGATTGCTGTCTCGCTGGGAGGTCGCGGTATGGTAGAATCTCGATGACCACGCGCGAATAAAAGAACTCGTGCGTAGTCATGAAGGGCTCTATATATCGCCGCACAAGCTCATGAAGTCTCAGCCTGGGGAGTATGCAGAAAGCCGAAATATCATAAAATTTCACATGCATCCTTTCTAACAGAGTCTCGACTACCCGCTATCGCCACAGCCGGGAAGAGGTGCCTTCTAATGATGGAGCCGGGAGAGTGGTCTTGAGGACTGTCAGAAGTTGGACCCTAGGTAGGTGAAGAATGAGGCTACTAAGGCTATGAACTGGAGGATTCCCCAAGGCCTGAGGTCCGAGCCCTCTTTGGAGGGTGGGGCCTCCTGGTTGGTCTCAGATGCGGAGGGGAAGGAGGGATGGCCCCCATCCTTGTCTCATAAAGGTGCGGGGATGGAACAGCAAGAGCAGGAGGCTGAGGTGCTTCAAATTAGGCTACCTGAGGGGCTAAGTGGCAAGTAGGAGCAAAGTGGCGCCAGGTCGACCAAGATGCGAAGAGGACCTCACACGTGGCTCAAGTGGGATTCGGCCACGTGAAACGCGGCGCTGGGGAAGGATGGGAAGGTCATGTCAGTAGGGGATGAGATGAAATGAACAAGAGGGTAGGAGGCTGAGGGATATATATAAGGGGATGGGGAAGGTGAAGAGCCTAAGGAAAGCTATGGTATTTAGTAACCATGAATGAGCGCAAACTTTTGAGGTCTCGTTAATGGGGGAGAAATGAATAAGGTTTACTAGAATCGAAAGGTTGAGCAGATGAAGAGGCGCAGGCATCAGGAGGCAAGGAGGCAAAATTTTCGCAACCCTGCGAAAATTCGCAACCTTTGCAAAAATGGAGCCTTCAACCTGTAAAACCCTGCTTCACGAATATGAGCTATTCTTGCAAAGAAAACACAATAGTAATGAATAAAAAAAACAGAAAAAGTGAAAACTCAATCTAAAACTAGGTCTAAACCAGAGAAAATGATGAGGGGAAAATATAAAACAAATTCGAATTGAAATAAGCAAAATCTCAACAAAAGGAAGTGACATATTTAGTCTCTGAAGAGACTAAACCCACTTAAATCAATTTCTTAAACTTCCGGGGGTTCAAGGAGGGAAAGTTCCTCCTTATCTGGTGTGAAGGGGACTGCATATGGCTTGATCCTTTGGCCATTCACTTTGAATAGTTTGTTGTCCTTAGAGCTGAGTAACTCCACTGCTCCAATAAGGTAGACTTGATGGTAATGAATGGACCAATCTACCTCGATTTGAGTTTTCCTGCAAAAAGGTGAAGCTTAGAATAGTAGAGCAAAGACTCTGATCCCCTCGGGGCACTCTTTTCCGAGCCACCATCTGGATCATGCCACTTTTTCACCTGGTTTTGCAATTTCAATCTAAGAGATTACTCAAGTAGCTTCCTCCAACTCATTGAGGTCGAGGAACCTTTTTAAGCCGGGTCTTCCCAAATCCAGGTTCAGCTTCTTGATCGCCCACCACGCCTTATACTCTATCTCTACAGAGAGGTGGCATGCTTTTCCATAGACCAGGCAATAAGGGGACATTCCGAGAATTGTTTTGAAGGCTATCTTGTAGGCCCATAATGAATCCAGCAGCTTGAGGGACCAGTCCTTCCTGTTAGAGTTCACTACCTTCATCAAGATAGTTTTTATTGTTTTAAAAGATGTCCTGTGGGCCCATAATGAATCCAGCAACTTGAGGGACCAGTCCTTCCTGTTAGAGTTCACTACCTTCATCAAGATAGTTTTTATTTCCCTGTTGGCAAGCTCAACTTGTCCACTAGTCTAAGGATGATAAGGGGTGGCTACTTGATGCTTCACTCCATATTTAGCTAGAAAGGTTTCAAAGGGTTTGTTTCAAAAATGTGAACCCCCATCACTAATTATGGCCTTAGGTACCCCAAACCTAGAGAAGATATTCTCCTTTAAAAACTTCAGTACTACCCTGTGGTCATTTGTTTTGCAGGGGATCGCTTCAACCCATTTGGACGCGTAATCACTACCAAGATATAAGAATATCATAAGGACATAAGGAATGGCCCCATGAAGTCAATGCCCCACACATCAAATAAGTTTACAACTAAGATTGGGCTCAAGGGCATCATATGATGACGAGAAAGCCTCCCAAGCCTTTGGCATCTATCGCAACCTCGGCACATATTGTGAGCATCCTTAAAAAGGGAAGGCCAGTATGTTAATAATAGTGCTCTAGGCCTATTGTATGGACATGGTATTTTGACTATTTATGAGAATATGTTATTAAGATGATTTGCATGTTTATTATATATAATGTCCTTGAATAATATTATTAATTATTCTAAATGTCCCTAATCTAAGTTATTACATGGGAATAACACGAATTAAGATTAGTATAAAGTTTTGATTGATATTCATGGATGAATATGTGTATGAGATACAAATCAAATTTATATCTATTTCTGTTGAGAACAAAATATCGATTAAACTCCACTCGAGATTAATACATGGATCAAAGTCATAAGTTAATCTCTAATACGAAGTCATTAAATCTCACCCGAGATCGCTTATAGTTCTCAACATAAGGAATATTGTGTTTTTATAATCAAACGTTGTCTTTAATCTGGATAACTATAAGGTTATACTTGAACATAATAAGAATTATGTAGTGAGATATGAGCGATTAAGATGGAATTTGTCCTCTTTATTATAAAGAGAGATATCTCTCGTCCTCGACAATCAGACCCGAGAAATGCATGGTCGTGCTCAAATGAACTGATAAGAGATCAATGTCATTTGTTTAGTCAGTCTAATCGGGTTTCGAGTAATCAAAGATAACGATATAAGGTCGACTTCATTCATACCTTATATTCTATCAAGATATCACATATGCAAGGATTATGTCATTAGCTATATTAAGGTTGTCTCAATCACGAGCTTTTCATTTAACCGGGGTAACTATAATGTTCTTGCTAGAGGCCACTTATGACTTGTAGGATCAAATGTGATTTAGGCCTATCGCTAATGTTAATTGAACCCCATAGTGGTCACACATTAAGAACAAATAATAACGATTATGGCTTTTCACTCGTAATAAATTTATAATCTGCTTATGGTTTCAGAATAAATTCGTTTATTACATAACTAAGTATGGTTTTCATAGTTCTCGTTTTATTACATAACGGTTTTTTCTCAGAATAAATTCGTTTATTACATAACTATGGTTTTCCTGTAATAAATTGCTTATTACATAAATCTGCTATGGTTACTATGGTTAAATATATAATAATATAATTCATTTCCTTATCTGATAAGGATTTGAATTTAAATTGTTATTATTTAAAAGAGTTTTAAATATATAATAAATTCGTTTCCTTATTCGATAAGGATTTGAATTTAAAATTGCTATTATTTAAAAGAGCTTTAAATATACAATAAATTCGTTTTACTAAAAAAAAACCCTAGCGCATTTCTGAGTATATATATATATATATATATATATATATATATATATATATATATATATATATATATATATATATATATATATATATGTGTGTGTGTGTGTGTGTGTGTGTGTGTGTGTGTGTGTGTGTGTGTGTGTGTGTGTGACATATAGTATATTTTGTAAAAGAGTAGTCTTTACTCCGAGAACAAACTTCAAACAGAGAAAGAAAAGAAAAACCCTAATTTCGTTTTGAGAAGACGAACCTGAACTAGCATTCAACAAGATCATTTATTATTTGTTCATATGTGGATACTTGTAGAGGGTGGTCGCTTTTCAGAAAGGCAGCACCTTTGAAGATCCGAATAAAACCAAGACGTTGTGACTTTGAAGGCTCTCACGACCGATCTACAAGAGGTAAGTTGCTTAATCTTCCTTCGGTTTTTATGAAAGATGTGATCTCTTTGTGTTAAGGGATAAAATTTTAAATTCCGCGCATTTATGTTCCAATCGGGATTGATATTCGCCTGTGAACTCCAACAAAGTGGGTATCGTAGCCACCAGAGCCATAAAAATCGATAATGCCATGGTCGATCGGGATGTATGTGATGTATGCGATCTCCGCATGATTTTCATTTTTGAATATATGTGATATTATGGTTTGTGCGAACGACATAGTTAATAGGTTTTGTGAAGGTATTAATTGATTGAATCCGAAACCTAAAAGGATTCGTTGATTGTTTATGGTGAGCAAAATAAGTCTCCATGTGTAATTATATTTACATAACATGCTGTTTTAATGTGATTTCGATGGCTTTCTTACTTATTCAAAATTTATCGATGAGATCAATGAAAATTTAATTCGACAAAACCCCCAATTGCTTCCCGAAATCCTAATGAGATCAAGAACCATAGCAAAGAATGTACTTCTCACAGCACCTTATGAATTTAATTGGTTTTAAATACACGCCTATTATAATTTATTTCTTTTAATGCAAATTGTTTATGCTATATGATAACATGATATATTTTGTATGTTGTTTCACATGGTGCACATGGCCTTTGACCAATGTGTTTGGCAGGTTATTATTATTACTTTTACAAGGATTGTAATTATTAAATAATGGCTTTGTATGCCGCTTATTATTGTAAATTTTATTTACTATTAGTAGTATTTATTTAATTGCTAAAATAAAACAAGAGACAATGCAAGCCATTTGAAGTCATGCAATCCAACCATGATGATGGAGGAGCTAGGTGTCTATGCGCAAGTTCATGGTCAAATCGACATCATGGAGCTACTTATTACTACCTAGGAATGACTGTTGATCTTCATATTGGCTTATGGAGATCAATCTAGATTAAGGCCATACCGTGACACGTTTACGGCATGCATGTATGAGATGCTATGTATGATGTTACATGAGTATACTAGATGTATGATGAGATCATTAATTGAAAATTAAAAATCAATCAAGATCCCTCACATAAAATTTAAAGTTAACATGCCATCCATATTTAAACACTCATCAAACCTTTATCACCTTAATGTGGGCTCTACCAAAGTAGGAAGTACATTAGGTTACATTAGTGGTGATGTATTTAGTAATGGTGCTACTCCATATGTTTAAAAATGGTTTAACTTTTTTATTAGGTTATCAAAACGGTTGGGGCCTAATGGCATTAGATGGATTTAAAACATGCCGGACATATGATGTCAAAATCCCATAAATATCTAAGAGTTGCATGAGATGTACTGGTAAGAGTTACCTACCTAAATAACTTTAATTTTAAGTGTCATGCCAAAGCGAACAAAGTCGAGTAAAATACTGATCTTAAATACAAAGATTAATATGATTATTCTCGAGGGTTGTTAATTTAGTGAGAATTTTTCATAATCAAAATACTTATCGAATCCTTGCATTCATTGCAGATGGGCCAACACAATACAACAATTCTACTATGTCAATGCGATCATCCCGAGAAGGATAAATCCATCGACTAACTTCCTTGATCGGGTCAAATTTGAGAATCGCTCAAACAAGAAAGGAAGCTTATGTCCCCGGATGAACTCTCTCCTCAAGAACCAGCCGATAATGCTCCTGGGAGTCGGCACCCACGCTTATGAGAAGCATCATAATGACTCTATTCATGCTGCATGCTTCGATGCTAGCTACCATGAGTTCAACTCGTATGATTTGGAAAATATGGAAGCTTATAATATGATCTTCAATCTTAAGGAAATGTTCTAGCAACAAGCAAGGCAAGAAAGGTATGAGACTACCAAGGCACTGCATTCTTGCAAGATGGTCGAGGTGCTTCGCCATGCTCATGTTCTAAAATAAAAGGCCAGTATCAGCAACCTCGATAGGCTCGATTTCCATCGGTTTCAAGAATCGCAACCGATTTGATCCTCGAATTCACTTCCCGATAGTTACGCCAATTTTGTCATGAACTATAACATGAATGAATGGACAAATCTATCTCTCGAGTTGCATACGATGCTTAAAACCGCCGAAAGGTATTAAACTAAGCCTTGCCATGTTCTCGATGGTTAAAAAATGTAAAGGGCTTCAAGAACAGCTATGCGGCAAGTGCGGCAAAGGAAAGTCCAATGCTCAACCCAAACCCAGCCTGAACCCAAGCCCCAAAGGAGGGTGTTTGTTTCTTTTGCAATGAACCTGGTCATTGGAAGAGAAACTACAAGCTGTATTTAGAGGATCTAAAGAAGAAGAAGAAGACTGGTGAGACTAGTTCTTCAGGTATTTATGTTATAGTGGACTTCATGAAGAAGGGCAAAGTTGATCTACGAGTAGGCAATGGAGCAAAGTTGTCGCGGTCAGAGAAGTTATGAACTTACTTTGCCCAAGGGGCTTTAGTTAGTTTCTGGGACAATTGTTATGTTCCTACAATGTGTAGGAATATTATTTAGCTTTCTTTTCGATAATGATGGTTTTTCTTTTATTATTAAGAATAATAATTGCTCCATTTTTCATAAAGACATGTTCTATGCAAATGCCTATTTGCTGTGATGGTCTATGTTATGAACCTTCAAAACCCAACAATTCTCATGTCTATAACATAACTACTAAGAAATTTAAATCCAATGATTTAAATTCAACTCATTCGCATCACGCTCGTCATATAAATGAGAAACGATCCCAAAACTCCATCAAGTCGACTTTGAATTCATTTGATTTTCAATCATATGATACGTGAATCTTGTCTATCGGGTAAGATATAGCAAAGGATCCCTTTACTAGGACACAAGGAAAGCGGCCAATGGAATTGATCTCATACATACTGCATGCATGCGACCATTAAGTTTAGATGCTGGGAGGAGGCTACAAGTACTTCATTACATTTACCGATGACTTCAGCCAGATATGGTTAGTGTCTACTGATGAGACATAACCAATCATTTGAAATGTTCAAATCTTTTCAAAATGAAGTACAAAACCAACTTGGCAAGACAATCAAGGCACTTCGATCTAATTGAGGTGGCGAATATTTGAGCCAAGAATTTGATGACCATCTTAGAACTTGTGGAATCATTTCACAATTAACTCCCCCTGGAACACCACAATGGAATGGTGTGTCTGAGAGGAGGAATCGAACTTTATTAGATATGGTTCGATCTATGATGAGTCCAACAGATCTTTCCATTTACCTTCAAGTTATGCACTCGAAACAACTGGGCGCTCACACTAAATCGAAGTTCCATCCAAAGTGCTGAAAAGACAATCATATGAGATGTGGACTAGTAAAGGCCCGCTTTGTCTTTTCTTAAGATTCGGGGTTGTGAGGCTAATAAACGCCAAGTTTCAAATAAGCCGGAGCCCAATCAGATAAATGTCTGGGTATCCTAAAGAGACTAAGGGATACTACTTTTACAATCCCATAAAGAACAAAGTGTTTGTTGCTCGGAATGGTGTCTCTCTAGAAAGGGAATTTATTTCTAAAGGAACCAGTGGGAGTAAGGTACAACTCGAAGAAGTTCGAGAACCACAAGATAACATTGAACTCCGCCTGGTGATTACCCATAAATAACAAACTATTATCGACACACCTCCTATAAAGACAAAAATTTAGTAGATCTCGATAGATACGTCATGAGCCCGAGAGATATGGATTTCGTGTGACTGATAACCATGATGTATTGTTAGTGGATGTTCAAACCCGCCTAACAACAAGATGCCGCGTCAACTTGTTCCGGTAAATGTTAAGTCGCAAAGTTCAAATTCCAACCATGTATGATAATCGTGTAATGACCTCGTCGACACACCCGGCTATACAAAGACCATCAAGTGCAATGTTTTTAAAAAGAAACTCACACGGATGGCAAAGTGCATACTTACAAAGCAAGGCTAGTCGCGAAAAGGTTTCAAACAAACTCATGGTATAGACTATGACTTAAACTTTTTCACCAGAAGCATGCTAAGTCTATCATAATTCTTATTGCTTACCGGGCCGTGATATCATGATTATGAGATTTGGCAATGGATGTTAAAACTCAAGGCTTCTTAATGGAAACTTACTGAGGATGTGTACATGACACAACCCTCGAGGGTTTTATACAACCTAAGCACTCTCGGGAAGTATGCAAGCTTCAAAGATCCATTTATGGTTCGCGTGCCTTCTGAGTCGAATCTTCAAGCTGATGAATCACCAAAGGGCTCGATTTGTCAAAAAATGAAGATGAGCCAGGTTTATAAGAAAATTCATAAGCGCAATTGGTATTTTCGTCTTATATGTCGATGACATTTTACTCATCAGGGGAATGATATCCTGCCTCGCAGAATGTCAAGTCTTCGTTAAGTGTTTCAATGAAAGACTAGGCAAAGCCGCTCATATCTCAGTGGGATAAAGATCTACAGATAGATCTAAGAGGCCGATCGGGTCTAAGTCAA
This sequence comes from Tetrastigma voinierianum, assembly GCA_016808115.1. Lineage (NCBI taxonomy): Eukaryota > Viridiplantae > Streptophyta > Magnoliopsida > Vitales > Vitaceae > Tetrastigma > Tetrastigma voinierianum. Next base: position 1,048,441 of record JAEQBH010001040.1, on the reverse strand, counting down.
AGTAATTTACATGTATTAAAGTAATAAAACGGTTCAAGAGTGCAAGATTCCAAGAGAGGATACTGCCCATGTTCATGGTATTACTTCAGCAGTCCCCGCTATCCTAACACTAAAGACGAGCAAAGCAGGATGAGCAAGATTCCTTATGCCTCAGCAATAGGATCTATCATGTATGTCATGTTGTGCACTAGACCATATGTATCTTATGCTTTAAGCATAACGAGTAGATACTGGTACTTCGATCCCAAAGGAGAGTCAACGACAAACCGCCAAGAAACATCTCCTTAAAAGATTCGGTAAGGCCCAAAGATATGTTTTCGTGTATGGCTGACGTAAGATGATCCTCGTCAGAAATGGTTACGTACGCATGCAAGCCTAACTGACAAAGATGATTTCCGACGCAATCGTGATATGTGTTTTGTTTAAAATGGTGCGCTTAGATGCGGAAAAGTTCAAAAGAAAGTAATGTTGCCGATCCATCGACTCAAGCCTCTACCACAAGCAAAGCATGATCGCCATGCTAGGTTCATAGGTATTAGATACACATGAACGGGCCTAGCGCAAGCGGAGATTCTTAGTAATAGTGTTTCAGCTCATTGTATGGACATGGTATTTTGACTATTTATGATAATATATTATTATGATGATTTGCATGTTTATTATATATAATGTCCTTGAATAATATTATTAATTATTCTAAATGTCCCTAATCGGTTATTGTTATGGGAATAACAATGAATTAATATTAGTATAAAGTTTGATTGATATTCATGGGATGAATATGTGTATGAGATACAAATCAAATTTATATCTATTTGTTGAGAACAAATATCGTCAAACCATTTCGAGATTAATACATGGATCAAAGTCATAAGTTAATCTCTAATACTTCAGGTCATTAAACTTTTCGACTCGAGATCGCTATAGTTCAACATGAATATTGTGTTTTGATATAATCAAACGTTGTCTTTAATCTGATGACTATAAGGTATATACTTGAACATAATAAGAATTATGTAGTGAGATATGAGCGATTAAGATGGAATTTGTCCCTCTTATTATAAGAGAGATATCTCTCGGTCCCCTCGAAAATTGAGACTGAGAAATGCATGGCTGTGGTCAAATGAATTGATGGAGATCAATGTCATTTGTTTAGTCAGTCTAATTTAGTTTCGAGTAATCAAAGATAGAATTCATATAAGGCTGACTTTGTCCATGCCTTATATTCTATCAAGATATCATGAGACAAAAGGATTATGTCATTAGCTATATTAAGGTCGGGTTCGAATCATGAGCTTTTCATTTAACCCTGGGTAGTCATAATGTTCATAGAGGCGACTTCTATGACTCAGAGGATCAAAATGTGATTTAGGCCTACCAATGTTAATCGAATCCATAAGGTCGCACATTAAGAACAAATAATAACGATTATGGTTTTTCACTCTTCGTAATAAATTCATAATCTAAGCATATTTCAGAATAAATTCGCTTATTACATAACCTGGCTTTTTTCAAGAATAAATTGCTATTACATAACTAAGTTATGGTTTTCAGAGTAAATTCGTTTATTACAGATAACTGCTATGGTTACTGCTATGGTTAAATATATAATAATATAAATTCGTTTCCTTATCTGATAAGGATTTGAATTCAAATTGTTATTATTTAAAAGAGTTTTAATATAAATTCATTTCCTTATCTGATAAGGATTTGAATTTAAATTGTTATTATTTAAAAGAGTTTTAAATATACAATAAATTCGTTTTTGACTAAAACCCTAGCAGACTTATATATATATATATATGTGTGTGTGTGTGTGTGTGTGTGTGTGTGTGTGTGTGTGTGTGTGTGTGTGTGTGTGTGCGTGAGACATATATATTTTGGTAAAGAGTCAGTTTTTTACCTGAGAACAACCAAAATAGAGAGAAAGAAAAGAAAAACCCTAATTTCGTTTTGAGAAGACAAACCTGAACTAGCATTCAACAAGATCGTTTATTATTTGTTCGTGTGTGGATACTTGTAGAGGGTGGTCGCTTTTCAGAAAGGCAACACCTTTGAAGATCCGAATAAACCAAGACGCAGACTTTGAAGGCTTGACGAATCGATCTACAAGAGGTAAGTTTCGTTTACCCTTCCTTCTGCTTATGAAACTATGTGATCCTCGTGGGTTATGGATAAAAATTTTAAATTCCGTTGTATTTATGTTCCAATCAGATCGATATTCTCGCCTGCGAACTCCAACATAGTGTAACCTCGATCGAGCACTTTCATAGTTGTTCTCGTAGTTCTAAAATGACCACCATAGGCATTTTCGTACAAAGGGTCGAGAATCCTACTATTCTCCTTCAGGCACACATCTCCTGATGATTTGGTCTGCACAATATTTGAACATAAATGGTTCATCCCAATAATAGGAAAGAATCTCTGCGAATAAGTATTTCTTTCACGTGTCTTTCCACTCGCTGAATCTCCCCTGCATTAAAAAAATTAGCAAATGTGGGCATACCAGTGGAGTGCTTTACCAGCCAGCCAGAGATTCCTCAGAAATTCATCATGGATCGGGGACGAAATTCATCAGCGGATCGTGGGACTATGTGATTGTGAGTCATGGTCGCCCAGAGAGGTGATCTCGCCACAACATTCTCTACCCTTCATTCCTTGGATTCGAGATCGCATTCCTAGACTAAGAGAACCCATCTCGGTGAGCTCTGCTAAGATCTTCGGGTTAGGAGGTGGGCTTCCCAATGCATGCGGAGTGATCTATGAAGATAATAATGTCTGACCCCACCAAGTATGCTCAAAACTTGTCTAAGGCATAGACCACTGCCAATAGTTCCTTTTCTGTGGTGGTGTAATACCTCTGAGCTTCATTTAGAGTTTTTCTCGCATAATACACCACATAGGGCTTTCCATCCTCTCTTTGCCCAAGGACTGCCCCAATGGCCAAATCATTGGCATCACATATGACCTTAAAAGGAAGCTACCAGTTAGGTGCCCTCACTATGGGTGCAATGGTCAAGTGAGATTTGAGTTCTTCAAAGCTCTTCGGATGTGCTTCATTCCATAAAATCAAGATCTTTCCGTGAGCTCATAAAGGGGTTTTGCAATTTTTGAAAAATCCTTGATAAACCTCCTGTAGAAGCCTGCATGGCCAAGGAACTGTCGCACATCCTTTACACTTATGGGTGGTGGAAACTTAGTAATAAGCTCAACTTTAGCCTTGTCCACTTCAATTCACTGGTCAAAGATGACATGCCCCATGACAATTCCTTTATTCACCATAAATTGGCATTTCTCCCAATTTAGCACCAAGTTCTTTTCAATGCATCTATGTGCATACCCAGGTCACACTCCTCGTATCCTATATATGGTGATATCATCCATATACACCTCCATAATGCATTCCACCATATCACTAAAAATGCTGAGCATACACCTTTGAAAAGTGGCAAGTGCATTGCAAAGGCCAAAGGGCTTCTTCCTGTAAGCATATGTGCCAAACGGGTGCTACAGGCCTCTCCTCGTTCTCCACAAAGAATTCTATCTCGAGTAGCTCGAATAAATCAGCCCAAGAAGCAATAGAACGGATGTCCAAAATTTCAAGAAGTCGATCGATGAAGGAAATGATCCTTTCTGTCACTTCCATTCAACCTCCCCGTAGTCTATGCACACCTCCAACCTGCGGGTAAGGCGAGTGGGCTACTATCTTCCTTTTCTCATTTCCGCACAATGGTCACCCCTGATTTTTTTGGTACTACTTTAGTTGAACTCACCTAGGGACTGTCAGAAATAGGATAAATAATGCCCACTTGCAAAGAAATTGAGGACTTTTATCATAAGACCACTTTCAGATATGTGACCGCCGCCTATGGTCAGTCTCCCACCTACTTAGCCTCCTCCATTTTAAATATGATGAGTGCATGATTAGCATCCAAAAGTGCCAGTTTTTTAGTCCTATTTTAAGATAGGTTTGAGTGCTCTTTTGCGCATTCAATCATATGAATTAAACCAATTGACATGTGCAGGTCCGTTTAGTACTACTGATTTTGTTTCGAGGTCGTTTTTGGTAGTTTTGCAGGTTTTGGGAACTTCAGCCATCATTTCAAGCTTGGCTTCGTATTGGTGCTGAATTTTGCGAATTCTCGGCGATTTCATCAAGCCGAGATGAAGAAATGTCAAGTGGGAAATGAAGAAATGGAGGCTGAAATGATGCAGGAAGGAATGCTGAACATCAGGATTTTTGCTATGGCATAGCGAAAATTTCGCAATCCCTGCGAAATTTCGCTATGCACAATTTTTCTCTATCATAGCGAAGATCATGTACATATCGCCACGAGCTAGTCGTACGTTATGGATGCTGCTCGCGCGCTTGCTACTACACAGCGCCATTGGGACCAACGCCGAGCCGAGGTCACTATCGCGCTAATCACTTACGATTCTTCTGATCATGAGCCACCTCGTCTCCCGCCAAAGCCCGCACGCCCCCACTCGAGATCGCCTACGCGAGCGTTCTCCTCGATATTGCCGGCAATCACAAACAGCCAGCCTTCCGCATCCACCAAGATTCAATCGCCACGATAGTGAGGTGGTCGCACTCTCTTCTTTTACCTTCCGATCCTACCAAATGAGACATGTTTATACTTCTGTCAGGAGGAAAAGCTAAAGTCGGGAGTATCTTTCTATCATATTTTGTCTTTTTTTTAGCTTTATCAACTGCCTACTCATTTTGTATAGGATTGTATAGATATATGTATTAGGCCGATAGTAAAGAAAGGATACTTTTGTCGTGTTTAGCTATGTTAAGCTTTACTAGCCAATTTCTGGGTTATATCAAAAACTTTATAAAGATTATTTTACATTTTTCTACACTTTTGCAAATCATTTTTTCAGGCCTATTTTCGTGGTTCTACTTGCCTTGAGTTGAAGAATTGAAGCCCCCGTATGCTACCTTAATGTTAGAACAATTCTATGTATGATTAAGTTTTTGGTCGACAGTTCCAACGATTCAACCCAGATCCGCCTTTACCTAATAACACACAAGGCACACTGGCTTTATCAATAGGCCGAGAAGCTATATACCACTTTACTTTGCAAAACCACTGGGATCTCGTTGGACGACCAATAATAGGTTTTTGTTACCCGAAAAAGAAGACCAATGAAGTCTTCCAACTGAAAAAGAAAAGAAAAATCAAAAAGAAAAATAAAGAAGAAAAAGAGTTATGAATGTCGGACACTAGCTTCTGAAACCCTAAACACCTAGCCCGAGGGGTATATGGTGAAAGCCTTTAAAGCTCTAAGGCCCTAAACCTTCAGCGTGGTCGGGAGTCATCGACTTAGTGTTCGTTACACGGGGTGGTCAGTAGAGCTTAGCGAGTTATGTGTGCTTTAATTCTCAAGTCATTCAAAGTCCGAGGCGAAGCCCTCAAGAGCTCATGGGTCGACCGATACTTTTGACTTGATGTGCCCTAAACCTTAATTGGTCAGGAGTCGTTGACCCCGCTAATAAACTTTGCAGTTGTTTTAGCATTGCAACTTACATTACAATCAAAGAAAGAAATAAAGTGTAATCGATTCTCATTGAAGTCAATAAATGCGCTTAAGGCCCCGGGCAAAGAGCCTTCCGGGCTGGGTGAGGAATAGCTTTACAACTTATCGTTCAAACTGCCACCTTAAGAACACTTAGATTTTGGTGGAAGTTCAGTCAACTTCTTTCAAGAACCGATGTCGCCTAAACTCGTTTCTTATATGGTATTTATTCCTCTCATGATGGTTTTTGTACGTATTCAAATTTGTCTACAAGCAACAAAGGTAAGGCCTTATCAGACACACACTTTTGACAAAGATACACTTTTGCAAAAGCACAAAAGATGCATACCTTGATTGTTTTTAGCATCATAAGGGACTAGCAACGTGTCTGGGGGGTGTGGATTAGTACCCAAAAGCATATTTGGAAGTCCCATTTAAGATAGGTTTGATGTTACTACAATCATATGAATTAAACCAATTGACATGTGCAGGTCCGTTTAGTACTACTGATTTTGTTTCGAGATTGTTTTTGGTAGTTTTGCAGGTTTTGGGAACTTCAACCATCATTTCAAGCTTGGCTTCGTATTGGTGCTGAATTTTGCGAATTCTCGGCGATATCATCAAGCCGGGATGAAGAAATGTCACGTGGGAAATGAAGAAATGGAGGCCGAATGATGCAGAAGAATGCTGACATCGATTTTCTATGGCATAGCTTAAAATTTTCGCAAGGATTGCGAAATTTCAAGAACCATAGCGAAAAATTCGCATCCTCGTTGAATTTCGCTATACGCTTTTCGCTGGCGATAGCGAAAATTCGCTATCATAGCTTGTATTCGCCATCATAGCTTAAATTACAAGGGGCATAGCTTAAAATTTGAATTTTCGCTATGCTCGATTTTCGCTATGATAGTGAAACTGGCCATATAGCAAAATTGGTCGCCTCTCCGATTTCGATCCAAATCCACCCCGCTATGTAATTCTATTTGGTCTCTCAATGTAATCTTATTATATTTGTTATTTTGGTATTTCACACATCTTGTATGGCTATATAAGCCACCTTATGACATTTTGTAACCCTAACTTTCATTAAAGCTTTCAAATTTCCAAGTAGCCTTTGCTTTGTGTTGCCGCTTTTCTCTTCTCTCACTTCTTTCTCTCATTTTTCGCTCTGCAAACACCCCCTGAGGATGACACAACTCAAAGGATGCTGCCAGCTTCAAAACCTGAAGATGAGGGTTGCTAGGTTGGTTAACTAGGGTCCCGCAGGTGTTCTCCTCGCTTTAAATGAAATAGTTATCGCATTTGCTAAGTTCCAAACTTTCCACACTAGGTTTAATGCTATTTAATGTGTTTTCTGGGTCACTACATGCTTTAGGTTCGCAGTATTCTTTAATGGTAGATACACCGACATTCTTTAGATGCCATTTACGCAGCCACCGAAATTAGCAATGATGTACTTTTCTAAACTCGGCTGAACATTAAATGCTTAGTAAGTGCGTTTCACTCAAATAGAGTGTTTTAAGGGTTGGTTTTTATAGCTAAACAAAGATCCTATTTTGGCTATGACTATATGTCATTTTCCACGCGAGGAAATAACTGAGGACACCAATGCAACCTCATTTTATCAAGCTAGTGACCCAAGCCTTCGAAAGGTCTCCCCTATCACACCTCACTTCAAGTCGCTTCGCTTAGCCTGACAACAACACCCTCACTTTTTAATGCAACCAAAATCCAAATGAAAGCCCTCACCATTTAATCATGATACAGAATCACTTGCGGGATGAAACCCATCCCCGTGCTCTACCTTTCTAGACCGCTATATCGCAAAGAGGTTGACTACCGCAGTGAGGAGGAAAATAGGAAACAAATTTTGTCGATTCTATCACCCTATCAGGGCACGAATCAAATGGCGCCGTTGTCAGGATGGTGCCAAACTACGAATGATGAGTCGATATGAACTCGTAATCCACATTACAAGTGTCGGGTGACCTTCAACTTTTTATTTTCAGTATTTAGAATATCAAGTTTTTACTCGTAGTCTCGCTCGGGCTATTTTTATTTCTGGCGCCTGCTTTTATTTAGCTAATGACTCGATCCTTTTCGCAGTTTCCATTCAGGTTCTCTTTCGCTTTGTCTCATTTTCAGGTAATGTGTTTATGCATCATCGGGATAGAGACAATTCAGGTAGAATCGCAAAGAATCCTCGCACACTAGTTGAGCAAGGCCGTGAAACCGTTGCACAAGTGGATCAAATGGATTCTCTACCCGAGGAACAAGAAAGTCAAGAAGGTACCAGCGTTGAATCCAACAAAGATGCATCAACGAGGGACCACACATACACCCTCCCAGAGTGAGTGCACCTTCCGCATTATACCACCCGCTGAGGATGTAGCAAAGGAGACCTTACCTAAGGCTCCCCGCTCCCACATTTCATGGTATGGAGAATGAAAATCCATACACCCACATACTCGGATTTCGAGAAGTGGCATAACTTTAAGGAGGGTGCAATTGACATGGATTTGTTGAAGTTGAAGGCATTTCCATTGACCCTCAAGGACAAAGCCAAAATATGGCTTAATTCATTGAGACCAAGGACCATTAGAAGCTGGGCAGAGCTGTAAGCAGAATTTTTAAAAAAATTCTTCAGTGCTCACAAGACCAACAATCTGAAGAGGCAAATCTACACGCCAGCCGCCCATGACAATGAGAGGTTCTACTGTCGAGCACTATGGAGACCATCGCAAGCTCTCACATCATGGTTTTGACACTTGGATGCTTGTGAATCACTTCTATGGTGGTATGTCTCCAGCCATGAAGCAATTATTGGAAACAATAAAAGGGAGTGTGGACTTCCCGAGCAAGCACCCACGAAGCCATGGATTTTTAAATTATGGCTGAAACTTCCAAGGGATGGGATGAGCTAAACCCAAGAGAGGTGGAGAAAATGAGGCCCTCAGCCCACCAAAGGGGAGGAATTTCGCACTTTCTAAATATATGGGATGAAAGCATGATCAACCCTGCCAGAAGTGGAAGAGCTAGGCAGAGTGGGTATCATGAAGCACTGAAACCACCCATACTGAATTGCCAATCCATCGCCCACCTAGATGAACACCGGCCCAAATTGTTCCCCTTAACGAGAGTTTGATGTCGAGCATGCCAATGTCGTGGCCAATACAAGCCGCAACCTAATGCCCCATATGGTAATACATATAATTCCAATCGAAGAATCACCCCAATCTCTCTTGAAGCCCCAACTCCCCGCTATGTGCTCGCGCCAAACAACGCCGTTCCTCATCTCAACCATAGCCATCACCATCCTCTTCCCCTGTTGAACAAGCTATTTTAAATTGAAAGCAAGGTGGTAAAGTACCTCAGAGGAGCAAAAGGGAATCAATGTACAATTAGCCCAAAGAATTGACATCGTGAAAGCAATTCCTCGAACAAGAGAATATGATGGCTTGAAAGGAATTTTAATCGAAGATTGATAATCTACAAGATTCACCACTGTAGATTACCAATTACGAGGTACAGAGAAAGGAAGATTCCCTTCCCAAACACTACCAACCAAAGGAGTTCATGAAATAGGTTCTTCCAGTTGAACTCAAGGGTGGACGTAAGCAAAGGCTATCATCACTTCAGGAGTGGAAAAGAAATCAGCAACCAAAGGCTCCATGATCAGCCAAGAAACAGAGAAAGAGAAGGAAGCTGAGCCTGAGAGGATAATAATCAGAAAAGACTCAATGAAGAAAAACATGCCCCCTCCATTTCCTCAAGCACTAAGAGGCAAGAAAAAAATCCCAAATCAAGCTGAAATTTGGGAGGTACTAAGGCAAGTAAAGGTAAATATCCCACTGCTTGACATGATTAAGGTGTCCCAACATATGCAAAATTCTCGGCTGACCAGGCAAATACCAAGAGAGGGTCAGGGCATTGAAAAGAAAGCCCCTTAACAGAACAAGTCAAGTGCCATCATTCAGAGCAAAGACCCTGAAACATGGGCGATCCAGATCCCCACAATACTTCCGCTAACACTGAGGGACTTGCATAGACAAAGCACTGGTTGACTTCGGGGGCCGCAAACCTATCGCCATATTCGAAGTGTATACAGCCAAGCTTAGAGAGCTTAAACCTACCAACATCACTCTATCATTAGCGATCGATCGGTAAAAATTCCTAAGGGAATAGTTGAGGATGTATTGGTAAAGGTGGACAAATTCTACTACCCAATGGATTTTGTAGTGCTCGATACCGAACCAATCACAAGTGGGCCTAATCATGTGCCAATTATCCTGGGAAGACCATTTTTGGCCACTTCCAATGTGATAATCAATTGCCGGAATGGAGTCATGCAACTCACATTTGGCAACATGACATTGGAGCTCAACATTTTCCACCTAAGCAACAAGCACAAGCTAGAGAGGGGTGAGGGGCAGGAATTTGATTAAGTCTACTCAATTGGTCCAAGTGCAGGGAAACCAAATGCCCACAAATTGCAAGCAGAATTGGTGAAGGAAAGTGAAGCAGTTGATGGGGAATTGGCTGCATCAGTTACTCCTGCTGAACTAATGTTTTCTCCAACACCACCAAGTGAAAAAAAGCTCAAAACAAAGGAGCTAAGCATGAAGGTTGCAGCACACATCACTGCAGGGGTCAAGGAGCTCCTCCTCTTTGATCCTCCATGAATGAACCAGTGAAAATGAGCTGGTTTGGTCTCCACTGAGACTAAACTGCAGCTCAAAGATTTTGGTTTTTAGTTATTTTGTTCAATTTTCAGTTTATTTTATTTTTAGTACTTTTTTTACCTTAATTTAGCTAAATATAAAAATTTAAATTTTTAAGTAATTCCTATTTTATTTTATCTTTACTTTTATTTTGATATTTATATATATATATATATATATATATATATATATATATATATATATATATATATATATATGAGGTGGGGAGGAGCAGTGAGGCAGGCTTTACTTTAATTTATTTTATTTTAATTCTACTTCCAACCAAATTTTAGTTTATTCTACAGTTGAAATTGAGCTTCAATTTCTGCACACGGCTAAATTCTGGGTTCGCTTCCTCGACCTTCAACTGCCCAACAGTTTTATAAAAAGGGGCCCCCGCTCATTTTCATTCCACTCCATCCACATTCCTCAGAGCCGTGAGCCTTCCTCCCGTGCCCTGAGCTCCAAAGGACTCAAGGGGCTTCGCCCGCAAGACCTCTTCCAATGCCCCGGCCTCGTCGAGCCCCGAGCTCCACTGCATCCGCACCCCGCCATGAGCCCCCTTCTGTCATGCACTGCCCCGACATCCAAATACAAATGGTCCATTTCTCTTCCTCGCTTATTTCCTCGCCGGTGCTTCGCCGCTCGCGCCGCCCACCGACCCCACTCATCGTCGCCACCGAGCTCGTCCACTGCATTCCTCGCACGCAGCCCCGCTAGCCATCGCCGCACTCCCGAGCCCCTCGCTTTCGCTCGAGCACGACCACCACGCCCATGGTTCGCACCTACGGTGTCATCGCTACAGCCCGTGGTCGTTCAAGACACCCGGAGAGGCGATGCAGAACTTCCGTGGCCAGCAGAGGCTCACTCGGGGACCAGTCAAGCAGGACACCACCTACATCATTCCCAATCGCTATACAGAGGAGCCTCAGCTGAGCCCCCCATCTCGCGATATCGTACCAGCAGGGACCCTGGGCCCCTTCTCCAAAGACATCGAGACGACGCAGAGGGCCCCGCTCTGCGGCCCGAACATCAGGCCCGGGGGAGTCTTCGAGATCTCACCAGTCACACCTCCTCCAACCGATCAGTGGTTCACTCGCCCCCGTGATATCACCTACCGAGGATCAAGCGCCCCATGTTCACCTGCGATCCGATTCCGGGGAACGTGGATCTACGTGCAAGAGACTTCCATGGGGAGCCATACTATGACATACGTGTCGATCATGATCACTGCTTCAGAGACTCGATGAGGTCAGATCCCCGCATCTCACGCTCTTCCGTTGATCAAAGCTTTTAACCCCAGTCAGGCTTCAGTTCTACTCACACTATGACATCCCGGGAGTGCCGAGTCCGGGCTGAGCCCGGTCAAAGATTGACGACCGCGCCAGAGTACCTCTGCTGTCGCGTGATATTAGCCGCCTCAGCCCGCCAAGAAGGCCAATTCCGTTGTGCCATGTGCAATACCAGCCATCACATGTGAGAGATGGTCCGTCTGTCTCACTCGAGATACTACACGGCCTATACTTCCAGAAGCTTCCGCCACGCATGCTCCTAGTGGACCACGTGCTTCTGACCGCCTTTATTCCCATTACAAAGACTATGTACAAGCAGGGGAGCTATACTGAGGCCCCATAATGTAGATCTCGCAGGGATTCTGGTTTAGTCCTTCTAAGCTTATCATGACTTCCCTGCTGCTTTTTGAGGAGAAGGTCCACCGTAAGGGCCTAGCTCGAGCAAAGAGTTTACCTTTATTGATGCAGAGGTTGCTGAGCCGTGTCCCGAGCATCCGGGTTCCCGAGGAGCCACATCGAGCAGCGAGGATCGGGCCAGACACGTATCTTATCCACTAAGCGATCATTATACATGCCGATCTCCATCCTCCAGCCGCAGCAGAGGCAAGCAGATGATGTGGCAGAGACCCGCCGAGGGAGAGCATCTTGTTCCGTAGATGAGGTGGAGGGGTGGAGAGGAGCCTGGGGCCGCATTCATCTCCACCTCGCCCCACCCTACTGTACCCCATAAACGAAACTCCCGGCCCTTCCTATACCGCGCAGCAGCCCCGATCAGGCCATACCGCCTCTCACGAACTAGTCAAGTTATGGATGTTGTTTGCGCGCTATTACCACACAAAAGGCCATTAGACCACTCTGGATGGCCCGAGCCGAGGTCACTATCACAAGAGAATAACGCGCCCATGCTTCTTCTGATCACGAGCCAATCCCTGGCCTCCGCTCAGAGCCCGCACAAACCCCACCCCGAGATCGCCTACAATAGCAATTTTCAGATATGCTCACAAGAACTGGCAGCTAGCAGCCTTCTCGCATCCACCTAAGATTCAATTCCGCCACGATGTTGAGGTGGTCCCACTCCCTTCTTATCTTCTCGATCCCTACCATGGAGACATGTTTATACTTTGTGGCTGGGAGGAAAAGTTAAAGTCGGGAGTATCTTCTATCATATTTTGTCTTGTTTTTAGCTTTATCAATTGCCTACTCATTTTGTATAGATTTGTACAGATACATGTATTAGCCGATAGTAAAGTGTGCTGATACTTTGTCATGGTTTAGCCATGTTGCTTCACAGATTAGCCACTTCTGCTATATCAAAACTTTATAGCATTATTTACGCTTTCTACACTTTCGCAAATCATTTCAGGCCTATATTGTGTCTCTACTCTCGTCTTGAGTTGAAAAATTGAAAGCCCTCGTATACCTTAATGTTAGAACAATTCCATGCATGATTAAGTTGTCGATTGAAGTTCCAACGATTCAACCTTTTGCAGATCCGCTTTAGCTAATCACAATACAAGGCACATCGCTTTTATCACAAAGCCGAGAAGCTATATACCACTTTTTACTTTGCAAAACCGGCCTTAGATATGTTGACGACCAATAATAGGTTTTTGTTACCCGAAAAAGAAGACCAATGAAGTCTTCCAAATGAAAAAGAAAAGAAAAAGCAAAAAGAAAAATAAAGAAGAAAAAGAGTTATGAATGTCGTGACACTTTGCCTTGAAACCCGAACACGGTCCGAGGGGTATATGGTGAAAGCCTTTAAAGCCCGGTGCCCTAAACTTTCAAAGGGTCGAGTCATCGACTTAGTATTCTGCTACACCCGTGGTCAGTAGAGTTTAGCGAGTCAGAAAAAGCACTCGGGTTACTAAAGTCCTGTGGTGAAGCCCGAAGAGCTCAGGGTCGACTGATCCTTTTGACTCGATGCCCTAAACCTTAATTTGTCGGGAGTCATCTAAGGACCTCTGCCATACGTATTTCTTTGGTGAAGTCAAGTTTTTAAAGACGCACCCTACATTACAATCAAAGAAAGAAATAAAAGTGTAACTGATTCTACGAGGTCAAGGTCAACGCTTTAAGGCCCCGGGCAAAGAGCTTACTGGGGGAGAAATAGCTTTACAACTGGTATCGTTCAAACTCACTGGTTACCTTAATAACACTAGATTTCAGGAGTTCAAAGTCAACTTACTGAACCGATGTCGTCCCTAAAACTCTCGGTTTCCTTATATGGTATTTGTTCTCTCATGATGGTTGTACAGTATTCAAATTGTTCATCAAGGTAAGGCCTTACGGTACACACTTTTCGGGATTAAAGATACACTTTTTTTGCAAAGCACAAAGATGCATTACCTGATTGTTTTAGCATTACTAAGGGACTAGCAACGTGTCGGTTGGGGGGTGTGATTAGTATCCAAAAAGTGCTATTTTTTAGTCCTATTTAAGATAGGTTTTGAGTGCTTTTTGCGTACTAATCATATGAATTAAACCAATTGACATGTGCAGGTCCGTTTAGTACTACTGATTTTGTTTCGAGGTTGTTTTTGGTAGTTTTGCAGGTTTTGGGAACTTCAGCCATCATATTTCCAAGCTGGGCTTCAGATTGCAAGCTGAATTTTGCAAATTTCGCCATTTCATCAAGCCAGATGAAGAAATGTCAAGTGGGAAATGGTAAAGAAAACCAGGGAGGCCGAAATGATTTTAGGAAGGAATGTCGATCGATTTTCGCTACGGCATAAATGGTAATTTAGCAAGGATTGCGAAAATTTCGCAACCATAGCGAAAATTTCTCAATCCCTGCGAAATTTCGCTTATACGCCGCTACGATAGATTTAGTTCTCGCTATCATAGAAGCTTCGCCATCATAGCGTACCACTGCATAGCGAAAATTTGAATTTTCGTTATGCTCGTGATTCGCCATATGATAGCTAAATTCACTATGCATAGCAAAATCGTCGCTTCTCGATTTTGATCCAAACGACCCCTGCTACTGTAATTCCCATTTTATCCTTGTCGTAATCTTATTATATTGGTTATTTTGGTATTTCACATATCTTCAGATGGCTATATAAGCCACCTTATGACATTTGTAACCCTAACTTTCATTAAAGCTTTCACCCGCGCTTTTTTAAGATAGTTTCAGCTTTTCTCTCTCTTTCTCTCTTTCTTTCTCTCATTTTCGTTCCCAAACACCCTGAGGATGGCCAACTCAAAGGATGTTTGGCTAAGCTTCAAAACCTTGAAGAGGAGGGTTGCTAGGTTTGTTAACGGGGTCCCGTGTGTGTTCCTCTCGCTTAAATGAAACAGTACCATTTGGTATGTTCCAAACTTTCCACAATTAGGGTTTAATGCTATTTAACGTGTGTTTCCTTTTTGGTCAATACTTGCCATGCTTTAGTTCAAAGTGTATTCTAATGGTGTATACACCGACATTCTTTAGATGCCATTACGAGCCACCTAAATTAGGTTGTACGATGTATTTTCTAAACTATTGGAACATTAAATGCTTAAGAAGTGTTTCGACTCAAATAGAGTGTTTTTAAGTGGTCGTTTTTATAGCTAAACAAAGATCCGCTTTTGGCTATGACTATATGTCATTTTCCTAATGCGCAGGAAATAACCCAAGGACACTAATGCAACCTCATTTTATCAAGCTAGTGACCCAAGCCTCTTCAAGGTCTCCTATCACACCTCACTCTGCCGCTTCGCTAGCCCAAGGACAACAACACCCACACTTTTTATGCAAATCCAAAAAATCCAAATGAAAGCCTCACCATTTTGAATCATGATACGAATCACTTGTGGGATGAAAACCCATCCCCGTGTTCGACCCTAGATCGCATACCGCAAGAGGTTGACTACTATAGCAGGAGAAAATAGGAAACAAATTTGCCGATTCCGATCACCCCTACCTGCGGGTACCGAATCGCTGCAAACCAAAGGACTAATCCCCTTTAGATGGGAAATTTTCCATCCAATGGCCTGTTTGCACTTCCTGAGGATGTCAAGAAGGTTGTTTTCCTGAGAGGCATTCAATACTGAAGAGATTACAGCTGGGCAATGGTCAACCTCTTCCAAAAATGCATATTTTAGTTCTACCGGGAGAGGTTTGAGGTCAAGCTTTTGGGGGGCCATGCTGCCTCCATTGTCACTATCCTCCTTAGTTAACAAGGGAAGGATTTCTTCTTTTCTCCTCCATGGCCCATTAACAGCACATAATTCTGGGGCATCCTGCAGTTCCTTAGAAGTTTTTGATGGTTCCTTTATCAATTCCTCCCGAAGTTGCTGTAGTTGAGCCTGTTCACCCAAAATTGTCGATCATACAAACTTCTTCTGGATCCTCCTCCACTAGGGGCATATGCTTCTTTCTCAGGTGGAAAATATTGAGTTCCAGCGTCATATTCCCAAATGTCAACTACATAACTCCATTCTGGCAATTAATGATCGCATTTGAGGTAGCCAAAAATGGCCTTCCAAGGATGATGGGTACATAGTTACCTCCTACTGCAACAGGTTCAATGTCAAGGACAACGAAGTTCACTGTGTAGTAGAATTTATCCACCTACACCAAGATCTCTCAACAAAGGCTCCCTTGGGAATTTTCGACCGACCGGCTCGCAAAGATAAGGTGATGGTAAGCTTCAATTCTCCCGTACTCCTAACTGCTTGTAACCGAGTAGCGCCAGGTCGACACTAAATTTCAAATCTAATAAGTCTTTCTCCACACAAGTCCTCTCGATATTTACCGAGATGGTAGGACAACCTGAGTCTTTGTATTTCACTGGAGTTTTGCATTGGATGATGGCACTAACCTGTTCTGTCAGGAAAGCTTTCTTGTCAATATTCAACCCTCTTTTCACAGTGCACAAGTCCTTTAAGAATTTAGCATACTTTGGGACTTGTTTAATCATATCCAAAATAGGGATGTTAACCTTCACCTGCCTCAACACCTCCAGAATTTCAGTTTGATTGATCACCTCTTTTTAATTTTTAGTGCTCGTGAACGCGGAGGGGGCATGATCTTCTTAAATTACATCTTCTTTAATCACAACTCTTTCGCTTCTACTTCTTTCTTCTAAATTTTCCTCAATGTGTGTAAGCATTGGTTGTTCAACCTGTTTACCACTCCTCAAAGTGATGACTGCCTTCACTTCATCTATCCCGAGCAGTTCATCGCGTAAGCTATCTCTTACGACTCACCTGGGATTAGGTTGCTTGAGAAGGGAATTCTAATTTTCCTGCACTTGTTGCTGACAAGGTTAGCTTGAAATCAGTATTGCAGTTGTCACCCTGAAAGCAATTTTGCTTTGAAGGCCTTCAATTTTCTTATTCAAGGTGCTTTCCACTGTATCAATTTTCTGATTCACTTGAACATTCACAACTTTTTGCTCCTCTACAAAATTACCCACAACTTTTCTCAAGTTCAAGACGCTTTTGCTCAACCGAGATGATGATTATGGTGGTCAGGTTGATGAGGAGCCATATTGTGGTTGTGCAGTAGGGGGTGCATATTGTGGAGGCTTTGGTTTCCAGGAGAGATTTGGGTGATTCCTCCAGTTGGGATTGTAAGTATTGTCATATGATGCATTGGTTGGTGGTTTAAATTAACCAACAACGTTAGCTTGTTCCGCTAGCATCTACCTCATCGCTGGAATAGTTGGGCATTGCTCTCCTTGATGGTCAGTAGACTGACAGATGAAACATGGCTTATCTGGCACAGGGGTCTCAGTCACTGCTCGAACCTCATGTTGGTTTCTCATTTCCAGCTATTCCAACCTTCTATCCAAGGTTGAGACCTTGGCCTTCATGTCCAAATCCTCTGGAAGGGAATACATGTCACCTCTAGTACTGGGCTAAGGCCTCATCCTTTCTATCTCCCTTGGGTTAGGCTCATCCCAACCTTTAGATGCCTCTGCCACATAATTTAGGAAATCCATGGCATCCTCTAGATTTTTGCTCAAGAAGTCTCTTCCACACATAGTTTCCAATAATTGTTTCATGGAAGGAGACATACCATCGTAAAAATAACTGACTAGCAGCCAAGTATCAAACCCATGATGAGGACAAGCATTAAGTGCTTCTATGTATCTTTCCCAGCATTGATAAAATTTTTTATTTTCATTTGCTGATTAGTGCCCAAAAAGTGCTATTTTGAACCCTATTTATTATAGGTTTTGAATGCTTTTTTTGTACTAATCATTCTAATTAACCCAATTGGCATGTTAAGGTCCCTATTATAACATCGATCGATTATGTGCTGCTTTTCGTAGTTTTAACACATGATACTGATTTTTCGAGCTAATCCATGCATAAAGGATCCTGCGGCCTCCTTGAAAGCAGGAAGTCAAGGAGGAAGCCGTAAAACTGTGAAGCCCTAAGCCGTAGAACAATTTTCGCCAGCCGCTAATTTTTCTTCTGCCGGTTGCTCGCTTCCCATTTTCTACCCATAACGACTCGCGATATTTTCCAATTTTACCCCTGATGTAATCACTTTTGCCATGGGTATTTTGGTTTTTCACTTTCAGAAGGCCATATATAGCCATTTATTACCGTGGAAGGATTCGGCTTTTGGAGAGAGATAGAAAAAATACTCTGTTCTGTTTTTTTTTATTCTCCGCCTCTCATTTCCTTTTCTCTCACTTTCTGAACCAACACTCCTTGGGAGGATGAAAACTCACGATGCTTCAAGGCGCCCCTATCCTTGTAGAGTGAGGGTCATGGCTACGGCTGGTAAGGTAAAAGAAGGTTCTCTCTGTTTTAACGCGAGCATTTATTAACATTTATGTTCCGCTTTTTTTAACTCTAGGTTTAAAACCTCTCGATGATCCTCATACAATACTTGGCAATCTTAGGTTCCAAAGTGGGATGCTTATCATTAGATCCACTCGACATCCAATAGTCGTCATTTACGAGCCTCAGAGGGTGGGTCAAGGTGTTAGATTCTCACCGAAGGAACCATAAATGCTCGCAAATGTCATCAAAAGGAAAATGTATTAAGGGTTAGTTTTTAAAGTTAAATAAAGATCCGGTTAGGGAAATGACTATATGTCATTTTCCCAACGCGAGGAAATGAACCTGAGGACCTCTTTATAGCCCTATCAACCCGGTCTAGCAGCCCAATACTTCAAGGATTTTTTTTTTTAATAGTTTATTTCATTTTATTTCACCTTACCTTTAATCTGCACACCATCAACCTCACACTTTTTACAAAACCCTTTAATCCAAAGTGAGATTCACCATTTTGAATCACTGCAAATCATTTTGTACGAAGAAAACTCATCCCTGTGTTCGACTTAAATCTAAGATACTACAAAGAGCTCTACTACTAGTGAGGAGGAATTTAGGATATAAATTTTGTTGATTCCTGCACACCTACTCGTGGCACTTAATCAAATGGCGCTGGCAGTTTACGGTGCCTAAGTGCAAGTGAGAAAGTGTTGAACTCAGATCCTCATCACAAGTGTCGTGAATTTCCAATTCTTTACCCTTACTTTTTTATTTCTCAGTCACTTCCATGGGTTGATTTAATTTTTATATCATTCCATACATAAAATTTTCATTTTTATTTCTAGCTAACATTAACCTTTTCGTAGCTCGCTATCTATTCGTCGTCTGTCTGCGGTTGCTTCGGGCTTAGTATTATGCACCATTTGGGACACAAATACGCAGTGACGGGAAAGGGTCAGCAGGAAAGGATCGTTGCTCTAGTTGAACAGGTGTGAAGTGAACCTAAATCAGAACAAATGGAACTCCACCTGAGATCAAAGAGCTAGTCAGTGGAGTTTAAAGGATCCCACGTCACCGGCCAATGAGGGATCACATACACTCAAGCCACGCCCCCGATCCCTACCCAACCCGATCAAGGATCATCCGAACCTGGCCGGTGCGAAACCATACTAGACACTTTACCACTTTTTTTTTCTTTTTCAGAGCTAAACTTATAATTGCGGTATACAAACAATTTTTGTAATAACCGCACCATTTGATATACAAAAGAACTACCAACGGAGTGGTGTCCATCAAAAATCTATACATGATATTTAAGTCCCATTTACTTATGTACAAACACTTATACATATATATGTCTAATACAAACATCAAAGATCGCGAAAACAAAGGTCAGGTGAGCACCTATCTCCTAGATGGTCACTGGTGTGGAATGTCTTCGTCTCTCTTATCTCCCTCTTCAGCACTCCACACCGATTGAACACTGCTAAGCTTTACGCTTAGTGGGAACATATAGACAAGAATTTAATTAATAACAATAATCGTCAGTTTCACAATCTTTTACATTTACTTTTCCTTATGCATATAATTCGTAAGCCATTTTGTATGTGACTTCGACTCATATCATATTACACATGTAGGTTTTTATCTCAGTTCCATATCATTATCACTCAGATTTACCTTATGTTATAATCTTTACAAGCCACTCCATATCCTTCATGATGTATATGACATACATTCATTATCAAAAAATTATAATCCATACATTCCAGAATAATGAAATCAGAGTATATCACAAAAAGTTTATCAAATAAGATACAAGCATTCAATTAGATACATCATTTAATCATTAGTTATATCCATTTATTAAATATCAATGTCAGTAATCTTGATCCTCACTCGACCGTGCTATGATTCAAGCCAGAGCCCGCTTTATCTCGATATTTTCAATTATCTTCGAAAACATTTTGTTTGGTTTTATTAAATTTTCGTTAAAAGTGAACAAAGAATCCCAACTCCCGACTCGACTGTGTCATGAATCTTAAGCCGAGCCCGGGCTTTACTCGACATTTTCAATTATCTTCTCAAAACATTTTGTTTCGTTTTATTCCATTTTACTTTAATTACTAATTTTAAGACTTCATTATGGGCAAGCCCATAAACATTTACAATTAACAAAATGCATTTACAAAATAATGGCTTTATATCCACATTACTCATGCTATTCATTTTCGCATGCTTTCATTTTACAAATCATTTATCATAGCACAACATGCATTTTCAATACAATAATTCAATTCACAATTCAATTTATGAGATTTAAGCATATACATAAAAATCCCATTTACACTCGTCAATGTTGGTTATTTCACTTTGACTATTAAATTCACATTTATGACTGATTCGCGAATGAATCCCGCCCTTATTATCATTCTGCAGAATGTGCCTACACATTTTACACCCTAAGCCTCCCATCATGACTCCGACGCCATTCGTGCACCCCGACACGTGGTATCAATTATCTTGCCTCCCATCATGACGGATGTCGCTTGGTGCACCCCACATGTGGTATCAATTATTTAGTCTCCATCAGCGAGGATGCCGCTTTTGGTGCACCCCTATTACGTGGTAATTAAATGTCATACGCCATCATGACGATGCCGATCGCATCCCACCGCGGCAACATTTCTTCAATGCCATGTATACACCATCATGATTCGATCGACGGTGCATCCCGCCAAGTGACATCGACAATTTCGGGTGCCTTCGTGACGATGCCGATTTGTATCCCGTCGTGCGATTCATCTCGATATATCAACCAATCTCATTTATGACGATTCCGTTTAATGAATCCCGTCTTTATTATCATTCACATTCATTCGGTTTTCAAATATCACATTTCAATTCCATATTCACTTTCATATTCACATTTATGACGGATTCCGTTTGATGAATCATGTCCTTATCAACATTCATATTCATTCGGTTTTCAAATATCACATTTCAATTCCATATTCACTTTCGTATTCACATTTATGACGGATTTCGTTTGATGAATCCCGTCCTTATCATCGTTCACATTCATCTTGCCAAATATCACATTTCAATTCCATATTCACTTTTGTATTATCTTTTCAAAGATATACTCAATCTATGTACTTATTTCATATACTCATTCATATACTCATTCATGTGCTCATTTCATATACTCATTCACGTATACTCATTCATGTGCTCATTTCATAGGACCTATTCATGTATACTCATTCATATATTCATTCACGATACTCATTCATATACCATTCAATGATACCATTCATATACTACCATGTGCTCATTTCATATACTCATTCATATATTCATTCACGTATACTCATTCATATACTCATTCATGTGCTCATTTCATGTGCTCATTTCATAT
Organism: Tetrastigma voinierianum; assembly: GCA_016808115.1. Taxonomy (NCBI): domain Eukaryota; kingdom Viridiplantae; phylum Streptophyta; class Magnoliopsida; order Vitales; family Vitaceae; genus Tetrastigma; species Tetrastigma voinierianum. The sequence goes on along the minus strand of JAEQBH010001040.1, from coordinate 1,026,758 downwards.
ACTCATTCATGTATACTCATTCATATACTCATTCACGTATACTCATTCATATACTCATTCACGTATACTCATTCATATACTCATTCATATACTCATTCATGTGCTCATTTCATGTGCTCATTTCATATACTCATTCATGTATACTCATTCATATATTCATTCACGTATACTCATTCATATACTCATTCACGTATACTCATTCATATACTCATTCATGTGCTCATTTCATATACTCATTCATATATTCATTCACGTATACTCATTCATATACTCATTCATATACTCATTCACGTATACTCATTCATATACTCATTCACGTATACTCATTCATATATTTCCTATCATTTGTTATTATTGTTTTATGCCTTTTATGTCCTCAAGTGGTAAAAGACCACTTTACCCTTGTCTTTCCCATTTATGACCACTAGGTCCTCAAGTGGTAAATTACATATTTACCCTTTTGCTCTCTTATTAATTTCTGGTTCTATCGTTTTATTTCAAAAAAATTCCATTTAGATTTTCCGAAAACTGCTAGGGTATATTTCGGGGTGTTACACACCCACCAAGGGTGAGTGCACCCTCATGCATTATTCCCCATCGAGGATGTAGCAAATGAGGCCTTACCAAGTGCCCTCGGCCTCCCTTAAATTTTCATGGTATGGAAAATGAAAATCCATACACACACATCCAGGATTTTGAGGAAGTTTGCACGACTTTCAAAGAGGGTGCAACCGATATGGAGCTGCTGAAGTTGAAAACCATTCCCTTAACCCTCAAAGACAAGGCCAAGATTTGGCTTAATTCTCTAAGGCCAAGAACTATCAAGAATTAGGCGTAATCCATAAAGGTAGTTTTCAAGAAGTTCTTCAAAGGCACACAGACCAATAGCCAAGAGGCAGATTTATGTACATTTGCAAAACTTCATGATAATGAGAAGCTCTATCGTTGCTGGGAGAGGTATATGAGACCATCAAGGCTCGCCTCACTATGTCTTTGATACATGGATGCCGGTGAATCACTTTTATGATGGGATGTCCCCTAACATGAAGCAATTGTTAGAAACCATGTGTGGAGGGGACTTCCTGAGCAAGAATCCAGATGAAGCCATGGATTTCCTCAACTATGTGGCTGAAAACTCCAAGGCATGGGATGAGCCAAACCCAAGGGAGGTAGAGAGAATGAAGCACACATAAAACCAAAGGGGAGGCATGTACTCACTGTCAGAGGATGTGGAAATGAAGGTCAAGTTGTCTTCTTTGACTAGAAGGTTGGAAGAGCTTGAATGCTGGGAATCGCATGAGGTACACCGCAGTCAAACACCCGTACCTCTCTCAGCCTATTTTAATTGGGTTAATCCAATTAGTCACCAAGGAGAGCACTGCCCAATTGCTCCCTCAGTAAGGGATTTGATGCAAGAGTAGGTAAACATAGTAGGTCAAAGTAAGCACCAACAAACACTCCATATGGGAACACTTACAATCCAAATTGAGGAATCATCCTAATCTATCATGGAAGCCAAAATCCCCACTTATTCCTCCCACGGTGTTCACAAAGAAGAACAACATCCTCGGTTCCACCACGCAGTAGCAACCCCACCCTCATCCCCTCGGTAGGCAAGCTATCAGAATTTGAAAGCAAGTGTCGCGTAATCTTTGCGGGAAGAACATAAGCAAAGAATGCTCGTGTACTTCACTTAAAATTGAAACATTTGAAGGCACACTCAACAAAAATAGATGACTCATAGACTTCCGGCCTGCTGACTAACTAGCAACATGTTCTTGAAAAAGGGAAATTTCCATCCCAAACACAACCAAATCCCAGGGGGGTGCATGAATTAAGCTCTGCCAGCGACCCAAATCCCAAAATTGATGAAGTAAAAGTAGTGGTCACTTTGAGGAGTGGCAGAGTCGTCCATCCTCCCCAAACCATGCAGGAAGATCCCAACGTAGTTAAACCTGAACTAGAGGATGAGGCACCAAAAGGGGATACAGTGAATAAGAGTGCACCCCTTCTTTCCCACAAGCACTGAGAAACAAGAAAAAGGCCATCAACCAGACATAAATATTAGAAGTGTTGAGGCAAGTGAAGGTCAACATCCCTCTCGTTTGACATACTAAGCAAGTCCCCACTTCCTATGCTAAATTTTTGAAGGACCTATGCACAGTAAAGAGAGGTCTAAATGTCAATAAGCATGCCTTCTTAACCGAAAGCAAGTCGTTGCTATCATCGAGTGCAAAACTCCCAAGAAAGTACAAAGATCTAGCGCCCTACCATCTCGCTAATATCGTGGAGAAAAGTTTTGTGTTGAAAAGCACTAATGACTTGGGAGCTAGTGTGAACCTACTTCCATATTCAATGTACAAACAAATTTTGAGCTCAACTTAAGCCCACTTCCATCACACTCAGTTTCCTAAATTCGACAGTCTATTAAAATACCGAAGGGGACTATTGAGGATGTTCTAATACAAGTGGACAAATTCTACTATCCAATGGATTTTGTCGTACTTGACATAGAGCCGGTTGCAGTGGGGACCAACCATCCATCATATTGGGAAGGCCATTCTTGGGAACATGACCTTGGAACTCAATATCTTCCACTTGAGTAAAAAGCATATGCAACCAGTGGAGGATGACTGTGAAGAAGTCTACATAATAGACACAATTCTTGAATAACAAGCTAACGAGCAGCAAGTGTAAGACGTGGTTAAACTGGGGAGTCATTCGACAATCCCTCAGGTAGAGCAACAGACCCCAAAGCACGAAGCTTAAGATAGCAAGTAATCGAGGAAAAAGGAGGAAATTCTACCTCTATTGATTGGAGAGGAAGAAAATGAATCTCAATAGCTGGATCTCAAGCCCCTGCCTATGGAACTAAAATATGCATTTTTGGAAGAAAATGCATGCAAGGTCCAGCTTATTATATCATCACTGTTGAGCACTCCACAAGAAGACAATCTGCTGCAAATCCTCAAGAGTAACAAGCAAGCTTTGGGGTGGAAAATTTCTTATTTAAAAGATATCAGCCCAATAATCTGCACTCATCACATTTATATAGAGGAGGAGTCAAAAGCTATTAGGCAACCACAAAGGAGATTGAATCCTACACGCAGAGGTAGTTCAGATTAAGTCCCGGTCACAGAGTTCGGGTATTATTTAATTTATATCCGATAAAGACTGGGTGAGCCTAACCCAAGTCGTGCCAAAGAAAACAGGGGTAACTACAATGCAAAATGGAAAAGGAGAGGAAATGCCCACCAGCCTTACTACAGGCTGGAGGGTATGTATTGATTACAAAAGATTGAATGAGGTGATAAGAAAAGATCACTTCCCTCTACCTTCACGGATCGCCTCGAAGAGTTTCAGCCATCCCTTCTACTCGCTGATGGTTATTTAGGCTACTTCCAGATTGAAATTGCTACAGACGACCAGGACAAGACTACCTTCACCTGCCCTTTTAGCACATATGCTCATCGGGAGGATGTCTCTTTCTCGCCTATGTAATGCCCCGCTTACATTCAAATGATGTATGCTCAATATTTTCGTTGATCTCGGTAAAACGTATTACGGAGGCTTACATGGACGATATCACACTACGAGGAAAGCTAAGAATGCCTCATCCATTCGGGAACCGTCATGCACATGCATCGAGGTGGCAACCTAGTGCCGAATCGGGAAAAGTGCCATTTCATAGAACCAAGGAATAGTGTTAGACATGTCATTTCAGAGAAGGGAATTGAAGTGGACAGGGCAAAAATTGAATTGGTCTCTAAATTACCCTCTCCCACCAATGTGAAGACAGTGAGGCAATTTCGGGGAATGCAGTGCTTCATGAGGTTCATACAAGCACTTCTCAAAATCGCTAGCTTCACTTTATGCTTCAAAAAGATGCCAAGTCGGAGTGTGACGCGACGCCAACAAAGGTTTGAAGAGCTCATGCCATCTCACCACTCGCACCACAAGGAGGGCCCCTAACTCGGCGCTTGCCTTTCGAGGTTATATGTGATGCAGTGACTCCGTCAGTTTGAGGCCGCTTCGACAAAGCGTGAGGAAAACCAGATGTATTTGCGCGAGCAAAACATTGAATGAAGCTCAGAGGAATTACACTACCACCGAGAAAGAATTGTCGCGCGGGTCTATGCCCCGACAAGTTTCGCGCTGCGATTTGATTAGGTCCGATAAAATCATCTTCGCTGCATCATTCACTAAATATCTCAAGCATTAAAGAAAATGCCAAAGGCTAGGCTTATCGATGGGTCCTCTTATCACGAGTTCAACCTCGCAGATTCGATAAGAAGCGGTGTGGAAATGTTACGCGATCATCTTTCCATACTAACCATAGCACACAACACCCACAACCCTCCAATCTATGATGAATTCCCATAGGAGTCTCTACTCACTGTGGACAGTGCTCCTTGGTTTGCCCACATTGCTAACTTTTTGGTAACAGGGGAGTTGCCAACATAATGGAAAGCATAGGACAAGAAGTTCTTCCATGCAAAAGTCCACTCCTACTATTAGGAAGAACCCTATTTGTTCAAATACTGTGCTGATCAGATAATCAGAAAGTGTGTGTCGAAAGAAGAACAGAAGTGGATACTACCATCGCCATGATAAGGTATGGAGGTTCATTTCACTTCCTGCAAACTAAGAATGGCGTGCCGTGAAGGTGTTTTTATTGGCCTTATTTGTTTAAGGATGCCTATACCATGTGCAAACAATGCGACAAATGCCAAAGGTCGGGAAAATCTCTCAAGCCACATGATGTCACAACCCTATCCTCGGGTTAAGCCGAAGTTATTTGACGTTTGGGGCATCGACGTCATGGGACCATTTCCTACTTCCTTCGAATATACTTACATTCTCGTGGGAGTTGACTATGTGTCAAAATGGGTCGAAGCAATGCTGTGTAGAGCAGCAGATCACAAGGTCATATTGAAATTCTTGAAGGAGAACATTTTCCGCATTCTGGTCCCCAAAGCCATAATCGCTGATGGAGGAGTCTCACATTTCTACAACAAACCTTTGAGAATATCCTATCTGAAGTACGGGTGTCAAGTACAAGGGGTGGCCACCCCTTAGCACATCCTCGTACTAAAGGCTGCTAGAGCTACCAACAGGAAATCAAGACAATTTGTTTTTAATTCTTTTCCTAGAAAATTTCTGTTTTTAATTTTTGCTTTACTCTTAAGATAAATCTTTCTTTTTTATTATTCGCTTAGTTTTAATTTTTAAATTGCTATTTTTCCTAATTTTCATCTTCCTTTTTTTCCTTGTAGAATGCAGAGTTTTGTCGAGGGAGGCATCTCTACAAGCAAAATTGCCAAGAAGGCGTGAAAAATCGCCGCTTGAAAGTTTTAACCATGCCTTTTCGTCTTTCCCCGCATTGCGCCGAAAGCAAAAGCCTTTTCGTTTGCCCAATCCTCCTTTTTAAACCTCTCCCCCTTCTCCTTTTCATTTTCATTTTCTTGTTGAAATCATCCTGCGAGCTCCTCCCCTTTGGTCTCAAGCCACATCCTCCCATTCCTACCGCCCCTCCTCCAAACATGGTAGAACTAGGCTGACTTCTAAGCCGCCCATATGAGGCACCGACCGGCCGGCACAATTCACCCACGTCCAGCCTGCAACCGTCGGCCGACGCCGCCGTGCCCAATCCAGCCGCCGACAGGTGCCACGACTCGCACTCATGTTATCGGGAGGCCCCGCTCCTCGCGTATAATACAAGAGTAGTCCCCGCCCACCACCCCCCACCTCTCTAGGTCACCCGACCTCCTCGGCTGGCCCCGCCGCAAACGAAAGCCCTGATCCGCCTGTGGAGTCCGCCAGCCCGTGCCTCCACAGTCACCACCTCTTCCGGACCGTGATGCAACCTCTCCCCACCGATTCTCGTCGATGATCCCAGACCATTATTCCATTATGATCCACTCCCTGAAATCCGGGATTTTGCAAGCCAAGGAGATCTCACTGAAGCCTTTACTTCATATGATCTCCCAAAGGCTGTCGCTAACCCCGAGCTCAGAGATTCTATGCGGCTAGTGCACAGGTATTCCTTGGAGCCGTTTACTACTCCGAGGCACTATTTTTAGCCCCAGGTGGTTTGCAGTTTTATCACACCATGACCTCTGCGGAGTAGCCGATCCGACAAGAATTTGGGGTCTCAAAGATTACTACGCCTGAAGATTCAGAGCCACCGATTATCAGCCGCTTACTCGCTTGACGGCAGATTCTCGCGCACTCTCGCGAATTATGCATACATTACATCCCCGCCGGAGATGGTCTGGCTTTCTTTCCGGATACGCCTGGTCTATCCTATCTCAGCATACCTTCCCCTGCAGCATGCCCCCATCGATCACACATCTCGTAAAGGCAACCTATTTCCGCGCTCAAAGACGACGCAAGAGGAAAATGAACCATTCTGGGTATGGGCTTCAGACTGCATTTCCCGAGGATTGCCCACCGAGTCGATCATGACTTTTGTTCCATTTTGAGGACAAGGTCCATCGTAGGAGTTTACCATGAACTGAGTCCATCCCTCTGCTATTCCCGAGGCTCCTATGCCAAGTCCTTGAGCATATTGGGTTCCCTTCTGAGCCACGGATAGAGCGTCGGCAGATTTGTGATGTAGTCATGACTCTTGATCGAGTGCAGAGTGTGCCCCACTATTTTCATCTCCATCCTCCAGATGATGTTGAGAACGACCTACCGAGGGACCTTCCCGCATTAGGAAGTACTTCCCAGTCATGGCCGATCGAGGGGCTTCAGCCCAAATCTTCACCTCCGCCTCGGTCTCACCCTCCGCTTCGACACCTGGCCAGCGCCTCACTCCTTCAGATCCGCCTTCATCTAAGCCTCCCAACGCTGTCACCCACTCACCATCTCCGCCGAATTTAGCCGTTCATCCTCCACCGCACCGCCACCACTCGCAAGATATCCCTATGTCACTTTAATTTTTAGCCATCATGGATGTGGTCTCGCATTTTTTAGCCACTTCGCTTCACTGCAGCCTGGCCACGTGCATCCTACAGCCGGACGGCACGCATCGAGACCGCTCGCACGCATCAAAGACTCTACCCAAACAGTAATCAAAGCATTCTACTTCAACTGGGATCACCCAGCTCACCGCCGATCCTTCACCCTCGCTCATACTCGCACCACCACTCCTGGACCTTCGGCAGAGCCAGCATCGTCCACTCCGCGCATCCCTGGGACTTATTTGTGACAAAGAGCCGCAAAGATCCCGATCTCCGCCCTACAAATGGGCCGTCTCACCATGTCCAAGATGGCGATGACCCACCATCAGCTGTGCACTGAGAAGGTTACACTTCCCTCTCTAACTTTCCAAGCCAATCCCCATTGCGACAATGCGATCTTTTGGTCAGGGGAAGGGAGGAGTTAGAAAAGGAAGTGATATTTATTATACTTTGCTTTGCTTAGTCTTCGAATCGCCTTTTGTCCATTTTGAAAAGTGTTAGTATGCTAGAGCTAATAGTAAGGGAAGGGGTTGTGTTTTGTCAAGCTACTATAAAGCTTTCAGTTGTTTTTGAAAAATATAGTCACTTTTGTTTTATAATACAGACTATACAACATCATTTACAGCTTTTATTTTTAGTCAACAAAAATTTTTTATATACTGTCTAGCCTTGCAGTTTGAAGAATTTAAGCTTTGTCCAATTCTGTTGATGTTAGATTGATTCCATGCCTAGTTGAGTGGATGTTAGTTGGGTCTTATTTGCTTTAGGCCTTTTTCTTCCACCTCTAGCTAACCACACACTATGCACATTAGGTTTCAACAATAGGCTGAAGAACTGCCTAACCTCCTAAACTTTACAAAACCTACCCTAGTTTCGTTGACTACGCTAAAATGAGTTGGGACCCCGAAAAGAGGCGATGTCTTCCAAAATAAAGAAGTGAAAAGAAAAAGAAAAAGAAGAAAAATTACAGCTTTACCTTGAAATCAGAGCCTTGGTCAGAGGGTATATGGCAAAAAAGCCTTTGAAGCCTAGTGCCACTAGCCCGACCGGTTGGGAGCCCTGGAAAACAGTGCTCGCTACATGGGTGGATGGGTGGGTTTAGCGAGTTGTAGGTCTTTGGAGTTTGAAATCATTCGAGTCAGGGGTGGCTTGAAGAGTTGGTAAATTCGAAAAGACCCTTATGACTTGATGCCCTAAGCCTTAATTGGTTGGAAGTCATCGGTGGATCCCTGTTACATGGACTTCTGTGAAGTTGATTCCTCGACATTGCACTAAACGCAAAAAGAGTTGTGGAATAAGAGTGGGTCATGATCTATTTAGGTTGGTTAGTGTCCTAAGTGTAGGCAGTAGCTTGGGTGGGGGGAGAGTGCAGTTCGACAGCTTATTGTTGAGAGCTGATCAAACAAACACTTAGTTTTTTGTGGAAGTTCTTGGTTGAGTCGTCGAGAAGGAAACTCTTTTAATTTTCAACTCTGTATAGTGTTCATCTCTCAAGATAGTTATTGGGCTAGGTTTCGGTGATTCTCATTGCGGGTTAAATAACACATTTTTCACAACCTTTTTAGACATATGTTGCCGCGTTCTTCTTTCTTGCATTGCTAAGGGACTAGTAATGTGTAGGTTGGGGGGTTTGATTAGTGCCCAAAAAGTGCTATTTTGAACCCAATTTATTATAGGTTTTGAATGCTTTTTGTGTACTAATCATTCTAGACAAACGATTGGCATGTTAAGATTACTGTTATACCTTTCACGATCGCGTGTGGCTATTTTGTTGTTTTAACAAGCATTTGATACCCGTTTTGTCGAGGTGATCCATGCATAAGGATCAGGGTTAATCTCTCAGCGAAATCTAGAGGCGTGGAGGAAGCGGTAGGAAGCCAAGAGCAATTTTCGCGCCTTTGTGCGAATTTCGATATCTTGAAAAAATTCGGCGGTAGCGAAAATTCACCGCAATCGCGCAAAATTCACCGCGATGCGCGAAAATTAAGCGTAGCGCGAATTTTACGCTTGTGCGAAGGTTACTGCTTCCATTTTCTTCCATATGACCGTTTTGTATATTTTCCAATTTTACCCCTGATGTAATCATTTTCGCCATGGGTATTTTGGTTTTTCACTTCTTTGTAAGGCTATATATAGCCATTTTATTACTGTGGAAGGGGGACTGGCTTTTGGGGAGATAGAAAAAAATACAGTGTTCTATTTTTTTTTTTTATTCTCTCCAGTCTCTCTTTTCCTCTCCTTTTCTCTCAGTTTCTGTGACCAAACTCCACGGAGGATTAAGCTCGAGGATGTGGTACAAGGCCCTACGTCCTTGAGGAGGTTTGGTGGGCTATGGTTGTAAGGTAAAAGAAGGTTCTCTCTGTTTTAACGCTAGCATTTATTAACATTTATGTTCCTGTCTTTTAACTCTAGGTCTAAAAACCCTCTGATGCATCCTCATAGGCTAATACTTGGCAATCTTTTAGGGTCGGTGGATTGCTTGTATCAGTGATCCCTTGACATCATTGGTTGTCATTTCTGAGCCTCTAGAGGGGTGGTCGAGGTGTTAGATTCTCCTTTGAAGGAACCATAAATGCTGTTAGTGATCACTTTCTATCAAAAAATTTTATTAAGGGTTAGTTTTTAAAGTTAAATGATCAGGTTAAGTAGTATATGTCATTTTCTGACAGAGAAATGAACGAGGACCTCTTTATAGCCTTATCAACCCGATCTAGCAATGATACTTCAAGGATTTCTTTTTAATAGTTTATTTCATTTTATTTCCACCTTTACCTTTAATGCGTACACCATCGACCTCACTTTTTACAAAACTCCTTAATCAAAAGTGAGATTCACCATTTTGAATCCTTGCAAATCATTTTGTCTGAAGAAAACTCATCCCACAATGTTCAACCTAGAGCCACTATCTTTGCTGATGGCTTTCTGCTATGGCGATGGAGGAATTTAGGATATAAATTTTGTTGATTAAATTTGCACCCTACGTAGCCTGAATCGTTTCTTGAAGGTGGAGATTTGCTCCAGAGTGTGTTTGTTACGTGGTGGAGAAAATTTCTTGAAAAACTCCTTTGCATCTCGGTCCCGATTATAAATGGGTCCTTGGTCTCAAGGAGTTGGGCCAAATGTAGCTTTGTCTTTTCAATGTAGAGGAAAAAGCAGAGCCTCATTAGATCTAGAGTGGTGGCATCCTCCTTGAAAGTGTTGCAAACCTTCTCAAATTCCCTGATATGTGTATAAGGATTTTCACTCTCTAAACCATGGAAGGTGGGGAGAAGTGGCACCAGGTAAGGCCTAACAACCATGTCGTCAATTGGGAGCATAATGCAAGAGGGTGCACTCATTCGTGGAGGGTGTATGTGGTCCCTCATAGACCTATAAGCACTGAGGTTCTTCTCCACTCCCTGTTGACTTTGTTGCTCTTCATGTGGGGGTTCCATTTGATCACAATTCAAGCCCACTTCACAACACAGTTCTGTGTGTATTGATTCTCATGTCGCCTCTTGTATTCCTATTCCTTGGAACGCAAACTCCTGACTAAAACGAGGACAACACCATCTGAGGAAAATTGAGTGCTTGTGATGAGATCACAGAGTGCTCGATAAACTATCATTTACCTTTAGGCTGCATCTAACAGCGGCACCATTTAATTCGTGGTAAATTGATGTAAGGGGTATTGTAAATCAACAAAATTTATACCTAATACCTCCTACTACCATAGCATTGCTATTGCAGTATAGTGGCTCTAGGATCATCCATATGGATGGGTTTTCTTTGTAGAAATGACTAATACTGAGGTTTACACTGGTGATTTCTCTTTGGATGTTGGGATTTGATAAAAACAATGGGTAGTAATGGTTGAAAACTGAAAATAAAATAAGTTAAAATGTAAAAGAGATTCCCTTAAAGTATCAGGACATTGGGCTTGGGCTCTTAGGGTAAATCAGGGTTCCTCGGGTCTTTTCCTAGCATTGGGGAGGATGACCTATAGTCATCTCCCTAACCGATTCTTCATTTAGCTATAAACACTGACCAAAAACAACTATCCTTTAGAAATGGTATTCACTGAGCATTAATGGTTCAAGATAGAAAAAACGTATCTCCTTGACCCACCTTCCAAGGACTAATAAATGACAACTAACGAATCTCAGTGGATATAGCAATAAGCATCCACTGAACCCTAAAAGATTATCGAATACAGATCATTCAAGGAGCATCTAAGGGATCCAAACCTAGAGTTCAAAGGAAACACATAAATGTCAGTGAGTACCTGCTTGAAAATCATGAAACCCCTCAACTTGCCTCAAATCCTTTGCCCAGTGACCTTCCTCTTCAAGGAGAAAGAGGTTCTAGTCACTCATCCTTTGAGTTGTCATCCTCATAGGCTGTTTGGCTAGTGTGAAAGTGATAGAAAATGGAAAAAGTGGGAAGAGCTGAAAGCTCCCCCCCGAAAAAAAAAAAAAAAAGAATCTATAAAAATGATCAAGATCAAGATAAAAGTTTTTTACAAAGTCTTGTCTCGGGGATTTTATAGCCAAACCTTGATACAAATTACCAAAATATAAAAAACAAGAACACTATTACAAGGGAATTCGATTTAGGGAAGAACCAAATTCGAGTCAAAAAGTAAACAAAAGCGACATAAAATTTGCGAGTGTGAAATTTCGGGGTTCGCCGAGAAAATTCATGTGCCACAAATTGTTAAGTGTAATCTTCAATTTTACCTGAAACCTTCTCTTCTTCAGTTTCTAATCTCAACTCTTAGTTCGACTTGAATTCGTACGTGATTGAGGCGAGCTGAAACTTTGACATCAATAGCTTGAAAAAACTACAAATTTTGCCAAAAAAAGTGATTAGTAGTATAGCTAGGTCCTTGACATGTCAATCGGGTTAATTGAACTGATTACTACACAAAAAGTGTTCAAAACCTGTATTAATAAGGGTGTAAAATAGCACTTTTTGGGTAGTAATCATGTGCCAAGGAGTGTGTAGAATTACAAAAGAGAAGGAAACAGGCCTCCTCGAAAATTAAATCCAAAATAAAACACTAAAAGAAATTGAAAAACTAAACTAAACAAATATGAAAAAATGGAAAAATGGAAAGTAAAATGCTTAGGTTGCCTCCCAAGAAGTGCTTAGTTTAATGTCTTTAGCTAGACAAAGTGGAACCTCCACAATGTGAATACTGAGACTACTCCCTTACTGTGATCAACTCTATAACATGAGCTAGCTCTCAAAGGTAGTGTTTGACCCTTTGGCCATTCACCTTGAATTCTTCCCCATTGTCGCATCTTAAACCAATAGCACCAAATGAGCTCACGAAAATGACTATGTAGGGGCCATATCATCGAGAATTAGCTTGCCCAGGAAGAGTCTCAACCTGGAGTTGAAGACTAGAACTCGATCTCTAGTCTTGAACTATTTTCTGAAGAAGATGCTTGTCGTACCATTTCTTTGTTTTCTCCTTGTAGATCCGAGCACTCTCTTATGAATCATTTCGGTTCTCCTCTAGTTCATTGAGTTGTAATAGTCTCTTCTCTCCAACAACTTAGGAATCGAAGTTCAAATTCCTTATAGCCCATAAAGCTCTATGTTCAAGCTTAACCAGAAGATGACATGGTTTTCCAAATATGAGCCGATATGGAGACATACCAATAAGGGTTTTATATGTTATATATGCTCAAAGTGAGTCCTCCAACCTCTTGGACCAATCTTTCCTACTGGTGTTTACCTTCTTCTCCAAGATACTCTTTATTTCCCACTTAGAAATTCAGCTTGACCATTCGATTGAGGGTGATAAGCTAAACCTTTTATATGTCATACCTCGTACTTAGCCATCAAGGGTGTAAATGCTCTATTGCATAAATGTGTACTCTCATCATTGATGATTGCTCTCGATGCACAAAAGCGGGTAGGTATGTTTTTATGAACAAACTTAACCACTATTTTAGCATCATTTTTTAGGGTTGCAATTGCCTCCACCTACTTGGAAACGTAATCCATTGCAAGCAGGATGTACAGGTTCCCAAAGGATAATGGGAATGGTCCCATGAATTCTATGCCCCAAGCATCAAAGATTTCTACTTCTAGCATATTGGTAAGAGGCATCTCATCCCTCCTTGAGATTTTTCCGACCCGTTGATAACCACTCAAAAAGGGTATTTTTACATACTTAACTTTTCCATATTAAACCCCTTTTTGTGCTAAATTATCATACTTACTCGATTATGCAAGTTGCTACATCCCTAACCTCATTACCAATGTTTTACTTGAGTTCTAGGGTTTTATAGGCCTTTATAGGTACTTTTTCGACTCTTCAGTAGTATGAGGATGAGCAATGAGGCATTCTTGGACCCGAGACCATGTCTTGGAGCTTTGGGAATCAATTTGGGAGATTTAGAAGCCTAAAAAAATGATCAAACAAAGTGAGACGTAAAAATAGGATGCTACTGCCAAATCTGGAACCTTCCAAAGTTAGAAAACTACCAACAATAGAAACCTTCCAAAAATAGAATTTCGTACTGCCTCTTATGGTAGTGCAAAAATTACACACCGCTCTCCTGAGACGATGCAAAATCGTCCAAAAACACCCAAAAGGAAATTTTGCGATTTCAACTCGGAAATTGGCTCTATTTTTTGGTTTTAATCACTCTAGGATCCTTGCAACATGTCTAGAATGCCCTCAATATGTATTTTGATCCCTTTAAATAGCGCTAGCATTGAAAAAACGAATAATGAACTCCTCCTTGGAGAATTCTTAGTTTTTGCAATCTTTCAATAAAGTTTCTTCTTTTCTTCCTTTTTTTTTTCAATCTTTTTGCACAATTTCGGTTTCTCATCATTCAATGAAGGTTTTTCACTAGAGAATGAGTGAGTAAACTCATTTTCATGGCGTGAGGCAAAGCTAGAGCACAAATCAAAGGTAACAAATAGGATCATTGTACTTCATTCAAAATGTATTTTAACAAACTTTGAGATCTTCATTAGGCAGGATATAAAAACGTCTGGAAATCATCATTGGCGCATCTTTGGATGTCATTAAGGGTTCTTGGACATATTCTTGATGGTAATTCTCCCTCTTTCTTCTTAGATTTATTGATAATAGGTATACTACATAGATACATCGAGTGCTTAATATTAGACTTGTGATCATTGAGTTTTCTATTTTCGTTTAATCAAGGGGTTAAGTGTGAGAACCTAGGCTGATTATCATTGTTTCTAAACCCACCTTACATTAGAAAATTGACCTTAAACCTAAATCCTAAGAAAGACCCTACTTTTGGTCCGGTAATCAACCAAAGGTTGAAACTTATTCACAAGACTTAGAAAACCCTAAGATCCTCCTCAGTTACCTAAGAGGAGTGTACTCTTAGTGAACCAACCCTCGTGACCCTTGCTTAGAAATAATTCTTTTTAATTAATTCAAAAACTACTTCAAAAATCAACTTCAAATTCAACCTAGGCATACTCTTCATCAAATTGACTACTTAGATAGCTTCCAAGTAGAATACCCATCACGTGGGCGACCCTAAAGCCACTTTCACTACAGTAGTTTAGACTACCTTAGTTGATGTTTTTAGGTTTATAAATATTTGTGATTGCACCTAATACATCAATTTAGAGACGAATTACCCCCTGACATCTATCACAACCCTTTGTAAAGTTGAAGTTGTACTTAAATAAAGTAGGCTAATAAAAACTAGACTGAAGCACCTTTTGAGCTATTCTTGTGCTAATAAAATTTCCTCTATAGGGTGAGGAATGACATTTCGTGAGGATCCCTTGGAACTCAGTCTCAAACACACATCTTCTCACCACTTGATCAGCACACCTCCATAAAGGGGCAGATCATCCCAATGATAAAACTTCACATCATGAAGAAATTTCTTCCTTTGCTGCAAATTTAAGCTAGATGGTAATACCTTACAAGCAAGGAAGTTCACATAGTCAGTGTACCATGGTAACTGACCCTCCACAATATTTGATTGATCGGATATAAGATGTTATAAAATAACAGAAAAAATCATATATTTTATTCCATATTTGGTTGGTAACTGAAGTTTGATAAGTTATCTTACCAATATTATATTATCCTATATTCCTTTAGAAATAAGATGGGATGTTGTCAAAAACAAAAACAAAAAAAAAAAGATAGGATGAGTCATGAAATCCATCATCTTTTTACATCTCTAAAATATAGTATATGTTAATCTTAAACTAAAGTATTGCAATTTTATTTTTGATATGATTTATTTTGTAAAATTAAAGTTTTTATCATAAAATTAAACTGGAGTAAAAACATAGCTTATTTTTAAATATATTGAATAATTTATTTATTTTAAAAAATTAATAAAAGTATAATATATTTTCTTAAACATATTATCTTAAAATATAATATCATTAAATTTATTATAAAAAAATATCATATGCTACTTTTTTTTTTTTTTTGAGGATATATGCTATTCTAAATTATATCCTTAAATATCCATAAACTATCTTAAAAGTTTTTCTCTCTTCTTTTTTATTATTTTTTTTGTCATATTCTTTAATTTTCTGTTAAGCATGTAATATCGCAAGAGTCCAATTTGCTTCCAATTTTCAATCATAAACCAATGTGAAAAACAGCCAAATCAAATTATATATGTCACACAATTTTGTTCATAAATCACATGTCACGCTTCAATTTTTTTTTTTTTTTCGTCGAATCATAAGGTGTTATGAAGACGGATGCGTAGGCGGATGAAGGTACATTTAGTTATATCGCTGTCCAGTATCCCACCGTTAGTCGGGATGACTTTACAAATACGGTAAAGTTTTCTTCTGCGATTATGATCGTGACTCAAATTCGAGACCTCTAGTCAAACTAAAAAAAACCTCAAACATCTCACCTTAATGTTCACTAGTTACCATACAACGATTAATTTTTCTATCAAAGTGAACCGAGTTTTTTCCTTCAATAATATTTTCAGATATAGATTTACAGGAACCATCAATTTACTTTACTTTTTCAACAATTCCCTGTTATGTCAATATGATCGTCATGACAGAATAATTGTAATAGTATATAAATTCTTTGCTCCATTCAGACAACAAATCAGAGTGGCGCAGCGGAAGCGTGGTGGGCCCATAACCCACAGGTCCCAGGATCGAAACCTGGCTCTGATAAACATATCTGCCTTTTTTTTCCCTTGCTAGAGCTATAGATTATCTTCGATATTCTCATTCCAAACAGCAGCCATTATCACTGAATTTTAATACGTTGCCAATATTGTAAGCTCGGGGGATGTACAAGGACTGATTTTATTCACTTAATTAGGCTAACTGGATTTCTGGAAAGTATTAAAAACAGAAAAAAAAAAAAAAAAAAAAGTAAAGAAAAATGATTTTTTCTTTTTTATGTTTAGTTCTCGTTTAAATTTTTTTTTTTAAAGAATATTAAATATAATTAAAGTTAGTTAAAAACTTATAAAATTTAAAATTATTGAATCTTATATTAATAAGATTTTGTCATGTGGAAAATATAAAAAAAAATCAAATATAATCAAAATTTCTCAAAATTTTATATATTTTTAAATTTATTAGTTCTTACTCCTTGTTGAGATAAACAAAATGAGTTTGAATAAAATAAAAAATTAATTTATTAAGTTTAAACATATTTTAAAATTTTATTTTTTCCACTTTTTTCTCTTCATTATCTTTCTTTAGTGCTGTCGGAGTTCCAAACCGAGCCTTAAAATTTTCAAAAAAACTAAGCACAATTTTAGGTTGTGTTTGGGTCCAATAAGATATTAAGGAAAGAAAAAAAATCCTATCAAAAATGATTCTATTATGTTTAGTTGTCAAATGTCAAAGAAAATTAAATATAAATCAAATTAAATACTTAGGAACTTACATATTTTTAAATTATTTAATTTTTATATTGATGAATCAAAATAAATAAAAACAATGTAAAGTAACAAATAAAACTAATATGTTGGATATACTTTTATTTTTTCTTTTTATTTTCTTTCTCTTGTATTTTCCCTCAAATTTTCTAAGAACCAAAGATAATTTTAATATTTTAAATAGTACAATGAAGATAAAATGATTGTATGTAACTAAATCTATGGGATATGAAATGATATAAAATTATATATTATTTGATGCTTTATATTAGTTTGACAATTTGAGTCCAAAATCATTTGTTTGAAATTACTTCACAATTACAAAGACATGCATGTATGTTCGGACTGAAACTAAAATCAAGATTCAATTAAATAGAAATACAAATTCGATAATGAGTACAAATTTAGTGTTTAATTTGGCATAAAAGATGAAGCAAAGGACATGTAAAAAGAACCCAGAGGGTTCAACCTCAAGCACATTTACCTCCAAAATAAAAAAAACGAAGTTGGATTATTCAATGATCAACGGGATGCTCAAGCACACCCTATGGCTCTAAATCAAATAGCATTATTAATTAATGATTATTTTTACTTCAGGGTTTGAAAATTACTATGAGGAGGAAATGGTTATATGTACCTAAAATTAAACTATTTGATATAATATGATGTAAAATATATTTAAATATTGTTAATGAATTTGTTCAATTTTGCTCCAAGATCACTTGTGACAGGTATAAGTGAGAGTTCTTGGACACCGTTGGCCTTGAGCCGGGGTCAGTTGGCTACCCGTCCAACCCGCTAGTCTGAGAAGTGGATGTGGGTTACCGTGCAGGCAATCGGGCGGGAGTAAGCTGTACGGGGAGGCTGCGAAATCTGATCTGCGTATACACATCCCCGAGAAGCCAGGTCAATAAAATGCAATATAATCCCGACATAAGTAAAAATGCCTCTTGGGGCTCATAAACCAATACTCATAAATCAATTATCATAACTATTCTTCAATTATCTTCCAATAATTCAATAGTTGATAACACTTTTGTTTTATACAAACATATATTAAAATCTACAATTCTAATACATGTTATTTCCAAAAACCATCAACCCACAAACCGGCTTCTTCAAATGGATCGTCTTCGGCGCTCCTTGTACACGAAATAAGGGGATGCGACAGGTGGTAAAGCTCGATGGGAGAATCATCACAAGTGGGCTCTCACCTTTAAGTCTGATCTGATACTTTCCAAAATGCTCTGTATTTCAGTAAATACATGATCTACTTGAATGTCTACATATTGATCACCCATTGTCGCGAGTCGCGCCGTGACTCACTCACACTTACTAAGCCATGTATGAAATAATCGTTTCGAAAACAAAACTTTGTTCTTGAAAATATACTAGAAATATTCGGTAAAAATAATAGGACTACCCTCCCAGAGTGAATTGGTTGGTGAGCTTCAGAAACGGTCGTAGTCCTCGAAAGTCAGAAATGATACATTGGCTAATCTGACCCGATTAGAATATCATCTGTGAAATTCCTTTTGCAACCATATCCGTTTTATAAAAATACCTTGTCATGCGAAACTCATTTTGATTACAGTTTCTGAGTCTGTATGAAAATGCATTATCTTAATTTTGAAAATCATTTACAATATGTCAATATGCATATTTTCAATCAACTAAAATTACACACATGTAATTCAACACATCAATCATCACCCAATTTAGCTCACTTGAGCAATTCATAATCATCTCCAATGGCTTACAAACACAATTTAATTTCCATATAATTGTGTCATTTAGTTCTTTGTTTAGCATTAACCCATTAATTCCTTGATCGACCAACTCTCCAAATTTATTTCTACACACACCAAGTCATTCAATTCACACAATTTCAATGCCAAAATACGTGGGCCTTTATGGCCATTTCACCTGAGCAAGAATTTATTTTTAACAGTCCGAAACAACTTGATGGGCTGTCCACAGGCAGCCACTTGTCCATCTCGGTTTCACTTTTTTGGGCGAATTTCTTCTCCATTAGATCTTATAAACGCGGTATAATTTATTTCCAACCCTAACGACCCACATCAGGTTTACGGGCATTCACGGACCGTCCCGAATGTCCAAAAATATTTATATAGTCGGTCCATGTTTGGATAGATCTTGACCCATTCGGCATTTTTCTCATATCGAGCATGCATTTTAATGCAAATTTCGAGAATTAAAGACGAACATCCCAATTTTAAGGCGTCACGGATGGTGAGAAAAATCCCAATTTCTAACAATTGGTCCCATGTTTGGGACGATCAGAAAGCCCGACCCCTCGGCGGCCTCAGCCAGCCGAAACATGGAAAAACCCTTAAAAATGGGAATAAAACACAAGTAGGGAGAAACCACCTGCGATTGTAAAAAGCTTCGCAAACCGGGAGTCCGCAGCGTACTTTCTTTCGGCGTGAAACGTTCACCTTCTTGCTCGGAGTCGACGTAAACGTCGGATTAAGCCGTATTTTAGAGAGAAGTTTCTCTCTCTAAAGCATTTCTCTCAAAAATGGCCACTGCAAGAAGAATTCTGGTTCTTCACGTTTTTTGGGTCTTTAAAAATTGGGGAAGAGAACTATTTAAAATTTTGTCATCTAGTATTTAAAAATCCAATTTCACAATGACCGTTATGTCCTCTTTTCACAGGATTTGATGTTGAAACCAACTATCGACCGTCCGTTTAAATCGTTCTCTCTTTCATAAAACATGACGCGTAGTACATGTTATATGTGAACTTCGTCGCATCAGCAGTTTCTGGCCTTTGAAGCGATGCCTCGAAAAACATGCCCATTTCGTCTCGAAAATTACGAAATTTTGCGTGCTAACTGAATTTACCGTGAGGCGGTCTCTGGCCAGTTGTAATCCGTTTAGATCATCAGAGATCTGAAAATTAATTAAGTTTTTAGCAAATTACAATATAGTAGTGAAATTACGATTTTTTCCTTATTATAGAAAGTGGAATTTCTCAGATTACTTACATTGTCCCTCCTTAAAAGAATTTCGTCACAGAAATTCCGCTCTCCCACATCCAACCATGTGCATATGTAACTCACCTAATTCCAAGGCCCAGGTGTCGAGCCCATGACAATCGGTTAAGATCACGATTGCGCTGACAGATGGTGTCCCAGCTCATCCATGTCAAGCCTGACATCAACAACCAATATGTCTACCACCCTAAGGTCCACCACGCTTCCGCTGCGCAACTCTGATCTTTTAGAAAAATCAAATCTCTACCTACATCCTAGGGAAGAATTTTCCATCATATTACGGCTTTTCTAAAGGCCTACACCTCTATGCCCAAACTTATCACACAAGATGCATTAATGAATGAACATGATGCATCCCATTCAAACGCTACTCTAGTCAATAATTTCAAGAGTAGAAACGCCCCCTTTCCATCGCACTACACCATGCTTATGTCCTTGCATTTATAGGCAATGCAAAACAATTTATTCAATATATCAATCATTTTTATCAACAAAAATTTTATTTTAGAAAATTCCATTTTTCCAAAATTTTGTCTCCTTTTATTTTATTTTATTTTTCAAAAAAAAAATCGAATTTCTCATTCATAGTTAATGGAGTCCAACGTTTGCATTCACGGTTGGCGAATTCTTGTTCCTGATTGACTAGTTATTTATTCTTGTTCACCGCAGTTGACGAGATGCTGCGTTGGTCTGATACAAGAATTGTATTGTAATACCTTTCGACCCCAGAATCCTTTTGTTCCTGATACCGAGGTGTATTGCAATAAAAATTTTAACCTGAAGTTATATTGCAATACACTTCATAACTCCTAACCTATGGCAATACACTTGGTAGTCTTGCAATACAATCCCTTTCCATTGCCATACTAATAACTCTTGCAATACATTTTCTGTATTGCAATACAAACTCAACCCCTCGAAGCCTTCTTCTACTTGCAATACAATTTTGTGTATTGCAATACAATGCCTCTACAACCTCCTCTCATGTCACAATACACTTAGTGTGTTACTGTCTATTCTATCCTTCAAGCCCTTCAAGCCTACCATATTGCAATACAATTTCTCCATCTCTTGCAATACAATCAGCATTTCTGCCTTGAGGTTACTGATACAATTGGAGCCTTCTGTTACAAAAAATATTTTTTTTTTTTTCGCGTACGTTTTGGGCGTAGCCCTTCCAAATTCTGCTTATGACAAAAATTTTTTAGGTATAAATATATATAATTTTTTTTTCATTTATTTCCACAATTGGAAAAATCACTAAAAATCACTAAAATCATTTTTTTTCATTCTCTTTAACACTCAAAATAAATTTACAAAAATTTATTTCTTCATTTAACGATTTTTACACCATATAAAACCTTAGAAAATTATTTTCTCACCTCATAGCCAAATAAATTTATAAAATTTATTTCTTTTCGATTTTTCCTTTGAAAAATTTTCTCCACTAAATAAATTTATAAAAATTTATTTTCTTCCATTTTCTTCAATTTTACTACTTGTAAATGCAGAAAATTATTTTCTCTCCCCTTATAACCAAATAAATTTAAAAAAATTATTTTCTTTGCTTTAAAAATTTCTTCTCATTTCCAAACAACCCAAATAAATTTTTGTAAAATTTATTTTATTTAATTTTTGTCGGTTTTACACTGTAAAACCTTAAAAATTAAAATTTTTTCACCTCTAAACCAAATAAATTTATTCCAATTTATTTTATTTCTTCATTTTGTTCCAGTTTTTGCTCCTTTGTAAAACTTGTGTTTTTCTAACACCTCTATGTGCTAAGCACTAAGCACACAACATGGCAAACACACCATCACACAACATGACATGGTATACACACCAATCATCAAATATTCACACAACATTTCATCAATCACACAACAATTCACCAAATCACACAAAACACATCTTTACGTTATTAGTGTCTAGTTTTGTCCCATGATTTTCTAGGTAATCTCATACCTAAACCGAACATCGAACCACACCTAGTGGTGATGCTCTTCCTCAACTATGGCCTAAGCTCAAATTCTCAATCTATAGGTTTCCACACCTATACCCCACATCAAACCACCTATTGGTGATGGATACCCAAACCCGAGCTCACTAGGTAAAATACCTAGGCTGCGATAGGCTGTGACGCCTCAAGAGCCGGGGTCGGTTGACTGCCCTTGACCGCGAATACAAGTGGATCTTCGGGTTGCAGACACCACTTCGGAAAATCGCGGGAGATCTCCTTTGTGCGGGGCTCTGCAGATACGGGTACTGCATATACACAGTCCCCGACGGAGTCGATAAAATGCAATATAATCCCGACATGAGTAAAAAATACTCTTGGGCTCATAAGCTTGATACTCATAAAATCAATTATCATAACTATTCTTCAATTATCTTCCAATAATTCAATAGTTGATAACACTTTTGTTTATCTGAACATATATTAAAATCTACAATTTTAGCCCATGTTATGTCCAAAAACCATCAAGCCTAGCTAGGCTTCTTCAAAATGGATCGTCTTCTCGGCGCTCCTTGTACACGAAATAAGGGGATCACGTGGGGTGAGCTAAAGCTCGGTAGGAGATCGCACAAGTGGGCTACTCACCTTTTAAGTGGAGTGTAATGCTCCAAAGTAAGCCTTGTGGCTCAGTAATCACGTGATCTGCTTGGATGTGCGCAGTCACCCCCATGTCCACGAGTCCTCAGGCTCCTCACAGCCTTGCCTAAGCCATGTATGAGAAAATAATCATTTTCAATAAAACTTTTGTTCTTGAAAATATACTACGAAATATTCGAGGTAAAAATATCATTACCCTCGAGGTGAATTGATTGGTGAGCTTTAGAAGCAGTCCTTGGTCCTCATCAGAAATGATCTGTTGGCCCATCTCTGACTACAGTCTAGAATATCCGTCGCATGAAATTCACTTTCATAGCCAATATCCGTTTTTATAAAAATACCTTGTCATGCACTCACCTAATTCTAGGCTACCCAGTGCATATGAAAATGCATTATGCCATTTTCAAAATCATTTACACAATATGTCAATATGCATATTTTCCAATCGACTAAAATTACACACATGTAATTCCAACATCAATCATCACCGATTTAGCTCACTTGAGCAATTCATAATCATCTCCAATGAAACACAAACACAATTTAATTTCCATATAATTGTGTCATTTAGATCTAACACGTTTAACATTAACCCATTAATTCTTGATGAATAACTCTCAAATTTATTTCTCACTTTTGCAAGTAAATTCAATTCACACAATTTCAATGCGAAAATACATGGGCCTTTATGGCCATTCCACTAAACAGATTGTTTTTAACAGTCCGAAACCAACGATCGAACTGTCCCTTTACAGGGCAGCCATGTCTATCTCGGTTCACTTTTGGGCAAATTTCTTACCGTTCCGTCTTGCCATAAACAGGAAGCATAATTTATTCCAACCTAACAGCCCACATCAGTTTCTGGGCATTCACGGACTGTCCCAAATGTCCAAAAATATTTATATAATTCGGTCCCATGTTTTGGGACCGATCAACAGCCATTCCACGCATTTCATCTCAATGCGTTTTAATGTAAAAATTTAAAATTAAGACCCAGGCAACCTAATTTTAAAGTCACGGATGGTGAGAAAAATCACAAGAATTCTGCTGGTCGGTCCCGTGTTTTAGGACCGTCAAGCAACCTCGCGGCCTCAAGCCATCAAAGCAATGAAACAGCCCAAAATGGTAATAAAACACAAGTAGGGGCTTTTCTGCTCTTGGAGTTATCAAGCTTCATAGGCTTAGGGGTCCGCGCGTGCTTTGCTCAGCATTAGAGCGTTTTCCTTTCTTGCTGTCGGCCCAGCCCGACGGTCGAGTTAATAGTATTTTAGAGAAAGTTTATATCTCTGAAAGCATTTCTCTCAAAAATGGCCGCTCTGGAAGATTCGGTTCTTCACGTTTTGGGTCTTTAAAAAATTGAGGAAGAAGAACTATTTACAATTTGTCATCATTATTTAAAAATCGATTCGCAATATTAATTATGTCATATTTTCACAGGATTTGATATTGACCTTCCTCGACGATCATTTTAAGTCATTTCTCTCCTACATTACCACTTATGGCACATGGTGCACATGTTATGTGGCTTTCGTCACGTCGAAAACGTTTCTGGCGAAACGCGTCTTGCCAGAAAAAACGTCACGCTACATTGTACCGAGAAAATTACGAAATTTTACATCTTGCTTAGATTTCGTGAGGCGATTCCAGCGGTGTAATCCCGTTTCATCATCGAATCTAGAAATTAATTCGGATTTTTAACGAAATTGTATAGTAGTGAAATTACGATTTTTCCCTTATTATAGAAATTGGAATTTCTCGGGTCTTACACAATTGTTGATGTTGTGATTGTGTAATAGTTCGGACTTTAGTGTGAAGAATTCGAACTCGCTTGTGCAATGAATTGTGTGTAGAGTAGATATAAAGTATATGCAAAAAAATAACGGCACACATAATGTTTTACGTAGTTCGGCAAATGCCTAAGTCTATGGGGCTATGCCCAGATGTGAGGATTTCCATTTATTTGATTCAAGGTTGCAATTAGTCTTATGTGATATAAGATTCCCTCTTGGCCCATGACCCTTCTTTAACCTAATAACCCCTAGTGGAATTCAAAATAAACTCCTTTCATTCCTCTCTCAACAACATCGCACACCCATATCAACATTACATAGATATGATGAAGAAACTTAAAACATCATATTTCAAACAAGGTGAAAGGCTTTTTACATGCAATACCTCAATAGAGTATTTTTACACTTCGCACTTCTTCAGCTTCGTTTGTTCTTTTTCAAGTTCTGCTCCTGAAATTTATGATGAGCAACTTCCAAAGTCTTGAATTTGTAGCCTTTGTAATTTAGTCTTATAAGTCTTGATAAAGCTGGATCATTATCCTAATACAATTCCAACATTACCTTCTATTTTGTCAACTGTCATTTAAGTTATCTTGACAGAATAAGGAAACTTAGTGCTCAAGTATTCTCTATAGATCGAATCCTCTTGATTTGATGGTTATCCACTTGATAGAGGAATCCTAGGCTCATTGATACCTTGCTCCCTAAGTACCTTAGTATAGACCCTAAAAATTGCTCTATTATATTATTATTATTAAATTTTGCTTTTTGATTTTAGTTTTTATTATTGTTTTTTATTTTTTTTCTTATCTCCTCATTCCCGACCTCCTATTTCCTCTCTACTCATACCCTACACAACCTACTCAAACCCCTCTCTCTCCATGTTTTTGGATCTCCCAACCATGAACTCCCTCCTCCCCCTCTTTTCTCTCTTATTCTTCTCCCTCCTTTCTCCTTTTCTCTTCTCCTTCCTCTCTTCTTCCATCTCCTTTTTTTCTTCTATCCTATTTCCCCTCATTTTTTTTGCTTCTAATCAAAGAAGCCAAAGACAAATACTAAAAGGTAAATACTCACTTCTTTTTTTTTCCTTATTTTACTACATTTAATTTCTTTATTTCCCAGACCATCACCGATAAGGTCACCATCGACGGTGACCCCACTTCCCCTCCCTTTGTTTTTCCTTTTTCTTTTTTTTTTCTCTCATTCCTTTTCCTTTAATTTTTCTCTCATTTTCTCACCACCTAAACACCATTTTCTTTCATTTCCCTAACTTGTATATATTGAAGTTTTCATGAAATAAATAAAAACTTCTATTATCATTTCTACATTTTAGTTGCATAAGTGTATGTTGGTAAGATGAACTTTTGTGGACTTGAATTATTGTGAAATGTGGGCTTGTTAAATGATATGAACCTTGTTATTAGTGGAATTTATTTGATTGAAGTTTTAGTACATTGTATTTGGCTTAATTTTGGGGTATTTATGCTTAGTTGTATTTTTAGGTTATAATGATTAAACCCAAGTATTTTGAATATGCTTTGAGTTGTCAATTGTTAAATTAGAATCTTTTGGGGTATTAATTTTAATCTTAATTTACCAAATTGGTTTTTAATCATGGAAATATAGATTTTGTAATGCTTGAATATATCCTAAGTTGGAATTGGTAATTGGCACAAAATTATTTTGGAGACTTATTTTTATTTAATTTAGTATAACTAGATATTAGATTTGCATATTGAATTATGCTTAAATTATGAGATAGTTCAATGGAGCCTATATTTTGTATATTTGTGCTTATGATATTTTGGGCCATTAAATAATAAGTCAGACTTATGTTAATTACATGAAATTTGTGTTAGTGAAAATTATTGAATTGGACTTGCATGTTAATTATTACTTTGAGATTGTAGACTTAGGTTAATCAAATATTGAATATTTGCATGATAACTTATTTATTAATTTGAACCCATTTGCATGAATGAAATTAAATGGATAAGTTTATATGTTGCTTTTAGGCTTATTATTATTATACTTGAATATTTATTTTGGCACAATTACCCTCCTTTTTCCTACTTTGATGTCCTTCTCTTTTGGGCTTATTTTATTTTCCATGGGGAATTCCTACTACTTTTATTGGTCGAACATGGATTCAAGACACATGGAGAACCAGATTTCAAAAAAGACTCGAAAATACTGTAAATTACAAGTAGGACCTTCTAAGTACATTACAACTTTCCTCATTGATGTTTAATTTCATTGTTATGATTATTTTTTGCACATATATATTCTTGTAAATTCATTCTTCTATATGTCCGTTGATTGTATGTAAAATTAAACATTGCATATATGTAACCTATGTCTTAATAAAATGAATAATTTATTAATTTATTTTTGAGTTAATATAATTTAAATTTTCATTTTAGTAAAATAATTTTTTACCATAATTGAATAAGTTAGAAGATGTTTTTTCCTTGAGTGTGCAAGAAAAAGTTGTTTTTAATAAATTCAAAATTATTTTTTTTAAAGTAAATTGTCTAAAAAGTTTCAATAAAATTGTTGAAAAGTTTTTTTACTAATAAAATAACTTTTAAACCATTTTTCAATACAATTATCTTTCCTGACAAGAATAAATTTTTTTTTAATGGATGCTAAGACTCCAAGACTTTTAGATTTTTCTCGTTCATTCACGATTGTCTTGATGCAAGAATGTTCTCTCCTTAAGTTATCATGAGTTGTCTTGTTCAAGTCCTTTCCCCTTTTGTTAGAGCTGAAACCCCTGATTCTTGAACCAGTTCGGACAACCGATCTTGAATCAGAGAACTTAGTTCTCATAATCTCGTGGATTGAATCTTGTCTTCAAGAGCTCTCTCTTCTGCTTTTTAGAGCAGTTTTCTAAAATCTGAGTAACCTCTGAATTCATCGTTCTTGTCTTCTTGAGTGGCTATAGTTTGAACTGAGGTGATTCTTGTTAAATATTATAATAAGTGTTATGGGTACTATAGTCATTTCTCTTTGTAATTCTACTTTACTTTTAAGGGTAGACTAGTCTTTTTAATGGCTTTAATAGCTTTGGGTTTTATCTCTTAGTCACATATGTACATCTTTTCTTTGTATTGTGGCGGGTGCTTCATCAATGTAAAAACCTAGCTTCTCTTTTCATAACTCATCCATTTGTTCATATGAATTCTTGGTTTTGTCCATCAATATTAAATATTATGTTTATCTAGCGTATCGAGCACTCCATCGAATTTGTATCTCATCCATAGCTTTGCCAGTTAGTAGGGTTCGGAGCGGAGCTAAAAAAATTTTTTTTTATGGTTCTTGTTTATTGTTACGATTACGGATCGGTGGCTTTACGGGTTCGAGTTGATGCTCCTCTGATCGATTCTTCATCTTGACTTAGTTTGATTTGTCTTGGCTCTTATTATTTCTTGTTGGATTTTTTTTTGTTGGAGATGGCGAGGGTAGAGATGATTCTCTTGATCAATTAGTGTGCAATTAGTTTGGGAAAAATTATACATATTGGAGTTATGTGATGAAAAGAATTTTTTGAAAACCCAGAAATTATGGGGTTATGTTTACGGAACTTTAGTTAAACCTAGGGATGAGAAGCGAAAATTATATGAAGTGGTAGATGTTTAGAATCGATAATTCAAAGATCATCACTTGGTTAATAGTGCATGAAGCACCAGATAGGAGTACAGTTAGCGAAATTTGAAGCGCTAAAGGAAGTTTGGGATTATTTGTAGGATTGTACACACAATCTAATTTTGCAAAAGCGTGCTCAGTTGGAAATTGATGACCGTGCTTTACAACGAGAAAAATATGAGTGTGCAATTTTATGATGCTATAGCGATTTATGGGACCAATTAGCACTAACGAATCTGAGTTAGGGCTTTTGCTCCATATATTGCGAAGAAGACGGCGTTTGGTTCAATTTTTGTGCTCTTCGTGATGATTTTGAGGACTTAGTGGACTATTACGCATGTAATCCGGCGCCTTGTTGATTCGGTAGTTAGTGAGCTGTTGGGGCGGAGATCGGCTTAAGTCTCATACGAAAGATACTCCCCATATTGACCACTCCCTCACATTTTGCAGTCCCTCATAGAAGCGCACATTAGTAATATTCGATTTAGATCACATACTCTGGCCTTTCCGAGATGAATATATCGTTCTGTAAGCAAAGGGTCATTGGAAATCCGATTAATCTATATTGTTGAGCAGGTAAATCTGGCTGGCCCACCGGTGGCGGTTTTCCATAAACAACGTTTTTATCATCCCACCATCACAGCATAAATAGCGATGGTCCTGACCTTTAATCTAATGGCGCCATGGCTGCTCCATCATTAGATCCATCGTAGCGAAGCGGAGTTTCAAAGTTCCTTGCGACCTGGCGCGTACCATGTGCATCCTCTCACATGGGTTTTGTCATCCTCTTGTTCCTCGGGTACATCTCCAATTTTATGGGTCTTAGATTCAGGCGCTTCACATCATATGTCACCTGATTTGTCATCATTTGTTTCTTTATCTCATTATTCATACGTATCGATTATTGACTGGCGATGGCACTCCACTATGCCTTTAGCGGAGTTGTGGGTCTATTGTTACACCATGTTTGTCCATTCACGATGTCTACTATATTCTAAAAACTTACTATAAATCTCGTTTCTGTTAGTCAACTTTGTGAATCTGGATATTTAGTCTTTTTTTCTTCTTCCGCTTGTTATGTGCAGGACCCGCAATCCCAGAAGCTGATTGGGACCGGCCGTAGGAAAGGGAGACTATATGTTTTGGATGAGCTTAAAGTACCAGATGTTGCGGCTTAATTTCTAGTGTTGATTTGTCTTCCTTTTCGTTTGATGATTCTTACGTCTGTCTTTTATTTGTGGCGTTCTCGCCTTAGTCGTATTCGCATCTCGTTTAGGTTTAGCTTCTCTGAGGCCTTGAGGCGATGAAACCTTATAATATTGATTGTTGTGGTTGCAGGTGGCGAATTTTACGCTGCCTTTTAATAAAAGTATACATTTCTCTTGCTCCATTTGATCTTGTTCATTCGATTCTTGTAGGGTCCTTCTCCATTACCACGAAAAGGAGGATCACGTTATTATGTTTCCTTATTGATGATTGCACTCGTTATTCTTTGGGTTTATCTTATGAAAAAGTTACGATTTTCTAAGTATATTCAATGATTTTGAATTCTCATTAAAACCTGACATTCTCACGTATCAGTGTTTTTAGATGTGATTTGGGTGGAAGTATACTTCTCATGCTTTTCTTGATTTACTTGCTTTAGATGGAATGATTCAGTCAAACTTCTTGTCTAGATACTCTTGAACAAAATGGTGTTCTTGAAAGGAAACATAGACACATTGTTGAGGCTTTGCTAGATCTCTTATTGTCTGCCGGTGTTCTGAGTAGTTTTGAGAGAAGCGATCATACTTGCGGCTCATTTGATTAATAGAATTCCAGCCTCTCTGGTCGGGTTGTCTCCTTTTT
Organism: Tetrastigma voinierianum; assembly: GCA_016808115.1. Taxonomy (NCBI): domain Eukaryota; kingdom Viridiplantae; phylum Streptophyta; class Magnoliopsida; order Vitales; family Vitaceae; genus Tetrastigma; species Tetrastigma voinierianum. The sequence goes on along the minus strand of JAEQBH010001040.1, from coordinate 996,992 downwards.
GAAAAATTATATAGACATGCTCTGATTATTCTTATAACCGTGTTTTTGGTTCTACATGTTTTGTTCTTCGACCTCACGTTGAGCGTAGTAAGTTGTCTTCAAAATCTGCTATTTGTGTCTTTCTAGGTTATGGTGCAAGTCAAAAAGGATATCGTTGTTTTGATCCAATCAGTCAAAAATTATATGTTTCGCGTCATGTTGTATTTCTTGAACATATATCGTATTTTCTATTCTGCTAGTGCTCATGCTGTATTCGTCGATCTTATTAGTGATGATCCCTTTTTCTTTAGTCATGATGCTATTGTTCTGTTGATGTTCCCGATCTCGTCTACTCTTTAGTCATAATTCTTGCAGGGAGTTCCGACTAACATTTCATCGAATCTTGGTACTTTAGCTCTGACGTACCTAAAGCTTCCTCTCCTTCTACGGTACGCTTTCGATCATGTCTTACAGGACTACGGCTCTGTTTCTCCCAGATTACTGCATGTAGTAAGTCCCACTCCAACAACTTTGATTTTATTCTTGTTACTCTAGTTCTTTTGTCTCTTTTTTGAAAACCCGGTTCATCGTCTCTCCCGAGCCTTTGTCTATAAAGAGGCGATTAGTGATCCCACTTGGCGACATGCTATGGTAGAGAACTCCTTTGCTCTACATCGGACACATGCCAGGTTGGTACCTCTACCTCCGAATGCTTTGTGCCATTGGTTCTCGTTGGGTCTATAAATTAAGACTCAATCGATGGATGCATTGAAAGGTATAAAGCTCGATTGGTTGCTAAGGGATATTCACGACAATATGGTATGGATTATGAGAGACTTTTGCTCACATTTGCAAAAGTGGCTTCTGATTCGTACTCTTATTGCGATTTAACCATTAAGTCATTGGCATATTACTCGAATGGATGTTAAAAATGCCTTTTTAAATGGAGATCTTCAAGAAAAGAAGTCTTATATGGGATTTACTCCTCACGGGGTTTCATCGGCTTTGGTGAAGTTTGCAAGCCGGAAGAAAAGCCCTTTATAGGGTCTCGAGCAAGCTCGCCGAGCTGGTTTGAAAGTTTTCTGTTATTACCTCACTTGGTTTCGTCTAGCAATCATGATTACGCATTATTTGTTAGATGTAGTCTGGCGGGTGAAGTAATGCCTTTCTTTATATGTTGATGATATGATGATTATTCTTTGGTGATGATGTTGATGGTATTCTAATGTTAAAGGCGAGTTGACTCGTTGTTTTTGCAATGAAGGATTTGGGCTCACTCCATTACTTTTGGGTATTGAGTTGCATCTTCTCTCAGAAAGGTTATCTTCTTTCTCAATCTAAGTACATCGATATATTTGGCGGTCGTATCAACGATGTCGGACTGGCGATACTCTATTGAGATTAATGCTCGTTACTCATACGATGGTTCTCCTTTGCGGATCAGGAGTTATCTCGTCGCATTGTTGGTAGTTTGGTTTATCTTACCATTACTAGATCCCCGACATTGCATATCTTTGTTCATATAGTTAGTCGGTTGTTACTTCACCTACTCACGATTCATTGTTCTTTGTTCTTCGTATTTTGAGGTATGCCGAAATTTTCGGTTGAAGTCTCTTACTTTCTTCTACCTCATCCTTGGAGTTGCATGCTTATCCTGATGCTGATTGGGCTAGTGATCCTACGGATCGCAAATCGACTACTGGTTTTTGTATTTTTTTGGGGGATTCTCTCATTTCGTGGAAGAAGCGAGAAAGCGAATGTTATCTCTAGATCTTCCACGGAAGCTGATGTCGTGCCATGGCTTCTACTGTGAAGAATGGTTTGGTTCTGATGGTTGCTTGCGGATATGGGTGTTTTTCTTCATCAACCTACTCCATTATATTGTGATAATAAGAGTGCTATCCAAATTGCTCAGAATTCTGTTTTCCACGAGCGGACCAAGCATATTGAGATTGATTGTCATGTCATTCGACATCATTTTCGGAGCGGCACTTTAACATTACCTTTCGTTCCTTCTTCTATGCGGCTTCTTGAAGCTTGTTTCTGAAAATCACACTCTATCTCGCGTTTCGTTTTTATCCCAGCAAACTCTCGAGCGCTTATTGCGGCCGGCATAGTGAGTTTGAGGGATATTAAATATTATAATAAGTGTTATGGGTACTTTATAGTCATTTCTCTTTGTAATTCTACTTTACTTTTAAGGGTAGACTAGTCTTTTTAATAGCTTTAATAGCTTTAGGGTTTTATCTCTTAGTCTATATATACATCTTTTTCTTTGTATTGTAGTCGTGCTTCATCAATGTAAAAACCTAGCTTCTCTTTTCATAACTCATCCATTTGTTCATATGAATTCTTGGTTTGTCCATCAATATTAAATATTATGTTTATCAATTCTCTAATATATCCTTCTTCTACTGATTTATTGCAGTTGTTGAAAATCTGGACATCATGGGTAACTAATGTATGATCCGGATGGGCCTGAGCATGTGTTCAGACTGCCTCGGGAATTTCTTTTCTTTGTTCTACCGTTACTGTTTCCACAATGATGAGAGCTAATTTAGGTGGGCCAAGCTGATCATGATCACTTAGTTCTTCATCACTCCAGTCTTCTCTCTGGGATCGGTCCCTTTTTAGGGTCCCGCAAAGTCTTGCCCTTTTATGCTCTCTACATCTTAATCCTTCATGGATTTCTTGAGGAATATCCCATGCCCTTTTTTTAGATTATGCTATGGCGATGAGTCCGAACTGCCAGACATTTACACCGGACTGGATAGCATTTAGCCCTTTGTAGTTGCTAATTGTCGTTTTTGTTTCTTCATTGGTCCATTCTGATTCATTCTTGGCCACAGTTTTCTCTGCAACTATTGTGGTAGGTAGGTCCATCCTATAACAACCGATTTCCATACTTCCATTCCCAAGGACTTTATTAAGACACTCATGTACTGTGTCTTCCAATAACCATAGTTTGTTTCATCAAGTAGATAGAGCCGACTTGTAGAATCACTTTTCTTCATCAAATCCATATGATACTCACACACACACAGATAGAGTAAACATGCATCTCACTCGGTAACTTATAGTGACCTGCTATGACACCAATTGACAAATATAAGCATGAGTCCTTGGACATACTTCTTGATGTTGGGACTATATGATAGTTCGGACTTTAGTACGAAGAATCCGAATTCACTTATGGGACGAACTATGTGTAGAGTAGATATAAAGTATATGCAGAAAAACAACATCACAAACAATATTTTATAGGTGGTTCGATAACTGCCTACGACCATTGGGTTGTGCCCAGATGTAAGGATTTCCACTGATCTGATTCAAGGTTACAATTAGTCTTATGTGGTACAAGACTCCCTCTGGCCACCACAGCCCTTCTTAACCTAATCACTCCTAGTGGAATTCATAATGAACTCCCTTCATTCCCCTCTAAACAACATCATACACCCATACCCACATTACATAGATAAGATTAAAAAACTTAAAACATTATCTTTCACACAATGTGAAAGGCTTTTAACGTGCAATACCTCAACTCGGTATCTGCACTTCGCACTCCTTCAGCACTTCCAGACTTTGTTTGTTCTTCTTCAAGCTTTGCTCCTGAAATATGTGATGAGCAACATCTAAAGCCTTGAACTTATAGCCTTTGTAATTCGGTCTTAGAAGTCTTAATAAAGCTAGATCATCATCCTAATATGACTCCAACATTACCTTATATTTTCTAAACTTTCCTTTAAGCTTTCTCAACGGAATAAGGAAACTTTGTGCTCAAGTATTCTCTTTAGATTTGGAAATTAGATTTGTTTCCAATTCTAGTTCGATAGCTTTTGAAGATGATCTTTTAATTTGATCGTTATCCACTTGATAGAGGAATCTTAGGCTCATCAGTATTTTGCTCCTCAAGTACCTTGGCCTCCTAGGTTCCAGACCTGACTTGCACCCACTACAAAGAAAAAGTTAATCAATGACATGTTTAATGCGTCATTGAAGAGTTACAATAAAGCATCATGGTCTCGACTGTCATTGTATAAGTTTACACACAATAACACTTATTTCGAGCGTCATCTTTGTGAATCAAATTTATGACATTCATTTAAAACGTCATTCTCTACTCGTAATATTTCAATCTAATAACTTAACTATGACACTTATTTGAGTGTCATTGATTTTGATATGTTTTTTATTTAGAATCATGACACTCATTATAGGTGTGATCATTTTTATCACATTAAAAATTCTATTTTCATTAATTTCATTGGTTATAAAATAATCCTGATATAACAATATAATTATTGAAAATGTATACATAATATAAAAGTAATATAGAGGAGAAAAAAAATATCGAAGTCATATGGATAAGGCTACAGAGCTATAGTTGTCATATACTGCCACCATGGTAAGAAGAGAACTTCAATTTCAAAATCTAATTAGAGAATGCAATAATAAAAACAACTATAGAAAATTCTGTTTGGGTATTTGAGTTTTTTGACAACAAAATTAAGAAAATAAGTCATGTAAGGAAAGTTGGTGGAAGCGAGGAAGCGTAGGAGTGGTGGGGCGAAGGATCAAGACTGTCTTCTTGAGAAAGATTGAAGTGGGTGAGATAAAAATAAATATTTTCTATTTTCTTTTCATTATGATTGTAAATCATCTAACATTAACTAGCATAAGCAGAGATAAGTCTAATCATTAGATACTTGAGCTAGATTTCTATTCCACAGTGCTAAGTCATTTCCTTTTTATCTACAGGTTCTTCTTTTATTTTATTTTCTCTTTGGAAGTATGATCTCTGATATTTTAAAAAAGAAGATAAAAATCAGAAATCAACTCAATAATAGCTTAGGAACTAAACAAGATATTAAATTTCTTTAATCCTTCCACAATTTAGTTCTTCTAAAACTATTTTCAAATTAGGAGGATATCTCTTCCAAAGAATTCCAACACCACTCACAAAAATAAAAGAAATCGATAAACAAATAAAAATAGATTTCATGTTTCTTAAAGTTAACCCTCTGATGGCATATCCTTGGACCCAATTCTTCGTACTCTAACCAAAGAAAGAAAACCCTAATGCTTTGGTGAAATAGAGAGAACAACCAAAAACTAGGAACTATAAACATGTTAGGGAAAAGATTAGCACCTGCAAAGATTTCAACATTATTATTACAATTTCCTCAAATATATAAAAACCAAATGAAATTTTAACCGTTACAAGCTCTAAAAACTACAAAATTAACAAAATAAATTTTAAGAAATATTCAATCAAAGAATCGAATAGAAAGAAAAATGAATTGAACAGACAAATTTTGGTTTAGGGAACTTTGAAAAATTATCCAGATTCTCACCCAAAAAACAAAACATTGAAGAGACATCACAAGAATAAAGTAAAGTACCATTTTCGTTGTCCTAAGGGAAAAATCCGAAAGGATCCTCGATATAAGCTTAGGCACTGAACTGAGTGAAGTGAAAGGGCGGTGGCTGACGGATAAATGCGAATTTATTAAAAGAATGTGAAGAAAGGGGAGAGCATGTGTCCCTATTACGAGAAATAGAAGAAAATGAGAAAATAGACGAAAGCCCAATTTATGCATTGCAAAAATTATCAACTTAGAGAGAAAACGCACGTAAAGAGGAGGAACCAAACCATTAGGGTTTTTTTAAGTTCTTAAATGGAAAAGGAGCTGTAAAGGGGAAAGTTTGAATCGGGGAAAGCTAGATAGATTTTCAAAGAGGATATATTATTTTATTAGTAAAACATTGGTTAAAACAAAGATACATTTTTGACAAATGTCATTGTACACCTAAATATCAAACCATGATGCTTTTAATGAGCAGCACGATATCCAAAACACCACACTTAACAATAAGGCTTATTAAAAGCGTCATGGTCTATCTCATTAAGTATAGATAAAGACGCTTTTTCAAAAGCGTCATGGAATTAACATCATAATTTGAGATTTTTGTAGTAGTGACCCTACGTTAGCTTTGACCCTAGTCCGGACTCTTGAAGACTAACCGTCCCAATGTTGGAGAGCTACCTTATTCCGAACTACTTCTTTGTTATTTCAAAGACTTCATGTTTAAACTATCAAATCTTCATCAAAGTAGTCATCTTCTTGAAAAACCTTAGAGACAAAGATATGGACAATCTCAAATCCCAACAACTTGTTTGATTGGGTAATGATATAAACATTTAGTTTTAGCTAAGCTTGAATGTTAAGCAATGTACACTCGAAAGTAATCAAAGAGGGCCAGAAACACTCTACTTCCACCCTCTAAGAGGAAATGCGTTTGGACATGAATGTCCATCAAGGGCAGTTCTGCATTTCAGGCATTTAAGGAGCCATCTTGGGGAATGAGAATGACAATTTGGTGGGACAACCCGGCAACTCGCACATATTGGGACGGGTATGGGAAAATAAAAATTGGGTTTGAGAAGAATTTTTAAAACCCGAATTAGATTTGGGAAAAGTAAAGATATTGCTAACTCTTGACCACCCAGATGAACATTACCAATTTCCTCTATTCTCACTAGTAAAATGCCAAAAATCTGAGTGTTTGGCACATATATCTAATACAAAACTGAGTCATTTGCAACCGCTTCTCTTCTTCTTCCGCTTCACGTCATCTTTTATTTTTCTTTTTCTTCTCCCATGACCTTGATGCAAGGCTTCATGACATCTTCTTTTCTTCTCCCACGGTGCATGGCGGAGACTGATTCCTTGATGCAAGTATTTCATTAATAAACTAACTGGCCCTTATTTATAAGAAATCGAGTTTTGATGATAATGGCACTTGCGGTGGGGCTTAGGGTTCGGCCTACAACCGCAAAGTTCTTCCACAGTTTCATTTCTCACACCCGTTGAAAACCTTTGCGACTGTTTCTTCTTCTTCTCGATTTATTTGTCATAATGATTTTTTTTCCTATAAATTTTCAATCATTGAACAATGAGTTTAAGATTCTTTAGCCGTTGTGGTATTAATTTAGATATTGTTTATGAAGGGTAGAATCTTATTATTTTTGCAATGCAAACACATGTTGGGGTTGGGGTTTGAATGCTTATTCAGGAATGTGAGCACATATTGAGGTTAGGGTTTGAAGAATTTTTGGGATGGAGCCAGGGCCAGGGCAGGGATATCTATTCAGTCTTTGTCATTGTGAAAACAGGAACAAATAACCTACCCTGACATAAGGTTCAATTTGAGTCTGAAACTAACTATTTTTCAGTGGACAGATGGGACAGGTGGTATGAAGTGAGCAAGGCCTGAGTCATTATGAGAGGATTATTCAGTATCCCACTTGTAGATATTCTCTCCTCTTTATCTCTTTTAAATTTTAATTGCATACTGAAAGAAGTTCTTATAAAAACAATGAGGTGAGTGTAAAAGTAAATTGGAAAACTTTTTTAAGAAAGATTTAAAAAGTATTTAAAACATTATTATTGTGTCACAATTTTCCATTTATTAAATTGGATTTTTATGGGAACAATTCCAATCCTTGAGTTTGAAATGGAGAATGGAAGTAACAAACAATTTGTTAACCTCAAAGAAGAAACATATAGTTATAATTAAAGACAACTATTCTACATTCCATGTTCATGTGCTTAGTATGCATTTATGATCATGTAAGGATTGGTAATGATGCTTTATTTAAAGGGAAAATTATGCTATGGTTTATCAATTGAATTCTATTTAAAAAAAAAAAGTTTATGAGGAATGGAAAACCAATGGTAAGAATAATTCATATTAGATGTTTTGTTTTGAGGGAGAGAGTTCTTTGGCAGCCGTTAGAAAACGAAAAAAAAAAGTTTTTTTTTAAATAACAAATTTTGAAAGATTCGATTAAGGATTAGTCTCCTAATACAACTTTGTTTCTTTCTTTTTTTTTATTAATTTATGAATATTTTGTTAAAAAATCTAGAAATCACAGTATAAAACCAAACATACAAATCCTTCATCATCAATAACACTCATAAGCATTCTAGTATAAATAGTGAATAAGAATTCATCAAAACCCAAAAAATTATCTTAGATTCTAGTGATAATTCAGAATTTGAAAAACCCAAAGTAGCATATAATTCTTTAATGCAAGAAACTCATACATTTTTTTTCAGTATTATTAACAACAAACTTCCAAGACTCCAAGTTTTGTTTTTTGGCTTTTTGGTGAAAACAATTCGCTTTCAACATTTAGTCTATTTGTTTTTTAACTTTTTTATGACTTATTACTAAATTTTTGGCTAAATAAAAAAAGCCAAAATATTTGGCTTTTTGTCTTTTTCTTAATACATTTTGAATGTTTTTTTATTAATAAAGTCTAGATATTCAAATATGAGAAAATAATATACTTTATGATGTAATTAAAACTTTCATGATTCGTTTCATGCTAATTAAATAAAAACATATGTGTTTTTAAATTTTTGTTTAAATTTTTATTTTCTCAAAATGTGATCAAGGTAAAAGATTATTTTGAGAAAAAGCAATAACTAATGCCAATCTATTAAGCAATATTCAAAACAAAGGTTCTATTTAGCAGTAAGTACAAAAAACAAATGTCACTATGGACACCACATTTTGGCTGTGTCATTTCGCTCATGACAGACAGTTTTGTATTTTGAAAAACATTTTTTGAAAACAGTTTTGAATGCCTTGTTTTTATTTATTTTTAAAGGAAATAAAATAAGAAAGAAAACCACAAATATGACTCCGAATGGAAAGCAGAAGTTCTTGAAAATTCATGAGTCTGGTCAGAATTGATTACTTATCGGGAAAGGTATGGTGATGGCGAAGTAACGCCCCTTTTAAGCTCCTAAACTTTGAGTGCAATAGTCAGATTAATTGAACCAATTGACCAATCAGATAATAGATACCATGAATAAATAATTCTAATAATATAAGAGCACATCAAACATTAATGAATAATAAATAAATAAACAATGGGGAAAGAGTGTGTACCTTGGCGGATTTGAAAGCGCTATCAATATATAACTATATTAGTTTAATGCAATAGCAAATACAAAATATTTAATGTCAAAATTTGAAACTGGTTTATAAACTAAGTGTTAAATTATTTGTTGAAAACATATATGGGATGTTGGGCCCCGCCATAGCCCATTTTATTTAGTACAGGGTCAACTCCACAAAGTAACATTATACTCGAATTATAGAATTGATTGTGCGTTTTGAAAATTAGGTTAAAAAAAGAGAAATTTGAAAAATGAAAATTTTAAATAGGGAATACTAAAAAAAATGTCACTTTGGAAAAGAAGAGGTTTGAAATTTGGAATTTGAATTGACATATTTAAAGAAGGTGAGTTTTGAGTTTTTGAAAATGAAGCTTGGTTTTTGAAATTTTAAATAAAATGATTTTGATTTTCTTCAAAAATTTAGAAAATTGGGTTTTGTTTGAAAGGTCGGAAAAATAAGACTTTTAATCAAGGAGTAAGCCAAATAATAATGATAATAATAATAATAATAATAATAATAAAATTTTCCAAGGATGTATCACAAAAAAAATTGGTGAAGTGTTTATAAAAAAAATGGTAAAGTGGTTAAGTAACCCGAGAATCTAAGGTTCAGGATTCAAATTTTAAGGTGGGGATTTTACTTATTTTTATTAATCATTAAATAATATGTAAAAAGAAAAAAAGAAATGTGTGAAAATAATAATTAATAAGAAAAGTGTTTGGTATTAGTTTGAAAAATGTGGGAGAGAGTGCGTAATTAATGGTAGGTGTATAATAATGATAGTTTATAACTTATAAAACAAATTATATAAAAGGTTGAGAGGCTGAATATAAGGATAAGGTCACGCATGGTATGAAAATTATGGGTGAAAATTATATGGAAGGGATCCCAAAGTTAGGAGAGCATTTAAGGAAAGAATAAAAAAAATACTATGGATACGTATACAAAGAGATGAAAATTAGGGAAAAGTAAATATTTTATGCAAATAAAGACTACTTGGAATTATGGAAAAATGTCAGAAGAGATTTGAAAATTAGGAAGGAATAATATTACATATAAGTTACGTAGGGAATTACATAAAAAAAACATGAAATGGAGAGAATGAAGTCACGGGAAGCTATAGGCATTGGAAAATGAAATCATGGGAAAATAAAGAAATGATCAAGAACAAAAAAGTGCAAACAAATTAGGGTAAGCAATCAATTTAGGTAATTAATACAAAATAACCTTGAGCTGTAATTAATATATCATAGTTAATGTGGCTGTAATTAGTACAAAATAATTATTGAACCAAAATTAATGCAAGACAAGGTAGAAAACTTTAATCATTAATGCAAATCAGAAATTAATACATAATCCGAATTAATGCAAAGCTATTACTAGTCTAAAATAAATAAATAAAAAATAAAAATAATGCAAAATTATATTTAATGCACAATAATCAACTGAGAGCTATTAATACAGAACCAAGAGTAATTCAAAACAAGCGGTTAGCTGTGGTGGACACGTCTTGGATAGCATCTTATAAAAGAAAAAAGAATATAAATAAATAAACAAGTATGGTTATGGAGAGAAGGGGTAAGGAAATTATAAGCACATAAATAAATGTGTAGTCATTATAAGATCAACATCAGCACAGAGTCATTCCCCATTATCCAACATGCACATCCCCAAACAAATCATACACACCCTCTCCAGTGCACCAAGATCAATAAAAGCAACAACTTAAAATTGATGCAAGTTTAGTTAAGCCATGACATTCAGATCCGATGCAAACCAAACATCTGTGACGTACGTGTTCATGACAAGCATCCCTCACGGGTTTTCAACTCCATGATACCAGCAGCCCAAACAAACGTTTCAAATAATAATCATGATAGCGACGTGAATAGTATAAAAATCTAATATCCGAATGACAAGAAAAAAAGATGAAGGTTGCTGCAGCGCACCTGCAGGGAGATCCTTCAACCAGTTTTCGACTAATCAGACAAGCACCGTCTCTCCTCTCTACTTCAGCGTCTTCCCCCTCCGATGATCATCCTTTCCTCTAAAATAAAAAAATCCCCTCGTCTCCTTCTCCAAGCCCTCAAAAGAAGATCTTCTCTCAACCGCCACCCTCTTGTCTCTCTCAGATCATCCCCCTTCTTCCAAAGTTCTTGTTTCTACTATATAGGACCTCCCAAAGAAAACTAACCCTAAAATCCTTAACCCACCTTTCCCAAAGGAAAAAAAATATTAAATAAAAAAAACTAAAAAAACTAAAAAAAAAATTCAATCAAATAAAATCAAAATCAAAATAAAATAAAATAAATAAAAAAGCTATACGAGCCCCAATTTGGGGTCTACAGCCACCTTAGTGTGTAATCAGATATACTTTTTATTTACGGTTTTTAAAATTAGAACAATGATATACACAAAATAAATACTATCATTCTCAGCATTTAATAGGCTTACTAAGTTGTAAGTAATTAAACCTCTGAAGGGAAGACGACGAGAACAACAACAACATTTATTCAAAGCTAAACGAACGAGTGGAGTACAACAATATTTATTCAAAGGATGGAGTATTAATATTGGATATAAAGCTTAATCAGCAATACAGTTTATTCACTAAAATTTATCATCGCAGAATAAAAAAAATGCTTGGTTTACTGGAAAGAGGAGAGCAGAAACAACAGTTTTCAACAACCACCACAGCCACCACCACCACAGGTAGACCACCACCACAACCGCCACCGCCACCGCCACCGCCGCCACAACCACCACCACCTCCGCCGCCACCACCCACTGCTAGCAGTTACAACAGCAGTAGTGGCTATAGCAGCACCTGCTGCTCCTGCTAAAATTACCATTTTACCATCTTTTGAGCCACTGGTTTTGGAGGGTTTTGGCCACTCTGTCTTCATCACCTCCTGCTTGTGCTGACTGGCCCGGGAGTACAACAGTCCTTTCAACCGCGGGGCGTTTCCTTTTGCCCCCGCCATTGCAAAGACAACCTGGCACTGCAATTGCTGGCTACAGAATATAGCTAGAGAACAATAGCATATACTTTCATCTTCTTTAGAGTTGCTCAGCTACAGATATGGAAGACCAATATAAATATTATACCCATGGTTACCTGAAGCAGTTGATTTATACATTCAGCTGATGGATCGTTTTTTTAAGGGGAAGTTCAAAGGTTGCTTCTTTACAATTGTGATGAAGCATGATGGAAAATGATGCTAGTTGACCTCATCATACCTTATGCTGAGATTCTTTGGGCCAATTAAGTAATATCAGTTTCTTGAAGGAGACGAGAATAGAAGAAGACTTTTCGGAAACATTTAAATGAAAACATTGATGTCGCCCACAAAAGTCCATGCCCAACATCTTCCTTCCCACTTCCGCTTCCTCTTTTCAAAGTCATCAACTACCTCTTTAATGGAAACTGAGGTCGTCTCATATTTTAGCTTATCTTGAAGTTTGAATTGAGATATTTGATTATAAAATCCGTAATAGTTTTAAATTTAGAAAAATAACCTTTGTCCCCTCTTTTCTAAATAAACTAATCAATTTTTATTCAAAAAAAAAAAAAACTTATCAATTTTTAACATTTTTGTCCTTATTTAAAAAAAAAAGCATCCTATTATTTCTAGAAAATATTTATATCTTGAAAATTTTTTTACTATTATTTGTAAATGAAGGATATAAGTGTGTGTCATGTCTGTCGTTAATGTTTGAATTTGTGATCTCGTTAGGACTATCTTTATAGTGCATCGAACATCCCATGTGGGACTTAGTATGTGCAAAGTATATGTGATATATTTTGCAACAAAGTAAAGGCACACAATTTTTACGTGATTTGGCAACCTGCCTATGTCCACAAAGTTGTATCTAGATGCAAGAATTTCCACTGATATGATTCAAGGTTTACAATTAGTTTTATGTGGTACGAGACTCCTCTGCCTACGACTCTTTTTGAAACCTAATCACTCATAGTGGAATTCATAATGAACTCCCTCCATTCCTTTCTCTACAACATAGCACACTCATTCTCACATTACATCAATAAGATGAATAATAAAAATGACATCTTTCACCAAAGGTCAAAGACTTTTAATGTGCAATAACTCAACCAAGTATCTGCACTCCACACTCCTTCAACGCGTTCGGACTTTGCTTGCTCTTCTTCAAGCTCAGCTCCTAAAAATCCATGCCAAGTATCTTCTAAACCCTTGAATTTATAACCTTATGGATTTGATCTTGGAAGACTAGATAAGGTTGGATCCTTATCCTAATAAGACTCCAATTTTACCTTCTATTTTTTGTTCTTTCCTTTAAGCTATCACAATGGAAATAGGAAACTTTCTGCTCAAGTATCCTCATCATAATCGAATCCTAAATTGTTTCTAATCTTAGTTTGATAGCTTAAACGTCCGAATATTTTGAGATTTGATCTTTATCTTCTTTCTAAATAGATCCCGGGCCCATCGGTTACTTGTTAGAGAATTGCTCTAAAGGCAATCAGATTTAGCACTTATTGTACGACTTATATTCATTTATAATAAACACATCTTCATTAATATGATATTCATACTATGAATTGATAGAGATCTTAAATCAATTAATGAAGTACATGATATATTACATAGCATGAAGGAAACCATGATGTGGCCATGATGGTGAGATTTCTATCATGTGTAATTATGTAGTATCTAAACTATCCTTAGTCATAGAATCAACAAGATTGGACATTGTTGATCCGGACAGATTAGCACATGTTGTACTCCTTGATTTGATCAAACATTTGGTCTCATAAACTATGACCATCGTGATGATTAGAGTAGATATGTGGATGCTAGCTACGAGTAGTCAAGTACATTGTAGACTCGCTATGAGACAATCATATGAATTATCTATTCAAATATCAATGATAGTCTCATCATGGCAATGGTGCAAGTATCCTTATACTTGAGGTGCTCATGGATATCTTGGGTACTAGTTCTATATTTTGACTTCAATCCTTGTTGCCTCAAAGAGGTTGTCCATTGGATATAGCTTGAGGTATACGAAGGTAATTGAGTAGCGAATAGAGGATTCACCACTCTTGATAGAAGGAGGGTATACCCTAGGCCTCTTGCAGAGATCATTACTCAAAATCTATGGCTAGAGTGGATGTGTCATGAAGAGAGTCTTTAATGGCATGCTTTATGAGTAATGGATCTTGGAGACAAGATAAACACACTTGGCCTAGGTATGGCGTAGCCAGCCTAGTGGGAGTTGATGCATAGTCCATGCCCTGAACCAAGTCGGGTATAGTATGAAGCAAAAGGAAAGCGTTGCACAATATATTGCATATGGGAAAGGTTTGCAATTAAACCATTGAATCTTTTGGTCAATCGAGGGTCATGATGTGTTGCTAGATAACGCTCATGACTTGATCAATATCAATGGTTGATTTGAGTGGCCAACATAACCGAAGACCTAAAGGGTCACAACTTAGAAGATGTGTAAAGAGAATAAAACGGCATTGGATTTGATCCAACGTGAGGAAAACCTATGATAAAGGACATGATTAGGATTAGTTGAATCCCGGGAGCAAAAGGACATGGTGATGAGCCATGAGAAAGCCTTATGAAGGGTTTTAGGCTCGAGCCATGGGCTTGGAGCCCATGGGGGCAGCACACACATGCATATGATGCATGTGCCACCCACCCCTTCATTAAGGGCACTCCTATCCTTTTGCATTGGTGTGGGATGATATAAATACAACATATCATAACCCTAGGCACCATATAAGATCATACATATCTCAAACACAGAGAAAACGTCCAACCTAGGGTTTGGAGAGCTTTCTCTCCATGCCACCACCCTCTTGGAAGATCAAGTCTCTGTTAGCTCCAAGTTTAAGTCTTCAAGCCGTCTCCTTGGATGTTTCTCTCCTTGCATCTTCGTGTGGATCAACATTAGAGGTATTCCAGCTGTGGGATACTCGTGTTTGCTTCTTATCTTCACAATAGAGGGCTGCCTTACCAAGATATCCATAAAAATGAAGCACGAACCAAAAGGTATGGATCTTCTAAACACCCTATGGCATGGTTGTTCGGCTTTGATGATCCCAGAGGATCCTTGGATTGCATGGGGTTTAATTTTTGTTTACTCTGCTGTGCTCCCTTGTGATTTGAACCAATAAACCCCTACGGTGGTATCAAATCCACTTTGATATCGTCAATGTCAGATTTTTATATCTTGGTAGCATGTTGATTCCGACACCTAGTTTTCTTCTTCAACCTTCAAAAAGCTTTTTTTTTTTATGGTAAAGATTAAATATTTATATGTTCTTCATGGTTGATCTTCTTGTTAAGTGACTATTAATGATCAAGGATTGTTGGAAAAATTGTTTGAATAAGATTCAAACAAGAAAATCGATTTTCGAAACCACGATTGCTGAAAATTTGTGTGGGCTACAAATGTTGTGTGGTTTTGTATTTTTATCCACGTGCTGCCATTTTTTTGTGATTTGGTCATGGAATTATGATAAATACATATATGTGATATTGTTCTTAGCCCTGGGATCAAAAGGGTCTCCAATTTTTTTGAAAATTTTGACAAACCCAGAACTGTTGTTGTTTGAAATTCTGGCACACAGAAATGGCGTTTGTTTTAAAAAAATACTTGGCTAGTTATTTTCGGGAATTTTATTTTAAAAATAAAATCTACACATCGCAAATTTAATTTTATGCTTTGGGATTATCCAAATCGGATTTAAATTGGATTTTTAAAATTTAAAACAAGAGCATATATGAATTTGGCAAGGCTACTATGAGCACCCACAAACCTGTTTTTGTAATTGATTTTTTTAAAATTAGCTTGTCTAGATATTTTCAAACTTTTATGTTAGAAATAAATTATATACTTTCCAAATTTAGTTTTGGGCTTTTGATTTATCCAAATTGGATTTAAAATAATTTTTTTAAAAATAAAACACTTGGCCGTATAGTTGGTTGGGTGCGCTATGGTAGGGATCTCAGCCGGGCAGAGGCCGGCCCAGGCGGCCGGCCGATGGGGCTCAGCCGTACGGCCGGCGCGGCGGGGGCCGGGTCAAAGGGCGGGCGGGCGGAGTGGGCTTCATTCCCGGGCTGTTCCGGCCGGTGGGGCCGGCTTTGGGTCATGGGCACAGGCCGTAGCCGCCGCCGTCAGGCCTGCCGAGCCCCATCAGGCCGCGAGCCGTCGAGCCTTGGAGCTAGTTTAGGCATTTAGAGGCAGCCAGGAGGCAGTCAAGCGATCTGTCAGTGGCAAGCCAAATATGGGCGCAGCCAGCCTAAAGCCCGATCCTCAAAAGTGGGTTTTTTTGTTTAGGGTGTATTAAAGTTAAACAAAAGTAAAGACAAAATAATTGAAATGAAAATAAATCATTTTAAATTTTATTAATCAAATATAATTACATTTAAAAATGTATGAAAAGTTTACATCACTACAAAATAAGTATATCTGACTAGGTTGACACTCTTTATTTGTCGTCATTTGTCTTTTCATTGTAAGAAAATAAAAATACGATATAAATTCCGATAAAATATTTTAATCATTATTTTTACGGTGATGAGGGAACTATCTTGGATCGAATTAAATGCGTATTTTAAGTTCTTTGTCGTATTTAGTTCGACTTCTCGAAATTGATCATCTGTGTAACTTAGATGTGAAGTTGGATAATGTCGTAGTACATCTGAAAATGTTGTTAGTATCAAAAGAACAAGATCTCGTGAGAGGTCATGATGTGCCAATCATGTCATTTAATACATCAAACATCTACATGATATTATTATTAGATAATTGCATTTCGTATAGTGTCTTCTTTTATATTTTGTAATATTTTGTAAACTTATAAGTAGAATTCCATCTAGTTAGTATGTAAAACATATTTTTCTTGTCATATTTACAATTTGTAACAATCAAAAAATAATTCATGTTTTGTAGGAGCAAATTAATATTATATCTGATATATCTAATTTTTCTAATGTGCTATCAACTTGTTTTAATCCATCTTTACAATCAAATTTAAAATATGTGCACAACAACATACGTGAAATAATTTTCACGTGATCGTCTTTTATTTGCAAAATCTTTTTAATCTTTGTATTGCTATCAGTATTTGAAGCATTATCTAATGTTATTGTAAATATTTTATCACGAATACCCAAATCTATAATTTCATCATTTATTAAAGTTGCTATATTTTTACCATTATGTGGAGTATTTATTGTTTTAAATGAAATTATTCTTTTATTTAACATCCATTCACTATCTATATAATGAGCAATAATACATAAAAAGCCTCTATGCATTAAAGATGTCCAAATATCAGATGTTAAACAAATTTTTCCTTCAAAATTTGCAAAATATTCATTTAAATTTACCGTTGTTGAAATTTTTTTAATAATATCTCTTTTAACAGTATTCCAGAATGAAACACTTCTGAATTGAGGATTAATCAATGTTTGAATGGTTTTGAATAATCATCAGTTTCCATCATATTAAAGGTTGTTCGCTCTTATTATGTAATCAATAATTCATATGACAAAACGGACACAAATACATTAAGAAAATGTGTTTAAATTTACATTCATCTTTACTTAGTGCGTATAATTTAATATCTACGATTATCTTGAACACATTGTTCATTGTGTATTTTAAATGACTTGTCTTAGAATTTGATCATGCATTTAAGAATTTCTGCACAAAATTTTACATTTTGCTTTTATTTCTTTTTATTATTTTCTAAAATTATTTATATTCTATCAAAAAAAATTCCATATATTTGAACTAAGTTTTTGTGATGCATATGGACTGAAGAATGCACATACTATCCATATTAAAATTATTAATAAAATATTATACTAAAAAATATTTTATAAACACAATGTTGACATTTAAACACCGTTCATACTAACACTCGAACCTAGGATATCTCTCCTTCTTTTACCTTGCATTTTTGTTGCAAACACTTCATTACTATTACGAAATGAGGGTCTCAATGAAAATGCAAATAACATAAATTAATTATAAATATAATAATAGTTTTAAGTTTCAAAAATAATAGTTTTATATGCTTTTATAAGAAAATATTTTGTTGTAAAAATATAGACCTACTATTATTTGATTACTTTATTTAAAATATTTATATATTATTGGCAAAATTAATATTTTAAAATGACTTTTCTTTATTTAAAATTACTTTGGTGTGAAAAAAATATTTCATATTATTAGAGCAAGCTTGTCAAAAATTTTAAAATATTAAAACCCCTCTTCTAGTTAATTTTTTTACATATTTGTATAATATTTTTATTTTTAGAATATATCCAGATTTTTTAACAAAAAAAAAAAAAAAAAAGGGGATGGGAGGGGAGTAGCCAACAGCTGGGGGGAAGGGGAAGGGGGAAGAGGGGCGCAGAGAGAGGGCAGGCAGTGGGAGAAAGGAGAAGGAGAAAGGGGAGGGGGAGAGAGGAGGGAGAGTGGGGAGCCGGCGGTGGGGGCGGCCGGTGGGGGGCTCAGCAGACCCGCCGCTGGGCCGTCCCGGGCCTGTGTGCATTTCTGGGCCGTCGAGGCGGCCCGGCTTTCTGGGCATTGGCGGTCATCCTTAAGCCGTCAGGCCGGGTCGTTTGTTGTCGGGTGTGGGTATAAAGCAGGTAAATTTGTGTGAAACAAAAAAAAAAATAAATTCGTGGCCGTTGACTGTCACGGGCACATAGGTGACTTGACAAGGCTAACCGGGCCTAGCAGTTAAGGTAGGCGACCAGATTGGAATCCCTAGCTGAGCGCCCTGACCAACTTCGATTTGAGGTATGTTTTAGGCTAACAAATCTTGGTTCTAGCCCTTGAAGTTTGGTTTTTAAAAAACTTGAGGATGTTAGCTTGCGGAATGTGTTTCCAAATTAAAATTTATTTTTTATAAATTTTTTAATTTGATGGCATGTTGTGGTATGACCAGAATGGTAATCAAAATGCTTCAAAGTTTGTAGTATTTAAAAGCATCAATTAACATGGGTTTAGAAGGGCAATTAATTATGATTTAATTAAGAAATAAATGAATTTAATTTGATTAAATTTAATTCATTTTAAAATTTGCATGAAAATCCCAATTGGATAAAACTACACATAAAGGCAATCCCAGTTCAAAGAGCTGAACAGTACCTTAGGCTAAATAGTTCAACCGGGGTGTTTGATTTTGAAAATTACTACAAGAAAACATTTTTTTTTCCAACAAAAAGTTAGGGACGGATTAAGAATTCATCACTAAAAATAATTTTTCCTGACGAAATTATAAAGATTGTTGCTAACGCTAGTTTAGTGACAACTTTTACCAATAAAATTCATATTTGCATCACCAAAATCTATTGCGGGAAATTTCAGCGCCCTTTTTTTGGCGCTAAAACTTTTGTGATAAAATTAAACAATTTACCAACAAAAACATTCATTGATAAATAGAATTTTTCCCAACAAATTAATTCCACCTAAAAAGTTCCTTGTAAATATTTTATCTATATTTTCTAATGATATTTTTTTCATTGGTGATCTTTATTATTTCCTAATGAACTAAGTGATTTTGTCACTAAAAATGTTATTAAATTTTAATCTTAGTGACATTGATAAAGAGTTACATGATTTATTTAATTATTAATGAGCCAATTATAAATTTATATATAATAATAAAATTACTATGAGATTATATAATCTACATTGCTAAGAAATTTACTCTTTATAAATATATATCTTAATATATATATATATATATATATATATATATATAAAATTACAATGTCATAAGTTTAATAACTACTAGAGTTTGCTTCAAGTTTTAGATAAGTGTTTTAAACTTAGCGGAGGTTTAAAGTTCGAGTTTTGGAATACGGGTTGTGTTGTGTGATAGAGTTTCTGCATTATTGGTCCTCTTGTGAAGGCTCATTGTGGGGATTAGTGCGGGTATGATCTTGGGCAAAGGTGTCTTACTGTATCTTGCGTCTCTTTCATGACACTTATGTCACAATAAAAAAATGGTGATGAAATTTTTTCAATTCGTTTTAAATAATTTTAAATTACTTTTAATATTTAATTTACTTTTCAATCATTACAAGTAAAAGAGTGATTGATGACATATATTATCTTGACTTATAGTAATATATGTAAATATTTACTATTTAAATGAATAATTATGATATATTGAACTTGTTTACAAGAATAAAGACATATATAAAATATTACGAATTTTTTCATGACTTATATGATAAGACCTTAATAAATAATTTATAAGTCAATGCATAGTCAATATTTGGATGTGTTAATAATTTAGTTAATGAGTCTTATAAATTAAAGTGATCACCACATATTTTCATAAAGGAAATACAATATTTATTTAATAATTTTTAATTATGTTTATATGAAAATAAGTATTGATTTTATTTATATCCAATTAACTAAAAGTAATTTAATAAACTATTTTATTTGAAAAAAAATTATTTCATCAATATTAGTAAATAAAAATAGTTTTCAAATATTATATCAATAATATTGAATAAAAATAGTTTGTCAAATTGTAAAATAGTTCTTAAATTTTTTTAAATGAATTTTTTATTTAATTAAATAAACATAAAAATATCCAAATAAACTATTTTTATTTATTAATACTAATGAAAATTAATTTTTTTGAATTTTTATTAATATAATTTATTTTTATTAATATAATTTATTTTCATTATTATTAATTTATAAATTAACTTTTATTTGATTTTAAAATAGTTAATTTGTGTAATGTGAATTATAATAATCAAAATTTTAATTTATAAATAGATATTAATAAATTAGGTTTCAAATTTTATGTTTTTACTTTTACAGTTAACTTATACAAATTAGATTAAGAAACTAATATTTTATTCTTTATTTCTTTAAAAAGAAAATATTTTATTCTTTATTTTGAAAATTAAACTATGTAAATTGAAGTTATAACAACTATAAATATTTGACATAAACTGATTTTTACAAAATTGTCTATGATAGAAAAAAAAATTTAATTTTTGGGGTGATAAGAGTAATACAGTGAGATCAATACCATTCATTTGAGAAAAAGCCCTCAGAGAATAACTAAATAAATTTGGTTTTACTTCCAATCCCAAGCGCCTCCACCGACGACGACACACACACCATGTGAGATGTAACCACAGACCTTAAACACGAGAGGACATAGCTCTTTGCGTGACAAGCGAATCTTGTGATTAAGGTATCCAATTTATTTCTCTTTTTTGTTATTTGCTTTGAAGGAGACCATTTGTTTCATCATCTTATATTCATTCGCAAATTTAGAGGCATTGCAGCTTATTGGTCGTCTCCCTGAAACCTAACTTGCGCTCTCATACGACCGCCACCTAGTTGCTCTCAAACCTAACTTGGGCTCTCAAGTTCCTAGCGCCAAACCCACATGCCGTTACCCATAGTTGTTTCCATGGTTATATTCTTCTCTTATAAATCTTACTTAAAAAATCCTAGAAAAAAAAAACCCATTTGAAACATTGTGAAAACCCGTTTGAATTCACCCCTCGTTTACTTTAATTTGCTTCTATGTCTCTCGATTTCTTTTCATTTTTCTGCTACAATTCTGAAACCCATCTGGAAATTTATGAAAACCCATTTGAATTCGAATTCACCTCTCATTTTTTTTCTACAGGATCAGGTTGAACAAACTTACATCATGGTCAAACCCGATGGTGTTCAATGGGGCCTCGTGAGTATCTTCTAGAACTTCTACATTCGATTGGTTGGTTGCCGATAAAATATAGGAAAAGAAAATTGTGATCTTAGCTTATTCATTATTAACATATATAAGGCTCCTAGTCAATTGAAAATAGAACTTCAGCTTGATTGAGTTGTGTCTTGTTCAGAAACACCCTGTATGACAATAAAATTTAGAATGTAATATTTCTCTTATTTTTCTAATGGCTTGAAGTTATACCAAGTTAAAAGGCTTGAAGCTATTCTAATGCCCCAAACAATTAGGTGAGGTTTGTACTAATATTTGCTCAATTATTCCTACTCTTTTATTTAGTGAGGAAAGAAATTACAGAATGAGAATTGTAATATCTTGCTATCTCATCTTGGAAAAAAAGAATTGGAAGTAATATGTTCGGATTCTAGAGTTGTCCTTCTATAATTGGTTTATCTTTTGCAAGCAACAACTCTCATATACTACATAAAGGTTTTATTTGCAGTGGTCGGTTATGGAACATCACCCAAAACATACTGTAAGATTTATTTAGATATGTTTCAAATTTATGCCTTTAAGTTCGCTGATTCTTATAACTTCCAATATGAAAATTGAAGATCAAGGAATCTATCTAGGCATAGGAAAGTTTGGTCTATGTCATTATTGGTTTTTCTTTTCCCCAGGTGGAAAAAGCTGCATTACCCTTTGTGCACAGTAGTGCAAAAGTGGCATGCCTCTTAACCTCACCAAAGCTTTCAAAAGCCCCTCGTATTTCTTAGTGTTCACAGATGGCTTATTAAAAAATAATTGGATGGTGACCATGAATTTTACCAGGCTGTGTGTTTTAGTGTTTCTCTTAAAGTGAAGATTTATTATTTTGGTGTGTTTACTTCGTTCTCTGTGCCCTAAAGGAAAATGTTTAGGTATTCCCATGTTTAGTTCCTTTTTTCATGTATATAGTTTTATACATCTCTACCAAATGTTTTCATTGACCATGTTAGACTGAGATTCATTGTCATGATTATTGTTTGGTAGTACATTTATTAAATTGAAGTGGCTATTTTTGTAGGTTAACCTGCATACATGTAGCTTGTAAGATAGAAGAAAACCATGTATCAGCGGAGAAGCTCGGTAAGGGGATTGAACAAGATCACCAAATGATTCTCAATAATGAGATGGTAATCCTTTAGGGATGGATATACCTCTTATGATATTGCTTGCTCTATCCCCTTGTGTGAGGCAGGAAAATCAGGATTCGCAAGGGTAAAATGGTAATTTGGTCAAAATCAGGAATTTTCTAGATCTCCCGGGCAATGAAGCGGACTTCACTATTGGAATCGATCTAGCGAATCTAAGCCTCACGTCAAATTTCGTTGAATTCAGAGACCGATCCAGTGCAGTTTTTCGGCGTGGTGTCGGATGACAGTAGCGAGGAGTTAGCATGGGATCTGGCATCTTGCGCCTTAGAAAGTGACACTTGGCATGGAAAAGAGAATGAGTCCACAATTAGCCATGTATTGGGAAATGGATCATGGCTGATTCAAGCCATATGAGGGTGATGTAAGCAAGAGGAATTAAGTAAAGATTGGGATTTGATAGTAGCACA
The DNA here is from genome assembly GCA_016808115.1 of Tetrastigma voinierianum. Classification (NCBI taxonomy): domain Eukaryota; kingdom Viridiplantae; phylum Streptophyta; class Magnoliopsida; order Vitales; family Vitaceae; genus Tetrastigma; species Tetrastigma voinierianum. Next base: position 973,701 of record JAEQBH010001040.1, on the reverse strand, counting down.
TTTGGGCGAGGAAGGAGGGGAGGAAATTTCCTCCTTTGACCCCATCTACAGTTAATCTTAAAGGAGGAGAGAATGGGGAGAAAATGAAAAGGAAATGAGATGAAATGAGAAAAAGGAAAAGAAGCGAAAGAAAAGAGAGGAAGAAGTGAAGGCCCAGACTTGTAATTTTAAGGAGAAGAGCGTCGTCTTCACAAAGCTCGTGCCTAGCAGCTGTGGAGAGCTGGTTGTTTGGCGGGCGTGGTGAGGATCAGGGATTTTGGTGAGAGAAAGTGCGAAGCCTGCAAGATCTGACGATCGGATAGTCATTTCCCGACAGTATGAGTGAGTTGGTCCTGCAGCGTCGGTACGATGTGAGTGCACGATTTAGGGAGTTTCGACAAACTCAGGAAGGTGGGGGTTTTTTATATACTTGTTTTACTTTTCTTTAGGGTTATGTAATGGATGAGATTTGTTGAGGCTGGATGGCACTTGGTTTGATTCAAAACTTTGGGCCAGAGGTTAAAAATCCAGAGTGGTTTGGACAGTCCACGGGCTGTTTGTGTGATTGTGTGGTAGTGTGTTATTGCCATGAGAAAAATAACATGTTTGTGTGAAATTGTGGGAGGTGTTCAAGGCGAGCCGTAGGATAGTGCCTTAGCCCGTATTTAAGTTTATGTTATTATTATAAGCGAATCATGATGTATAGGTTAATTTTGTTAATATATGCATAGTGACCTCTGGCATGTCTTTGAATGTTTGTGTGCCATTGCATTGCACTTAGGTGGAGTAACCAGTAGGGAAATTGCTCTTTGGGCTTTTCTCACCGTCGTGGGACTATCTTTTTGGGGAATTGAAGGCATTGGGGATGGGATTGTCCAGGGTTTTAGAGCGAAGGCGGCGAGATGGCCTTATCTTGTATTTTTACGTATTTTGTAAAATTTTGGGCTAGAGACGAAGTTTTGTATAAATTATATCATACAATTATAAATGAATCATATTTTGTATAAAAATTATACTTGGGTTGTATGGATGTGCGAGTACTCTTGGGCCGTTCTACGCACATGCGTCTTATCGTGACTTGAGACACGTAGATTTGCGAGGTTGTGGGTGATCAGCGGACACCCCACGGAGTTGGCGTCGCGGCGTAGTATCGAGCTAAGGTAGCAGTTTACCTTGGGAGCTCAGTGGGTGTAGAGTTGGTATACTATATACCTACGGGTTAGATCATACATCAGTGTGCATTTTGGTGAATTAAATGTGATGTGTGATGGTGTATAACATGTTTGTTATGAATTAGTAACTAATTATGTAGCGGTGAATAACGTGGAGGACAAAAGTGTTGAGAAACGCTAGTCGAGAAAATATAACCTTAGATGTTTGAAATTTTGGGCGAAACAGTCCGAAATGAGCAAAGAAATAAACGAAAAAAAAAATGATTTTGCAGGCAATGCTCCGGTTTGAACATGGCCAGATGAATTTGTGGAATTACGGAAATTTATTCCGAGTTTTTGCCTGAGAAGAATTGAAGTAAATTCTAGAAATTAGAAGTGGATAAAGAAGCGGGGTCCTGAGCTGCGCATCTTTAGGAGTAGCAGGGAAGGCTACTGGATGAGGAAAAAAAAAAAAAAAAAAATGATCGGCTGCGAGGTTGGGACTGTTTGAGGGTGTGACAATGGACTTGGTCGTGACGGTGTGGTAGGACGTGGTCGCGGCCAGGGGAAAAATGGACGTCAGCGACTGGTAGGTTGCGGCGGAAGTGGCGGTTGGGCGATGTTGGCGACATCCGTGAAGTCGCGACATGGGTGAGCGACAAGGAGGTGCGACATGGTGTCGGCGGCGTGCGAAGAGCACGTGCGGGCTTGATGTCGCGACATCATTGTGAAGTGACATGGGGCGACGGCGTGGAAGCGGCGAAGCGATTAATGCTGACATGAATGATGTGCGACGCTGGCGGCTGATGAGGGGAGGGTCGCGACAAGGAGTCGCGACATGGGCTGGCGTCGCGACACGGCATGGGAATTGATGTCGCGACATGAACTTGATGTCGTGACATAGGTTATTCGTCGAGTGCGACGACCCAGATATGATGTCGCGACATAGGGTGGCGACTTTGGCGGCCCAGACGGGAGAGCGATTTGTCGACTGCGGAGTATGATGTCGCGACATGATTCTGGCTACCTTGATGTCGCGACATCAGTGGCGTCAGCGACATGGGGCGGTTCAGACTAGGCGCGGCGGAGGTCGCGACATGCCCGACATGGGAGCTATCGCGGCAGCGACCTATACGCAATGGCGGCTATTGGTATCAAGGCGACATCTTGTGACATCGGGTGTTGTCTTGTGCGTGGCGCCACGACACAGGCAACTGCGCGCGATGTGCTTTCATGATATGGAGTTACAGGTGTCTTGTGCTGACCCGATTACGATTTAATACAACTGTTTGAAGTGCTTGTTTGGATCCTTGTTCATGAACTACTTTGTTCATGAACAGCATTCCTCAGGGATTTAAAAAAAAAAAAAAAAAAAAAAAAAAAAGAAAGAGTCTGAAATTCACAAAATTTTCTTGTATGAATGATTTAATATATAAAATATTTATATTGTAATTACTATAAATGCAATCGTGGTATGTAAATTTTTGCGGTGCGTGAATAGTGTCTCGAAATTTCACCCTTGAGACTACGTTATTGAAATTAATTGCCTTGACATGGTGTATGAAAAAAATTTCGGTGTATGAATAGTATCTCGGGGCTGTGTTTGAGCCTTAGGGATACTGCATTGAAATTTAATCTACCATTGACTTGTGTAGATGGCTAGTAGAGGACAAGGACGTGGAGGACGTCCACCCAGACAGCTGGTCGAACACCATAGACATTTGACCAAAATGTAGAGTATTTGATCAGCATGCTGCCCTGTTTGTAGGTGTTCTGTTGCTATCGCTGAGACGGCGTAGCAGGTAGTCGAGTCCTAGTAACCTCCCGGGGAGTTTGAGCGCACCATCCTCGGCGTTCACCCGGGGAGGAGAGATCGGAGTGGTGGCGGACCATTGGTTTTTATCTTGATTGAGAACATATTGGAGGCCCATGGGAGATCACCTCGTCACGACTAGGATCGGGTTAGGCCCCATTCCGGCTGAAGTGAGCTTGGTATGGTGGAGATGGGGCGAGGGAACCAGAGACAGAATTTATGACAGTGGGGCGGAGTTCGGGGCTGTTCATGATGGTACTTTCCTAGAGCTGCGGGGCATGAGAGGCTCGGGAGTTCCTAGAAATTTGAAGCGAGGCGATGGCGTGGAGTGGACTACGTGGCTAGATTCACGGAGATTGGCAGGTTCTTGATGATTACGTGTACAGGACATGACGAGGTTAGAGGGTCGAGAATAGATTTGAGGTGTCGTCGGGTGAGATCAAATGAGACCGCCTCGGGACATGGACTCAATGGTTAGGGACGAGCTGAACCGTAGAAGAGAGATCGAGATGCTCGGAGCACTCGGGATGCGGGTGTTAGTGCTGAGAGGAAGGGTGACCTGCCCCGGATTCCGGGGAGAGGCGAAGGCATACCTTCACCGAGTTCGGGACGGGGGCAGGTGGGCGGCTAGTCGGGCGGGCGGGTGATATGTTATTTGCCCAGACCCGGCTGGAGGCATGTGAGCAAGGTTGCCCAGGAGACGGGATCCCAGGGATTTTGGAGACCGGTGCGATCCCAGGTGCGTATCAAACAACGAAGCGTCTGATTCGTTCCTCCACCTAGTCTGGTGGGAGGAACGCCCGGTTTGATTGCCCAGGGCTCTATCTGACACAGCCGGCGCAATTGGGCGGAGGGACGAAGTGTGGGTCGGGTCGGTCACGGGACTCACGGGCGGGGACTTCTGGTCGGACGGGCGGGACGATATGTTATTTCTAGCAGACGGCTTGGACATATGAGGCGGTTGTCTGAGAGACGGAGGCCTCATGGTCACGGAAGGCTACAGGAAGCATCTGGAAGCGGATATGTAGGATACGTTTCTACTCTCGCACTTGTTGACTAGAGTAGTGTTTAAATTAGATGCATCATATTCATTAATTGTTGCATCTTGTGTGATGGATTTGGACTTAAAGGTTAAGGCCTTTAAACCCATTATGGATATTTCTTACAGGTGTAGGGTGAGAGTGGAATGGATAGGTCGAGTTCGTGTGCACGGTATCGCTAGCGAGGGCCCGGGTGTGGGTGCACGGTGCGGTCGTTCACCAGCTCTTGGTGAAGGTGTGGGTTGAGTTTGTCTTTGGGGCTAGATCAGCGAAGACTCATGGTTCGAATCGAGAAATAGAAGAAATTAAAGTGTGTTGAAAGCGAAGAAGCGAGAAAGGGTTGGTAATCAGGTGAGAACACAGGTTAGGGTGAAGGAGACATGTGTATCAAGGTCTATTATGGGTGTAAGAGAGGCAGGGGAGATATCCGAATTTACGTATGGGTGTAAGGGCAGGAGATATCCAGGGTACGTATGGGTGTAAGAGACAGGGAGATGTCAGAATTCTGTATGGGTGTAAGGGCCAGGGAGATATCCCAATTTACGTGTGGAGTCAGTAAGAAGGGCCCAGGTGATCACAGTTTACGTGTGGGTGTGAGACCAGGAAACTGTTCCGTTGCGTGTGGGTGTGGGGCCAGGGATATCTGAGATTTAATGGGGTGTAGAGACCCAGGGTGATCACCCAATTTACTGTGTGGGTGTAAAGGGCCGGGGAGCGATCCTGAATTTGCGTGTGGGTGTAAAGAGACCAGGGAGCGATCACGAATTTACGTGAGGGTGTAAAGAGGCGGGGAGCGATCCTGAATTCTGTATGGATATGAGGCTCAGTGGTAGAAAAGCTACGTGCTAGGAAAACCGCAGAGGATATGGTTATCACCCAGACTTAGAGTTGAGTGATAGGAGTCGGGAGAGACTCGAGATGAGGACATACGGATATGGTATTCACCCAGACTTAGAGTTGAGTGATAGGAGTCGGGGGTGACTCGAGATGTGGACATACGGAGGTGGTTATCACGTAGACTTAGAGTTGAGTGATAGGAGTAGGGAGTGACTCGAGAATTGGATACCCAATGGAAATTTCATTTGGGTGTTGGTGAGCCAAGCAAGGGTTCGGTTATGGATGTCATTCATGACGCGAATTAGGTTGTGATCCGTTAGATTGTCGATGATTGTGACCTTAGGAAAGTCGTTTACACCGAATTGGGTTGATGTGAGGTCATATGCGCGTGGTTGGATGTATGTGCATGGAGTTGGGGCGAGAATTCTTTTAAGGGAGAATGTGACCGGAAAATCCGAGATTCCACAAGGAGGGTAAAATGGTAATTTCGGTCAAAATCCGAATTTTTCTAGATCTCGGATGACGAAACGGACTTCACCGTTGGAATAGTCTCGCGAAATCTAGCTACCACGTCGAATTTCGTTGAATTACGAGACAGTCGGAATTTCACGTTTTGGCGTGGTGTCGGATAATGAATGGCAAGGTTATGGGATACCACATACCACACGAGAAGTGACACTTGGCATGGAAAGAATGGCTCACAATTAGCCATGTGGAAATGGATCCCGCATGGCTCACATTAAGCCATGAGGTGATGTCTAAAGAAGGAATTAAGAGAAATTAAAGATGGAAATTTATTAGCCACGTTTGGCTTGAGGAAGGAGGAAATTTACCTTTGTATCTGATTATCCCAGCTCGAGCGGGAGAGAATGGGAGAAAATGAAAAGGAAATGAGATGAGAAATGAGAGAAAAAGGAAAAGAAAAGCAAAAGAAAAGAAAAGTGAGAAGCGAACTGTAATTTTAAGGAGAGAGGCCATCATCTTCTCCAGCTGTTTTCTTCAGGCATTTGATTGTTTTGACAGACAGTGGTGCGGAGATGGGATTTTAGAAGAAAGTATGGCTTCTCTCTGGGTCTGACGATCGGACCGTCGGCTCGCTTATTAGCGAAGGCAAGTTGGTCTACTCGTCGAAATTTGCCAGTACGGTTAGGGAATTTCGACAAACTCAGGAAGGTAGGGGTTTTCTCCTACTTGTTTTACTTTTTGCCTAAGGGTTATGTAATGGATAGGATTTGTTGAGGCACAGATGGCGTGGTTTGGATCAGCTTTGGGCCAGAGTTAAGAAAATCCACTAGAGTGGTTCTAGACCGGTCGCGAGAGTACATTTGTGTGATTAGTAATGGTAGTGTGTTATTGCCATGAGGAAAATAACATCATTTGTGTGAATTGTGAAATTTGTTCAAGATGACAAGCAGGGTAGTGCTAGCCCGTGTGAGCTAAGTTTATGTTATTATTATAAGGCCAGACTAACATGATGTATGGATTAAATTTTGTTAATATATGCATGAGTGATATATTAGCATGTGTTGAATGTTGTGTGCCATTGCATTGCACTTAGGTGGGGAGTAACCCAAGTAGGGAAATTCCACTACTGGGCTTTGCTCACCCCGTCGTGGGACTATCTTTTTCAGGAATTGAAGACGCATTGGGGATGGGACGCATCCGGGTTTTAGAGGCGAAGAGACGGCCAAGATGGCCTTATCTTGTATTTTCTGTATTTTGTAAAATTTTGGGCTAGAGACCCAAGTTTTGTATAAATTGTAATAAATACAATTATAAATGAATCATATTTTGTATAAAAATTATACTTGGGTTGTATGGATGTGCGGGCCCTACTGGGCCATTCTACACATGTACGTGCCTCATGACTTGAGACACGTAGATTTCCGCGGGTTGACGGGTAGTCAACGGACACCCCGGGTTTGGGGCGTCACACCTTGTGCTTTCATTTTTTTCTCATATATTTTCCTGTTATGTTGCAGAGTCTAGATTTCTACCTCCCATGTGCTTTCATTTTTTTTCTTATATATTTGCCTCTATCTTGCGGAAGTCTGATTTCCTATCTCAGAATGTTTTCATTTTTTTCTCATATATTTTCCTCTTATAATATATATACTGCAAAGTCTAGATTTTGATCTTATTGTTTTTGCACCATATTGATCAATTGGCGACTTGTTGATGACATGAAGTAACGTCTAGCAAATTCACTCTCCAACATATTACTTACAATTCCTTTTCCAAAATTCTGATCGAATTGGTCTTTTCAATGGTGCCCGTGATATGTCATTGTGTTCATAGGTTTTAGTAAATTATTTTTATATAGTTTTTTAATTGTAATAAGGTAGAATAAGTATTTTTAATTAAAATTACTAAGCGCATTATGAATGATTTATAACTAAATTTTTTAAGAGCTAAGGCTATTTATAACTTTAAAGATCATCAATGTACTTTAGGTACCATTATAAATAATTATTATTTTTAAATTTTTTAAAATATGTTTTCTAAATTTTTTCAAATACTTATTTTCTTCAAAAAAAGTATTTTTTCTACCTAAAATGTTTTTGAATGAGAGATTTTCCACCCTTTAAAAAAAAAAATCAAACTAGCTTCAAACAGTAAAAACCCTTATATATTTAAGAATTTTTTTAATCACATTTCCGTAGATATTTAAACTAAAAATGACTATACTATCATATTTAGTTTTTTATTTTTTATTTTTTGCAGTCATAGGAGAAGATGTCGAGAGCTTCAAAACCAGCCAGTATCAAAGGGCATTATGGCAATGATAGAGGCGAAAATTTGTGAAAATGTTTTGGGACATTGATCAAGATACGTTAAGGGCATTGGTTTTGACCATAAATCGACTTTTGCCTTAAAATCTAGATAAACATACCCAACATGAGTGGATTGAATTCTTAGAGACTCTACTACAACAAAGGGATCAACAATAGTTGAGGAGATCTTGTGTCATCTATGATCAAATAGGGACCTTATGATTTTACCTATAAAAAAAAGTCTAGGGTCCTTATGAATTTTTTTTTGGCAGATCCTTATCTTTTTTTTCCATGTTAATTGGTTATTTTGGTGATGAATATTTTGTTAGACTTTTACTTTATTTTTTTATTTAGTTGTTCACATATATATTTTGTTGTTATCATCATTGTGTATGGTTTTTTAATAGTATCAATAAAGTTATGTGTTATGTATTTTTATTTTTGTTATATTTTTTCAATTAGGTTCATGTAGTAATAAGAAATATATATAATATGGAGATAAAAAGGAGCATACAAAGACGAAATTATTTCGTTGGAAAAAATATTTATCAACAAAAATAAATTTGTCACTATCAATTTTTGACAACTTTTAGGACAAATTTTGTTTTTTTTAGTGATAAAAAATATCATTTTTCATTGATGAAATATTTCATTGAGAAAAATTTTTAAGGACAAAATTGCATTTTATTAGGAAAAACTTTGGGTAACGAAAATAGAGATTTCGTTGGGATACTTTTAGCGATGCGTCTAAGGCAACGAATATGACACGAAATACTTTTCGTGGGGAAATATTTTTGCTAACGAAATTCAAACTTTTAGTGGTAAAATATTTTATTTCTAAAAGATAATTTTCTTGTAGTGAAATGAAACCCTAGGATGCTGATATCATTTTTCATCTATTAGATGTATGCTAAGCGTGTATGAAATAAACATGCTAGATGATTATGGATTGAGTCCAATGTGATTGTGCATATGCATTTTTCTTTAATGGTAAATAGGGTCTGCATGTACCTACCTCTCTCTCTCTCTCTCTATCTCTATTGTCTTATCTTCTCATCTCAATTCCCTTCAAATGTAAATTGAGGTCTTCTCTTGTAAATGTAATTAGATTACATAGGTTTAGGATAGATTGAAGATGTAAAGGAGTAAAGACGAAGGACCAAGGTTCAGAAGGAGGCACCATGAAGATGGAAACTTTGAAAGAAGAATTGTAATTTCTTTTTCATTGAGTTTTAATTCATGCATTTCCTAGGTAAGACCTAGTAAATTCCTTCATGGCTCAAGGAATTGACATTAGAAAAGTCCCTAATCATGCCATATAGTTAAGGAAATGTCTTTGTATATGATTCATGTGATGAACTGTTATAATGCATGCTTAACTTAAAACGATGAGACTTAAATAAGAAACCCCTCGGTTAAAAAACATTAAACCTAATGTCTTCTATTAATAGGGCTAGAACAAGAGTTCTTTTAGAGTCGTGGTTGTTAGGTAAACCCAAGCCCTTTCTATAAGAATATGTTCAAACCATAGAAGCATGTTTTCCGGATTAATGGGCCAGGGTTTAACTGAAGTCACTAGTTTGTTGGGTAAACCCAAGGTCAATGGGTTTGGAGACAAATTGGGTGAGTGTATATATGAGATGTACATGTGTCAAAGAGTTGACAACTTGATAATAGTGCATACATCAATCAGTTGATAGCACTGGATTCAATAGTTGCAATTCGATGCAATTGGTATGCATGATACCTACGTTTTGACTCGAGGTGACTTGTTAGGTAAATCCAAGGTCATTAAGGTGATATTGGATATCAACCCACAAGAACTTCCATATAGGTTCTATCAGGTTCATAGTGAGGGCCATGAGTCCTCAATAAAATAGTGGGAGCCCTAGTACATTTATTAAAACCATAATAATATATATTTTAAGTACAATCTAACAATATCTCTCATTACATCTAGGTTGTTTGAATCTCACCATGTCTTCAAACAAATAGAGAGAGCCAAATTTTGTACATTGGCTAAAGAACTTGAGAACTGTTCTCAAGGTCGAGCGAATAACCTATGTCCTGGATGACCCACTCCCAAAGTCCTCAACTAATGATGTTTATGAAAGGGTTTAGAGAGCATATCAAAAGCACTTGGTTGACAGTGCGTGGTCGAGATGTATCATGCTCACATCCATGTCACTTGAGCTTCAAAAGCAATATATGAATATGCATGCAAATACCATAGTCTCCCATCTAAGGGAGCTTTCTGATGAGTAGGCAAGATATATATGAAAGGTTCAAGGTCTCCAAGCTGCTCTTCCACTCGAAGATAACGGAGGGACATCTCTAGTAAAACATGTACTGAAGATAAATGGATATATTGAGAGGTTGGATCGGTTAAGTTTTTAGATGCACTATGAGTTAAGTATAGACTTGATTCTGGATAGTTTACCCGATAGTTTTGCACAATTTGTGCTTAACTATAGGATGAACATTATGGTGTCTACCATACTTGAGTTGATCAACTTGATGAAAATAGCTGAGTCTTTTTTGAGAAAGAAGGAAAAGAATGTGATGCTTATGGATTCTTCTAGTTCCTAGCGGAGTTTTAGAGCAAAGAGAAAGAAAGAAATCCACACTCGGTGAGGAGGTGAGGCTAAGAAAAGGCGAAGAAAGCGGCTCAAAACCTTGTTTCATTATGGTAAGATGATCAGAAAAATTGCAAAGCCTATTTAGGGTCAGTGAAGAAGAAGCTATCTGATGCCCCATCTACTTTAGGTATGTTTGTCATTGAGGTTAATATTGTTTCCAATTATAATCAATGGGTATTGGATACCGGTTATGGTTCTCACATATGAACTAATGTGTAGGGACTAAGGAATAGTAGGCCGTTGAACAATGGAGAGTTAGACTTGCGAGTTGGCAATGGGGCAAGAGTTTGTTGCTTTAGCCATAGGGACTTATATTCTAACACTTCCTAGTGGACTCATTTCATCTTTGGATGATTGCTATTATGTACCAACTTTAACTAAGAACATTATTTCTATTTCTTCATTGATTAAGAATGGCTTTCATTTGACTTTTAGTAACAATGGTTGTTCTATTATGTTAAATGATGTATTTTATGCTTATGGTACATTATGCAATGGTATATACATATTAGATATGTCTAATCCAATATTAATTGTCCATAAAAAATGATTAAAACAAGATAATGTGAAACCCTCATATTTATGGCATTATCACCTTAGCCATATAAATGAGATACGAATGGCTAAGCTATACAAGAGTGGAAACTAAGGTCATTTGATTATAAATCATATGACACATGCGAATCTTGTTTATTAGGAAAGATGACTAAGTTACCCTTTAAGGGAAAGGGTGAATGAGCAAGTGGGCCTTTAGACCTAATACATACAAATGTATGTGGTCCAATATCCAAGCATGCCAGAGGTGGATTCATCTACTTCATTACCTTTACTTATGACTTTTCACAGTATGGGTACTTGTATCTTATGAAGTACAAGTCAAAAACCTTTGAAAAGTTCAAAGAATTCATAACTGAAGTGGAGAAACAACTTGGGAGAAGTATTAAAACACTTAGATCCGATCAATGTAGTGAATACTTAAGCCAAGAGTTTCTAAATTATCTTGTAGATCATAGGATTCAATCCCAATGGACTCCACCTTACATGCCACAACACAATGGTGTTGTAACACCCCTTCTTGGTCAGACCCGATAGGCGGGTTCGAATCGGATCCGGGATGCTCTGATACCACTTATGGGTAGCGACCCCTGAGCCTTGCCCTACTCGATTAGCGGATCTGAACTGAAACCTAGGGACTCCCGGCCGAAGCCATTAATCAAATACATTTCATAAATAAAAGCGTTTTCGTTATCAAATCTTTGCGAAAGCGATTTCAATTTAGGGCAAGCCCATAAACATTTACAAATTCAATGCAATTATGTTACAAAATGTGCATTTAACCAAAAATGGCATTTTATGCCGTTTACAACATAATATCCAAAATCTTATTCAGATATAGGTACAAAAATAATTTCGGAGTTGAACTCCTTTTGTTTACAAAACAATGTCATGCTAAAAATGGTGAGGACTATGTGGCGAAGCATACTAGTGGAACTAAGGTGACTCGGCTCCTCGACCTTGAGTGCACATCCTTTGTCTATCGCTCGGTACTGCTCATTGATAAAATACATTAAGCATTTTTCATGCTTAGTGGTTATATCGATTCTCTATTCCATTTCAATTCAATCACGAGTCATGCATTTATCAAGAAATAATGCCTTTATCTGATTTCTATGTGTAATGTAAAAGATACTTATACAAATACACTATTATATCATTTTAACTTTTGGTTTGCGATTTCACATATATTATGAAGTCGACATTCATGACAAATTGATTGAGTAACTCATCCTGTTTGTCATTCAGTAGTAATATGATTTCACATTCAATATTAAAATCTCACATTGGACTATAGAAATTAACATTCACGACATATTTAGTTGGTGAATCCTGTCCTGTTTGTCGTTCAGTAGTAATGTGATTTCACTTTCAAAATTACAATCTCACATTGGACTATAGAAATTAACGTTCACGACAGATTCAATTGGTGAATCCTGTCTTGTTTGTCGTTCAGTAGTAATGTGATTTCACATTCAACATTACAAGCTCACATTAGACTATAGAAATTAACATTCACGACGGATTCGGTTGGTGAATCCTGTCATGTTGATCATTAAATGGTAATGTGATTTCACATTGAACAAATACGGTTACCTTCATGACGAATTCAGTTGGTGAATCCCGTCATGTTGGTCATTCAATAATACATTTCAAATCAATTTACTCACATGCAGTAAATTCACTTATAGTTCAAATACACGCACACATGTAGATATTTGACAAACATTTCGAATACTAATAATTCAAATCAAAATCAATATATATATATATATATATATATATACCATATATATATATATATATATATATATATATATTTCCACAAAATAGAACTTAAGTAGAGATTGAAGTGCTTGAGGAAGAAAGCAGACCAATTTATTGATCCACTTGTCTCTTTGATACAGTCATAGAGTCGAGGTTGTCGATCTTCTGCCCTTTCGTCCAAATACAAATTCTCCACTCTTAGTGGTTTAGAAGTGTCGTGCTAAACGAATATCAGGCGAAGCGCTCTCTCATATACTCTTATATGAACCCCATGAAGCCTTTATTAGGGTCACTAGATCGGTGGCATGAATACGAGACTTAACGAGTGCAAAGTATGCAAAGTGGGTTCTTTGGAAGCTAGGTCTGGTGCCCCCTTGTTTTAGTGCGTACCAATCCCTCTGGTGAATGGAATGCAGGTACCCCCGACTTTGGTGTCGTGCAATTCCCCTCTTGTCTTATGGTCTGGTACCCACCTTCGATCTTGTGGTACCAATGTCAGTTCTTCATAAATGGTAGATTTGCCATTTCTCACCAAAAACCTCAGTATCCGTCCAAACTCATGTATATCATAACCCACCATGGAATCCAACCATGACTCAGTGGGTTAGAACCAATAAAAACCCCTTTTACCCAAGTTAGGACTTTTTCCCCAAATCAAAAATCACAAAGAGGAAAGCTAGGGTTTGATTTCTTACCTTCAATCTCTTCAAATCTTCACTTGTAGGTTGCTTGATCTCTTAGAAGCAAATGGGAAACAATCCCACCCAAAGCTTGATCCTTCTCTTGCCCTAACTCTCTTCTCCCTTTTCTCCTCTCTCCTCCAAAAATGGGATTTGCTCAAGAATGAGCTCCCTTAGATCAAAATTTGGTCTTTAAACCCCTATTTCCTCAAGGCCTTGTTTGGCTTTTCTCATTATTTCATTTCTCATTTTTCTCATTTTAGCACTTCAATTTACTTACCTTTCTCATTTAATTCTCTTTGGAATTTAAGTCCATTTTCATTAGACCCTTAGATCCTTATTTTTACAAATTCCAAATTTGCCCTTTACACTTGGGTTAATTTCCGAGTTGGATCAATTCTCATTTAGCATATAATATTTGCATTTGGCTTTTAGTCATATAATCATTTAATCAATATTCACTATGATTCACGGAAAATGCCCAGAGGTAAAAACTCAATTTATACCCGGAATATATAATAATTTTTATTATAAAAATTCCAAGGTATTTTTGGGGCGTTACAGGTGTGGCTAAAAGGAGAAACCGAACCTAGTTAGACATTGTGAGATCTATGATGGCAAGGAAAACCTTCCCAAATCCTTCTAGGTTTATACAATCGAGACTGTTGTTTATATCCTAAATAGAGTCCTATCAAAGCTAGTTGATGTTACTACATACAAGATGTGGAGTAACAAGAAATCTTATCTTTCTCACATGAAATTATGGGGTTGTTTAGCTTATATGAAGTGGATATTGTCAAATAAGCTAGAAGAAACCCAAATATGACAAATTAATACTGTTTGTAGGATATCCCTGAAAACAATGGGATATGGATTCTGACTCTTTGGAACAAAGATTTGTTTAAGCATGTTTGTCTTCTTAGAAAGAGTTTCTTCTAGAGACAATAGAGCAGAGATTGAGCTTCTGAAGTTCAAAGGTGCTCGAATAGACATAGATCAAGCACTGAATCTAAAAATTTAACATTCATAGAGATGAAATGGCAATTGATCCTTACGAGCACGGCGCTTCATGGGTAGAGTGGGATACGTACGATTCGGAGAGATGGATTTCTCATCAGTGAACATAATGACGTATTGCTCATAGAGGATGATGACTACCAATGAAAAATATCTTAATAGTTTAGAATTTGACAAGTGGGTTATAGCCATGAAGTCAAAAATGGATTCCATGTATGAAAACCATGTATGGAATTTGGTTGACCCACTCGAAGGGATAAAATCCATAGGGTGCAAGTGGGTCTTCAAGAAGAAGACTGACATGGAAGGTAATGTTGTTACCTACAAAGCTAGGCTTGTTTCTAAGGGTTATCATCAAAGACAAGGAATTGATAAGACTTTTAGTCCTATAGCTATGCCTAAATCCATTAGGATACTCCTAGCCATTGCTGCTCATTACGATTATGAGGTATGGAAAATGGATGTGAAGATGACTTTCCTTAATGGAAACCTATTTGAGGATGTGTACATGAAACAACCGGTAGTCTTTACATCTAAAGATGGCAATTAGGTATGCAAGCTTCAAAGATCCATTTATGGATTGAAGCACTCATCTAGGAGTTGGAATATTCAATTTGATGAGACAATCAAAGGGTTTGGTTTCTCACAAAATGATGATGAGGCTTGTGTGTATAAGAAGGTTAGTAGGAATGCAGTCTTGTTCCTTGTGTTGTATGTAGATGACATACTACTAATAGGAAACAATGTCTCGATTTTACAATCTGTCAAAATTTGGCTATCCAAGAATTTCTCCATGAAAGACCTTGGAGAAATGACCTACATCTTGGGGATTAAGATCTATAGAGATAGATCTAAGAGTCTTAGTTTCTTGGTCTTTCATAGTCCACATACATAGAAAAGATGCTAAAGAGGCTTAGCATGGTGCAATCCCAGAGAGGGTTTATTCCCATGACTCATGGGATTACAATGTGGAAGTCCTTATGTCCTCGGACACAGGATGAGAGGACACACATGAGTTTGATCCCTTATGCTTTGGCTATAGGATTAATCATGTATTCTATGATATGTACTAGACACAATGTATCATATGCTCTGAGTGTCATGAGCAGATACCAGTCAAACCTTAGTAAGCGTCATTGGGTGGCTGTCAAGAATATCCTTAAGTACCTAAGAAGGACTAAGGATGTATTCTTGATATTTTGAGATGAACATGATGATCTTCATGTGAAGGGGTATACGAATGTCGGCTTCCAATTTGATAGAAATGACTCTAAATCTCAACTAGGTTATTTTTCACATTGAATGGTGGAGAAGTTAGTTGGAAAAATTCCAAACAGGAGACGACTATTGATTCTACAATTGAAGTAGAGTACATTGCGGCTTTCGAGGTAGCTAAGGAAGCGATTTGGATAAGGAAGTCCATCTCAAAACTTGGAGTGGTACCTAGCATTGTTAATCTAGTACCTCTGTATTGTGATAACAATGGAGCCATTGCGCAAGCAAAGGAACCACAATCTCATTAAAGGTCCAAACACGTACTCGGATGATACAACCTAATTAGAGAAATCATTGGTAGGCATGATGTAATCATAGAGAAAGTGCCCACTTATCAAAATATTGTTGATCCTTTGACTAAGTCACTTCCCCAAAAGAAGTTTGATTCTCATGTACTCGCCTAAGATATTAGATATAAAAGTGATTGGCTTTAGTTCAAGTGGATGATTGTTAGAGAAGAGCTCTAAAGGCAATCACCTTTAGCACTTATTGTACAACTTATATTCATTTATATATAATAAACGTATCTTCATTAATCAAATATTCATACTATGAATTGATTGAGATCTTAAATCAATTAATGAAGTCCATGATACATTACATAACATGATAGAAATCATGATGTGATCATGATAGTGAGATTCCTAAAATGTGTAATTATGAGGTATCTAAACTATCCTTAGTCATAGGATCAACAAGATTAGACATTGTTGATTCGGACATACTATCACATGTTGTTCTCCTTGATTTGATCAAGTAGTTGGTCTCATAAACTGTGATCATCATGCTGATTAGAATAGACATGTGGATGCTTGCTAAGAATAGTAAGTACATCGGAGGCCCGATATGAGACAATCATATGGATTATCTATTTAAACATCAATGATAGTCTCATCATAGCAATGGTGCAAGTATCCTTAGACTTGAGGTGCTCAACGATATCTTGGGTACTGATTCTATACTTTGACTTCGATCCTTGTTGCCTCAGAAAGGTTGCTCGTAAGATGATGATTGGGTATAACTTCATGTATTCTAAGGAAATTTAGTAGCCAATAGAAAATTCACTACTCTTGATAGAAGGAGGGTATACCTAGGCCTCTTATAGAGATCATGACTTAGAATCTCCGGCCATAGTGGATGTGTCATAAAGAATGTCTTTAATGGCATGCTTTATGAGTAATGGATCTTGGAGACAAGATAAACACACTTAGGCTAGGTGTGGTGTAGCCAGTCTAGTGGGAGCTAATGCATAGTCCATGTTCTGAACCAAGTCAGGTATAGTGTGGAGTGAAAGGAAAGCGTTGCATAATATATTTCATATGGAAAGGTTCCTGATGAAGTATTTGACTCTTGATCAATTAGGGTTCATGATGTGTTGCTGAATCTTAGCTCATGACTTGCTTTCCCAGAGATCAATGGTTGATTTGAGTGAAATTCAACATAGCAGGAGACTGTGGGTCACACTTAGAAGATGTGTAGAGAGAATAAAATAGTATTGGATTTGATCCAACCTGAGGAAAACCTATGGTAGAGGACATGATTGGGATTAGTTGAATCCTTGGAGCAAAAGGACATGGTGATGCAGCATGAGAAATCCTTATGAAGTCTTTTAGGCTCGAGCCATGGGCTTGGAGCCGATGGGGCAGCACACACATACATGTGATGCATGTGCCGCCTACCCCTTCACTAAGGGCACTCTTGTCCTTTTGCACTAGTATGGGATGATATAAATACAACATATCATAACCTTAGCCACCATATGAGATTATACATTTCTCAAACATAGAGATAACATCTAGCCTAAGGTTTGGAGAGCTCTCTCTCAAAGCCGCCACCCTCTTGGAAGATCAAGTCTCAGCTAGCACCGAGTTTGAGTGTTCAAGCTGTCTCCTTAGAGGTTTCTCTCCTCGCATCTTCATGTGGATCAGCATTAGAGGTATTCCAATTGCGGATTACTTGTGTTTGCTTTGGCTCTTCACCATAGAGGGTTTCCCTGCCAAGATCTCCATTAAAAAGGAAGCACAGACCACAAGGTATGGATTTTCTAAACACCCTATGGCATGGTTGTTCGACTTTAATGATCCAAGAGGATCCTTGGATTAGGGTTTAATTTTTGTTTACTTCGCTGCACTCCGTTGTGATTTGGACTAAGAAACCCCTACATTACTTACTCCTTAAGTTTCTTGGCTTCCAAGCTAGCAGACTGTCGTGCATCCCACTACGTCTCTGATCCTATTATGGACTCTCTGAGTCTTGCACATCCTTGCACTGTGGGACAACCTTAGTTCGAACTTCATCTAGTTCTTCCAGGTCTTCATGCTTGATCCTTCAAATCTTTATCAATTTTGATCTTCAAAGCATCCATCTTTTGCTAGGACGCCAGGAACGAAGATATGGACAATTTCAAACCCAACATGCTCCTTATTTGTCTATGTCTTAGACAAAAAAATCCCTTAAAGAATGAGACAAGAAGATGCACTAAATAGGGGAGACAAAAGGCACTTGACACTTTTTTGAGATGAAGATTTTCATTTCATTCATTGTATTCCCTTTGTACATGTCCATATAATTTAGAAGGGATCAAAAAAAATGAAAATATCCCTTAGCAACCCATTCTTTCCATTCCCTACTTTTTGGTGAAGACTTAGAGCGTGGGAGACCAAGGTGAAGGCGGGTTCAGAGGCATTGTGTCTTTGCTTTTCTCACCAATGCGGTCAGACTCTAGTTGGACATTGTTGATTATAGTCGCTTTTGGAGATGGCGATGGCGAGGGCATGGAGACTGGTTGGTTGATGTTGGTCCCGTAGGCAGGTTCCATAGTCTCTTGAGGTAGTTGAACTTTAACCACTGAAGAGGATCTCACTTCAATCCCTGAATTCAAGTTCAGGCTAGTGGTTAGGTTAGGAGATGGAACAGGGCTAGTGTACTCCCCCTTAATATCTTCTCATTCGAATTGGATAACATGAATTCCCAAGTCTTCCTGAGCTAAAATCTCTACTGGCTCTTCCTCGTGGTCGAATGCGGTTTAGCTCTCGATTGTCTCGAGACTACGTGTGATGGATCGATGTGGTACCTTCTCAACATCGAAACATGGAAAAACATTATTGGATCTTTTCCAGATTCCAAAGATAAGGCTAAACGGTATCTTTCTTTGGACCGCTTTCTCTATTCTTTCATATGGACAATCGTCTAAGACTCAACTTGCCCTTTTTTCGAAATCTCATCACCTTCTTCCAGCGATACTTTGAACACTTTTCGCCGACCTCATATCGAATATCTTTTCTTTTCATGTCGGCATATGATTTCCCCCGTCTATCGGTGGCCATTTTCAATCTTTCTCTAATCATTTCCTTTTCTTGATCCCACATATCAAGTCGGGGCAATCCACTTTCTTTTCACTCAAATTAGTCAATATGACGATTGTTCTACATTTCTTCATATAAAGCCTCGTAGACGCCATTCCAATACTCGATTGGAAATTATTATTTATGCATAAATTCAACTAAAGGGATGTGTCTATCGACTACCCTCATAGTCTATCCACCGCAACTCCTTAGCATGTAGAATGAATTACTTTTAGATTGTCCATTAAGTCGTGGGTCGGCAATGTCTTTGAGAAATTCAATCAAGTGCCTAAAGCCTCTTACTGATTTCCCCCAATCGAGAATAAACACAGGATCTCGATGCGAAATAATGGATATTAGAATCCATGCTGACGAGCTATTTCCTTGATGTACAACTTTGCTGGCTTATCGACGAATGGTGAGTTCTCATTGGTAGAGTAGGCTAACTTGGTGTCCGGTCTCTCTGAAACCAAGCGAGTCATGCTTCCTCACATTAATGGTAATCCTAACCACAAAATCCATGGTGATTCGGTCCATTTCCACTCAGGTACTACGTAAGGCTATGATAATCGGAAGGAACTTGATGCTCTTGCCTTCACTTTTAACACAACCCTTGGTCATGAATTACGAAACTTCTCTTTTCATTAGGACCACTAGTACGAAACACATCAAATCTTGATACATCTTTGTGCTGGATGCATAAAAAAGATTCAGGTGTGCCTCTTCCTAGATGGCTTTCTTCAATTCACTATGGTTGGGTGCCCCGAGCCGATCTTTATATTAATCTAGAGAGGCAAGGGCCATCTGATGAAGTCGTTAATTCTAACCGGGAGGACTGGTCTTTGAAACTTCTAAACCCATTGTGGGCCTCTGAGACATCCTCCTGAAGACCATCCTCGGCATGTCCTCGTATCGCTTAGTTTATGGCAAGGCTTGCCATTTACCAGTAGAAATCGAATACAAGGCATGGTGGACAATACGAAAGTTGAACATGGATATGAACCGAGCTGGCCTAAAAAGAATGCTTGAGATGGATGAGTTAGAGGAGCTGAGAAACGACGCCTCTTGATTCCCGAGGTACCAAGGATAAGCGAGAAGAGCGCATGATCGGCTCATAACTCGGAAAACTTTGTCCCGGGGATCATGTCCTCTATATGATTGAAGCTTCATGCATTTAAGGCGAGCTGTTCGAGATGGAGCGGACCCATTTATCATCCGTCAGCGTATCGAATGGTTCGGTTGACCTTATCGACGAGACGAGAAGTATTGAGTTAGCAGGCGGCGAGTGAAGCCTATCACATTTCGCCACTCTGTAGAAAGAGGAGGAGATATCCTCGTGATCTCATGTGAAATTTGAGCCAACGAGTTGGTTTAGTCTCCGCTAAGACAGCTGCGGCCTGATTTTGTTTTTTTTCTTTTGGTGATTTTAATTTAATTTATTTTTATTTTTCTTATTTTATTTTTAGTTTTTATATATCTTAGTTTTTAATTAAACTTGTTTATTTTTTTATTTTTAGCCTAATGTTTTTTTTTATTATTATTTTTTTGTTTTTTTGCGGGAGAAAAGAGAGAAAAGCCGTCAGGCAGAAATTGCTACAAGAGCTAAATTCAGCTTCAAAGAGCAAATTCCCGCCCATGCTCTTTCTCGGCCGCCCTGGTCCCGCCGCCCGACAACATAAAAAGGACCCTCATTCTCTCAGACTTGCCAGCCGAGTCGCCCGCACGCCTCCCACTTCGGCCTCCGATTGTCGCCTCCCCGCGCACGTCCGCCTCTCCCCGCACACCCAGCCTTCCAAATGCATGGTTCGTACACGCGGTGGGCATCAATTCAGGCCTAAGGTTCAGACCCGCACTCGCCTGTAGAGATACGGTACTTCCAGCACGCCGCAGCCACCTCCGCACCAAGGTGCCGAGGCACCTCCCCGACGACCACTACTGTACTCCCTGATGCAGTCCAAATTACCGATATCCCGTGAGGAGCCTCACGGTGCTGAGCCCCCATCTCAGACTGATAACACCCTGGACCCGCCCCTCCCATCCACGGCCTCCACTGGAGGGCACCGCCTTGCGGGTCCTGACATCCGCCCAGGAGCTTTCAATGCTTCCAGGCCCGAGCTCACGCGGTTCCAAATCCGCCAGTCCCGCACGCCATCACCACAATTATCCCTTTCTTCGAGGATTAGGCGTCCACTATTTCACCGTGTGGACCATACACCCAGGAATGTGGATCGTCGCCAAGGACTTTCACGGAGGCAGTCCTATTATGACATACCAAAGACGCAACGACCCACGGTTCCGAGATTCCATGGTCCACGCGTATTCACCGCCGCCGCTATGACCCAGTCAATCTTTTCTATCCCCGTGGGTGGTTCTCAGTTTTACTCATACCAGCGACATCCCGGGGAGCAGTCCAACGATGCAAACACTGACGAGTAGATGGCCATCCCGATACTACGAGCTTAGATATCACCACAGACTAGGCCCGCAAGAGCTCCAACTCGGCAAATTACTCCAGCGGGCCTCACCTCACTAGAGAGATGGTTCGCTCTCGAGATACGCACGGTCTATCCTGTTCTGGAGGCGCCTCCGCATATGCTCCCCACGCACTCACGATTTCGGTCTAACTGCTCCTTCTTCAAAGACTATTATGCCAGCAGAGGAGCTATTCTGCAGGCTCTTTATCTGATATCTAAGTGCTCGTCTAATCCACAGAAGCTTGTCATAGACCGCTCTTTCTATTTCAAGAAAAGGTTCACCGCATACCTGACCAAAAGGCAGGCGTATCTCTTTTTGATGCCGTAGATTATTATGCCATGTGTTAGAGCACTTGGGTTCCTGTGAGTAGAACCACGTGATGAAAGCGGCTTAAAGCAGAAAGGTCTCACATTGTATCCTTCGAGCGGACCCTATCTTATGCCACTCTTCTTTTTCACCAGTAGGAGGAGGTCGGATGATGCTATGCTAGAGGACCCACTATGGATGACAAATTGTCTAGTGGTGGAGGTCGAGATGGACCCTTAGTTTTTGGGATTCATCCCCCGCCCGGGCCCTACTACCCTGGGCCTCCTCCCCGAGACTACAGCCCGTCTCTCCACGTCAGCAGCAGCCCATCCGAGCACATCCTTTGTCACTTCTGGGGACGATCATTGTTGAGGACGTCAACCAAGACACTTTGCCACTTCGCATCCTAGCAAACCTTCTCGTACAAAGATAGTTTGAGCCACACTCACACTCAAGGTCACTCGCACGTAATCGTGCCATTCTTCTTCGTGACACAGAGCCACCTCGTCTCCCACCGCCTCCCGTGACAGAGCCTATAGCCCACCACGGCGGACAACCAATGTGACGCTTCCGCAACTTCTTTAGATGTGCTCGTGGCCGCCTCAGTAGCTTCTGATCCGCTAGCATCTACACCACCAAAGACAAGGAGTGCGGCCGCACTCCTTCTCTAGCCTCCGATCCCTACCCAGCGAGGACAACGATGCTTCGTCAAAGTGGGTGTTAGCGCCCAAGTGGTATTTATCATACTTATGTTTTGTTTGTTTTATACTTGTGTTGTTTTAGTTTTTATCAAACCGCCACTGGTTCTGCACGTGACCGTTTTGTTAGTATGCATTAGCCAATAGTAGCGATTTATTTTTCTTAGCTATGTATTGTGCCTACCATTATAAGTTTGCATCCAGCCTTTTCAAGTTACATGTTGTTCTATAGCAAAGATTTGCATTTTCATTTTTGCAACCCACATTTTTTACTTTAATTAACTTTTGTAAATGCATAATGTTTAGCCTTGCAATTTGTTGTTGAGCTTAAGCCTTCCTAATGGTGTCTAAGGCAGAAGTTCCTATGCCAAGTCAGAAAGGGATGACTAAAGGAAATTCGTTGTGTTTAACCCGTCTCTTCCACCTTTGCTAACCAGCACACCGTTAACAAGAACTACCAGATAGGCCAAGAAACAAAGATAAAACCTCCTCTGATGCAAATCCTTTCCTAGTGTCATTACTCTTGGAATAGGTTATGGACCCCCATGCATAAAAGGCCAATGTGTCTTACAAAATAAAAAGAAGAGAAAGAAAAGCAAAAAGAAAAGAAAAGAATAGAATCGCATTGCTTTGCCTTGAAACTCGAGCACGATCCGAGGCCAGAATAAAGCCTTAGCCTCAGCCCTGGGTTAACTGGCCGGGGAGCCACCGACCGCAGTGTTCTCTACACTCGGTGGATGAGCGAGAGCCTTAGCTGAAGATGTGCAGAGGCCCGAAATCATTCAAAGTCCGAGGTGAAACTATAGAGTTTCAGGGTCAGAAAGATCCTCATGATCACGCCCCAAACCTTCACCGGTCGGGAGTCACTTCCAATCCACCCGACCTTGGTGAAGTCGAACCTTCAGCATCGCAGACCCTATGCCAATGCAAAAAGAATCACAAAGTGGTATCCCATCTATTTGTGTCGTTAACATGCTGCCATGGCATTAGCCTGCCAAAGTGTGAGAGCGCATAGCTTCGTAGTTTGCAGACAGGACTCGATCAAACAAAACCCAGTAGCTTTATGCGTAAGAGCCCGGTTCAGCTTCTCAGGAGGAGCTTGTCAGTCAAGCCAACGCTGACAGAAGCCATTCTTTCGAGATAAGTAATCAGCTTAGGCTTCGTGATTCTCATCGCGCAGCTATGCAATACTTGTACAAACCTTTCGACTCCCATGTTTTTGTTCTTACTTGTTGATTATTTCTGGCACAAGTACGGACTAGCAATGTGTCGGTTTGGGGTGTGATTAGTACCCAAAAAGTGCTATTTCAACCCTATTTTAAGATAGGTTCTAAGTACTTTTGTAGTACTAATCATATTATTGCCGATTGACACGCAGGGTCCCTTTGGTACTAATGATTGTATCGGTACTGTTTGTGGTAATTCTGTGCTTTAACTCATTCTATCATATCGTCGCATATCGGGTTGAAATGATTGATCGAGTTCAGAGGATTTATCTTTTCGACAGACCGTCAGAATGAAGAATTTATCCAGATAAGCAGAGCACAGGAAATTTCGCTATTATAATGTAAATTCCTTGCTACACAGAGATATTTTCGCTATGTATAGCAATTTCACTACAATAGCGATATGTATAGCAATTTCTCTATATAGCGACTCGCTTATTAAAATAAATATCGCTACATGATTTAAAATTTTAGTTGTAGCTAAATTCTCTATTCCCTGTTGCATGCATAACCACCTCGTTTTGGTTATTCTCATTTCTACCTCACCGTAATTATACATTTGTGTTAGCTTAAGTTTTCTAATTGCAGAAGGCTATATAAGCCATTTCCCGAATATTTGTAACCTAACTTTTCATTAAAGGTATTTCCTCTCAGACACGTGGCCCCGTTTTGGGCCCCTATTGCCTCTTCTCTTTCCTTTCTCCACTTTCTAGGCAACCAAAACACACCCCTGAGGATGAAAACCTAAAGAGGTCATTATGCCTCTGTGCACTAAAAGCACATTGTTAGCAGGCTGACAAGGCCTCGCAGCCCTATTTTTCACTGGCAGCATCGCGCATTTATACCAAACTTTCAAAATAGGTTTAAAAGCCATTATATGTACTTTATTGGTCAATACTTAAGTAAGTTTGGGTTCAAAGGTATTCTTAATGTTAGATATTAATCGACATTCATTAGCGTCACTTTCTACAGAGCTATCGAAGTAGGTTAAATGCTAGATTTCAACTTCGTAATATTGAATGCCTGCAAATGCCATATGTTTCAAAGAGAAATGGTACTTAAGGGTTGGTTTTAAAGTTAAACAAAGATTCGGTTTTGGAAATGACTACAGCCATTTTCCCTAATGCGAGAAATAACCCGAGGACACTTTGCAAACTACAATATCATACCAAACTAGTATCTAAACTTGTAAATGACTTCTTTACATCTTATTTTAAACGCCTTTAGTTAGCAGTTAGTAAAAACAACCACTCCTTTTTAGCAACCAAAATCCAAAGAAAGCCTTACCACTGTGACTCATTACAAAATCGCTTGTAAGATCGAAACCCATCCTCAGAGCCCGATCCTATACCGCTATACCGCAACAGTTACACGCGTAGGAGTAGTTTAGGTATAAATATTGTTGATCCGAAACCCTACTGTGGCACAAATCAAAATTGCATACACTTCCTTGAAGTACATTATTCCCCTAAAATTATAATTTGCACTAGAATTTGAATCAATTAAATTGACAGAGGAACTCATTTTATGGCTGAAACACCACAACTACACCCAAAACAAGGCATACCTGTGAGCTACCCAAACTCACCTTGGGCTTCCATTTTCAGAGCCTTAGTGCTTTAATTTGCTCCTGGTCCTTCTATACATTTCATTCTATCTCTTACTGCTATTTAAGGTAATCAGAATCCTACTTCATTCGCTGATTGTCTCAATCTATAGCCAAAACAAGAGTTGTGGTTTGACAAATTTTGACACCATTTCCTTGAAAACCAAACATTTCCTTTACAAACACTCCAAACCAATACCAAAACCCATTTACAACCAATACAAAACACCTTTATCCACATTTCCGAGGTTTTCTTCCTAACCTAAACACAAGAGAGAAAAAGGTTGGGGGTTTAGTTTCTACCTTTCAATTTCTATTCTTCAGCACCAAGTCTTCCTTTCTTCTTTCTTTGATCACTTGGAAACCATAAATGGGAAGATCTCCCACTCACCAAAACCTGGTCTTCTCTCAACCCTAGCTTCTCTTTTCTCTCCATTTGCTCTAAGAACAAAAATGCAATAAATAGTTGCATCTTAGATTACATTCGGTCTTAATCTTCATTTAATGTTAAGGCTCTCGTTTAGCTTCCTACTATTCGCTTTCAAAATAAGTCCCATTTCTCATAAAAGAGTACAATATAGTTATTTTTGACATTTAAGTCTTCTATTTCACTTCATTTAACCTACATTAGCATTTAAGCTTATTCTTCTATTTTCGCCCAGTCCTCATTATACAAATTCCAAATTTGTCTCTTTATACTTGGGTAAATTCCGAGTTGTATATTTTTTCGCTCTAGGATTTAAATTCCAAAAATAATTCATTTTATTTTGTACCCTAAACACATAATAATAATAAAAAATATCATAAAAATACTAAGGTATTTTTGGGGCGTTACAAGCTCTCGTCATCACCATCTTTAAATTTGAGAAATAATGTGGAAGGAGTAGAAAGTTTGGACCTTTAGACATTTCTTGAGAGAGAATGCAGAAAAGTAGTGTGCTTTTTGTCTTTAAGTTGTTTCCCTTTATATAGAGGTCCCCACCACCTCCTTGGAAACACTAGGGTTTCTTGTCTCTAATGGTTCCCTATATAATACTGCAAGTTAGACACCCTATAACGTGTTGTCAGTTTAACGACTTTAGCCGTGAGACTCACCATATCCCTTAGTAGTTACAACGTACTGTAATAAGTAGCGTGATGCCACTGCTTGATATTTTTCCTTTTAACAAAATATATATATATATATATATATATATATATATATATACTAGGTTAGGTCAAAGAGACTCATACCTGAGTGCGTCCACTTCTTAGGTGTGAGCACTGATCTCCCTAAGCTTCCATAGTAGGAAGAGACTCCTTTTAGAACGACATTGTCCTACTAAAATTTTCTCATCCACACAGATGTGTAGCTTTCGACCGCTCCCATTTATTTTTCCTTAGTTACTAAAGAATCATTATTACATCATCTCATTTGCTTCGTATTTAGCACATACTTTTCCAGATGTCAACATCAGTAGACATGAAGAGTTGGTTTCCAATTATGCTCTCCTTTCTGCTCATATCGAACCCATTGTCTTGTTCTTCCATATCTTGAGACATTTCATTCTTAGTTAGGACATTGTTTGAGGCTAAATGTTAAGTCTAGTTCAAGCCCGAACTTCTGAGGTGATGTTGCTTTCTTTCCGATATTGTAGCAGTGTCCCTTCATTTTCATCCTCTTGACTCCTTTGAGATGCCAAACTGATGAAGAAGTTCTTAACTTCTCTAGATGAGAAGTAGGTATTTTGTACAGATTCTTTCTCAATCGCGCCTTTCCTGAGATGTTCCCTAGTGGGGATGGATTCCTCTATACCTTATTTTGGGACTATTCTTCCAACTTCATAAGGGCGCAGGAGTGTTCAATTGGCACTGTTCATGCAGAGACGTATCATTCTGTATAGCTTCAACATAGATGAATTTTGTCCTCTCAATGCTTTTTCCTACCTTAGAGCCCATGAGATCCATATGGAGCAATTCCAATAGTCTAGTCATTGTATTTATTCTGGACTTAGTACATGAAAGTATGGAGTGTTCTATGCAAAGACTACTCATTTGACCAGATCTAGATTTTAAGTTTAAATGTCTTTAGCTTGAAAGACTATTGAAGGTGGGGTCACTTCTCCTGGTATGTTCGAATTGTTGAGCCATTGTCTTTTGGTCTAGTTGTTCTTCATTCACGCACGAACTGGTGCTTGTTAGAAGATAGTAGTTGTCTAGGGTCCTCTCCCCTTCCATGATACGACAGTGATTTTGTTTGGCGCACAGTTGACTTGTCCTTACACTGCGTAAGCAGGCCTCATCACAAAGTCAATTCACACTGATCGGATTTACTGCCATTCCTTCAACAAGTAGCACATTCTTTATATTTGTCAACCCTGAAATTTTCAATGAACCACTTCCCAAAACTTTTCCTTTTCCACTGTCTCCTAAGATTACGAATTCTAACTCGGATATTAAGGTCGGCTAGGAAACACTGTTTTTAATCATGTGTTACGCACTACCATATCGAAATACCACTCTTCTTTCCCTATACTACTGCTATGGAATACTAAATTATTATGTGGAGTTACTGCCACATCCAAACATACCAGACACTCAGATAACTTTACTTCCATTCTCTCCGCTATGAAGCTCTCTTCAATATAGATTATCGCTTATATTCCAAGGTGTCTTATCCTTTCTTGATCTTCATGATCTTCGTCACTTAAGATCTCAAATAGAGCTATTTTCAAAATTTTGCTACGTTCTCCTTCTTTTGGACTTCTGCATCTTGATCCCTTAAATGGTTCTAGAGAGTGTCACATTCGTCCTTTACAGTTTCTGATGTAGGCTTGATTGCTAATTTCCCATTAACAATTTTGGTTAGAATTGACCATCCTGTTTCTATAGATTGCCATACTTCAAATCCTAGGGACTTAATGAATGCACTCATGTGTATTTTCCTGTAGCAATAGTTTGTACCATCTAGTCTACGAGGACACATTATGGACATTCCATTCTCCAACAATTGAGTAACCCGCTCTGCTACCAATTGAAGGATATAAGTGTGTGTTCAATATCACAATCTTTAATGTTCAAACTGTGATCTCGTTCGGACTATGCTGCAGTGCGTCCCAACTCCCCATGTGGGACTTAGTGTGTGTAGAGCATATGTGACATATTTTGCAATAAAGTAAAGGCACACAATTTTTATGTGGTTCAAAAACCTACCTACGTCCATGGGGTTATTGATGAGTCTTAAAATCATCTATTTTTAATCCATTTTTCTGGCTTATTTTTAATATATTTAGATCTGTTTTAACGCTAAATTATGGATTATTCATCAACTTTATGTTTTGAAGGTTTTAATTCAAAAAGGAGAAATTTCGGCATGAAAGAAGAGAAAATGAATAATTGTGCAAACAGGCCTCTTCTCATGATAGACATGTGTTCGATTAAATGTCCAAGAAAATGGCTAAGGAAATATGTCACGACAATATTTCCTCTGTTGCAACACAAAGGACTAAATATAGAAGAGGAGCTATGTCGCAAAAAAAGACAAGATGTCATCATTAACATAGGAAGAATGTAAATAAGCTACCGAGACAAAGAAAGCTAATGCTGCGACAAGGCTCTGTCAATCGATGCTGATTAGTACCCAAAAGTGCTATTTCAACCCTATATAGATGTGTTTGAAAGTGCTTTCGCGCACTAATCATGTCATTTATGCCAATTGATGTTCAAGTCTTCTTAGTATCAATATGCCGCTTAGAGGTTATTTTGGTTGTTTTGGTGTGTTTTGTGTACTTGGGGTTTGGAGATCGGTAGACATATGATGAATCTAAGATTGGAACTCAATCACACCCACTAAACAGTAATTGCACCAAAGAAAGAAATGAAGGCAGCTGATGGAAATCATGAGAAGACAGAAGCAATGCATGATGAATCGCCAAATTTGTGAATTTTCAAGTAAGATTACAATTTTCATTGGATTGCGAAAATTTCGTTGTTCTTTAGCTTAAAATTGCAATCTAATAAATCGACAATTCGCTGGACTCCAAATTTTCGCTTAAAGCACTATTCCTAGCTTAAATTTCACGTTGTCATCACAAGAATTCCTGGCTAAGTTACGAAATCGCATTAATAATTGTTATTCACGAAATTCCTACTACATCTTCAGGATTTCAAGTACAATAAATTTTCTCTTAGCGAAATTTTTTGAGCTCAGCGAAATTCACCGCCTATGCCAAAAAGTTGCAATTGAATAAACCACTTCAATTTTGGTGTATTACTCGTCTCCAAAATTAATAAATTGTTAGGCTTTAGGTATTTTCATATTACTGGGTGGCCTATATGTTTCCTCCTATTTTTGTAACTAAGCAAATAAATCTAGAGCAATTTTTGGCAAAGTTTTATTTTATGTAAATATCTTCGTAGCTTTAGTTAGGTTTTGTTTTTCCCTTCTCCTTTTCCTCTTTATTTAGGTCGCTTTCAAACACCCCCTCTTGAGGATGACAACTCAAGAGATGCTTACTGCTCTTTCTTTGTTACAGCCAAGCCAGCCATGCTGGGCAGGCGTGTTGTCCTCTGCAGTTGTTACGTACTGTGTTTATGACCCCTATCTTCTCAAAATATAGGTTGAATAGCATGACGTTGATCCGCACACTTACTATGCTTTGTGATACAAAAGGCATACTTATTGCTGTGATGTACCATGTTCATTGTATGGTCTTACGAGCCATTGAAATGATATTTAATGTTAGGTTTCAAACCGTAGCTATGATTGCATCTTATCTGTGTTGATCTAAATAGGAGTCGATTTAGGGGTGAGGCTTGCTAGTTAAACATAGATCCTAAGTGTGGCTCGATCATTATAGGTTGCTTGTCATAACGCATGATAAAACCCGAGGACAATTTGTCAGTCTTGGGTTACCAGCTAGTGACCCAAATCTTCAAAGTTAACTTTTCTACACTACATTTTCGCTTTTTTTTTTTTACAGTTAATCAGTTTTCAAACTCATCACACCTGCTTAAAACAAAACCAAAAGTCCAACAGAAAGCCTTACCTTCGCACTTATGCAAGTCATTCTGTGATGAAAACCCATCCCCGTGTTCATTTATTCACTATACGCAAAGAGTTTGGATCATCACAGCAGGGAGGAACTTAGGCATATAAATTTGTCGATTTTAGTCTCACCACTCGTGGCACGAATCAAAATGGCCATCTCATTCACACTTCTCAGATTTTCCCCTCGTTAAGCCTTCTTTCGAGCCACCACTGTCAGCAGCTCGAGCTACCAGGCAAGCTCGACACCACCCAAACACAAGGCTCCCGCACGACCGAGCCACCAAAGGCTTCGCCCGAGCTCCCGTGCATCCTGCCCTTTGCCTCGCATCCCGCCCCAAACAGCCCGAGACTCGACCGAGCCTGCACCAGCCTCCACTACAGCTCGCACTGCACTACACGCACCACGACCGAGCCCCGGGTCACCATCACATAGTTCTAAATGCTCGCTCACCGCCATCGCGAGTCGTTATTGCGCTCACAAATCAGTCTGCATCTATAGCCACCTCGCTCCAAACGCATTGTCCCACGGCCTGCAGTATTCGCTATTCTGTGAGTTTGCAAGGAGTCAGAAATTAAAGGAGCTCCGTTCATCTCACCTGCTTCGTATGGACTCCAACCATCTCTAAAGGAGCCTCGCCCGTATTCAAAGGCCTTAGTTGTATTTTCGAGCAAGAGCTCCTCTTCCGTAGTTTTATTCAGATTTCATATGGTTCAGATCGTGCGGGTCCCACTTTCGGCAATGGTCGATTCAAAGACACCCGAGCGAGGCCCTGCCCCAAATTTCAGCCTTCCGTTGTGCTCCAGCACATCACCTACTTCCGAGGCAAGACTCCGAGGAGCCCGAGGGATTCGTGGTTGTCGTAGCCACACCGACTGACCTCGCCCATCACATGTACCGATTAGAGTTGGGGGAGGCCCGGCCTCCAAGCACAAGACATCGGGCCCCGGCGAGTCATCTTCCTCTACAGCCCATCACCAAATTAATATTTGGCCATGGAGGCGACATCATCGTCGCCTGTCACCCGCCTCAAGGATCGGAGACCGTCAATAGGCACCCCATTCCGGGAATATCGCACTACATTCGAGTGGGACTTTCATCAGAGTCATTCTGTCGATGTCCCAGAGACCGAGGGGGCCGACCCGACAGAGTCCATATGAGATTGATCGGAGATTATTCACTACTACCCTTCATTTAATTTTGAGGCAAAAGATTATTACCCACGAGCGGTGTCAGCAGCTTAATATTCGCGACATCTCGAGGAGCGTATGGTCCACGTGAGCTTCAGCTTCTATCGGCGATCGCCAGCGGAGTACCGCAGCCGGCCCATATTTCAGCTGCCCGCGCATACCACGCCAATGCAGAGGGTTATAGATCGGGCCCACGCACCTTCATCGAATATGGTTCGAGCACCGCCAGACACCAGCCACCGACCGGGATTTACAGAGGCGCCCCGCCAGATGTCGAACACCACTTATTCCTAGACGAATTGTCTGCCACAAAGACACGTGCAAATGGATGTGAAGCCACCCGGGAGGCCTCTTTGACCTGATCTCTGGGAGGGATATCGTCCAAATCCTCCGAGCCGGTGATGACCTCCTTTACGACTTATAAGGCATCCATCTGGCGGCTTGTGCGAGCAGAGTCTTCCGTTGATGCCGAGACTACTCCGCTGTGTTCTAGAGCATTTGGGATCTATGATTTCCAGATCGATGACTAGATGCCCTCGGTCTCTCTCAAAATAGAGCCGGCAGACCATGCCCGCATCTTTCCATCTCTACAACAGACCGTATGAGGTACCTGATCGTAGTCGAGGACTCCCACTGCAGACGATATACCCGCCCGAGCCCGATGCACAGAGTCCAAATTTCTCCCGCATATGTCACCTTCATCTCCTCCTCGACACACTACATCAACAGCTGCAGCTGATACACCCGCCATCTTATTCAAAGACACCACTCACCCGAGTATGTTCACGCCACCATGAGAGATAAAGGTGTGTGATGCGGATGCCATCCGCCTACTAGCGTACCTACACGCAGCACATGATCGCAGGTCGCCTGTCACCGTATAGCTTCAGCAAGATCATGACGCACTTGGGCCTCCCTCGTGTTCCCGATCAAAGAGGAGCCCACCACAGACGCAAACTATTCGATGCTTCATGCAGCAGCAGCAGTCTCAGACCCACCACCACCACAGCAGTGAGGTGGTTAGGTTTCTTTTTGATTTTTTGTATAGTTACGTACTTATCAACTCATTTACCAATTTTGATTAGATTTATGTATTAGCCATAGTAGCAAGGATACTTCGTTCGTTTGTATTTATTCATGTATTAGCCATTTTGGCTATATCAAAGCTATTCAAATATATATATACATATTTTTGCATACCATGTTTGTGGTGCCTACCATGAATATTTGTTTTTCTTTCACCTGAACAATTGAATTGCTACACCGACAATTGAATGCTTTGTGTTGAAAATTGAATCCTCAAGCCATTACCTTTATGTTAGCAAATTCCACGCTTAACACTCGTCAATCGCCCGCATGCTCAACCTGGAAAATTTCTCCCTTATGCTAATTCAGCAATCGTACATTGCTCTCAATAGGCTGTGAATTTGTTTACTCTCTTCGCTATATATCGGCCTTAAGCATGTCGCTAAAACTAAGATAGGCCTAGGCAACGCATACTTTAATTCCAAATGCCGTCCCAAAGTGAAAAGAAAAAGAAAGAAAAGAAAAAGCAAAAGAAAAGAAAAGAAAAGAAGAAAAAAAGAAAATAAAGTCGTGAAGTTTTGCCTTGTAATCCAGCACTTGGCCCGAGGGGTGTATGGCGTAAAGCTCTTTGAAGCCCGGGCGCCCTAAAACCTTAATCGTCAGAAGTCATCGATTTAAGGTTCGTTACGGGTAGGATGTAGAGTTTAACGATTTGTAGGTGCTTGATTTTCTGCCATTCAGTCCAGTGAAGCTCAGAGTTTGTGGTCATGCATCCTTTGGCTTGATGCCCCAAACCTTAATTGGCCGGGAGTCATCTATGGACCTTCATAATCATGACTTTGGCAGAAATCGATTTTAAGCACTGCACCAGCATTGTAATAACAAAGAAAAAGATGGCAAGAACTATCCTTATTCAGGTTGTTCAACAATCTTAAGGCCACACATGATAAAGTTAGTTGGGGAGGGGAATAAATTTTTTGCAATTTATTGGCGATCTCAGTTATATAAAGAACCATTAGACTTAGGTGGAAATTCAAGTTGAGAATCATGGAATCAATATTGACCTAAATCGTTCTGCATGGTTTTGGCTCTTTCATGTCGGTTTTCAAACTTGGTGTCCATTTTTCATTTAAGGACAATGTTTATATGTGCATAAACCCTTTGAATCATAAGTAAACTTTTGAAAATCACTACATACATCTCCTTTTGTTTTGCATTGCTATGGACCAGCAACGCCGCCGGGGTGTGATTAGTAAATTCAAAAAGTGCTATTTCAACCCTATATTAGATAGGTTTTGAGTGCTTTTTTAAGCGCACGCAATCATCATTTATGCCACCGAAGTGTTCAAGTCTTCTTAGCACACTTATAGCCGCTGAAGGTTATTTTGCTGTTTTTGTGTTTGTACTTCTGGGAGTTCGAGCACGAGACATATGACAGAATCAGCGAAGATCAACTCCAATCACAAACACGTCGCACTACAAAATCAGCGAAAGAATGAAGGCAAAGTGATGGAAATCGATGCAAGAGAAGATTGTGAAGCAATGCAAAGGATGAATCAAAGAATTCCGTGAATTTCGCTTAAGATTGCGAAAATTTACTGATTATAAATTTCGCAAATTCTAGCGAAAATTTCGCACCTTAAATAAATCGACAATTTTCGCTGACCCAAAATTTTCGCTAAAGCACCATTCCTAGCTTAAATTTTCACGTTGCCATCACAAGACTCATATTACGAATTCCCGCTAGCCAGTTTAAATTGCTGTGGTCTAGCCGAAATTTCCTATTTCGCCATCTCGTGATTTCGCTTACGCATAAATTTTCGCTTAGCTAGCTAAATTTTCGCGCAGCGTAAATTTTTTTTTGAAAGCCTTAGCGAATTCATCAGCTTTATTAAGTGCTTAAGTTTGTAATTAATGCAACCGATCACTCTTGGGTGTATTACTCTTGTCCTTCAAAATTAGCCAATTGTTAGGTTGGCATTACTGGATGGCCTATATAAGCCCTCCCATTTTTAAATTCCTAAATAAATCTCGATGGCAATTTCTTGGCAAGTTTTATTTTATGTAACATTCGTACTTAGCTAGGTTTTGCTTTTTCTCTTCTCTCCTCTTTCCCTTATTTTCTAGGCTAAACACTCTCTGAGGATGACAACTCAAGAGATGCTTACTAAGCCTCTTTTCTTTGGAAGAAAGGAAGCTAGCTTGCAAGGGGCATATGCAGTTGTCCTCAGGTTAAAAAGTTACGTGCATCAGGTTTATGACCCCATCTTCTCAAAATATGGCTGAATAGGCATTGAATGTTGATCCGCCAATACTTACCATGCTTTATTACAAAGGCATACTTATTGCTGGGGAGGTACTGTGGTTCATTGGGGAGTGGTCTTACTTGTTTATTGAAAATGACATTTAATGTTGTGGCTCAAAACCCAGAGCAAATACAGATTATTTTACAAGTTATCCGTGTTGACTCAAATAGGAGTTGATTTTAGGTAGAGGTTTGCTAGTTAAACATAGACTTGCCATAGGCTTGACTATAGGTTGCTTGGGTCATAACGCGAGGATAAAACCCGAGGACACTTGCTCGTCTAAGTTACCAAGTTAGTGACCCCAAATCTTCAAAGTTAACTTTTCACACTTCATTTTCAGTTTTTTTGCACTAATCGTCAAACTCATCACAGACTGCTTTTAAAAAACAAAAAAATCCAAAAAAAAGTCCAAACAGAAAGCCTTACCTTCGCACTTATGCAAGTCATTCTAGGATGAAAACCCATCCCGTGTTCGACCCTAGACCACTATATCACAAAGAGTTTCGAATATTACTTGCAAAGAGGAGGAACTTTAGGTATATAAATTTTCATGATTTTAGCCTGTGCCATCGTGGCACGTAATCAGATGTCAACACCGTACAGAACCCGTAGCAACATAAAGCCCCGTCAGCGAAGACCGGAACGGAGAAAGCAGAAATTATGTCACGATAAGGTATCTTTGATTGACCAAAGCTGTATAGATACAAATTTCTGCTACTCTTACCAAAGGACTATTACCCAATCCCCAATAAAGGCAACAAAAACTTGTTTAGACCAAATAAAACTTGTGTTCTCATAAGAAAAATGGATTTGTCACTGACTTTCTTAATGATTGAGTTTGGTCCTACGCAATCAGCATAAAATACAAGTAATAAAGTGGACCTATAAGTCCGAATATCGTCTTCTATGTAGATTGGGAGGTGGGTAAAAGAATTTAAAGTTCAACTACCCAAACTGCTTAAGTTCCACACTATTTGAACTCCCATTTCATAAAATTTTTAGTAACCTAACTAAGAATTCCACTATCTAAATTTATACATCTATAATAAAAGAAAATTTTAAAATCCTGCACTAAATTGGATTGGAACCCGCATTATCGCTGGGAAGTAGACACTGGGATTTCACAACTTTCAAATTATCACCCTCGCAATACAATCTAATTCTATTCTATCATGAATTGGAATCGAATTCTGTCAAAGAGCAAGGTAGTAGAGTTTGAATTTCTCCTCAACTATACATTTCACTGATTAGAAAATCATGTCTATTTCTAAACATATGTTTAACCAATTACGGTGACTTATAATTCTTTATAAGATCAGTATTTTTTATTTTCCAATACTACCCATTTCTTATGATCAAGCAGATTTCTTTCTTCCCAAGACATGGCCATTGCCAGATTTCTACAAGACTATAATGATGTCTCATCCTTAAATCTTAAAGAGTTATCTCTTTCCTTTACTATATCTAAGCTAACACAGATCAGACTATTCTCAAAACTGTATCTCTCGAGAGAGAGAGAGAGAGAGAGAGAGAGAGAGAGAGAGAGAGAAAAGAAAAAGGGCAAACTTATCTCTTCAATTCAAGAGTTTTCGTCGGTCGGATCTCGGTGGGTCAAGAGTTAAAATTGCTCTACGCGACAAGAGTTTACGCTGTGGCAAATTAAAATCACAAAGATTTAGCTAAGGTTCAAAGTCTGGGTTTGCACAAAACCGAGAAAAGGCAAGGTCCCCGAGAGAAATCACGCCATTTGGCCAGGCCTTCTCCTACTGCCAATTTCATCCACATGTGTCCAAGGAAATGTCAGTCCAATTCTTTCTCTTCGAATCTAAGATTGCATTCCTCTCGTCATAACTTGGCCATCACTCATCCGAATTGAGTGCTTCAAATTGCTGGATAAACTAGACTGATAGGAGACCATATCTCCTTGAAATAGTTCTATCCAAATTCCGACCACCGTGGACTCTGTAAATTATCTAAAGTGGAGCTATAGTCTGCGCTCGCTCGCTTAAGACCCATGGTCGTATTCATTTATAATTTTACCATCATCACTCATCCGAATTACGCGATTTTAACTATCGGGATTTAACTAGACTGATAGGAGAACATATCTCCATGAAATATAAGATATCCAAATCTGACACTCTCAGACCTTCGTGAATTATCTAAAGTGCACCAAAGACACTAATTCTCTAAGTTGGACATAATGTGGTCATGTGGCCTCCACTCCTGTAAGGCCATAACTTCGGGTCCGAACTCCGTTTGCGTTCTCTTGACGGCTGGTTCTATCGAGTAGCAAAGATTCCAGCCATGTTTCTCGAACAGAGCGGGGATGACGCACCCTTCCTATTGACAGGAATTGCTAATAACTCCACAAGTTACCATGTAGCTGCCGTTAAAAACCTAAACCGTCTAAACGCAAGATACAAATTTTCACTTTCATCAAAATCACACATTTAGATTTAACTAAAATCTCATAGCATAACTACACGCACGGTATCGTTTAAAATACAAAAAATCACTCGTGAGCAAAAAAAAAAAAAAAAATACAATCCCAATATTTTCCAAAATCCAACTATTAACCATAAAGGACCCGTGGTCCATCAAAATATAAGATACGAATCAATCCAACATAATTTCATTGCAACCTCGCTTTTTCTCAAACCATGCATGCATATTTACAAAAAGATATTTACATACAAAATGTCACATTTTAACTTTTACTACGCTTATTTTACACCTTATATCTTATATATATATATATATATATATACAACACAACGCTCAGACTGAGGATCCCGAAAGGTCAGCCTTCAAAGACTCCGCACAAAAATTATTTAAAACATAAACCGTGAGTCAAACGGTTTCAAGGAGTACCTATACCAAATGTTGCTATGCCGTATGTACCTCCCAATATGAAAATTCAGACATAAATGGTTGTAAACTGCTTATGAGAAAATTGAGTTTTTTCTATGAAACCATTTCTCGAAAGCCGTTTCAAAACTATTTCACACAAAAACTGCTTTAGTTATGGTTAATATCCGAAAGTGTTATATTGTAAATCAAGTACCAAATAACTCGTGGCCCATTTTGAAATACCCTAGACGTGATGCCACTAACTTTGGAACCCGCAACGTTAGGCAGAACCTCTGGTCACTCACCTGCCTAATATGGTCCAAAGGAACACGACCGATTCTATAAACATAATGGAACCTCGGAACCAAAATGCCCAGTTGATGGAACTCTAACCAACACCTCATCGCCATGTACTATGTCAAAGACGCTTAACTATCTATATACCTAATGTGAGGGCGAATTCACCATACAACATACACCACACCCAACCCCACCGCCTACCAGAAACATGCCAGTCATAATGTCCCATAACCCTACCATGCACAATAATTCGGGAGCATCCGACCTGAATCGAGTCAGGTCATCTAGTGGGTGTTTATAAACCAGCCAAACTGCTTAAGTGCTGAAATCAAATTTTTCAATAGAGCATAACAAGTGGAGCAAAAAAAAATGCTTACTAATTACATTGTATTTTCAAAGCACTTACAGAAACTTGTAATTTAAACACTCTCAAGCCAAAACGATTTCGAAGTACTCACCTTTTCGACTAATTTCTTCAATTATTGTCAAGCACTAGATTATCGTCAGATGCCCAATCACCTACACAATCCATACAAAGTACGAAAATGCCCCCAGTTCAACGTTTTAACCATAAAACATACAAAGGGCTTTCAAAGCGACTTTATTGAAACGAACTTCGATTCTACCAAAACTTTACGTGCTAGTCACATTCGATAAGGACATCAATAATATGAAGTGAAATTGATCAAAATGCCCCTACACATGAATTGCCCCATCAAAACTATCCATTTTAACAATTTTTTCAAAACGACCCCATGCTATTCGACATTAGACCATTACCACAATATCAACTACAATTTCGCATACTGTTAAGCAATTAAATTTTTTCGTAAATTATAAGTACCAAATGCTATTGAGATGCATATGATTAAATTCCCAGACCAAGGCGACTCTACAGAGTCTGTTAAAAACACCTAAAATATTTCGAATTTATGTTCTGACCGGGTCCAATAAAACCCGAATTTCAACCCGAACTATTCGAAATGGGCCTGAATTCACTCGAATCGTCCGAACACAAATCCCGAAAAATTCTTAAAATTCCTAAACTCAAATTCAAAATTTTGGAACTGAAGTTTACAACTTTTCACGG
Organism: Tetrastigma voinierianum; assembly: GCA_016808115.1. Taxonomy (NCBI): domain Eukaryota; kingdom Viridiplantae; phylum Streptophyta; class Magnoliopsida; order Vitales; family Vitaceae; genus Tetrastigma; species Tetrastigma voinierianum. The sequence goes on along the minus strand of JAEQBH010001040.1, from coordinate 934,727 downwards.
CTTCAAGAGTAACTTCAAGCCACTACAGCCTTTAGGCTCGAAATAAATACAAGCAGGAAAATCCTCCCACCTTCTCAAGCTCTGACAAAATGTGCTAAGATATTGGTACCACGCAGCTCGTCACAGAAGTCCAACTTGCCTTCCATTCGATTTAAAATCTACTATTCGATCAGAACTGAAAAAGAAACGAAAAATAAAAATAAAAATATAAATCTTCACCCTCACGCACCTTCGATGTTCGTCATTCCATTTGACTTTTATTCTTTTATTATTATTAGTTATTATTATTATTATTATTATTATTATTATTATTTAGATATATGACTTATATTATCTCATTCAGGTCTGTTTTTACCTCGAAAATTTTTATTTCTTTTTAGTTCAATTATTTTAAATCAACTTTAACTTAAGCCATTTTCTGATTTTCGAGATTTTCATAAAAATCTATTCCCGTTAACAATGACTTATCACCTAAAAATCGTAAAATATTCTGGACTGTTTCCAAGAATTAAACGAATTTTTCTGGCCAGATTTCAGACGACTTAACGGCGCAAATTGCCTTCATTATCCAAGATCTAGAAAATTTTCTAGGCTTCCCTGAACCATTCTGACAATTTATCATTATTATTATCCTTTTGAAATTCCATAATTTGTACTTCCACTCTCCACTTTCCTTAATTGCAAAGTTATTACAGCTTTTAAAACTTATAATTTCACCCTTAAACAACTTTAAAAAAATTTATTACAAGACTAAAATAATTAATGTGTCTATTAGTACACACATGTGACCCTACTACACATACATATCAGTATTAATCTCTTTGGGATGGGGCGCATAAATCCTCCCTCTTAGGAACATTGCCCTCAAAATGTGAATAAACTAACATAAATAGATACCTTAATTTGGAAAACAACTGAGGATATTGAACGCGCATCCGAGCCTCGACTCTAATGTGAGCTTCCTAATCCCACATGACTCCTATGACTAAAGGAATGACTATTCCGCAAAATCGCCCTCTCGTGATCTACTATTCACATTAGTTGCCTCATAGGTCTTAAATTATCCTTTTAGTTCTATCAAGACCTTAAGGCATGGGAGGAATCGAAATGTATCAAGGAGCATGGATACATGAAACACACATGAACCCAGACAACTCGAGGAAGGTCTAACTATATACCGGTCCCACTCGCAATAATCTCATATGGCCCTATGTATCTCAAGCCCCAACTTTCCGCGCCTTCCAACCAGGACACATTTCCAAGGGGAAACTCGGGGTGAAGACCCCATCGCCCACCTTAAACCTAGATCCTGCAGCGCTTGTCCGCATAACTTTTCTCGTCTGGGTCCCCGGCTATCTTGAGTTTGTCTCACACCAGATCTTATCTAAGGTAATATGTGCTAATTCTGGGCCTATTAGTCTCCTTTCTCCTACTTCATCCCAGCATACGGGGAGTACGACACTTCCGACCATACAATGCTTCCTGTTAAAACGGAGCCATGCGCATCGGGATTGATAATCGTCAGTTGCAGTAAACTCCATCATAGAGCTAAAAGCATATCCCAGCCTTCCCTTAAACTCTATCACGCATAGCTCTAAGAATATCCGAAGTCCGGTTTAGTTCTCTCCGACTGCCTTTCGCCTGGAGCATGTGGAAAGCTGTGGTTAAAGTGCAATCGAGTCCCCATGGCATCCTCGTAAACCGGACACCAAAATCGACAGAATCGGGCCCGGTCCACTACTCCATAGGAACACCAGTAATCTAACTATCTCTCCACATATAATCAAGCCAACTTGTCCAACGGGTCATCATTACACCAGAGAAAATGCCGGATTGCTAGTCTATCCACCGTTACCCATATGGAATCACCGTGGTTGCCTCGAGTTCTCAAGATCGAGTTAACAAAAATCCATAGTAATCTTATCCCACTTTCAAGGCTGTGAACCTAAGGCCGTATCTTCCAAGTAAGCCGTGCTCTCGCCACCTCGCCGACAGTTAGGCATCCGGACAATGAAATCTACAATTTCCTTTTTCATGCCCTTCCACCAAATAACAAAGTTCCCTCGCAGTATGACACATCTCGGTGCTACCAGGTGCATGGCACATGAAGAAGAGTGAGCCTCTTCATGATTTCCCTTTTTTTAGTTCACTCATTTCGTAGCACACACACCGACTTCAACTAATACACCATCATCTTTGATCCGAACTCTAGTTTCTACTTCACCCTCAACTGCGCCTCAACTGGTAATCATCTAAACCCGCCACTTCCTTGTTCGATCCACTGTGGTATGACTCCAACATAAAATGATACCACAAAGGTGGCGACCCGCGCCCGGCCCGAACCTAAGCAGGATCCGAACCGAAGCCTTGGGGACGCTCTTTTAAAGCCATTAATCAAATCCTTTTTGTTATCGTTTTATTAAATTTTATTTTTCAAAAGTGTCGCGACCCGACCCCGACTCACCCACATGACTAAACCGGAGCCCGATACGATTCCGACATTTTCACAATTATCTTATCAAACATTTGGCTTATGTTATTCATTTTAGATTTTGTAATTTCTCGCGGAAGATTTCATTTCGTAAGTGCTCCATAAACATTTACATAATTAACAAAAGATTCATAACGCTTACATTTAACAAAATGCTCTAAGCAAAAAATAGATTTGATCTGCAGTTCAAACCGTTTTACAAAATGTCATATTCAAAGAAATACTGATAACGCATGACGGATACACCCGTACCTTTCCCTCTATGACTCGAGCCTCGATCTGGGTCTCGCTTTCAATGTCTATCACTTCCTAAGACTACGCATTGATAAAACAATACGCTTAGCATTTTCATGCTTAGTATTCTATACAGCTCAGACATTCCATTTTCTGCTCATATAAATCATATTTATCAAAATAATCTTTATAACAGTATCGTTGCAATGTAAAGATATTTATACAACAATACCTTCAACACCATCGCTTCATCTTTTCCACTTGTGACTCACACACATTAACTCGACATCCACTATTGCATCTTGGGCCAGAACTCGTCCGCTTCACATTCAAGAGCAATGTGGTTTCGCACTAATATTACCATTTCACATATGACTATAGAATTAGACATTCATTTACGCATTCAGCTTGGTGAATCCTATCCTGTCTGTCATCCAAGAGCAATGTGGTTTCCATTTAACACCATCATCTCGTCATACATATAGAACGACATCTCATCATGCATTCACTGGGGAACTCGTCCCGTTTATCATTTAGTAGCAATGTGACGGCATTGACAAATACGTGTTACCCCCATGACGACCACAGAATCCTGGCCATAAGTAGGTTCAACAATACGTTTCCAAATCAATTTACTTTATGCAATAAATTGGCCAGAAGCTCAAATACATGGCAGACATGCAGCATATTTGTCAAACGTTTCAAAATACTAATCATCTCGAATCGACATATGCATATTTCGCAAATAGAGAGCAATATGAGAATAAAGAACGTGTAGAGAACAAACTAGAATAAAGAACAAGTATAGAACAAACCAATTATCGATTCCGTTTCCTTTTTTATATCAATCCTAGGTCAAGTTGTCGTCTTCACCCGCACCTAGTCAAATACAAATTTATTCACTCTTAGTGGTTAAACAATTAATCATACTGTACAGTACGTTTTTGACTTAGTCTCATTCTTATTCGAACCCCTAGTATTCATTTCTAGGCCTGGTATCAACTGTACGAATCCTAGGCTTAACACTGAAAACCACACAATAATCCGGGTCGTTGGGGGCTCATATGTATCTGCAGACACCTGGACCCGCACCGTGCAGTACATGCCGTATTTGTTGGCATGTACCTGGCATGCGTTGACCCACCTAAGACACGTTGGCCTCTCGTGGCGTACTGCACACCCCGCACTGCACGGCATTACGTTTGGGAAAATGTCCGCATTTGCTTCTTTTGCCACTTTGGATACCAATTCTCCTTATATAACTTCCCATTCCTTAATTCCTCAAAATCATCATGGAAATCATCCAAAACAACTTCAAAATACTTAGGCTGTGGTTTGAACTCATACTACAAAAAAACCCTAGGTAAAATCCTATGAATTCACCCCAGCGTCCATCAGCTTTTCAAACATCATATAATTTTGATGATTCATAGTTTATTTTCTACCATTTGAGATTTACCCACATAACTCAATACCCTAAGGGCTTATGCACTTTCCACAAAATCCCAGACCAAAGGAGCAACTAATCTCCATACCAAACCTTAAGAATCCAAATACTCCATGACTGGGCAAAACATACCGAATTTTTTATTTTCTTCCTCTTCCTTCTTCTTCCACGTCTTTCTCTCCTTTCTTGCCTCACACGTTTTGGGCCCGCAGGCAAAACCTATATAAACAGAATTTTTTTTTTTTTGTCTCAACACTCCTTTTATACTCCACCTCCAAGTATTGCAATTAAGTCCTTCAATCTCTTTTAATTTTTTCAAATCAACTTGTTTTATTTCTACTATGGCCCATCTCTTACTAACTTTACAGATTTTTATATCCCTTATGGAAATTCACTTATCTCATGTTTAGAACTCCAAATTTTCCTGTTCATTTCAAATTTACATTTCACTGTTCTGTCAATTGATCAATTTTTTTTCTAAACTAAGTTTATTCTTTTTTTTTTTTTTTTTTTGCTAATTTATACCTGTAATATAGGGACAAAATTCATTATAAAATTAGGGCATTTTCGGGGCGCACACAAGGTCCCTATATCAAGTAAATGCAACTGAACTCCCAAAGATCTCAACCTATCAGTTTAATGGGAGATATACTGGCTCCGCAGATACATAGGAACCTCCGATTTTCTCGCTTAAGGCATCGGCCATCATATCGCCTTCCCTGATGGCAACATATCAGGCAATCAATCTCTGACCAACTCCAACCACGGGGCGCCGCTGCTGCTTCTTCGAGTGAAGATATACCGCAGCTCTATGATCGTGAATATCTAACAGGAACACCGTATAGATAATGTCTCCATTCAGAGAAAACCACCGCCGTTAGTTCTAAATAATGGGTCAGTAGTTCGCTTTTTCATGAAATGACGGGAAGCATGTTATCACTCTACCATCCCGCATCAAAAACACACCCAACCCTTTATCGGAGGCATCACCGTACACCAATCGTCCTTTCTGACGTTAGCGCGCACACTAGAGCTATCACACCGCTTTAATCTCTCAAACAGGCCAAAGGTGTATCCACAATCACTAATTTCTAACTTTTCAATAGATTGGTCAACTGGGTTGCTATCTTTCGAAAATCCTTAAGTTAGTTTCTCTGAATAACTCGCCAATCCAAGGGAAACTCGCACTTTAAACACTGTACAGTCATTCACTATAGCTTCGATCTTTGAGGATCCACACTAACACCTTCCACAAATGACATGACCCAAGAAAGCTACTCATTCAACCAAAATTGGCACTTACTAAACTTAGCGTATAACCGACGCTCTAAGAATTCGCACATCAACTCGAGATGCTTCCGCATGTTCCTCACTGACTGCCTGAGTACACTAGAATGTCATCAATGAATACGATCACAAACTTATCTAAATACCGACTGAATACCCTGTTAATCAAATCCATGAACGCAGCTGGGGCATTAGTCAATCTGAATGGTGCAATTAGGAATTCGCAGGACCGCATTCGCCCCGAAGGCAGTCTTAGAAACATCATTCTCCCAGACCCTCAACTGATGGTAGCCTCGACCTAGGAAATATCAATTCCAGAACAACGTAGACCCTGCGAATTATCAAATAGCCATCTATACGAGGAAATTGGGATACTGGTCAGAATACATCGATTCAGCTGCCTATAGTCTATACACAACCGTAGTTTCCATCTTCTTCTTACGAAGAGAACTAGAGCTCCTCTACTCGTGAGGTACTAGGCCGGATGAAGCCCTGCTTAATACCTCTAATTGTGCCTTCTCTCAATTCTTTCAACTCGCTGCGCTCATTCGTATGGAGGAATGGATATCGGCTCGGTCCCTGGAATCAGCTCAATAACAAACTCAATTGCTCTATCCGGAGGTAAACCTGAAATATCATCTGGAAACTCTTTGACTATGGGGATGTCTTCCAGCCGTGTCCCCTCTTATCTCTTATCCACCACAAATGCCAACAACCCCGGCAACCCCTCCTGCCATTTTGAGGCGGTCATGGCACACGAGACTAGGGCGACCCTTTTCTCGATTCCCGAACATCACGCCGGTTCCTTCCGTCGAACAAATCTTACTTCTTTCTTATAGCACCTATGTAGCTCTATGCCCGGATAACCACCCATACTCCAAACTATATCGAAATCATGGATACCTAACACTATCAAGTTTGTCGGAAAATCCTTATTCGATCACCAACTGGCCAGCTCGAACTATCCTTTCTGGATATCATAGTATCTCCATCAGTACGGAAACCACCATACTAATTATCTTTAGGCTATGATCATCTCGTGCCTCTCAATGAATGGTACCGAATAAATGAATGAGTGGTTCGTCCACCAATGCATATGCATCATGATCGCAACCGAAATCATACCAAAGAATCACGCCAGATTCTGCTTCATTGCAGGACTGGAATACCCGAGCCTCGAGCACGAGTCCCACTAATTTAGCTAATCTGTGGTAATGCTCCGCCCCGTGACTCTCACTGCGACCTCTACTCGTGTCAGACGCCACTCAGCTTTAAACCACCCCACCCCTACTAGGCCCGACTAGACCACTGGTGCCCGGGCATGCTAACACCTACCTGAGGTCTCACAATTACTAGCCGTGGACAGCCGGATAAAGTGACCTTCCTGTCTGCAATGGAAACATCCTGGCCATGTTCTATCCCGCACTCTCCAAGATGCCTCCTCCTCTCCGACATGTGGGCACACGGAAAAGGCATCCCGAAGATCTACCACCTCCCTGGGGCTGTCATGCATCGACGGATCTCTGCTAGATGTCGTCTCGTCCCGAGACCTACCGCCGGTCCATTCTTTTCCTTTCTTTCTGACTAGACCGACTAGTGCCTGGTCGACCAGTGCCGGCACCTCTTCATCAGTTCCGTCACCACGCTAGAACTCCGAAACTATCCTTTCTACCTTTAGTGCAGCCTCAACCAGCCTCCAAAGTTATTTTGAGATGCCCATGCTAGATGAACTTTAATTCTGACGTTCAAGCCGGCCATGAATCACTTACATTTATGTTCCTCATTTTCTTGTATCATAGGCACCAATTTCACGAGCTCTAAAAAACCTTCTCAAGCCATATTCGTCATCGCTAGGATCGCTTGCTCTAACCTGAAGAATTCTTCTATTTTTGCATCTTGATAACTACACGGGTAAAATCTGTCCATAAATGCTTGTCGGAACTGGTCCCAAGTGACATCAAGAACCCTGAAAAGAGGACTTTATGCTCATCTTAACACCCCATCACTGTATAAATTTCACTAACCCTGTCTAAACATAAGTACGCTGCCTCTGGGTCGTCGGTACCATCATAAGTTTTAGCCCCTAGGTTTAGAGCGCGTTCTATCATGCCCGCTTCTTCTAGAGGCTCCTGTAATACGGGTAGCTTCAGAATAATTTATAACCTCGATCCATCGCCGTGGTACTGGGTCCGCTGGCCCCGACATGGCTCCCCCGTCGCTTTTTCATCAAGCATCTTCCGATCTAGGTGCTCGACATTTCGGTGGTGCCTCCGGCGCGGAAGTCCTAGTCAACCTCTACGACCGCCCCCGCATATACGTCGTGAATTTTAAGGTTAAAAGATTCATCGACACTTTGCAACATTTGACGATGCAAGGCAAAACAATAGGTCATGATAGAAAATTCATTGGTAACAACAATTCATAGGAAATATCATGGAAAAATTTTAAGTTTAAAAACAGTTAACTATCGCTCTAAACTCCGCTTGATACCAACTTGACAAATCCCCTTCCTATTGATAGGGAATTTGCCGGCAACTCCACAAGAACCTCCCGTACCAAGCTCGCCGACTCCACAAGTTACCATGAAGCTAAGCCGCTAAAACCGGCCGGGAACCGGCTTTTGGAAAACACGTGGTTATAAAAATTTTCACTTTTCTATAAAAATCACACCTTTATATTTAACTTAAAATCCGCAACATAATGGTCGCACTGGTCAGTCTAGTCAAAAAATCACCCGTATAAAAAAACACTCCCAATATTTTCCAAAAATCCAACTACAACCATAAAGGACCTCTGGTCCTCATCAAAATATAAGATACGAATCAATCCAACATAATTACTGCAACCTCGTTTTCTCAAAAACCATGCATGCATATTTTACAAAAGATATTTACATACAAAATGTCACATTTTAACTTTTACTACGCTTATTTACACCTATCTTATATATAGAGAGAGGTGATAGTATATATATATATATATATATATATATATATATATATATATATATATATATATATATACAACAATAACGCCCAGATCGAGGATCCCGGTGCTGTCTTTTCCACTTCAACACTACACTTGAAAATTAGTTTAAAAGGTAAAACCGTGAGCCAAACTAGCTCGCTGGAGTACTATAAGTTCTAAATGCTGTTGTCTCCAGCCGTATGTACCCCAATATGAAAAATCTATACATAAATGGTTGTAAACTGCTTTATGAGGTAAATTCGAGTTTTTTCTATGAAAACCATTTCGAAAACTATTTCGCCACAAAACTGCTTTCAATGCGGTTACCATCTCGAAAACGATACAGGAATCAAGTACCAACCACCGTGGCCCATTTCTTAAAATACCCTAGACGCGGATGCCACGGAACCCTAACTTCGGCATCGGTAGTGAACCCCGAACACTACCCGGCCTAATATGGTCCTAAGTGAACACGGATTCTATAAACATAATGGAACCCTAACCAAATGCCCCGTGATGGAACCTCGGAACCAACACTCATCGCCATACTATGTTAGCGCGCTAACTATCTATATACCCCGAATGTGTAGAGGGCGGCTCACTATATAAATATATACTATATCTAACCCCCAATTACCGCCCAAGCAATATAGTTAGTCATAATGTCCCATAACCCTGCCATGCACAATCCGAGATACATCTGATCGGAACCGAGCCAGGCTATCTAAGGGTGTTCATAAACCAAAGCAACCGTTTCTTGCGCCGAAATCAAAATTTCTACCGAGATAACAAGTGGAGTGTAAAATGAAATGCTTTATTAATTACATTGTATTTTAAAGCACTTTTACAAACTTGTAATTTAAACACTTTCGCTTTCGAAACGCATTTTGAGTACTCACCTTTTCTAGACTAATTTCTTTCAATTCTGTCACACGGCGATTATCGTCAGATGCTCCAATCACCTACAAAATCCATACAAAGTACGAAAATGTCTTTACTCAATGTTTTAACCATAAAACATACAAAGGCTTTCAGTTTAATTTTTATCGAAATGAACTTCGATTCTAACAAAACTTTACGTACTAGTCACATTCGATAAGGATATCAATAATATGAGGTGAAATTGACCAAAATGCCCCTACACATGAATTACCCCATCAAAACTATTCGTTTTAGCAATGTTTTCAAAACGACCCCATGCTATTCGATGTATTAGACCACACACGTTAGCACAACCAAATGCTTTGTGCTACAATTAAATTTTTTTAGAAATTATGTGGGCACCAAATGCTATTGACAGACATATGATTAAATTCTAGACTCAAGGGACTTCCCATAGAATCTAAAAACACCCAAAAATATTTTTGAAATTTATGTACGGACTGTCCAAATAAAATCCTGAAATTTCAACCTCGAACTGTCCGTAATCATTCCTGAAATTCAACCTGAACTATCCGAACATAGTCCCAAAAAATCTTAAAAATTCCTAAACTTAGTCCAAAAATTTTGGAATTGAAGTTTACGACTTTTCACGGCCTCTAAGAAAGTTTCAAGCCATTACATAGCCTTTAGGCTCGAAATAACACAAGTAGGAAAATTTCCTACCTCTCTTTAAGTTCGACAAAATGCTAAGATATTGGTACTTACGTAGCTCTTATCGTAGTCCAATTTTTACCTTTCATTCGACTTAAAATCTTACGATCCGATTTTCGTTAACTAAAAAGAACGAAAATAAAATAAAAAATATAAATCTCTCACCTCACGCACCTTCTGTATGTTCGTCTGTCCCATTTGACTTTTATTCTTTTATTTTATTTTATTATTATTATTATTATTATTATTATTATTTAGATATATGACTTATATTATCTCACTGGTCCGTTTTTTATCCCGAAATTTTTATTTCTTTTCAGCTTCAATTATTTTAAATGAACTTAACTCGCTTTACATTTGCCTACTTCCGAGATTTTTCAAAAATCTCGCCCCCGACCATCGACGACTTATCACCCGTGTAAATGAAATATTATGACTGTAATAGAATTCAACGAAATTTTTCTGGGTCACTAGATTTCGAGATCTAATTTAACTACAAGAATGTTTCATTCGAGATGTAGAGAATTTTCTAGGCTTCCCTGAACCTTTCTGGTAATTTATTATTATTATTATCCTTTTGAAATTTCATAATTTGTACTTCCACCCCTCCACTTTCCTTAATTGAAAAAGTGCCACAGTTGTTTGAAAACTTTATAATGTCACCTGCGAAACAACTTTAAAAAATTATATTACATAATTAAAATAATTAAGGAAGCCCTGCGCACATATGTGACCCTACGGTTACACATACCGCACACCTTTTCGTGACTACAAGCACAAAGGATGCTCACATGAAAATTTTATGTTTTGCACTAAGTGTGCAGATTGCTTGGTTATGTTGATGTGAATAGCCGGGTTTTGACATGACCATTTCATGGCTTGATTGTGGGCTATTGTATGGGGTAATAATTGCCAAGAGTTAGCATAAGAAAAGCATGAGAAACAAAAAAGGTTGAATTCAATTGATTTTAATCAAGTGGAAGTGATTAAATGCTTAAGGGTTGTTGGAAAGTATATTATAGTTAATGGTTTAATTGAACATGATTAAAGTATGGATGTTAATGGATTTTATGGATAATGTGACTTGTAGGAGGAAAGTGATTATAGATAAGGGTGGAGGTGGAAAGTTTTTAAAGGAGGAAAAAGGGCTTAAATAACTAAGTGATTCGTGCCAAAGTAGGTGTTATGAATCAACAATATTTATAAACCTAAAATTCCTCCTACTGCCGTAGCAAAGCTATTGGCAAAGATAGCGTAAGTTCTAGGGTGAACTCGGATGGGTTTTCTTTTGCACAAATGACTAATAAAGGAGTGTTCAATTTCTCCAGGAATTAAATTTGGATTTATAGGTTTGGTTAAAAAACAAGTATGTTTTGGGGGTTTAAAACTGAAAATAAAAACAAGTTAAATGTAAATAAAAACTCCTTTGAAGTGTTAGGTCACCTGGGTTGAGTTCATGGTGTCACCGAGAGGTCCTCTGGTTATTTCCTCGTGTCAGAGGACGACTCCATAGTCATCTCCCGAACCGGATCTTCATTTCTAGCTATAAACCTAACCTAAAATAATTATCCTGAAAATGGCATTCACCAGCCATTTATGTTCTAGTCACCAAAACAGTTTCCTTGGACTCACGTTACAATGGGTAATAAATGATAACTAAACGAACATCACAAGATCTAGTAATAAGCATCAAGTGAGCACTAAAAGATTACCAAGTACCGAATTATCCAACATGAACTCAAGGGATCTACACTAGCAAAAGGAGAACACGATGGCAAGTGACTACCCGCGTGAAAAATCGTGGACCTCCAAGAGCCCTCCGTGATCCCCGCGCACCAAAGAACCTTTCTCGCTTCAAGCGAGGAAGCGGTTTTGTACCGCTCATCCTCCAAGTTGTCATCCTTGAAGGGTGTTTGGCTGCCCAGAAAGAGCCAAGAAAATTAGAGAAAAAGGAGCAGAAGCATAACCAAGTAGTCAAAGCTTCCCCGTCACTTTTTTATTGATTGATCAGTTGTCGCATAAGACCGAGGTTTATATATGCTCGTAACGCTGAAAATTACAAAAAACTAAAACTAAAAGTCATTACAAGACAAAATGGGAAGAAACGAAAATTGCAACAAAAACAACAAAGCGTGGGAAATAGCGTGAGAACAATGGATGCAGGATGAACGCTAAGCTCATCGGAGGCATGAATGGGTTACCGCAGAAAGCATTCCTGCAGTGGTCCATTGTTCTTCACTTTTTGCTCTTCTTTCCTTCTAGGATCTGATCTACAATGATGAGTTCAACTTGGGTTCTTCGTGTTTGAATTGACTCGATAATTTTGGCCAAGATAGCTTGCAAAAACTACAAAATTAGCCACAAAATGCGATTAGTAGAGTAGTAGGGACCTTAATGTGCAAATCGGGTTAATTAGAATGATTAGTACACAAAAAGCACTCAAAACCTATAATAAATAGGGTTCAAAATGGCACTTTTTTGGCACTAATCACACCCCCCAACCTACACATTGCTAGTCCCTTAGCAATAAAAGAAAGAAAAAAAGAGAGAGCATGCAAAATGATAACAAAGTGATGTTCACAAAAATGGTATTTCAAAAGTTGGGTTGTGGAATGAGTAATGCCCAAATTTCGATGAGAATCACTGGAAACTTGCCTAAAAACTATCTCGAGAGAATGAATGCCATACAGAATTGAGTATCAAAAGAGCCTCCTTGGTGAATCAACCAGAGACTTCCACCAAAACTTAAGTGTTTGTTTGATCAGTTCTCAACAATAAACTGCCGAACTGCACTCTCCCCCCCACTAAGCTACTGCCTACACTTAAGACACTAACCGACCTAAATAGATCAAGATCCACTCTTATTCCACAAATCCTCAGGTCGTAGGTGCAATGTCGAGAATCGACCTCACCAAAGTCCATGCGTAATCGGATCTACCGATGACTCCCAACCACCATGATTAGGGCACCAAGTCATAAGGGTCTTTTCGACCACTAACTCTCAGTTTCACCCTGACCAATGACTTCGAGACCTGTTAACTTCGCAACTTGCTAAACTCCACTTATCCACCCGCAGTAAAGAAGCACTAAGTCGATGGCTCCCAACCGCTGCTTAGTACACTGTGCTTTAAAGGTTACATATACCCTCGCACCTTGCTTCCTGCTTCCTTGCAAAGCGTTGCAATTTTTTCTTTTCTTTTTCTTTTTCTTTTTCTTTGTTTTTCTTTTCTTTCGAAAGACACATTGGCTTTCTATTCATGGGGTCCTTAACCTATTACAAATGGTCAACTAAACTAGGTAGGTTTTACAATGTTTAGAGGTAGGCAAGCCAACCCATTGCTGAAAAACTGATGTGCAATGCTGTGTGGTTAGTTGTGAGTGGGTGGAAGAAAATGGTCGAAGCAACAAGAGTTCAATTATCATCCACTCAACTACATGAACCAATCTAACATCAATAGAATTGATAGTGTTTCAATTTTTCAAATTGCGTGCTAGTAAAACACAAAAATGGGTGCAATTTTAACAAAATAAGTCAGATAGTATAATGTACTTTCACAAAAACCAAAGAAGCTAATTTAACATACCAAATGGGCTTGCTCAAAAGTAATAATAAAAACATGAATAAATACCACTTCCTTCGCAATTCTCCCCAACCAAATGTCAACATTGTCCGCAATGCAGGCTCGATTGAAAGTTATATAAATAAGTGCTACTACTTGATGAAATGTACCGTTGCTGGATAGGAGACTCTCAGAAGCTTTCCATCGACACCTTTTCACTCCGTTTGGGCTTCCCTAAATAAACAAGTTAGAGAAGAAAAAGAGGAAAAAAGTGACCACAGTTAGAGACTTTGAAAATTCACACTTTTATAATAATTTCAAAAGTGTTCTTCCTAGCCATATTTAGATTCTTACACCTTCTAAGCCTAACCGAGACCTTAAAATCACCCAAAACCAAAATCGATGAAAAAGTTATGCCTAAAACAAAAATCAGAGGCAAACAGAGAGAAAGAGCGAAATTCACTACATAGCGAAAATTACACATAGCTAAAATACGACTTTTTTGCTATGTAGTTAATTTGTTTTTTGTTAGCATAGTGAATTTTCGCTCCGTAGCTAAAATTCCTCCCTTTTTCCCCTCGTCCTCGATCTTAATTGCTTCAAAATTTTCACTCAAACTCGCAAAATTAATACAAGAAAAATTAAGAAAAATTGCGTAAAAGTGAAAAAACAAGCTAGAACAAAGATTAACTTAAAAATTAGAGAAAATCTAAAAAATTAAAGAAATCAAAATAAACTAAAATAAAACAAAAATAAAAATAAGAAAAAATCAACAAAACAGTGAACTTCGCTCACCAAACCAGCTTGCTCAGCCATGGGCCATGGTGCTAGAGGAATTGGTGTAGCTTAGAAATGTCGAGGTTCGGGTGCTCCAAATTCGAACCAGCACTCGAACCATCCACTATGCCATGCGCATGTGTAGTCGCTTATCGTTTTTGATAGTGGCAAAGGCCACAAGGGCTACCACTTCAGTTTTGGCAGACGCAAGCAGCAATTGGTGTGGCCTTTCTAGTGGGTGCTCCAAGGGTTGGTTGTGCTGTAGGAAGGATATACTCTAGCAAGGCTGCTGGGTCAAGAAAGGACACTAGGTTCCAAATCTATGGGGATCAAGCTGGAAGGATAAGCTCGGGGTCTTCTCCCTTACTTCTTTCCCCTCCATCGCCTCCTCGCTTAGCATTGGGGAGTTCTTTTCCCATGGATAGACAGTGGGCACCAATATCTGAGGATTCCAATAATAGTTGTCGCTTAACACTCGTCCTCCACCATATGTCACCAAAACTCTTCCTCTCGACTCTCTTCTCTCGATGATCATGTTGCCGGGCAATGAAATTGAACACAAGAAGTTGTCAAATTATGCTCCATTTCACTTTTGAAGTCCATCATTTTGTTTACATTGTTTTCCATAGTGTCAATTTTCTTCTCGACTTAATTGAGCATTGATTGTCTTCGCGCTTCCACAAAGTTACCCACTAGCTCGTGTGGAGGTTCAATATGGCTTCTTCCATTGAGAGGTGTTGACTCAGGGATGTGGAGGGGGTGCATATCGTGGAGGCACCATGTAGAGGCACTCACCCATGGAGGATTTCTATAGTCCCCTCATGGACATGTGTATGTTTCAGGTTTCTTCCACAGTATCGACCGTATCGCTTCTCCCTCTAGGTGTTCCATTTGATCACAATTCAAGCTCAATTCAGGTTCTGTGGGAGATTGACTTTGACCAGCCTTCCTCTTGGATTTCTAATCCACTGGAAATTCCTGCAGTAAAAACAGGGCAAACACCCAATGACCAAGAAGCAATCCTACCTAAAAGGTTAGGAACTGTGAACTGAAACTAAGATTAACAGTAATATATACAGAGAGAAATTCACCAAGACTTGTGATGAGGATCACAAGTGTTCATCAGGTCATCATTTGCACTTAGGCACCATCCCCTAATCCACGTTTACTCTTGATTCGTGCCACAGAGGGTGTTACAGTGAATCAACAATATTTATAAACCTGTGGCTCTCCACGCCGTAGCAAAGTCGCAAAGATAAATAGCCCTAGGGCTCCAACTCAGAACGCGTTTTGCACAAATGACTAACAATGAGGTTCAATTTGGTGAATTAAATTTGGATTTTCAGGTTTGGTTAAAAACAGTGAGGTTTTAGGGTTTAAAACTGAAAATAAAAACAAGTTAAAATGTAAAATAGAACTCCTTGAAGTGTTAGGTCGCCGAGGTTGAGTTCTACAGGTCACTAAGAGGTCCTTAAGTTATTATTGCTCGCTGTGGAGGTGATGACCTATAATCATCTCCCCGAACTGATCTTCATTTAGCTATAAAACCTAATCCAAAATAATTATCCTTTTGAAAATGGCATTCACTAGCCATTTATGTTCTCGCCACTAAACGAATCTCCTCGACTCCACGTTACAATGGGTAATAAATGATAACTAATGAACATCACGCAGATCTAGTAATGGGCATCAAGTGAGCACTAAAAAGATCAATGCGACCATTCAACATGAATGAAGAGATCTACACAAGTAAAGAGAGGAAATTCTGAGACGCGGTGACTACTGCGTGAAAAATAGGGACCTCGATAGCCTCGAGATCCACCCCTTGGCTTATACGCGAGGGAGGAAGGGTTTAGCCACTCATCCTCAGGAGTTGTCATCCTCGGGTGTTTGGGCGCGAGAAAAGTGCCAAAATGAGAGAAAGGGAAGCGAGAATAGCATAAACGGGCGGTGGCTCAGTTACTTTTATTGATTGATTGAAAGTTTGTATAGACTGAGGTTTATATATGCTCAGAACAAGGGAAAATTACAAAAAAAAACTAAAACTAAAAGCTATTACAAGGACAAAATGGGAAGAAACGAAAAATTGCAACAAAAACAACAAAAGCATGAAATAGCGGGAGCATTATTTGCGGGATGGCTTGATGCTGGAGGCATGAGCAGTGCTTCGTAGGAAAAGCATTCTGCGGTGGTCATTGTTCTTCCTTGCATCTTCTTTCCTTCTAGGATCTGATGTACCTTGATAAGGTTCAACTTTCGGGTTCTTCGTGTTTGGAATTGGCTCGATAATTTTGGCCAAAATAGCTTTTAAAAACTACAAAATTAGCCACAAAAATGTCGGTAGAGTAGTAGGGACCTTAATGTGTCGAGTTAATTAGAATGATTAGTACACAAAGGCACTCAAAACCTATAATAAATGAGTTCAAAAATAGCACTTTTTAGGCACTAATCACTAAGGTGAGGGAAAATGTAAATATATATATATATATATATATATATATATATATATATATATATATATATATATTAATGTTTACCAATGTATATGTTTCCTTATCTATGTTATAAATGTTTAAATGAAAAAAGAAATGTGGTTTCTTGACTTTATTTATATTGAAAATATGAAATGATTATGGTTTCTATAGTTTTATAAAGCATGATTTATAGTTTCCATAATGCAATGAGTATTAATGAACATATATTCTATATATATATGTTTATATGAAAATGTTTTGAATCCATGGTTACCTATGTTACAAAGATAAAGTTTAAAGGAAAGTTGACTAAAAATTGCTTTGCGTGCATGGTGCATAGAAGGGATATGATTTTCATAGAGGGGAAGGGAAAGTGATGCATATTGCCATGGGCGTGAAAAGTACAAAATGTTACAACAGCATAATGTGATTTATTCCATAGTGCAATGGTATTTAAAGAAAGACACGATTTATGCGGAGGTTCCTTTTTGGGCCATCGGTGATAGTGGAGTACGCTTTCTCGAAGGGTTCTTTCATGGACTAACGGTGGTTAACGGTAGGCAGGTTCCATTGGATATGACGGATTCAAAATGGAAAAGAAAGTAAAGTAAATGTTTATTGAAAGGATATGTTTATACAATTGTTTTACGTGTAGTTGAACTACATGGAAGAAAATAAAGTAAATGTTTATTGAAATGATATGTTTATAAAATTGTTTTACACATTATGTTTGAGGTATATGGAAAGAAAGTAAAGTAAATGTTCTGAAGTATATGTTTATACAATTGTTTTACATTGACCTATATCTAAAACATTATTTTTCCTATGACCATCTCTCAGGCTCCTTTAAGCTCACCTTTTTCCAAATGTTTTATAAAATGTTTTTAGGGACGGCGACTTGCGATTCGGCGTCCCTCACGGGCCGATGACACTTATCATCACTCGACAACCATTTTTTTTGAAAATGTATAGTTTTTGTTGTAAATAACTTCTTGATGCACCTTTCTTTTGTGATATATATATATATATATATATATATATATATATATATATGTTTTAAAGTACTTCACGAGAGCTTTGATCCTGCATTTAGTAGAGGTACATAGAGCGATTGGGGTGTAATTCCCTACTCGAGCCCAACGGTTATAGAAAAAAAAAATTGTTTATATATCTATAGTGTCCAGAAAATGATTTTAAACCTTGATTTGAAATTGTTGTGGTGGACTTAATGTCTCATTGTTAGATGTGGAGTAAATTAAATTGTTTTATTACAGGTGTTGTAAATTTGGTAATGCCGAAAAACAGAGGAACTTTGCCCGATTTTCTATAAAATGTTCAAGCGTATAAAAAGGGTTTTTTGTTTAAAAGGAAAAAAAAAAAAGTTTTTCCCACCATGTTTCATAAGATTTTAATGGAAAACACAATTGTATAAATGGGTTCGCTCCACGGATTCACTTTTAAAAAGTTTTAAAAGAAATGAAAGATTGTTTTCAAATCGATAGGAGTGCCGGGAGGGTCCCCCGGGTTAGGAAAAGGAAACCTGGGTTGGGTCCTTTCAATGTGGTATCAGAGCCCAAGGTTTTGAAAATGTTATGGTGGTTTGAAAAATCTCCATGTCCTAAAATGATTTACTATTTTATTTAAAGGTGCATGAGTTATTTTGAAAAGTTAAATGTCATATGAATTTTGTGACGCCCCAATCCCGGGGTGTCTTCGTGGATGTCGGGTAACCCGAAACCACTCGAAAATCGATGATCTCATGATTAATGCCCAGTCTGATTACGAACCTATATTAGATAGGTTTGAGTGCTTTTTGTGCATTAATCCATATCATTATACCAATTAAGTGTTACAGTCTTCCTTAGTAGTACTTATGCCATTTAAGTATTTTTAGGTACATTTCTGGGCTTTTGCTTGGAGTTCAATGTCGAGATGAATGATGAATCATGAAGTTTGAACTCAAGTCTCGGCCATGTCGACCCGAATCAATCAGAAAACCAAGGCAAAATGAAGAAAATGTGATCACGAGTTGAAGACGGGAAGCGATACGTGAAGGATCAACAAAGCTAGAATTTCGCTAAGCTTCGCGAAAATTTTTCGCTAGGATTGCGAAATTGCAACCTTAGCCGAAAATTCATGACATGTAACCTGTTCGCTAGACCCGTCCCAATTTCGCTATGTGTTCATGCGAAAAACACGATTTCGCTACTCACAAGAATTTCGCTAGCTTAGCGAAATTTCGCTAGCTAGCGAAATTTTCCATCCTTAGCGAAATTTCATGTTTTCGCTAGACCTGTTGATTTCGCTAGTTAGGGAAATTCCTTACTCTAGCGAAAATTGATGCCTTGTCATCCTTTGTAATTAATACGAACCGCCTCCAGGCTTGGTGTATTGTAATTGTCGATACTTAGCCAATTTCATAGGTTTTTGGTATTTTCATACATGAGAGCTATATAAGCCTCTTGTTTTGTAAGAAAGTGTGAACAATTGAAGAGCAATCGTAGGAGAAAGGAATATTTTTGTAAGTTTTATTTTTGTAAATAAAGTCTTTTATTTTAGGTTTTGCTTTTATTTCTTTTCTCTCTTCTCTCTCTTCTTTCTCTCCCTTTCCCGGCTGCCAAACACCCCTCTTGAGGATGACAACTCAAGAGATGCTTGGCTAAGCCTCCTTTCTTTGAAGAGGAAGGAAGCTAGCTTGGTGGTGGGGCAAATACATGTTGTCCTCTTGTACTAAAAGCTATAGGTAGTGTATTTATGGCCCTTATATCTCAAAACATGGTTGCATAACATTGAATATCATTAATTTGGCCAATACTCTCCATGCTTTAGGACTGTTGTTCTTTAGATAGTCTTTACGAGCCTCTAAAATGATATTTATATGTTAGGTTTCTCAAATTAGGGTTGCATAGCATTTAATGTTATTAAGTTTGGCCAATACTCTCCATGCTTTAGAATTTGTTGTTCTTTAGATGGTCTTTCTGAGCCTCTAAGGTGATGTTAAATATTAGGGTTTTAAGCCCAAAGGCCATGCTTGCATGCTACAATTTTGACTCGAATAGGAGATGTTTCATAGGTGAGGTTTGCTAGTTAAATATAGATCAGGTTATGCCATGGACTATATGTTGCATGTCATAGCAGCGAGATAAAACCCGAGATACTTGTTTGCCCTAACTTTTTCTTAGTTAGTGACCTAAATCTTCAAAGTTAACTTTTTAACATTTAGCTTTCAGTTTTTACAATTCTCAGTTTCCAAACCATTCCCACTGTTTTTGAAACACAATTCCAAAGAGTCCAAATAGAAAGCCTTACCTTCATGCACTGATGCAAACCATTTTTAGGATGAAAAGCCCATCCCAGTGTTCGATCACGAACCAGCATCACTGCGGTAAGCTTGACTACGGCGATAGTAGAACAGGTGTATATAGGGAGGAGAGAGGGGCTGGTTTTGGCGCTCGACTCTTGTGGCACGAATCAAATGGCGCCGTTCTTGGGGATAGTGCCCGAAACTACAAATAGTAAGTTGAATTGCTTGTGATCAACATCCCAGTGAGTAACCTTTTATCTCTTTTTACCTTCGATTCACGAGGAAGCGCCGATTTGCTTCACTGCGATAAGCGCCTTGTTTGATTCCAGTTTTCATTCGATCAGTTTATTATTTTTTAGTTAATTTTAATCTTTTTGCAGGTTGTTTGTTGCTCTTTGTTGTCTCTTTAATTGTGTAACAACTGTGTATGCAACAGTGGGATAGAGACACTTCAGGTAGATTGAATAGGATAGGTACACAACTTGAACCAGCTAGTGAAGTTAGTGTACCAAGCGTACCATGGATCCATTACGAAACAGCGAGCTAACCAGGAACCCCCATGAATCCAAATGCCTATAGAACCATGAGGGATCACATCCACCCTCCTAGAGTTAGTGCCCCATCCTGTATCATCCCTCCTGCTGAAGATGTAGCAGTGAGGCCATATTTGGTACCTCTACTCCCCACATATCATGGTATGGAAAATGAAAATCCATACACTCATATTAGGGATTTTGAGGAGGTTTATTACTACCTTGAGGAGGTATGATGGACATGGAATTCTTTGAAGCTAAAGGCATTTCCATTGACTCAGGGACAGGCGAGATATGGCTCAACTCATTGGGGGCTAGAACCGCTAAGAAAGTGGGTGAAATTTATGTTGAATTCTGAGAAGAAGTTTTAGGTACTCATAAGACTAATAATTTGAAAAGACAAATCTACACTTTTGCAGCTCATGATGGTGAGAGATTTTACCAGTGTTGGGAGAGATTTATGGAAACCATCAGTGCATGTCCACACCATGGGTTTGACACATGGATGTTGGTGAACCACTTCTATGGTGGTATGTCTCCTGCCATGAGGCAACTCTTAGAAACCATGTGTGGGGGAGACTTTTTAAGCAAACATCCTGATGAAGCCATGGATTTCTTAAATTACGTGGCTGAAACTTCTAAGGGTTGGGATGAAGCTTAACCTAGAGAAAGCGGATAGAGATGAAACCACCGATCAACCAAAGGGTGGGATGTTGTACCTTACTTTGAAGACATAGAAATGAGGCTAGGATTTCAGCCTAGCGGGAAGGTAGAAGGCAGCCAAACGGCTCGAAGGTGCATGCGATGGCCAAAAAATCACACGATCTAATCCTTGCACCAATTTCCAATCCTGCACCCAGCGAGCAGTGTCACATGGCTCTGCGATGAAGGATTTGATGTCGAATGTCTGGCTCTTGTGAGACACAATACAAGCCACAACAATCCAATGCTCCATATGGTAATACCTACAATTTCGATTGGAGGAATCACTAATCTTGCATGGAGACCCAGCCACATTTATGTACCCCAGTGCAAACCTCGATTTGGTTTCCCCTCACGATCCACAACAACCCACCATCCTCTTCTCGGTAAATGACCATGTGAATTTGGTAAGGTGGTAGAGCGAGCTTTGTTGAGGAGCAAAAGGAATTAATCTGTAGTAGCCTGAAGGATTGATCTTTTGTAGAAAGTACATTGAATAAAAAGAATAGATGGGCTTGAGAGCAATCTGACGAAGAAAATTGATAACCTACGATTATTCAGTATGAGATCCAACAGTTCTTTAGAAGTCTGAGAGAATGGAAGGTTTCCATCCGCAAGCAGTTGATCCTAAAGGAATTCATGAGGTAGAAGTTATCCCGACAATTCGAGAATGGATGAGGTTAAGGCCATAATCACTGCAGGAAGTGGAAAAGTTGATCGGCCTATGCAAAGCACAGTGAAGAACCTAGGCGGGGAGAAGAATTGCAACCTGGGCAGCATATTCTCCTAGAGGGAGGATTCAATGAAATCTGCGCCACCCACCTCCATTTCCCTGACACTTAGAGGAAAGAAGAAGGAAACTCATCAGCGAAGGCATTCTTGAGGTTTTAAGGCAAGTGAAGGTTAACATGCCTTTGCCTGGACCTAATCAAACAAGTCCTGCTTATGCAAAATTTTGAAAGATCTTTGCACAATCAAGAGAGGGATTAGGCATTGAGAAGAAAGCATTTCTCCTTGAACATGCTCCGGTGCCATATTAAGCAAATACTGTCAAATACAAGATCACGAAAGTCTCCCACAATTTCGATCCAATATTGGTGCAGAATTGCATAGAAAAGTCCTTGCTTGATTTAGGAACTGTGTGAACCTAATGCACATTATTCGGTATACAAGCGAGTTAGGTTTAGGTGAAGTAAACCTACTAACATCACACTCTCATTTAGTAGATAGATCAGTGAAAATCACAAGGGGATAGTTGAGGATGTCTTAGTGAAGATAGACAAATTCTACTACCCAGTAGATTTTTGTAGTATGACATTGAACGATTGCTAGTAGACGATGTACCAATCATCTTAGGAGACCATTTACGCCACTACCAATGCAATGATGCCCAGGAATGGAGTCGTACAGTGCTTTTGGTAACATGACCGTGGGTTGAATATCTTTCATTTGAACAACAAACCGCGAGTTGCTAGAAATTGAAAGTAAATTCTGATGAGGTTATTTCAATTGATCGGTGTGCGGGGAAAACACAATACTCGAAATCTGAGTGATCGTATTGGAGATGAAAATTGGTCTTGCAATAGCACCAGCAAGCCAATTGCTCAATTCAACGGCCATCGCGAGGAGCAGTACCAAAACTTGGGCACCCAAGCCATGGAATTAGCCCGAACGAAGCTGCGTGGGTTAAGGAGATCATCCTCCTTGACCCTCCTTGAGTATTTTGTATATTGAACTGGTTTGGTGTTCTCGAAAACAAATTACCCAGTTCAACAATTTTTTTTTGTTTTTATTTTAGTCAATTTCCATTTTAAATTATTTTTAGTATGTTTCCTAATTTATGACTTTCCATTTTAGCAAGTTGGTAAGTGTTTTATATTATCTTATATTAAATTATTAGATATATTCTATTTCTAAATTTTAATTTTAATTTTTACTTTT
The DNA here is from genome assembly GCA_016808115.1 of Tetrastigma voinierianum. NCBI lineage: Eukaryota > Viridiplantae > Streptophyta > Magnoliopsida > Vitales > Vitaceae > Tetrastigma > Tetrastigma voinierianum. Next base: position 911,417 of record JAEQBH010001040.1, on the reverse strand, counting down.
AGTAATATATTAATTTTCATTTTAATCCTGAAAATTCGAATTGCAGGTGGTGTACTAGGTGTGAGCCAAATTCGCTAAAAATAGCGAAAATTGGCAGGAATGACCCTTCGGCTGCCGTTACAAGCTTATATAAACAGGGGAGGGGTTGGTTTAGAATGCCACTTCACATTCTCCCCCTCCCGGTAGTGTCACGAGCTCGGTAGCCCTGAGTCCCAGATCCTGCCGTGTCATTTGTCTGTGTAGGCCACGCTCTGAGCTCCGCTGTGGGGTTCGTGTCGGCTGGCGGCGCCGACCCCTACGGGCTTTGCTGTTGGAGTTTCTAGTATGGCCATCCTCGGTCATGCACTTCCCGATACAGCCAGGAGCCTTGTTGAGCCACCTCGCGCGCCTGAGCCACACGATTGTTCAACGCTGACTGAGCCATTCTTCTTAGGTACTTTGGTTCGGTCTGTTGGTGCCACGCCTCGGCCATCAGTCATTTCGAGGCCTTGTTTGGTTAGTTCGGGGCCATTCCGGCTGATCGGTGAGCCGCGGTTCGGTTTGCTGCGGGGTGGTTCATTAGCCTCGAGAGAGGCTGCAGTTCGATTACTGCGGTCTGGCCGATTATATTTTCGATGAGTCGAGGCCCTTTAGTATTTTATTTCGATGCCTCCGGATATAGTTCGGTACTGGGGTGGTCGATCTTGACCTCGGGTAAATTCAACACGAGAGTGGCTGACTGAGGTCGGCTCTGTGCCATCACCGGTCGGGGCGATCTCAGGAGCCTCGGGATTTAAACGTTATCGGGACTCGAGGATGGGACCCACGGGCCCCATCGCTGTACCCGCGGAGGAGAGTTAGGAGGCGGCCCTCGAGCGGGCCGCACATCGGGCGGGCAGTCGTCTTCCACGGACCCCACCCATCTCCGATTACTCCGGCTACGGGCTGACTTCATCACCTGGTATCGCCGACGTCGAGATCGAGCCACTATTTGTAGGAACCCCATTCAGGGAATGTCGCGACTCAGATTTCGCTCCGAGTCATTTTATGACATCGCATTGGTGACCCGGATATCGGGAGTCTTTGAGATTGATCGAGGAGTATTCCTCCTACCTTCATGACTCATGACAGTTTTATTACCCGAAAGTGAGTACGGCGGTTTACCACTCTACTGACATCGAGGGCCAGGCGATCACTTAGAGATTGATTCAGTATAGATGACCGCCTGGTGTACTCAGGTCGGTAGATATTTCATGACATTGGGATTGCGCCATCTGCCCAGGTGCAATTGAGGTTATAGAGCTTGGGCCACCCTTCCGCGGGGAGATGAATTAAGAACGCGGCGGAACATCCTTCTTTGGTCCGGTATTCTCTGAGAGGCGGCCAGCCTCGGATGCTGCTGATTGACCATTTGCTACGTACCAGTTTGTTCCCTGCTGACATTAGTAATGCGGAGGAGGAGATCATCACGGAGGCACTTTGGATCTCGAGAGTTTGGATTCGATCCCCTACGGTTGGTGATGGCCTCCTTTTGCATTCGAGGAAGGTCCATCGAAAGAAGCGGCCGGCGGAGAGCATCCAGTGCGATCATGAGACTCCTCACGCTATGTTCTCGGCGGATGGGATTCCCGGAGAGCCAGTAGAGATGAGAGCTAGATGCCTTCATGTAGTGTCGGTGAACCGGGTTATGACTATGCGATCTCATTCCACATCACGACCACGGGACCCGGGATCTGCAGGGTCAGGAGGTGGGTACCATCTGGATGATATGCTGTCCACCCGGGCGGAGTCTGGAGGGACTCCGTTCGGTCGTTCACCTCCATCTCCTCCACATACTACATCGTGGTGCGACGGATACTCGAGCCTTCCTATTCGGCACATCATTCGGGAGTACATCCATGCATTTCGAGGAGATAGGCGGGTGTGATGGATGCCCGTGCTGCTCGCTGCGTTTACCGCGGTACGCCCGAGGATCGAAGGTTGGCCCGATTGCGTTCTATCTTGACTGATTATGACCACTGGGTCTTCCTCATGTTCTGCAGTCGGCCGAGAGGCCCACCAGCGATGCGGCTTCATTGGATGTTACGGCTGCGGTTGCAGCGGTTTGAACCACCACCACCACCACCACGGCGGTGAGGTGGGGTTGGGTTTCTTGATTTTGTTTATTTACGACTTTATCAGCTTGCCTACTAATTTCGTTTAGGATTTATGTATTAGCCATAGTAGGCAGTGATAGTTTTGTGTTTAGCTTTGTATTCAAGTATTAGCCACTTTGGCTATATCAAAAGCTATTCAGTTTATATATATACAGACTTTTGCATACAATGTTTTGTGCCTCCACTAAGTTTAAATGTGTTTTTCTTTTCAATTGAACAATTGAATTACTTTCTGATTGGACAATTGGTGCTTCATGTTGGAAAATTGAATCCACTATTTCTCACTTATATGCTAGGACAAATTCCATGCTTGAGACAATTTTTGGTCGGTGAAGTTCTGCGTACTTGACTTGAAATTTCTCCCTTATGCTAATTCACACCTTGCACTCGGATTGTTCCAATGGGTACGTGAAATTGTGTGCCTTCTTCCGCTTTGCAAAGGCGGCGCCGGTATGTTGGCTACCTAGGATGGATTTTGAGTTACCTACATTTGAAGACCAATGTTGTCTTCGAAAAGGAAAAGAAAAGAAAAAGCCTGAAGAAAAGAAAAAGAAAGAAAGAAAAATAAAGTCACGAAATCTTGCTTTGAAACGAGCACGGTCAGGGTGTATGGCGAAAACCTTTGAAACCGTGCCTAAGCCTTAATTGGGTGGGGAACCATCGATTTAGTGTTCGTTACATGGGTGGATAAATGAAGTTTAATGACTTGTGAATGCTTAATTTTGAGAGTCATTCGGTCAGTGAAGCCTTTAGAGTTAGTGGTGAAGTGATCCTTTTGGCTTGATGCCTGAAGCCTTTAGTGGTTGGGAGTCATCGGTGGACCCCCCGTTACGGACTTTGATGAAGTCGAATTTTAAACATTGCACCCTACGATGTAGATGAATAAAGAAAGAAAAGTGTAGCTATACTATCTAGGTTGTTCAACAACTTAAGGCCATGTAGGTGCTAGGTTGGGGAGGTAGCAATTTGCGGTTGTGTTATTAATCTGGTTACAAAAGAACCATTAGACTTAGGTGGAAATTCAAGTTGAAATTATGGATCGATAATGACCTCGAATTGTTCTTGTATGGTTTTGATTCTTTCATATCGGTTTTACAACTTTGATTTCAATTTCTCAAGTTAAGGTAATGTTTATATGTATATAAACCCTTTTTGAATCATAACCTTTTTGCAAATCACCACATGCATCTCCTTTTCTTTATTTTGCATTGCTAAGGGACTAGCAACGTTCGGTTGGGGGGTGTGATTAATGCCCAATGTGCAATTTTGAACCAATATTAGATAGGTTTTGAGTGCTTTGCGCATTAATCATGTCATTATACCAATTGAAGTGTTCTAGTCTTCTTAGTAGTACCTTATGCCATTTAGAGTATTTTTGGGCATTTTTCAGGGCTTTGCGCACTTTTGGAGTTCAATGTCGAGATGAGATGATGAATCATGAAGTTTGAACTCGAGTCGATACATCGATCGACCTGGAATCAATGAGAAAACCAAGGCAAAATGAAGAAAATGTGATGCGAGTTGAAAGGCAGGAGGCAATGCGTGAAGGATCGACAAAATTTGGAATTTTCGCTAAACTGCGAAAATTTTTAGCTAGGATTGCGAAAATTCGCAACCTGTAAAATTGTGACAAAAAACACCAAATTTAGCTAGACCCATCCCCAATTTAAGCTATTGTTCCTTAGCGAAAAAACCTGATTCGCTACTCACAAGAATTTATAAGCAGCGAAATTTAGCTAACTTAGCGAAATTTTCCATCCTGTGAAATTTCATGTTTTAAGCTAGACCTGATGATTTCGCACAGTTAGCGAAATTCCTCCAACCTAAGCGAAATTGATGCCTCGTCATCTTTGCTAATTAATGCCAAACCGCCTCGAACTTGGTGTATTATAGTGTCTAATAACTTAGCCAATTTCATAGGTTTTTAGTATTTTCATACCTTGAGGAGGCCCATATAAGCCTCTTGTTTTGTAAGAAAGTGTGAACAAATTGAGAGGAACAATACATGGGGAAGATATTTTTGTAAGTTTTTATTTTTGTAAATAAAGTCTTTTATTTTAGGTTTTGCTTTTATTTCTTTTCTCTCTTCTCTCTCTTCTTTCTCTCCCTTTCCGGCTATATGAAACTGCCTCTTGAGGATGACAACTCAAGAGATGCTTGGCTAAGCCTCCTTTCTTTGAAGAGGAAGGAAGCTAGCTTGGTGGTGGGGCAAATACATGTTGTCCTCTTGTACTAAAAGCTATAGGTAGTGTATTTATGGCCCTTATATTCTCAAAACATGGTTGCATAACATTGAATATCATTAATTTGGCCAATACTCTCCATGCTTTAGGACTGTTGTTCTTTAGATGGTCTTTACGAGCCTCTAAAATGATATTTATATGTTAGGTTTCTCAAATTAGGGTTGCATAGCATTTAATGTTATTGATTTGTGATACTCTCATGCTTTAGGACTATTGTTCTTTAGATGGTCTTTACGAGCCTCTAAGGTGATATTAAATGTTAGGGTTTTAAACTAAAAGGGGCCATAACTGCATGCTACCTGTTTTGACTCAAATAGGAGATGTTTCATGGGTGAGGTTTGCTAGTTAAATATAGATCGGTGCCATGGGTATATATTTGCATGTCATAGCGAGGATAGGCCCGGATCACTTGTTTCTTTTTAACACCTTGATTAGTGACCTAAATCTTCAAAGTTAACTTTTTAACATTTAACTTTCGGTTTTACAGTGCAGGTTTCCAAACCATTCCCATTTTGAAACGATTCAGAAGAAGTCGAATAGAAAGCCTTGCATTCATTACTGTGATCTGAGCCATTTTTAGGATGAAAACCCATCCAGAGTGTTCGATCCTGAACCACTATCTTTGCGAGTAGCTTGACTACGGCGTGGTAAGGCTTAGGTGTATATAAATTTGTTGATTTATTTCAGGCCTCTTGTGTACGAATCACTCCTTTTGTCTGAGAACTCTATCCAAAATCTGACATATCCCAAATCACAGCTGTGGCTGTCCCAATATTTTACAACGACCACACCGGGTCCACGTGCGAGTAAAAATTGTCACTTGGGCTCATACCACAATACTCACAAAATATATATAAACTATATAGCAATAGTTCAAGAGTTATTACAATACTCTTAACCAAAACATATATCAAAATTTTAAGTTTTAATACATGTTATACAAAATGAATGTCAAAGCCACAATCTGGCTTTCTTCTAAAACGCGGCCTCTAGTGAGCGTCGTCCTCTTGTACACTCCATGTACCTGAAATAGTGATCCTCGACGAAAGGGAGTGGCAATGCCAGTAGTAATAATTTCCTACATGGGTTACTCCCGCTAAGTGCACATGTCATGGCAAGTAATCACACTCAAGAAAATACATTATCCTGCTTGAATGTGCATACCCAATCCATGTCTGAGTCCTCAGACTCACTCACACATGCCTAAGTCAAATGCGAGCAAAAATATAGTTTTTCGCAGATTTTCTGTTGTAAACTTTCTAGAGTTCGGTAAATATATTGGACAACTCAGGAATTCTTTGGGTAATTCTCAGAAGCAGTCATCAGGTCAACCTTCGAGATGGTATTGGAAAACTCTCAATGATTCTTGAAAAATCTTTGTGAATTCCCTTCATGACCATTTTCACTTTTCTTTTTCATTTTAGTGTCATGCACTCACACTATTATTCTAGGTACTTTGGTGCATATGGAATGCATTATGCAATTTCAAAATATTCATGCTAATATATTTTTCATGTATATATTAAAGATTTAATTCACACAATTCATGTTATTCGATTCACAATCAATAACACGAAAATTAGCTCATGGGCTAATAACAATCCAATCAATTCATTTTGAATCTTGACAACCTGAAAATCACACAGCCAATCCGTGAGCGATTGAAGCGCTGGTCGATAACATTCAAGGCCACCTGGTAGGGATTTTCTTCACTTGGATTCAGATTTTGAGGCCAGAAAACCTACGGCCATCAGGCCTCTGATCCGAGTCATAAAATGGCTCAGCGAAAGATAGCCAAGTAGGAAAAGATCCACCATGCCTGTGGGTTTGAACTCACGATGGGCCAAGCATCAAGCAGAACTGGCAGCTGGCCGAAGAGGCAAACGATCCGAGCAGCCAGGGAAATGCAGAGAAGTCACTCTTTCTCTCTCTAAAATCCTGAAACACCCTCATTGCACGTTTTCTTCTTCAATTGAAGAAGAAAACTATTCCTCTTTTGTTTTATTCATTTAAACTTTTCAAAAATTTCATCCTTATCCCTTCATTTAACTATTTGACACATGGCTTAATCTAAGCCATTCATCTCCATCACCTCATTAATCATGCAACATGTGTCACATGGGTACATGTAGTAGGTGACTTTTTTCACATCACATGTCTCTCACAAGCCATTTCTTGCACGAGCAGGTGCCTCGAAAATGTGAAATTAGAATGTCTAGGAATTGAATGAAATTTGACGTGTTAATTTGGGTCAGTGAGGGCGATTCCAACGGTGAGTTCGTTTCGTCATTTTTGAGATCTGAAAGGAAATTCCAGTTTTGACCAAAGTACCATTTGCCTTTTTGGAAAATAGAATTTTCTCATGTTTTACAAATTTTATAACATATGATATGTTTAAATGTTATAGAAAATCGTCGTGGTAGTAATCCAGTGAGATGAGGTTCATGTAGAGTTATGCGCTCGGTTGAGGAACTGGATGATGCATCATTAATGCGCTATTCCGCTCTTGATCCTTGAGGCCTTCGGTAGGACCATCACGTCCCCCAGGCCGGAAGGGTTAATATAAAGCGATCCAGTGGCTCGGATGTTAGCCACGACATTTCGTGCGCCCGGTGAGCTCTGATGTCCATTGAGAGGGCAAGAAGTGGGGCAAGCTATATTGAATAGGGGATCTAAAAAGGCATGGTTGTGGCTAGGGTAATGAGGATGTTCGGTGTTATGGGATATACGTGATCGGATGATGACATATTACGCTTTCCTAGTGAGAAGATGATACTTGGCGAGGTGAGAGCGTGCAGAGGCGATTTCAGGAGAATTATCTGGACCAATTTGAAGGTTTACGAAATTCTACCTTGTAGTGCATAAAGATCAGAAAGGTGAAGGAATTTTCAAGCGAGCGAGGACCATCGGTGTGATTACGAAGAAGTTCTCGGAACTAGTGTGACATGTTCCTCTATTTTGTGACCACGAGGTACCAAAAAGTAAGAGGTTTGTAGTGGGTCCGAGAAAAGAGTTCAAGAGCATTTTGGCGTCAATCTCTCATACTCAATATGGACAGGTGGTTGAGGCTTCCATCAGGATAGAGAGGATTTTGGGATTACCTCCTCAGATTGCACAAGGTTCGCAAGGGCCAAAGAGAGATGGATCTACTTAGACTCTGGGTGGATCCAGTAAAAAGTCAAAGAAGGAGGAAAACCACCATGGGTAGGTGGTAAGATAGGTCAGAGGCAGTAGTCCAGTCAGAGTTCAGTAAAACCATCGACTGGAACTTCTTCGACCCTCAGACAACAATGTAGTAAGTGTGGGAGGTTTCACAGAAAGGAATGCAGATGTGGTATTCATGTTTATTCTGAGGATGTAGACCAATCGGGACATTTTCTGAAGGAATGTCCACAGTTAGCCTACTCCGACAATGGGTCGGTTATAGTGGCACCGATCCCGAGGCCATTTTTAGGTAGTAGAGTGAGGATTAAGAGAGCACCCAGATGGGGTTCCTCTCCTTCCAGGTAGACTGGTGTACCCGGCCAGTGAGGTCGACCTCTCAGAGGGACCTCCGGTAGATCTATGTAGAGGCTAGGGTATTTGGAGTTACCCATCGGGATCTTTGTCCATAGATGTTATGTGGTATAATTTCAGTCTTTAGTTGTGATGCTCATATTCTCATAGACCCTGGAGCTACACATTCTTTTATTTCTATGGATTTTATTTCAAAGGTTAATGTGGAGTCCCAGCCTATAGACTGCAACATAGTGGTATCTCTTCCTATAGGGGATTCACGAATAGCAGAGAGTGTTTATCTGGATAACAAGGTGATTATTAGAGGCTAGGAGTTTCTAGTAGACTTGATATTATTAAACATCACGCCTTTGATGTTATATTAGGCATGGATTGGCTATCTAGACATCATGCTGAGTGGTGTTATAGAAAGAGGTTAGGTTACCATGAGCCGGAGAGATAGAGGTGTAATTACAGTGGAGTTTACAAAAGATACTACCCTAACGTATTATGACAGCTATGAAGGCTAGTAAGATCTCAGAAAGTCATATCGAAATTTACCTAGCTTATCAATTTGGGTGAGGATAGTGGTAGTCTTGGAAGATATTACGGTAGTGAATTTCGGATATGTATTTCCGAGGATCTTCCTAGAGTATACCTCTAGATAAATTGATTTTGAGAAGCGGAATTGGCCCAGGACGGAACCGATCTCAAAGGCACTAATTGAATTGCCCGAAAAGTGATATTTTGAACCATTTATTTTAGGTTTTGATTACTTTTTTGTGTACTAATCATTAATTAACCGATTTGCACATTAAGGTCCTGCTATTCTCTTTTGATCGCATTTTGTGGCAAATTTTGGAGTTTTACATGAGCTAATAGTGCCAAAATTATTGAGTCGATCCAAGCACGAGAAGGAATTCGAATTCAAACTCGGCATAAGGATTAGGGAAGGAAAGAAGAGAAGAAAATGCGAGAAAATTTGGAGGCTGCGGGAAATTCCCTCTGTGCGCTATTCATGTTCGACACTATTCCGGCTTTGCCATTGTTCATCCCACATACGAATTCTTGCTGCAGTTTGTTTGCTTTTTGTCTTTTTTGGTTTCTTCCTTTTGCCCCCATTGTAATAGGTTTTGCAATGTTATTTTTGTAATTTTGTAAAGGCTTTATTCCTGAATCTCGAGCCCTGGCTCTTGTGAAAATCCTTGTCGATAAAGTGGCGGGAGAAGCTTCAGGTTTTCCCTTCTTCTCCTTTCTCTCACTTTCTTTCATTTTCTTTTTCATTTTCTGGGCATCAGACATCCTCAGGATGACAACTCAGGATGGTTGGCTAAAACCAGTTCCTCCTTGACGAGGAAGGTTCTTTGGCGCGGTCCCGAAGGCTGCCCGAGGACCACATTCTTCACGTAGGTATCCACTTCTTAGTCATTTTGTGTTCCCTTTCTAACTTTAGGTTTTTATCCCTTTGAATCTCCTTGAATGGCTATTATTTGGTAAGCTTTTAGGGTTCAGTGGATGCTTATTGTTAGATCCATTGAGATTCATTAGTTACCTCTGTGACCCGTTGAAAGAAGTGCAGAGACTTATTCTTCCTTTGTCGGTGACCATTGATGGCCAATAGATGCCATTTTTCAAAAGGATAAATATTTTGGGTTAGGTTTTATAGCTAAATGAAGATCCGGTACGGGAGATGACTATAGGTCATCCTCACAATACAAAGAAATATTTAGGAAACCCTCGGTGCCACTAGGATCTAGCTTCAGTATCACGATACTTGAGGAGAACTCTTTTATTATTTTCTTATTTTCTCCATTTTTATTTCGTCCTTACCATCAAAACCCCTGTTTTCACAAAACATTAAAATCAAATTGAAGTCACATTTTGAATCTCTGAATCAGTTGTACAAAGAAAACCTCAGGTTTCGACCACTAGGCGGCTATCTTTGTATTAGTAGCTTTGCTCTGACGATGGGAAGGTAGGATATAAATTTTGTTGATTCGGATCACCTGTTGTGTACAGAATCAAATGGCGTCGTTCTTTGAGGATGGTGCCTGAAAATCTTGAATGTGAAATACATTGAACACTTGTGATCCTCATCACAAGTTTTGGTGAATTTTCTTTTATCATATTAACGTAAGTTTTTTTTTTAGTCCGGTTTGAAAAAAAAAACAGTGTTGCAGGATTGTTTTTTTTTCTTATGTAGTCTTGTGTTGCCCTGTTTTTGTTGCAGGAATCCATGTTCCAGTGGGCTTGAACTGTGATCAAATGGAACACTTAGGGGGAGAACAGTATAGTGAGTACCTTGTGAAGAAACCACAGAGCATACATGTCATGAGGGATTGCCGAGAAACCTCCATGTCGACAACCGTGGGAGAAATCCAAACCCAGTATGGGTCCATGAGGACTATAGGGGCGATGTGAGTGCCCTTCTGCAATGTTCCCCGACTATGCACCTCTGCATCCGTAGTATGCCTCTTCGTCCCGACCTCGGCCACCCTGACCCGATCTCCCCCGATTAAACGAAACAGTGCGGACCTTACCAGGCTAGTGGGTGACTTTGTGGAAGAACGAGAAGACAATCAATGCTCAATTAAATTCGGAAAATTGACATGGAAACATTGTGGGCGAGAAAATTGATGGACTTCAAAGTGAAATGGGCATAAATTGGACAACTTTCGCGATACTCCATTTGAGGCTCCACGAAATCGGCGGCTTGTTCACGAGAGGAAGTGAACCCGGAAGAAGAGTGCACGATTGACACACGGTGGAGAGCAATGTAAACAACAAAAGAAGGAACCTCCCCAATCTTGGCCAGGGAGGTAGTGGAAATGAAGAAGTAGAAGAGCCTGAAAGTCAGCTGCACATTGTAACGACCCACAGGCTCTTGTCTCCCGGACCAGTGTATACGCGTGCCTGATTCACACAGTGACTAATTCCACCTGACACCCCTGCTCCCAAGCTCATGCCGGTCCATCATTGCTTGTGCGAAACATCGGGAAGTTAGTAGCCTTTATTCGAGCCTTTGCCACTCTCATCCAGACTTTGGCGGTGGCGATGTTGCATGGCATAGTGGATGGATTCACGGTCGCGTTCCGGTTGGAGCACCCCGAACCTCGGCATTCTAAAAGCTCCACGGTTCGGTAACCTCGAGGGCTTGAGAAATTGGTTTGAAATGACGATCCTCCCAGCTTTTTGTTTTCATTTTTATTGTCTTATTTTATTTTATTTTGATTTATTTAATTTTTCTTTGTAGATTTTCTCTAATTTTAAGTTAATCTTTGTTCTAGCTTGTTTCACTTTTTCAATTTTCTTGTATTAATTTTTGAGTTTCAATGAAAATTTTGAAGCGACGAGAAAAGAGAAAATTCGCTACGTCTTGAAAATTATTTATGCAAGCGAGCAGTCAGTAAAAAAAAAAAAAAGTATATACCATATATATATATAAAATAATAATAATAATAATTAAAAAAATTTGTCTCTAGAAAATTTTTTTTTATTAATTATTTTATTTTATTTATTTAAAAAAAAAATCGCTACAATAGCGAATTTTCGCTGCTATAGCGAAATTTTGCTACGTAGTGAAAATTTTCGCTACTCTCCCCTGTTTTGCCTCCTGATTTTGTTTTAAGCGTAAACTTTTAAGTAGAGCTACTGTTTTTTAAACGTTAACGTGCGGATTGGAAAGATTAGAGAGGGTAGAATCAAATATAGTGAAAAACGCTTTTGAAATTATTATGAAGGTGTAATTTTCAAAATGCTCCAACTGGTCACTTATACTGCCTTACTCCCCAACTTGTTTGTTTAGGAAGCCCTGACGGAGTGAATAAGGTGTCTATGGAAAGCTTGCGAGTCACCATAAGATCACATCTCATCAAGAAGGTAACACTTCCTTCCTAACTTTCCAATCGAGCCACAGTGCGGACAATGGACATTTAGTTGGGGGAGAGTTAGTGAAGAAAGTGTTTGCATTTTATGTTTTGTTACTATTTTGGTGAAGCCCATTTGTGATGTTCGGTGGCTTGCTGGTTTTTTCTTTCGTGAAAGAATTTGTTATACTATACAACTTATTTTCAAAAGCGCACCCATTTTTTTTGTGTTTTGCTACTTGTAGTTGAAAAAATTGAACTTTGTCCAAATTCTATTGATGTTAGATTGGCTCCATGCTGGTGAGTGGATAATAAGTTGAACTCTTGTTGCTTTACGACCATTTTCTTCCACCTTTAGCTAACCACCTTTGTGTACATCGGTTTCTTGATAACACAGCATAACCTGCCTCTAAGCCTTGCAATAACTTACCCTAGTTTCGTTGACTACCTTTAATAGGTTAAGGACCCCGATGAAAAGAAGGCCAAAGTGTCTTCCAAAATAAAAAGAAATAGAAAAGAAAAAGAAGAAAAATTGCAACACTTTGGCCTGAAACCCAAGCATGGTCCGCGGGGTATATAGTAGCCTTTAAAGCAGTGCCACTAAGCGTGGTTGAAGACCCGCAGGCTTAGTGCTCACTATACGAATTGGATGGGCGAGGTGCGAGTTTTAGGTGCTAGAAACGAAGTGTTCTAAACAAGAAAGATGAAACCTATAGAGTTTGTGGTCGAAGATCCTGTCGTGACAGTGCCTGAAGCCTTCCTTTGGTTAGGAGTCGTCGATTAATCCAGATTACATGGACTTTGGTGGGGACATGACGTTATTTCTGGCTGAAGAGTTGTAGATAAAAGTGGTCACGATCTATTTAGGTTGGTTAGTGTCCTAGGTGGCGGTAAACTTGGTTGAGGAGAGTGCGGGTTTAGCGGTTTGTTGGTAGTCGAACAAACATAGATTTTGGTGGAAGTTTACGGTTGATTCAAAGATGGAGGCTCTTTTTGATACTCAATTTTGTATGGCATTCATTCTCTCAAGAGATGGATTTATTAGACGAGGCTTTGATGATTACTGCTAGAACTGGCGTTACTCATTCCTTGACCTTTTGTGAACATTATTTTGTTATCGTTTTGTATGCTCTGTCTTTCTTTCTTTCTTTCATTGCTAAGGGACTAGCAATGTGTAGGTTAGGGGGTGTGATTAGTGCCTAAAAAGTGATATTTTGAACCCTATTTATTTTATCTTTTGAGTGCTTTTTGTGTACTAATAATTCTAGTGCCAGATTGCACATTAAGGTCCACTGTTATTCTACGATCGCATTTTGGCAAATTTTGCGAGTTTTGCGAATGTCGTGCCAAAATTGTTGAGTCGATCCAAACACGAAGAATTAGTCAAACTCGGCGCAGAAGATTAGAGACCCGGAAGGAAGAAGATAAAGAAAATCACGAGAGAAATTTTGGAGGCTGCGAGGAGATTCCTACGCCCACTATTCATGTTTAGAACCTTTATTCACAACTTTTGCCCGCTATTCATCACGCCTTGAATTCACCTTCTTGCGTTTATTTTTGCTTTTTGTCTCTTTTAGGTTTCTTCCTTTTTATTGCCATGGGTTTTCTTGATGTTATTTTGTAATTTTGTAAAGGGGCTTTGACTACAAAATCTCCAAGCCAAGCACTGTAGGAAATCACTTAATCAATAAAAAGTGACGGAGAAGCTTTCAGTTTTCCCGCTTCTTCTCCTTTCTCTCACTTTCTTTCATTTTCTTTTCATTTTAAGGCATCCAGAGCATCAACCGAGGATGACAACTCAGAGGATGGTTGGCTAAACCCGTTTCTCCTTGAAGCGAGAAGGTTCTTCATTGCGAGATATGAAAATTTCTGCCCCGGAGGTCCTGTTCTTCACTTGGGTATCATACTTAGATCTTTGTGTTACTTTCTTTGTAGATTTTTATCCTTGAATCTCCTTGAATGGCTATTATTTGGTAAGCTTTTAGAGTTAGGTGGATGCTTGTTGGATCATGAGATTCATTAGATACTTACCCTCTGTGACCAATTTGAAAGAGTCTAGGAGACTTATTCTTATTTGTCGGTGACCAACGTGCTTGATAGATGCCATTTTCAAAGGATATATTTTGGGTTAGGTTTATAGCTAAATGAAGATCTGGTTTGGGAGATGACTATAGGTCGTCCTCCCCCGACACGAAATGACCAGGAAACCTCGGTTGCCTGGGATCCTAAACTGGTATCGATGCTTGAGAGACCTCTTTTATTAATTTCCTTATTTTTCTCTAGTTTTATTTCAATCTTCCCACTATCAAAACCCCCTATTTTCACAAAACCTTAAAATCCAAATTGAAATTCACCATTTTTGAATCACTGCAAATCATTTATCTGATAAAACCATCCTGAGGATCTAGACCCTAAATATTATCTGCCGGTAGCTTTCTTCTGTGATGGGAGAGTAGGATATAAGAACATTGATTCTGGATCACCATACTATGACACGAATCAGGCACCCTACAGGATGGCTCCTTTAGAGTTGAAAGAATTGAAAGTACATATGGAGGAGCTTGTGAGTAAGGGTTTTGTGGTATGCTTCACCTTGAGGGAGCTCAAGTTCATTTGTGAAGAGAAAAACATGGAAGTCTGAGATTGTTGATTGATTCTGGAGAGTTGGAATAAAGTAATGATACGAAATCGATGCCAGCTACAAATTGATGATCTTTTTGTCGATTCACGGGAGTTGAGGTATTTTAGTGATCTGGTCGGGTTACCATCGATTAAAGATCCAGGAGTCGAGGATGTTCAGATAACTTTAGAACACGGTATGGGCATTCACAGGTTCTTAGTCGTATGCGTTTGGACTGGTAATGCTCGACTTCTTTTATGGGTCCATAGATAGGATCTTCGACCTTATATAGATTAGTTTTTATAGTATTCATTGATGACATTTTGATGTCGAGGCGGGTAAGGAAGATCATGAGGAGCATCGAGTTGTTTCTGATTCCAGGAAAATCGGTTGTATGCAAATTCGAGTAAATGCAAGTTACGGTTAGGCAGTATTTGCTTTTCCTAGGACATGTGATTTCAATAGAGGGGTTTACGGTGATCCTCAAAATATTAGAACAGTGTGAGCCCGAAACCACACAGATAATAACGAATCACGAGTTTTCTGGGTTGCCAGCGATCTTATCGAAAATTTGTTGAGGGTTTTGAAATTAAGCGGCTCGACTAAATTGACAAGGAAAAAGGAAAAGTTTGGCGTAGTCGAGCATGTCGACAAAGCTTTGATGGCCCAAAAGCGAAATTGACCTTAGCCTCGGTTCTTACGCCGAGTGAGAGGATGGATATCTGATGTATTGTGATGATTCTAGGCATGACTTAGGGTGTGTGTTAATCCAGCATGAAAATGTGATAGCATATGCTTCGAGACATTTGAATGACATGAACAAGGTATCAGGCCACGCGACTGAAGCTGGCTGCTATAGTCTTTGCTTTACGAATATGGAGGCATTACTTATATGGGGTTCTATATAATTTTTCTGAGATCATGAGAGCTTGCGTGTTATTCACACAAAGGATTTGAATATGAGACATAGAGATGGGTTGAGCTCATTAAGGATTATGAGTGTCTTGTTAGTACCATCAGGGAAAGGCCAATGTGTTGGCGATGCTGTAGTAGGAAACCCTCACGTGATTTCCGTATCTCACAAAGGATGTGTACCTCCCTAGACTTGTAGAATTGAGGTCTTTAGGTGTGAGACTAGAGTTGACAAATATTGGAGCTTTACTAGTTACATTTCATGTTCGTCCTGTACTAATAGACAGGATAAGGGAGCTATAGACTCAAAGATCCGATCGTGATTAAGTTGAAAAGGGAAGCCGAGTCTGGGCAGCTAAAGGGATTTTAAGTACGAGCAAATGGTACATTGATGATGGGTCACAGGTTGTGTGTACCGGATGTGGGAGAATTAATGGAAGAAATTATGGAAGAGGCTCACTTTTCTGCATATGTGATCAGGGAAGCTTAAAATGTTTAAGTACCACAGAGAACACTATTGGTGGAAGAATTTATGAAGAAAGATATTCACGGGGATTTGTCTCAGTGTCTCATTTGGCGACAAGTTAGGATGAGCATCAAAAGACTGCAGGGGGCTCTTGATCTCTTAGATTCCACTAGTGGAAATGGGAGAGAATCACGATGTATTTTGTGGTAGGACTTCCGCATTGCCATAGTGGTTATGACGCGATATGGGTGATTGTTGATAGATTGACGAAATCAACCCATTTCCTACCTGTAACTTGATGACTCTGTTGAAGTTGGTCGAGTAGTATATAAAAAGAGATTATGCGACTTCACGTCTGGCCGTATCGATAGTAGCGGAGATAGAGATCCTTGGTTTACTTCAGATTATATGGCCCGGCTGCGAGCTTTGGGTACTAGAGTTACATTTGTATGGCTTTCTATCCTCGAGCCAGGATGGCGATCTAAAAGAACCATCTGAACATTAGAAGATATGCTTAGAGGCGTATTTAGAGTTTAAGGAAGTTCAAATAGACATCTACCGTTAATGGGTTTGCCTATAACAATAGTTATCAATCAAACATTGAAATGGCGCCTTATGAGGCCTTATATGGAAGAGTGTAGGACTCCATTATGTTAGGATAAGGAGTAGAGTGAGGAAAATTGATAGGTCGAAGTTGTCGAGAAGTCATGACGGATAACGTTAAGGTTATCAAGGATAGATTAAAGATAGCCTGAGATCGACGGAAAAGTTATGCGATGGCCAGAAGGAGATGCGGAATTTTAGGTGGGGGATCAGTATTTTATGAGGATATTACCTTGGAAAGGGTGTTGCGGTCGGAAAGAAGGGAAGTTAAGTCCTCGCTATATGGGACCTTGTGAGATTATGGAAAGAATTGGAGGGAGGTAAGCGTATTGGTTGAATTTCCAGAATTGGCTAGAATACATGATACCTTTCATGTTTAATAACCCGAAAATGGCAGATCCTTCACATGTGTTAAGAGATCAACTTGATTGAATTGAAAGAAGACTGACTTATATGAAGAAGGCAGGTTGATTGTTGATCGAAAGGATCAAGTTCTTCGGAACAAAATAATTCCTTTAGTGAAGGTGTTGTGGATGAATCACGGCAGAGAAGAAGCAACATGGGAACGTGATGTCTTTCATGTTTCTATGCTTCGAAAATATATGGCAGATCCTTCACATGTGTTAAGAGATCAACCGATTGAATTGAAAGAAGACTTGACTTATGAAGAAAGACCGAGTTCCAGTTGTTGATCGAAGGCTCGAGGTTCTTGAACAAAATAATTCCTTTAGTCAGAAGTCTTTGTGAATGAATCACGGCGAGAGAAAAACAACAAAGGAAACTGAAGAGATCGGATCTGATTTCATTATCCACACTTATTTTAGTTAGGTATGAAAATTAAATTTTGAGGACTGAAATTTTTATAAGGAGGGGTGAATCGTAAGACCCTGAATTTAAGGTTTCCATGAATAGTAAATTTCGTTTTTGATAAGTAGGTATTTGACTGGAAACAGTCAAATGAATAGTAATTTAAAAAAATGAGCCCTGAAGAATCGAAAATGTTCAGAATAAGGTATTGAGTCTAAAGGAATTGAAACAGATTAAAACAAAATTATTTTAAGGGGTGAAAATGCAAATTTTCTGAAAAAATGGCAAAACGGTAATTTGCCACGGAAAAATATGAAATTTTTATAGATCTCGGATGATGAAACAGACTTCATCGTTGAATTCGTCTCATGAAATCTAGTCACCCAGGAGAATTTCGTTGAATTTTGAAACAGTCAAATTTTCATGAAATTCGAGGTGACAGGCGTCGAGTAGACCCCGAAAACGAGATTTTTAGAAAAATCCCGAAAAATGTCAAATATTTAAGAATGTCAATTTAAGATAGATGGAATTGGCGGGATGAAACAAATTGTTTGGCGAGCTGGGCAGAAGTGTGACCTTTGTGTGACGTGAGCCACGTGTCACAGCATAAATAGCCACAAAAAAATTTAACATCAAGATTTCATTTTGGTCTAAAGACAGGCAGTAAGAGAGAAAGAGAGAGAGAGAGAAAGAAAAGAGACGATCTTATCTTCGATTCCACGAGTTTCGTCGGTCGGATCTCGTTGGGTCGAGTTAAAGTTGCTCTCACGCAGCAGGCTACGCGTGGAATGCAGGAATCATAAGATTTCGTCAGGTTCCAAAGTTTGGGTTTTGGCAGAAAGGCGTGTCCTGGGGAAATCAAGCTGTTGTGGTAGGGTTTTCCTACTAAGGTTAATTTGTCTGGGGCATGTGTGTGTCAAGGGAGATCTTGTCAGTTTTTCTCTTCAACCCCATGATATTTTGGTCATAGCGAAGAAATTGTATTCATCGAATTGCTGGATAAACTAGACCGATAGGAGAACATATCTCCTTTCCACATTCTGACCACTGTAGACTCATAAATGCGTTCAAAGTGGAGCTATGTTCAGGTAGTTTTCCTGTTTTGTTTTAAGACCACATGACTATATTTTGGCCATAACTCATCCGAATTGAGTGATTTCAATTGCTGGATGAACTATATTGATAGGAGAACATATCTCCATGAAATAGGTATATCCAAATTCCGACACTTTGGGACTTAGAAATTCATTCAAAGTGCACCAGCACACTAATTATCGGGTGCGACACAATGGTCATGACCCCCAATTTCAGAAGGCCATAACTTCTTCGTCCGAACTCCATTTTTGGTGTTCTTGGACTCTATGGAGAGCCCATTGAGTCAAGCTTCCAGCCATATTCCTGTAGAGGACATTGGATGCTCAGAACATGGCTGAAAATTTATGTTTTTCACCAAGTGTGCAGGTTGCTTGGTTATGTCGATGTTAATAGTCGGGTTTTGACATGACCATTTCATAGCATGTTGTGGGCTATTGTATGGGGTAATGATGAGTGCCTAAAACACTAATGCCATATCCACATATGTCTTATGGTTTTAGCGCTATTTTACATTAAATACGCATTTTATAGCCCGATATCTGATTTCTTGCATTTTGTGTGAATAGAAAGTGGAACGGGCAGTTTTTGGGACCATTTTGGAGCAGAGAGATGGTAGGAATGTCGCGACGTCCCAACGTCGCGACGTGGGGTCAACGAGAAGAGGAAGTCAACAAGTGACCAACGTCGCGACGTCTCAACGTCGTGACATTGCTGTATCAGCGGCCCGTCGGTAGCGTTACGCCTGAAATCATTAAAAGCAAGGCACGAGAAATGGAGAGTCGGAAAGCGTGCGGATGAGAGACGCGGAAAGGGCGCGGCGGCAATCTGGGTCGGTGGAAGCGAGACTTGCTTTGTATTTTTCCTTTTTTGAACAACTGCTGATGGTTTATAGATTGATTACGTGTATAGCCAAGTCGAGTATGTTCTAGATTCACATCTAGGGTTTTGTTGAACCCTGTCATGATTGCATGGATTAAGATTTTGATTTTATATTATTCAGTTATTTGTGACTTGTTAGTATCTGCTCTATATCTGTGATTTATTTACATGTGATGTTTGGCCAACATTGGCATGATTTTGCTGGGTATCCGAGATCAAGAGATGAGGACGCCCAAGGATCTGAATAGAGCGACCCTCGGTCGGTCGGGTAAATAGGATATCAGATTAGAGGGTGGCGATTAAGGTTAGAACATTTAAGCGTTTCGGAGCATTGGGTTGGGGTAGAGATACACTCAACCCTACCAGCGAGATAGGAGAATACACGTTGAGAGAGGGTATCTCGTAGGTACGATCACCCCGCCATCAATAAGTCGCGAATAGACTGACTAGTAATTTCTCTAGGTAGTAATCCATCAAAAAGTGGCGAGAAACCGGGGCCTGATCTCCTGACACGATGATATCTTAAGATAAATTAGTTTAGTTTAATCACACATTAGTTAATTTGTCATTCAAAGCTTCGTCGGATAATATTCAAAAAGACTAATTTGGTAGTCAACGGCTACTCCTGTGGATCGATGTCCGTACTTAGGTACGATATTTTACTTGATACGTAGTGCACTTGCTTTATAGGGGTATATATTTTCGCCTCACGGCTTTTCGACATCAAGTTGTTGGCGCTTAGATTCTTGCAGGGGCGGATTTAGTGTTGATATTGAAAAACCATGATTATATATTGCTCTGGAATTCTTATTATTTTTATATTAGCACTACAGTCTTTGGTAATTTTGGTCTTTGTGTTTCGTATTGTGATTGCGATTAAGGTTCGATTGAGTGCATGCGAAGACGAGTCAGTTAAACTACAACCATTTGATCTGGCTGGAAGAACCTTACATAGCTTAAGTAGGGAACTAAGAACAACCACCGAGTATAGAAATCTAGCAATCATGCGCGGAATAATGAAGGCACGATCATGGCCATGAACAAAGCGGTAGTGAGGGCGCGATGGGAATAATGGTAGGAATCATGCCAGGCGTTTATGCAGCGGATAGTCCATTCATGTTCCAGAAGAGTTTGCCTACCACCTACGATTGTTTGAGGCGACTATTAGAAGACCACCTGTCGGGAAAACAACCGAGTTTAAGTGGGTGACCTTGCAGTCTTGAGTTGAGAATAGAATATGCTTTGACCAACTTCCTCGAAGTGCGCGACACGATCGAGTCTGATGGGGTCCATTTGAAAGGCACTTAGAAAGTTGAGATTGGTTTCCCTCTCACTAGGTGATGGAGCGAACATTGGTTAACAAGTCGGTAGCCAGTTCATTACTTCGTAGACGACTTTAGTGAAGGGGTTCCTAACCAGAAGTTCTTCCCACACCGCAAAAAAATTACTGCATTGGTGTAAGAGATCAATACATTGAGACAATTTGGGGAGAGAGACACAGCGAGAGGCATGGGATAGGTTTCATGAGCCCCAGTGAGAAGTGCCCATCATAGGCCGACCGGATGGATCTGAGTCCACACTTTCTATAATGGTCTTAGGGATGCATTAAATTTGTGATTGATGCTTGGCGGGAGGGCTAATGAAAGGTATAGACCGAGCATATGAAATCTGGAGGATCTTCTTCACTAATACCAATCGGTAATGGCCTAGAGATAGGATTACACCGGTGAAGAGAATTTGTAAGCTGACACGGATATGAGGTTCTTAACGTCTGGTTACTCATGTCATTTGTTTGTCTGCTACATATAGAATAAAACCCCCTCAATTCACATAGTTGTAAAGGCCTTACATTTCTCTTGCATATGTCACTTTGGATAAGTTTGTTTTTTATAAAATATTTCTTTCGGAGAAGGTTCATGATTCCCAAAATAAGGGCTTAGTCTATGACTACTTGCAAGTGCACGGTCATATAAGTAGTAAAATCTGAATGTAAATCCGGTATCATTCCCGCAGAATTTATGCGAATTAAAGATCCAACTACGACTACTAAACTTCCATGCTATTTGGACTAAAGACTCGAAATAGAAGTTGTATCTAGAAAAATAAAGTTCTGAACTATTAACTCTTGTTTAACTAGCTAAAACAAATTAAATGAATAAAAACAAATCGTAACTAAAATACTGAACAGAATCAGTTTCCTGTGAGAAACGAAAACTATCAGTGAATTACAGTAAACAAATCAATTCCTACCTAAAATACATTGCTCACATTTTTGTATATGGATGCGGATTTGTCGAATTTCTAAATTTTGGAATTGGATTTCTCCATATGTTGGTTGGATACATAGCCTCTCGAAGGACAGATCAAACAAACTACTTGTATTCCCCGATCATGGCGAGAGATCACGGGTATTTTCTTTCTCGATACTTCACACCGTTTCTTGTTGGCAATGGACCTTTGCATTTCCTTCTCGGGATTTTTCTGAAGTTTCTACCACTTAAAGGTGGCTCAACCTCGGATCTAATGGGCCGTTCTTTTCCCTTGATTGAATCTCGGCTAACGGGTTAAGAACTTTCCCTTGGATTTAGGTGAACTCTCGAATCATTTATATTGTTAAATACTCCCTCCAGGCTTCAATTATGAAGCGAATGGGTTTATCAAATAGGCAGCTCAAAGCTCGGCGGTTCGTCGATGATAGTCTAGCATACCCTGAAAGTACTCTAGGCTCTTAGGAATATCCCAGTCTACGTGTCACGCAAGGGCATCCACGGATATCGGAAGCGGGTCATTCCCTCGGTGGTATTCGATGCTACTGTGAGACTTATCAATTCAAAAACGACACCAAATAAGTAATTACGAACCTAAATAAGTTTTCTAAATTTATGTAGGAAAGACTGTAACTAAATGTAAGTCAAATCCAACAGAGCTGCGTTCCGATTACTGCATTGTGAATTAAGAAATGGAGTACTAATCATATCTGACCACGCCAAATGCAATAAAGCGAGAAGAAATGAATTCCGAATTGTCTAGATTTCATAAATTTTGATGATAATTTAAGAAGAAAATAAGATAATTAAAACTACAGCTCCACTCGTTTCTGCACAGTTCGCAGATTAAATCCAGAAAAGAAATTAACTAAAATAAAAATAAAAAAAAAAAAAAAATCTACTCTAAGCTATACAGCCCATGTTCCTCTCCTTTCCTTTTACGGGTAGTGAAGACGGAAGATTACTTTACTATTCTAAAGCTGTCTATTTATCGCATCCGAGAAATTACATGTTTGAATCCCAAAGCTCAGTGGAATCCTAAGCGAGCCCGGCTCAACACATCCACATATCGTGACCTCAAGTTGATATCGCGACATGAATTTCCCTTGATTACTCCAGTTCAGTCGCGACCTTGTTGCTTCTGTTGCGACCAGTTTTCTTGCAACTGCGTGGATCAATAGTCGCGACATCGTTTGTAGTCGTGACCTTGTTTACTTCGATGTTTCTCGAGTTGATGCGACCACGGTTTCTGGCGTTTGCCGTTTATCTTCTCTTCTTACGGCCGGAGTTGCGACAAGCGGTTTAGGTTATGACCATCTTCTGTTTATAGGATGACTTCGTATGTTGTGACTTTGATTTCTTGGTGGCGATTGTGTTGGTGGTCTTGCCTTCACAAGTTTCAATTTGATGTCGTGATGACCCTCGAGGTGATATTGGAGCCTCTTTACTTTGCCCATTTCTTTTATTTTGGTCTGACCTCGGTTCTTTATTTGCAACTAATTTTCTCCTTCCACCTTTATTTAGGTGCGACCTCAAGGTGATGTCGTGACCTCCTTTTCTTCTGCTCAGCTCTTCTTCCGGTCGCGACCTTAGTGAGTGGTCGCGACAGTATTTGTGGTCCTCGATTAATAAATGGTTGCAACTTCAGTCTTCCTGTGGGGACTTGATTTGTGCCACAGTATGGTGATCCGGAATCAACAATATTTGTATCCTAAATTTCCTCCCTCTTCTTATTGTCAATCTCACTATGATATAGGATTCTGGATTCGAACTCGGGGATGGCTTTTCATCTTACAAATATTTCGTATCATGATTGAAATGGTAGAGGCTTTCATTTTGGATTTTCGGATTTGCATTAAAAAGTGTGATTGGTGGTGTCACTAAACCAAGTGAAGCAGTTTAAAATGAGATGTAAGAAAAGAAACACCTTGAAGTTTTGGGTCACTAGTTTGATATGATGGGGTTGTAGAGGTGTCCTCGGGTTATTTCGCATTAGAACCGATAATATATAGTCATTTCCAAGCCGGATCTTTGTTTAGCACAAAAACCAACCCTCGATAACCTTCTATTTGAACCAAAGCATTCTTGAGCATTTTAATGTTCGGTTAAGTAACATTTAACCTACTTTCGGTGGCTTATAAATGACATCTAATGAATATCAGTGTATCTATGCATTAAAGAATACATTGAACCCTCAGCGTACCCAGTATTGACCCGAAGAAAATACATTAAATAACATTTAAACCTAGTTTGGAAAGTTTGAAACACAAAAATGCGTGCACAACTTCATGAAAACAGAGAACGCACGCAAACCAACATCAACCAGCCAGCAACCCTCCTCTTCAAGGTTTTGAAACAGCGAACATCCTTTGAGTTGTGTCCTCAAAGGGGTATGTTTCAGCATCTAGAAAATGAGAGAAGAGGAGAGAAGAGAAAATGGGAGCAACGGGGTGGCAAAGGCTGCGTGAAATGAAAAGTGAGTTACAAATGTTCATAACGCCCAGCTTATATAGCCTCCCGAACATGTGAAAATACCAAACTAACCTAATGTGTAATTACGTTGAAACGAAGAAGATTAAACTAAAGCGGAATCGATTTGGTCTGCAAAAAGCGAGGGCCAATTTTTTATTTATGATAGCGAATTTTAGCTATCGTGAAAATTTACCATAAGCAATTTTGCTATGATTTCGCAATCATTGCAAAAATTTTGCTATCATTGCGAAAATTTCCCTATCATTGCGAAAATTTCGCTATGCCATATGAGTACCCGACCGTCCACATCTTCGGCCCTACTTTGGCTTCTCCTCTTCGACAGTATATCTTCATCCGGGCTTGATGAAATCCGCCGAGAATTCATCTGAACTCGGCATAAATAAGCATAATTGCGATATCAAGCTTGAAATGATGGAGGAAGTTTCACAAATCTGCAAAACTACCAAGAAACAACCTTGAAACCAAATCGAGTAATACTAATGGACTGCGCATGTCAATCGGCAATTAATATGATTGAATGCGCAAAAAAGCCTCAAAACCTATCTTAAATAGGACTCGAAATAGCACTTTTTGGGTACTAATCGGAGGACCGATTCCAGTTTTATGTCGCGACCTCGATTGTATGACACGAAATGAGTGCCTTTCATTTAAAAACTAGTTGCAACTTCGTTCTCTTGCAAAGACCTCTTTTGTGGCTTCATTGACGGATCCACGTGACATCGAGGAGTGGCGTCGCGATGCGCATAGTTATATTAAATTGTGTCGCGACTTCGGTGTGATGTCGCGAGCATAATTCTTCTTTTGAATAATTCCTTTGAGTCTCGACCACATTTCCTTTATACGTAACCTCTTTCTTAGTCACGACTTCACTTGTTAGGGTGGCACCTATTTCTTCCTCAAAGTTGATTTTGGTGATGTCATGACTTGGCAATGACTGACAACTAAGCTTCCTGTCGCGACTCCGATGTTTAATTGCGACTTCAGATTCGACTGTGGTACGGTCTCTTACGGTTTCTGGCGAGATTTTATCACATTTGTATTTTCTGCAAAATTAAATTTGATAAAATATCCACATTTTGCATACAAATCAACATTTATCTTGTAATATGCTCGGAAAAATGAATTAAAATCAAATGAGTTTTGGACTCATCAAATTCCCCGAACTTAAATTTTGCTTATCACAGCATCCCGAGCAAGAAAAGAAAGAATTGTTTGTCCTCAAACAAATAAGCTTAAAAAATTTTAAGGACATTTTTTTGATTCATACCACAGTCTTTCTTATTCCACCTTATGACTGGAAATAAGAATCTGACATCATTTTAAATTTAGGTTCGATTCAGAATAAGAATTGGTACACTTATCCACAAATTTCTTGATGAACTATTATTTAAATGATTTATTGACAAGTCTTGTTACGTGTGTGTGTGCGGGTCTTGTCCTTTTCATCTTCATGTTGAATTTAGTTAATCTTAAGGAGTTTTCTTGGTGTTGTCAAAGTCCATAGGCTTGTTTTTCATATTGATTTCCAGCAATGTAGATATTCAACCTTGAGATCAATGAGGTCTTTCAGGCTTGTAATGTTGGGCTTAGGTAATTGGGTAGATAATGGGAAAATTTAAGTTTCAAATCACCTAGTTTCCACCTTTTCACTTTGCTTGTTGCCTTCAGCTTTCACCATTTTTCTTCTTTGTACTTGTTGATTCTCCTGATCTTAACCTGATTCATCTTTTTGAATTCTTTTTATGGAATTTTAATTTCCATATACACTTTGTTCAGGCCATTTCCTTTGTTCTTGAACTCTTTTATACATTTTTCTAAGGTTGGGAATAGTGCAATGTTTGTCTTCTTAGGCTTTCTATTGCTCTTGGAACTTTGGGTTCTTAACTCCCATACCGAGTTAATTATTAAGTCTTTAGGTGTTAAAACACCCCTCTGACTTAATTGTTCGAAATAGGCCGCGAAATGAAACTTATTCCCTTTTTTGTAATTTACAACCTTTCTTTGTACCATAAATGCACTTCGTAACATTTGGAAATATTTTTCGCAAACTTGTTTATTAAACATAGTGGACTTTTTCAGGAAGCTGATTTGGATAATTTGGGTTCTTCTTTGCCAAGTTCATTGCAGGAATGTAATTTAGGTTTTCGATTCTTTGTTGTAGAGAAATAAGGCTTATTTGGCTCAAATCAAGGAGCTAGAGGATATGCTTTAGCATATATTGAGGGTGAGCTTAGAAAAGCTCAAGCTTGCCAAGGATGGCCTACATCCGTTCTTGTTGGCGAAAGACACAGATTTTGCCTCGTCGATAATCTAACAAGTTACAGGACTATGGACTCGATCACAGATTTCCCCGGAAAGATGTTCCTAATTCCTCTCAAAGTTTCATGAGTTTTGTTGACCCAAGTGTATTATTTCTTCAAGACTTGTACTTATTCACTGTCTACTTATATTGGCATTTCAGCAGTATTTTGTTCCGTCAGCAATAACCATTTCCAATTTTGCAATCTAAAGTGAATTTAAACAATGCATTGCAACTCCTAATTTCAGTTTACTAATCCTAAACCCTTCTTTTTCTGCAATTGTTCTTGAGGAAGAACAAAATTGTTTATTTGATCATACAGACCAGGCACTTATTCTTTTCATGCTAAAGCGAAAATGACACAAACACAAAATTTCTGAGTCATATTTCAACCATCAATAAACATACAATTATTCACAATCAACTTTTTCATTCCTTGATGGAAAAACCCCAGTGTAGCGAGTAATTATAAAATGAAAATTCAATAAAACACAGAACAATTTGGATGAGCAAAATGGACTTTTATTAAAATTTTTAGGAATATGGGAATTGATAACATGCTAAGAAAAACTTTTAGTTTCCCTTTCTTCTTTTGTAGGCCTTTTTAGGTATAATGTTGGGAGGTTCTACATCCTTTTGTAGGCCTTTTTAGGTATAATGTTGGGAGGTTCTACATCAAAACTGGCCATGCTAGGCTCAAACTTAGGAAATCTCATTTCAGATGATTGTCTACCATTTGCGGGGAGAATTTCTTTGCCTTTGCGAAGGAATATTTCATTGTTAAGCTTTACTGCATGAATAAGCGTGTCTTGCCTCTTTCCCACCTGATTAACTGTTCCTTCCACCTCAGAGATACATTCTAGCAGCTTGGACAAGTTCTGATTGATCAAGTCCATACTTTCCAACAAGATTTTTCTTCTTTACTCATCATTGTCTTCCAATTGTTGATCTCTTTCTTTCATTAATCTCTCGAACTCCTTGAACAGTTCCCTGTATAAATGCTTGAACCCATCAATCTTCCTTAGCATGTTATTCTCCATTTGTCTCTTTCTGCTTTAGTATGTTCAGCAAATCAGCATCCTTTTGAATTAGTTATTATAAAAGCTTGCATGCTTGTCTTCATTTTTTCCATCATCTTCTCTTCTTGTTTCTTTAGTTCCTCCTTGTGTTCTTCTTCTCTGATCCTCCAGTTTTCTTCCCATATTTGCTTCTTTCTTCTGGCTGCAGCTTCCATAAATTCTTCTTTGATATGTTGCTGCCTTTCCCATTTCAGTTCTCTCTCCTCCATCTCTCTTTTCATTTCCCTGAGCATTTCCATGATTTCCGTATTTCCTTCTCTACTCTGATCCTTACCTTGAAGCGAGGCACTTGTTCCTGTACTTTTGGAAATGAAGGATAGGTTGGGCTTACCCTGAGAGGTTCTTCTTCTCCTGCTTCCGGAAAGATGTTGTCTGGCACTTCCTCTATTTCTCTTCTATCATTTTCTGCATTTTTCTCCTGCTCTGTTTACGCATCCTACCATCACCTCATACGCCTCTTTCCTTTGGTCCCTTTGTCCTCCTGCTCAAGGTTAGGGAGCCAGAGGGCGTTCTCTTCTTCTCCTAATTTCCCTTCCACTTTGCCCGAGACAAAGTCTGGTAATACAGGAGTAGGAGTGAGGATCGATCCTCTTTTATTACTATGGTGGTATCCTCTGATGGATTCTTCAATCAGAATGCCTATATTCATTTTGTATCCTTTCAAAAAGGCATACAAAAGGATGGCTTCCTGCTCTTTGATTGAGCAAAGGTGTTTAGTAGGCACTATTACAAAACATATGAAGTAAAACCATACCTTTGCTTCTTCAGTTAGAGCTCCTCTTTTGATGGCATGGTGGGGATATTTACCGTCACCTCCATTTCCCTTTTCCTCCAGTCCAGCGGAATTCACTATCTTTTCATAATTTGGGTTTCCAACAACTTCTTATACTTTGATCATGTAAAATCTCTCAATTTAAATATTTCATTTATTCTTCCCTATCCTTGAAGAACACCCGAACACCTCTCACATAAATAGAATCATCCTTCGACCCACCATATTTACATAGAATTCCACGCGAGAAGCGAGAATCCTGGCGCTTTGTGCTCGTAAAAGAATCCCCAACCTCTTTTCTCTATCACTTCCAAAAATGGGGAAATTAGTTTACTAAATCCTCTTTCGCACACAAATTCCTTATCAAACATCACCTTGTTCCACAATTCTTGAGCTTCTTTTGAAATGATCTTTTCTTCTTGTTGCTTCTAACTGTCGGGTTGCTCATCCTCCTCCTGTCTTGGTTTCCTTTTCCAACATTTTATCTCTTCCCTCGGGTTGAGTTTGTTGAACTTCTTCCGCTTTCACCGACATTTTCCGCATGGCAGATTTGTCGATCAGTTTATTTAAAAGATTGGCAACTTCATCTTCGATTTGTTGCCATGATTGAAGCTGCGAAAATCACATTTGCTCTGGTTTTAAGGGTTTCAGAGATTCCCAAAAAGATGGATGCCTTAGAAGTGGAAAGGTTGGGATGAATTGCGGTTTAATGGAATTTGAAGTGGAAAAAGGCGTTAGGTTCAATGTCATGATTGCAATGTAAAATTGTGACATTAAATGTTGAGCCTCTTAATTAATGATTTTCAATGAATCCTATTTTTAATGCTAGAATACCCAAAATGAAAGGTTTAAAAGCTTTTTTTTTTTAGTTTTGGACTTTTAAGTTGCGACATAAGAATTTTTATTTGCGACCTTAATTATCAGTCCACGACAAGAATTTTGATGTCACAACTTTCTCTTTTCTTTCCTTGATTTATATTTGAAATTCGTGACCTCGGTTTCGCTGACTTTCAACTTTCTTCTCTGTTTTATTGTTTCACATCCAGCATTCATGGTTGCAACTTTTGGATTAGTGTTGCGACCAAAACAATCAAATCCAATCAAGACAACTACAACTCAATTCATCTTCATAATGAAAATATTCAATAAAATCATCCACTATGCATCATATTCAAAAATTTAAGCGCCAGAATAAAGTAAAATTCCCCCAAACTCTCAATCATGCCATATCAGAAACAAAATTTAAATAAAATCAAGAAGATTATCGCCACTTTTACATCTCGTGCGATTTGAAGCTTGATTATGGTCTCCCCCCTTTTGCATAATTTTCATTGTCCTGCAAAACTAAAAAATATATATATATTTACCTACTCTTCAATCAACAATGAATCAAATTACACAAAGCTATTAGAAATTTAAACATAAAAATTATAACCCAAAATCTTAAAAATAGTAAGTGTGGATTGCATCCTAAATTTTGCTCAATTTTTAGTCTTTGGAAATTTGGACTTCTATTCTTTGTAGTAGTTCTGTTTCTTCAAATTCTCTCATTCGAACCAGGAGTCATTCTTCCGATTGCTTTACTCTGGTGGTGCTTTAATCTCGACCATTAACTTTAGGAATTCTCATGATTGCGGCTCTAAGTGTCAACGCCCCAGAATTGTGTGCTTGATACTCTTTGTATATGGTCCAGCTCCATTTGGATTTAAGCTTTCTGGAAAGAGTCTTAGTGCGGAGTTGAATAACGGGACCTGATCTCTGCCTTGAATTCCCTCCTCGAGGTCGTTGATCATGCCATTTTTTGTTTTTTATCTTTGTAGATTACGGCACTATCATAGGCTTCATTCTTAACTCTTCAATTCATTTAGTGAGTAGCCTCTCTTCTTTGCTGACCTTTAAATCAAATTTAGCTTCTTGATGCCCCTGCCTTTATATTCTAGCTCGAGAGGTAGGTGACAAGGTTTTCCAAAGACAACTGTATGGTGACATTCGATGGGAGTTTTAAGCGATTCGCATGCGAGTGCATCATCTAGCTAAGACCAATCTTTTTCTTTGGAACTTACAGTCTTTTGAAATTTTCTTTATCTCTGTTGGAAATTTCGACTTTCCCATTTATACGAGGGTGATAAGCGAGCTCATAATGTGTTTGATACCATATCTTTGCCCATGAGTTTGTCAAACACCTTATTAACAAAATAGCTCCCTCATCACTGATTATAGTTTTGGGTGTCTAATCTGCGAGAAATATATTTCTTTGTAAAACCTGTTGTATGTGCATCATTCTTAGGACAATTCTTTGCCTCTACCCGTTTGATACATAATCCACATCTATGAGTATGTATATATTTCCAAATGAAGCTGGAAAAGGCCCCATAAAATCCATTACTCATACATCATACAATTGCACCACCAGGATACCTTGCAGGGGTATTTCATGTCTTTTGCTGATATTTCCCATTCTTTGGCATTGATTACATAACTTCCTGCATTCAGCAGTCCTTAAAAAATAGTAGGCGATAAAATCTGGCCGAAGAATTTTGTGGGCTGTTTGCCTCTGCAAAATGTCACTCCATATGGTGATGCATGATATTCTTGTAAATCTTTCTTTGCTCACCTTCTGATACACATCTCCTTATAATCGAGATCAACTCTTCTTTTAAGCGATGTGGGTCATCCCGGATCTTAGTATACCATCGATCCTTAGCTTTTTCTCTGTGTGTTGCCAGATGCAGTGGCATAATTCCACAAGCTAAGAAGTTCACAATATCTGACATAAGGTGTTTGGGTAATATTTGGAATAACGACTCATCACGGAAAATTTTACTATTTCTTTCCTCTTCTTGTTTGACGAGTTTCTCGGCTCTTGACAAGTGATCGGCTATCACATTGTCCACAACCTTTCTTGTCTTTTATTTCTAAATCAAATTCACGTAATAACAATACCCACGTCGATCTTGGCTTTGCTTCTTTCTTTTCCATTAGATACTTAATTCTTCCATGATCGGTGTGTATAATAACATGGGACCCCAAATGTATGGCTAAATTTTCACATGAAAATACTATCCTTGACATCTCCTTTGATGGTAAGTAATTTTCCCCGGGAGCTTCATCAAGGCTTTGCCTTTCGCATAATGATATGGCCTCAACACTTTTTCACTGCCTCAATACAGCCTCCTATTGCAAAATCACTAGCATCACACATAATTTCAAATTCTCTGTTCCAATCTGGTTTTGCCATGATGGGAGCTTCAACTAGTCTGGATTTGATTTCTTCAAAAGAATTCTAGCAGGATTCATCAAAATAGAACTTAGTATCCTTTTCTAGCAATCTGCATAGTGGTCTAGCAATTTTTGAGAAATCTCTGATAAATCTTAAAATCCAAAGATGTCCAAGAAACTTCTAATTCCTGACTCCGTAGCTGGTGGCATTAAATTTCATAATTCGAAACTTTTGCTTGGTCTACCTTCTAGCCTTGCTACGTAAAATCATGTGCCCCAAGACAATCCCTTCAGAATCATAAAAATGACATTTTTCCCAATTCGTAGCTAGATTCTTGTCTCGCACCTTGAAGTAATTCTCCCTGCCATGTGCAGCACTGCTCAAAATCGTGATCCATACACTCAGAAAATCATCCATGAAGATCTCCATAACTTCTTCGCTAAATCGAAAATATAGACATCATGCATCTTTGGAAGGTACCAGAGCATTACACAAACTAAATGACATTCTCCTAAAAGAAAAGTACCAAATGGACAAGTAAAGTGGTTTTCTCCCGATCCTCAAAGTAATGGCAATTTGGTTATATCCGTGAGTATCCATCAAGAAAACAAAAGTAAGGGTGTCCCAATCTATCCAAAGATCCGATCGATGAAAGCGCGTGGGAAAATGATCCTTTCTTGTTGCGTATTCAGTTTCCCCCTCGTAGTTAGTACACACCTCCATCCCGTCACGCTCGTAGGAATAAGTTCATTCTTTCTACTGATCACGTTGAATCCACCTTTCTTTGGGAACCACATGTACCGGCTTACCCAAGAACTATTTGATATATCATATATAAACCCGCATTTAACCATTTCGTAACTTTTTCAACAACTTTTCATCACCGGGTTCAAATTTCCTTGATGCTCAATAGAAGCTTTGCATTATCATTCAAGAATATTTTCAGGCATGCAAATGGAGGGACTGGACACCTTCGATCCTCAATTGACCAAGCAATGGCTTCCTTGTATTTTCTCAGAATTTCCAGCAACTGCTCACCTAATGCAAATTATGATGACTGGTTTTCTCTTTTCTGGTTCTAAGAAATCATATTTCAAATGACTAGGCAATTCTTTCAATGTTAACCCTTCTGCACTAGTTTCATGCTCATGATTTTTCTGTTTTTGGCTGCATACTTCATCTTGACTGTTTCATTTATGGTCGAGATTGTTTCTCTGTTAAACAAATTTGAAGGCAGTATTTCACTATCAAGACTCTCAAGATAACAAAATTCATCTCACTTCAATCGATAGAATGTCAAGAATACGCCATAACCAATTCAACATTGAGAAGACTATTGTTTCACAGCCATACAACTTTCTCAGATCTACATCAAAGATGTTCCAAACTCCTATTAAGATTAGTGCACGCTTCATTCCCCACCTCCTTAGTGTTAGTTCTGCTTTCAAGACATCTATCAAGGCAAACCCGCTGTTAAGAAGTGGTCTTCTAGCGCCAGCGAACTTCTGATATCTTCCTCCATCTTCATGATAACAAATCCACCGAAGATGAATTTCAACCTTGAGAAGTACATCTTCAAGAATACCTCGGTTGTTATTAATCATTACCATTTGCAATGTAATTGTTGGCTGGGGTGTTTCCAAACTAAGTCTTTCACAACCGATACGCATCAAATTTATACTAGGCAATTTAATCACATAAAGCCTTCTTGAATTCATATTTCCTGCGGAGCAGTGGAATGGTGAACCGCCAGGTCCTTCATTTTTGCCGATAATTGCAATGCAGGTGTAGCGCCACCACTATCCTCCTCGCCTATCTTCCTTTCAAGCCAAGATTCCTCTTAAATTTTGCATAACTAGTACATTCTGCTGATCACTTCGCAAATGGGATATTGATTTCTATTTTCTGAAAATATCCAAGAATCTAGAAAATCGCTTCTTCCCTTTTTTTTTCTTTTGAAGCCTCCGGGAAATGCGGCACCGGCGGGTGTATGTCGGTACTCCTTCCTTCAAGCCGCTCATTACTTCCTTCAGCCGTCACCGTAGCTCTTCTCCTTCCTTTCCGCTTGTTTTGCCTCGCCCCTTCTTTCCTTTCTTCCTTATGTTGTTGCTCACTTTTCCCACTTCTTAACCGAATTGCCATACGCCTTCCTTTTGATTATTTTGAGTGTCACTAGGGAATGTACCCTTGCTCTGATTTGGCATATTCAGGGCCAACTACCCTACTTGTGTCTCCAAGTTTTTCAATGAGGCACTTGTATTCTTCTGAAACACTTGAGTGTCAGACTTTAAAGCTTCCAAGTAAGACAGTTTATGTTCATGGAAGTGTATAAGTCTCTTATTGTCCCCCATGAACTGCAGCATTTGTTCTTCAAATGGTTGAGTCCTCCTTTGACCCTTATATTCATTTCTGCCTTCACCCCCTTTGATGTCGGGCCAGCTGAACCTTGGTGGCCGCGATATCCTTGCTGAGGATTTTGTCCATGCCTTGGGCCTTGTAATGCTCCCTCCACCATATGATAAATTTCATGGTTCCTTAGTGCCGGACTGTAATGTGGGCAAATAGATTTTGGCTTGAAATGGTACTCGTTCATTCACGTACTTAACCTCCTCATCACCATAAGAATCTTCTTTTTGTTGGGGTAAATTTCAGCCACTTCTTCCTCATCTGTTTCTTCCACGGCTCCTATTTCATGAGCAAAGGTGCATTTTCTTCTGCTTGTCCATCCCATGCATTATGGCATCCAATCCGCTTCCACGGCCGCCATTTTCGCTTAGCCCATGACCCCTTTTCCTCTCGCTTATTACCCCTGAAAACTCAGATGGAGCTTTCATATTGCATTTGGTCAAGTCTTCTATCAGATCTCTAGCCTTCTTTCTCAAAGACTTTTCTTTGAATGCTCCACAAAGATGAAGCATCGATAATGCCTTTAGATGCATCATTTAAGGCATGACACACTATATCCATCCGGCTTTAAATCAATTCCATGCATAGCACCTCTTCACAACCTCTCGAGCCCTCCCAAAGCATATGTAGCCTCATCTTCCTGTTGAACATTATTATCTCTTCTTCTTTTCTCGAGGTGAGATGGGGAAAGAATCTGCCCAAGTATGCTTCTACCAACTCTTCCCAAGTATCAACTGAACCATATGGTAATGATTCATACCAAGTGGCTGCTATATCTCTTAAAGAGAATGGGAAGAGATGCAGCTTTATAACCTCTAGCCTCACACCATTAAGCTTCATTGTATTTGCCATCCTGAGAAATCTACCCAGGTGTTCGTTTGGGTCTTCCGTGGGTGACCAAAGGAACCGATGTCGCTGCAACTATCATATCAAGGGTCGGCTTAGCTCAAGCATTTGCAAATCACAGCAGTCGTCTGATTGCAGAATATTCTGAATAATAGGGCCTCCGTAATCCATTGTACGCATTAAGAGGCCTTCCTCGCTGTTGTCCTCTGCTCTCCGCCCTGTCATGTTCCCTCATCCGTCATAGCTGCAGCCGCTATTTTTGTCTTTCTTAAACTCGGCGTTCTTTCCACTAGCATATCCGCCGGAAATACAGTCAACTCGTTTCCTATGCATTAAAGCGCGATTTCTTTGAAATCAAACTCACTCGATTAATAGGATTAGTCAAACTAAAAATATATTTTCAACATGGCTTGTTAAAGATCTAAGTTGCGAAGCCAATTGAAAAGCTATTTTTGTTCTTTTTCTATATCAAATGTCCAAATTAGCATTTCCATCTTTTGTCAGAATATTGATCTATTTAATTCTTTCAATCCCCGGCAACGGCGCCATAAAGCTTGTTTGTCCCTTTTTATATAGACTAAAAAACCACTTCCAAATTCACACATAACTTGTAAGAGCCTTTACATTTCTCTTGCATCTATGTCACTGATAAATTTTCTTTATAAAATATTTCTTCGTATGTTCATGATTTAAAAATATGGTTTAGTCTATGACATTGCAAGTGCACAGTCATACAAGTAGTAAAATCAATGTAAGTCCGTATCATTCCCACGTAGATTGCACACGAATTAAAAGATCAACTACTCCTCGAACTACTAAACTTCCATGCTATTTGGACTAAAGACTCAAAATGGAAGTTGTATCTAGAAAATGAAGGTTCTGCACTATTAACTACTGCTTAACTAAGCTAAAACAAATTAAACGACTAAAAATAAATCGTAATTCAAAATATTGGACCCAATCAGCTTCCTCAGAGAAACGAAACTATCGCTGAATTACAATGAAACAAATAATTCCTACACTAAAATACATTGTTCGTTTTGTAGATGGATTCGATTTGTCCAAGATTTCCTAAATTTTGAATTGGATTTTCCATATTCGCTGGTTTGATACCCTTGCTTATCTCAAGACAAGATCAAACCAACTACTTCAGATTCCCAATCCTTGCAAGATCTGGGCATATTTTTCTTCTCAATACTTCACACCCATTTCAAGGGATGCATGATCTTTTGCATTTCTTCTCAGATTTTCGCAAAGTTTCTACCACTTAAAAGGTGGCTCAACTCTCCGTGACGGTTACCTCGTTTCTTTTCCCTTGATTAGATCTCAACTAACACGGGGTTAAGAACTTTCCCTTAGATTTAGGTGAACTCTCTAATCATTTATATTGTTAAATACTCCCCTCAAACTTCAATTATGAGCTTAATGATTTATCAAATGAACGCCAAAGCTCGCCAGTCACACAATGGTAGTCTAAGATACCCAAAAGAATGCTCTCGTACTC
Source organism: Tetrastigma voinierianum (assembly GCA_016808115.1). NCBI lineage: Eukaryota > Viridiplantae > Streptophyta > Magnoliopsida > Vitales > Vitaceae > Tetrastigma > Tetrastigma voinierianum. The sequence goes on along the minus strand of JAEQBH010001040.1, from coordinate 875,410 downwards.
GAATCTCCGTCTCTGTGTCACGCAGAGGGCATCCTGGATATCAAAGCAAGATACATTCCCTCAACTGGTATTCGGTGCTACTATTGAGAACTTATCAATTCAAAAACGACACCAAATAAGTAATTCCGAACCCAAATAAGTTTTCCAAATTTATGCAGAAAGATCAGAACTAAATAAGTCAAATCCAACAGAAGCCGCTGCTCGACACGCATTATAATTAAGAAATGGAGTAACGATCATATACAACCACCTGTAATAAAACGAGAAGACCTGGTACTTCTAAAGCGCCCAAATATCAGCCCCAGTCGCGATCTCGTTGATGTCGCTACATGAATTTCCTGATTACCCGCTCGGGCCGCACCTCGTTGCTTCAAGGCGGTCAGCTTTTTCAGAACTCGCTTGGATCAATAGTCGCGACATCGTTTGTAGTCGTGACCTTGTTTGCTCAGTGTTTCTCCAGAGTTGATGTCGCGACATCGTTGTCTTTCTCTTCTTCTAGCTTCCGAATGTACTTTGAAGTTGCGAATTACTCTCCGCGATATAGATGACTTCATGTTGTGACTTTGATTTCTGGTCGCACGGTGCTTTCTCTGGTGGTCTTCGCCTCATGGCAGCCTTCAACGCCTGATGTTGCGAATTTCAAGGTGATGCTGCAACCTCTTTGCTGCCCATTTCTTTTCTTCCTCAGTCGCAACCTCGCTTCTTTGCTGCAACTAATTTTTCTTCCCACCTCGCCTCCGTGTCGCGACCTCAAGGCGATGTCGAACCTCCTTTCTCTCCGCTCAGCTCTTTCTCCTACGCGACCTTAGTATGAGTGGTCATACATTGTCAGGTCCTTGATTAATAAATGGTTGCAACTTCAGTCTTCTTGTGGGGACTTCAGTTCCCGTTTTTATGTCACGACCTCAACTGTATGTCGCGACCTCAAATGGTGCCTTTCATTTAAAAACTAGTTGCAACTTCATTCTCTCTTGCAAAGACCTCTTTCAGGCTTCATTGACTGATCCACGCCGCAACATCGTATGACGCTCGCACCTCTCGCTATATTAATTGACGTCGTGACATCGCGTGATGTCACGCATACGAAGATTCTTCTCAATAATTCCTTTAGTCTCGAACTACATTTCCTTTGTCGCAACTCTTTCTTTAAGTCACGACTTGTTACGTCTTCTATTTCTTCTCAAAGTTGATTTTGGTAATGTCGATTCTGGAAATGACCCATTACTGCTTCCCGTCGCGACCCACCCTTAGTTGCGACTAATTTCAAGAATGGTCTCTTCTCGGTTTATGTCGATTCCAAGATTTACTGTATTTCCTCGCAAAATTAAATTTGAGTAAAATATCCACATTTCTCGTACAAATCAACATTTATCTTGTAATATGCTCGTAAAATGGATTAAAAATCAAATGAGTTTGACTCATCACTGCAATTACTAAACAACTGACCAGATGCCAGCATCGCGAATGCCATGCCGCACCAGCCCATGGAGGTTGTGCACTCAGGGAGGACAAAGATACAAAGACGCACGTCGGGCCGATAAAGAAATGTGAGAGCACGCCTGCATGTGTCGAGGTTTAATCACCATAACAAATGCGGTCGCAGATGGGAGAAACAACTATTAGAACCAATCAAGGCTATAGTGTTAATAATCAAAATAATCGTATAGTCGTGGTTGCATTTGGAGGAACAACGCATTGCATGCAACCACCCCGAGTGAGCGAACCACCTCCCGAGAAAAAGGTGGACTTGGAACAAGCCCTTGCATAAATGCTCACCTCGCATATCTCCTTTATGAATGAGACAAAGGCGAATATGAAACACCAGGCCACCCAATTGAACAATCAAGGCAGTTGAGAAATTTGAAGGTGCAACTAGGCCAAATGGCCAATTTATTAACTGAAAGGCAGCCGGGTTCCTTACTAAGCAACTCAAAAGTGAACCCGAGACGAGAAGGGAATGAACATGTAAAAGCAGTCACGATGAGAAGTGGTAGAGAATTGGCAATACAGGGGCAACCCCCAGTGATATGGGAGGTAGAAATTGAGAAAATCACCCAGACCAGTCAGAATGATAATACAAAGAGGGAATAGCCCCAAGAGAAAAATTTTGTGGGAGAAGAAACTGAGGTAAAGGATCACCTACCACCCATAGCCCCAATTCCGTATCCCCGGCGCCTAAAGAAGCATAAGCTGGATAACCAGTTCACCAAGTTTATGGAAGTGTTCAAGAAAATGCACATCAACATTCCGTTTGCTGATGCTCTGGAACAAATGCTAAGTTATGTCAAATTTATGAAGGACATCTTGTCACGTACAGAAGATCAAGCATTTTTTGAAACAAATTTAACCTAATCGAGGAACGAGTGCCATCTCAGAGGAAGTCACAAGAAAGCTTAGTGCACTCCGACATCCATTTGATTTCAGGCTACGTAGGGTCTGAATCCAACAATATTTATATCCTAGCTCTCTTTCATCGTAGCAAACTATCATGATAGCTGTTTCAGGGTCTAACTGTGATGTTTCTTTTGTACAAATGATTGCAAGGGAGTTCAAAATGGTAATTAATTTGATTTTTAATGTTTGCTAAAAAAATGGGGTGTTGATTGTTTATATTTAAACTAAAATAAGAAAAATGTAAAGGAACCCCTTGAAGTGAAAGAATAATCAAGTTGGATTTCTAGGGCAACCGAGGGTTCCTGTGGTCCTTCTCAAGGCTGGGAGGATGACGATAGTCATTTCCCTCGAACTGCATCTTCATTTAGCTTAAAACCTAACCCTTAATAATTATCCTTTGAAAAAACGGCATCCACTGGCCATCAGTGCTCTCGGTCATTAAAACGCAAATCACCTTTACTCACCTCCCAATGGATCATAAATGATAACTAACAAACATCAATGGATCTAACATTAAGCATCCAATGAGCCCAAAATATTACCAAGTAATAACCATTCAAGGAGACTATGCGGAGGAAACCTAATGTTAAAAGGAGAACACTGACGACGCGGGATCACCGCGTGAAGAATCGTGACCTCCCAAAGAGCCTCGTGATCCCCGCGCACTCTGGCGTACCTTTCCGTCTGTAAGGAGTGAAGGGTTTTAGCCGTCACTCACCATTTTCACCTACCCGATTCTAAGCCTAATCTGTGGTAGGTGTCTCTAATCAACAAAATTTATAACCTAGATTTTACTAACGACGTGAGCAAAGCTATCGGGCAGATAGTGTTCTAGGGCTCCAACACGGATGGGTTTTTCATGAGAGGAGTTACTACAAAGGTATTGAAAATGGTGTTTTCCTTTGAATGAAAGGGTGTGTAGAAAATAAGCAGGTGTGAATGGTTGCAAACTCGAAATAATCAAGTAAAAGTTAAGAGAAATCCTTGAAGTCTCAGGCCACTGGGCTTAGGATTCCAGGTTAATCAACATGTACTCGGGTCTATATCTTCGCATTTGGGAGCATGACATATAGTCATTGATGAGCTTAAAAGTCATCTATTTTCAGTCCATTTTTATGATTGATTTTTATATAAAAAGACTAATTAATATGCAGGAAGATGGAATAACTTCACTCCACCGGGCCAGGCAAATAGAAATTGAAAAGAAAGCGTAAAATGCAGCAATGAGCGTAATGTGGTCAGGCAATACGATATAATGGTCAAGGAAGTTGGCAAGCAAGAGAAGTGCAAAAGGATTAAAGAATTTGATGTCATGAAGCTTTGACAACAATCAAAATGCATCTTCGGGTTACAATTACAAAGGTCCGGGGCCAAGTAATCAAGCATAATTAAAGACAGCTGAAATGGGCGTGAAAGGAGCTCAAGGTCAAAACAAACTGTAAATTGATGAAGAAGAAGAATGATGTCGCGACATCATTCGCAGGTCTAATGCACTTAATCCCGCATAATGGATATGATGTTACGACACCAAAAGAAGTCGCGACAGAGCCAAAAAATCGGATCGAACATTTGTAATGCAACATCGCCTAAAAGTTAGAAGTAGTCGCTGACTCAAGACCGGCAGTAAATACGCGACATCGCTTGGTAAGGAAACTAATGTGGTCGCGAACATCGATGCACTAAAAAGAAGGTCGCGACAAGATCAAGCTGTCGCGGACATCAAAGATCGAATCGTATGTACTAAAGAAGGTCATGACAAGATCAAGCCGCCGCGACATCAACTACACGTATGTGTCGCTGGCACTGGCCCAAGGGTCGCTGGCTAAACATTGTAAGAGAAGGAAGGTCATCAACACCGTTGTTGATTAGTGCCCAAAAAGCTTATTTTGAACCCTATTTGTGGTTTTGAGCGCTTTGTAAAATAATTCATTATAATTAACCCAATTGACATGTTCGGGTTCCTATGGTACTAATGATCGCATTTTCAGGCAACTTTTGTGAAGTTTTTTTGCAGAATTGAAGCCAAATTGTCGTGGTCAATCCAATCATAAATCCAAAGCTCCGTTGATTTCCATCAATTTCATATGGTCTTCCATCAATTTCAAGCTGTGAATGAAGAATGTTCAAGAAATGGAACAAGTGCGCCGACGGTGGAAGCCGAACAAGAGTCGATGATGCGTGAGTGAGTTCGCTATGCACGCTTTTCGCTATCACAGCGAAAGTTACCGGGCATATGAATAAATTCTCGTTATGCAATAAATTTTCGCTTGTTACAATTTCAAGAATAGCGGTACATCGTTTAGCTAAATTTTTGTTTTCGGCTATTTCTCTTTGCATTTTTCAAGAGAGTAGCTTGGGTTCTTTTCGCTATATAGCCAAAATCACTATGCATAGCTGGGCCTCGCCCGTGTTTTGATGTTTTTGATTCAAAACTAATTTCGTTTGATTAATACCATATTGTCCCTAATGTAATCTTATATTTTTGGTATTTTTTGGTATTTCACACAATCGGGGTTGGCTATGTCAACTTATAAATTTTGTAACCCTAACTTTAATCTTTCGCACAGACGCAGCCTTTCATTTTGCTCTCTCTCTCCTCTTCTCTTATTTTTCTTTCTGCCACAAACAATTCCTACGACAACCTCAGAGGATGTTTGGCTAGATCTCTTCCTCCTCGTTATAAGGCCATCGGGTGAATGCTCAAGGTAAAAACACTGTCCTCATGTTTTTCACGCTAACATTTGTTCTCTTATCGCTTCAGATATCACTTTAGGTTTGAATCACTGGGTGATGTACCCCGAGTGGCCGCATTGCAAGCTTCGCTGTTCGCGGATGCTTACTTGTCAGATCCACCGGATTTCATTTAGCTGTTTACTTACGAAGCTCCCGCAGTTAGATCCGATGGTTTTAATCGTTAAACTATTAAGGGTTAACAAAATGCTATATATTAGAAGAAATGATTTTAGGTTTAGGTTTTTAATGTCATATGAAGATCCGGTTCGGGAAATGACTATATGTCATGTTCCCCAATGCGAGGAAAAAGACCCGAGGACATGTTAGTTGCCTTAAAACCCTAAACCAGTGGCCCAAAACTTCAAGGAGTTCTATTTTACATTTTAGTTTATTTCTTTTCAGTTTGCAAACCACCAACCCACTGTTTTTACCCAAACCTTAAAAATCCAAATTTAATTCACCAATTTTGACTTCACTCAAATCATTTGTACGAAGAAATCATCCTCGTGTTCTACCCTAGATCACTATACTGCAAAGAGCTCGACTACTATAGCAGGAGGAACTTAGGAATATAAATTTTGTTGACTAAGATCACCCTACCGTGGTACCTAATCAAATGTGTTTTAGTGCATTTGATTTAGTTGTGGGAATTAATGATCCTCATATCACAAGTCTTGGTGAATTTCCTTTTATCATTTTACAGTCATTTTTTCTTAGTTTTATTTCACTGTTAAAAAAAAAAATAAATAAATATTTCCTGTAGGACTGTTTTTGGTGTTGTCTTGTGTTGCCTTATTTCTAGTGCATGATTGAATGTTCAGTGGGCTTGAATTGTGACCAAATGGAAATGGGAGAACAGTATAGTGAGTACCTTATGGAGGGTAACCCTAGTGCATACATGACAATGAGGGACTACAGGAACCTACCATGGCAGTGGCAGCAACCTGTAGAGAGAAATCCAAACCCATATAGGTCTATGAGGGAATATAGAGACTGGGGTCGATGAGTGCAACCCATCTATAATGTTCCTCAACTTTATATACCTCCCGTCTCTCCACATTTTACCTCAACTCCTCGCCACCACAACCACCACCCTTATCCCCTCGTTGAACGTTTCATCCTGGAATTTGAGAAAACAAGCGATAATTTCATAAAGAGGATAATAAAGGCGTTGAATGTTCAGTTAATAGAAAAATCGAGACAAGGAGTGGCTCCTCGAACAAGGAATTGACGTGGGTCTCCAAAGCTTAAATTGATCAAAAATTGACATCCCGCAGAATCCATCTCAAAGCTCGCCAATCAGTTTGTTCATCACAGGAGTGAGAGAATATGGGAGGAAGAGTGTCCGATCGACACTATTTTGGGGTGAAGAAGCTCAACCGGTTGTGGATCAAGAAGAACCAACGTAAGATCCCGAGAACTGCAGGATGCCCCACAATTGAGTGTAATATATGGGCCATGGAAAAAAGAAGAAGAAATCCTTCCCTTGTTGAGTGAGGAAAGTAATGGGAAGGAACCAGGAGAAGAGCCCAAAAAGTCCACTGACCAACCCCAAAACAACCCACGCGCAAATTTCGCATGACCAAGTGTACATACTACCCACACCGCAAAGAAATCAAAACCAAACAGCTATTTGCTCCCAAGGCTAAGTCCAACCCATCACTGCGGCCATGCAAAACTTCAATAGATTAGTGGCCTTGTACGTAATCATTACTACATCAAAACAATGGCAAACGTCACATCGCATGGCCAGCTGGTTGGAAAACTGGGATTTGGAGCATCCGAACCCTACATTTCTAAGCTCCATTTTTGTTTTAATTTTGTCTTATTTTGTTTTATTTTTATCGATTTTTATTTTTTGATTTTTAATTTTTTCTTTTTAGATTTTCTAATTTTAAGTTAATTTATGTTTTTAGATTAATTTTTACTCTTCCGCAATTTTTCTTAATTTTTCTTGCATTAATTTTCGTAGCCACAAGAAATTTTGAAGCTCGATTGAAAATCAAGAAAGGTAGTAGCAAGAGAAAATTTCAAGAACTATACGAAAATTTCGCAATTCTAGCGAAATGAGAAATTTTCGCTATAGCGAAAATTTGATCAAAAATTTCGCTAGCTAGCGAAATTTCGCTAGTTAGCGAAATGAATAGGCTAGCGAGTCCTGTAGCTTTCTGAGACAAAAATGCACAGTGTTTTATTTTTTTATTTTATTTTATTTTTATTATTATTTTATTTTATTTTATATTTTATATATTAAAAAAAAACGTTGTTTTTCTTTATATATTATTTTTATTTAAAAAAGTTTTATTTTTAAATTTTTTTTATTATATATATATATATATATTAGAAAAATAATATTAAAAAAAATTTTTTTGTCTCTTTTAAACAAAAAAAAATAAATTGTCTCTTTAAAAAAAAAAAAAAGTTTTTGTTTTTATTTTTATTATTTTTATTTTTATTTATTAATTATTTTATTTGATTTTAAAAAAAATAAAAAAAATCAAAAAAAATTTCGTTAGTTGTCAGTGATTTTCAAGCAGTTTAGTTAAAAATTCGCTAGCTTAGCGAAAATTTCGCTAGCTAGCGGCCCCACTTTTGACCTCCAATTTTGCTTTCGCCATAACATTCGAACTCCGCTTTAGGCGTTCTCTGGTACCGTTGGAAAGCTTAGAGAGTGAATCCAAATATGGCCAGAAAGAACATTTTTGAGATTATTATGAAAGTGTAATTTTAAAAATGGTCCAATCCGGGGTCACTTTTTCCTCTCTTTCTTCCCCTAACTTGTTTATTTGAAGCCCAAACTGAGGAATAAGGTGTTGATGGAAAAGCTTGAGAAGTCTCCTATCCAGCAATGATCACATCTCATCAAGGAGGTAACACTCTTTCTAATTTTCCAATCCGAGCTCCATTTATTATCGAGATGTTTCGTCAAAGTAGTTAGCTAAGGAAGTGGCTTTTGTATTCATGTTTTGTTATTATTTTGTGCAAGCTCATTTTGTGATGTTCGCGTTTGTCAGTCCCTTCTATAAAGTCAAGAGACTATACAACTTACTTTTTCAAAATTTGGACCCATTTGCAACTATGTTAAAAATTTTCAGGTGTTGTGCCTATACCCATAGTTTGGAAAATTGAAACTTTGTCCACCCTATTGATGATTTCTGTCTCATGCCTAATCGAGTGGATTAGTTGAACTCTTGTTGATTTTTGACCTTTTCTTTCCACCTTTAGCTAATCACACAATTCCAGCACATTAGGTTTCAATGATAGGTCGAAAACCGCAACCTCCTTTACTTTGCATAACCTACCCTAGTTTCATTGACCGCCAGACAGGTTAAGGACCCATGTGGAAAGAAGGCCAATGCGTCTTCGAAAAAAAAAAAAAAAGAGAAAAAGAAAAGAAAAAGAAAAAGAAAAAGAATAAAAATTGCAATGCTTTGCCTTGAAACTCGAGCACGGTCCAAGGGGTATATGACGAAAGCCTTTAAAGCCCAGTGCCCTAAACCTTCACTGGTTGGGAGTCGCCGACTTAGTGCTCGCTACATGGGTGGATAGGTGGAGTCATGCTTGTAGGTGCCGGGAGTCTCGAAATCATTCGGGTCCCAAGCTGAAACCCAAGAGTTAGTGGTCGAAGATCCTCATGACTTGTGCCCTAAGCCTTAATTGGTTGGGAGTCGCTGCAGATCCCCGGCCACATGGACTTTGGTGTATCGATTCTCAACATTGCACCCCACAACGCAAAAGAACAGAATAAGAGGTGGGTCCTCGATTCATTTAGGGTTGGCAGCATGCTAGGTCGGGTAGTAGCTAGGCTGGGGGAGAGGCTAAAGTAGCTTTATTGTTGAGAGTCGATCAAATAAACACTTAGATTTTGGGTGGAAGTTTCTGGTTGATTCCACCAAGAAGGAGTGCTCTTTTTAATACTCAATTTGTATGGCATTCATTCTCTCATGATAGTTATTGGATACGCCTTTAATGATTCTACTTGGGTGGTTAGGCATTACTCATTCACAACCTTTTGAAATATAATTTTTGTGAACATTATTTTGTTATAGTTTTATATGTTCTTTGTTATTTTGCATTGCTAAGGGACCAGCAATGTGCCTGGGGTGGGTGTGATTAGTGCCCAAAAGTGCTATTTTGAACCCTATTTTTAATAGGTTTTTGAGCGCTTTTGTGTACTAATTATTATAATTAACCCACTGACATGTTCGGGTTCCTATGGAACTGACGATTTTGTGGCAACTTTTGTAGTTTTTGGCAGAATTGAAGCCAAATTATCGTGTCAATCCAATCATAACCAAAGTCGGGTTGATTTCCATCAATTTCAAATGGTCTTCCATCAATTTCAGCAAGCCGGGAATGAAGAATATCAAAGATTGAAGAAATGGAACAAGTGCAGGATGGAAGCAGAAGTCGGTACAAGAGCTGTGATTTGTGGAAGCACCGCTATGCAATGCTTTTTCACTATCATAATCGAAAGTTACCTGCGGCATAGCTTAAAATAAAAATTTCGCTTATGCACAAATTCGCTAAGCCAGCAAAAATCTCATTAGTTAGCCAGTTAATTATCGTCTTGTACGCAATTGGCCGCTTATTTTTGCATTTTTCGCTATATAAATAAATTTTTCGCTATATAGCGAAAATCACTATGCATAGCGAAATTCTTGCCCCTGTGTTTTTGATGTTTTTGATTCAAAACGACCTTGTTTTGATTAATTACCATATTGTCCCCATTGTAATCTGATATTTTTGAGCCTCACACAATTTGTCAGGGCTATATAAGCCAACTTATAAATTCTGTAACCCTAACTTTAATCTTTTTCAGTACGTACGCCGCAGCCTTTTCATTTTGCTCTCTTCTTCATCTTCTCTTATTTTCGAAGCACAAACACTCCTCCGAAGATGACAACTTAGAGGATGTTTGTTAGATCTCTTCCTCCTGAAGATAAGGCCACCGTGAATGTTTGAATGCAAAAACACCGGTCCTCATGTTTTTCACGCAAGCATTTGTTCTCTCTCATCAAGCTTCGTATATCACTTTTAGGTTTGAATCATCGTGATGTACCCCGCGGCCGCATTTCTGGCAAGCTTTTCAAGGTTCAAGTGATGCTTACTATTAGATCCACCGATGCCCATTTAGCTGTCATTTAACAGCCCTTGTGTTAGATCCGTGACGGCTTTAACCCTCGTGGAAACATTAAGGGGTAACAGATGCTATATATTAGAAGAAATGATTTTAGGGTTTAGGTTTTAATGTCATATGAAGATCCAGTTCGGGAAATGACTATATGTCATGTTCCCTAATGCTAGGAAAAAGACCCGAAGACATGTTAGTTGCCTTAAAACCCTAAACCAGTGGCCCAAAACTTCAAGGAGTTCTATTTTACATTTTAGTTTATTTCTTTTCAGTTTGCAAACCACCAACCCACTGTTTTTACCCCCACCTTAAAATCCAAATTTAATTCACCAATTTTGACTTCACTCAAATCATTTGTACGAAGAAAACCCATCCCCGTGTTCCCACCTTGAGCCACTATACTGCAAAGAGTTTCACTACTAAGCAGTAGGGAGGAACTTAGAATATAATTTTGGCTGATCTCGCGATCACCCTACCGTGGCACGAATCGCTGTTGCTACATCAATTGTAAGACTTGCGTCGCGACAACATCCGTAGGTCGCATACCACTACAGAAAAGAGGTCGCCGCCAACATCCAATTGTCGGCATCAAATGCACACAGCTAAGGTCGCTGACGTCCTGCCGCCGCTACATCAGCTACAACCAAAGACACGCCGCAACCAAACAAAGACTCGCATATGACTAAAGACAAATGTGAGGTCGCGACAAGAATCGGAGGTCGCGACATCAACAACCACCGCTTATTTAAATCACCCAAAAGAAGTGCATCAAATAGTGGCCCAACTTCGGTAACCCTATAAATACGGTCGCTACCGAATGAACGCAGCCTTGGCGAACAAGTGGAGAGATCCGGGTGTTTAAGGCCCCGTATTTTTAATTTTCTTTTCTTTTCTTCGCTTATTTTTTTTATTTTAGATTAGTTTGTATTTCATTCAAATTTGATTTGAACGCTAGTCAGAAAGGGTGTAGTTGAATGCATTTATATTTCTTCAAGTCTACTGCCTGTAGTTTGAATTTTACAATTTTTGATTTCGAACTACTAGCTTTCTCCGATGCATAAAGGGTTTTCTTGATCAGTTAATGTACGGTGTAATCCGATTTAGGAAACCTGGGCCCCATTGAAATGACGCTATTGTCGAAATTATCTTTTCCCCGCGTAATTTATTCATTATCACAACTTCAGCTTATAAATCGACTCTGTCGGGTTTTGGCGCATTTCCCCGAATTGATCCCAATGTCACTTCTTGCATCTTTTTTTTTTACAACTGGTTAAATTGCCTGATTTCCGTGAGGCCTCCGAGTGACACAGAGAAGTGCAGACTCCCGAGAGTGATGAATAATTTCGAAGCGTATGGGAACTCGATATTGATGATCTAATGTGCTCTATGTAATTAAATCGATACATCCTCTTCTCACTTGAAACCAGAATGAGTTGGAGTGAGTTATCAATTTAAGCATGCAGAGAGTTCGCCAATTCGACCGTGAATTCAACTCGTGTTAGCAACGATCTAATCAAGGAAAGAATGAGTCAGCTCTAATTTTGGAGGAAGAGGAACCAAAGATGGTGTAAACCCATGCAACACTATACAAAGGAGCTAAGGTTTACAAATTCATGAAAAGATGGTGCAGAAGGACAGAAAGAAAATACCCGCTACCCAGATTAAAAGTAGTTATCTAGCCCATCAGATTCGAGAGAAACTATGAAGGTGAGATGATGAACTGCAGTGGTTTGAGAGATCCAAACAAGACTATCACATTCCTTGGACTAGTTTTAAAATACGTGGTTCGTAAAGCAAAATTACCACAAGCCGAGGGAATTGATTCTTCACAATAGCTTTATTTTCAATGTTCTCTTTACGTATAACCTGCTCTCAATCTAAATCTTTCATTTCATTATTTTAGTCATTCATTTGTTATTCATTCATATTTTAGGCCATTTCAAGGTTTTCACTTGGCCGATTCAAATCTGTCCATTATAGTCCAAATAGTATGTAGCTCGAGTAGTCAGTAGTTGATTGAAAATTCTGAGATCTCTCGCGGGATCGATATCCGGATTCTAAATCCAATTTACTTGTTCGACCGTACTCCTGCAAAAGATAACGGATCAAAAACCACTCGCAAACAATTTACTCCAATCAACAATCTTTGAACTAATCAAATAGCGCAGACATATACCACACACCAAGTTTTATGGCGTCGTTGTCGGGATTGTATTAATAGTCTTTGGCTTATAGTGTTGAAATTTGTGCATGTCTTTTGGTCCTATTAACAAGTTTATGGCGCCGTTGCTCTGGGATCGTAAAGAATTTGGTGTGATCAATATTCCGACGAAAGTTAAGGAAATACTAATTCGACATTTAAAAGAAAAAGAACAAAATAGTTTTTCATGGCAAAGGGGTTATTTTTAGCCACTAACTTCAACGAGCCATATTGAAACATTGTTGGCCTAACTAACTTATTAATGTGTTGAGCTTGATTTGTAGAAACTTTTTAATGCATAGCAGAAATGTAATGACTGATCCATTCCAGCAGATATCGAACTAGAAAGAACACCGTAAGCTTGAGAAAGGCGAAGATCAAAACTCGCCAGGCGTATGAGCGGCCGCACTGCACTGGAAGACAACCAACAAGAATTAAGGCCTCCAATCATCGACATACAATGGAGGACTTGGAGACTCTATTGATCAGATTAATTCTTCTGCAATCAGATGTACCATAAAGTGGGATGCAACACTCAACTAAAGCCAAGATCGACATAATGGTTCAAGAATACACGATCGGTCATCCCAATGTAAGACCCAAATGAGCATCCGGGAAGGTTTAATGGCAAACACAATAAAGTTGAATGGGTGAGATCGCAGGTCACAAATCGCATTTATTTCCATTTTCTAAGAGATACAAATGCCCACATGGTATGAATCTCTACCATATGAAGCCCCCGTTGATACTCTGGGAGGAGCCAGAAGCCTACCAGTAGATTCTTCTCCATCACTCACCTCGTAGAGACGGAGGGAGATAATTCTTGTGTTCCGTGCCAGGGGAAGACGAGAGCCTTTATGTAAAGTACTTGTGAGATTCAAAAGGTTGCTGAAAAGATGTCCGATGCATGGGATCGACTTGAAGACCCAGATGGACATAGTGTATCATGCCTTGAATGATACATCTAAGGGTATTATTGATGCTTCATGCTATGGAGCCTTCAAACGTAAGAGTGCTGAAGAGGTAAGAGATCTGATTGAGGACCTGGCTAAATGCAATATGAAAGCTCCATCAGATTTTTCAAAAGTAATTGGCAGAGGAAGAGGAGTCATGGAGCTGAGCAAGATGATAGCCATGGAGGCAAAGTTAGATGCCATCATACATAGAATGGACAAGAAAGAGAGGAAGATGCACACTGTTCATGAAATAGGAGCAGTTGAGAGGGAACTACTGAGAGGAAGTGCTGAGGTACCCACTCAAGAACCGCTTTTATGATGTCGAGGAGGTTATACTGGACAAGAAGACAATTTAAACCAAATTCTAACCTCGCCAAAGACACTATCATCCGCAAGATCGAGAAATCCACGAAAATTTTTCTTATTATGGTGGAGGGGCCCTCACAAGGCCAAAGGCATGAACAACACCTCAAGAAGGGATATCAATAGCCACCAAGGTTCCAATAAAGACACAGGCGAGAGGAAGAGAATATTATCAAAGGTCGAGGAGAGTTCCACCATTTGGAAGATCAAATGCCGTAATCATGGGGGACAACAAGAAGTCAAGAACTCCATGAACAAAAGTTTGCACTGATGCCTCAAATGCCACTTCAAATTTTCGGTCACTAATGCTTTCTTCAAGAACTCGAGACACGATAGTAACCCAGTCTCAACTGAAACTAGATGAAAGATGTCTTTCCCAAAGACAAGAAGAATCCAAAGATCAGAGGCGGTGTAGCCCTATGGGAAAGACTTGGAGAAGAGGGAAAGAAAAAGATGAAAGCAACAAGGAGATGAAGGCCTTACAATGCAGTAAACATTGGAGAAAGAAAAAGAAAGAAAGAAGGAACAATGTCCCAGGAAGAAAGAAGTAAGAAGAAACCCAAACAACCTCTCACAGCCTACTTCCACAGTGAGGTCATAAATCAAAGATAGAGGAACAGCTTGCAAGGTTCTTGAAAACCTTTCGGCTTCAGATCAACATGCCTTCACAGTAAGTGGTTACTTTATGCCACTACAAAAGTTGAAAGACATACCAGCAAAAGAGTGAAGATTGTCAAGAAGGAATTGTGAACCCGAGAAGGAATTGGCGAGACTATTGCAACTTGCAATACTGATCAAGGAGGGCTTACGAAAAGATGAAGGGGATCAGGCTTAAGCATTGCGTTTTCATTGGAAGTTTGAGTTTTGAGCTCTGCGACTCAGGTCTTGATGTCGATTTAATGCCACGATGCACATTTTGCGAAGTTAGAAATTTGGGGAGCTTACTCCCATATGGATTACTGAATGGCGGATCGAACCACAGCGAAACTGAAGGAATCATAGAAGATGTCTTTGGTAAAGGTGCAAGAACTTTATTTTTCAGATCACTAGATATGGAGTGAAGATCTACAAGTCCCTCTCGCACTGGAAGGCCATCTGCAACTGGAGTAAATTTATAATCGATATGCAAGAGGGAATTCCACTCTCGTGAGTCAGAGAAGAGAAAGGCATTTCCAATTTAATCATAAGTTTGAGGAGTTTAGACATGAGAGGGAAGATGTAAGGTCAATAGAAGATGTATGTAAAACAACTCAATTTTACTATGATTGTAATGCCCAATTTTCAATCAATGAAAGAGATGAATTCCATTCAAGATTTTTGATCGCCGCATTTTCGCAAATCGCCTTACATTCTACCGAGAAAGTGATGAGTCTCGAATAAACCGAGGTGAAAAGAGACCAAATTGAAGAAAGGAATTTCCATCAAGAAACCAGTTGAAGAAGGGCTAGTTCAAAGGTGCTGCTGTCATTTAAAGTATGCTTAATTGCCGCCAAAGAGTAAAACCAAGATTACCGCTAGACTTGAAAGGGACAAGCCGGGAGAACAGAGTGTTTTCTGCTGGAAATTTTGAGAAATCATAAAGAGTCTATAGCTTGGCCTATTGAAGAGTTAGTACAATACCATCAATATGCATTCACAATATAATTTCTAGAAGAAAATGCAAGGCCAATCGTTGAACATCAAAGGAGGCTTAACTAAAAGAATGAAAGAAGTAGTCGAAGAGGTACTAAAATGGTTAAATGTCGGTTTTATCTATGTAATTTAGAGTAGTCCTTGGTTAGTCTAAAGGATTAGTACCCAAAAAGTGCGTATTGGAGCCCTATATCGTATAGGTTTTGAGTGCTTTTGTGCACTAATCATGTCATTAATGCCACCTGAAGTGCTCAGTCTTCTTAGTATCACTTATGCCGTTTAGAGGTTATTTTTGGTCATTGTGCTTTCTGCGTACCTTGAGAGTTCAATATCGTAGATATGTACGAACCATGAAGATCGAACCCATTTATCAAATTTCTTCAAACATTTCAAAATTCAACGAAGGAATGAAGGCAAAGTGATGAAAATGGATGTAGTAGAGGAGCAGTAGGCAATGCAGTGAAGAACAACAATTCCAAGAAATTTCGCTATGATTGCGAAAATTTCGTTGGGATTGCTTAAAATTGCAATCCTAGCTTAAATTGAGAAATTCTCACAGTTTCAAAATTCACACATTACTTCAATGAATATACATTTTCGTTATTCTAAAATTTCGCTTAGGGTTAGCGAAATTTCGCTTAGCTAGCGAAATTGGCAAGGCATAATGAAATTCTCTCGATTCGCTTATCTCGTAAGTACTTCACATTTAGCGTAAATTTTCGCGCTTAAATAAATTTTCGCTACCTAGCGAAATTGTTCTGCCTAGCGAAATCTCCTGCCTTGTCATCTTTGTGTAATTAATGCAAACCGACCTCATTTTGGTGTATTACTTTGTCCCTTGTTTTAGCCAAAATGTTAGGCTTTCAGATTACACATCGGGGTGGTCTATATAAAACCCCCATAGCTGGTAACCCTAAGTAACTTCGCATTTCAATACAATTCCCGAATTTTCATTTTAGGTTTGTTTTTCTCTCTCTTTCTCCTCTTTCTTCATTTCTAGGCTGCCAAACACCCTCTTGGAGGATGACAACTCAAGAGATGCTTCGGCTAAGCCCCTTCTTTTGAAGAGGAAGGCAGCTAGCTTGGTCAGGCAACTGGCAGTCAGTTCTCATATGTTAAATGCTACAGTAATCGTATTTATGGCTCCCATCTTCTCAAACTAGGTTGAATATCATTTAATGTCATTACTCACAATATTTTCACATGCTTTAGGATGTACGTTGCATACTTATCACAGATGCATCAAGCTGTTTCTTACGCCTTTACGAGCCATCAAATGATAATAATGTTGGGGTTTCAACCGAAGGGGTCAGAGATGCATGTTGCCTGTGTTGACTCAAATAGGAGTGATTCTAGTGGTTAGGTTTGCTAGTTAAACAAAAGATCCGTTATGGCTCGACTATAGCTCGCTGGCTATAATGCTAGGATAAACCAGAGGACACTCGTCGCCTCTATGTTATCAAGTTACCGACCTAAATCTTCAAAGTTACCTTTTCACACTTCAATTTCGGGCTTTACAATGAATTCCTCTACCAAACAACTCATTAATCAAGCTTAAACAAAATCCAAAATCCAAATTAAAAGCCTCACCATTTTCTAACACCGACGCGAGTCATTCATAGATGAAAACCCATCCCCGTGTTCGACTTAGATCACATATCGCAGCGAGCTTGACTACTGCAAGAAGAGGAGGAACTTAGGGACTACAATCGGCTGATTCTGAATCACCTACCGCGGGCACTAATCAAATGGCCGCCGTCGGATGGTGCCAAACCACGCTTGATAAGTCAAGTGTACTGCGGATCAACATCATACAGGTGACCTTTAACCCTTTTGAATTTCGGCCGGCCAGAATCGCAAGTTTTCATCATTTGTAGTCACCAGACCGTTTTTTTGTTTTTCACATACGCTTTTATTTTAGCTAACAATAATCCTTTTGCAAGTTTGCTCAGGTTTTGTTATGTCTCGCCAGGTAACAGTGTTTATGCACCACTGGAAAGAGAGACATCGTAGATTGCAAAGAATCGTAGCACCACTGAACAAGGCAAGGAAATCAAGGTGCCAATAGACCAAATGGATCCCCTACTCCGAGGAATGAAGAGAGCCACAAATTCCCAATGAACTAAACAGCTCATAGATCGATGAGGGACCACATCCACCCTCCCAGAGTTGCTCTCCCGCATCATACCTCCCGTCGAAGATGTAGCAGTTGAGCCCTTATTTAGTACCCCTAATCCTCTACATATCATGGTATGGAAAATGAAAACCATACACACATAAGTGGATTTTGAGGAGGTTTGCACAACCTTAAGGAAGGTATGATTGCCATGGATTTGCCAAAGCTAAAAGCATTTCCATCGACCCTAAAGGACAAGGCCAAGATTCGCGACTCACCGAGGCCTAGAACCATAAGAAATCGGGCTGAGCTGCGCGCAGTTTTTAAAAATTCTTCTGCTCATAAGACCAACAATTTGAAGAGACAAATTTACACCTTGCGTACCAAGATGCAAGTAGAGGCTCTACCAAAGGCCGGATAGATTCATGGAGACCATTAGTGCTTGTCCACACCATGGTTTTGATACATGGATGCTTGTAAACCACTTCTATGGTGGTATGTCTCTTGCCATGAAGCAAACTGGAAACTATGTGTGGGGAGATTTTCCGAGTAAGCATCCCGTTGAAGCCATGGATTTTTCGAACTACGTGGTCGAATCTCTAAGGGTCAGATGAACCAAACCCAGAAAATGGAAAGAAATGCCTTTTAGCCAACCCTAGGAGTGGGATGTATGCACCGCAGGATATATAGAAATGAAAGCTAGAATTTCAACCTTAGCTAGAAGGTGGAGGAGCTCAAGGAAAAAGGCTCCATGAAGTGCATGCAAGACCGAAAACACCGCACCAACCCATTCACGCTTCCAACCCATAGGTAATCCAGAGAACATGATACGAAAGGCTCCATCAATGAAGGATTTGATGTCGAGCAAGCAAATGTTGTAGTCAATACAAGCCACCACAACTCTACACCAATATGGTAATACCTACAATTCAAATTGGAGGAATCACCCCAACTCCTCTCCCGAAACCCAACTCTCGCCCATGCGTGCTCCCGCGCCAAACCACAGTTTGGTTCTCAACCTCAACCACAACTACCACCATCCTCCTCTCCTGTGGAACAAGCCATTTTAAATTTGAGTAAGGTGGTGGGTAGTTTTGTGGAAGAACAAAAAGGGATCAATGCACAATTGGCACAAAGGATCGGAGGCATCAGAGAGAGTACACCGAACAAGAGAATACGGGCTTGAGAGCACCTTAATCGAAAATGTGACAACTTGCATTCAATCACAAAGATCAACAAAATTCCTGAGGTACAGAGAGAGGAAGGTTCCTTCCCAAACATTGTCAAATCCAAAAGGAGTCCATGAGATAGGTTTATCTAGCAATTCGGGAATGGATGAGGTGAAATCTATAATTACACTAAGGAGTGGAAAAGAGGTTGATCAACCAATGCCAAAACATGTTAAGGAAACAAGGAAAGAAGTAGAAATGGAGCCAGAACACATTTTTCTGAAAGAGGACTCAATGAAACATAGCATGCCACCTCCATTTCTACAAGCACTTAGAGGCAAGAAAAAGGCATCTCAAAGAAAGTGCATCCTAGAAGTCTTAAGGTAAAATTCAACATACCTCTTTCGACATAAATTCAAAACAAGTCCCCGCCTATGCAAAATTTTGAAAGATCTTTAAATAATCAAGAAGGGATTAGGCATCGAGAAGAAGGCATTTAACTCGAACAAGCCGCGCCATAATCCAAAGTAAGAACCCGTTAATCACAGCGATCCAGGATCTCTCACAATTTCTGCAGAAATATCGTGGACTCAGATGCACAACCTCATTTCGACCTAGGAGCCGTTGTGAACCTAACGCCATACTCTGTATACGCTAGGCTCAGAACTTAAACCTACCAACATCACAATCGCCATCGATCGATAGATCGCGAAAACTCAAGGGGATAGTTGAGGATGTCTTAGTGAAAATAGACAAATTCTACTACCCAAGATTTCAGAAGTGCCTGACATCGAGCCAATTGCAAATGAACCCAATCATGCCAATTATCTCAGAAGACCATTTCGGCCATTGCTAATGCTATTATCAATTGCCGAAAATGAAATATGCAAACTTGCCATTTGGCAATATGACCTTGGAGCTGAACATATTCCATTCGAACAACAAACACAGGCTGCCAGAAGATGAAAAGCAATTGACTGATGAAGTTAGTTCAATTGGTCAACATGCAGAAAGCTAAGTGTCCAGGAATTGCAAGGAATAGTAAGTCAAGGTGAAGAAGAGTTTTGGTATTGCCATCAACACCCACTCCGTAAGGCAATCGATCAATCTTAATCCATCGGAGGACCACGCCACCAATGGGAAGTCCAATACCATGGAGTCGCCACACACGGGGCTGGAGGAGATCATTCTCTCAATCTCCTTGAGCACTTCAGTAAAATCGAAATGATTCGTGTTCTCACAAACCAAATCGCAGCCAACAATTTTTACTTTTTGTTTTAATTTCTAGTCAATTTTAATACTTTCTTGCTATTTTTAGAAAGTTTCTTAACTTAGCGCTTCCATATTTAGTAACTTTGTAATTAAAATAGAGTACTATATTAAAATTTTTTTATAATAGTATAATATATTAATTTTTATAATAATTTTTATCTAATAGTGTAGAATCAAATACTGAAAATTTGATTTTCTAGTGATGCAGGTTAAGCTCAAATTCGCTATAATAGAGAAATTTGAAGGAAAAGACCTTCACGCCCCGAGGACCTATAAGATGAGGGAGGGGCTGCTTTTCACATTTCCCATTTTCTCCCCCTCCCAGCCCCTTCCGTGCCCGAGCTTCCTCACTTTTGCCGCGCAGCCTGCAGTCACAACAAGACCAAGCCAGGCCCTCGCACGACCGAGCCCCGACCGAGGCCGTCTACGTGGCACGCACCACTGGGGCCGGAGTCCTGAGTCAGCCGATCCTCCGTGTCTTCCTAAGATCATCTCCACTCCGCCTACCGCTCACGTGCTCCACTCGCCCCTCGCGCCTATACACGCCATTTTCTCGAGTTAATCGCACACAGCCACTAGAGCCACTCACCGCAGTGCCGCCTTCGTGCACACACCCAAAGGCCCCGGGTTCTATACCAATCCGACCACCGTGTTCCTACAGTACCGTGCCCCGAGTCGCATCACATTGGTCGAGCCCCGCCCGCCCCGCAAAGATCTATTTGGATTATAGCCATGGTGCGTACCAGGCGGGTCCCGCCTTCCGCCTACGGTCGACGAGCACGAGCGAGTGAGCAGCTCCTGCCCCAGCCCCGGCCCCGCCCCAGCATCCATCCCCGGGCCCCGAGGCGCCCCCCGAGGAGCCCCGTGATTCGCACGACATCGACTCGAATCGGACCCCCGGCCCCGCCACCGTACCTCACGTGAGAGCTCAGGTGGCCTGGGCCTCTGCCAGCCCCGGCACATCAGCCCGGGTGATCATCCTCATCCGCACCCTCACCCATCGCCATCCACATCCGCACGAGACGACATCATCGCTCAATTGTCATCGCCCCAGGATCAGAGACCGTTTGCTCCGCACCACCCGGAATGTCAGACTATACTCGAGGGACTTTCATCGAGTCTACTTACGATGAAACTTGCATCGGGCGTCGATCCCAGTTCGTGGATTCATGAGGTCGATCGAGCACCATTCCCGATGCCCTCTCATGACCCCGAGGCGCTTTATTATCCCCGGGTTGCTCAGCCCCACTCGATGACCTCCCGGGAGCATCCCACCGCTGAGCCCAGCCTCACTCATAGACGACGCCCAAGAGTACTTAGAGCGACGATATTTCAAGCCAGCCTTGTGCCCGCGATACCGCCTACTAATTCAGAGGGTTATCGAGTCAGCTCCACCCACCTCAGAGGGGATATACCTCAGACATCGCCCGAGACATCACAATGGGGCCGTGCTCTTCCGAGGCGCCCCGCCGATGCCGCCGACGACTCCATCTATTCAGACCAACTTATTCCCTCTCGCAAAGATTATGTACAATGGAGGGGGCCATCCTAGAGGTTTTTAACTGGGACTTCGCAGGGATATTGGTTTAGTCCTCCGGAAATGGGTGGGATGACCCCTTTGATGCATTTCGAAGAAAAGGTCCACCTGGAAGGGCCCCGGTTCGAGCAGAGTCTTCACACGATGCCGAGACTACTATGCCAGTCCTGAAAGCATTTAGGCTTTCCTGAGAGCCTGATAGTAGAGGGAGGATCCGATGCCCTAAATTCGTCATTGGGAGCGAGTGATGGTCATGCTCAGATCTTTCCTCCTCCAAGTAGCCAGGACTAAGCCAAGAGGGAGGTACCTGATCGTGGCCGAGGATTCCACAAAGATGATATGCATGCCCCCGAGCCTCGAGGTGTAGAGGAGTCCAGCCTCCGCGATATGTCCCCGCCCCTCCTCCACATTCTACATCACGCCTCACCGACACCTGCTCCATCTTACTCCCTCGCACAAAGATTCACCCGAGTATGTTCACGCTAGCCCGAGAGAGATAGCAGTGTGATGGATGCTATATGTTCATCGCGCCACCCAGCAAAGACAGATCGAGGTCAGCTCGTTGTCACCCGCATGCTACAAAGCAGACATGACTCACCTTGCCTTCCTCGCGGTTTCGGATCGTAGAGAGGAGCCCACCACAGCAAAGAAGATCTTGGATGTGTTAGCAAGAAGAAGCAGCTAGCTACAGACCCACCACCACCACAAAGAACAGGGGTGGGTTGTGTTTCTTTTATGTTTTCAGATAGTTACCAAACTTTTATCAATCGCTACTAATTTTGATTAGATTTATGTGTTAAATGATAAGAGTAAAGTGATACTTTGTTTGTTTAGTTTATATTCATGTACTAGCCATTTTGGCTATATCAAAGCTATTCAAAAGATATATATACAAATCTCGTATATCATGTTTTCAGGTTTTCACCATGTAAAACTGTTTGTCTTCACTGAACAATTGAATTGGTTTAATTGACAATTGAATCATGAATGGACAATTGAATCGCTTTAATCGACAATTGAATTGCCTTTAATTGAAAAAAAATTGAAACCTTGCAAGCTACCTTTTATGTTAGAACCAATTCCATGTTTAAAATAATTTTTGTCACAGTTCAAGATGCTCAACTTGAACATTTCTCCCTTGCCGAATTCACACATCGTACACCAAATTGTTTCAATAGCCGTGAATTTATACCTCCTTTCACTTTGCATAGCCGGCCTTAGGTATGTTGGCAACCTAGGATAGGTTTGTGTTACCCGCATTTGAAGACCAATGTAGTCTTCCAAAAAGGAAAAGAAAAGAAAAAGCAAAAAGAAAAAGAAAAAGAAAAGAAGAAAAAGAAAAATAAAGTCGTGACACTTTGCCTTGAAACCCGAGCACGGTCCGAGGGGTGTATGGCGAAAGCCTTTGAAGCCCGATGCCCTAAGCCTTCATTACCGGGAGTCATCGACTTAGTGTTTGTTAAGTACGGGTGGATAGTAGAGTTTAATCGATTTGTAGGTGCTTGATTTTTGAAGTCATTCGAGTCCGGTGAAGCCTATAGCTCTGTGGGTCAGCGATCCTTTCGTCACGCCTCTAAACCTTTAATTGGTTGGGAGCTTACCTGACCTCTGCTATACCTGACTTGGTGAAGTCGGATTTTAAGCATTTCACCCTACAATGTAGTTGAATAAAGAAAGGAGAGTGTAACTATCCCTATCTAGGTTGTTCAACAACTTAAGGCCATGCCAAGCAAAGTTAGGAGGGACAATTTTGCAATTTATTGACTCGATCTGGTTACATAAAGAACCATTAGACTTTGGTGGAAATTAAAGTTGAGAATCATGGAACCAATATTGACCTAAAAATTGTTCTTGTATGGTTTTGGCTCTTTCATGTCGATTTTCAAACTTGGTGTCAATTTTTCATTTTTAAAGGTAGTGTTTATATGTACATACCCTTTTTGAATCATAAACTTTTTGAAAATCACTGCATGCATATCCTTTTAGTTTTCGCATTGCTAAGGGACTAGCAACGTTTCGGATGGGGGTGTGATTAGTACCCAAAAAGTGCTATTTTGAGCCCTATATCAGATAGGTTTTGAGTGCTTTTTGTGCACTAATCATGTCAATAATGCCAATTAAAGTGTTCAGGTCTTCTTAGTATCACTTATGCCATTTAGAGGTTATTTTTGGTTGTTTTGCAGGTTTTGCGTATCTTGAGAGTTCAATATCGATATATGTGCTGAACTATGAAGATTGAACCCATTTATCGCCTCTTCAAACATTTCAAAATTCAATGAAGGCCGAAGGCAAAGTGATGAAAATGGATGCAAAGAGGGCAAAAGAGGGCAATGCAAATAAGAATAAAGAATTCCAAGAAATTTCGCTATAATTGCGAAAAATTCGCTGGGATTGCGAAAATTTCGCAACTTAGCGGCTCGAGAAATTTCGCTAATCACTGTGCCTAACGAAATTATACATTTTCGCTATCTCTAAAAAAAAAATTTCGCTAGAGCAATAAATTTCGCGAATACGTAAATTGCGCGCATAATGAATTCCGATTTCGCTTATCTTCGTACTCGCTACCTAGCGAAATTGTTCTGCCTAGCGAAATCTCCTGCCTTGTCATCTTTGTGTGATTAATGCAAACTAACCTTTACTTTTGGTGTATTACTTTTGTCCCTTGTTTTAGCCAAATGTTAGGCTTTCTTGTATTTTCATACATTGGGTGGTCTATATAAACCCCCATAGTTTTTGTAACCCTAAGTAACTTTTTGCATTTCAATACAATTCCCGCAGCTTTCATTTTAGGGTTTGTTTTTCTCTCTTCTCTCTCCTCTTTCTCTCATTTTCTAGGCTGCCAAACACCCCTCTTGAGGATGACAATTAAGAGATGCCAGCTAAGTTCTTTCTTTGAAGAGGAAGGTAGCTAGCTTTGGTCAGGCAATTGCAGTCATCCTCATGTGTTGTAAATGCCACAGTAATCGTATTTATGGCTCCCATCTTCAAACTAGGTTGAATATCATTTAATGTCATTACCTTGGGCCAATACTTACTATGCTTTTAGGATACGCATACTTATTGCTGGGATGCACTGGTTGCTCTTAGATGGCCTTTACGAGCCACCGAAATGATGCTTCGAATGTTAGGGTTTCAAACTAAAGGGGTCAGATGCATGTTGCCCGTGTTGACTCAAATAGGAGTGATTCTAGGGTTAGGTTTGCTAGTTAAACAAAGATCCTATATGGTTTGGACTTATAGGTTGCTTGTAATAATGCGAGGATAAAACCCGGTGACACTTGTTTGGGCCTCTATGTTATCAAGTTAGTGACCAAATCTTCAGTTACCTTTTCACACTCCACTTCGCCATAATTAATCTTCACAAACAACTCACACTGCTTAAACAAAACAAACCAAATTAAGCCTCACCATTTTCAAACCGATGCGTAGTCATTCATAGGATGAAAACCCATCCCCGTGTTCGACTTAGATCGCTATACTGGCAGTAAATTGACTACTACAGAGGAGAACCTCAGACTACAAATTCTGCTTGATTCGAATCACCCTACCGTGAAACGAATCACCCACCCATGGTTCCCAAAGAAGGGTGGATTTATCAGAATCCGCAATGAAAGAAATGAATTAATTCCAACAAGAACGCGGATGGGACGGAGAGTATGTAATGATTACATGAAGTCGAACACAAGAATCAGAAAGATCACTTCCCTTTGCCATTCATTGATCAGATGTTAGACAGATTATCAAGACATCCTCACTTTTGTTTCTTGGACGGGTATTCAGGCTACAACCAGATTGCAATTGCACCTAAGGACCAAGAGAAGACCATTCGCTGATGCCCTTATGGCACCTCGCTCGTTATGACGCCATTCATCGCAATGCCCGCTACTTTCCGTAGAGATGTATGATGTCAATGTTCTCAGACTTGGTAGAAGAAGGAATTTTATGGATGACTTCACAAAGGTATGGGTCCGCTTTTGAACAATGCTCGAATAACTCGAAACAAGACTTCAAAGATGCAAGGACAAGGCCTAGCACTAAATTGGGAAAATGCCATTTCATGGTAACAGAAGGTATTGTTCTTGGTCATAAACTTCGCTATTGCAGCTGGCGGACCAATCCAAGATTTCTATTATCAAAACCCTTGCACCTCCCACCGCCAGTAAAGGGATAAGGGAGTTTCGGGGCATGTCGGATTTTGCAGAGATCTATCAAAGACTTCTCAAGAATAGCCAGACTAATTATGCATTATTTGAGTAAAAGACAATAAAATTTAATTTTGATGATTCCCGCAAGGTCATGAAGAAATTAAGATCGATTGGTTCAAGCACTCACTATAGCTTCACCCGTAATGGGATCAGAATTCGAAGTAATGTGTGATGCCAAGATTTCAAGAATAATGTTGGGGCAAAGAAAAGAGAAAATATTCAGAGCCATATACTATGCTAGCAGAACCTTCAATGAAGCACAAGAAAACTATTCCACAACTGAAAAGGAGATGCTAGCAATAGTGTTTGCTTGTGAAAATTTTAGGCCATACATTCTGGGATCCCATGTTATAGTTCACACAGACCATGCAGCCATCAAATATCTTATGTTAAAAAAGGAAGCTAAGCCAAGACTGATAAGGTGGGTGCTACTACTGCAAGAGTTTGATCTAGAAATTAGAGATAAAAAAGTGATGACAATGTGATAGCCGATCACTTGTCCGCATTAGAAAGAAATCAAGGTAGTGCTGAGAGATAAGATTAAGAGAGAGCTTCCGATTTGAGCAACTATTTCAATTGTCATTCCAAATGCCATGGTATGTCAGATATTGTGAATTACTTAGTTTAGGAGTAGTTCCTTCAATTCAAATGCCACCAACAAAAAGAAAAGCTCAGATCGACAAAGAAGGTATTATATCCGATGACCACTATTATTTAAGAGGGGAACCGATATGATTATAAGAAGACGTAGCGCAGGGTGAATAAAGTGTATTTATGGAATGAACGCTATGCATCAAGCCATATGGGGTATTTTCGAGAAAGAACAAATTTTCATAAGATACTCCAATCGATTTTATCGCCAACTGTTGGACTCAGAATTAATGGGTCAAATTATGTGATAGATGCCAAAAGATTGGAAATATCACTGAATAGAATGAAATGCCCCTACGAGGCATATTGGGCGGTGCAAATTTTGACGATGGGGATAGATTTTACGGACCCTTTCCACAACTGCTTGGAAATCAGATATACCGCTAGCAAGGGGATTATGTTTCTAAATGGGTGGAAGCACAATTTGCCTACAAATGATGTTAATATTAGCTTGTGAGTTTCAAAGAACATATTGAGTGTGATTTGGAACACCTGTGACTATTATCGCTGATGGGGAAGCCACTTCAGAAACAAAATTTTCGCAGCTCATGAGCAGATATGGGATCAAACATATAATGAGCCTAGCTTATCATCCCCGCATTAACGGGCAAGGAGTTTCAACCGGGAGGTTAAAAGGATCCCGGAAAGATCAGAAGTTCAAGCAGAAGGATTGGTCTTCCAAACTGATGATGCACTCGCCTACAGGATCGCATTCAAACTCCCATCGATGTCCCTACACAGATTATTTGGCAAGCCATGTCACCTCCTCCGAATTGAATACAAGGCTATGTGGGCCATCAAGAAGCTAAATTTCGACTTGAAATGGCAGTCAAGAGAGATTGCTTCAATCAATGAACTGGAAGAATTGAGAAATGAGCCTATGATACGCAAGATCTACAAAGAAAAGACAAAGAAATGGCATGATCAAAGGATTCTTAGGAAGGAATTCCTGTGAAGGGGATCAGTTCTCATGGTTTAATCAGTGTATTAAGATTGTTCCTGTGAAAATTGAAATCATGTGGATGGACCATATACCGCGGGTGTCAAGCACTACTTTCTGGAGCAAGAATACTCAAGACCGATGACGGGAGGAATTTAAAGTCAATGGACAAAGAATGATGCATTATCAAAGCAGTGGAGGAAGGAAAGAAGAGCCACAAAGAAGTCTATCAGAGAAAGAAAATCAAAAACAAGAAGTCCAAATTAAGGACTCAAAATTGAGTGCCAAGGGAGCAAGAACCTACGTAGACTTTAATTTCTCGCAATTTTGAAATTCTTTTTGAATTAACTTTGATTTTGGTTTATAGTTATTATAATGATTAGTTAAGATTTCAAGAAGTTAATTTTTGTTTAATTGAATCCTTTCTGTAAATGTTGCAGAGTACTTATGCAGAAATGGCTCAAGTGCAAGATGAATGAACTCAAAGACAACTCCAAAGAATTTGCGTAAGAGAACGACAGAAAAAAGGGAGCATTCCTTTCCCTATATAAATTTCGTGAAATTTGAATGTATCATATTCAATTGCCGTGGTGAAATTGGTTCGTTTGATGATGAGAATCACACTGATCAAGAGTGAAAAGCCATGTCAATAAATTTGAGGCAAAATTGCACTACTAAGACAAAACTTATGTCGCGGACAAATCAAGTCATAACAAAGTTGATGTCGTGGACTTAGTCACGTCATAAGAACAAGGTCGACGTCACGACTCAAAAAGTTCCGTTTGAGAGAATCGAGGTCGCGACAGAAATTCTGGGGCGCGACAAAGAGTAATCCTTCGTAAGAAGCAGAGGTCGCACAACTTAACAATGTCCCGAGATGCTCGATGTCGCAACCTTAGGAGGACTGTCCCATCTGCAGAGACTCCAGGTCGCGACAAACAAAAATATGTCGCGACAAAGAGGATAATCACACCGGCGCTTTTCAATTTTCGCTTCTAAATTACCGACATCGCATTCTCACTAATTTAAGTCGCGACAAGCATTAATAAATGAAATCATAAAGAGCCCACCATAATAACTCGAATTGCAACCGTTGAGAAACTCTTTCTACTGCATCTTCTTCCTCGATGCGACCTCAACTCTTCGTCTCGCATATTCTCCGGTTTCACTTCAGAAACCCTAATCCAAACTTCCTCCTGGGTGCCTTGCGATTCCTCCCAATGGTCGAACCCGAGACTCTCGCCCCGAATCCGAACGAAATCATGGAGGAACATGCTCGATCAAGGAGCCGTTCATCCGTAACCCGAGTCAACCAACGGTAAGGGAACAAGCATACAAGGGGAAAGATATGCGATGTAAGGTTAAGAAGATGCGTTTGTGTCGAAGAGGCTGGTGTTAACATGCGTAGGTATTGCGCCGGAGCAAGGGTTTGTTGAGAGAGAGGATTCAAGAACCCTATTTCCCCCCTTCAAGGAAAATGATAACAACGAGGATGGGAAAATTTCGCAAGCACCAGAGGTCTTGATACGGAAGAAGGGTCCGAATTCCTACTCTAACTCCAGAGGAAGAAAGGACAACTCAGATTTGTCGTGGAGCTCAGTTCCATGACAAGGCAAATGCCATTAACGAGGTGTACGGGATGGCAGGGAAAAGGCATAGCTCCAAATTTAAGAAGATGTTAGCAAACCCGAACCGTGAGAAGATTGTCAGGAAATTGACAGATGGTAAGGTTCAATGGGATCAAGAGAAAGGAGCACCAAAGACAATCAGTAGGGGAGAACTTACAGAGGAGGCTAAGGTATGGTTTTATTTCCTGGCGTCTCGTAAAGGTTCCAACCACATGTATGTACGCAAGGGCTACCGTGAAGCCACTATCCCGTATGCAATACCGAAAGGGTACAAGCTCAACGTAGAGCAAAGTGGGATTGAAAATTCAATAATAAGATACCAAGGAGGGAAACAAAAGAGGTTTGATCCTTACTTCAACAACAATCACTAGGCTTTGTTTCAAGGTCGGGTGAAGGGAACATGGGCAGAAGAAGAAGAGGTTCCTAAGGCTTCACCATTAACCCCGACTCAGGCAAGGGGCCAAGGAATTCAAGAAAAGCGGGATCATGGTGGAAGGTGTTATGGAAAAGAAGAGAGATCGAAAGACAAGAAGAGGACACTCTTCTGGGCCGGGATCAAGGAGAACAAACCCAGAACACAAATCTAAGTGAATACCTCTATGTTTGCAGAGGACTTAGAACCGTATGAGATGTCGATAGATTTCACCACCCCACCGGCGCCTCTCCACCAATGAAGAGAAGGGATTTCAGAGAACCTGGTAAAAGTTCTGGAGGAGCCCAGGAAGATAATCAACTAATGGAGATGCTCATTTCTATGCATAAAAGTATGGAAGAAAGAGAAGAGAAATGGAGCATTCAATGTAAATTGCAGAAGACGGTAGCATGGTCGACCGAAAAGAAGAGATCACACACCGGGAAGAAGAACCTAATAGAAAAGAGGAAATGTATGAAGCAAGAGATGAAGAGTAAGAGAGCGTAAATGGAAGAGGAATCGGAGCAAGTAAAGGAAGAGTGTACTTAAAAGATCCTAAAGCATCAAGAAGAAAATTTCAAAAAGGAAATGGCGGGAAGAGACAAAGATTCATCAAAGTCAGTACTTAGCCATGAATCATTCAATAATCAATATGATCGAGACTCTCAACTCCGAACTTATCAAGGAAAGGGATGCGTAAATTAAAGAAGCCAAGACAAAGGAGCAGATCAAGGGTTCAAATTTCTTTATATGTCATTGTTAAAGGACTTTGAGAAGAAGATGTTAGATAGAGACAAAGTGCTTGATGACAATGATGCTTATAGAAGAAAATATACGGAAAATTTGATTCGATTAACAACAATCTATCCAAATTTTTAGAGGTCAGCGATTAAATGGAGCGCATAATGAATATGTATCGGGTCGTGAGGCAAGATGGATTTGAATAAAAAGTTGATTCTACCAATGAACTCGATTCTCAAGAATAAAATGAGAAAGAAAGCTACTAAGTCAAGAAGAGGATGTAAATGAAATCTCCTAAAGTTCAATCCAAACTTGGCAACCTCGATCCGGATCCTCCAAACATATTTGCAATTTCCTCAAAAGAAAAAACCTTCCAACTGACTCATCCATCTCTTCCTCATTCCCACCGTTGATTCTCAACTTTTATACAATCTAATGAATAAAATCAGAAATTCCGCTTGATGTTGAGTTGTTCAAGTCAAATTATGTGTGCTTACTTCTTTTGCTTTAATTGTTAGAAGAATAACAAGAGAAATAGATCAAGAATGAAAATGATGACATAGCATTAGTTAGTTGATTAGAATATATAGCATGAATGAACTAATCAAAATAAGGGCTAGTCAGACACGCAATTTAATTGAAACACAAATTATGCATTTAGTTCGAATTTTGTCGATAAGTCTAGAATAAGGAAGGTTATACGATTGAAGGAACAAAACAATTTTTCTCTTTGAGTTTGTGGTAAGAATAGTGAGTCAAGGAACCCGTTGGAAATAAGATCATCTAAATTCTCATCCACCGATATGAGTCAAGAAATCCTGGTTAATCACAAATTTAACTAACCCAAATTTGTGAACTTGTTAGATTAGTGATCAAGGCGAAACCCAGGGTGATACAATCAACAGGACATGATGCGTGCCATTCTTGGAAAGTTGAGCTATTCTTAGCCATCCCATTCATATGCTAATGCATACACTTTGGGCCTGTAATCAGCCAAAACAAGCCTTATTCGAAAGAAGCCAATGGAGACACCAACCCATTCTATAGAATCAATCCCCAAAGGAACCTACTAAAGAATTCAAAAGAGAGGAACAAATAAAGTCTGGGGGAGTGTAAATTTTGAGGAACTCAAGGAGAAAATACAGAAAAGTGGAATGAAGAGAAGTAAATACAAATTAAAAGAAGCTTTAGTGGAATAGGTTTTGTCTTAGGCCTAACTCTCTGGAATAATTGCTCTTAGGGTGTTTCAATACTAGTACCCTAATGCCATCTGGTATGGGAGTTACTAACCTAAAGTTCGCTAAGAGGTTAGAGTTTAAGAAGACAAAACACAATTATTCTCTTTTGAAAGGTGACAAGGAAAATTTCGCTTGAATTATGAATGAGAAATGGAAACATAGCTTTGGAATAGAAGAAAATCAAGGTGGTATCCCAAATACTGGGTTTGTGGAGTTTATTAAGGAAATGGTAAGGAGGGAAGAGGATGTTAGGACATAAGAAAGGAAAAGGAGTATTATAATCTTAACCTAAAAATTCCATCCATCCTACCCCCTACCTGCTCACACATTGCGCCTAAAAGACCCGATTGATTCAAGGTTGTAATCACCCCAGCATTTGAGCGGAGATCATTATGGAACAACAAGCCTACGGAATTTGGAAAATCAGAAAGATCAAAACTGCGGAACATCTCCTAAGGGTTAATCACTCATTAAGAAATGAGAAAGAAAACCCAACTACATTTCCAGCGTAACTTCTCAACAATCATACCGCTTGTAAAACAAATTCAACAATTTCGTTATGTACACCCGATTGAGTAGAAATTAACCTTTATCCGACTTAAAGTCGAATACAAAGAAAAGAAATTTACCACTTCACCAACTGGCCGCCATCGCATAAATGTAATTAAAATGTCCTTTTTTTTGTTTGAGGACAAACAAATCTTTCTTTTCTTGTTTGTGGACAAGCAAAATTTTAAGTTCGGGGGAGTCAAGATGAGCTTAGTGTCATCTATTACCCATTTTCATTGATTTTATATAAAAAGATCGATTAATATGCAGAAGATGAAATAACTTCACCTAATTCCTGCAGCAGAAATTGGAAAAGAAAGCAGTAAATGCAAAAAGTATGTATCGTACAATACCGGATATAATGGGTCAAGGAAGTCAGTAAACAAGAGAAGTGCAAAAGGATTAAAGAATTTGATGTCGTGGAAGCTTTGACAACAATCAAAATGCATCTTCTAAGTTACATTTCATAAAGGTCCAAATAAAAGAATGGAAGGCTAATTGAAGACAGCTAGCTGGCGTGAGTTATCAAGGTCAAAATAACTTAAATTGATGAAGAAGAAGGATGTCGCGACATCATTCAGAGAGGTCATGATGCACTTAACTCAAGATGTTGCGTATGATGTCGCGACACCAAAGTTAAGTCGCGACAGAGCTAAAATTGATCGAATATTTAGGTCGCAATATCGCTCAAAGTTAGGAAGTGGGCCGACTAAAGATCGGAAGAATAAACACGCGACATCAATTTGCAAGGAAACTAATGGTCGCACATCGCATGCACTAGTGCCGTCGCTGATAAGTGATCAAGTCGTCACACAAAGATCGGACCGATGCACCAAAAAGAAGGTCGCGACAAGATTGCCGCCGCCATCAACTAATAAGGGAAGTCGCGACATCATTCGGTCGCGACAACATTGGTAAGAGAAGAAGGTCGCGCAACACCAAAGTTGTCGCTACATCAATCAGAAGACTTGAGGTCATGACAACATCCGCAGGTCGACAACCACTACGTAGAAGAGGTCAGCACAACATCCATTGTCGCGTACATCAAATGCATTATTACGCTAAGGTCGCGACGCCCTGTTTCGCCGCTGACATCAGCCATACCCAAAGACACGCCGACCAAACAAAGACTCACGACATGACTAAAGACAACAGAGGTTTCGGACAAGAATTGATGTCGCGACATCAACAAACTAACCGAGCCATTTTAAACCTGCAAACCAAAAAGAAGTGCATCGAAAGACAAATAAGTCCACCGTAACCCTATAAATAATGGCCGCTATCGAATTAACGCAGATCTCGCGATCAAGGAGAGATCTGGCGCCAAGGCTCTCAGATTTTAATTTTCTTTCTTTTCTTCGCTTATTTTTTATTTTGTATTATTTGTAATTCATTCAAATTTCGATTTGAAACGTTAGTTGTAGCGGTGTAGTTGAATGCGCATTTATATTTCTTCAAAATTACTGTCTGTAGTTTGAATTCCGCATTAAATTTTGAATTCAACTACCAATTCGATTTACGTTGGTTTTCGATCAAGAAGCTAATGTATGGTGTAATCCAAGATTTAGAAACCCAAATCCTATCAAATACGTTTATCAATAAATTATCTTTCCCGTATAATTTTATTCATTACGCTCGAACTCAATATAATCGACTACCGGTTTTGAGTATTTCCTAGAATTGATCCCAATGTCGGGCCTCTTAT
This sequence comes from Tetrastigma voinierianum, assembly GCA_016808115.1. Classification (NCBI taxonomy): domain Eukaryota; kingdom Viridiplantae; phylum Streptophyta; class Magnoliopsida; order Vitales; family Vitaceae; genus Tetrastigma; species Tetrastigma voinierianum. The sequence goes on along the minus strand of JAEQBH010001040.1, from coordinate 841,835 downwards.
ACCCATAACTGGTCGTCTAAGTTCTGATTTCCAAGAGGCCCTCCGAGTGAAACAGAGAAGGTATCTCTCGAGTGATGAATAATTTCCAAGGTATGGAACTCGATATATTGATGATCTAATGTGCTCTCGTAATTAAATCGATACATCCTTCCTCACTTGAAACCGAGAATGAGTCGAGGGAGTTATCAATTTACATGCAAGAGTTCGCTCAATTCGAATCGTGAATTCAATCCCGTGTTAGCAACGCATCTAATCAAGGGAAAGAATGAGTTGTTCTAATTTTGAGGAAGAGGAACTAAAGAGGTGTAACCCATGCAATGGCTATACAAAGGAGCTAAGGCTTCATACCCATGTTATGGGTATGAAGTATTGAGAAAGAAATACCCAGAACAAGGAGACCCAGATTAAAAGTAGTTATCTAAATCCCACTCGTATTCGAGAGAAACGGTGAAGGTGAGATGACGAATCTGCAGTGGTTCGAGAGATCCAAATGCACTACTCATCTCGACTAGTTTGTAACTGCGGTTCGCAAAGCAAAATTACTATACAAATCGTGAGGAATTGGATTCTTCACAATAGCTTTATTTTCAATGTTCTCTTTTACGCATAACTGCTCAATCTAAATTTGTCATTTCATTATTCAAATAGTCATTCATTTGTTATTCATTCATGTTATTTTAGGTTTTCATTATTTCAAGGCTTTTTACGGCTGATTCAAATTGTCCATTATAGTTCAAAGAAAAGGAGCTTGGAGTAGTTGGGGTAGTTGGATTGAAAATTCTTGAGAGATCTCTATGGATCGAGACCTGACTAACCACTATTACTGCTCACCTATGCACTGGCAGTGATAATCTGACAAAACCACTCGCAAACAATTTACTCCAATTGAAACAATCTTGAACTAATCAATAGTTAAGACACGCCACAAGTTTTATGGAGCCGCTAAGGTTTGGGATTAGACAATAGTCTTTTGGCGATAGTGTTATAAATTTGTACATGTCTTTTGGTCCGGTCAACAGTCATTTCCCGAACCGGATCTTCATTTAGTTTTAAAACCTAAACTCTAATAGTTTTCCTTTTTGAAAGATAGCATTTCATTAGCATAAATGTCCCTAGCAGTGAAAACACATCTAAAAAACACTACCCTACGATAACTAATAGGAGACAACTAACTGAGCCTCAGTGGATCTAGTGAAAGTATCCACTGAACCCAAAAAGCTTGCCAAATACACATTAAAGAGAGCATGCTTAAGAGATTTTAACCTCAGTGAGAAGCAGGGGCACAAATACCCTAAAATACAAAATGAAGAACATGAGAACATGCAGCTAAGCCCAAAACAACACCCAATGGCCTTCTCCTTCAAGGATCGGGGAGGTGTTAGGCCAAGCATCCCCGATTTGTCATCAAGGGGTGTTTGGCAAATCAAGAAATGCAAGAAAGTGAAGGGAGAAGAAGAGAAAATCACCAACAGCAGAGAGGAGGAAGCTTCGTGCTTGACTGATTGATTGAATGCCAAAAAGTTGATTTGATTACAAGCATGGTTGAGCTTATAAAGGCTCAGTAAAAGGAAATTACAAACGTGTGCTAAAGAATCAAAATTACATAAGGGCAAACTTGTATTAAACCACCAACAAGTGGGTCAAAAAGCAGTCAGGAGACACAGGTGAGTCACAGGTGAGAGGTTACGAAATTCGCAACCTGCGAATTTCGCAAGTTGCGAAATTCCGTAACTTGCGAATTTGCGTGTTGCCAAATTTTGTAACCCTAAAATTTCGCTTAGTTTCGTTCCTCCAACTTCAATAGATTCGCCCGACCTTCGATTTGATCACGAGTCTCGACTGGCCAGTTCAACGTGTTTGAGTCAAATTGAAGAAATATAAGGTATTTGACTTGCAAAACTACTGAAATAGCTACAAGATGTGATTAGTATCAAAGCCGATTCGAATATACACTGAAAGTCATTGAAGGATGGTACACAAAAAGCGCATAAAACCTGCTATAAACAAGGCTTAATATTGCACTTTTTGGGTACTAATCACTTCACTATCCCTTGCACCATCGGGAACACCATCTTTGAGAGAGCTCTGTGTGACTTGGGAGCTAGTATTAATCTCATGCCCTTATCCATATTTAGACGTTTGGGGTTAGGTGAAGCTCGCCCAACTACAGTCACACTCCAGTTAGCAGATAGGTCCTTAAAGCATCCAAGAGGGGTAATCGAAGACGTTCTAGTAAAAGTCGACAAATTCATCTTCCCAACAAATTTCATTGTATTAGATATGGAAGAAGATAAAGAAATACCTATTAATATCTTGCAGAGGCCCTTTCCCAAATCGGGAAGCGGCGATGATTGACGATAGAGGGAGAGCCGAAATCTGAGAGCGCAGGAAGATGAAGCTGTTTAATGTTCGGTCACAGACACCAGAGTGACACATGCTTCATGACGCAGATCGTAGAGCTGGCAAGTGTTCAGCCAAAGTGGTCTCCACCGATCCTTCGAGGCTGGGCCGGTACGAGTGATCTCAGAGAACCCAGGAAAAAAAAAAAAAAAAAAAAAAAAAAAAAAAAAAAAAAAAAAAAAAAAAAAAAAAAAGTTTGCCATGCCTATGATATATAACGATGATCCTTCTAAACCAATAGAAGGAAACATTTTCAATCTCTAAGTGAAAATACTTAAACGCCAAAGGCACCGGTTGAATAGCCACCAAGATGGAGCAAAAAGCCATTACCTAAAGCATCTCTGGTGCATGCTTATTCGGGACTCCGCTCCACCTTACTGATTATTTCAATGTCCCATTACAAGAATAGCGGAAGATAAGAGCCGAGGGTACTCGTGAGATCACAAAAATGCACTTGATGGTCTCTCGGTTGATTTAGTGATCACTAAGTGTGCATGCATCAAATTTTATTGGAAGATGGTCATAAGCCTTTAGTGGAAGCACAGAGGAGACTGAATCCAACTATGAAAGAGGTAGTCCACAAGGAGGTATTAAAGTGGCTAGATACCGGGGTTATTTATCCTATTTCTGACAGTGCATGGGTAAGTCCTGATGTAGTACTCTAAAAAGGAGGAACAAATCATAAGATCCTAGACAACATATTAATGCTTTCTGTACGCCACTACCGGAGAATTCCAGATTGACTATCGGAACCGAATAAGGCTACTTTAAAGACCATTTCCATTGCCATTTCGGATCAGATGTTGATGTAATTAGAATGACACGACATCGCTGCTTGTATGGATATTCCATTACAATCGCATTAAGCAGGCCCCGAAGATCGTGAGAAGACGACATTCACATTTCCCCCTATGGTACATTCGGATATATGATATTCTTCTGCCGTAACACCACATTCCAACGTTGTATGATGGCCATATTCTCTTATATGGTTGAAAAGACAATTGAGGTCTTCATGGATGATTTTTCTGTCTTGGGAAACTCCTTTGATAATTGCCTGGAGAATTTGAGATCGGTGTTGATCAGATGCGAGGAGATCAATCTTGTACTCTATTGGGAGAAGTGCCATTTTATGGTACAAGAGGGCATTGTACTTGGGCATCGGATTTCTACAAGAGGAATAGAGGTAGACATAGCAAAGATTGAAGCAATAGAGAAATTACCTCCACCCTCATCTGTAAAAGGCATAAGAAGTTTTTTGGGCCACGCTGGGTTCTATAGACGCTTCATCAAAGACTTTTCTCAAATTGCAAAGCCGTTGTCTAATTTACTGGTCCAAGGGACACCATTTGAGTTTGACGCATAAAGATTTTCGCCTTGAAAGATAAATCGCATCTACCCTATCGCAGTAGCACCGCATCGGGGCCTTCCATTCGAGCTAATGTGTGATGCAAGCATCATACGATTGGAGCAAAGAAGAAGGTAAAAGAGAAAGAAATATCCTGTGATCTACTATAAGAATAACCTTGAATGATGCCCAACTAAACTATGCCACCATTGAAAAAGAACTATTGGCCATCAGTTTTGCCTTTGACAAATTTAGCCCTATTTGATTCTGACAAGGTAGTCATCCACACTGACCACTCCGCCATAAAGTACTTGATGACCAAAAAGGACGCCAAACCAAGACTAATCCGGTGGGTTCTCTTGCTGCAAGAATTCGATTTAGAGATTAAAGACAAGAAGGGAACAGAGAACCTAGTCGCAGACCATCTATCACCAAGAAGTGGGCAAGAGATGAGGTCCATGTGAATGACGTATTTCCATGAGAAACCTTAGCCATTGAAGACAAAAGGGTGGTTCCATGGTTTGCCGACTACGTGAATTATTTGTACAAGGTGATCCCTCAAGAATTTAGCTATCAGTAGAAAAAGAGGTTCTTCGCACACTTGAAACACTACTACTGGGAGGAACCTATTCTATATGCATTATGCCAATGGCGATCAGATGTGCTCAAGATGAAATGGTCAAGATTCAACCACCGCCACATTTTACCATGTGAGGGCATTTCGCTACAAGAGAATTGCGAACTGTACTTCCAACTGTGCTTCTAACGATGTCGTAAAGCGTGAGGTGTAAAATATATACGCCTATGTGCAATAAGTACGCCACAACAAGTAATATAATGTACCTAAGTAATAGATATCGATCCACAGGAGTAGCTGACTAACAAAATTAGCCTTGAATATTATCCGGACGTAAGCTGAATGACAAATTAACTAATGTACAGGAGATTAAACTAAACTAATTTATCTTAGTAAATCAATCGTGTCATGAGATTGTATTCCTGCCTCCTCGCCACTTTTGATGGACACCGTAGAGAAATTGCCAGTCAAATTTATTCGCGACTTATTGATGGCGGGTGATCGTGACGGCGAGATACCTCTCAAGGTGTATTTGCCTATTCAGCAGGTTGAGTGTATCTCTACCCCAACCCAATGTTCAAACGCCAACAAACTAACTCTTAATCACCACCCTAATCTGGATATCTCTATTTATCGAATCGACCGAGGTAGCTCTATTCGTGATCCCCGAAGGCCCCCATCTCGATCTCTGATACCCAAAGAAATCATGCCACGTTTGGCCAGACATCACATGTAAATAAATCAGCGTATATAAATAAGCAGATACTAATGTAAGCCACAAAATAACTCGAATAAGATAAAATCAATATCTTAATCCCCTCGTAATTTATTGTGGTCAACAAAACCTAGATGTGAATCTAGAACATACTGACTTCAATATACATTTAATCAATCTAACCGTCACACAACTGTAAAAGATGAGTAAACATAAAAAGGCCCGCCCACCGATCCGAAACGCTGGTGCTATTCTTTCCTGCGTCTCTCGTCTCAGACGCTTTTTCGATCCCCTCGATTTTCGGGTCCCTTTGCTTTTAATGATGTTGATGCAAATCATACCGACGCCGCTGAGCGCTGCAACGTCGCGAGGTTAAGACGTCACGACATTGAGGCGTCGCGACATTGAGGCGTCGCGACATTGGTCACTTGTTGACTTCTCTTCCTGGGCCGACCCAACGTCGCTGACGCTCCGCCAGCCTCTCGCTTCTCTCTCGCTTCTAAATGGTCCTAACGCCCCTTTCCACTTGCTATTCACATAAAATGCAAGAAATCAGATATCGGGCTATAAAATGCGTATTTAACTGTAAAATAGCGCTAAAACCATAAGACATATGCGGGTATGGCATGAGTGTTTTAGGCACTCATCACACCCTCAAATTTAGCTTCTTGCTTGTCCCCAAGGAAGAACTGACTCTAAACCGGACACACAACCTACATACTATAACCCCACATTAAGATTGTGATGCACATGCTGACAGACGAAGGATCAAAATAGACCGACCCACAAGGGTGTTCGACTTTCGGGTTCCATAAGGGTGTTCGACTTTTTGTTCGAATTTCAGGGGATCCCTAAGGGTGTTCGACTTTCGAAGAATTCGCCCGCTTGAACTCTGGCGCTTGAAAGTGCCTCAACCTTCCGAGGTATCTCAATAGCCTTTCCAAAAACAAACTATGTGCATCGAACACGTGACCCCAACATATACCTCTTGCCCAACACCCAAACTTGAGTTCAACTCACTCTAGTTAGGAGAATCTAACTACTAAGGATAGGAACACACCGTTTGTAGTCATTAAGCATACCTACGCATGAAAGAAAACTAGTGCCCGTAAGTTTATGTTGCTATGTTCTGCTAGCGGGATTAGTTGGTGGCTCTCACCGCTGGTTAAGGGCACCGGCATTCAGCCTCGAACGTCACCCGAACACTCAACTAAATTTAAGGGCCCTAAGCTGTGGGAAACTTCTTTCTTCTCATTCCCCGTAACGCTGCCAGTTGAAGTCACTGGTTCCCTACCGCCGGCTAGGGCATTGCTTTAAGTGCCCTTCTGATCGTGCCGTAGATTCCTATTAGAAGATCCCACTTATTCTGTTCATATGTTTCTTCTTTTTTTTTTCTTTTTTTTTTTAACTTGGGGCTCGAAGGCAATCCTCTTTTATTTAAGGTGTCCCATCACTTTGGTGTTTAGAGACTACCAGGGTTTGTTGAACCTTAGTAGCCGAACTCGTCGCCTAGACATACCCTAGAGGTCATCTGTGTGTGAGTGTGATAGCTCGCTGAGAAATGGTTTCTTGAGTATCCCTGAGGTGATACTTTGCCTCCCTACCTATTCAACCTCGAAATTCCCGAGCATCAACACCCTACGAACTTTCGATTTATACTATGTTCGTCCATGATGATCAGGACTCAAGCTAAAAGAGCATCTCGACTCTCAAGCATGGCATCACGCACACACTACCTAAACACTCTCAACTTCAACATATCCTAATACCAAGGACTCCTGATTAGAAACAACAAAACAGAAAAAATGACCTACCATAGAAAAAAAACATAAACTAAACACAGGACTCGTCATACTAAAGTAAACAAAAAAAACCTAACCTAAACTAAAGCAGGAACACGAAAGTAAAATGGCCCATCACAAAACTATGCCAAACTAACAAAACCCGATCACCACCTACACCCCCTAAGGGCAAGGTCCCCATTTGCGCAAAGAACAAGAGAGGGTGGAGGAAACTTCCCCGGGTGACGGTGAAGTGTCACTCGACGGCGCGGCGCCGGGCCGGGCGGAGGGCGAAGCTAGGCGAGCTGTCCGAGGGACCGCTTGATTTTCGAGAGTCGGTCTCCCCGTTAGCCAGATCTGCACACATGTCAACTCCTGAGGGCCTCCATATCCCGGTAAAGAGGGATCTTTGCGTTTTTGCCCGGGCCCCGTAAAGCATCGGTTTAGCCAAGTGAGGGCGAGCACGGCCCCAGTCGTGGTCGACTAGATCGTGGCCTCTCCGAGGTCGTGTTTGTGGCTGGTGGCTGGTCACAGGGGCTGACCGCCCACCGCCAATTTAGGGATCGCCTGAGAGGCCAAAGCGAGCTTGATACTCGTGAAGCTCATCCTCATCCGAGGGTTCATTGCCGGAGTCGTACATCGCCTCAGGTCGTGGTACACCCGATTTGTCACGCTTGACCATTATAGCTTTAATAGGGTGTATATACGCCTCATTGTCCTCTAAGGGCACCCCGGATCGCTTGCATAGGCCGTATATGAGAAAGGGGTGCCCCAGGTTCATTTTTTCATCCTGGTTATGGAGGATGGCATCCTCTATAACCTGCCCAACATCGAAGGGTATGTCCTGGATGATGGCGTAGTTTGTGCAGTGGCACGCTTTGGTGGGCCACCACACACGCTCGTCTGAATGAGACGCGACGTGATGAAGCGATGCCACATCTGGGAATATAAAGCCAAATGTTTGGCCTTGAAGTGTATGACGTGCCTCTGCATGGAGCTTCCACTCACCCCGCCCGCTGGTTAGGACCTGAGATCCCCGTGGTAGTCGCCGCTCATGTGAGTCACCAAAAGGCTCAGTGGGGGACGGTCCGCATTATAGAATTGGTTTGCTCCCACTAACACTCCACGCAGACTCTGACCTTTTCACAACACGGGAGGCGAGTCAGCGAGGGAATTCAGATCACACTCGTCGAGCCGATCTACGTGGTTTGCATAACATCACATCCCTTATTCCCGCAAATTTGCCTTGCTAAAGAAGTCGCTCTGGGTGGTGGAAGCCCTTTTCTTTTGATGAAGGACTCCGGTTTTTACAAATGGTGCTAAACTATCTGGTGGCAACCTTTCTCATTGGAAAAACTTCGCGAGGTCAAAATTCTATTGTTCCTCATCGTCCGACCTCGCTTAGCTTGGCCAACTTTTGCCGCTTCCGCACATGGGAAAGGGTCTAGACCTCCAATCACCAAGGTGCAATCGGCTGAATGGCGCAGCAGGAGGCCACTCCCAGGTGACCTACAATTGATCAAGCACCTACGGTGCACAATGGGAACGAAGGCTGAGAATGCATGGTATTGTGGACCGCTACCGACCTCTGCGCACCTAAGGTTCCTTCGGCCCCAACCACCCAACGAGGTACAAGACTAGCATCTAATTCGAAAGAGGTCCGAGCGCACAGGGAACCGATAAGAACATGTATTAGGGTTCTAAATGAGGGTCACGGAGGGGGTGATGGAGACTTTAGACAAAGGAGGACAAGAGGGGGAGGCCTGGACGAGGTGACGTGGAGGTCTGAACAAAGAACAATGGAGGTGCGGGGGGCTTCCAACGAGGATGTGCATGGGGAGGACAAAAAATGGAGGGCTTTCGGTCAATAAACAGGGGCAACGTCGCGACGTTCGGGCTCAACGTCGCGACGTTCCCGAGGGTGGAACGGCTGAACCGCCGCCACTTCGAGATCCAACGCCGTGACGCTTGTTTCCAACGCCGGCGCTCTAGAGTGGTGCGAAACCGTGGACGCCGTCGCTATTCCAACGCCGCCATCGCTCCAAAGGGTGGAGCTACCAACGTCGCGACGTGACCGAAGCTAGGTTTTTCATGGTTCAGGCAACGTCGCGACGTTGCAATCCAACGTCGCGATGTGACAGAGAAGGACAAAATGAAAAATTTTCAACAAATTTCTAAGGTTTGAGAAAACCCCCTGAATGCAATTTTGACCCCTTCGCACTTCTGAAATGAGCTTCTCGAGCGGATCCTACACACTGTCTCGGGCCCGGAAAACACAGCCAAAAGAAAATCCCGATTACGGAAGGAGATGGAAAACCAAACCAAAATTAAAACAAACAATAAAAATTAAACTATGGAAAGAAAAATTTCAAGAAAATCTTGGGTTGCCTCCCAAGTAGCGCTTTGTTTAATATCGTTAGCTCGACGGCCCTGGATCTCAATGTGCCCGGGAATTCGAGCTTATATGACTCCTTACTGTACTCCTTCTGGTGTGCTCAGTGGAATGGTCTGCTTATTCGCATGGAACACGCCCCCAAAGTATGGCTTCAACCGTTGGGTGTTAACTTTGAATGTTCCTTTCTCTGGATGCATAATTTCCGCCTCCATGTGAAAAAAACTGTCACAAGTGAATGGTCCCACCATCTTGACTTACCGAAAAAGTTTGAGTCGGGAATTAAATAAGAGGACCTCGTCACCCCTCGCTATCAATAATGCGAATAGATCGGATGGGCAATTTCTCTAGGTAGTAATCCACTGTGCGGTAGGGTGATAAGAAGGCCCAAGTCTCCACAACACGTGCTGGATTTACTAAGATAAATTAGTTTAATGAATCTCACACACAGTTAATTTTCATTATCTCAAAGCTTATGTCCGTATAATATTCGGCTAATTTCAATAGTCAACGCGCTTCTCCCTGTGGATCAATATCCGTACTTAGGTACATTATATTACTGATACTCGACGCGTGCACTCGCAAGCACACAGCGCAGATATATTTTACACCTCACACTTTCTAGCCATCGCTTTTGCCAAGAGTTAGCATAATAAAAGATTTGGTGTTCAAAAGAGGTTGAGTTCAATTGATTTTAATCAAGTGGAAGTGATTAAATGCTATAGGTTGTTGGAAAGTATATTATAGTTAATGGTTTAATTGAAAATGATTAATGTATGGATGTTAATGAATTTTATGGATAATGTGACTTGTAGGAGGAAAGTGATTAAGGACAAGGGTGGAGGTGGAAAGTTTTTAAAGGAGGAAAAAGGGCTTAAATAACTATGCGAGGAAATGTAAATGTTGGTGAATATATATATATATAGTATATATATATATATATATATATATATATATATATATATATATATATATATATATATATATATATTAATGTTTCTTACCAATGCGGTATGTTTTCATATCTATGTTATAAATGTTTAAATGAAAAAGGAAATGTGGTTTTCTTGACTTTATTTATGTTGAGAAAATATGAAATGATTATGGTTTCTATAGTTTTATAAAATATGTGATAAGAAAATATGAAATGATTATGATTTCCATAGTTTTATAAAGCATGTGTTAAGAAAATATGAAATGATTATGGTTTTCTATAGTTTTATATAAAGCCTCGATTTATGGTTTCCATATTAAATTAGGGGTAAATGTTTATAAATATATATTCTATATATATATATATATATGTTTATATGAAAATGTTTGAATCCATGGTTACCCTATGTTACAAAGTTAGAGTTTAAAAGAAAGTCGACTAAATTACTTTATTGATTAGTACCCAAATAGTTCTATTTTGAGCCATGTTTATAACAGGTTTTAAGCACTTTTTGTGTACTAATCGACTTTAATAACTCAATTGATACATTGAGGTCCCGGCTTTGCTACTGATCACATTTTGTTGCTCTATTGTTGTAGTTTTTCAGGTTAAATACCTCATTATCTTCAATCAGATTCAAACACGATGAACCCGAGCTGAATTTTGAAGATGCATGATCGAATCAGAGGAAATTTGGAGCACAAATGCTGAAGAGAAGGAGGGCTCAGTGAAAATTTGCAGGGTTGCGAAAATTCGCAACCTGCGAATTTTCGCAGGTTGCAAAATTTCACAACACTTCTCCCCGGCACACTGCTATTGACTGCTTTTTGACCCGCTTTTTGTTTGGCTTTGTACAAAATTGCCCTTTATGTAATTTTGGTTCCCTTAGACATGATTGTAATTTCCTTATTACTGAGCAACTATATAAGCTTAGTCTTGCTTGTAAATCAATCAACTTTTCACTCCATCAATCAGTCAATAAAATTTGGCAGGAAGCTTCCTCTCCCTCGACTGGTTTGTGATTTTCTCTCACTCTCCTTCATTTTCTTGCATTTTCTTGGTAGCCAAACACCCCTTGATGATGACAAATCAAGGGATGCTTGGCTAAAACCCCCTCATCCTTGAAGGGGAAGGCCACTAGGTGTTAGTTTTGAGATAAGCTGCATGTTCTCATGCTTTTCATGTATGCAGTTATGGGTATTTGTGTTCCTGCTTCTCACCTTAGGTTAAATCTCTTAGGCATGCTCTCCTAATGTGTATATTTGGCAAGTTTTTTTTGGGTTCAAAGGATACTTATCACTAGATCCACCGATGCCCGCTAGTTGTCTCCTCATTAGTCGTACCATGTAGGTTTAAAGAGGTGTGTTCAATATCCTGGGAGCATTTACGCTCATTGAATGCCATCTTTTTAAGAGGAAAACTTTTAGGGTTTAGATTTTAAGGCTAAATGAAGATCCAGATCGGGAAATGACTATATGTCATCCTCCCCAACACGAGGAAAAATACCCGAGCACATGTTAGCTTACTTAGAACCCTAAGCCCAGTGGCCCGAGACTTCAAGGAGTTCTCTTTTAACTTTTATTTCAATTTATTTACAGTTTTCAATCATTCTCACACACTGTTTTTACACAAATCCAAAAATCCAAAGAGTAAACACCATTTTCAATCCATCAGAATCCTTCTCTCTAAGAAAACCCACTGCGGTTCGACCCTAAAGCCACTATAGCATCAAGCAAAGAAGGCTTTGCTTTACACGTAGTAGGGAATCCTAGGATATAAATTTTGTTGATTCCGAACACCTACTTGGCTTAAACGAATCAAATGGCGCCGTTGCCGAGGATGGTGCCCTAGTGCGATAGAGAAGCTGTGAACTTGTGATCCAAATCACAAGTATTGGTGATTTCTCATTTCTTTTTTATTTTACCATTTTTCCCCACTTGCGCTTCACGCAGGGAGTTTAAAAAATTTCAGGTGGGAGTTTGAAAATTTTACTCGGTAAGTGCATCGCTTTTCCCTCGTTTTGGATTTTAGCTAATATCAACCTTTTGGTAGTCTTGTTTTTGTTGGTTTCTTTGCTTGTTGTGTGTTCATAGTAATCTTATGTGTGGATAGAAACACTGTAGGCAGATTGAAAGGCTAAGTGCTCCGCTTGGAACAAGTGGTGCGTGAAATCAATTTACACACCAACCGGACAGGAGACCCCAATTCTAAGAGCAAGAGGAGCCAATAGGGGTCTGGGGCGGAGCCCAATGCCTACTGTGTCAATGAGGGACCACATACACACCACCAGGGTGAGCACCCTCATGCATTATACCCCGCAGGATGTGGCAAAGGAGGCCTTATTTATCTCTCGCTTCCCGACTCTTTCATGGTATGGAAAATGAAAATCCATACACACACATCCGGGATTTTGAGGAAGTTTGCACAACTTTAAAAGAGGGTGCAACCGATATGGAGATGTGATTAGTGCCCAAAAAGTGCTATTTTGAACCCTATTTATTATAGGTTTTGAGTGCTTTTTGTATACTAATCATTCTAATTAATCCAATTTACACATTAAGGTCCCTACTATTTTATTGATCGCATTTTGTGGCAAATTTTGCAGTTTTTGCGAGCTGATTATGTCGAAATTGTTGAGTCGATCCAAGCACGAAGAATTCTAATCAAACTCAGCATTTCAAATCAAAGATCAGAAGGAAAGAAGAGAAAAATGTGAAGAAAAACACCACTGTAGGAACCATTCCCGCGCACCGTTTCCTCGCTCCAACAAAGACTTCTCCTTCCCCCAGCCTCGTTTCCCGTGATCTCACGCTTTCTTGTTATTTTTGTTATAGTTTTTGGTTTTTCTCCTTTCTACCCTTGTTGTAATCACTTATGTTTGGATTGTATGGTATTTCACTTAGTTTTGTAAGGCTACATAAGCCATTTTGTATACACTGTCGAGGAGACGAATTTTTTTTGCTGTAAATAAAATTAGGGCTCAGTTCTCCCTTTTTTCCCTTTTCTCTCCTTTTCTCTCCCTTTCTCGGCTACCAAACACTCCTCTGAGGATGACAACTCAGAGGATGGTTGGCTAGGCTCTTCCCCTTGAAAAAAAAAAAAAAAAAAAAAAGAGATGGTTGTCGGTTAGGTTTGAGGTAACGTCGTCCTCTGCTTAACGCACATTTTGGTTGTTTAAGTTCCCGCTTCTTTCACTTAGGTTAAAATCTCTTAAGCATGCTCTCTTTAATGTGTGTATTTGGCAAGCTTGGGGTTCAATGGATACTTACACTAGATCCATTGAGGCTCGCTTAGTTGTCTCTTGCTAGTTATCAGGATTAGGTTTTCAGATGTGTTTTCACCGGTTAGGAACATTTATGCCCATTTAAATGCTATGTTTCAAAAGGGAAAATCATAGGGTTTAGTTTTTAAAGCTAAATGAAGATCCGGTTCGGGAAATGACTATATGTCATGCTCCCCAACGCGAGGAAAAATACCCGAGGACATGTTAGTCGCCCAAAAAACCCTAACCCAGTGGCCTGAGACTTCAAGGAGTTCTTTTCTTATTTTTCTTCATTTTATTTTCAGTTTTAAATCCCAAAACCTCACTGTTTTTAACCAAACCTGAAATCCAAATTTAATTCCCCACCATTTTTGACTCCAATTTAAATCAATCAGAAGGAAGAAAACCCATCCCCGTGTTCGACCCTAGACCACTATACCGGCAGAGCTTGACTACCAGAGGGAGGAACTTAGGATATAAATTTTGTTGATTCCTGATCACCCTACCGTGGCAATAATCAAATGGCGCTGTCGGATGGTGCCAAACTACGATGATGAGTCGGGACGTGTACCAGAATCCACATTACAAGTGTTGGTGACCTTAGTCCCTTTGACCATATGCAAAGAACCGCAAGTTTTCTTCACTTCTGGCGCTGACGTTAATCGTTTTTTGTTTCTCATAGCCGCTTGTTTTAATTAACACCGACTTTAGCAAAGCTTTGTTTGTGGTTTTCGCTGTTCATTTTTGTGTAAATGTGTGTTTATAAAGACTGGGACGAGGGGGATATCGTAGATTGCAAAGAGCGAGTGCACCAATTGAACAAGGTCGGTGAAACCGCAGCACAAGCACTCAAATGGATCCCCACCCCGAGGAACAAAGAAAGTCAACAAGCACTCCCTATGAACTACAACAAGATACAGTCGACGAGGAACACATACACCTCCTAGAGTTAGTGCCCTCCCCGCATCATACCTCCGCCGAGGATGCAGCGCGAGACCCCTACCTAGTGCTCCCCGGCTTCCACATTTCATGGTATGGAAAATGAAAAACCTGCCACCACACGTTTGACTTTATATGGCGCATTACTTCTTGGCGAAGGCGTATAACCGACATGGATCGCTTTCAAGTCGAAAGCATTTCCGCCGACACTCATGACAAAGCCAAAATATGGCTCAACCTCATCGAGGCCGAGAACGCCAGAAATTGGGGCCGATTCCTTCAAGCCGAATTTTGTACAGAAATTCTTTAGCGCCACAAAGACCAACAGCTTGAAGAGGCATCTACACTTACTCCTACTTCATGACAATGAGAAATTCTACCACGTCGGGAGAGATTCATGGATACCATCGTTGCTTGTCCACATCATCATGCGGCGGTCTCGGAGCACTGGATGTTAGTGAATCATTTCTAATGGTATGTCCCCGCCATGAAGCAATTGCTAAACCAGTGCGTGAGGTGATTTTTTCCAGCAAACCCGATGAGGCCAGTGGATTTGAGTTGTGGCTGAACTTCCAAGGGTCAGATGAGCCAACCCGAGAGGAGAAAATGAGGCCCTCGAAGACACCAAAGGGAGGGAATTTCATACTTCAGAGGACATGGAAATGAAAGCAAAATCTCAACCTCAATCCAGGAAGCGTGGAGGAGAGCTAGAAGGAAAAAGGCTCCATGAAGTGCGTGCAAAGGATCGAAAAACACCGCAGACAGCCAACCCATTCACGCTCTGCCAACCTACTGAGATCCAGAGAACATCATCCGACCGCCCCATCTGAAGGACTTGATGTCGACATGCAATGTTGTAGGTCACTACAAGCCACAACCTAATGCCCCATATGGTAATACCCCAATTCCAATTGCACCACCTAACCTATCCGAAACTCAATCCCCCGCCTACGTGTCTTCCCAGCCAAAACAACGCTTGGTTCCTCATTCAACCACTGCACCACCCATCATCCTAATTTCCTCCGCTTGAACGTCGACATCGACTCAGCAAGGTGGTAGGCAATTTTGTGGAAGAACAAAAAGGGACTAATGCACACCGCAATGTGTGGATTGACACTTATAGAAAGTACATTGAACAAGAGAATGGGACGGGCTCGAGCAATCTAACCGTAAAATAGACAACCCAAGCAGTGATTCAATCACTAAGATCATCATTATTCTCGGGAGGTACAGAGAGGAAGGTTCCCTTCCCAAACACTACCAAATCCGAAGGGGTCCATGAGGTAGGTTTATCCGTTAATCTGCATCGACAGTGAAGGCTATAATCACCTGAGAGGCAGAATGAGAAAATGAGCAACCAAGGCCCAAGGTCATGAAGAAACATGCAAGGAATAGGAAGCGATTCGAGAGAGTAATCGCATCGTTGAAGACTCAAGGAGGCACTGCATGCCACCTCTATTTCCCAAGGCACTAAGAAGCAAGAGCAAGGCATCCCGCCAGCGTGCATCCTTAAGTCCTAAGGCGTGAAGGTCAACATACTCCTCGACATCAACAAGTCCCCGCCTATGCAAAGTTTTTTTAAAGGATCTTGCATAACGTGCTGGAGTCGCATCAGGAAAGGCATTTTTAACCTACAAGTCGTTGTCATATAATCCGCAGCAAGAACCCGCTTAAATACAAGGATCCGTGATTCCAGCCACCCCCGCCAACATCGCGGGACTCAGACAGACAAAGCACCCGCGATTTAGGAGTTGTAAACCCATCGCTATACTGTATAAGCGCTAGGTTTCGGGAGAGCTGAAACTCACCAACACTATCAATGGCCGATGAAGATCCCTTAAGGGGATAGTTGAGGATGTGTTGGTCAAGGTAGACAAAATCTTACTACCCAAGAGACTTTAGTGCTCGATACGAGCCAATCGCAAGTGGGCCCACGTGCCAATTATCCCGGGTGTATCTATTTCGGCCACTGCTAATGCAATCATCAATTGTCGAATGGGGTAATGCAAACACATTTGGCAACATGACATCGAGCTAGTTGATTTTTCATTCGAGTCACACAAATCATCGAAGGTGAAATGGAAGGAAACAATGAAGTCCGCCTCGCTTGATCAGTTCGGGTGGAAGCAAATGTCCATGAATTGCAAGAAATAACTAACCAAGGTAGCTGTGCTGGTTGCCATCACCGCCACCGGCAGAGAATTGTCACCAAATTTAATCGCTGAGAAGCAATTCAACAATGGGAAATCAAGCATCAAAGCTGCAGCACAAACCACCACAGGGGTTGAGGAGATCCTCCTTTTTACCCTCCCGAGTCCTGCTACCCACACGTCTAAGGTGGTTACCGCTGGTTCCGAAGCAGCTCAATCGTTTCATTGTTTAGTTTCGAGTAAATTTCCTTTGTTTGAAATTGCGGGTAGCAATCAGAGCTTCTGACATTTGATTTCTTGTGTTAATAACAAAGGATACCAACAAATGGAAATGTCTTCTCCAAACTGCCATCATGCTTGAGGCATATGATTCTAATCCATTAGTTTTGCATTCCATGCTAAGCCGCTTGAAAGTAATTTTCATATTTCGAATTCGGGCCACCTGTTATACGTATCCCGCAACCACCAACTTCATTCTTCTCTAGCTTTTTTTTTAAAGTACTGGTGCCTTTATTTGGGTGTATCTACTTTTCTTTCACTGGGACAATTGAATTGCTTTAATTAACACCGAACGCTCGCACTGGAGAATTGAACCCTGTTATTACCTTAATGCTAGACAATTCCATGCATGATTCGCCGTCCATCAAGTTTTAGAGTTTTCAACTCGAACATTCCTTAGCTAATTCACAACACCCAGACACCCTGATTGCATCAATAGGTCAGAAAATTATGCCTCCCTTTCACTTGTGCCGGCCTTAGTTTGTCGGGACGACCACACAGTGTTGTTTTTACCTATGCTAAAGGCCAACAGCCTTCCAAAAAGGAAAAAGAAAAATCAAAAGAAAAGAAAAGAAAAGAATAAAAATCAGAACGCTTTGCCTTGAAACCCGAGCACGGTCCGAGGGTATATACAAAGTTTCAAATCCCTGGGTGTCTCTAAACCCACTGTCAGGAGCCACCCACTTAGTGCTCGCGCAGACGGTGGACGGGCAGAGCTTAAAGAAGCTCAGCTGGAGTCTCAAAATCATTCAAGTCCTCGTGAAATCTCGAAGACAGGGTCGAAAGATCCTATGACTTGGTGCCCTGCTTTTAATTTGTCGTGTTTACCAGATCCTGCTACATGGATTCTGGTGTGAGAAACATTCCTCAGCAATGCACCCCACAACGTTTGAAAAGAATCAGGAATAAGATACGGGTCCCGATCATTTAGGCTCGTTAGCAAAGTAGGTCGGTAGTAGCTAGGTTTGGGTATGAGTGCAGCTTAGCAAATCTTATTGTTGAGAGCTAATCAACAAACACTTAGATTTTGGTGGAAGTTTCGTTGATTCACCAAAGAAGGTGCTCATATTTAATACTCAATTTTGTACGGTATTCATTCTCTCATGATGTTTATCGATTGCCCGGCCGATGATTCTTACTTAGGGTTGTGACATTACTCATTCACAACCTTTTGAAATATAATTTTGTGAACGTTATTTTGTATATCGTTTTTGTATGTTCTCTTTCTTTCTTTCTTTTTTCTTCATTGCTAAGTGGACTACAATGTGTAGGTCAGTGTGATTAAGGCTCCAAAAGTGCTAAGCTAACCCTATTTATTATAGGTTTTGAGTGCTTTTTGTATACTAATCATTCTAATTAATCCAATTTACACATTAAGGTCCCTACTATTTTAGTTTGATCATTTTGTGGCAAATTTTGCGCTTTAAGAAATGATTATGTCAAATGGTTGAGTCGATCCGCCATCTAAGAATTTAACTTCAAACTCTCGCATTTCAAATCAAAGATCGAAGGAAAGTAAGAGAAAATGTGAAGAAAAACACCACTCAGAAAATATTCTGCACTGCTCTCGCCTCCAACAAGATCAAGCCTTCCTCGTAAACAAGCCCCGCATCTCACGCTGTTATTTTTGTTATAGTTTTTGTTTTTCTCCTTTCTAAATTTTGTTGTAATCACTATGCTTTGATTGTATGGTATTTCACTTAGTTTTGTAAGTACATAAGCCATTTTTGTATACACTGCTGAGGAGACGGATTTTTTTGTCAGAATAAAATTAGCCTCGCCTCCTTTTTTCCTTTTCTCTCATTTTTCCTTTCTGCTGGCTTCAAACACTCTCTGAGGATGACAAATCCTCGTGAGGATGGTTGGTTAGGCCTCTTCCCTTGAAAAAGGAGGGTCACGGCTAGGGTTTGGAGGCACCACTCTATCCTGCTTTGAACTGACCCATTTTGCTGCTTAAGTTCCCATTTCTCACTTAGGTTAGTAACTTAAGCATGCCTCTTTAATGTGGCCTGCAAGCTTCGTCTAATGGATACTTGCTATTAATTGTATCCATTGAGGCTCGCTTAGTTTGTCTCTGTCAGTTATCGTGGATTAGGTTTTTGAGTATTGTGAGCCACCGTTAGGAAACATTTATGCCCATTTAAATGC
Organism: Tetrastigma voinierianum; assembly: GCA_016808115.1. Taxonomy (NCBI): domain Eukaryota; kingdom Viridiplantae; phylum Streptophyta; class Magnoliopsida; order Vitales; family Vitaceae; genus Tetrastigma; species Tetrastigma voinierianum. The sequence goes on along the minus strand of JAEQBH010001040.1, from coordinate 822,910 downwards.
GCATGCTTCAAAAGGGAAAAATCATAGGGTTTAGTTTTTAAAGCAATGAAGATCCTGCCCGAAACGACTATATGTCATGCTCCCCCAACGCGAGGAAAATAATTCGAGGACATGTTAGTCGCCTAAAACCCTAACCCAAAGGGCTCCGAGACTTCAAGGAGTTCTTTTCTTATTTTTTCTTCATTTTATTCTTTCGCTTTTAAACCCCAAAACCTCACTGTTTTAACCAAACCTGAAAATCCAAATTTAATTCCCACCATTTTCGACTCCACTTAAACTAATCAGAGACGAAGAAAACCCATCCCCCGTGTTCAATCTAGATCACTATAGCATCGCAAAGAGCTTGACTACTACGTAAAGAGGGAGGAACTTAGGATATAAATTTTGTTGATTCCAGATCACCCTTACCGGGTGGGTACCAATCAAGTGATGTCGGTTAAGCTTTCCTAATTCTCAAAGACAAAAAGCCAAAATTCGCTTAATTCACTCGCGCCGGGCGGACCATCGGAACTCGGCGTAGCCGTGTGGGTTCTTTGAAGAAGTTCTTCGCCCACAAGATCAATTTCCGGAAGAGGCAAATTCGTTGACCTTGGTACTTCATGACGCGGGAGAGATTTTATCAATGTTTCGAAGGTATATTTGAGACCATCACAAGTTCGCCTCACCGCTTTTGTTTCACACATGGATGCTAGTAAACCACTTCTACGATGGAATGTCCCCCGCTATGAAAACAACCTTGAGACCATGTGAGGGGACTTCCTCAAGAAGAATCCGTATTAGCCATGGACTTCCTTAACTATGTTGCTAAAACCTCCAAGGGATGGGATGAGCCGAACCTAAGGGAGGCAAATAGAATGAAACCACCAGTAAACTAAAGGGGAGGCATATATTCACTGTCAGAGGATGTGGGAATGAAAGCCAGGCTATCTTCTTTGATTAGAAGGTTGGAAGAGCTAGAAATGCGAATCAAGATATGCTACAAGCAATAGTCAACACCTGCACTTCTCAACCATGTTTCAATCACACCACCGCCACCAAGGAGAAAGCATCACCCACTTCACCTCGCATAGCGGATTGTTGAACACTGAACATGCAACATTGCGGGGCCAAATAGCCACCGCCATGCCCGCATGGCAACACCTACAATCCCAATCTGTAAGAACCACTCCAACCTCTCCCGGGTGCCAAAACCCCCCAGCTTTATGCCCCCAAAGTAAAGAAGAAGAATAAAGATGTGGGTCCACCTTCGTTGAAGAAAGAGTCACTCAACCTCATCCCCGTGGAAGAAGCCATCATGGAAATTGCAAGGTTGTGGGTAACTTGTGGAAGAACAAGATTCGTGAATGCTCGTACCACCTTAAAATCAAAACATCAGCGGCACTCTCACCTGTGTGGAATACGACCATTGCACTCGCCTGTGTTAACTAACCAACAACAAAGAAAAGGGTACTCGTGACACAACCAAACCCTAGGGTTGCATGAAGTGAGCTCCTCCCAGCGTTGACCCAAATCTGCACGAATGAGGTCAAGGCAATCATCACACCGAGGAGCAAGGGAGCTTACAAATGCAAAGATCTGAAGGTACAAATTCAGGTAGGAAGCTACAGGATCAACCAGCGAGATATGCCAAACTCGTTGAGAAAAATAAGGCATCCCCACTTTCCTCAAGCATTGAAAGCTAAAAAAGAAGGCCATTAATCAGCTGAAATGTTATGCATTGAGAAAGTAGTGTCACATCCCCTCGCTATATGATCAAGGTGTCCTTACCTTGTAAAATTTTTAAAGGACTTAAGTATAGTGAAAAATAGGGTCAATGTCAACAAGAAAGCCTTCCCCGATCGAACAAGTAAGTGCCAATATCCAATGCAAGACTCCAAAGAAAATATGGGGATCCGGGGTTGTCCACCATTTCGGCATTATATGAGAGGGGCACTTATGAGAAAGACCGTTAGATTCGTGGAGCAAGTGTGAATCTCCCTCCCCATTCGAAGGCTGTGCAGCTTGGGTCAGAGCTAAAGCCCACCTCCACTCACATTTTCATCTTCTACTGCAGGCCTAATCAAAAATACCTGGGGGACAGTAGAAGATGTCCTGATATTGCTTAACAAATTCTACTATCCAAGATTTTGCTGTACTTGACATAGGAAACCGTGGTTTTAGAGCCAATTATGTACTTTGACATCATCTTGGGATCATCTTGGCCACCTACAATGCAATTATCAATTTTAGAAATGGTGTCATGCAACTAACCTTCGGAAACATGACCTTAGAGCTCAACATCTTCCATCTGGGGCGTGCCACATGCAACCAAAGGATCGATGTCCTAAGAAGTATGGTCATCGACACCATCTTCGAGGAACAAGTCACGATCGTGAGGGATGATACACCGACCGGAAGAGTTGGGGCTTGAAAAGTGTAAGAGCAACAGAAGTCATACAAATTTGTGCAGAACAGACAAGAAAACATGAAATTTTGCCTGTAATCGGCGGGAACCGTTGAGCCTCGTAAATGGAGCCTTCAAACCCTTGTCATGGGCTGAAGTATGCTTATTTAAAAGAGCAAGAGTAGTGTCCAGTGATCATTTCATCCTCGCTCAGCACTGCACAGGAGGGTAGCTTGCTACACATCCTCAGAGAACCGCAAGCCCTGGGGTGAAGATACTGATCTCAGCAGACACTCAAGAAGGTGCACCCACCACATCTACTTAGAAGAGGAAAGCAGGAAGTCAAGTGAGGTAGCCATTGCAGCCAAACCCATATGCAAGATAGTTGCAGATGACTGCTCTAAAGCTCCTCGCAGTTTCTGCATCATATACCCCATATCGATAACACTGGGTGAGTCCTAATCGCAGCTCTAAGAAATCGAGGGTAATCACACAATGAAAAAGACACAGGATAATCACTCGCTTTACCACTAGTCAGAGGTTATGCATTACTATCTACTAAATGAAGTAAACATTTAATGATCAGCTCCTCACCATTCATGGATCAACTGCTTGAGAGGATTTCGGATACTCCCTTCACGCTCTTGATGGCTAGCCCGTGATATTTCCAAATTCGAGATTGTTGTGAGGAATCACAAAAAGATAACCTCTACACATGTCAATTCGCACGAGGTATTTGCTGTGAGGATGCCCTTTGGCCTTGTAATGCCCTCTGCCACATTTCAACGATGTATGCTCATTTGATCGGTAGAGCTTTACTATGAGGTTTCATGGCCACACATGTACCTGGCGAGGAGTTTCTGGTGGAGGCCTTAATCAACATGGAAATCGCTGGCCCCGCACGGGTGCATAGAGAAACCTAGTGTCGAACTCGAGGTCTATCGCTAACAAACTGTGGCATTGTATTGGGGCATATCATTTTTGAGAAAGGAATTGAAGTTGATAAATCAAAAATTGATTTGATTTCCAAACTACTCCCAATTCATGAATGTCAAGATCAGAAGGCAATTTCGGCATGCAAGCTTCACTGTGAGGTTCATACAAGACTTCTCAAAAATTGCCAAACCACTTTATAAGCTTCTAGAAAAAGATGCCAAGTTTGAGTGGGATGCAGAATGCCAACAAAGGTTTGAAGAGCTCAAAGCTTATTTAACTAATGGACCAATAGTGAGGCTCTCGACTTCCAAAAGTAATCGCTTTTCGAGGTTACGTAAGATGCGCGGAATCCCTATGCGCCTCGGACAAAGAGCGTAGGAAACCGCATGTGGTTTACTATGCCAGCAAAAACACTGAACAAAGCCTAAGGAATTACACTACCATCGAGAAAGAATTAGTTGCACAAAGGCGCTCGACAAGTTTGCAGACACAAAGGGGCAGATATAATTATCTTCACATATCATTCCGCTTGAACATCCAAGCCTCACTCAAGCAAAATGCCGCGCCAGGGCTTATCGATGGGTCCTCCACACAGAGTTCAACTTGAAGATTCGTGATAAAAAGGGTGTGGAAAATGTTGTTGTTGATCACCTTTCCAGACTAACCATAGCACACAACACCCACAACCCTCCAATTTATGACGACCCCCGCAGGAGTTCTACTCATTGTAGACAAGGTTTCTTAGTTTGGCCGCATTGCCAACTTTTAGTAACAGGAGTTACAATGTAATTGAAGACATATCAAGAAGTTCTTCCATGCAAAAGTCCACTCCTACTATTGGGAAGAACCCTATTTGTTTAAATATTGTGCTGATCAAATAATCAAATTGTGTGTGCCGGAAGGAGAACAACCAGGGATACTCCGCCACTACCATGACTGCTGTCTCAGAGGTCATTTTTGCTTCCTGAAAACACAATGAAGGTGTCAGGTTTCTATTGGCCTTCTTTGTTTGACGCCTATACCATGTGCAAACAATGCGACAAAATGCCAAAGGTTAGAAAAATCTCTCGTCATCATATATACGCCACCGACCCTATTCGTTGTTGAGTTATTTGACATTTAGTAAGATCACCCACAGTGACCATTTCCTACTTCCTTCGAATTACACTACATTCTCGTGAGTTGACTATGTGTCGGTTGGTCTAAGCAATGCCGCAGATGTTGCACCACAAGACCGTATCAAGTTCTTAAAGGAGAACATTTTCTACGCATCTCAGTCCCCAGCCATAATCGCAATGGAGGTTCACATTTCCGCAACAAACCTTTGAGAATCTCCTATCCAAGTATGATGTCAACACAAAGTGGCTACCCCTTATCATCCTCGCACTGTATTAAGCAGAGCTAGCCAACGTGGAAATCAAGACTATATCATTTAAAGTATGAATTCAAACAGAAGTGGCTGGTCTCTCAAGCTTCTAGATTCCTTGTGGGCATATAGAACAAAGACACAAGACCATCCTCGAAATGTCCCTTATCGCCTAGTTTATGGTAGCGCGCATGCCACCCGCCTCGTGGAAATTGAATACAAGGCATGGTGGGCAATAAAGAAATCAATCGATACGGGAAGAGTCAAGTCTAAAAGACTCCTCGATCTCAATGAAGAAGAGCTTAGGAATGACGCCTACTTCCAACTAAAATTGGCGAAGGATAAATGTTAAGTGGTAATGATCAGCTTCATAATCCGAAGAACTTCAATCGTGGGGACCAGTCCTACTTACGACTCCAAACTCCACCTTTTCCAGTGAAGCTCAAATCAAGACGACCAACCATTCATCATTCATCAAGCACACCCTAATGGTTTAGTTGACCTGCTCAACCCAAATGATAATAAAGTGTTCAAGGTCAATGGGCAAAGAGGAATCCCTGGCGTCGTGGCAAAGACACCATGACAGGAGGGAAATTCTCCTCCTGGACCCCTTATGAAACTCTCAGGCTACACATTTGGGAGTGGCTTCTGCAGTAACTCAGAAGTCACTAGCTATAATACAATTGTTTAGTTTTGTTTTTTGTTAAATTTCAGTTTTGTTATTGATCTTTTGGTGATCGCATTGTTTTTCTTTTTTATGTTGAAGCTGCAGCATCGCCCACTCCACCAAATAAAGACTTCAACCACTCCACCAAAGAACACCTCAAATTCTATCCAGCCGAGTACGATTCTTCATCGCCCACCCACTCGAGGAGGCAAATTCACTTCCTCCTCTAACTTTCTGACCTACACCCCATTGCAGATGATGCCATACTTGGTTGGGGGAAGGGGGGGGAAGTTAGTGTTGGAAGTGAAGTTCATACCATTGACATGCTTAGGCCACCGTCAAAGAAAGCCCATTTTTGTATGCTTATCATTGCTACTTCTCATGCAAAACTGAATTTTTTTTAAATACACCTTTATATATATTACAACTCTATTTTTCTACACTTTTGAAAATCATTTTTGCCTCTATATTTTTTGTGATTCTGCCTTTCCCGTAAGTTGAAAAGTTGAATCACTGTATGCTACCATCAATGCTAGAATAGTTCCATGCATGATTGAGTTGTTGGTCAGTTGTAGCCCCTGGTAATCAACCCCTGTCTTCCACCTTTATCTAGCCACACACACAGTGCACATCATTTTTCGTCCATAGGCTGAGAAGTTGTATACCCCCTTTTACTTTGCAAAACCGGCCTTAGCTTCGTTGACGGCCTATAATAGGTTAGAGTTCCCAAGAAAGGCCAATGTAGTTTCCAAAGAAAAGAAAATAAAGAAAAGAAAAGAAAAGCAACAGAAAAGCCGCGATGCTTTGCCTTTAAACCCGAGCACGGTCCGAGGGGTCTATAGCGTCTTTAAAGCCGTGCCCTAAACCAATCGGGTTGGGGAGCCACCGACCTAATGCTCGCCATGGGTGGATGGGTGAGCTTAGAGTCATAGGTAATCGGATTCTCGAAATCATTCGAAGTCCGGGGTGAAACCCGTAGAGTTTGTGGTCAAAAGATCCTTTTGACTTGATGCCCTAAACTTTAGTTGGTTGGGAGTCATCGTGGATCCTCTACACGGACTCAGAAGTCGAAGCTCTCAGATTAAATCTACAATACAATAGAAGTGAGAAATAAGAGCTGAACTGCTCCATTTAGGTTAACAATCTAAGGCCTTGGCAAAGAGCTTGCTGAGGGGAGCCGCATCGAAATTATATTGGTAAAATTGATCACCCAAAAACACTTAGATTTTAGTGGGAAGTTCGAAGCACTCTCCTTTGAATGTACACCAAACTTGCTCTCGTATGGCATTTATTCTCCCTAGCTGGTTTTTGTACAGAGTCCCAATTTTTCATACTGAAGGTAAGACCTCGCTTTTATACACACTTTTTGAAAAGGCAATCCCTTTTTATCATTGCTAAAAAGACCTTGCATATATATAGCCTGCATGATCTTCCTTCTTTTTATCATTGCTAAGGGACTAGCAATGTGTCGGTTGGGGGAGTGATTAGCACCTGTGTCAGTGCTATTTTGAGCCCTGATTATTGTGGTGTCAAGCACTTTTGTGTACTAATCAACTTTAATAACTCAATTGATACATTGAGGTCCCGGCTTTGCTACTGATCACATTTTGTAGCTCTATTGTTGTAGTTTTGCATGATCGAATCAGAGGAAATTTGGAGCAAAAATGCTAAAGAGAAGAGGCCTCGTTGAAAATTTGTGGTTGCGAAATTTGCAACTCAGACTTTCAGTTGCGAATTCCTCGCAACACCGCTCCTCGCACACCGGTCGCGGGACTACTTTTTGACCCGCTTTTGTTCGCTTTGTACAAAATTTTTGATGTACTCGTCTCCCTAGACATGATTGTAATTTCCTTATTATTGAGCAACTATATAAGCTCAGTCTTGCTTGTAAATCAATCAACTTTTCACTCCATCAATCAATCAATAAAATTTGGCATGAAGCTTCCTCTCCCTCGACTGGTTTGTGATTTTTTCCTTTCTTCATTTTCTGTATTTTTTGTAGCCAAACACTCGATGATGACAAATCAAGGGATGCTTGGCTTAAACCCCCATCATTGAAGGGCATGCCACTAGGTTAGTTTTGAGATAAGCCGATGTTCTCATGCTTTCATGGGCGAAGGCGGGTATTTGTGTTCCTGCTTCTCACCTTAGGTTAAATCTCTTAGCATACTCTCCCTAACATGTATTTGGCAAGTTGTCTGATACTGTCACTAGATCCACCGATGCCCGCTAGCTTGTCTCCCATTAGTCATTGTAGGGTAGGCTTAGGAGGTGTGTTCTTACCTATCTCGGGAGCATTTACGCCATTGAATTACCTTTTAAGAGGAAAAACTCAGTTTAGATTTTAAAGCTAAAATGAATATCCGGCTCGGGAAATGACATCATCCTCCCTAACACGAGGAAAGACCCGGCACATGTTAGCCATTTAGAACCCTAAGCCCAGTGGCCCGAGACTTCAAGGAGTTCTCTTTTAACTTTTATTTCAATTTGTTTACAATTTTCAACCATTCTCACACATTGTTTTTACACAAATCCAAAAATCCAAAGAGTAAACACCATTTTCAATCCACTGTAACTCTGCTCTCACGAAGAAAGCCCATCCCTGTGTTAGACCCTGAATAACATACAAAGAGTTTGCCACGTCGCAGTAAGAATCCTAGGATATAAATTGTTGATTCCGAACACCTACTTGAAACTCACACAGTAAGGTCTCTATCGGCGCTTTCTCACCGTCAAGATATGACATCCGCTCAAAGTGTATAGGTATATGCATATGTCATCTATATGCCAGTATCATAGGGAAGGGTAGTAAGGTAGCTTGACATATGCATATGTCAAGATTATGTTAAATATGTGTGAAGGTTGACTCATTATTTTGTGAAGATTATATCTAATATATGTCAAGCTTCGAAAGTATCAAATATAATTTTACAAATGTCAAGGATGGTTTTTTTTTTTTTTTCAAAGTTAAACTTTTAATATGTTATGGTTCCTTTGCTCTTATGTCAAGAAATATAGTTTATTTTTTGTCAAGATTTCTTTGTTCATATATCAAAGAAATTATTTCATTCTATGTCAAGGTTGCATATGGAATGTGTCAAAAACTTAACTTGTTGCCAAAATGATTTGAAGCTAAACTAAAACTATTAAAATTGAATAATTCCATATCAAAATTCAATATTAACTTTCATATCATAGAACAAAATCTAATTATCAAAACTAAAAATTAATATATATATATATATATATATATATATATATATATATATATATATATATATATATATATATATAATTTCAATTATACTATAATATTAAAATATATACAAAAAGAGAGAGATATAAATATGTAGCCAAATATATTGAAAATAAAAAGAAAAGCCTTAACATCTACATGATCTTCCATTGTCATCAAATATATCCAAAAAACAGCTTCCCAATATGTGCCCAAAAATCCAATAGTTATACACTATATATAGAATGTAATCCAGGATCTTGTTCCTTTGAAACCCAACTATTGCAAATGTCACCGCAAGTAGAAAAAAAGTGCTGCTTAAGTTTACGTTTGAGATTAATAAAAATAAATAAATAATATACCCAAATGAATTTACAAACAACCTAGCAATTTTATATTATCATGTTGTCAAATGTTACCCAACCTCCAAGAAGTAAGAAAATAGCATACATTTATATGTTTATAGTTATAAGTTTATTAAAAGTTCAATGAGAAAGAATTCATGCTTTAGGTGTATCAAAGATGTCACCCAACCTCTTGCAAGTATGAAAAAGCAAAAATATTGTTTTTATGTTTATATTTGAAAGTTCATTAAAAAGATGTAAAACATGTGCCCAAATATATCTAAATGCATCACAACAACCTAGCAACCATACATGATATTGTAATCGTTATAAAATATATCCAAAAAGTGATAGATATTTACCCAAAAATTCAATAGTTGTATATGAACATGCAATAGAACTGGCACATACCTTATACTTCAAAAAATACAAATGCTCAGGTGCCACCAACCTCTCGTAGTAAGTGAAAAACAATATTACTTAATGTTTATATTAAAAAAGATATAAGCCTTTACCCAAATATATCCAAATTTATTCACAAACAACCCAATGTACCATACATGATCTTCACTCTTATCAAAGGCATGGGGAATGAGAGAAGACATAAATATGTACCTAAAATCTAGAAGTCAGAGATGATGACTATAACTTATGCACAGATCTTGCACTCAAAAACTCGTAATTACCGCAATGTCACCCAACATCTTCCAAGTAAGAAAAACAATATTAGCTTATGTTTAGATTTTGAATGTACCAATTAAAAATATATAAACTCATATTCAAATATATCCCCAAAACAAATGTAGTAATGTATTTTTAGAAAAAAAAATTCAGATAATGTATGTACTTAAAAATATCCAAAAATAGTTACACCTTTACATGATAGCAAGTAACATGGCATATGATTTTGTACTTCTGAGCAAGCCGTGATCGCCTAAAACCGTGGGTCTCGCTGACTACCCTGGCCAACCCGCGAATACAAGGGATTTCGGCCACCCCCGCACACTTCGTAAAAATCTGGCAGAGTCTCCTCGGTAACGAAGTTCTACTCCACCAAACACCTCGCATGAAACCCGTCCCAAGCAAATGCAATATAATCACAATGATAGATAAATATGGCTAAATCGCCTCATATTAAAATTAGAAATTTCAATGTACATGTGTACATCATACATGTCCGCTCTTAGGGCTCACAAAGATCTCAAAATGCACTTATCGCAAATGTCATCCAACATGTCAGGAGATAGGTAAAAACTACATTAATTTAAGTTTATATTTGAAAACTTACTAAAAGATAGTAATATGTACCAAAATTATGAAAAAAAGAAACCAGTAAATACATATAATTAAAACAAAAACTATATGAGCTTGTACCTTCATCACATTAAGATGTGATGTTCCAAAAGTTTCCAAAATCCAACATCTATATATGACAAGAAGATTTTATGCATCATCTTAAAATCTAAAATTGCAATAGGTGCAATGTCATCATTTACTGTAAGTAGGAAAATGCAGTCGCTTTCACTCAAACTTATGTTTGAAATTTATTGAAAAAATTATAAAATTTGACATACCCACTTATACTTCTGATTTAAGATAAGAGTGGTCAAAAAATGATACCTATCTCATCTCACTTCATCTAATCCCGCCTCGTGGAGTAGGTTTTTTTCCCTTCAAAATGAAAATATATGACAAGAAAATATGTTAATATGTGTGAATTAAATATATGTATAGTTCTATTTTTGACCATGACACAAAACATAGGTAAATAAACCTGAGATGTTAAGAGGCTTCTATTTGCAATTATGTCTCGCATGTATCGCATGACAAAATATCCGCACATGACACCATCCAACTGTTTGGGCCCCTGCAAGGAAAATTATATCAACAAATTTTCATGATCAAATATGACATCATATAAAACCCTGTTAATTTTTTCATCCTTCACATTTTTATAAGAATAATGAATGACATAATATTAATTTGAAGCAAAAATTACACCTAAATGAAGTCAATACATGTGTAACATAATATCCTTAGAGCAGATAGACCCTAAGCTCCCCAAATTTTTACTCTGGAGGGTTCAACTGGGTTTATAAAATGTGAAGTTATAAGAATGTCAAGCAATATGTTCATGTAAAATATGGATAAAAAAAAGTAATAGATGAAGACAATGATTAATTATATTTATTAAGAATGACGATTCACTATTAAAAAGGGTAAGAATTTACTTTGCCTTCATTGCGATAATTATCCAAAGATAAAAATATCAAGGATTTTTATGGCTTCATTGGGTATATCATAACTGCTTTAAGAGTAGTCATCAATAACATATTTGGAAATATGTGGTATTGACATCTTTATTACATCTCATAGATTATCATTATAAAAGAAATGCAACAAGTAATTACAAGAAAAAATTGTTTGCAAATGAATTAATTAAGATGGATAAAATTGAGAGTTTTATTTAAAGAGAGAGGGGTTTTGCCTAACAAGGTGAGTGTAAACTAAATATAGAAAGTATACAATACATACTAAGGCCAAATGAAAGATATAAGAACAACTCACACATAATTAGTATGATCAAAGTTATCTATATGCTTGAATTATTTTTACCCACACACATATAAGAGAATATATGGATATAGTGATCAAAGTTTAATAATTGTTCTCCATAACCAACATTGTGAATTGACTAATTATAAATTCATTAAATTTTTTTTGCTTGAATTTTCTAAGGTTTGATATTCAACATTAGAATATGATTGAAAAAAAAAAAATATTGTACTCATATATTTTTTACAAAATATTTCTTTTCTTCTAGTTTCCATTATTATTATTTTATTTATTAATTGTAAAAAGTGCAAATGAATCACAAATCTTTCAATCACATGATAAAATGGGTTTGTTCCTTTTTAGTACAACTTCATTACTAGAGGAATAGTGGACATATGAATGCATTGTATTCATAACAATTTAGATTATGTTTTCATAAGGTGATCAAACTAATGTTTACACATATTTCTTAATCGCTAGTTTACAATATCCTCAACTCAAGTTAGAATAGGAAATAAAACTAAAAACCAAATATAAGCTAAGAAAATTCATAACTAAATACGTACTATATAAATATCCTTACATTTCAAAAATCAAGTGAACTTTTCAATAAAGCAACTCAAATGTAGGTAAGTGTTAAAAAAATTAGAAAATGAACAAAAAGTCAAGAGGGGAAAAATATTACCTCTAATAACCATCCATTTGAGCTCTTTAGATCCTTTCTTCTTGAGATACAAAAATTCGAAACCCCTAAATAAAAGTTCAAATTAGTGTTCATTTTGGAGACATGAAAACTAAAATTATGATAATCTACATGTTCACGATATCTTGATCTTTTGTATGGTTGCTGCAATTGTGAGTCTAAATAGTAGACTATTTCCAGGATTTTGGGTCAATTACCCAAACCCAATGAAATCTACAATATATCAACATATGATTTAGATAAATAACATACATAAGGCTAAGAAATTTAAAATAAATAATGATTAACAACTTTATTCGTGGGTTATATGGAACAAAAATAAGGTCCGCTAATTTAGAGTCAATTAGTCGACTAAGAATGAACCTTGCCTGCTTCTTCACTGTGGAGCATTTAATCCAGCTCGACACCATCCCCGGATAAACAAATATCATTTTCTCCCTCGTAGTATTATCCAAATTTGCATGCAACCACCTAATGAAATACACCCACTGAACACTTTAAGAAAAAATGAATTCTACCTATTTATACTATGAACATAAAAAAAGATTTATAAATAATATCTTACCAAATATAGAAGCATAAACAATTCATATTCAACCTTTACAAATTAGATCATCCATTTCAGTTGTCAAGAGGAAGGTTTGAAATTTCATCCCAAATCCATTGATTTGTTAACTTGGGTGTCTTCGCTACCTCCATTATTAAACTGCTTTTAGAAAACAAGCTTGTATATCTCTAGGATTTTCATATCGATTTTCTTTTGGGGATGCTTGCATCTTCTTCATTTTATCTTTCCTTGCCACATCCTAAACACGTATAAATAGATGCATGACATTAAGAAAACAAACCAAGAGTGTAGGAAAATGTAACTTAACTTGAAAATGTTAGTTATAACACTAATATTCACCTCATCATTTTCATCATCTATCACAAATGTAGTAGCATATCCAACAGCCTCCCTTATTGTATGTATGTTTTCAGCAAGTGGGAATGGAAGAAGTGCATTAGGTTGAAGAGGATAAAGGAGCTTAATCTCTACTCATTATATCGTAATCAATATGAAACTTTAAAATCTCGTGAATAAGTTCCAGTATTATGCAAACAATGTTTCCTTTGAGTTTAAAGAGCCAATTTGCATTTATAAACTATAAAAATACATTTATAAACTCGTAAAACATATATTATAATCCTTAATCTTAATTTTAGTTATTTTATATATTGTTTTTACAAATTTAACCTAGAAAAAGCCATATATACCGAAAGAAGGAGAAGCTTACAATCCCTTGTGATGATGGGTCCTCCACATGAGCACCATAATGAGCCTTTCTTGTATTTCTTCATGTCGCAACAATCGGGCTCTATGTTTGTGTCAGCCACTGTAGGTGAGGGATCTCTTTTTAGCTTCAAAAACAATAATCTCCCTTCCAAGGTCCCTACTTTCTCTCCCTTAACATCCTTTTCGCATTCCTCTCCTCAGAGCTTTGAAGGTGTGTTGGTGTGTTGAAGAATTGTTTAGCTTTTTTTCCCACCCTTTCCCTAACTCCGTCCAGATGCTCGTACCCAATGCTAAAGTGAGGATATCATTTTACTAATCATGTAATCTTCCCTTCCTCAGCATCCTTCACTAACTCATCCTCCAAAAAATATAAGATGCTTCAAGAGTCATATAAAATAGAGAACATATGAAATTGACTATATATATATAAACAAATGAATTGACTAAATATACATATATAGGTTTGACAACTGCAATCTTTTCTACTACAACCCTTGTAACATCATCATATTCATCCTTTCATTTTAGCTTCCATAAGATCCATCTATCAATAGGTTTCTAGAACCTGTCTGTACCTTTCAAAAAATAAAAAAAGGTAATCATTAAATGTTACAAAGGTAAAAGTCCAATAAAATAAAATAAAAATACAATTAAACTTACCAATTCTTCAAGTCTTGCATATCCTTTCCTTACTCACCTGAGTATAGATGTTTTTTGCCCCTCCTTTCTTTTCCCTTTTGATTTAATTTCAAACTCTTTGACAAACCCATTAGCCACTAATTTTCCAATCTTTCAGTTGGAATAATTATATTCCAATTGCGGTCGCAAAAAGGTGCTCAGTCATCCTTATAAGGGAAGGATATACTCTTTGTCAATGTGCCCCGAATGATTCTAAAGCTAGTCCCTATGACAGCATGATGTTGTTTTGCTATTCACATCAACCAAGAATGCACCTCCTACAATATAAGAATATCTTAATTATTCAATAAGCATGTAAGTTATACACAAAATTTAGAAAAATAATTTCACAAGATTGTTATATACCTTCACACAATCCCATAATTTCTCCTTCAATTCACCGCACTATCTTCCAATCAATATGATATACCTGGCACCATGGTCCGCGCTAACACACCCAAGTACATGATAGCTGTACATATCCCTCCTCACTCCCCTCACCATCATCATTATATTGAATTCTCAATTTTCACTCCTTCACTTCTCTTTTAGCAATTTCGTGTTTTAAAGCTCGCCTCTTAACCTTTTCGGTGAAGTAATATTCTTTTTTTCTTCCCTTTCATCCATCTACATGGCAATAAAAAGAATATGATCAATCTCATAATATATATCTTACATTCAAAACTAAAGCATGGTATTTTAGTAGTTTACCTAACCTTTGTCTCTTCTTGGTGGAAACATTTAAACATGTATAATTTTTCTTGCAAGTTCCCAAATGATTGCGACTAAGTAATACAAACATCAATTGAAAAATGTATGTCAACTCAATATAAAGAAGTTAGTTACAAATTATTCCATTAAGAAGAATTAATTAATGTTGTACAAAATTTCCAATACATGAAAATCTTAAATCTTGATAGCTAAATATTCACAAAAGTCGGAGGAGAATCTGGCTGCTTAATCTTAACAACAACATATCATCGAGTTTTAAGAAAAATACTACTACTCATCTCATTAAAAATAATAATAAAAACATATTCCACCATTATGGCTTGATTAAATTATATCTATTTTATTCACAATTGTTATCCATGGTTCTAGTTAGAATCCAAGCTTCAAGTTGAGATGTAATATTCATAAAAAAAGTTAAAGTAATAATGATGCTACTGTAAGGTGTTTAATTTTTCCTACAATGAAGCACATAAGCGTTGATCAATTGTATGATTCTAGGATACAAGGCTTCACTTATGTAACATTCATGATAAGGTAATGCCACTAATAGTTAACAATCACAAGCCAAATACATAAGTTTTATTAAAGTTAAATTAATTGAAGAACATGTTCTTTCAATTTGACATTTAATCGCAAATCCATTACTAGATTTACATTAATGAAACTTATTCCAATTTTCTAGAACTAATAAAGACCTAATTACCCCAAATTTGCAACTTGCTTAATTATTTCTCAAAATAATTTTGTTACATATCAAAAACAAGTTACCTAAAACAAAGGAAGCACAAACATTTAAAATCGTCTTCTTAATATATTGTTTTTTAGGACAATTTGTTATTATGTTTACATTTATTTCATTAAATGTTAATATTAATGCCAAATCCATGGAAATCTTTAATGAGATTCTTTCCCTTAGTTAATTTTAAAATTTCAATCAATATGAAATAAGTGAGTGATTGTTTTATCTTGTCCAATCTAAAATTGGAATTTAATACCAACATACAAATACATTTATACATATCAATTAAGACTGTAAACAACTGAACATTCTAATAGACATGAAATATGATACTAGCTCCACTTATTTTAGAATGTCTTAGAAGTGTATAATAGAAAACATATTTAATAGGAATCAAATTAAAACGAACATTGTAGATCATCACATTGTATATTAACAACTCAAAAATCACACAATACACTTAGCAATTACTTAGTGTACACAAAAACACAAGAAAATAAAGCATGACTAATATATTTGATCTTCAATCCAAGTCCCCCTCACAAACAGACGCATACAAATTTCCATCACGCCTTCAACTTCATCAAAAGAGTCAATATTGTGGCATCCCATTCGCAAATGGGTTAGTGCTCCATACAACAAGCCGCCTATGTTATCATCACCTCAATGTCAAGTCCCTCCTCCATTCGCCTTGATAATGCAATGGACCATCTTGGATCAACTTTGGTCTTCTACATAAAATACTTGTTCACTCACTGCCAAAATGAAAGGATCTCGATGAGCAGTCCTATCTTACTCATATCAACTAATGTAAACCCAAGCTCATCAACTTTGGACACCATTCGTGACTATCAACCCAATCACACTTAAAAACACAAATATTAAACATGTTATGTCCAGTTTTTCTGTCCCATATCCAGGATGTCCACAAAGTTTCGCCATGTCACTGGGCACGGGATTCTTATCTTTAGCACTCGCAATTTGTATAGTCGTATGCCACAATACTAACGCCACTATTTTAAGGACCATGTCTCCATCACGATGCTTGATATGGTAACGACAACCATTAATGATATAACTGTGGATACAAATAACTTGTTGCCTTGGTCCTTGTGTGTTACTCTAATTTCTCTTCAATAGGTACTTTCTTACCTATTTCATCTGAAACCTACAAGTTTGATTGATGATATGTAAGTTTGTGTAATTTAAATTTTATAACAATTAAATTTAAGGGGATATGCGTATTGAGTTTCATACCTTTTTCTTAACCCAATAGCTAAATGTGCGCACATGTTCATCCTCCAACCACTTCACCCTCTTTGATTGACGAGGATATTTTATCTTCAAATATTTGAAGATGTCTACTATAAAGTAAAACAGCCACTATGGTTTGCATAAATATTAGTTAGAGTACTAACAAACTCACATATCCACATTTATACACTTACTCAATATAAGGTTGCATTAAGGTTGTATTTTGTAGAACATGAATGATGCTTTCCAACAATTTACAATCATGAATAGTAATTGTGCGAATTCACCAAGTAAAGGTTTCCCGCATTTCCATCCATCTATACTACAAGGAATCCCAATTGCATCCATGCCCGACATGTGACTCTTATACAAAACTCTAAAGCTTCCTCAAGGAGTATATAACACTCAAGAATGCACTTCTTCTGGGATTACAATTTCGAACATAACCCTTTAGGACTTTCATGTACCTTTCAAATGGGTACATCCATCTCATATACATCTGTCCATAATCTAACCTTCTCTACTAAGTGTATTTTTAAATGAAGATGATGTCAAAGATCGAAGGTGGGAAATATCTAGCAAGCATAAAAGTGACCGCTATGTCTTTGTTGTACATCATTTAGTGTTGACACATCCACCACCTTTGCACAAAGTGCATTAAAGAAAAACACAATCTTGTAATAGCATATCTAACATGCCAGCAAACATATTCAATTGTTACCGGAAATAGTTGTCGCATAAGTGCATGATAATCATGAGACTTAACATCACTGCTTTAGCTCTTCCATAGACAAAAGGTTTCAAAGTTTGAACAATAACTTCAGAACCTTCAAATCACAAAGTTTGCAATACCCTTTCTTCTCCTTTTCTACTTAGAGTATAACATGCGGTGGGAAGATAAGTTCGTCTAACCCAAATTAAAAGGCCTGGGTCGTATGCCCATTTCAACAAGAATTTTAGCAGACTTTACTCCATCCTTGTTTTACCAGAACATTAAGCAAAGTTCCAATGATGCTCACAAACATTCTTCTCAATATGCATTGATATCCTGCCAGGTCGAATATAGAAATATCTCCAGTATTCAAGTTCAAAGAATATAGACTTCTTTTTTCGGCAACTAGTAGGATTAACAAAGGATCGACATCGTTTCACCTTCTTCTTTCCTCATGAATTATGAATCGTATCAACCTTTTAAAATATTTCATCTCCAATAAGTTCTTTTGGAGGCAACCTAAACTCTTGTTCACCATTACATGCCTTCTTTTTCTTTCTAAATGGATGGTTGCATGGAAGAAATCTCTGGCGGCTCATATACGAAGTTCTTATTCCCATGTTTTAGCCAATAAGAATATGTTTCTTCACCACATATCGGACAAGCATAATATCCCTTAACGGTGCAACCGGATAAGTTCCCATATGCAGGGAAATCATTAATTGTCCATAGAAAAATAGCCTTTAATGTAAAAAACTCTTTTTGATGTGCATCATAAGCTTCCACCCCTACCTCCCATAAAGTTTTCAAATCATCCACTAAAGGTGTCAAGTAAACATCGATATCATTACCAGGTTGTCGTGGTCCTGATATTAGCAAAGATAACATCATAAACTTCCTCTTCATGCATAACCAAGGGGAAGGTTGTGGTTACCGGAGGATGTGCCAACAACTATGCTACTAGTCATAGAGCTGTGAGGATCGATGTCATCTCGCTGAAATGGCAAGTCTTAAGTTTCTACACCCAGCTAAATTCACCACATTTGGTTCACTAGTTGCCACGTTGGGGAATTCCACTGCAGGTAGAAGTTTACCATTATTTTCTCTTCCCAGGCATGCCATTTTAGGTCTTTAGTCAAGCTGGGGAGATTGAAACATCCTCTTAAACCTGGGGATGGGTGGGGGCCACCACAACACTCTTCCAGTGAACCCTAAGTGCTTCACCCCGCCTTGTTTGCTCTCCACCTTGACATTCCAATAAGTAGGACATGAAGATGCATCCTTCAACTCATTCCTCGTAAAGTATGCAATCATTTGGGCATGCATGTATCTTGTCATATTCCATGCCTAATGCATTCAATGTTTTCTTAGCCTCACATAGATAAATAAGATCTCATCGGCTGACGGCACATCCTCAATATTCGAGTAAACTGAAAGCTTTATCTGACCACCCATATCTGCCTTCACGTTGTATTAATTTAACACCGCAAAGCTGAAATTGTACACAACCAGATACAAAGGTTTTCAGCATCTTCAAGCAATTGTTCGAATGACATCGATCGCCATTTAACTCATCTCTCTCTCGTGGCATGAACCATTTCTATTGTACTAGTAACATCACCACAATCCATTGTATCATAACACTGCACATTTCACTTGGTTGCTTAATAGTAGGACTCCGCTCCATGCCAATACCATCTATGATAACTATGGTCAATACCATTGAAAAACATATGTTCCCTTTAATTATTGGGTGTATGACGTATTGTTTCCACATCAGATACAGACAATGAATGGCACTGATTCGAATAATGTTGCAATGCAAAATTAATGAAGTATTCAACTCCTTCCTCGTACTCCTCTGACCTTCTCATCTTTAAACATCCAACTTCGATCCATTCTATGATCCAAATAAAATCTAACCACTAAGAATTTTAACATTATAATCAAGTCGTTAAAAACAGGGCTTTTGCCTCATGCTTTATATCACTTTTTCGTTCTACACAAGTTATTACCAACCTAATTTGGAAATTTCAGTCCTATATCATATAGCAAAAGAATCCATCATGTAATATACCCATGTTGTCTACAAGTATATCAATGTGGATGATAAATTTGAAAATTGTGTTATTCAATTTTCGCCATTGTAGTTCATGCCATAAACTATTAATTTAAAATTGCATGTCTCTCTTTATTACTTCATAATGTTCCATCTTATTGAATATATGTAATTGCTATGTATTGAACCAAAGTAAATTGATGTTTCTCAGAATTAAGGATCTTATCTAGTTCATGTACTACTCATATAAATAAAACTCAGATATATTAGACTATTCAAGTCTTTGTTCACTCTCATATCTTCAAAATCTTCTTAATATGTATATTTCGTAAAATTGTAATGAAATTTTAATCACTTCAAAAATATTAAACCTAGAAACAAACTTAACTATCATTCTATCTTGTTAAACTAAAACTGTAAACTAGATCAATATTCTCATATTTTGTTTTCTAGAATTTCCAACTTTCTAGTTTAGGTCGTGGTTCCTATCCCATATAGGAATACATAATCCCTATGTGTCAACTACTGTTATATTTCGTTTCACTTTAGAAAAAATTCAGTAGCATTCCCCATAGTTCTCCAAGTACATAAAATGGGGAAGGCTAATTATTTAGCCTTACCCAAATATGCACCCAGAACAAAAGATGACAGCTGAAATTTCTAAAAATGAACCAAGCATAAGAGAGTAACTTCAATAAATTATGTTTTCCTCTATACCGTCTAATCGATAATCTGTAGTTACTTAGGAAAAATGAATTCTCATTCATGCTAGACAAATTTAAAAGTTGTCAACTTCAAACTAGTTCATTCATAGAACTATTTTAACTTCTTTGACAACTTCAAAGTTCAAGCATGTAATAAGAGAAATTATTATACAATGATGCTAGAATGGGAAGTCTAATCTTTCATGCATGTACTTAATTATTGAAATTCTACCTAAGTACCCTAAAAACATTAAAATGAAATATATTAGTAAATCTTAATATATTTGCTATTTTCACTAGAAGAAAGAAATATGATCACTTGAAACTCATGAGTAGAGAAATTTCACTGTGACTCTGGCAAACAAAATAGTTAATAATTAAAAATCTAAAGTCATCAACTTCACAAGAAAATCCATAAGGGATAATGTAACCTATTTAAGTTTCTACAGATAGGCAATTTTTTCTTTCACAATGACATAGGATTGTAATTAAACATGCATATGTAGCCTAATGGCCATGCCGATATAATTTACGAAGTTGCCATGTAATGTTGGATGTCCCTTTATCTCCTATACAAAATTATAGTTATGATCTTCTATTGTCTAATTAACTCAACCATCACATGCCTAAACAAAAACACATAGAAACATGGTATTTCGATTATATATTTTCTTTCTACATATGTGCCTTAATATGTCAAATGATTTCTTATTTTCATTTCAATTAGAATTAATCACTTTATCTTCCAATTCTTATTTAAAAATTATAATCCACTCTTTGTCTCCTTACCTTAATTCTTCTCTCTCTCTTCTCTTCTCTCTATATATATATATATATATATATATATATATATATATATTTTTTAAATATTTTTAAAATTTTATATTTTTCTAAAATATATATATTCTAAGAATGGAAAATAATAATCTTCAAATGACCTATCATGAGGAATACTCAAACATATTTAAGCTACGTTGATCTAAAAAAAAACCCTTTTCAATCTTCTATATATTTATAATTTTCTCAATTTATTTTTTTGTAACTCTTATATCTTAAAAAAAGTAACAATTGACCAAGTTAGAATTAATATTAATAAGTTTTAATTTGTATTTTTAGTTTGGTGTCCCATAGAAAAGGTAAAACATTGTTGAGAATACCTCAAAATAAAAATAAAAAAAACAAATTAATATGAAATTGGAATAGTATCATGAATACAATGCAATATTAAGAATCATTTCATTTACTATTATTCATTTCATAAAAACAAGCACTAATATAATTTAAAAATAAATTTCCATACTAGTTGAGTAAAGAAACACGTATAAACATAAATCCAATTGCATTCATGCCTGAATTAGAACAATAGAAAAGTTTATAAAGTTGAACCATGAGCACATATCCGTTAAATCATAACAGCAAACTATTTTAGAGGCTAAAAGAGAGATAATTGAAACAATCAAAACAAAAATGCATAATATTTGATATGTCTTGGAGCTTTTACACTAAATTCAAAAAATAACAATCAAAATTATAGAACATTTATGCATTTGGATAAAAATTTCAAATCGTTACCATCCAAATAATAAATTGAGCTCCTGAAATGAGTTTATTATGTCTAATATAAATAATTTAAAATCACTGAATCTACTGGCAACAACTCTCTCTCTCTTTTGTAACTGCTCATTGAATGAGCAATCTTATTATGGTAGTTGTAACAATTTATGATAATGTGTAATCAAATATAATTATAATTCTTCAAAATACATTTTTAAAATCTTAGTCTCTTTATAATAGGGAGACTGTTTCTTTTGAATAAACATATATAATTAATTTTTATTAAAATTAAAAAAAAATATTTTTAATTTTCTTTCAAACTTTATTTCTTTCCAATTTTCTCTATATTTTGAGACATTTTATTTTCTTTCCTTCCTTAGTACTTTTGTATATGGTTAATATGATCTACCAACTAACAACTTAAGACTCATGTTTGATGGTCAGAACTACAAATCAACAGGGAAGCTCAAAGATGCCCAGAGCCAAGTCTATGGATCAATCTTAGTGTGCCTGTTTGACACTCATTAAAAACATTGTAGAGTCTATAAATAAAAAATTATCAAGATGGTCAAGATTCTTATCCTTATCTGAAGATCATCAAACTTCAATTTTAAAAGCAAAAACAGAAAGGAAAAGTATGTTTTATGTTTTTCTTCCTAATCTATTTTCCTATAATAACAAATCCAAAATAAGAAAAGTAACATCTTCCTAGTTTCCAAATACACACCATAAATGAGGTACTTGAAATCGCACAGAGATATCATAAAAAATAACTCCACATGAAAACATTCATATATAATCAGACTAAATGAGAAGAACTGGGGAGTATGAGCATTAATCGTTGTCTCTCAACGAAGAAGACTGTGAGGTGCCTCTTCACGGTAAAAACTGGCCGACAGATTTTGTCTTCATCGTCGTGATTACACTCAGCACCAAAACCGAACCCTAAAGACCCTCCATTGAATTCAACAGAGCGGCCCGCTTGAGAATGGCAGCAACAGAGATGGCCTGGCATGCTATCACAATTGTCATATCTGCAACGCTAGATTTCATGGTGGTGTGAGAGCATGTTGATAAGCTTGATGGCTTTGACATCAAATTCAACAGAGCTCATAACCTATGACTTCATAGACGTGGGTGGGACAGTGTTCGCAGAAAAGAACCTTTGGCAAAACTCAACAATGGAAGTATTGTCATATGCATAGGTGAATGAGATGTGTCTGGTACGATGGTGTAATGTCCCTTCCATGTAAGTACATGTACCTGTTGAAACATTTTTTATCATCAAAATATATCTTTTAAATAAAGGAGACTTGAACATTGCTCCCCTAAATTCAATATTAACTTTTGCTCCCTAAATTAAAAATCCGCCCACCTCAAAGATGTTCTACCTCAATATGATCTGAAGTTTATTTGTTTTTTTATTTTTAAAGGTTAACCTTACATATAGAAGATTTTTTTTTATACACGTAAATAGGTATTTAAAAAAATAATGGGTTGTTTTTGTTTTTTGACCTTTAGTAGTGGTAGGCCCACCACCCACATTCTTTTTTTTACCCTCACATAATTTTTCAGCACTACTCATCATATTCTTTTGCTTATTTAACTTACTATTACTCTTTTAATTATTTATTTTATCTATTATCATTTATCTCTTATATTTATTATTAACCTTACTTATTTAGAATCTTGTATATTACCTAATGCTCTTCTCATCATCCTTGTAATTTTCACTAATTATTGATTATCATAATAATCTATATCCCTAGACATTATAAGTTTCTATTTTTTAATACATATGAATATTATATTTAATATTTATTTATTATCTTTTTATTAAATAATCATTTATTATTCAATAAAACCATTCATTACTTATCAATTTTTATCATCATTCTCTCTCTTTTTTTTTTTTGTATTTGTTAATTTACTAATAATCTTTGAATGTATTTCCTCATACTAATCATAGATTTCATTTTATTATAAATTATTTTTGGCTAATTTTATTTTTTTTTAAAATTTTCTCATTTGATTTGATTTTGATTTGGATTTGATTTATTGCCTGGCAATCTAAGGCCCTTGTGGAGTCTCTACGTTTCGCCTTTCACATAACATCCAATGTCACATGGCGGCTGAATCATAATACAGTAGGATCAAGGCATAAAGACAACCCCTCGGTATTAATTATTCCATACACATAAATTCACAGATATCACCCTCAGCTAAAGAAATTGTGCCACCACTATAAGATTTAAAACATTTTTATCAACAAAATATGATGCGGTCTCATTTTATTAAATTTATTTTTATTTGGATTTTTCAAAAAAAAAAATTCCTGAAAGTATCATCATAATACACTGGGTCATGATCATACTACATATAGTCACTGCTCACCTCGTACTGCTCACCGCAGTACTGTTCCCTAAGCGGTAATACAATTTTGACACTTCATATATTGCAAATACAATGCAGATCCTGCAGCCTATCACAACACTTTAAGCCAAACATCAAAACCATCCATTCAAGCCTTCTCCCGTAATACACCTCTTCGTCAGCATCATATTGCAATACAATTTTTTCTCCTGCTTAAATTTCTATTATTGCAATATACTTGACCATCTCGCAAATACACTTCCTCCCCAAATCCAGCTTACCTTCCTACCCATTAGGTTGCAATATAAATCCTGTCTTGCAATACAATTACCTAGCCAAACCAACCTTCCTTTTCTATTACACTACAACTCAAGCTATTCAAGCCACCACTTTGCAACACATACCCCGAATACAATCCCTCTGAACAAATACACAAAATATTTTCCATTAATATTGTTTACAGAGCCCAAAACTGGTTTTCTCGTATAATTTTTCATCTTTTTTCTTTATTTCTAGCATTTAGAAAAATCAAGTAAAAAATACACACCTATTTTTTTTCATTTTCCATAATACTCAAATAAATTTATAAAAATTTATTTTACCCTATTTTCTCCTTACTACTTGTAAAATCTTAGAAAATTATTTTCCTCTCTTCATACAAATAAATTTATAAAATTATTTTTGCTTAAATTTTTCTCATTTTTCCACAAACTAATAAATAGATAAAATTATTTTATTAAATGCCATGCACACGTAAAACCTTAAAAATTAGTTTCTCACCTCTACAAACCAAACAAATTCATAAAAATTCTATTTTTTTTTTTTTTCCGCTTTTCACCGGGAACAATTTTCTCCATACCTTATATACATATATTATATATATATTTTTTTTCTCTATTTTCATACACTAAAATAAATTTATAAAATTTATTTTTCTTCAATTTTCTTCAATTTCAACTTTAAGTAAACCTTAGAAAAAATCATTTTATTCTTCATATGCCACAAATAAATTTATAAAAAATTTATTTCTTTAATTTTTCCAATTTTTATAATCAGAAACTCCGCATTTTTTTCCATTTAATCTCGAAATGGTCCCCACTTCTTCAAAGCCTCTTTATACAACACTAACCTAGTGTTCAACCTCAATTTTTTGTTTAGAATTTGATTCATTATATGTGATAAACCAAATAAATTTCTAAAAATTTATTTTTATTTTATGCCTAGCTTATTACACTCAAACTCCAAAATCTGATTTCCATAAATCTACTAAGCAAATCACTACACACATACACAATCTCATCACACAACATGGTAGGCATACCATTCACACAATAATTCATCAATCAAAACACGCATGTAGTGTCCGTAGTTTATCCCGTGATTTTTCCTAGGTAATTCCATACTAGATTGCATAGACTGAATCCACCTAGTGGTGATGTTCCTGACACCGACTACGCCAGTACCCAAGCCCTCGATCTCTAGGTTTTCATATTATACCTATTCTCCACATCAAACCACCTAAAGGCGACAGCCACCAAATCCAGCCCCTAGGTATTCGTGATACCTGGCCTCGATACCAAGCCGTGACCCATTTCCTGCGGTCCGTCGACCACCCGCCAACCCGCTAACACACTTGTGAATGCTCAGACACCCGACATTTCATTAAAACAAGCACGGATCTATCCTTTCATTTCCCACGCTTTGGCTCCTCTTTTCATTTGGAGAAGCATAAGTCACTATTCCTATTTTGTCTTCTAGTGACTTAAATCAATTCTCAATGCCAATTGTCCCTCTTTCCCTTTTTATATTCCCGACATTATCTCACTTGGCCCATTTTCACTTCTCACATTTCTCTACTATACCACTTATGGCACATGAGTACGTGTTATATGTGACTTTAGTCGCATCGAAAATCATTTTAAGGCACCCGAACCGCGGCGCCCGTAAACCAGTCAACTCGACTATCCCTGAATTTTACGAAATTTTACGTATAGCTAGATTTTCGATATTTAACAACCGTGAAACTGCTTTGTCATCCGCATCTAGAGAATAAATTGTTTATTTTAACCGGGGCCAACAAATTCTCAGAATCGGAATTATTCATTTTTCATCAATCTAATTTCGCCTTACAAACGCGCAAGAATTGACAACGTTCTTAATCTCGACGAAATTCGACGTGGTAGCTAGAATTCGCAGACGATTTCAACTAAGAAGTCTCGTTTCGCCATCCGAGATCTAGAAAATTTTCGCATTTTTAACAAATTATTTTGTTCTTTCGAAAGAAAATCGATTTTCTTGCTCATGTTTAGCTACTACGCTTAATGTTTAAATAGCTAATATAGCGAAAAGGATAGGCTGTAGCTCGAGGCTCGTAGGAATAGTTTATATTATATAATGCATCCAAAGTGTATAGGGTCAGAAAAAAATCATATATATATTAACTATAAGAAGATTATATTTTCAATACATTATTGAATTTTAAATTAAAGAGCCATTTACATTTTCAGAGAATACTAAATGCTCCAAATATCAGGCTCACTCTGAAAAAATAGTTTTTAAAGGTAAAAATAATGAGCTAAACGAGCCTCGTTGAGTGTATGTTTATAAAATTTTGCTTTTCTAGTAATGACTTTAAATCAGAAACTATATTTTACAAGACATTTTCCGTAAAACTTGCTTGCTTTGTTATAAAAGTTTCTAAAACTTTTCAAAATCGTTTGCTTGTTTTACTTTAAAAGTTTATAAAACTTTTCAGCAAACGTGTATTTCAGATTTCAACCGCTTGCTTTAAAAGTTTCAAAACTTTTCATAAAATGCTTGTTGTTTACCAATGGTTGATTTTAAACATCCATGAAATGCTTATAAATCAAGATCAACCACCTGGAGGCCTTTTCTTTCGATGTACCCTAGTAAACACAGGAGCCTGGGCTTCAACCATGCCGGTGGAAGGACCTCGTGTCCACGCCACCTTTCTGCCGTAACATGGAGACCTCGTGTCTACGCCACCATAATCTAGCTACGCTAACCCTATATAATTCCAAAGACGCAATACTGACTTTTAAATGCCATGATGCATGAATTCAAGATTGCCGACCGCAAATCTAAAATGCATGAAATGATGAATTCTCCGAATCAGAGCTGCTTGCTTAAAACTAGGATTTTAGGTCCGTTTCTTTATAAAATAGTATAATTTTCATGAAACATGGTTTAACACCAAACATATTGCATTTAAATATGGTTTGATAATAGAAACCATTGTTTGCTTGAAATATGAATAGATAATTCAAATTATTGTTATTACAAAACTCATTGTTTGCTTGTTTTTCAAATATATTTTAAAATCAAATCATCATGGTTTGTTTCGTTAAACATATTGTCGGGTTATTTTCAAATATGGTTTAAAATCAAAACCATTACATACCAAAGGTAAACGATTTATAAATAATACACTTAGTATCGGAAAATAGAGTTTAGAACACTCACCTTCCATCACAATAATCGAAAGCATGACTTCAAATTTCTTCCGCCTCCGCTTTACTCCTACACATTCGATGTATTAGACCACACACGCAAGATAACTACAAGTTGCACACTGACAATTAAATTTTTCAGAGAATATGTGGGCCCCAAATGCCATTCACAGACATATGGCTAGATTCTAGACTCAAGGGACATTCCATAGAGTCTAAAACCACCCAAAAACATTTATGAAAATTATGTTCGGACTATCCGAATAAAATCTTGAAATTTCAACCCTAATCAAGTCCGAAAACAAATTCGAAATTTAGTCCTGTGATCGTCTAAAAGAGTCCCCAAAAAAATTCCTAAACTCTGGCCTAAAATTCCTCGGGACCGAAATTCCTTATGGCATCTCACCACTTCTAAGAATATTCAAAAGCCATTATATAGCCTTTAGGCCTCGAAATGCACAAGTAGGGAAATTTTCTATATCTCAAGCTTACCGAAACATGGCAGATATCGGGTACTCTACGCTGTGAGTTTCGTCAGCAGAGGTCCGACTTGCTACGTTATATAAAAATCTACAATCCGATTTTCTGTAAATCTGGAAGAAAGAACGGAGATAAAAATAAAGTTATCCCCACTATCCACTATCTCTGATTTGATTATCTTAATATTTTATTTGTTTTATTTATTTATTTATTATTATTTTATTTTATTTTTCTACTTATCCACCCGAACACGTTTGCTCCATCATATTTTTCATTTTATTTATTTATTATTATTATTATTATTATTTGATACATAGCTTATACTTTATTCTGGCCCTCCATTTCTTATCCCTAAAATTTTTATTTCTTTCGTTTCACTTTATTCTTTAATCGAACTTAACTCCAAATGCATTTCAAACTTCCGAGATTGTAAAATCTCGCCTCAAGTCACCGGCAACTTATCATTCGTAAATTCGAAAAATATTCACTGCCTTAAAATTCGAATTTTAAACTTTTTCGGGTCACTGCATTTCAAAAGAGCACGAATTTAAACACGAGTCCGGCTTCGTCATCCGATATCTAGAGAATTTTTTAGGCTTCCCTGAACCATTCTGATAATTTATTATTATTATTATCTTTTGAAATTCCATAATTTATACTTTCACTCCTCCACTTTCTTTAATTGCAAAAGTACCACAATGCTTTGAAAACCCGTTAAAAGGTTCGTGGACCTTAAAATGCAAAGCTCAGTTAGCCCCAACTCGTTAACCCGATCAACGCCCTTAGGCTCGATCCAAATCAATCGTGTCTCATTTTTACTAGGCTCACTAGCTCATTGAAAACCCCTATTATAGATAAAGAAACATTCCCATCATGTCAACTTATTTCAATAAAATGTTATTATCGATTTTATTTAAAATGCAACTTAAAATTAATTATAATATTGAAATCGGGAAAAATATTATTTTCTATATAAAATTTATTTCAATTTATGATAAAAGTCATTTCACATTAATATTATTTTTAAAATTTTAATTTTGATTTTAATTAGATTATTATCTCTTTCTCTTCTTCTTATATATATATATATATATATATATATATATATATATATATATATATATATATATATATATATATATATATATATATATATATATATATATAATGCAATATAATAGAATGATTTTGGCTTTGGGTTAATAGCGCTGATCAATATTCAATATAAAATATTAATATTTTAAACAAAATAAGAAAGTCGCTTCCACTAAACTGCTGCAGATCCACCGGCCATGCACAACATGGAAATCCAGACCATAATCCTTTATACACACATCTATAGTCTACATATAGCAATAATGGCTAACTATAATGATTGCATTTTCTAACATGACAAGAAAACTCATTTCTTACATGACAAGAGAACTTAGAACTCTACCACCGCAAACACCCCTCATTACCCTTTCCCTCCTCATGAACTTAAAGGTCAAAGGTTATTTTCCCAAAGACAAATCTACACAGACGCCACTCTAACATCAACTCCGCAAAGACGCCCAACCCCGCATTAAACCCCGCCATGGGCTAATCCTTACATGCAGCTTTAAGTCATGATCTCTCGTTCACGAACCTCGTCGTGGAAATGAGAACAAAACGAGAGATCAACCGATGAGAGAAGAGATTATGATTTTGGGCGTGTGTCGATGCGCTTGATGAGAATGACATCAATAGGAACCATGTGTATCGTCCGTCGAATATGGAAGCACAGACGGCCTTTTATGGTATACCAGCAAATTACGAAGGCACTTTCTCGCTCAAAGCAACACCAAGAGTTTGAGAGAACTCGAAAAATGACTCATCGATGATGTATCATTTTGCCACTAGGTAAAAAGCGCGTGGATCATCATAAAGGATTCGGGTCCAGATCCATCTCGTATATATCCATGTCAAAGACAGATGAACCTCAAGATCTAAATTTAGTGTGAAATCGTGAAAACATAGGATTCATTATGATCCATCCAAGTCATATTTTTTTTTCTTAGCTTCTCTTACACGCAAGTGTGTGCTGCGATGCCGCGTGACACGATGACTTTCGTGGCTTCAAGGTCAATAGATTATCACATTCTTAACCAGAAAGTGAGAAGTAGATTTTTTCAGACAGTCCAACTCTTCTCGTAATTATGACTATGAAGCCTTGCCACTTGGTTTCATCTATTGAAGACCATCAATAAATAATATTTCGATAACTGCTTATTTATATTATAAATCTCTGTTATTTTGATGGAAGGATCCATCTTTATTTATTAGTTATAATTTGTTATTTTATGAAAGATGAGAGTTCTGGTTAAATCCAAGTGAATTCCATTTATAAGTTTGATACTTTTAAGCACGAAGGACCCATATTAAAGAAAAATGAATACCCATCCTTATTCTTCGCCCATTGCACTAAAATATAATTAGATTTTCGTATTGATGCATTGTAATCTCAAGTATAAAAATTTAAGTGTTTTTTTTTTATTTTTTTTAAGTTTTGAGATGTTTGGTTACTGGTAAAATATGAAAATGGAACAAATAGAGAAGAAATGATATTAATCAAGAAATGATTGAGATTGAAGATTCTATTAGCAAGCACTTATTCAATCTCCAAAGAACGCGGGGAAGAGGGGTGAATATATCTAATGTGTTATTTAATTTTGGTTTTGGTTTTGTTTTTCTTTATACTTTTTTAATATTAAGGTTAAAGAAAAATAAAGTAATACTTAACTTGAAGTTAGCTTTCAATCATACTATAAAAGCAAGCATATATTTGAGAAAACATAATATTGAGGTTTATTTTGTTTGTTTAATTATATTTCTATTTTCAAATGAAAATAAGGGCAATTGTAAGGTTAATTTTTATTATATTTATTCCTGCTTCTGACAATATGAAAATGATGACACTAGCGGAATGAAGTTTAGAATTTCAATGAAATTGAACCATTAGCTTAATTGTTAGTCATATATATAACTATGCAAGGTAGAAAGAAAGGGTTGAGTTACACTACCATCATAGCATATATTGTCCTTCAAATTCGTATGGTTCAATGATAAAAATATTCTATGTGGTAATTATACTATGTAACTCTATTTTTAGAATAAATTTATTAAAGACACATGAGTAGAGAGTTTTAGGAGCCGATGACATATAATATGGTCGGATCTAGGTCATTGATGACCAAGTAGAAGATCAGAAAAGGGTGCTAAGTTTTTTTTTTTGTTAGTTATTAACTGAATTCTCTGTATTTTTTAATGCTTTTACTTTTTTATGGTTTTTAACTTCATATATCGATTTATGTCATGCAAACTCGAGATCGAAATTGATATAATTGCTGATACGAAAAACTAGCAGGATCAACTGTGGGGTTATATTGGAACAAAAATAATTGATCATATATTATTAAATGTTTATATATTCCGCAATTAATATATACTATATTTAAATTAAATCTTTTTCAATAAGTATCAGTATGTCATTTTTCTATCCCAATTTGGGTAATACGAATAAGACTTATTTATTAAAAGTCATTGAATTGTATTATGCCCCCAAGATCTTTTTCATGAATTTGCTTACTTATGCTTTATTTTCTTGTTACTATTATTTTAAGAGTTCTTTCTTTTTATTTTTATTTATTATATTGCAAACATTTTTAAACAATCACACTATTTCTAAAGTTTTATTTTTTCTAAGGAAACTTAGTTTTTTTGAAATAATATGTTAGTTGCAAGTTGAGAGAGACTTTAAATCACTTGTTCTCACAATGGCTAGCCTAGCAATAATCTATAACCCCTTTTTGTTGTAAATTTTATTTAACAACATATTTAAATTCACTGACTTATTAATTGATTTCCTTTATACTGCCAACTTCAAATAAATTATATCATCATCATCATCTCTTTGTTAAGATAAAATTTAAGACTTATCATAAACAGATATTAGTTGTTTGCATTAATGTGGTAATAAAATGGAATCTGTATCAACAATACTTCCCCTGTAAAATATATGCTCTATAAAATCACTTCTACATGTTCACTCATATACATCCTTTCATTCTATTTTTTCACCTCATTTGATTTATGGTCTCATCGGTTTGATGTTGATATACTATCACAGCAATAGATATATACGTTAACAGGTTCAATATGAGATTCACCTTTAGGGCTTGATTTTGTATTTTCAAACCTATTTTTATTATGTATCACATGAGGTTTTTTCTTATTTTAGTTTTTCATTAAAATCAAACAAAAAACAATGCAGTTTTCCATCGAATGAAATATATAATATTAAAATAGTAGTCCACATATCATGAAAATGTGTTATGGAGATAACATATATAGTCATAGAATGTATACTGCTTTCTTAATGTTTTTAGTTAAAAAAATGTTATGTTATTAGAAGCTCAAATTTGATATACTCAAAGCTTTAACCATTAATCCTTCCAGTGATCCTGCAGATTCAGTACTACAAAGACATTAAAAAAGTATCAGCTGAAGAGAAATGCGTAGAACTCATTCATAGCATGACTCACACCCCATGACTTCATTATCTCGCCGTCCGTCATCGATGCATTACATACACGGCGACACAGGAGATAGAGTATTATACTTTCACATCATATGTCGCTTTTACGCGACTAAACTACGATGCCTCGAAAAACGTGTCAATCCATCATCGCTCGGGAATTCGACAAATTTAACAGCATAGATTTCACACGGTGATGATCCAACAGGTAGAAATCCATTTCGCTTATCCGATCTAGAGAATGGGCCCCTGGCCATGTTGCAATGCAAGACCATTTACCATTATATAACTATATTATCAACAAAAATTTTATTTTCTGGGGCACTACGCTAATGAGTCCCATTATTTTGTTTTATTTGCTTTATGTTTAAAAAATATATATAAGTCGGTAAATTTTATATCTCATAAAGCATCATTATATAACACATACCGCACTGTTCATTATACTCGTGCATTGTACCGCTCTCACCGTACTATCTACCTGGTTGCAATATAATTTTTTCCTATTACACGCACTTCACGCCTTAATAATACACCTCCTGTCACAATATGAGTAATAGTAATACAATCCATGACCCAACAACTAACTCCTATCAGAATATAATCATTATATTGCAATAATAATACTCTCTTCTTCAACCCCTCCCACTGTACAAGATAATCACAGGTATATTGTGACCACATCTTTGTTAGAAAGCTCCATTGTAATAATACAATGCGCCCATTGTACACAAACCATCCAACTACACCCCTTTCTCCTTTGCAAATACAAATTGCAATAAGTGTAATTTTTTTTTCAAGGAGACAATCAAGAGTTCCACCCAAGGTCTCGTATTTTTTTTCTTCATATTTTTTCATTCTTCCAAGCGGAAGACACACCAAAAAATACATACCTCAATTTTTTTTTCTTTTCATTTTATCACACAATAATGAGAGAAAAATTATTTAATCAATTTTAGTTTTACAAGTCATCATAAACCAGAAAATTATTTTCTCTTCACCATATTTAATTAAGCGAGCTCACCTTCGCTCGTGTATTTTTTATATTTTTTTTTCATACTTCTTCCAAGCACGGGAAGAACACCAAAAATACATACGACTTTTTTTTCATTTTTCCATCACAAATAAATTTATAAAAATTTATTCTTTAATCCTCAATTTTCTCACTTTACTAGGTAAATCGCTAGGTAATTATTTTCTCTTCACCTCTATTTTTCTATTTACAATTTGGACATTTTTCTAATACACTTCTCTCAAACATTTGATCCAACACCAAACCTAGTGTTCAACCTAAAATTTATTAACATTTTAGCTTGCCATCATTAAACCAAATGAATTATTCTACTTATTTTTATTTCTCTCCTCTTTGTTCCGCTTTTATATTGTAAAACTTCCAAAAAATTTTTTTCTATAGCATCATATAACACAAACCATGGGGCTAGCACAGCAGATCACACATCCCATGTTTTGCATATAACTTTAATAAAGTAACTCCATACAGATTAGTAAATGAGAAGTTAAATTGGCTTGTAAATTATTCAAGATAACTTTTTTACCAATCTTGATATAAAGTATTTGAACTATATATATTGACTTTTTAATTTTTCTATCAAGGTTATTACTCAAGTATATGCCATATCGTTTTATTTAGATGTCTTGACATATGAATATATTGATTTATATACAGATTCAGGCCTTCACAGCTGACATAAAGTCACTGAATAATATAGACACTATAGGCACATATCCACTAAGTTTAGTGTCATAGCAATGATGGAATAAATTATTGACAGTATTATGCTCATGTCAAGGTAATATATGTCAACAATGACCATTCTTCTTGTAGTGTTGGCTTAAACGAATCATTTATGCGTGCATGGTACATAGGAAAGGGATATGATTTTTTTTATAGAGGGAAGGGAAAAGTGATGCATATTGCCATGCACGTGAAAAGTGCGAAAAGGTTACCAACGCATAATGTGATTTATTCCAATGGTATTTAAAAGAAAGGCAAGATTTATCGGAGGTTCCTTTTTGGGCCATCGCTGATCGTAAGACTGTTTCGTCTGAGGTTATTTCATGAACCAACGGTGGTTAACGGTAGGCGGTTTCCATTGGATATAACAGATTTAAAAAGGAAAAGAAAGTAAAGTAAATGTTTATTGAAATGATATGTTTATACAATTGTTTTACACATTGTATTTGAACTACAAGGAAAAGAAAGTAAAATAAATGTTTATTGAACGACAGAGGTAAGAATGTTCATATTAGTTGTTTCATACATTGTATTCAACTATGGAAAAGAAAGTAAAGTAAATGTTTATTAAAATTATATGTTTATACAATTATTTATTACACTATACTGAACATTATTTTCCAATGAACTCCAGACCCTCATTGAGCTCTTTAGCCTTACCTTTTCCAAAGAGCTGTAAAATGTTTCAGGCAAGATCGACTTGCAGCCGAGCGTCCTCCAGCCATGTTGATTACTTCCGCATCACGATGACTACCTTTTGAAAATGTATGTTTTGTTGTAAATAACTACTTGTGCATATTTTCAGGATATATATATATATATATATATATATTATATATATATATATATATATATATATATATATATATTTATGCCATAGCTCGATCCCTTTGTTTCCGTAGAGGTACGAGGCGTATTTAGGTGTGGTAATTCGACTGAGCCTATCAGCTATAGAAAAATATTGTTTATATTTCTATAGTGTTCGGAAAATGATTTTAAAGTTTGATTTGAAATTGTTGTGGTGGACTTGATGTCCCATTATTGGATGTGAAGTAAATTAAATTGTTTTATTATAGGTGTTGTAAATTTGGTAATGCTGAAAAATAGAGGAAACTCTGCCCGATTTTCTATAAAATGTTTAAGCGTATAAAAAGGGTTTAATGTTTAGAAGGAATTTTTTTTTTTCCCCATCATGTTTCATAAGATTTCAATGGAAAACACAATTGTATAAATGGGTTCGCTCCATGGATTCACTTTTAAAAAGGTTTAAAAGAAATCAAAGGTTTTTAGAACTGTAGAGTGTCGAGGTCCCTCTAAGAAAAGGAAACCTCGACTGGGTCCCTTAGTTTAGATTATTCATTTTTGTCACGACTAGGAAATTCTGTCATGACAGAGTCTTGTTGCCACTTAACCTAATTTATTGTTGCAGCTTTATTTCGATGTTGCAAGTCCTTTGAAATGAGATCTTCTGTCAGACCAGCTTTTGGTTTCACGACAAGACTTTTGTATTCACACTTTAATCTCTTTGTAATACATGAATTCGCTTGTTATGTCAGACAAAACCTCTCTCTTCCTTTTGTGTGAATCACTCGTCACACATAGAAAAGTCTATCGCGACCTTATTTATCCGTGCTACCTTTATTTCTATGTCGCGGACCTTAAAATCCTCGTCATGACATCAAAACCTCTCTTCAGCCTAAAGTATGTTTCAACATTGGAATTCTTTGCAACCTGGCCGCCTCACTAAGCCGCATCACTGTCGCGACTTCATTTCTCCTCACAAGACCGTAAACCTTTGTCTTTCAATGTCGCGACATTCATTACCTGTTTAATAAAACTTCTTCATACAATGTCGCAAATATAGACTTGTCGAAGGTGGCTCCTTCTTTTCATAGATTCTTTATGTCTCAATAGTTTTTCGTTGTACAACTAACACATAGGGAGCTTTTATGTCGGTAACAGTTTTTTCTCGGTGTTGAGATTCAACTCGATAAACCTTGTTTAACATTAACTTTCTTTCATTCTAGCCGACTTGTTACATTTTTCCCATAAGTTTTGTCATGCTGAGCAGCTTCTTCTTATATTCAGTCCTTTTCAGGTTGCGATAGAGGAAAATATTGTCGTGATAGATTTAGCCATTTGCTTAATATTTCATCGCAACACACGTAACTCTGTCACGACAAAGATCACGCCACTTCATTTTCTCTTCTTTGCCATCGAAATTTTCCTTTAATTAATAAAACTAAATATGGTGTCAGAATAATCCATAATTTGGCATTAAATCATATTTGAATATACTAAAAATAAGCCAGAAAAAATGGATTAAAATTATGAGTTTAAGACTCATCAATTTTATGTCGCGACAAGAAATTAAAGAGCAATACATTTAAGAATAACGCGAGAAGGACGCTTTATGCTGCGACATAATGAAAGCTGTATGATGAGGCAGAGCGGACTGATACCCGAGGTCGCAGGGGTAATACGGTGAGACTTATTCATGATAGCAAATCTATATCAAAGAGAATGATCGAACGACTCAGACTGCAACAGACCTGGCAGGTCATCTAGTGATATCACTTAGCGAATCCACGATGCAAGAGAATACGATGCGTATAATTTATCGGTGAGAGGTTCGGCATCATAGACCTAACTTATCATACGTAAATGTTGAACACGATAAACAAGGTCACGACAAACTTTTCTATACGCAGAACAAAGATTCCCACACAAGGAAAGAGAGGTCCTATTCGCTTACATAACAACCTGGTCGCATAAAGAGAGTCGACACAAAAAAGTCTTTTTCACGAAGCAAAAAATGGTCATGACAGTAAAACATCTACAACACTAGAGATCTGCGTCGCAACATCGAAATGAAGTCAGAAATAAAGAATTTGTGTTAAGCGGCGCATAAGACTCGTCGCGCGTAATTCCTAGTCGCGACGGTAAATGCTAACAATACAAAAACATTTGTTGTAAATAAGAACCAAATGTAAATGTTGTCGCGATACAAAAATCCAGATAAGATCAATTAGTATAGCCGCATAAGATCGTCATGTAATATGCCAATTGTTAATGTCGCGAACATAACTATTCCGGGGTGAATCACACATAAGATTGTCACGACATAGAATGGATATAACGACAGACCTTGCAAGACAGATTGTTAAAGAACCAAAGAAGGATCTGTCGAAACAGAGGAAACTCTATTGCAACAGAATGAATATGCTGAAGAAAAGAATACTATCGCAACCAAGGAAACTTTGTCGCGACTGAATCCAAGAAGGATGCACAGGGAGCAGGTCGCGACAGACTACTGCATGCTGCAATAGAGACCTTTAATAAAGAATTAAAACTCTGTGGCAACAACACTCTTAGGTCATGACAAAGAATGCAATCTAGGCCAAAATTTTGGGGATCCACAATGCAAAATTTTAGACCAGTGGCCCAAACTTCTCACCATGGGAAACACCAAGAAAGCCTGCAGCCTACGACGGAAACCGTATATCCTGGGAGCCAAGGACTCTTTGTATTATATTTTTCTTTTATTTTCTTTTATTTTTCTTTTTCTTCGTAGATTGATTATAGCGAATTTCACTAAGTTTATCGGACTCAAAATAAGAATTGTTCGGTTTCAAGTTTGAAGCAAATTGTTGGAAGATCACCATTACTGCTTAATCTAATGAAGTCTAGATAAAAGCCGGATTCATTTCTTTCGGGCCGACATATTTTGCATTGGAAATTTCCTGATCAATATTTTAGTGTTCATTGTGATTCAATTTTCTAGAAATACAACAAAGATCTCATTGCCGCTATGGTCTTTCCCGGCACAAATAAAGAGATGCAGATTACTTTGCTTATTTGGAATGGTGTGTTGTTCATGAAGGAATTGTTCCTCAACATTAGTAACTTATACCCATTTAAGGACCTCGTTATTTGGCTCGCTTTTTCCAGAGGCCTCCGAAAGATATTACTGCAGGGATGAAGATTCCTAGAGCATGGATGCACATTGTATGTTATAGACTAATATTGAAGAACTAATGAGCTCTAAAAGTTACTAGATAAATCATCAATTTACTCAGCGGTTTGAGAATTAGTCGAGGGATTCATCAATTTAATCAATTAGAGATTTCTCCTTGGTCTTGAGGACAGATCTTGATTATGTGTTGCTTGTAGATCTAACTGTTAAAGAGATAACTTTTTAAGATCAAGGATGAGACATCACCGCCTTAAATAAATCGGGCAATGACCCTGCCTTTGGGAAGCAAGAAATCAAGTGTTCGCAAGAAATGAGTACGGCATTGGAAAAGGTTACTTAGATTTTTAAGAAATTCGATCATAGTCAAGTTAGATACATGTTTCAGAAATGAACATGATTTTCTAATCAGTGAAATGTATGGTTAAGGGAGAAATTCAAACTCTACTACCTTGCCTCTTTGACAAATTTAGATTCCAATTCATGATAGAATATAATTAGATTACAAGCCATAGTGACTGATAATTTTTATACCGCGAAACTTGTCTACTTCCAACAATAATCTAACACCAGCTAGGTTTATGATTTAAATTTTCTTTTATTATAGATGTAGAAATTTAGATAGTGGGAATTCTTAGTTAGGTTACTGAAAAATTTTATGAAATGAAGTTCAAATATTGTGGAACTTGAGAAAATAGGGGGTAAGAACTTTGAAATTTTCTTCGATCTGGGAACGAGTAACCCATCAGGTAGGTCTGTTTTTATTACTTGTACGAATTCGTGCACTCACAGTATTATGACCAAACTAAATTTTTAATAAAATCATTGACAAAGCCATTTTTATTATGAGCATACAAGTTCTATTTTGGTCAATAAGTTTTTGGTGCCTTTACTGGGGGTTAGGTAACAGTAGCAGAAATTTGATCTATATACACACTTTTTAGTCTATAGTTATGCCCAAATGTAAGGATTTTTATCGATTTAATCATGGCTGAATTATTCAGTGGTAAGGAGACTCTCTACCCACGACCCTTCTTAAAACCTAATTACTCATAGTGGAATTCATAATGACCTCTCTCCATTCCTCTCTCCATAACATCGCACACCCATTCCTACATTACATCAATAAGATGAAGAATAATAAAAACACATCTTTCACCTAAGGTGAAAGACTTTAATGTGAAATACCTCAATCAAGTATCCGCACTCCTTCAACGCGTCCGTACTTCACTTGTTCTTCTTCAAGTTGCTCTGCTCCTGAAATCTGTGTTGAGTAACTTCCAGACCCCCGAATTTATAGCCTTGTGGATTCGGTCTTAGAAGACTAGATAAGGTTGGATCATTATCCTAATATGACTCAAACTCTACCTTCTATTTTCGGTTCTTTCCTTTAAGCTATCCCAATGGAAATAGGAAACTTGCTGCTCAAGTATCCTCATCATAATATAATCCTAAATTATTTTTAATTCTGGTTTGATAGCTTAGAAGTCCAAATCTTCTAAGATTTGATCTTTATCCTCTTGCCATATAGATCTCAGGCCCATCAATTACTTGCTCCTCAAATTCCTTGACCCTAAGCTAATAGATTATCGTGCGTCTCACGACAACTCTAATCCTAGTTCGGTCTCTCCGAGTCTCGCACGTCCATGTACTGTGGAACGACCTTAGTCCGAACTTCATCATGGTTCTTCCAAGGACTTCACCATAAACGAATAATATATAGACAATTTCAAACCCAACAATAAAAATTCCTTCAAAACATATGATTATAAAAATAACTATTTTTATAAAAATAATTTTCGTTAAGATTTTATTAAAATTAAATATTACCTAATTTTTACAATTCAATTATATATATTATTTTATTTTTAATAATTTCACGTATTTTCATAAATATGTGTTAAAGTAGTTAGTTTTGAAATCACGAAAAATATGTCTTTTTTACTATTGAAAATATAAAAATATTGTTTAAAGAAAACAAGAAATAAAATAACATTCTACTCACAAGAAAAATAATTTTTTTAAAATAATATAAAATTCAAAATAATATAAAATTCAAAATAATTCACCAAAATCTTTTAAAAACATCAAAATAAATTATAGCATTTGAAAAATTATTTTATAAATATTAAAAATTTGAAATTTTTAAAAAATTATTTTTTTAGCACTTTTACTATTTCAATCTATTTTTCCCCTATTTTAACCAATGGCATTTATAGGGCTAAGTTAGGTTGGCCAAACTTGGGCCCAAATAGAACTAAGGTCAAATGGCCCAACCAATATTGTCCCATAACTTGATTGGATCGGGCCAAAATGGGTTAAGCTGACCCACTTCCTACCTCTAAGGTAACATATGATCATGTGTGTTTTGTGGTGTTAGGATCTGTAGTTTCATGGGATAAAAAAAATTAAGGAAAAAGAACAAAGGACAAATACATTGGATTTTTCAGGGTGTTGTGCCATACAAGATGGAGAGGAAAATTTTAATTTTACTTGAAAAACTCATCCAAGGAACCTTGTGGTTTGATTAATTGGTTTAGAGATAGAAAGTTACCTCTTTTTCACCGTAAAGGTTTCTTATTTGCAGTCTCGTATGTGTGGGAAGACCTTTTGTCGGATTGAAAAGTATAACAGATACACTCGATCATACCTCCACAAGTATCTACATGAACATACTTCTCAAAAACCTTAAGAGATGAATGTGTGCTAGCTCACATGTTAATTGTGTCTCATGAAAACCTTAATTACCTCACCGCTAAAATTATGCCTCCCACAAGGATATCCATTAGATTTAAAAACTAATTTAAGCCTAAAGCTTGGTTTTCAGTCTATTGAAGTGTGTGATTTGTAGGTCCACATAATATTGATAGTGAGCTCAAAACCCATTTAGAGTCCAAAAATCATGTGGCCTCTTGCAAGGCATTAATTATGACTGCTCAAATTATGTGGTTGTCTATGTTATGACATAATCTAATCTATAGTTAATATCATAGTCCTTTTCTCACATGATATATTGATTGAATACAAGCACCGATTAAGCCACATTTGCAAAGTTACAATCATACAATTTCTCAACCTCAAAGTAGACTAAAAATACAAATGACATCAATAATCCTTACTAATTTGTTTAAGTACGACCATGCATTTTCCAATCTCACTTGTTGAGGGGCTTAGAGATTGTCTCTTAAAACAAGAGGGACAAATTCCTTTTCACTCACTCATATCCCTCCACATGATTCATTCTATCTCTAACTACAATCTATATTACCACCTTATCACAAATGATGTTGAATTGTCAAAACATGGACTTCCTCATGTAGGGATCTATGGTGCCTTCAGGTCTAAGGACTAAGAACATCGATATGATGAGAACTTATGACATATAATCCATATGGTATTCTCATAACGGGTAGGTCGAGTACAATGTTCATCGACACGTACCTATGAGTTAACTTGATATCATAAATCCATTATAAGTAAAATGTGACTTCAATCAAACTTCATACTAATCTTAATTCATAATTGTTTTGTCAATAATGAGCAGCTAGGGAATTTTTAGAATAGTATTCCATTTCAATATTAAGGTTTACTATCGAGTCACACACTTGATGATCTATAGTGAACTTCTCAACTTATTCATAGATAATGAATTTTACTATATATTAAACTATATATAAAAATTATAATGTCTTTTTTATTAATGAACTATAAAATAATAACAATTACAATATTACTCCTTTAAACTATAACAACTAACACTCAATTAGTTTATCTCCATGTAAGTGATGGGAGAAAGAGTATAGGGTGGTACAGTTTATTTACTAAAATTTCTCATCACAGAATAAAAAAATACTTGGTTTACAGGAAAGAGGAGAGCAGAAACAACAGTTTTCATCAACAACCACCACCGCCCCCACAGCCGCCACCACCACAACCGCCGCCACCACAACCACCACCACCTCCGCCGCCACTACTCCAAACTTCACTGCCCCCTCCACTCTGGTCCAACCACCACTGCTAGTGAGTTACAGTACAGTAGTGGCTATAGCAGACACCTTGTTGCCCTGCTAAACATTTCATTTTACCATCTTTTGAGCCACTGGTTTTGGAGGTTTGGCCCTTTTCTATATCACTATACCTCGGCTGTGCTGACTGGCCGGGAGCCGCAACAGTCCTTTCAACCGCGGGGCGTTTCCTTTTGCCCCCGCCCTTGCAAAGACAACACAACACTACAATTGCTACGGCTACAGAACCGCAAGCTATGAGAACAATAGCATATACTTTCATCTTCTTTAGAGTTGCTCAGCTACAGATATGGAAGATCAATAAATATTCCCATATACATTTAGCAGTTGATTTATACATTCAGCTGATGGATCGTTTTTTGAAGGGGAACAATAGTTGCCTTTGTATTAGATGAAGCATGATGGAAATGATGCTAGTTGACCTCATCATACCCAGAAGTTGATTCTTTAAATAATAAGAATATTATTTCATGAGACGAGAATAGGAAGCAGCACTTTTCAAGTCATTAGAATGAAAACATTGTTGTCTGCCTTACGAAAGTCCACATAACATCTTCCTTCCTACCTAGCTTCCTCTTTCAAAAGTCAACTACCTTTAATGGAAACTATGTCACCTCATTTATTTATTATCTTAAAGAGTTGAATTCAGAGATAATTGATTATAGAAAACTGGTAGATGTTTTAAATTAAAAATACACCTTTATCCCCTCTTTCTAAATAAACTAACTAATTTTAATATTTGTCCTTATTTTAAAAAAAAAATCATATTATTTCTAAAAAATATTTATATCTTCAAACTATTATTTGTAAAAATGCCTTACAAACATATTCTTATACAAACCTATTTTAATAATCATTTCAAAATAATTATAAAATAATTGCTCATTATATATGGATATATATATATATATATATATATGTGTTATATGAGGTGATATATATATATATATATATATATACACACAATACACACACTAATAATTGCTCTTAAGTTTTTGTGTAAATATTTTCTTTCAAAAAGTAGTTAATTAACAAGAAAAAATATGTGCTTTTATTAATAAAACATAAAAAAATAGATTATTTAAAGAAAAAGAATGGTTATCATAGTGACTGAACTGTCCGCCACTAGAAAGAAAAGAGTCTCAAGAATCTCAGAAATAAATGCATATTGACAAATGATCCAAGACGAATCCAAATACAAGATCGATAACATTAGTACATGCTGAATGTTCATGCCACTTCCATAAAATATTCCAAGTGCACAAACATTATACTTCATACATTCATGATAATAATCACTATTACATGCAAAAACAATAAAAAGCAATGGCAAGTCTAGATGGATATTCATTGGTGGTACACAATGATCGCTGGGACAACTACTCTCAAACTACTGCTATCTCAGTTATGTAAGACTAAGATAGATCGTGATCCTTCAACCAAATTAGATTAAACAAAGAGTCAATGGAAAAGTTATTTAGGGAACCCGGCTAAAGCCCATGAAGCGACAGTTAACTGGAATATAACAACGAAGGATCGGGAGATCCAAAGATCAAGGTTCAA
Source organism: Tetrastigma voinierianum (assembly GCA_016808115.1). Taxonomy (NCBI): domain Eukaryota; kingdom Viridiplantae; phylum Streptophyta; class Magnoliopsida; order Vitales; family Vitaceae; genus Tetrastigma; species Tetrastigma voinierianum. The sequence goes on along the minus strand of JAEQBH010001040.1, from coordinate 778,817 downwards.
AAGGATAACAACTAAACTGTGTATCGATTTAATTAGTTGTGGATCTTCCTTGAAGTCATTCCTATGATGAAACAGATGTCACTGGTTAGTAAAGGTTAAACTAGTTTTAATGATCTCATAAAATAAGATAACATTAGAGCTACTCCTTACTTGCACATCATCGTAATAGGGATGACTGAGGCCACTGGAAGGGCTCAATAACAATTCCCATAAACTCTTAAATGAGACATAAGTTCATGGGTTTAAAACCATAAAATATGAACTATAAATGTTAGGAAGATTCTTGTGTAGAGATATGTCATCATTCCACATACAAATGACAATTTAGCGCCCCATTTCTACTCGAACATCATGAACTCAATCAAAACTGTGGATGCCACACTCATTTTGCTATATCACTTTATCAAAACAAAATTCTACAATTTAAATTTAGTGGTAAGCTCATAAACATTTGCAAATTCAATGTAAATTCTTCAAATATGCATTTAACCAAAGTGGGCATTTATGTCGCTATTATAAGATCCAAATCAGATCTCAGATATAGTACAAAATAATTTCAGATAGAGAATTTTTGAGTTTACAAACAAATGTGCTAAAATGAGAGGATGCATGTGGTTTTATACACCCCAATTCTTTCTCAGAAGACTCGATCGCCTCACCTTGCCTTTATCCTGCCCACCTCGTAACTCCGCGCATTGATAAAACAACACCACATTTCATCAGTGGTTCTAGCTAATTCCATCTTCTTCCGTTTTAGCTTAAGTCAATCATGATTTATCAAACAAAACTTTCTCAAATTCTAGATATTGATCATGTCAATATTAACAGTAATATACTTATTTATATATCATTTATGTCTATTAATCATTCCAAATATATACTTTTCATATGCACAAATCATTAGTAAATCATGCATTTGCTAACAGCTCTTTTCATTTCGAATTTGAAATCACGCTTCATCTAATATTATGTCAACAATCTCAAAGTAAATTTAGTTCTCGCTTAACGATTAACCCATGCTGATATTGTGATATCGGACCATCGCATGGTACCTGGCCACATGTCGGTATAAAAAGACATTTGTTTTATAACACGCTTGTCCCGCTACCGACGGGTTATTAAAATCAATTCGTGAAACAATTACCTATAGTCTCGCTGGCCGCGATTGGAGTGACATATCAATACGCTTGTTCGCAGACGCATTGACCTTATCGGGTATATCAATTAACTGCCCCATAAATAAAACTGCTAACATTCTATTAAGGGCGCTCAAATCCTTATATAGCAAAATATAGTACAGCCATGTACATTTTTATAAACATAATTAATACTCGTAAATTTCATATGCAAACATTTCACAATCAATGACTCAAATCAATTAAAACAAATCCAACATGCTTTCTGCGACATTTAGAACAACATTTCAAATCTTGAAACGAGAAGAGGAGAAGATAGAACAAACCAATTCATCTCTTTCTTTTGCCTTGCCAGCCAATCTCAACCGAAGAAGACCCCACCAGGTTCTTAGCAAATCATACATCACATTTTAGTGACCAGCACTAATCACACTTAACGAATATCACACAGGCGTGCAGGTACAACACGTTTTCTACTTAGTTCCAATCTTAATTGAAACTTCCATTAACTCCATGATAGGGTTCCTAAACAATTTTTTTTTAAAATACGAGACTTTAATAACAAAATCCAAAAATTTTCTCACAGGAACGTGTTCACGCCGGCGACGAGCATCGCACATAGTCTTCGCCGCTACAAGAGCAAAGTTACGCCATGCATGCACTCGAGAGGTGCCATTTTGCACCTGTGGTTCGCTGCCGGCGAGGGCATCCTACACTGTATGATCTACGCCTACAGCACGCTACTTCTACGCCTGTGGAGTAAGAGCCTGTGGCTCATTTCGCATTTTATCTTCGGTTTTGCGATTTTTTCTCCAAAATCTTCAGCAAAAACCAAAAACAAATAGACATGAGAACTACCTAATAACATCTTAATATCATCCTAAACCAACCATGAGCAAAACCTATGGATGGAATATGGTTTTTCTAACTCCAAACATCATTTAAAGAAACGGCGCCTGGTTCTCACCTTAAACTTTCAATCCTCTCACCCAAGATGCTTGATCACTAAAGTGAAATGGAAGAAATCACCAACAATCTCTTGATCTTCTCACTCACTCCCTTGCTTTTCTCTCTTGTCTCATACAACGTTTTTTGGTCAAATGAGCATTCTATGACCAAATGTGGCTCAATATCACTTACCCTTTCTGCAGCCATGTTTTGTACATCAAAACCATTTTTGGATTTAAGTTGCCTCACAATCTACCTTATAGCACATATATCACTTCTATTTCCAATTTTAATACAATTAAACATTTTCTCAATTAACCCTAGGTCCTCATTTTACAAAATTCCAATTTGCCCTTTTCACTGCTTATTTAACACCATTCTCATTCTAGTATATAATATTTAATCATATGCTCACATATTCATTTCATCACATGCTAATAATTTATCAGCTTTCCTTAGAAAAACCCAATTTTGGTCTAATTCATACCCTAATATACACAAAATTATTAAGTAAAAATTCGGGGTATTTTGTATGCTATATAAAACTTAGACATCTTGTCTACTATTTAGTTTGTAGAGTAAACATACTTTTACAAGGGAAGGTTTAAAGGGTAAGACCTACCTCTCCTATTCAAGTTTCAACCGTTGTACTCTATCACACGTGAGGAATCTTTGGTCCTTTCCGTTGGGTGTCAATTTCATTCATGTGGAAATTGTTGGTTTTGAACTATTTGAATGAAATTATCATTTAGTTTTGAAACGATTGAGTAAAGGTTTTAAAAACCCTTTCAAATTCTTCATGGGTATTTAGTCTTTTTTCTTCCATTGATCTTGAAATAGTTGGAGCCAAATCACTGGCTTAACTATCCGTTCCTCCCCCTATCTATTTAAAGAGAGTTCCCCAAATTTTCAGAGAGAAGGGCAAGAGAGAAGGAGCAAGACTAGTACAGATTTAAGGTTTTATTTTCTTCATGATAAAGACAACATTCCAGCCGCCGGGAGGACTAAAGCTAGGTGTTGTTTTCAATATCGTGATACCGCAGTGCCCTCGGGAAGTAGACGCCGTAAAATTTTAGCGCACCTCGAGGAAGGCAAATTTGCTTTAAGGAGATTGTTGCACAAGACTCGGTCTAACTCCATCCTTTGTAGTTTCGTTTAATTTTCCGCCTCATCTTCTTCAAATTATTTGGATTCAATGTGTTTTCCATGTAATATTGTAACAATAACTAATAAAATTTTTACCCTTAACCCAATCATGCCATTATTCTCGACAACTATTCATTGGAAAAAAAATCAATTTCAATAGGGTTTATGTAACGAATCCATTCAAGTTGCTAAAAGTGTTCATCGTTACCTTCTCTCACCCAAAAAAAAAAAATCAATTTCAATAGGTTTGTGTAACAGATCCTTTCAAGCTATTAAAACCGTTCATCAATACCATCTATGACAAGGGCAGGCAAGGCATGCCTTCTCACTCCATCATCACTATTGACGCATGGCTTCGGTTTGAAACTCTAGCTACTTTCTCGTCTAATTCAACTTCTCCTACTTTTCCGAATGTGCGTTCACTGTTTCAATCATAAATGGGTACTACTAGTAGATATTTTTTCACCAACACGTATCCTATTGTGGGTGAAACATGGAAAACTTATCATGATCATCTGTATCCCTACTTTTCTCAATAGCTATTCCACTTTTGTATGTCTTAGTATGTCATGGGCGCCATTGTGCAGTATATTCAAGTATGATTAGTCAGATGATGCTTGGAATATGGTGGCAAACAGGGTGTACGATCTGAAAGGGAGAGAAGTTTGAGCTTTCTTTTTCTCAAGATAAAATATATTTCCATTCCTGACCTGAGGAAACTACAAAACCCCTGTTGCTTTTGAAATAAGGGATGATGAGATTCGACATTGCATATGGATGGACTCTCCTTTTTTTATTTTAAAGGAGTTTGATAAATCAAAGTTATAAAGCTATTTTCCATTGATCAATCTCGGATACTTTATTATTAGTTCAGATTATTTTTGTATAATCTATAATCAGTTAGTGCCGCTTGGGAAGTGACACTAATGGTGGAGCTAATCAGGAGTCTCCTAATACGTAATAAAAGCAAGTGTATAAGGCTAGGCAAGGTGTTATGTTTACAATGTGTGTGTGAATTGAATGTAAATTTGATTATGGAATAAGCGCAAGTGGATGCATCACGAACAAATAATAAAGTGATAAGTACAATACGATCGTTCCTATACGGATTGTGTTACTGTACCAAAATTAGTCTAGCCCTAACTTTATCTGAATTGATGAAAGGTTGAATTAGAATGAAAATAACTTAACAAAATCAAACCCTAACTATTATCTTCAACCATCAAACCTAAAATCACTTAAGAGAAAACCTAGGGTTACAATTTCACCTAAACCAATCCCAATGGAGGGGTTTGGTCACATCCAATGACATTACACTCCTATATTGAAGGTAGATTATCATATGTAAATGTTAATCTTTCTCAAGCATCAACACTCTATTCTCAAAAAACATGTCATATTGCATCTCTACCTCAAACCCTAGATTTAGAGAACACATTAAGCTCAAAATTCCAATAAACCACATGTAAACCATAGATGTCTCTATCCTACGACATTTCATTCAATATCCCATTTAATTATCACTTCTTAGTCTCAAACCAATTGCAAAATCATGAAAATATTGATCAAGTACTTGCAAGCAATAAGAACTAAATGAAACATTCAACATATAAGAGTTTTAACATTAAAAGATTACAAACCAAACCTTAGTCCATTGTTCATAGTTTAGACTACGTTGTAGCTCTAGAAAATGAGTTTAGAACATCTCAAAAGAGGATACAAACATAAAAATAAAGAGAGACATAGAGAGAGGAAGAGAATAAACTAATTTGAGAGAGAAATTTTCTTCTCTTCTTCAATCTTTTTCTCCTTCTTCAAAATTAGGGCACAAGAGTGTTCTTCCTCCCAAGAGAGTTGTTTGAAACCCTAGAAGTGTTCTTTATATATGCCCCCTTCAAATGGACTCAAAATGGGCTGGGCAAACGAGCTCCCGACATCGTAAGACTGCTACCCAAGCATGTTGAGAGTCCGTTTCAAAGCAGTGGACAGAGAGATGTTATCTCATGCCTAGGTGTGACACATCTATGCCTAGTTTCAGCTATCTGGGTCATACTCAGTATTTTTATCCTTCTTGTTCCATTTAGTTTGTTTCATTGGTTGCCCTTTAGGTTGACCTATCAACAAGATAACAACTGAAGTAATTAAAAAACACTTATTTATATATTAAAAACAACAAAAGAACAAGCAAAACATGAAGATTCCACGAGTAAGCTTACTCATGAAGTTAGTCAAACTGAGTTTCAACAGAACCTAGATCAAAATTGTTACTGGATCATATTTGGGCCCATATCTGATCGGTTTACCAAAATGGGTCAAATAATTTGTTTCCCACCTCTGGGGTAAGATATGATAATGTGTGTTTTGTGGTGTTGGGATCTTTTGTTTTGTGGGAGAAAATAAAGTGGAGGAAGAAGAACAAAGGACAAATATGTTAGGTTTCTAGGGTGTTGTGCCATGCAAGATGGAGAGGAAAAATTAAATTTTTTTATCTGAGAAACTCATCCAAGTAACCATTGTGGGTTGATTAATTAGTTCAAAGATAGAAAGTTACCTCTTTTTCTCCATAAAGGTTCCTTCTTTGCACCCTCGTATGTGTGTGAAGACCTTTTTTTCTAGCTAAAAAGTATAATAAATACACTCGTATCTCCACAAGTATCTACATGGACAAACTTCTCGGAAACCTTAAGAGATGAATGTGTGCTAGCACACGGGTTATGTCTCATGAAAACTTTAATCGTCTTTTCACCAAAAGGATGCCTCCAAGAGGGATATCCATTTGGTTTAAATACTACTTTAAGCCCTAAGTTTGGTTTCCAATCTATTCAAGTGTTCGACCTGTTGGTCCACATAATATTGGTAGTGAGCTCAAAACCCATTTATAGTCCAAAAATCATGTGGCCTATAGCAAGGTATTATGACTGCCCAGATTATGTGGTTGTCTATGCTATAACATAACCTAATATATAGTTATCATAGTCCTTTTCTCACATGATATATTGATTGAACACAAGCATGGGTTAATCCACATCAAAGCGCTTAATCATACAACTAAGCCATGACTCAGTAGTTTCACAAGACAAACACATTTAATAACCCTTATGAATTCGTTTGAACATGAATATGCATTTTCCAATCTCACTCAATATGTCAGAGACTCTCTTAAAACAAAGAGGACAAATTCCCTCTCACTCATCATTGATTCAACACAAAGAGAGGCAGAATCCCAAATCATCAAATTAGATTTGGCATTTTTAATGAGAAAGTGTTAACTAAGCAATATATGGTCTGCAATTTAAACATACAGTAATGTTCTTCGAATAAAATGATTTAAGTAAAGCAAAAAATGGTGACTTGAGCTACATTTTAAGGTGATAAAAATGTGGGTCAGGTTTGCAACCGAAATAAAATGAAGAAAATAAGAAAAGAACTCACATCGGTTATCAGGTTTTAGTTCTATATAAAATTAGGGGAGAGGTCCCTGTGTCTATTTCAGAGGTTGGGAGGATGGATTGAGGAGTCATCTCTCCCAACGGATTCTTTCATTTAGCTTCTTAAAAACTAAACCTGGTCAATTTTCCTGATAGAAAGCATTATTTAGATCAGGAGTTCACAAGGAAAATTCAATAATTGACCATATCCATACAATTGACTGTAAAGGCAAACTAATAACTTCAAAGGATCTAACACAAGCATCCACTCAATCAAAAGATTACCGCACATCAAAGAGATACCAGTAAGTGAATATAAACCCTTCCACTCCAAGGCTCTGTGAAGAGCAACCAATGACACACGTTGTATCTAAAGCCAGCAAATATCAACCCAGTGCCAGCTGGTACGCAAAGAAAGCATCAAAGTCAACTAGAGTTGAATTAAAACCAAATGTCAAACCATCATGCAGAAAATAGTAAATCACCAACCTTCATGAGTCTCAGACATCTGCAACTCTACTCAAGGATAGGTTTTAGGCGTTTCATCCTCCAGCATATTACACTCCTTGATAGTGCTCAGCAAACCAGTGAGAGAAAGAGGGAGAGAAGAGAAAATGACAGCAAAAACAAAATATGAACGTCCCTCTGTGGGCCAAAAAAACTTAGAATAACAGCGGTGTTTTTCATAATGGCTTATACTTTACAAACATGTGAAATACCAAATACCAAGCTGCAATAAATATTATGAGGTGGTAATTATGAAAAACCAAAACTGAGTCGTTTGGAAGGTGAAACAGTATAAAACTCGTATGTATACTATTTTGCTGCAGATATACAAATTTTGTTATGATAGCTAAAATTGCCATTATGTTAAAATTTCCGAGCAATAAATTTTGCAATCGTTCCTCACAGAAGTTACCTGCTCCATTACCCTCACGTTTTATTCACACCTTGATCATTCATTGCTTATTACTTCATACCCCGCTATATACGAAATTGAAAGAAGAAACCATGAAATTATTAATCAACCCGACTTCATATGATTGGATTGATTCACTTATGATCATCACCAAAACGTCACAAACACAATGAATGCGATTTCAATAGGAAGTTAACTGGAATACGCTCACTGGGTTAATTATAACACTAGTACACAAAAAGCTCAAACCCAGACAAAGCAATAAACAGAACACTAGTACTCAGAATCACTTAATCCACATTGCTAGTATCTAGCAATGAAAGAAAGAAAGAAAGAGAGAGAGAGCATACAAAATGATAACAAAATAATGTTCACAAAAATATACTTCTAAAAAGCAGAATGATAATAAAATAATCCTGTAAGAATCATCAAAACTCTGTTCAATAAATCATCTTGAGAGAATTTAATGCCATAAACAGACAAAGAGCTCATCTCAGAACTCAACTAAATCACTGGGTATCTATGCAGCAGGCGTGATCGCCTCAACAATAAACCGCTATAAATCCAGACTTCCCCTGTCTAGCTATCACACAAATCTAAGAACAATCAACCTTTAAATAGATCAGACCCACTTTTATCTATTGCACTTCATAGGTAGGGGCAGCCGATCTCGGGTCTCACCAAACCATAATAACAAGGATCTACCATGACCCCCAACCACTGCGCTTAGTAATGTATGCTTCCATGATTCGCACAAACCTTCAGCACCCTCGAATCCTCTAAACAGATTTAGACCTGTGACTCATAACTCTGCCAAACCCCACCTTTTCCACCATAGAAGAGCACTAGTCTATGTTCCCAACCACTGGCTTAGTGGCATCTGGCTTATATTACAGATATACCCCCGACTCCGTGGCCTGCTTTCAGCAAGAAAGCGCCAATTTTTTCTTTTTTCTTTTATTTTTTCTTTTTTCTTTTCAATTTCTTTTTTATTTTGGAAGACACATTGGCCTTCTGTCAGGTCCTTAACCTATTAAAGGTCAACGACACTAGGATAAAGCAGTAAAAGCAGCGAGAGTAATAGCTTTAAAGGCTGAAGGAAACCCATGCACAAAGCAGGTGGTTAGCTAAAGGTAAGAAAAAGGTCGAAATCAACCAGAATTTAATCAATCATCCACTAATTAGGCATGAACCAATCTAACATTAATAGAATCGACAAGTTTCAATTTTCAAACCACAAGTCAGCAAAACACAAAAAAAAACGGGTGGAAAGCTTTGAAACAAAACAAGTTGTGGTTAGCATAACAAACTCTTCACAAAAAGGAAAACTAGCAAGCCACCGAAGATCATAAAAATGGGCTTGCTCAAAGATAGTAACAAAATATAGTTCAAAAGCTACTCTTCATTAACTCTCCCCAAACCAAATATCTCTATCATCTCAAGAATGGGGCCTACTGGAAAGTTAGGGAAGGAAGTGTTGCCTCCTTGACGAGATGAGATCATTTTTATAGGAGACTCTACAAGTCATCATCACCTTATTCACCCTGTTGGGGGCTTCCAAATAAATGCTAGAAGAAGAAAAGAGAGAAAAGTGACCAAGGAGATTAGAGGCCATTTTGTACTTCAAAAGTGTTCTTTTCTGATTGATTTAGATCATCATAAGCCTGGGTATGACCAAAAACTCTAAAAGGGAGTTCTAATGTTATGAGCCAAACAAAACTGGGAGACAACAGTGAGAGGAACAAATTTTCACATGGTTACAAATTTTCGTTATGTGTATAGTTTAATTTTTTTTAATAAATAAATAAAATAAACTGTTAATAATAAAAAAATAAAAAACATTTTTTAAAATAATAATAATAATAAAATAAATAAAATAAAAAAATTTAGATATTATAAAATTTTTTAAATAACAATAAAAATAATAAAATAAATAAAAACAAAAAAATTTTTAATAATATTTTTGTGTGAGACATTTTTTTTTTTATTTCACTCATCATTCCCTATTTTAGCCACATAGAAACATCCGCACGCAGATTACAGAGAATTTCATAATAAAATTCATCCTGCCTATTCGCTTATAATCACAAAAATATTCTTACGTGATTATAAATCTTTCCGCTCTCCTCCTTGTCGCCACATTTCTTCAACTACCAAAATTTGCACACAACCGCAAAAATATTAATACAAGAAAATCGAAGAAAATTGTTAAAAGTAAAATTAGAGAAAATCTAAGAAGAAAAATTAACAACGTAAATCAAAATAAAATACGATAAAATAAAATAAGCCAAGAAAAATGTGGAAATGTGTTGGGAGATCAAGCCTCTCAAACTACTTCTTAGGCCTCGAAAGTCTTGAACTCATAGCCTGGCAAACTTGTAGGTTCTGGTGCTCCAGTAATCCGAACTAAAGACCAACTAAGAACCAGCATCAGGTTACGCGATGTGAGTACCGCTATCAAGCTATGTAGTGGCAAAATTGCATGAGATCACTAATCTCTTAAATTTTCGCGATGGGCGTGCGCGATGGGTTGGACTTAGCTTCGGGAGCATGTGCCGTGTGTTTTGAGTTTACTGTAGGTGTCATATGCCACCGGTAGCGGCTATTTTTGGGTCGGGCGTTGCGCTTGGATCCAAATGTCTCTACGGGCTGAAAGGGCTGAGAAGCGGCTCCTCCCTCTTCCTTCACGCCCTTAAATAAGGTAATGATTTCTTCTTCTTTCCCATAGACAAACAAAGAATACAAGTATATGAGGATTCGTGATAACTCCCCGCGTCGATTAATCGCCTCCACTATGGTACTACCAAGCACCCTCCTTCCGGATTTTTCTCTGATGAGCATAAGCACGACCGCAAGCTTTAGTACAGGAGAATGCAAAGGTCAATTTTTTAACATTTCACTTTAAACCATCAATTTCTTCCTTGCCACATTGTTTTCTCCATAGTGTCAATTTTCGACTTAATCGAAAAATGATGGTCCTCCTCGCTTCTCACAAAGTCACCCACTCAGCTTATGAGGTTCGCATGGCTTTCCACATCGGGAGAGGTCGACCGTGGACGTGAGGGGTGCATACTGTGGAGGCACCATGTATGGGAGGGGTGCACTCATCCATCGGGTCTCTATAGTCCCCGCCGGATCTAAAGGGTTTGGATTTCTCTCTCCTGTGGTTGCTAATTCGCCATGGAAGGCTTCATAGTCCCCATCGACATGTATCCTCTGTAGTTTCCATAGGTGCCATCGATCGCTCTCCCTCTAGGTGTTCCATCGGTTCACCTTTAAAGTTCAATCCAAAGTTCCCGAGGGAGATTGACACTTAGAGTATAGCCCGGCCTTCAGATTTCTAACCCACCGGGGGGAATGGATTTCACAAAGAAAAACAGGCAACACAAAAAAACAACACGTAATCCATCTCGTAACATCTTTTTTTCAAATGAAACCAAAAAAGAAAAAAATGATTAATACTTATTAAAAGAAAAATTCACTGTAATCTGTGGATGAGGGATCACAAGTACCCACAGCTCCTCATTAATGTACTTAGAAACATCCCCATAACTGGCTTATTTGATTCGTGTCATAGTGGATCCAACCACACTGGGTCATCCTAAATTTTTCCTATCAAGTAAAAGAGCAAAGCACGTAATATAGTAATCTTCCATGGCTCAATCTGGCAGGGATGGGTTTTCTTAGTACTGATTTAAGTGAAGCTGTAAAAATGGTGAATTTGGTTTGGATTTAAGGTGGCACATGTGCCAGGGTTGGTGGGCTAGGTAAACCTAAAAATAAATGAAGAAAATAGAAAGTTAATCCCTCAGCTACCACACCGGTTTTAAATCCAGATGCAACCGAGAGGTCCCCGGCCCATTTCCTCAGATTGCAGGATGACATATAAATCTCCCGAACCGGGATCTTCATTTAGCTTGAAAACCAACCCAACATTTCCTCATGGTAAAAGATTTATTTAGATCATGGTCTGCCAAAGTGAAAATTCATCACCTCGACCCATCCTACAAGACGAAGGGCAATCTAATGAATTCCTAAAGGATCTAATAATAAGCATCCATCGAACCCCAAAAGGAGATTACAGCTCAAGTATTGATCAAAGAGGACACCATATGAGAAAATATAACCCTAACCTACCTCCAAGGCCCGATAGAGCAATCCACGACAGATCATGTTAACATAGTTAAGAATACATCGAACCCAGAAGCTTGCCAAGTATTGACCAAAGAAAGTACACTATGCTTTAAACCTAGAGTTGAAAATTTGGGAACCAAATGTCAAAACCCATCAAGTGAAAAATGGGAATCACCAAAGAATTTCTTCATGATCCCTGCACTTAGCAAACCTCTCCCACTACAGAAGGGTTTTAGCCATCATCCTCCAAGTTGTCATCCTGGAGGGTGTTCAAAGCAACCAAGAAAGGAGAGAAAGAGAGAGAAGGAGAGGAAAAATGAGGGCTAAAACAAATCTCGTGAATCGCTTCCTTCCAAAATCAAAAACTGAGGCGAATAAAGTAAGTGTAACGGCTTATAGCCTTACAAACATGTGAAATACCAAAATAACCAAACTAGAATAAATATGCAAAGGTAGAAACAGAGAAAACAAAAACTGAGTCGCTGATCATGCCTTGGCGTAAAAATTATACGCAATTTTCAATGAAGAATAAAAATTCGCCATGATAGCAAACACCACACATAGTGAATCAAATGAGCTAAATTCTTTGGCACTGCTCAATCGGCTACTGCTCCATTGCTCCCGCTCGTTTTTTTATTCACACTACACTATTCCATTTCTTCAGTGCTTGATATTCTTCGCCTTCACAGTTGGAAATTGATGAAACCATATGTGAAATTGATGGAAATCAACTCAATTTCTGTTAAGACTGATTTGATACGAGGATTTGGCTTCCAATCTCTGCAAAACTACAAAAAACACCGAATGCCACTCAGAATTAAGAGGACCCAATATGTCAATCGGGTTTACTATAAATAATAGCACACAAAAGGCCAAAACCTATTAAAATAGTCTCAAAACAGTAATCTTCTTAGCGCCCACCTCATGTCCTCCACATGACTGGTCCTACATTCAACCACAACTATTACCAATTTTTATCAAATAATGCTTAAACTCACAAAAACATGGACTTCTTCATGTAGGGATCTAGTGTGACTTCAGATCTAAGAACTAAGAACATTAATATGACGAGAACTATCTATGACATATAATCCATGTGGTATTCTCATAGTTAGTATGTCGAGTACAATGTTCATCAACATGTACCTCAGTTAACTTGATTACACCCGTGATCTGGAAACGCGGAATTTTGAATAAACTCCATACAATGCTAGACCATTATTGCTCTATCAATAATGAGCAACTAGGGAAATTTTAAAATAGTAATCCATTTCAGTCTTAAGGTTTTGATCATGACACCCTATCCTCAACTATGTTGACAACCCGTCAACCAGAAACCAATATCAGTATCCCATATCACACTCATTTGTTCATAGGTTGAGACTATAGTTTCTCGCATATTTAACTACAATATATAAAATATATGAGAATATTATCAATCCACGACAAATAATATTAATATCAGGTATACTGCTCGGTTCGCCAATATACAAGAGAGCAAAATTTAAACAAAGTCGATCCGCTCATCCTCGCGGTCCTGATATGCGAGAGTCATGATCGCACCCCACTTGTACCTAAAAGCGTCCACGACGGTGAAAGCCCAGAGCAGAGATGACCTACAACGCTTTCTTTCTACTCCCAGATCAAGTGCACATGCAATGGTTGCACAACAAACACACATCTAAGTAAAATGTTTGCATGAATGTCATATGTCATCATGCCCAGAGCCCGAGTCACTCATCGACTCCTTCACACATGAATATGTCAAGTGTGTATCACTGGTATTACCAATGACCTATGTATCGAGCCCTTACCGGCTCACCAGTACCCAATGCAATTGCCAATGGACAACTAATCCCGAGTCAATCCCGACCCCTATCACACAACCTGGTTCGTGATAAACATGATCGTGTTTCTTTGGATTAACATAACTTTTCGCCATGCCGCGGGTCTCTTACACCCATATAGAACTTTTCGGATCACATCGCGGGTCTCTTACACCCATGTTCCAGGCTCTTCACTTGAGGTTAAAGGTCCCCTTCTTGCTCCGCCCAACACACATTATTTATATTTCTTTTTATGTTTTAAACCGTGAGACATTTATTGACTTCGTCCAAAGTACGAGCTCACTACTATTGCCCATCAACAATGATGATGGATGACTCCCACCCATGCACACACACACCCAACATAATGCGATGTCCCCAGGTGCATATGCAATGCTAATTTATCAGATGTTCTCATGTTACATGTATGATAGCCACCATGAATATTCTAATCAATCGTATTTCATGTTAAGTACCATGCAACATGGTACTGCAATACATATAAGTTCCATACATTTCATGCCAATCTTTATAGATTTTGTAGTATCACATATTAGTATTCATCATCACACGACTAAACAAGTATTGTCATATAGCCTTCCTTAGGCTAACTCATGGAAATTCATAGCCAATACACAGCCTAACATGCTATGCAATGTCAAGGTCAAACCCGACTCATTCACATCGACACAACCAAATAACCTTCACACTTGGTGCAAAACATAGATTTTCAGCAAGGTTGTGGACACCCACTGCCTTCCACATGCACATGGAAAGAATCTTTACTTAATGGGCTTTCCATAGTGTTTAAAAACACCCCAAACGCAACAGATATGGTCGTCCGAAGATGGAGGCAAACAAAACAGGAAATGACCCCTGTGTCCCATCTACACACTTGGTACAAACACCAACATTCAGAAAGTTTGTGGATACCAATTACCCTCTACAGGAATATGGCTAGGTTCTTGACTCAATGGGCTTTCCATAGAGTTCAAAAACACTCGAAACGGAGTTCGGACGAAGAAGTTATGGCCTTTTCATTCAAAATTGCTATTTACTTTAATCGAATGTACTTGTGATACTCCTTATCAGGGGTCTTAATCCATAATTCGACACTCGTTTGTACTATTAAAGATGGTTCTTAGGTTCTTAGTCCAACTGGAATCACCCAACCGAAGACTAAACTTAAGATATGTCCTACAACCTGATCATCATATGTCAAACATAGAACAAATCATCTAAACATGTACCCACTTGAATGCATCCTATCATAGTGGGTTTGGAATTTGGATATACCTTATTTCAAGAAAATATGTTCTCCTATAAGTCAGTTTACTCGTAAATTAGAATCACTCACTCAGACAATGATAGCCAAATTACAGCCAAACATAGTCACGTGGCCATTTAAAAAAACTGGACATCATTCTTCACTTTCGAACACACACACACGCCTCTTATATAAATTAAAGTTCAGTAGATAAAAATCCTACCTTAATTAGTGTGATTTCCCAGACATCATTTCCTTTCTAGGTTTTGTGAAAAACCAAATTCTTGACCTTGGCGAAATCTAATCGCAAGCATCTACGCTAAGAGCTCTCGCCGCTTGTAGGCTTTAATCCTCAACTCCGTCTGAAGTTCCGACCAAGAAACCCCTTGAAACTACTAGAGAAAGGTTTGCTTTTCTTTTCTCTCTCTCTATCACGTTTTTCTCACCAAAATGAGATCTTTTTGGCGTGTTAGATATTTTAGACTATTTATAGTGTGGACATGTGGCTCACGTCGTGCCACTTGTCACACTTCTTCGGTTTCGTTCTCGTCCCGAAACAATTTATTTTGTTCGCTTTTGGGGCCCATCTATCTTAGTTCGCCATTCTTTTAAATATCTAAAATTTTTCAAGATTTTTCTAAAAATCTCATTTTCTAGGGTCCACGCCATTGCCTCAAATTCATAAAATTCGATCGTCTCTGAATTTAAATGAAATTTGCTTTGACGACTAGATTTTTGTAGCACGATTCCGACAAGAAGCTCAAGCTACTATCCATCTAAAAAAGCACTCAAAAAAATTACTTCATTTTACCCTTCCAAAATTCAAATTTCTGCGCTTCTGCCTTACGTTTACTATCTAATCACACACTTGATGACCATAAGAGAAATCAACCATTCATGGAATGAATTAGCATATTAGAACCATAAAATGATAATGAAAATGTCTCTTTATTAATGAACTACAAAATAATAATAATTATAATATTGCCTTTGGACACATCACTAATAAGATAGCTAATGGTTTATGTCATGCAAGTGATGTCGGAGTAGGATAGAGAGTGGGTGGTAGAGGTATGGCAAGAGAGAATAAAGGGAAAAGAGATAAAAATGGGATAGGAAAATAAAAAAGAATAAAAAGGAAAAAGAAAAGAAAAAGGAAAGGGAAAATAAATAATTATGATAATCGGGTTAAAAAACCAAACATATCTAGGCTGGGAATTTAACGACAAAATAAGCTAAAAATCAATATAAAATAAATTCGAGATAATTTTAGGTTCTATAAATATATCCTTTGGTTATATAGTTCGCGAGTGAAGTAAGTGTACACATAAAGAAACTTAGGTGACCTCTATTGAAGAACTAGAAAGACCATCAAATTTACTCTAGTACAAAATGGGCTCACTCATACAAAAGCAAACACACAATCTAAAAATTCTAAAGCTTATAATAGTAATAATATGATGCAATACAAAAAGAATTAAATTTCTTGGGCCAATTGGAACACCCAAAGGCCCAAAAGGTCTAAAAGGTGGTAGTTGAAATTTTTTATTTCCTTGAGGACTTTTCTGGAATTTCCATTTTATATGCATGTAAGGTTTTCTATTTAAATTTTTGTAAGGCTTCTTAGGCGCCAGACTGAATGAATAAGATTGTTGGAGACTTTTTCCCAAACTTTTGAGTTTTAGATGCCTATTTCCTGGTATCCACTTGAATCGGCAGGTTTATTGAGGATTGTTTCTGGTATTTGTACACGAATCAACGAATTCAATATTTATCCACTTGGATTTTACTGCTTCCGCTACGTCAGTATCAAAGTCGAATTGATCCAGTGAAAACATGCCACCAAGAAGACAGCATCATATTGAAAACGTGTATGAAAGGGACATGGAGCAGCGGATTTGTGAGATCATTGATGAACTATTTGCGCAGGTTGTTGATCAACTTGCACAGAGGATGACCGCGTTGTTCGGTAATCATAATAGAGTGTGATAGAGTTTGAGATAATAGACCTTGGGCGAATCTGGTCAGCGTCGAATTAAAAAAGAGTGATCTGTGATAGGCCGCAATGGTATCCTGGTAGGCGGAAAGTAGGATATTACGATTATCGTCGATTATCAGCCCCATTAATTGGTTCACGATAAGGAAAATCTCCTACCTAGTGAAATATTGTATCATCCTTATTTAGGGAAACGTATTGGTGTCATCGTCCGATTAGAAAACATACTATTCGATTATCGTAATCGATTAGGAAAATTGTAGCGTGATCATCCGATATAAATACCATGTCACCCCATAAGTAAAAGGTACGCACGCATAGAAAATTAATTCCCTAAGCAGTTGATCTTCTCTTCTCCCGAAAAGAACTGACTTAGGCATCAGAGAGGCAACGGGCGAGCCCTCGCCAATCCTTTTTGTTTCTTGTTTTTGTAGAGGAGCTCAACGTCCAAAGACAGCGGATCGGCCCAGTAAATCCAGCACGCTCAAGCCCAATTCCGATTGAAAAAACATCATCAGTTTGGAACCGTCTATGGGAGCAGCGGGTTCCTTTACAAATGAGTTGACCTCTCGGCCCGATGGTATCGGCTTGGAGCGTGGCGAGGGCGGCGATCCTCGAGGATGCAAGACCCGGCCGGCGTGGATGGCGGCCTCCGGAGCGCGTTAGAGCGTGCGGGCGACGGACGAGTGGGCCAACGTCTGACTAACGCTGGCGAAGAGTTAGAACAACTCACGGCGAAATCGGCGCCCCGGGAGACCACGATAGGCCGACAAGGCCCCGAAAACCCGTTGCGGGAGGAGAAACAAGCGCCTTGACCCTCATTGAGAAGGGGAAACTAGCCACACTAGGGAGCATGATCCTCACTAAACCCAGGAGAGATCGCAGCGAGGAAGGTCGTGGGAAGCGAAAGGTTCGGGAACATCAGTAATCCAGCCACATGAAGGTAGCGGTAAAAGTAGAACTTAAGTCTCCATGGGCGCCACGGCCTGATAAGCGGAATCCCGTTCACGGCCAGGGGTGTTGCACTTCCGCCCGTACGAAATTTGAATCTTTGTAGATCGAGGCGTTCGATGGGACCGAAAGACCTGCATGGGCGGTTGTCGTCTGTCAGTGGAACTGCATGGAATATCATGATCCCGTGCGATCGCGAGCCGGCTATCACCTTAAAGGGCCCAGCGTTGGCTTGGTTTAATAGACTCCCGCCGTCCTCCATCTCATCATTCGCCAGCTACCGAAAAATTAAATTTCGTCTCCACTTTATCGAACAACGGCGTGCAGGAAGCCGAGTTATCATCTCCTGACCATACGTAAAATAGAGCTCTCAAGAAAGCATGAGGTCATATGTTCAAAGGTTTAACATGGAGTCGTTGAAGGTGGATATCCTCGACGAGAAGTTCCCCGTTACTGCGAAGAAGTATATCAACGGCGAAGAAGCCCTCCTCTCAGCCAGCTCTTACTCAAGGAAAGAAAGAGTAGAAGCGACAAAAACAAGCCACAAGAGACAAGCGAACGGGGATAGATCAGGCTTGAGAGAAAGTAGAGCGGTCCACGACAAGGCGAGCATCCCGAGGGTGGCGGGGACCACCTCGGCCTAAGCTGCAACAGCGGTATTCACCTCAGCAATACACCTTTGGCGGTATCGATTGTCTTAAGTCTTTACCTTGAGTCACGACATGAAAGGTTCCTGAGGTGGCCATCCCAGATGAAGTTAGATCCTGCGAGAAGGGACAACACCAAATACTGTGAGTTCCACAAGGACCATGGGCACCGAATAGATGACTGCATCCAGCTAAATAAGGAGATTGAATACTTGATCCGACGTGGACACCTCGGCCCGATCGTGGCCAGGAAGGCGAGGCGAGTCCGGCCACCACGTAAACGGTTGGCATCCGGTAGCCCTTAGGAAATCCATGCAATCTCCCGGGAGGTTTGCGGAATGGAGAAGTCCAACTCGGAAGGCCCTGTAGCGACATCGGATCGAGAAACCATAGAAGTACAAAGCGATCAATCAAGCTTCCTCGGTTGGATACTACCATAACCACAGACCGACATGGAGGTTGTCAACATCCCGTAACGACGCTTGTGATAAAAGCCATAGTAGCTAATAAAGCGTCCATAGGATCCTGTTACGACAGCTCAGCCCGATATCATCTTGGCATCCGCTTTCGACAAAATGGGCACGTGGAAGGAAGCATAGCGATCCAGCGCACACTTTGCAAGGATTTTTCGAGGAAAATCTTTGCCATAGGATCGGTCACGATTTTGCTCTGCACAAGGAGACTCCCCATGCGAGCCACAGCTGCAGTGAGATTCATCATAGTAGGCGCCAGTCGGCCTACAACATGTTACTAGATGAGAGGCCCTCTCAATGCCATAACGACGTTTCCTTCCGCTTATCATGGTTATCGAATTCCTAGCGCAGCGGAGTAGGAATGGTCGGGGCTCAGCGCTAGCCCGAATGTTACTCAACGTCGATGGGCGAGAAATACGGTGACAACATTTACGAGACTGGCTTCGACATGCAAGACGAGGTAACCACCCGACCTGCACCTTCAGAAGAATTAGAGCCTATGAAGCTCGGCGATCAGCCAGAACTCCTCGTCTACATAGGATCCAAGTTAACAGAAGGCATTAGAAGCTCTCTCATCCGTTTTCTAAAGCAGAACATGGAGGTATTCGCCTAGAAACAGGAAGACATGGGTGGGATCGACTCGGCAGTGATCACCCACAAGTTAAACGTCAATCCCTCCTGTAAGCCAGTCAATCAAAAGAGAAGGAGTTTTTCCCTAGAAAGGCAGAAGGCGATCAATGAGGTTGGTAATAACCATCGACCTGGCTGTCGAGAGAAGTAGAGTACCTGGAATGGTTGGCCAATGTTGTTCTCGTCAAAAAAGTAAACGACAAGTGGCAGCTTTGCATCGATTTCACGGACCTTAATAAGGCTGCCCAAAGGACAGCTTCCCCCTGTCTCGGATCGATCTCATAGTAAATGACTACGGTAGGTCTGAACCACCGGCTTCATGGACTCCTTCCGGGCTACAACGGTCAGTATGGACTGGCGACCAAGAAGAATACCTCATTTGTCACGGCGAGAGAACATGCGTTGGCAAAATAATACCCTTCGGGCTAAGAATCTGCGAGGAGCCACTGCGAATTTGGTGAATAGGATGTTCCAGAAACAAATTGGGACATTCAGGTATATATAGATGACATGCTGGTAAAATCGATAAAATCCGAGCTCCACAAAACCCATTTAGCCGAGGCGTTCTAGGTCCTGAGAAGCTTTAATATGAAGCTAAACTCAACCAAATGCGCTTTTGAAGTCTCTGCCGAGAAGTTCTTAGGTTTCATAGTCAACAACCGAGGAATAGAGGCAAACCTAAATAAGATAAAGGTCGTGCTTGATATCTTATAGTCGGACGTTCGAACATTCAACACTGACGGGGAGAATAGGCTGCTGTAGGCAGCTTCATATCTAGGGCCGCCGACAAATGACGACCTTTCTTTCAGGTTCTGAAAAAGGCCTTCCAGTGGGATGCACATTGCTAGGAGGCGTTCACGATGCTCAAAACCTACTTGAGCTCTCCCCCCATTCTGGTAAGCCCTTCCAAAGGAAAACTCCTCACCCTCTACCTGCCCATTTCAGACTTTGCAACTAGTGCTGCCTTGGTAAGAGAACGGGACAAGGTGCAGCAACCAATCTACTATTGTTGAGCTTTGAGGGGCGGAAAGATACCCCAGATGGAAAAGGCGATCTAGCATTGGTAGCCACATCCGGGAAACTCGACCTTACTTCAGCTCACACGTCGAAGTCTGGCAAGATATCAATGAAGCAAATACTGCATAAACCATAAACCTCTAGAAGGCTGATGAAGTGGATTATAGAGCTGAGTGAATTTGACATCAGGTACAAACCAAGGGCAACAGTAAAAGGGCAGATCTTAGCACATTTCATTATAGAATTACTCGGCTGTGACTCTGGAGGCTACGGTGGCACCGACCTCCCGATCTAGAAATTATCGGTCGATGGCGGGTGCGCCCGGAGCGGCTGCAGGCGATCTGACCTCGGCCGGGATAGATCACGGAGTGCAGCCCTCGGTTCGACCGAGCCTCGATGCGAGGCCGAATGGGGCGGTCGCCATTTGAACTCAACCTTGCGACTTGTGGAAGCCGGATCGGCTAGGAGTGGCGACTCCCAGTGATGGTAAAATGAATAGGAACTCCTATGAGGCCAGAGGTGAAAAGATGATCTGATATCTCAAAAAAGTACGAGAGCTACTCAAGAATTTCGTACGAGTTCAGATCAAACATGTACCAAGATCGAATTCAGAGCTGATGCGTTAAGCCAGCGGCTCACAACCTCACAAGAGACACAGGCGGAGCCCGGTGCTGTCGAGGCACCTGCAAGCCCTCGATGGCGTCGACAATGGGGAAGTCTCCTTTGTGATGTCAGTGATTTGGATGGACCCTATGCAGGATTGCTTGGTAGATGGTAAATTATTCGAGCGACCCTGACGGGCATCGAGCTTAGAGCGAGATCGTGAGGTTCACTTGTTCATCGGGAACCAGCATAAGCGAGGCTTCTCTGCGCCCATTCTTAGTGCGTAGGAAAGGAAAGGCGCTGACTAAATGCCGAGGGAAGTGCCGCGAGGGGCATATGTGGCAACCACATTGGAGCTCGGACCTTGGCAGGAAAAACACTAAGGCGGGGTACTGCGTGCAGTAACTCAGACACGACGAGGCGGATTTAGAAAATCTGAGGCTTGTCGGAGCATGCCAAGATATCTCATTGTTTGCCTTTTCCATAGACTGAGCCTCAAATTCACATAGTTACAAGGCCTTACACTTCTCTTGCCGACCATGTCACTTTGGATAAATTTGTGATAAAATAATTCTTTCTTAATGTTCATGATTTAAAAATATGGTTTAGTCTATGACCTTTGCAAGTACCTGGAATCATACAAGTAGTAAAAAATCTGAATGTAAGTCAGGTATCATTCCCACAAGATTGACAAAATTAGAGATCAGCACTGACTACTGAAATTCTATGCTATTTGGACTAAAAACCATTAATGAAAGTTTTATCTAGAAAAATAAAGATCCTAGACTATTGACTATGTAACACCCCAAACATTTTTTTTAAATGATTTTTTTTTCATGGAATTTAAGTTTTAGGTGTTTTAAGGTCCATCATAATTTATAATAATTTTTAGGAATTATTTCTCAATTAAATGGAATTTTAGGAAAATATACCCAGTAAGGTCAAATTCGACGAGTTGACGAAATAGAATTTAAAATACCCAATGAATGAAATAAATTATAGAATTTTTATGTAGAAGTAAATTAAGGTCTAAATATATGTTATAAAAATAAAATTAATGAAAATACATGAATAAAAAATAATAAAATCGTGAGCAGTGAATAGGGTGGGAAAAGTCATGGCAGATTTTGTTGACCAAAGACCCAAGAGACATTTTTAAAAATTCCCAGGGACTTCAAAAAATTCAAAAAAACCATAGAACAATTTTAATATTGAATTAATTTTTAAAAAATATTAGGCCTCAGAAAATCAGGCATAAAACAAAGAAAAAATTAAAAGAACCTAGGTTCTCCATTCGAACTTGGCTATTTGGGGAAGAGGAAAGAAAATTTTGTTGCAGCCAATTCCCTTTGAATCAACCTGTGATTTTCATGGTGAAACCTCCTGAAAGGTATATTAAAGTGCCATGGTTTTTAATTTTGGTTTTTGCATGGTCTGTATTGGGAGAAGGGGCTGAATTGATAAATGGTTGTTGTTTAGATGGTCAATTAGGGCTGTTGGAATGAATTAATTGTTCTAATGTGTATGCTAGGTTGCAGTGCATTTGAATCTATAGAATGTGACCTAGAGTATGAATTAGGTCTGGTATGTTTTAAAATTTGGGAAAATGTATTTAGAATGAATTGAGGTGGTAATTAGTGGAATTAAGGGTTGGATCGATTGAATGTGAATTTATGTTTGAAGGTCGACTTGGACAGAATCATAGGAGGACCTAATGGACGACTTTTAGGGACAATTTGACATCATTGGAAAGATATGGATGTTAGTGAAATTTTTCCACTGGTTTCCAGGTCTTTTAGGCGATCGGTAGAGAAAGATATAGGCAAGCCTAGCGATCGCAATCTGCCAAAAAAAAGCGAGTTTAGTGATTAAACATTAGATATAGAAATTAGTTGTGAAATTGAATATTAAAATTATAATTTTGGGTATTTAGATGTTAAAAGGCAGAATGTTGAAGTAAGGAAAGTAAAGGGAGTTTTAAAAAATTATTTAAAGCTAAAGTTATGTAATTAAATAGAAACGGGTAAACGGCCTAATTGAGTAGTGGATAACAAGGTATGGCTCGTTATGATTTTGACGTTATATTTATATTTCTTTTCTTGCATGAATATTGGTATAGAAAATGAAGTTGGGGAAGGCTCACACGTTCGGTGAATAGCCTATTTGAGCTGGACTAATAGAATTGGTAATTTATATCATCAATGCTTGCACCTTGAAATGTATAAGCGGTGTTTTTCATTGTTGACTTGATCGTAGTAATTGACTATGATTAAGACCATATTCTTGAGCATTCATTAGTTGAATTTGTCATATACTTACAAGTCACGTGTCTGATGAATATTCATGCGACACGGTCAGCTAACTCTTATTGTATTTGGTGTTATCTCTTGTTGCGAAAATGTAGTGCAGTCATTATAACTATGTCGTTAATGTCATTGATGGTATGAATCACAGAAAGCCTAACTGATGGGGAGGTCATCAGGCTATGTGCACATGGTACCCTCTAGTGCGGGCAAAGCCAGTGCCTTCCTAGAGAGGTGGCATTAAAGCCACAAGCGTAGGCCGACCCGTTCTCACGGATCTTTGGTTAGAATGTCTGGATTTCGGTATAAAGGTAAAGAGATATGCGAATTCTGAATGGTAAACTATATTTACGTGTTTCAAACCTCTAAAAGCTCATTTGATATTGTTGTTGTTCATATTGCCACTTTATTTGTTGCACCTATGTACGGTGATTGATTGATTGAAACATAACCATCCTTGTGTGGCCTTGAGTACCCGACCTCCGCAGTATGATGATATATTTTACTCACGAGTTATCTCACCCCGGATTGATTTCCTCCTTTTCGGGGTGAAGCGGAGAAAGGAGAATCCAGGCATTTCTTGACCACTTGGATTCTATTTGAAACATGTAATGAATTATTATTTTGTTTATTTGGTGAATGAGAGTCTAAGTTTCCAAAAGGCTCCATGGTGAATTAACTTGGTTATTGGGTTAATTATTTGGTTGAATCGATAAATTTTGAATAGTTAAGTTGGATAAATTTTGCTTTTGATGAAACCTTGTGATATTTGTTGAGACAGGTGAGGTCGTTTTTGTTAGTGGATGACCACGGAATTACATTTGTTATGTTATTTGAGATAATATCATGATATGAGATTTTGAGTTAATTATTAGTAGATTTTAGATTGATATTGCGAATAGCAGGATTTGTCATTAGTTATAAGCTTGAATAGGTCTTGCCGGATGCCGGTGAGGTATGGGACTTAGGCTTGCTACGGGTTTGGTGACCTTAAACCTACCATTCCTAGCGCCCGGTCGCAACCTATAAAAGTGGGATGTATTGTTGGCGGGATTAAATTGCCACAGTGGTGAGCTAAAATCAGCAAAATTTATATACCTAAATTCCTCCCTAACTGCTTGGTAGTCAAGCTACTGCAGTATAGTGGTCTAGGGTCGAACACGGGGATGGGTTTTCATCCTAAGAATGACTTGCATAAGTGCAAGAAGGTAAGGCTTTCTATTTGGACTTTTTGGATTTTTGTTTCAAAAACAGTGTGATGAGTTTGGCGGATTAAGCGTAGCGAAAATGAAGTGTGAAAAGTTAACTTTGAGATTTAGGTCACCTCTTGGTAACAGGGCAAACAAGTGTCCTCGGGTTTTAACCTCGCGTTATGACAAGCAACCTATAGTCCAAGCCTGGCGGATCTATGTTTAATAGCAAACTCACCCAAAATCAACTCTATTTAGTCAACACGGATAACATGCATCTATGGCGCTACAGGTTTGAAACCACAACATTAAATATCATTTCAACAAGTAAAGACCATCTAATGAACCACAGTACATCTAGCAATAAGTATGCTGTATCTAAAGCATGGTAAGTATTGGCGGATCAGTAACATTCGATGCTATTGACCATATTTGAAGATAGGGTCATAAACCTGATGCACCTTAACTTTTAACACAAGAGGACAACACCTGCATATGCCCCACCACCAGCTAGCTTCCTTCCTCTTCAAAGAAAAGGAAACAGCCAAGCATCTCTTGAGTTGTCATCCTCAAGAGGGTGTTTAGTAGTGAAAATAAGGGAAGAGGAGAGAAGAGAAAAACAAAGCCTAACTAAAGCTCGAAGATATTTACATAAAATAAATCTTGCCAAAAAATTGCTCCTCAATTTGTTGCTTAGGGTTACAAAATGGGAGGGGATTATATAGGCCGCAATGTATGAAAAATATCATAAAACCTAACAATTTGGCTAAATTTGGAGACGAGAGTAATACACCAAAATTGAAGTCGGTTGCATTAATTACAAAAAAGCATGACAAGGCGTGAATTGCTAAAGGCTCAAAAATTTACCGGCTAGGCGGCGAAATTTAAGCTAGCTAAGCGAAATCACCAAGAGATAGCGAAAATAGGAAATTTCGCTAGACCCTGGCAATTTCGCTAGCTAGCGAAATTTCGGTAACTTGAATTCTTGTGGTAAGCGAACGTGAAATTCGCTAGAATAGTGCTTTAACGAGAATTTTGGGTCTAGCGAAAATTGTCGAACCGTAAGATTATAATTTTAGCTAAGGCTGCGAAAATTTTCGCAATCCGGAAAAGTAGCCACCCGCAATCTTAAGCGAAATTCCACACAGGAATTCTTTGATTCATCCAACTGCGTCTTCCTGTCTTCTCTTGTCGATTTCCATCCTTTGCCTTCATTCTTTCTTTGATTTTAGTGCGTTTGATGGTGACCAATTGAGTTCAATCTTCATGATTCATCATATGTCTCGTCTCCGAACTCCCAAAGTACACAAGAGCACAAGAAACAACCAAAAATAGCCTCTTAAGCGGCATAAGTGATACTAAGAAGACTTGAACACTTCAATTGGCACCAAATGGCGTGATTGAATGCGCAAAAAGCACTGAAACCTATCTAATATAGGGTTCAAAATAGCACTTTTGGGCACTAATCATACCCCCAACCCAGCGTTGCTGGTGCATAGCAATGCAAAACAGGAGATGTATGTAGTGATTTTCAAAGTTTATGATTAAAGGGTTTATGTACATATAAACATTACCTTTAAAGGCGAAAAATTGACACAGTTTGAAAACCGGTATGAAAAAGAACCAAAACCATACAGAACAATTTTAGGTCAATATTGATTCCATGATTCTCAACTTGAATTTCCACCTAAGTCTGGTTCTTTATATAGCGGATTAAGCCCGATAAATTGCAAAATTGTCCCTCCCCAAACCTAGCCTTGACATGGCCTTAAGTTGTTGAACAACTTTAGATAGAGGCTAGTTGCTCTCTTCTTTCTTTATTCAACTACAGTAGCAGGGTGCAATGCTTAAAATCGATTTCACCAAAGTCCGTGTAGCGAGGTACCGATGACTCCCGACAATTAAGGTTTAGAGGCGTCAAGCGAAAGGATCCCTTGACTGGCTCTGGAAGCTACCTGGGACTCTGAATGACTTGAAAATCAAGCACCTACAAATCGTTAAACTCTACCTATCCACCCGTAGCGAACACTAAATCGATGACTCCAACCAATTAAGGCTTGGGCATCGAGGTTTCAAGGCTTTCGCCGTACACCCTTGGGCCGTGCTCGGGTTTCAAAGTAACTTCACGACTATTTTTCTTTTCTTTACTTTTTCTTTTCTTTTTTGCTTTTCCTTTTTGGAAGACAAAATTGGTCTTCAAGTGTGGGTAACACAAACCTATCTTAAGTTGCCAACATACCTAAGGCCGGCTATGCAAAGCGAAAGGAAGGAAACAAATTCACAACTGACCAAACAATGTGCGTGTAGAATTAGCATAAGGGAGAAATGTTCAAGTTGAGCATATTGGAACTTCAACTGACCAAAAATTGATTCAAGCATGGAATTTGCTCTAACATAAAAGGTGACAAACAGGGATTCAATTTTTCCAACACAAGGCAATTCAATTGTCAGTGCGCTTAATTCAATTGTTCAATTGAAAGAAAGAAAACAAATATTCATGGTAAAGGCACAGAAACATGGTATGCAAAAATATGTATATATATAAATGAATAGCTTTGATATAGCCAAAATGGCTAATACATGAATAAAGCTAAACAAGCAAAAGAAGTATCAACGCCCTCTCTTATGGCTAATACATAAATCTAATCAAAATTAGTAGGCGGTTGATAAAGGCGAAATAACTATCTGAAAATCATAAAAGAAACCCCTAACCACCTCCCGCTGCTTTGTGGTGGTGGTGGGTCTGGCTGTATTTCTTGCGATAAAACATCAAATAAGGCTGCGATCTGTGGTGGGCTCCTCTCGATCGAGGAGTGCACGAAGGGAAGGCCCAAGTGCGTCATGATCTCTTTGAAGCATATAGAGTGATCTTAGGCCTGACCTACGATCTGTCTTTGCACAGTAATGGCGCTAGTGAGCGAGATGGCATCCATCACACTGCTATCTCATATTTGTGAACATACTCGGGTAGTGGTGTCTTTGAATAAGATGGGGCGGGTGTATCGGCTGCGGTGCGGTGTGGTGTGTGGAGGAGGAGGAGATGGAAAGGTGACACATCTGCGAGGCCCCGGACTCTGTGCATCTCGGGCTCGAGGGGCGAGTATACGTCTTTGTGGGAGTCCTCGTACGTCAGGGTACCTCCTCCTGGTTACTGTTTGTCGGAGATGGAAGAATACGGGCATGGTCATCACCGGCTCCGGTAGCGAGACAAGGGCATCTAATCCTCCTCTCGATCCTAGGCTCCTCTGGGAGTCCCAGTGCTCTAGAACACAGCGGGAGTAGTCTCGGCATCAACAGCGGAAGACTCTCTGCTCGCACGAGCCAGCCAGATGGACCCTTCTCCTCGAAATGCATCAAGGAGGTCATCCTGGCTTCAGAGAGGACTGAACCAATATCCTGAGATGGTAAGAGCCTCAGATGGCTCCTGGCTGCGTAATCTTTGTGCGGGAGCAGGACTAGTCCGGAATAAGTGGTCGTCGGCGGCATCGGGGCGGGCCTCCTATAAAATCGGTCATTTGTGGTGTCTTTGGCCAGTGCTCGAACCATCTCTCGATGAGGTGGGTGGGCCCAATCTCTATAACCCTCTGCATTGGCCGGCGGTATACGCGGGCCTGAAAATGGCGAAATATCGGCCGCTACGAGTACTTTCCGTAGCGATCATCGATAAGCGAAGCTCGCGTGGACCATACGCTCCTCGAGATGTCATAGAATGATAGAACTGCAGCACCACTCGTGGGTAATAATGCTGCCTCGGAGTCATGAAGGGTAGTAGTGAATAATCTCCGATCAATCTCATGGACTCCCTAAATCTGGGATCAGCCCTCAGTGCTGGGACATGTAGAATGACTCCTGATGAAAGTCCCTCGAATCTAGTGCAGTATTCCCCGGAATGGGGTGCCCTACGAACTTGACCTCCACGATCACGGGGCGGGTGACAAGCGGCGATGTCTCGCCTCCATGGCCGATGTGGCTAGTGATATTTCTGTAGAAGGAAAGATAAACCGGCGGGGCCCGATGTCTGAGCGACGGAGTAGAGACATCTAACTCTCTACGAGGTATAGGTGATGGGGCGAGGTCAGTCCATGTCGATAACGACGAAATCCACTGAGGCTCCTCAAATCTTGCCTCGGGGACCGGTGATAATCTTGGGCGGGGCCGGATGAGGCTGGGCACTCTCGCTCAGATATCTTGAATCGAGCCGTAATGAAGCGGGACCCGCCTCAGTACGAACCATATCGAAATCTGAATAAAACTATGGAAGGAGCTGCGCTCAGAAAATACAACTAAGGCGTGAATACTGGCTGAGGCTCCTTTGGAGGTGGTAGTCACTACGAAATAGGTAGATGAACGAGGCTCATTCACGGCTCACAGGCTCTAGAATAGCCAAATAAGGCCCGGTAAAGGACCAACCGCTGAAGCAGAGGTGGATATAGATGCGGGCGGTGTGTGGCATATCTTGACTCGGCGGTGCGGTGAGCAGTTGGTGGAACAGCTGATGGTGACGGGGCTCGGTGTTAGTCTTGTATGCTTAGTGGTCTGACGGCGGTGAAGTCGATAGGCTCGGTCGGGTCTCGGTCGGGTGAGGCTGGGATGCGAGCAGAGCAGGATGCACGGGGCTACGAGAGGCGAGGCAGGTTGTAGACTGACTCGGGGCTTATTTGGGAGGGAGAATGTAAAGGAAGTGACAAGTAATGACCCCTCCCAGGTTTAAATAGGCATTTGTGGTGGCCAGAGGGTCTTTCCCTCTTGTTCATTTGGTCTAAGCGGGTGACTCGACTGCCTCTTTAAAAATTCAAATTTTAGATTTAATTTACTAATATATAATAAATATAAAGATTATGATCTGAATTATTAGATGATACTAGATTATAAATTTAATATAAAATACCATAATATAAAAACAAAATTACTAAAAATGGGCTTGCAAAGTTAAAAATTTTAAAATAACCAAAAGTATTAAAATTGACTAAATTAAAGCAAAAGCAAAATTGTGAGCGCAGCGAATTCGGTTTTTGAAAACACCGAACGATTCGTTTCCTTCAAAAATTACTCGAGGAAGTGAGAGATGATCTCCTCAACCCCTGCAGTAGCTTGGGTTGACTCCATGGTGTTGGGTGTCCAATTGTTGAAGTGGTCATCAGTGTTGGCTTTTGAATTGAGCAATTGGCTTGCAGTGGGTGTTGATGGCAAGACAGTATCTTCATCTCCTTGGCTGATTTTCCTGCAATTCCCTTGACCTTTGTGCTTCCTGCATCTTTGAACATTTGAAACAAGCGCATCGGTTATTTGATTTTCATGTTCTAGCAACTTTGCTTATTTATTCGAATGAAGATGTTCAACTCCATAGTCATGTTGCAAAAGGTAAGTTGCATGTCCATTAAGCAATTTATTATCGCATTCTTTGTGACCAGAAATGGTCTTCCTAAGATTGGAACATGATTGGGTTCACTTGCGGTGGCTCAGTGTCCGGCACTACAAAATCTTTGGGTAGTGATTGTCTATTTTCGCAAGACATCCTCAACTATCCCTTAGGAGTTTTTGCGATCTATCGGCCAATGATAGTATGATGTTGGTAGGTTTAAGTTCACACAAGCCTGGCCCAGCATATCTTGAATGCGGCGAGTGGAGTTCTGTGGCTCCTAAATCAAGCAGACGTCTATGCGCCCACGATATTGAGGCGAAATTGTGGGAGATCCTGGATCCTTGTATTTGTGGGGTATTTGCTTTGGATTATGGCGACTTGTTCAGTGAAATGCCCTTCTTCTCAAATGCCTAATCACTTCAATTGTGCGAAGATCTTTTCAAAAAATTTTGCATAAACGGGGACTTGTTTGATTATGTCCAATAGAGTATGTTAACCTTCACTTGCCTTAAGACCTCTAAAATACTTTACTTCTTTGAGATGCCTTCTTCTTACCTCTAAGTGCTTGTGGAAATGGAGATTATAGGTATTTCATTGAATCTTCCTTTAGGAGAATATGCTCAGACTGCAATTCTCCTCCCTGATTGGATTCTTCAACAGGCTTTGGCATGGGTTGATCAACCTCTTTTCCACTCCTCAGGGTGATTATAGCCTTTACCTCATCCATTCTCGAATTGTTGGATGACCCTACCTCATGGATTCCCTTTGGGTTGCCTTTGTTGGGAAGAGACAGCCTCCTTCTTATTACTCAATGACTGATCTTGGTGATTGGATACTGTAGGTTGTCAATTTTTTGGTTTAGATTGGTCTCAAGCCCATCTATTCTCTTGTTCAGTGTGCTCTCTATAGTATCAATCCTTTGCATGATTGCACATTGATCCCTTTTGTTCTTCCACAAGTTGCCTACCTTACTCCAAATTTAAAATGGCTTGTTCACGGGAGATGAGGATGGTGGTGGTTGTGGTTTAGTGGGAACAAGCGTGGTTTGGCACAGGGTATATAAGCAGGGGGAGTGGGTTTCCAGGAAAGGTTAGGGTGATTCCTCCAATTGGAATTGTAGGTATTTCCGTATGGAGCATTGGGTTGTGGTGGCTTATATTGTCCTACGGTATTTGCACATTCTGACATCAAATCCTTCCTTTGAAGGGGCCGCGAACCTTTGTTCCTCTTGGATGTCACGAGGGGATTGGAAATTAGTGCAAGTTGGTGTGTGCGAGTTCGATCCTGCATGTACTTCATGGAGCCTTTTCCTTCAAGCTCCTCCACCTTCCTAGCTAAGGTTAAATCTAGCTTTCATTTCTATATCCTCGGAGTGTATAAATCCTCACTCCCAGGGTTGGTGAAGGCCTCATTGTTTCCATTTCCCCTAGGGTTTGGCTCATCCCAACCCTTAAGTTTCGACCACGTAATTTAAGGCATGGCCGTCGGGATGCTTACTCGAAAGTTTCCTCCACACATGGTTTCAAGGCGCCTCATGGCGGGAGACATACCACCATAGAAGTGGTTTACCGGCATCCGTGTCGAGCCATGGTGTGGGGCAGCGATGGTCTCCATAAATATCTCCCAACACTGATAAAACCTCTCACCATCATGGTACAAAGGTATAAATTTGTCTCTTCAAATTATTAGTCTTATGAGCAGCGAAGAACTTCTTCGAGAGTGCACTTTGCGGCTCGGCCCAATTCTGGTTACAGGCCTCGATTAGGTTTAGCGAATCTTGGCCTTGTCGCTGGGGTCGGTGGAAATGCTTTTAGCTTCAGCAAATCCATGTCCATCATACCTTCCTTAAAGGTAGTGCAAACCTCCTCAAAATCCCTAATATGAGTGTATGGATTTTCATTCTCCATACCATGATATGTGGGGAGTAGGGGTACTAAATATGCCCTCACTGCTACATCTTCGTGGGAGGAATGATCTCAGGATGGGGCACTAACTCTAGGAGGGTGGATGTGATCCCTCATGGTTCTATAGGCTGTTGGATTCATTGGGGTTCCAGGCTGACTCTGTTGTTCTTCAGGTAGTGGATCCATGGTATCAGTGTGTACACTGACTTCACTGACTGGGTCAGGTTGTGTACTGATTCTATGCAGTCTACCTGATGTGTCTCTATCCCACTGGAGCATAAACACCTGTTACAAAATTTGTAGAGACAACAAAGAGTACCAATAAAGCTTGCAAAAAGGTTAAAATTAGCTAACAAAAATTAAAACTGAATGAAAAGAAAAAACGATTGATCCTTTGCCAAAGTGATGGCGGGTTCCATGGCGGGTTACAAAAAGAGAGGTAAAAGGTTACCTTCACTTGTGATGTTGATCCGCGAAATTACACTTAAACTCATCATTAGTAGTTTTGGCACCATCCCGGCAGCGCCATTTTGATTCGTGTCACGATGGTGAGCTAAAATCAACAAGAATTTATATACCTAGGTTCCTCCTACTGCAGTAGTCAAGCTCTTGCGATATAGTGAATCTAGGGTCGAACACGGGGATGGGTTTCATCTAAGATGACTTGCATAAGTGCGGTAAGCTTTCTATTTGGACTTTTTGGATTTTGTTTCAAAAAGCAGTGTGATGAGTTTGAAGCGATTAGCGTAAGCGAAATGAAGTGTGAAAAGTTAGCTTTGAAGATTTAGGTCACTAACTTGGTAACTTAGGGCAAACAAGTGGTCCTGGTTTTTATCCTCGCGTTATGACAAGCAACCTATAGTCAAGCCACAACGGATCTATGTTTTAACAGCAAACCTCACCTAAAATCAACTCCTATTTGAGTCAACCTGAGATAACATGCATCTATGACCCTTACAAATTTGAGCTAACATTAAATATCATTTCAATGGCTAGTAAAAGACCATCTAATGAACCCACAGTACATCTAGCAATAAGTATGCCTTTGTATCTAAAGCATGGTAAGTATTGGCGGATCAATAACATTCGATGCTATTCAACCATATTTTGAGAAGATAGGGGTCATAAACCTGATTGCACCGTAACTTTTTTAACACAAAGAGGACCAGCACATATGCCCCTTACCAAACTAGCTTCCTTCCTCTTCAAAGAGAAAAGAGCAGTAAGCATCTCTTGAGTTGTCATCCTCAGAGGGGTGTTTGGTAGCGAAAAATAAGGAAAGAGGAGAAGAAGAGAAAAACAAAACCTAACTAAAGCTACGAAAGATATTTACATAAAAATCTTGCCAAATTGCCTCAATTTGTTGCTTGGAACACAAAATGGGAGGGGATTATATAGGCCACTTGATGTATGAAAATACCATAAAAAGCTGGCTGAATTTGGCTAGAATTGAGACGAGGAGTAATACAAGAGTGAAGTCGGTTGGCATTAATTACAAAAAGCAGTGAATTTCGCTAAGGCTCAAAAATTTCGCTGAAATAGGCGAAATTTCGCTAGCTAGCCCGGAAATCACCAAAGATAACGAAAATAGGAGATTTCGCCTAGACCACAGCGATTCGCTTCTTCTTGAAATTTAAGCTAACTTAAGCGAAAATTCTTGTAGTGTAACGATGAAATTTAAATGGGAATAGTGCTTTAGCGAAAATTTTGGTCTAGCGAAAATTGTCAATTTAAGCCTAAGATTAACGAAAATTTTTAAGCTAAGGCACAAATTTCGCAATCCCGGCAATTACCGTAATCTTAGCGAAATTCCACAGATTGGCGATTCATCTTGCATTGCTTCTGTCTTCAAGCGCATCGATTTCCATCACTTTACCTTCATTCTTTCGATTTTGGTCTGTTTTGATGGTGACAGTCTGAGTTCAATCTTCATGATTCATCATATGTCTCGATATCGAACTCCCAGTACCACAAACACGCAAAACAACCAAAAATAACCTCTAACCGGCATAAGTGATACTAAGAAGACTTGAACACTTCAATTGGCATAAATGACATGATTAGTGCGCAAAAAGCACTCAAAACCTATCTAATATAGGGTTCAAAATAGCACTTTTTGGGCACTAATCACTAACTGTTGAGTTAAAACAAAACAAAAAGTAAATGACCAAAATAAATGGTAACGAAAATCTTGAATTTGAATCGGTTTCTGTAGCTTGAAAACTATCAAAGATTTACAATGAAGCAGTCAATTCCTACTGCAAAATACATTGCTCTGTTTTTATGTATGGATCTGGATTTGTCCAAGATTTCCTAAATGTTGCAATTGGATTTCTCCATATTCACTGGTTTGAAGCCCTTGCTTCTCTCGAAGATAAGATCAAACCAACTACTTGTATTTCTAATTCTCTTGCAAGATTTGAGCCTTTTTCTTTCTCAATACTTCACACCCATTTCTTGATGATTGTAGATCTTTTGCTTTCCTTCTCAGGATTTTTGCAAAATTTACCATAGTGGTAGCTCGTCTTGAGGATCTATTGGTTCGTCCCTTCCTTTGATTAGATCCCAGCTAACACAGGGTTGGGAGCTTCCCTTTAGATTAAGGTGAACTCTCTAATTTTTTATATTGTTAAATATTCCCCTCCAACTTAAATTATGAGCGAATAGGGGATTTATCAAAATGAAACTTCAGAGCTCAGCAGTTAATCAATGGTAGTCTAGCATACCCAGAAGTGAATGTTCTTAGCTCTCAGGAATCTCCAACTCTGTGTCACGTAGAGGGCATCCTGGAAATTAGAGCAAGATACACTCCCTCAACTGGTATTCAGTACTGCCATTGGGAACTTATCGATTCAAAAATGACACCAAGTAAGTAAATCCCAACCCAAATAATTTTCTCCACATTTTTGCGAAAAGCGCAATAGTATATCAAATCCGGCGTTTGCGTTCTGGAAATACTACCTTCTGTTAAGAAATGGAGCAGTCACGTACATCACTGTCGCCCAATGGCGAGAAAGAAATGAATTCCGAGAATTTATGGGTTCATAAATTTTTAAATTAGTAATTTTAAGAAAATATCAAATAAAAATCGGCTCTAATCGTTTACTGCAGATTATGAATTTAGATCCATAAAAAAATTTAAGAAAGATAAAAAATAAAAAATAAAGAAAATAAAATTCTACTCTAAACTATACATTGAGTTCCTCTCCGTTCCCCTTTTTCTGGGTAGTGAAGACGGAAGCTACTTTACTATTATGATATTGTCTATTTATAACTGTCAATAGAAATTGGGCCGAATCCCCAAAAAAAACTCCAGGTGGAATTCTCAAAAGAAAAGCCCAAATCCTTAGGTCGCGACCTCGGGTTGATGTCGCGTTTGGATTCTTATTTGTTCGATTCAGTTGCCACGAGTTTCTTTAGTTGCGACGTTCTTGACCAGTTGATTAGTGGTCGCGACATCAATTTTGGTCGCGACCTCTTTAGGCTCAGTTGTTCTCAAGAATTGATGGCGTGACCTTAGTCTCATCGCGACCTCGTTGTAGTTCCCTTCTGTTGCAACTCTAAGTCACGACTTGGTTTAGGTTCGCGACCTCCTTTTTAGTTGTCACCACTTTAGTGGGTCAAGACTTCCTTCCATGCTGCCTGCGCGTAACCGCAACCTCAGTTTTAAGTTCTGACCACATTTACTGTTTCTCTTTGCTGCTCAGGTCGTGACTTTCTTTTTCAGGTTGCAACCTCCTTTTTGGTCTTTTGCTTTGATTTAGCCAGAATATATGTCGCGACCTCAATAATTGGTAGCAACTGCTTTTGATAGCTCCTTGCCTTTAAATAGGTTGTGACCTCAATATGATGTCGTGACCTCACATTGCTCCTTTCTGGTTGCAGGCAGTCTCAGTTGCTTTAAACATAATTGCGACCTGGATGTTGATGCTCAGAGTGTATTCAGGTCGTGACCTCAGTGATTGGTCACAACTTCCTTTTAGGTTCTTGATTGATTAAGTGGTCGTGACTCCCCTTTGCTTGATAAAGACTTCATTGGCGAGTTTTCATGTTACGATCTCCATAATAGGTCATGACATGACTTTGTAGTGTTCAGTGTTTCTTTAGGTCGCGACCTCAGTGATTGGTCGTGACCTCTCTTGGGGTCTTTGAAAAACAAAATGGATTGCGACTTGATTTCTCTAGCGGGACTTGGCAGCTCGACCAGTTTCATGTGACTGGTCGTGCCACGGTAGGGTGATCCGGAATCAACAATATTTGTATCCTATATTCCTCCTACTGCAATATAGTGGTCTAGGGTCGAACACGGGGATGGGTTTTCTTTGTACAAATGATTTAAGTGAAGTAAAAAATTGTGAATTAAATTTGGATTTTAAGGTGGTGATAAAAACAGGGGGATTGGTGGCTTGCAAACTGAAAATAAATAAAATAAAATGTAAAATAGAACTCCCTTGAAACGATGCATTTGCGGGTTTTAGTCCCTAGGCTAACGAGAGGTCCACAGGTTGAATTTCCTCGCGTTGGGGAGGATGACATATAGTCATCTCCCGAACCGGATCTTCATTTAACTTTAACGACTAAACCCTAATAATTTTCCTTTTGATAGAAAGCATTT
This sequence comes from Tetrastigma voinierianum, assembly GCA_016808115.1. Lineage (NCBI taxonomy): Eukaryota > Viridiplantae > Streptophyta > Magnoliopsida > Vitales > Vitaceae > Tetrastigma > Tetrastigma voinierianum. The sequence continues at coordinate 742,322 of JAEQBH010001040.1, read as the reverse complement.
ATTTAACATTTATGGTTCCTACAGTGAAAATCTAACCCCTTAACCTACCTTAGTGGCTCGTAAATGGCAACTAATGGATATTAGTTTATCTAAAGCTAAGAACCACACTAAACCTAAAGCTTGCCAAGTATTGGCCAAGAAAGTACATCAGCTTTAAACCTAGAGTTGGAAATTAGAGACGAATGTCAAGAGCACGCTACATGGCGAGGAACCGGTAGCGGATCCTACCCTGACAACCTTCCACTTCAGGGAGGAAGGGTTTAGCCGCTCATCCTCAAGTTGTCATCATGGAGGGTGTTTGGCACCCCAAGAAAGTGAGAGAGAAAGAGGAGAGAAGAATTGGAACAAAATTTTGCAGTGTCTTGAAAGATTTGAAAAGTTAGGGTTACAAAAAGTATAAGTTCATTATATATGCATACAAGAGTGTGAAATACCAAAAATGCCTAAAAATATATAATTACAATAGGGACAAATGGTAATTAATCAAAAGCGAGGTCGTTGGAATCAAAAACATCAAACGAAACACGAGGCGTGATTTCGTATGGGGAATTTAGCTAGCATGGCAAAATACAAGGCATAAGCGAAGTCAAGAACCCCCAAACTATGCATAGTAATTTTCGCTAAGCTAGCTAAATTTAAGCTAACAGAAAATTTGTGCATAGTAATTTTAAATTTCGCTATGCCTGCAAACAACTTTAATATGCTAGCGAAAAAAGCGTATAGCGAAATTCACTATTCCACTGCATCCTGGCGACCTCACCCCATTCCCTCTTGCATCTGCGACACAGCTTCCAACATCCTCTTCTTTTCTTATTTCTTCTATTTTCTGCTCTTCTTTTCTCTTGGTCTCTAATCTATTATTTTGAGTTTGACTCGAATTCTTCATGTTTGGATCGACTCAACAATGTTGGCATGATTAGCTCGCAAAAACTACAAAAATTGCCACAAAATGCGATCAGTAAAATAGTAGGGACCTTAATGTGCAAATCGGGTTAATTAGAATGATTAGTACACAAAAAAGCACTCAAAACCTATAATAAATAGGGTTCAAAATAGCACTTTTTGGGCACTAATCACACCCCCAACCTACACATTGCTAGTCCTTAGCAATGAAAGAAAGAAAGAAAGAAAGAGCATACAACGAAAACAAAATAATGTTCACATTATAGCTCAAAAAGGGTTGTGATGGTATTAACATAAGTAAGAATAATCATAATAGGTATTCAATAACTATCATGAGAGAATTAAGATGCCATGAATTGAGTATCAAAAGAGCCTTCTTCTTGGTAGATCTAACGAAACTTCCACCAAAATCTAAGTGTTTTGTTTGATCGACTCTTAACGATATTGTCAAGTTGCACTCTCCCCCAACTAGCTACTACCACGACCTAGCAACTACTAACATTTAAATAGATCAAGGCCATTATCTTGTTAATTCTTTTTGCGTTGTAGGGTGCAATGCTAGGAGTCAACCTCACCAAAGTCCATGTGTGAGGGGATCTGGGTGACTCCAACCCGATTAAGGCTTAGGGCACCAAATTCATAAGGATCTTTTGACCCTGAACTCTTAGGTTTCACCCCGGGACTTGAATGATTTGAGACTCGGCACCTACAACTTGCTAAACTCACCCATCCACCCCATGTAACGAACACTAAGTGGGGTGACTCCCAACCAATGAAGGTTTTAGAGACATAGGGCTTTAAAACTTTAAGCCATATACCCCTAGGACCGTGCTCGGGTTTCAAGGTAAAGCGTTGCAATTTTTATTCTTTTTCTTTTCTTTTTCTTTTCTTTTTCTCTCTTTTTTTTTCGAAGACGCATTGGCTTTCTTTCCACAAGGGTCCTTAACCTATTAAAGGCGGTCAATGGAACTAGAATTAGGTTATGCAAGGTAAAGGAGGTTGTGCGATTTTGAAGCTTATCATTCAAGAACCCTAATGTGCTTTCTGTGTGTGGTTAGCTAAAAAGATTGGAAGAAAAATGTTGAAGTCAATAAGAATTCAACTAATCATTCACTGACGAGCATGGAACGATCTAGCATCAATAGAATTGGACAAAGTTTAAATTTTCCAACTTACGAGTTAAGGCAAAGCCTACATATGAAAATTTTATTGATTGCTAAATGGGTCTAGATTTTGAAAAAGTAAGCTGTATGATACTCTTGAAAAAGCTTTATAAAAGAGAAGAGAGACTGACAATAGCACAGACATCACAAAATGGGCTTGCACAAAATAGTACAAAAAAGAATAAATCTGGCAAAAAGCCTTATACGCTAACTCTCCCCGACCCAAACATCTCGGTGTCCGAAATGGAACTCAGTTGGAAATGAGAAGGAAGTGTGCTTCCTTGATGAGATGTGATCATTTACGGATAGGAGACCGCCAAGCTTTCCATCAACACCTTATTCACTCCGTTTGGGCTTCAAATAAACAAGTTAGGAGAAGAAAAGAGAGGAAAAAAAGTGACTAGTTAGAGCATTTTTAAACTTACACATTCATAATAATCTCTCCAAAATGTTCTTTTGGCTATATTTGGATTCTACATCAGCTTTCCAGCGGTGCCAAGAGCGCCCTAAAGCAGTTCGGATATGAAAAGTTATGGGTGAAACAAAATTTGGAGGTAAAGTAGGGCCCACTGAAAATTTTTAAGCTAAGCTAGCGAAAAGTAAAAACATTCTTTATTTAATTTTTTCATCTAAAATAAAATAATTAATTAAAAAAATAAAAATTAAAGTAAAAATAATAAAAAAATAAAAGATATTTTTTTAAGGGAACCTTTATAAATTTTTTTATTTTTATTATATATATATATATATATATATATATATATATATATATATATATATACTCTGTATATATATATATATATATATATATATATATATATATAAAATAAAAATAGAAATATTTTTTTTGAAATAAAAAATAGTATATATAAAAACAAACTTTTTTTTTATTTATAAAAAATAAAAAAAAATAAAAAATAAAAAAAAATAATAAAAAAATAAAAAAAATAAAATGGAGACAACATTCTGCTGTTTTGGCGTTAAGTGAAGAATAGCTATAGGGTTCTGTTGCGAAAATTTTGCAAAATTTTAAGCTATATAGAAAATTTCTCATTCCATTAGATACTTGAAAATTTTAAGCTAAACACTGCGAAATTCCTATTTGCTCCAAATTATACGATCTTCAATCCAAGCTTCAAAATTTGCATTTCTGCTTCAAAATTTGCACACAAACTGCAAAAATTAACACAAGAAAAATTAGGAAAAATTGCAGAAAAGCAAAAATTAATTTAAAAACATAAATTAACTAAAAATTAGATAAAATCTAAGAAGAAAAATTATAAACTCAAAAATAAAATAAAAATAAGACAAGAAAAATTAAAAACAAAAATTAAGGGGCTGTGCTCCCCCAAACCCTTTCCTTAGGCATTTAGAAATTCTTCAGGCGAAGGAGCTTTCGAAATGATAAGGGTTAGGTTGCTCAATCCGGCAAACACTACGAGCTCCAACCACTATGCCATGCGGTATGCGCGGCTGCCATCGTTTTTGATGTAGTGGCAAAGGCTTGTCTGAGTGGCCACTAATTTCTTGAATTTTTGTAGAGACGACGATTCTGGTGTGGCCTTTGTGGTAGGTGTTTTTGGTGTGGGTTGTGTTACAGGTGAAGGTAGAATATACACTTGGTCGGTGGAGGGCTGCGTGGGCATTTGGTAACTGAGCGTGCGGTGGGTTCAAATTGAGGATTGGTTAAGGATGGTTATTTGGGGCTCTTTGCTTCTTTTCCTCTACCTCCCCACATACCGTTTGTGATTCCCAGGCTTCATTTGGTTCTGCATCAGAAATAAGTGGGTCGACCACTCTCCCTCTAGGTTCTCCCTCCTTGATGAACAAGGCGATTGGTAAGCTTTGAAATGGGTCTGCCGGGTTGTCCAATTCTGCTCCATTTCACTGAAGTCCATCAATTCTCTTGTTTACATTGTTTTCCATAGTGTCGATTTTTGACAATTGAGCATTGATTGTCCTCGTGCTTCCCTGGGGTTACCTGGCTTGGTAAGGTCGAAATGGCTTGCTCGATTGGAGGAATTAATTACTGGTGGTTGAAGTGGGCGGGGGGCTGAGGTATCTTGTGGGCACCATGTAGGAGGGTGCACTTATCCCTTGGTCTCTGTAGTCCCTCATGGATCTAGGTGGGTTTGGATTTCTCTCCCAAGGTTGCTGATTTTGCCATGCAAGATTTCCATAGTCCCTCATTGTCATATATGCCCTAGCGTTTCTCTCCACAGTGTATTGATTGTACTGCTCTCCTTCTAGGTGTTCCATTTTATCCTGGAAATTCAAGCTCGAGACGGAGTTTTGTGGGAGATTGAGTTTGACAGTACACCTTACGGATTTCTAATCCTTTGGAATGTGTTCCCTACTTGGCGAAACAGGCAACCAAAGACAACACCAAACAAGAAAAAAAATTCTTGCACCAACTTTTTTTTTTTATTTTATTTTATGAAAATAAAATAAAAAATGACAATGAAATATAAAAGAAATTCACCAAAACTTGTGATGAGGATCACAAGTGTTTCACGGCCCCGATCAAATGCTTAGGCACCATCCTGGAAACCTTGACGCCATTTGATTATTACCACGGTAAGGTGATCGGAATCAACAATATTTGTATCCTATATTCCTCCCTGCTACTTGAAGTAGTCAATCTTTGCCCGATGTATAGTGATCTAGGGTCGAACACAGGGTTGGGTTTTCTTCGTACAAATGATTTAAAGTGAAGTAAAAATGGTGAATTAAATTTGGATTTTAAGGTGGTGATAAAAGCAGGGAGGGGATTGGTGGCTTGCAAGCGAAAACAAATAAAATAAAATGTAAATAAAAACTCCGCACTTGAAGCATTTGGGCCACACAGGTTTGGGTCCTAGGCTAACCGAGGAGTCCCGGGTTAATTTCCTCGCGTTAGGGGGAGGATGACATATAGTCATCTCCCAGGCCGGATCTTCATTTAACTTTAACGACTAAACCCTAATAATTTTCCTTTTGATAGAAAGCATTTATTTAACATTTATGGTTCCTACAGTGAAAATCTAACCCCTTAACCTACCTTAGTGGCTCGTAAATGGCAACTAATGGATATTATTAGTATCTAAAGCTAGGGAATACACTGGCCTAGCTTGTATGGCCAGCTTGAAAGTATTTGTCAAGCTTTAAACCTAGAGTTGGAAATTGGAGGGTGGAATGTCAAAACTGTGCGTGAAAAAGCGAGGGGGCCACCGGCGACCTTGAGATCCTACCCTTAGCAACCTTCCCTTCCAAGGAGGGGAAAGGGTTTTGGCAGCTCATGCTCAAGTTGTCATCCTTGGAGGTGTTTGGCACCCAGTGGAGAGAAAGAGGAGAGAGAAGAAAGCGGAGCAATTGCGAGTGTCTTGAAAGATTGAAAAGTTAGGGTTACAAAAAGCTATAAGTTGGCTTATATAGCCATACAAGAGGTGTGAAATACCAAAAATACCTAAAATATGTAATTACAATAGGGACAAAATGGTAATTAATCCAAAACCGGTCGTTTGGAATCCAAGCATCAAAAGCAGTGGCGACAATTTAAGCTATGGGAATTTCGCTAGCATAGCGAAAATACAAACATATGAGGAAATTCAAAATTTTTAAGCTATGCATGTCTGACAAGCTAGCGAAATTCCTTAACAAGCGAAAGGGCTGATACATATGAAAATTTTGAGGTACTCAGCTATGCCTGATAACTTTCAGTATCTTTGTGACATTGCATAGCGAAGTCACCATTCCACACCATCCTGCGTCTTGTTCCCTACGCACATACGCAACTTTGCTTCCGACATCCTCTTCTTTTCTTATTTCTTCTATTTACTTCTTCTTTACTCTTGGTCTACGATCTATTATGTTGAGTTTATTTCCCGAATTCTTCGTGTTTGGATCGACTCAACAATGTTGGCATGTTAGCTCATGAAACTACAAAATTGCCACAAAATGCGTCAGTCAAAATAGTAGGGACCTTAATGTGCAAATCGGGTTAATTAGAATGATTAGTACGGCTTGCTCAAACCTATAATAAATAGGGTTCAAAATAGCACTTTTTGGGCACTAATCACGACCTCAAGATGATGTCGCGACTTCATTTCTGATTCTCCATCTCTTGTAGTTGCAACTTCAAATCTCTTTGTTGTGACTCCCTATTCAGTTTCATGTCGTGACCTCGAGATGATGTCGCGACTTCAATTTGAGTCCTTCATGTAAGAACTGGTTGCAACTTCAAATTTTCTTGCAGAGACCTCATCTATGGCTTCATCAACGGATCAACGTCACAACCTCATATTGGCGTTGCGACCTAAACCCGCGCGAATAGTTTCTTCCCCGTTTGAACCACACGTTTTTCTTGGTACGCAACCTCATTAAGCGGTCCTTGGTGATATTTGGCGACCTGATCTTGAACAAGAAGCTCCTTGTCGCAATTTTCTTTTTCTAGTTGCGACCTCCTTTATGTTCTCAAGCTGAATTCTTCCAGGTTTTCTTTGAAGTTTCAGCTTACATTATCATTTTACGCAAAATTAAATTTGAGCAAATTACGAGTTTCTGTATATGAATAAACAATTATCTTATGGCAAACTCAGAAAAATGGATTAAAAATCAAATGAGTTTTAGACTCATCAAATTCCCCCGAACTTAAAATTTTGCTTGTCCCCAAGTGAAAGAAATAATTGTTTGTCCTCAAACAATTGAAACTAAATTTTAAGGACACATTTTCTGATTCACACCATAGTCTTTCTTATTCCACCTTCTAACTTAAAATAGGAGATAGCATCATCATTTTAAATTTCAGTTTCGATTCAAGAAAAAAGGAATGGTTTCATATATCACAAATTCCTTGATGAAATAGTGTATTGAGCAGTTTATTCAACAAATCTTATTACGTATTTGTGCGGGTCTTTAAATCCTTTTTCCTCTTCATGTTGAATTTAGTTGTCTTGAGATTCATGGCGGTCAGGTCCCATAGGCTTGTTTTCATATTGATCTCCACTAATGTAGATAAATTCAACCAGTCTTGAGATCTTTTCAGGAAAAGTAATGTGAACCCAGTAATTGGTGAATAATGGGAGAAAATTTAAGTTTCAAATTACCAGGTTCACCATCCTTTTTCCTTTAACTAATTGCCTTCCCGGCTTTCACCATTTCCTTTTTTGGCACTTGTTGCTTCTCCTCTAATCTTGCTTTGATTCATCTTTTGAAGATCATCTTTTGTGTGTTGTTTTGATTTCCACTTGCACTTATTAGAATGTAGTTCCCTTATTTTAAGAACTCTTTTTGCTTCTGTTTTTCTAAGAATGGGAATAGTGCAATGTTTTGTTTCTTAGGCTTTCTAGCATCACGCAAGAACTTTAGAGCCCAGCAACTCCATACTAGTTGGCATTAGGGTGCTAGGTGTTAAAACACCCCTACGAGCTTAATTGTTGACGGGCGAGATAAGCACCATTCCCCACTTTTCATCAATTTATCTTCTTTTTCCCTAATCTTCCAGAAGTTATTTTCTTGTCTCCTACCTTGTAATATTTGAAATATTTTCCCCCAAAACTTGTTTCTTCCTTTCCAGTGGGCAACTACGTCTTGGAAAGCTTTGAATAATTTAGGCTTTCTTTTGTTGCGTGAGTTCTTGCAAGGAAGGGAATTCGAGTTTTCGATTCTTGTCATTTGAAGAATTAAAAACTGTTTGGCTCAAAGCATGGAACTGAGTGTATGCTAGCTATATTGAGGATGAGCTTGGAAAAGCTCAAGCCCCCGCGAGGATGGTCTCTATCGGCTTCTTGTTAAACATTTTGCTGAATTTCACCTCAATCAAGTAATCTAACAAGTTCTAGGACCGAGCTCTTAAATCATGAATTTCCCAGGAGATGTTCCTAATTCTTCTCAAAGTTTCATGAGTTTTGTTGACCAAGTGTATTGTTTCTTCAAGACTTGTACTAATTCACTTTTTATTTACACAATTTCACTCAAGTCATTTGTTCCTTCAGCATTATCCCTTTTTCCAATTTTTACAATCTAAACTAGATTTGAAATGAGGCTGCTACTCCTGATTTCAGTTTACTAGTCTATCGCCATATTTTTCCTGCATTGTTGCTCTTGGGATAAAAACAGAATTGGTCATTTGATCCTTGTACAAACAAGGCACTCATAATTTTCATATTAACAGAAAATGACACAAACACAAAATTTCTACAGTCATGTTCATCCATTAAACAACACAAAATTATTCACTATCAAATTTTCATTCAACAATTTTTTACACAATTAAAGCAAAGTAAAGAAGGTAACTATCAAATGAAAATGCAATAAAACACAGGACAATTTGGATAAACACAATGGATTTCTATTAAAATTTTGGGAATGTACAGATTTAGAACATGCTAGGAAAAATTTTAAGGTTCCTTTTCTTCTTTTGTAAGCTTTTGGAGGTATGATGTTAGGAGGATCTACATCAAAGCGCCATCTTGGGGATCAAACTTGGAGAATTTCATCTCATGATTTTATCTCTACCAGAATGCAAGAGAATTTGTCTTTGCCTTTTGCCTTCTCTAACTGTTTAGTACCTTGCATTGATAAGTGTGTCTTGCTTCTTCCCTACGTTCCTTTGTCCATTCAACTCGAGAAATACACTCTAGCAGTTTGGACAAATTCTTATTGATCAAGTCAGGCTCTCGATAAAATTTCTTCTATACTCATCATTGTCCTCATTTGCGATCTCTATCTTTCATCGATTTCTGGAATTCTTTATTTGTTCTCTAGATATTTAAAGTCTTAAATCTGGCATGATAAACCTCATTTTAACTTTGCCTTCTTCTTCAGTATGTTGAGAAGATCTGCATCTCTCTTGAATTGATTGTTGTAAAATGCCTCCATTTTCAATTTTCAAACGATTTTCTTATGTTCTCTTGCAATCTCTTCCACTCTTATTCTGGAGCTGAGTTTTTCACATGTATATGCTCTGTTTGTGGCTTCTAATCTTCCATTTTCTCTTGTCTCCCATTTACGCTCTCTCTCTTCCATCTCCCTCTTCATTGATCGAAGCATTTCCATGATTTCTATGTTATCTCCTCTGCTCCTTGATCCATGCACAGATGGTTGCTCTTGTACCTCGGGATAGGAATGGCTCGAGGGCTCATCCACAAAATGTGCTTCCTCTGCTTCTTCTTTGGATGGATATCTTACAGTACTTCCTCCATTTCCCTCTTGTCTCATTTTCTCGGTGGCTGCTATTACCTTGGCATCCACCCCATTATTTCTTTGCTTTTCCTTTGATTACGTATCACTCCGATTAGGGTCAGAGGGGAGTCAGAGGCATTCTCTTCTTCCTCCCACATTCTCTTCTACACATAGAGACAAAGTCGGTGATAGTGGTAGATTGAGGATCAACCCTCTCTTTGTTCTTGTGGTGGTAGCCTGCGATGGATGTCTTCGATCCCAGGATTCTATGGGCGTTCATGTTTATATCCTTTCAAAGGCATATAAAATGATGGCCTCTGTTCCTGACGAATGAGATGTTTTGTAGGAACATTACAAAGCGGATGAAGTAAAACAGGACCTTACTTCTTCGGTGAGGGCTGCACGATGGCGTGGTGGGGGTTCTTCTTCGTGGTCTCCCATTTTCCTTCTCCTCCAGTCAACAGGTTCAGTATCTTTTCATAGTTTGGATTTTCTACCAACTTCTTATACTTCGACCCGTGCTTTAAATCTCTCAATTTAAACATTTCATTTATCCATTTATCCTCGAAAGGTACCCAAACACCCCTCACATAGACTGAATCATCCTTCATGCCCACCATATTTTCATAAAACTCCCTGGCAAGAGCTGAAAATCCGGGCGCCTTGTGTTCACAGAAGAATCCCGACCTCTTTTCTCTATTCACCTCAGAAAGCAGGAAATGTCAGTTTCCCAAAACTTCATACCACACACAAATTCCTTGCATCAGTAAGCAGTCACCGCACTTGTTTACGATTAGCGCGAGCCTGAAGTAAAGTCTTGTGTCTTCTTACGTTGCTTCTTTCTTTGTGTGCTCATCTTTTCCTCGGCTGGGTTTCGCGTTGACATTGTTTCTTCCAGTTGAGGGTTCAAAGGCGTGGACCTATTTCCCGCACCGACACTTTCCGCGCATGAAATTTGATGATCGACTCTATTAAGATTTGTGATATTCTTAGTCTTGATTTGCTTGCTTATGTGGTGAGAATTTGTATGATTTTAGCGCCCGATTGGCTCTTTCTGGTTTGGGTTTTAAGACTCAAAGCGATGGATGTAAGTGGAAAAGTTGGGATGAATTCAAGGTTGCGATGAAATTTGAATGGAAGTTGGACTCATGTCATGATTGTTGATATTATGGGGGTAGCGACAGTAAATTCGAGCCTCGCCATTAATGATTTATGTGAATTCTGTCTTTAATGTTGAACACCCAGTGAAAGGTTTAAAACCTATTTTTATTTTGGATTTGGACAATTGTAATTACTTAACCTAAAGATTTTTTCGCGACCTACGATGTGGTCACAACTTTAATTTCACTGTTGTGACCTGTTTCTCTAACTTATTGCTTCAATGCCTAGCTTCTTGGTCGTGACCTATGAATTGATGTTGTGACGGAAATCTTCTTGTTGAACCAGTATTTTCTCATCCCACATTGTTATCTTGATTCTAATGCAGTTTGCGACTTAGATGGTCTATTGTGACCAAGAAAATTTTAAGATCTTTAGACAATTCAGTCTGTGTTCATCATTCAATGTTCAGCGAATCCTTTCACTATAAATCATATTTCAAAATTTAAACACAAAAATAAAAATATTTCCCTAAACATTCAATCATTCTATATCGGAGACAAAATTTAAAATGGAATTTAAGAAATTATCTTTGCCCTTTTGTCTTTGCGGATTGGAAGTTTGATTGTAGTGTTATGCTTTGCAGCATTCTTGATAATGCACAAAACTAAAAAATATTTACTTTTCAAGCGGTGATTAATTGCCAAAAGTGCTATTTTGAACCATATTTAAGATGCCAGTTTCATTGCACTATTGCACTAATCATAATAATAAACTTCGATTGACACGTGTAGGTCCCTTTGGTACTAATGAGTTATATTAGAGGCTGTGGTAAGTTTGGGGTTCATAAACCTATTCTACCATATCAAGCTAAACATATCGAAGTTGAGCTGATTTACATCGAGTTAAGTATGATTTATCTTGATGCAGTTACAACAAGACACAGAAAGAATTACGAAGTGATGACATTTGGATTACAATTTGGGAACATGCGAGGAAGCAAGAGAACAATTGAGGAGCAATTTCGCTATTATAAGCGAAATTTTACTATGTATATAGCAATTTGTACACAACAGAATTTTACCTATGCTAGCAAGTTATTTGCATGAAAAATTCTACTGTGAAACCATACGCTTCACTTATTTTGGCGTATTTTACAAAGCGTTGATTTTGGTTAATTTCAATTCTACCCTCAACGTAATTGTTATTTTCTTTAAAGTTCTTGATTAACATTTTCTTTGGTTGTAGATATATAAACCATTTATGATCAGAATTTTAACTCTTTTTTCATGAGCATTTCCATTCTGGTGCTTTCCTGCCATTTCCGACACCCTCATTTGCTCTCTTCTCTACTGTTCTTTCTTTCTGACAACTATAGCTTTGTTTAATGGATGTAATAAACTCAAAGAGTCTGCAGCTCAAGCAACCTCTAAACATGAAGAGGTTGCAAATAAGTTAGTAAAGTTTTAATTCCATGTGTTTTCTGGCGAGTGTATATATGTTGTTTCAAAACTAGCTTTAAAATGTGATCTTTTTATGATTCAATATACTTCAGAGTTATGTATTTCTTAGGTTAAATACTGCGACATCCATTAGTTATATTGACCATAAAGTGAGTTAATGTTTCTCACCACAGTTTTCAACCCCCAGGGGCGAGTTCATGCTGGTGATAAATACTCTATATATATATATTTCCAAAGAATAATTTTTAAGTAGTGTTGGTTTTTTTTAAGAGGAAAGTTAACTGCAAAGATCATTTTGGGTATTCTATGGGTCATTCAATGTGAAGTCGCAGGACACCATACCTGTGTGTCACTATGACTATGGTATTTAAACTTGGGACTTCTTTTTAATTTTATTTCGAATTACCTTGATTAGCATAGTGACGACAACCCTTTATTTTGTACAAATTCAAAATCCAAACAAAAGTCTCACCATTTTGACTCATAAAAAAAAATCATTTGTAAGACGAAAACCCATCCCAGTGTTCGATCCTAGACTGCTATACTGCAGTAGTTACGCTAGGAGTAGTTTAGGTATAAATATTGTTGATCAGGAACCCTATTGCGGCACGAATCAAATGGCATCGTTGCTGGGGATGGTGCCTTATTACAGATGATGAGTACTTGTAATTCTCATTACCAGTATTGGTGACCTTTTTAACTTTTTTGAATTCCACTGTTTAGAATTTTAAGTTTTATTTCTATTGATCCTTCTTAGAACATTTTTATGAATAACAGTTATTTTATTTCTTAGATAACATTGATCTTTTTGCCAAGCCCTGTTGTTGTTCTTTGCTTTGTCTCTTTTTGTTTCACAAGTGTTTATGCACCACTGGGATAGAAATTATGTCAGTGGGTGCAAAGAGTTAGTACACCAATTGAACAAGGTTGTAGAAGTTAGTGTACACGGTGGGCAAATGGATCCTCTACGAAGAGCGACAAAGTCGACCCAAGGTGCTCCGATGAATCCTACAACATCTGAGTCAATGAGGGACCACATACCCTCTAGGGTGAGTGCGCTCTGCATCATACCACTGTTTGATGATGTGGTAGTGAGGACCATATACGGTGCCCTGCTTCCCACTTTTCATGGAATGGAGAATGAAAATCCATATCATATCAGGGGTTCGAGGAAGTTTGAACCACTTTCAAAGAAGGTGTGCGACATGGACACCTTAAGGTGAAAGCATTTCCTTTGACAACGAAGAGCCAGGCGAATTTATTTCGATTCACTAGTAGAGAACAATTAGGAATTGGGCCGATCTTCAAGCTGAATTTTTGAAGAAATTTTTCAGTACAACAAAGATCAACAGTTTTAAGAGGCAAATCTACACTTATTCGGCCTACGATAATGAGAAGTTTTATCAGTGTTGGGAGAGGTTTATGGAGACCATCAGTGCATGTCCACACCATGGGTTCGATACATGGATGCTAGTGAATCACTTCTATGATGTATGTGGAGCCATGAAGCAACTACTGGAAACCATGTGTAGAGGGGACTTTCTGAGCAAGAACCTAGATGAAGCCATGGACTTTTTGAACTATGTGTAGAAACCTCCAAAGCATGGGACCAGAGCAGAATCCAAGAGAGGCTGGAAAAAGTAAGGCCTTCAACCCACGAAGGAGGCATTTATGCACTTCAGAAGACACGGAGATGAAAGCAAAAATGACCGCCCGGCCGAAGGTTGGAGGCTTGAAATGAGAAATCAGCATGAAGTGCAAAGTAGTGATTAAATTGCACACTCTCACCCGGCTGTTTAATTGTCGGTCGAGTAGCCGTCTTGGGGAGCATTGTCAATGGTTCCTTCGGTGAGGACAATGCAAGAGGCATATGTCTTAGGTCAAAATAGAGGCACTACCGATGCTTTCGTGGCAACACCTATAATCCTAATTGGAGGAATCATCAGGAACCTATCATGGAAGCGAAACCCACACGCCATGCTCCCGAGGAGCACATGGCTTGATTTAAACTCCACCTGTTGACACAACGACAGCGGCCCTCCTTCCTCTCTGTTGAGCCAAGCAATTTTGAATTTAAGCAAGGTAGTAGGTACCTTTGTGGAGGAACAAAAGGTGTTGAATGTTCAAACTAATCAGAAAATTGAGGCAATAGAAAGCTCACTCAACAAGAAAATAGACAATATGCATTCTGAGATCTCCAACAAATATGACAACTGCAGTTCCATTTCGGGTGTCTAACGGTAAAGAGGTCTTGAAAAGGGAAATTCCTTCGGACACAGCAGAAACCGAGGAAATGCATGAGATAGGCTCCGCCGATGTCCCAAATGCAAGAATTGATGAATTCAAACGTGGTAACATTGAGAAGTAGTAGAGAACTAAGACCGGCGGTCCCAAGAAACCGACGGCTCCCACGGTGGATTTGAACCATTAGAGGAAGAACCACCCAGCGGGGAAAGAGGTAAGCACGATGTGCCACACCTCCTTTGCCTTGAAAGGAAAAATTCGATTAATATTTGAAATTTTGAAGTTCTACGGCGGTGAAGGATTAACATCTCTTCTGAATCTTGATCAAAAAAGTCCCCACTTATCTGAAAGTTTTTGAAGAAGGACCTATGCCACGATAAAGAGGCTTTAATGTGAATAAAAAGGCCCATTACGAATGGCAGTGAGTGCTATCATTGAGAGCAAGACTCTCTAATGAAGTATAAAGATCTGGGGTACCCCTCTGATCTCTGAGTTAACATAAGGCGACACTTGTGTGGAAAAGGCATTGCTAGATTTGGGGGCAAGTGTTAATCTACTACCTTTTTCCATGTATAAGTAGCTTGGGCTAGGCGAACTTAAGCCAACCACTATCACTTTGTCTCTAGCCAATAGGTCCATCAAAATACCAAAGGGGACAGTTGAAGATGTTTTGATTCGAATTGGACAAATTACGCCTATCCGGTGGATTTTTGTAGTGCTTGATCTGGGACCGGTCGCGGCGGGGAGCTAACCATGTACCAATCATCCTAGGAAGGCCATTTTGGCCACTTCCATCGATCATTAATTGTCGGAATAGAATTGAGAAGTCACGACTAACCTTTGGAAATATGACCCTAGAGCTCAATATCTTCCATCTGAGCAAAAAGCACATGCACCAGCAGGAGGATGACAGTGAAGAGGTTTGTGCGATAGAGGCCATCCTTGAAGAACAAGAAAATGAGCTGCTTGTGCAAGATGTATTAACCAGGGAGTTGGTTGTATTGTAAAGATAGCGGGCTTCTTAAAGTGAGCCCTCTTTGCATGGGCAATGGAAGAAAGGTAGAAGTGTTACCTACACTTATTGGAAGTGAGAGCAGGGGGTCCCTCAGCAGTTAGATCTTAAGCCCCTACCTATTGAATTGAAATATGCATTTTGGGGGAAAATGCATTGTCGATGGTGATTTCTTCACTAGGCAATCCACGAGGAGGGTTAGTTGCTTCCAAATCACTCCGCGAACAAGAAAGCAATCGGATGGAAGATTTCCGATTTGAGGCATCAACTTTGGCCGTATGCACCATCATATATACTTAGAAGAGGAATCGACCGATTCGACGGTAGCGAGAGAGATTGAATCGCATATGCGAGAGGTGAATGCAGTGGAAGTGTTAGAAATTGCTATAAGGCGGCATCATATACCCCATATCACATTAGCTCTTGGGTAAGTCGACCCACAGTAGTACCCGAGGAAATCGGGGTTACTCACACGGTGCTCAATGAGAAAGGAGAGGAAATGCCCACCGACTTACTACGGGATGGAGAATTTATGCATCGACTTATAGAAGGTTAAATGAGGTGGCCTTGAAAGGATCACTTTCCACTTACCTTTCATGGACCGGCTCTTAGAGAGAGTATCTCGGGTCATCCCTTACTCTTGCTTTTTAGATGGAGTATTCTAGGCATTTTCGGATCGAGATCCTTTGCGAGATGATCGAGGAAAGACCACTTTCACTTGTCCTTTTGGTACATATGCCTATAGGAGGATGCTAGCCGGTCTATGCAATGCCTGACCACTTTTCGACTGTATTAACCAATTATTTTTAGTGATATGGTGGAGCGTATTATGGAGAGTTTATATGGATGACATAACAGGTTCACGGGAAAGCTTAATTAATGCCTTATGCATTTGGAAAATGTCCTCCACCAGTTACGCCGAAAAGAACCTAGTACTAAACTGGGAAAAATTCCATTTTATGGTAAATCAGGGCATTGTGTTGGGGCACATAATTTCCGAGAGGGAATTAGAGGTGAATGGGGCAAAGGTAGAATTGATCTCGAAATTGCCATCTCCCCACTAATGTGAAGACGGTCACGGCAATTCTTGGGACATCACCGGGGCTTCTATCGCGAGGTTCATCAGAGACTTCATAAGAAAATTGCTAAGTGGCTCTCTGAGAAGCTCCTTGAAAAGATGCAAAGTTTAGATAGGATCGCGATGCGAGAAAGTTAGGGCTTAAAGCATATTTGACTATAGCACCCATAGTGAGAGCCCCTGACTGGAACTTTCCTTTTGAGGTAATGTGCGATGCTAGTGACCTTGTTGTCGGAGTAGTTCTTGGACAGAGAGTAGAGGGAAAGCCTATGTGGTGTATTATGCAAGCAAAACGTTAAATGAAGCTCAGAGAAACTACACTACTACGGAGAAAGAATTGCTAGCAGTGGTCTATGCTTTAGATAAGTTCCAATCTTATTTGATTGGGTCAGATATTGTAATCTTCACAGATCATTCAGCATTGAAATATCTACTCACAAAACAGAATTCCAAGGCTCGGCTTATCAGATGGGTTATTGCTCTGAGTTTAACATCAGTTAGAATAAGAAGAGGGTGTAGAGAGCGTTGTTTGCCGATCATCTACATCGGTCAACCATAGCACACAATACTCCACAACCCTCCATTTTGATGAATTTCTACTTGGAGTCTCTTACGACAATGAGTATAGCACCATGGTATGCTCACGTACCCAGACCACACAGTAACATGAGTTACCGATTGGAGTGGACAACACAAGACAAAAGGTTTTTCCATGCAAGTATTCATTCATACTATTAGGAGGAGCGGTATTTGTTCAAGTATTGTGCTGGTGTCAGTTATCTGAAATGTGTCTTGGAAGAAGAAACGAGAGGGAAGGGAATTCTTAGCCATTGCCATGATAGTGAGTGTGGAGGAGCATTTAGCTACAGAAACAACCATGAGAAAGTCTTTGCGTCGGGCTTTGTCGGCCGTCATTGTTTAAGAATGCCTACCATGTGCAAGCAGTGTGATAAGTGCCAAAGACTTGGAAAGATTTCCCGTCGTCACATGATACCCTTGAACCCCATTTTAGTAGTTGAATTGTTTGATGTATGGGGCATCGACTTCATGGGACCATTCCCTACTTCCTTCGGCTATGCTTACATCCTCGTGGGGGTGGACTATGTGTCGAAGTGGGTCGAAGCAGTGCCATGCAGGGCAACTGACCACAAAGCAGTGCTTAAATTCCTGAAGGAGAACATTTTCTCTAGATTTGGGGTTCCCAAAGCAATTATCAGTGATGGAGGTTCTCACTTTTGTAACAAACCATTTGAGAACCTCTTATCCAAATATGGTGTTAAGCACAAGGTAGCCACCCTGTATCATCCTTAAACCAGTGGTCAAGTGGAGCTTGCCAACAGAGAAATAAAGACCATCCTGATGAAAGTTGTTAGTTCTAACCGGAAGGAATCGATCCAAACAATGCCTAGTACCCTAACTGCTGTTCCGAAAAATAGAACTTAATGAAACGATCCGGTTTCCTAACCGGTTCAACCGGTTGAAAGCAATTCTCAAAAATTTTAAAATCTTTCTTAAAGAGTGAGGAATCCAACAAAATAAATAGAGTAATGTATGACTCAGTGGCTAGGAGCAGGTCGAGCAATGCTAGTATCTAGCTGCTTCATTAGGAAGACGAGAACTTAATGAACCGGTTGATTCGGTTTCCCAACTGGTTCAGCCGATTGAGAGAAGTTCTCAAAATTTTTTAGAATCCTCCTCATATAGTTAGGAATTCAAAAAAAAAAAAAAGAATTGGAGTACAATTCTGACTATGAATGGCTGATAACTAATACAAACGATGCCTAGTACACTAATTGTTGTTCCGGAAAATATAACTTAATGAACCAATTGATCCGGTTTTCCAACTAGTTCAGCTGGTTAAGAGAAGTTCTAAAAATTTCTCAGAATCCTCCTCATAGAGTCAGAAATTCAAAAAAACAAGCAGTTACAATTAGGCTAGAATGAGCGAGCCAAGTCAAAACAATGTAAATTTTCAAAACTAAATTTGCAAACATCAAAGAACTAGACAGCGCCAATAAGCAGGAGAAGCACACAACGTTCAACTACCTGCAAGTTCTGGCTGCTCCTTTTCTTCTCTTAATTTTATCCATAAAACCTGGTATCCCTCCCTGAAACTTTAAGAAATCACCTTCAAAGTGAGAGAGGCACTCCACTTTGAATCTGGAGAATCCCTCAAATGTTTCCTTTCCTCTTTTTCTCTCCTCCCTTTCCTTTCTTGTCATATAACATACATTTCTTTTCAGGTTTTTGCTTCTCTTTTCCTTCATAAGCTTATCTGAGCTTACTCCATTTGCACACCTTTAGTCACGGGAATACATTAATCTGGACTTCCCAACTCCATAACCACTCCTACATTCACGAGGTCAAAGATGGCCACATTTATCCCTTTTCTTGACACCAGAATCGATGGACTCAAGGTGGGTTGAAAAACCCGAAAAATGGTCCTGACTGGGCTGAATAGTGCCTAGGACTGATATGAGACTATGGGCCCCAGGCCCAGTGGGATTTGGGCTCCGAAATCATAAAATCGATGCTCCACGCCTGGTGACCTGATGATTTGGATGTACCGGTTTAACTTGATCAAGGCGGTTGAGAAAAAAATTGAAACTTTGAACAAAAGTTCCTTAAAGAGTAAGGAATCTAAAAAAAGAAATGGTGCATGATTTCGAGTGCGAATGAGGGAGATATGACCAAAAACAAGCTCAGTGCTCAGGAATTTGAACACCGAATAATGAACTTCAAGCTGAAATCCTACTTAGACAGTCAATCTAGTTGATGTTGAAATTATCAAAATTTTTTAGAGAATTATTCAATGAGTAGGGAATCTAACAAAAGAAACGGTGCATAATTTCGAGTTCGGATGAGGGAGATATGATCGAAACAAGCCCAAGTGCTCCGAATTTGACATACTCCAATAAACTCCGATTGAGTTAAAACCTCGGGGGCCCCCACTTGCTTCCTATGACATGATGCCAATAACTAAAAAAGAAGCCACGATAACTACTACGAGTGAACTGCACTCACGCACTCAATGGACCACATAAGCCTTTAGGGCTTGAGACCAACTAAGCCTAAAAGGGCCATAGTGGTGTTATATGAGAACGATGGGTGAGTGTGACACCCATAGGATAAATGCAAGTGTTGAGGGAAAAAATTGAGGGTCTACAAATATACCCCTCTTCAGTAGAGTGAAGGAATGAGTGAATTGTGGGTGCGAAGTATAAGCGATGAAAGATTGAAATGAACTCTAGTGAAGAACCCAAATGACCAACAATTTTATCCCCTTACCTAGTACTGAAGGCTAACGGAACTAAGTCGCCACGATTGAATGACTAAGAGAGACCCAAGAACGATGCTTGGGAAGATGAGTGATCCGGACACAATGCCAGTGAAGATAGGAGAAAGCTGGACGCGATGCCGGAAAAGATAAGCGATGCTTGAACACGATGCCGAGGAAGATGAGGAAAATTTGGACACGATGCCGAAAAAGATAATAAAATCCGGGTACGATGCCGGAGAACCCAAAACAAAAGGAAGGGATCGAATCCGGGCGCGATGCCGGTGAACTTGAAACAAAAGAAGGGATCTAATCTGAGCGCGATGTCGGAGAACCTAAAACAAAACGAAGGATCGAATTCGGGCGCGATGAAAGAGAACTCGAAACAAAAGAAGGGATCGAACGTGTCCAAAGGCACAAAGAAAGGAGCTATGCAGTTTAAGGCATCAATACCATGTCGAAACCAATTTGCACGTAAAGTCAAAGTCGCAAAGCTTGAGAAATATTATAAACATTCATTCTTTGAGAAAACCCCTCCTCACTAATCCACCAACATCAATATCCACCCTGACTGATAGAATTATGCCCCTATATGTACATTTGAAGCTCAAATATCTCGATGAAATAAATCCCAATCGTCTACGTGAGCAAATAGGACAATGAATTGGGGAATGGCCGAGTATGCACACCCCTGCTGGGTAATGAATACCATGAATCTGATCCCTGGTCAGCTCTCAAAAAGTGCTCTATTGTATGAAGAGACCAAGCTGTCTCGGGCTTGCACCAGACTCGATGCCTAGCGTCTTTAGGCGAAGCGAAGCGCACATTAATACGTAATGTAAGAGCCCCGAATCCAGCATGAAAGAATAGGGGTATGCCCGATGTGAGCGTGTCAAACATCGAGCTAAAGAAACGCCATCAGCGGTCCAACTCTGCCATCATCTGTATCGATCATGGACACGAGGTAAGCAACTAAATGGTGACGATATGTGACCCTCGATTACCCCGAAACGAGAGACTTATCGACATTCCGTTACTGTCGATGAAGCGGAACTTGTCCATATAAAATGCTTTGAAGAAAAAACGAGGTCTTAAGGCCTCAGGGTGGTCTTACGACTCGGATAGTAATGTAGGCCAGGGGTGGTGAATGAAATGATGGAAACAAAGGCTCAAATACCCAATAGATAATGCAGGAGCCACAGTAGTGCGCAGTGCCAAATGTCGGGAGAATCATGTGAGCAAAGCGACTCGACCAACACATAAGTGAACAATGCCAAGCAAAAGGTGATGTACACCACAAGACACGTTGTTCATGAAGCGAGACGACGATTGATGAGGATAGAAGAAAATGAAAAGGGATGTAGAAGAAAATAGGGAAACAAGGTGGGATACAAATGTAGCAATGTGTGATGATGACGAACCACTCATAAGATGGGAATGGTGATATGGATAACGACCCAGGGGACCTAGTGCAAAGGAAACCCAAACCTCACTCCCAATGTGTCTCCCGGATCCATGGAGAAAAGGATCATACAATGCTCTGACTAGCCTTTCAGAAGAAAAATAAGTCCCTCAATCCAAAATGACCTTTGATGATCAAGCCATGATACCGTCGGCAAACCATCCTAATCCCAAATACTAATGAAGTGAATATCAAATGAGCATAACTATTTTTTTATTTTTTATTTTTTTTTCTTCATTTTTTTTCCTTTTTTTTTTTTTTTGTCTTGACCAACAGTAGTAAGATGAATGCCACACTAGCCTGATCTAACCCAGTGAACCTCAAATCCCAATGAGCAATGGTCCCTCGAGCTAAGACTCTGAATCAGACCTTAAGGGTAGAACGAAGGGTGTGACCAGCCTAACCTATAGCTCCGGGACATGAGCATGTCATCATCATACAAGGGAAAATAAAAGTGAAAAGAAACAATATGATAGAAAAAAAAACTCAAAATGGTAAATTCGGTCAAAATCAGAAATTTTTCTAGATCTCGGATGACAAAACGAACTTCACCGTTGGAATCGTCTCGCGAAATCTAGCTACCTCGAGTGAATTTTTGTCGGGTGCGAGATAGTCGGAATTTTCGTTTTCGAGGCAACGAGCGTAATGCGGGACACTTGGCACATTTTGAGTGGCTCACAGTGTGCCACATGTCAGGTGAAGAATGAGTCAACTTGAGCTCAAGTGTGGGGCCCATGTGGACATGTGGCATCTCCTAATTGGAGGAAAATCAAAGTGGGTGGATTAAGTGGATAAGAAATCCAAATGAACCAATGACAATTGGACATGTGGCAAAGAGGGGGAACAAAAGGAGACTTCTATTCTCCATTTTTGCTGGAATCCGGCAATGGGAGAAGGAGAACAAATTTTGAGAAAATGGAGGGTTTTTAGAGAGAGAAAGTCCAACTTCTCTCTAGATTTCCACGATTCGGACAGAGTCGGATCGTCGGACGATAAGCGGATTGTTCTGCCAAGGGCTATGAGTGGACTCCTATTTTGTGGAGTTTCGACAACTCTTCTCCTACTCGGTTATTTTCGATTTTTAAGAGCCTTGTAAATGGTTTGGAGTGTTTGAGGTCGTGAATGGTCGTTTGGTCGGTCCCAAAACTTGGGACTGAATCGTTGGAAAATTTGGAACCCGTTTTGGACAGTTTAGGGACTGTTTGGGTGGTTTGTGTGATAATTTATGCAATAAATTATGGTTTGGGTGTTGTTGGGCCGAAAATGGCTATGTGTTCGATTTTCCACAAAGTGGAGAGCAAATCTTGGGTGAAGGCTGCCCATGAACGACCTTGTTCGATTTTGGACTATTAAAAACAGTCTCGGTTTGCTTGATCAGACCGAAATGGTCCATGTATGTTGTAAGAAAAATATTGCTTGAATTGGATGGCTTGAATTGTGTGAAAGAAATGTTAATGCATGGAATTTAATGTGTTAACATGAGGTTGAATTATATAAAATATAATGGTGTGTAGAGCATTAGAATTAAATTGGATTGTTGATTAGCTCGAGTGAGCTAATTTTGATATTATTGCTAAGGGGTGAATAACATGATGTTACGGTTAATTTTATGTTAATATATGCATAATTGATATATTGGCATGTGTGGTTTGGAAATGGCATAATGCCTTTCATATGCACCGAGGCAACCTAGAAAATTAGGTGTGAGTGCATGGCATGAAAGAAAAAAAAAAAAAAGGAAAATGGTTGTGAAAGGAATTTCAAGGGAAGATTTTTCAAAGAATTGCCTTGGAGAGTTGTCCAACAGTTCATCTCGGAGGATGACCCATGGCCCATTTTGGAAAAATTACCTGCGGTCGCCTCGGAGGGTAGTCGATATATTTATGTCGAGCAGTATGATGTTTTGAAGAGACAAAAACCTTTTGTTTGAAAGCGCGATGTTTTCTCGCATTTGGTAGGCATGCGGGGAGTCGGTGTGGCTGAGAAGTGGGAAAGGGTGGTCGCATTCTCACACCCATATCGCGTAGACATTCAGAGCGGATCATGCTGCATTTGTAAATGTGGTTATGTTGGATGCATTGTATGTGTGCACTTAGGTGGGAGGTAACCCGGTATGGGATAACTCCGCTCTGGAGCATTGCTCACCTGTCGAGGATCATTGGCCCCAGTACGGGAGTATTCGGAAGAGAGCCAATGCTCATTAGAGGCCGCTTTTGAGAAGAAAGCTGACATGTGGCTTAGGGAGATACTTTTTGTATAACATGTATTAAAATTTTAAATCTTAATATATGTTTGTTTTAAGAGTGATGTATCAACACTTAAACTATTGCAATATAGTTGGATGTATTTTGATGAGTATGATGTGTAGGCCAATGTGGCCATTTTTACTCATGTATGGGTCTCTTAGTATGAGACAAAGGTATTTCGCGGGTTGACGGGTTGTCAACGGACCCCCGGGATTTGGGGCGTCACAAGATCAACCTCATGCCCGGCTCGGCCAACAATGTGTCCCATCGATTTCAGTTACCCGAGGTGCACTTCTTGGGGTTCGACCTCGACACGAAGCGTCCTCGATCCTCTCAGAACCTGCAGTAAAGGCATAAGTGATGCCTTATGTCTCGGGAACCTTCACTATCATGTCGTCCACATATACCTTGACATCTCTATGCATCATGTCATGGAAATAGATTAGTAGCAGTTCTCTGATAAGTGGCTCCTGCATTCTTCAACCCAAATGGCATAACAGATGTACATTAGTACCCAGCCCAGTAATGAAAGAAGTCTTCTCCATATCCTTTGGAGCCATCATAATCTGATTATACCCAGAAAATCCATCTATGAAAGACAACATCGAATGTCCTCCAGTGCTATCAACTAACATATCAATGTGTGGGAGGGAAAAATCATCCTTAGGGATGGCTTTGTTGGTCCGAGAAGATACACAAACTACAACCTTGCCGTCCTTTTTACAGGAACAACCGCGACATTAGCTAGCCACTCGAGGATACTCGGCCAACGTGGCTTGACACTAAGTTGCTTATAAATTTCTTCCTTAACACGTAAACTCCATCGAGGAGTGTAGTCTCCTCGATTACGCATAACTAGCTGGCATGTGGTAGAATGGGCGGGTGATCTTGCCTTATAGAAGAGTCGAGGCTGGAGCATGTCTCGTATGACCATGCAAATACATCGAAGTATGACTGAGCAATCAATCTACTCCTCTCGTCAGGAGATAGGGAAGAGCCAATCCTAATCTCCCTAGGTTGATTTGGTGTCCCAAAATCTATCAACTCTGTGCTACCGGTAATGGGTGTAACTATTCTATCCTCTGTATTAGAATCACACTTTGACTAGCCACCTAGTGGGTCATTTGTGTCTCCCACATCATCATCATGTATATGTGCTGTGGGTGCTGGTGGTGTAATCAAAGGAAAATGTTGTGACACAGGCAAATACTTGAAAATACTCATGTCATTATTACTATCAGAAATATCATTAAAGCGGGTATGAGCCGGACATGAAGTATCAAAGAAGAGAGTGCAGGTCCATTAGAGTTGGGATGTTCCCTCAGCGAAAGAAGTATTATGAATATATCGGTGCAACGAGTCCATCGTCATCGTTTATCTCTAGCATAGAAATCCCGAGCATATAAAAAGCGGTACCCCGAGTGGAGCATCCATAATGCAGCCCGTCTTCGATCATGTCCATCGCATCGGCGCATGCATCATGAAGTGTCACATCCTCAAAATCAATAGCAGAAACTCCAAACATGTCAAAAGCATAATGAGGCTCGTGTGGGGCTGCATCGAGGATACGACCTATGCCGATATGTCCATCTCATCTTTGTAAGTATCAGGAAGAGTTACTCCATCAGTATCATCCCCCAAAACCATAGATAGGTCATAGTCAAGGACCTCCACAGGGAAACACATAGAGAACACACTAGCTTGGCCCGGTGATGGAGGTGCAATTATAAGAGCACCAAGTGTCTCAGTAGTCTCAGAACTAAAACACATCTATCCCAAGGCCTGTTGGATGCCTTGGATCCCATGTCTCCTAAAGCATGATCAGTACCCCATATGCGGGGTGCATGCTCTAATCTTCCTGTCGCGATCGGCCCGACTCAAGGTATATGGGCGGAGGGGATAATCGAATGGAACCCAGCAGAGCGAGCCCTCGCCTGTCCGTGGCCGCGCCATGTAGCGTGCATGGATCCTACGCAGAAAGTGTAACCCCTGGCACCCGCCCAGGGTATGTCGCGATCAAGCGCAAAAATGGCTTCGCACTTGACCCCTGCGGCGGTGATGACCCAAAAGCCAGACATATAGAACATGCCTCTTATCATACTAAGTACCAAAGTGCGTGTGCGATGTCTTGGATTGAAGACATATGCACCAAGTCTGTGTCATCCTCTAGCCCGGCGACTGAACCTCATCGAAAGTAAACCCGTCAATGTAGGTCATCCCTGCTGCCAGGCGATATGTAACATGGGCTCAGAAGAAGTAACAACATCTCTATCAGACTGTATTATGATAATATGCCCCTCGTGTATGAACTTCAACTTCCGATGAAGGGAAGATGGTATAGCACCCACCTCATGAATCCAAGGGCGGCTAAGAAGCAGGTTAAAGGATGACTGAATCCTCAAAACCTAAAATAGCATGGAGTATCTAACTGACCCAATCATGATATGTGCGGAGTGTACCCACATGCTTGTCCCTCACGAGATCACATCATAAGCTCGGCGGTGCATTGAAGAAGGCTAAATCAATCGATGAAAATCCAAATGCAATGGTAGTAACTAACAGAGACACATTCAAGGCAGAGTTGTTGTCTAGTAGGATAGACGACAGCCCAGACGACCTGAACAAGAAACATCAATGAATAAGGGTTGAACATGATCTGACCCCTCGGGTGGTAAATCATCATCAGAAAAGGCAATGCATGTAGCTCTGTCGGCTGTCAGAAAGTGAATAAGCCCCTCAAGGGTAGTGGTGGTGTCAACTCTTATATGACTAAGTGCTCTGATCAATGCATCTCTATGAGTAAGGGATGAGGCCAATAGGCTTCAGATGGATATACGATCCTGTGTAGTGCGCAGCTTGCATAGAATCTCATCATCCTCTCTCTGAACATCCTCTCTAGTTGATGTCTTAATCAAATGGCTGTGTCCAGCGGTGGAGGCGAAGTACCCTCCCACTTCGGTGTAACTCATCCCGAACATCCTGGCAAGGCGAGCCCGTACTCCTACGGGAGCGAATGATGGGTGTCATGGGCGAGAACGTATTTAATGTCTGGGTGAAGTGCGAGAGTCTGTGCGGGAACCTCATCGGGATAAGTCACGGATAATAGCCTAGGGATTCATTGATTTGAAGTCATCAACTAAAATATGATGCATGTATAAGCGATCGTGGAGCCTCTCCGTCCGTCCATCATGAATATCTGGAGTCTCGAAAACTCCAGCCGAGATGTACACCACTGCGTGGGTGGAGCTACAACTTCCCAGCGTCATGAGTAAGCGAATCGTAATCCGCGTAGAATTGTCCCAAAATCAACCAAACCCTAATCAATCAAGTCCTAAATGGCGTGTCTCAGCATCACACAACTGTCTGTATCATGGCCTGCTCTCTAATGATAGGCATAGTGAAGATCTGTCCTGAATCCTGGTAGGGTAGGATGTGGTGGTGGCCTAGGTGGTAGTGGAGTAATCAAACCCCCTTCAACCAATCTCTGAAATTCTCGACTTAGTGGTATCTCGAGCTATGTAAACTGCCTAGCCGACCTTGGTGGAGGCGGTGCTCTATCTTCTTGATGGTGCTTGTACATGTGGCCTCCCAAGGAACACCTGTGGCATATCTTGGTGTGGTAGTGGATGTAGATAAGTAGGCCCTGCCGGACTATAGGGAGCAACTGGTTTGTATTGATCCTGTTGTACCATCTGGTGAGGAATATCTACAGGCCGTTTATGAATTTATGGTCGACGTGAAAACCTGTGGCTCGATGTACCAATAGCACCAATATCTGATGATCTAGGGCCTGACCCCGGCTTCTTCCCCTTTGAATTTGGAGGGGAACCCATAATCCTCTAGCTATGCCTTCCTCAATGCCATAGAAGGCTGAACGATGATCAGAGATACGTATGTGGAAAGCTCATGGATGCCTGGGAGGTGGGTGAAGGCTACGCATAATCATCTTTGATCGTCGCGCTGCGAGTCCCATCTATAATACGTGCTATCTTGTCCACTCCATCGGGAGATAAATGAAGTGGCCGACTCATCCAGGTCTCTGCAGGGGGCCTCCGACTCCCTTCGGGATCACGTCGACTCGATATTAAAGAATGCTATCGATCGCTCTTGTCATCGGCTATGTCCCTCTCGTCTCAAAGGGTCCAATGAGTCAAACCAATGCTGAGCGGCACCACCTAGTGACAGAGGGAATATCATAACCGTTTTATTGCCTTATCGATCTATCTTGGTTCATACTTATTGTATCTTTACGCAGAAGTGAATGCGGGGCACCTTGCTCGTGTCTCTCGTGCGGCATGTGGAACTCAATTGGCAAGGCTGCCATTGGAAGGTCATCATATCGAGTCCCAACCTATGCTCGTGACATGCGAGACATGATCCTGCGCTCCGATCCACATCAATGCGAGGGCAGGTGTCGACGGTAATGCAGTGTAGGGACTCTTACGAGAATGTGGTGTGGTCTCGGTCACATTTGTGTGTACAAATGCTCCGGCCCGGGTGGAATTTGATTGAACAAGTGGTAGTGGTGGAGGTGGAATTGTATAGTCTTGTGGTACAGTGGGTCCAAATGATGGTAGTGGTGGTGGGAGTACTGGTAAGAGTGATGTGGGGTGCTCAAAGGGAGGTGGCTTAATGGTTGGGGCACGATGCCCGGATCTGTTTTAATTTGATATGGCATCACGGAGATCTGTGGTATTAGTAATCTCCAGCCAATTGGTCAATAATAAGCGTGCGGGGATCCATATCTCTATGATGCGATACTCTGCTCCAGCCCGATTGTGAATCGATCCTCAACAAGTCTACCTTCGTCCCGGGATCAGCTCGGGAGCCTAGGTTGGTCTCGATCAACAATCCTTCAAAGGAAAGGAGGTATGTTAGTCCGTGACTATCAATCCACGAAATCAAACCCGGTAATGTATGACTAAAATCCTCAGAGAGAATGGCCCGACATGTGATGTAATTTGTGATATATGGATTCACGAGTAAGTGCGGGATACGACGTGGTGTCTGCTCGGGGTAATGTGGCTGCTTCATGACGGAAAGGTAAGTCCCGAAAGCTAGATGACTGTACCCAAATGGGATACGTAACCTAAGATCCTAACCAACAATCAAAATGACACACTGGCCATGCATGTATCCATGAAATCCAGCTTAGGGTTATACAGGTCTTCATTACTCGGATATCCGTCATCTCCCTAGTGCTTCCAAACATCGATATAACCCCTATGCTAGACCCTACTCCAAACTCCTAGCTTGGTCAAAGGCAAACAATTGGGATTTTCTTAAGCAACTCAAGCAATCTATGAGGAATAGTCGACCATGACTAGTGATTAGAAGCGAGGGGATCTGAGCGCGCCCTGAGCCTGAAGCAAATCAAGCGGTCGTGAGAGAGGTAGTCATGCAACAAACAGTCATGTGCAAAGAGCAAGCCTACCACAGAATATACACACAAACTAACCATCTATGCCAATCAGAAACATATAGCTAAGTACCAAATCAACCATGAGCAAGCATGCTAGAATCCAACAACTGAACACACATGCACAAACAAACCACAAGTGCATGCCAAATACAAACCAGGTAAGTGATCATTAGTCATTTGTGTAGCCTAAGTGTCTACTAGTCAATGAACCATGTGCTCTAATATACCCAACTCAAGTTCAAGCTACCCTCTTGTAGAGCCGAAGTGCAGGTTCGATCCCAAATAGGTCGACGATTTGTATTGGACCACTACCCGATCGGGCGGTCGGAGCTCCTTTATTAATAGAAAAGTAAAGTTAATTTTCGGTGCCAAAATCCGTCCCCAGTGAGGAACGGTTGTGTTTGGAGTCGCCACTTACTTTTTATTTTTATTTATTACGGGAAAATCGAAGTAGAACAAAAACCCCTCGTTGACTCCAGTCAAGAAAAAGCGGTCCATGAAAACTAGATTTCTGGTTTCAGGGATCAGGTTACCTATCGGGAAGGTACTTCGTATGAGGAATCACCCCTCTAGGCCTGGAACTCGGTCCCTACTATTGAATTGGGTATGTGGAAGCATATGGGTCAAAGATTAGATAACCTCCAAGGCTAAATATACAACTTAGATCACACCCACCTAATTAGGATCTAACATGCTTAAGAACACTCAACCAAAAGAGTAAATGGCATGTACCTGTGGTCCCTGGCCACACACTACATCAAAGGTTAGCCAACAAACATAGCAAGCATGCATGACACTCAAACACCAAGCATCCATGTGAAATTCATTACCTAACATTAAAGGACATACTTATGGTCCCTAGCCAAGCGCTGTAGGGGAAGGTTAGTTGCACATTTCAGGCATACAACAATATCTTAAAATTAAATATCAAAAGAAAAGGAAGCCATGAGAAACCATACATTGCATCTCAGCCACTCATTGATGCTACAATAATTGTGCAGCTATACAAGCACGTCTATTCATCTCAAAGAATTAGGCTCGACAAAACACTAGATTACTAGTGCTCAACTAGCCACCCTCTCACCCGCATAGACCCTAATTCTTATGAATCCAAAATGGAACCACTTTAACCTGGACTAAATCCCATTTCAAACCCTAAACATAGCCTTACATTGATTTAGAGTGAATGAGCTTGACTCACAAAGGTCATGGGATCCAATTAAATTAAAATAAGACTACCCCTACAAAAATCGACAAGCTGGTTGATCCAATTCCCCAATTGGTGGAGCCGATTGAGAAAAATTCTAAAAATTTGTAAAAATATTCTTCATAGAGTAAGGAAACCAAAAAAAAAAAAACAAATGGAGTCTGGTCGACTCTACGAATGGCCAAGGGAAGCCGTCAGCTTCTACCCTAGCTAGCATTAGAAAAGCGAGAACAATGAAGCAAGCTAATCAGGTTTCCCAGCCCCAGTTCGGTCGGTTGAGGGCGATTAAAATTTTCAGAATCTTTGTCAAAGAGTTAGGAATCCAACCAAACAAATTGAGTACAATTCTGACTCCAAATGACTAGGAACCAATCTAAAATTCCTAATTACTTTAAGCTGGTATTCAGAAAAATAGAGCAATGAATCGGCGATCCTAGTTTCCCGACAGTTAAATTTGGTTGATAACGAGTCTCAAAATTTTTTAGGAATGTTTCATAAGAGTCGAGAATCTAACAAACAAGCGGAAGTAATATTCAGACTCCAAATGTGAGGCAGGTCAAATAATGCCTAGTACCCTAGCGTGTTACGGAAAATAGGGCAATGAGCCGGTGATTTGGTTTCCCTGGCCAGAGTTCAATAGGTGAAGATAAGTTCTCAAAATTTTTCAAAATCCTCCTCATAGAGTCAGGAATTCAAAAAAAATAAACAGAGTACAATTCTGACTCTGAATGGCTGAGAAATGATACAAATGATGTCTAGTACCCTAACTGCTGTTTCGAAAAATAGAACTTAATGAATCGGTTGATCCGGTTTCCCAACCGGTTCAGCCAATGAAGAAAAGTTCTCAAAATTTGTCAAAATCCTCCTCACAGAGTCAGGAATTCAAAAAAATAAACAGAGTACAATTCTGACTCCAAATGACTGAGAACCGATCCAAACAATGCCTAGTGCCGTAAATCTAGGCCATGAGCATCAATAGCGAATGACGCAAATAGAGTGGAGGGTACACACAACGTTAATACTATAAGTTCTGGTTTGCTCCCTTTTGTCTTCCTTCTTTTCTACCTCCAAAACCTGGTATCCACTCCCTCAAAACTTTAGGAAACCCCCCTTCAAAATGAGAGAGAGCACTCCCACCCGGATCTGGAGAATCCCTCATCCTTTTCTTTTTCCTCTTTTTTTCTCCTCGTCACTTTCCTTTCTTTTCCTCTCCTTTATCCCCTTCTTTTTTCACGTTTTTTTGCTTCTCTTTTTCCTTCATAAACATCTGAGCTTACCCCATTTTGCACACCTTCAGTCCCGGGAACTCCCCCAATCAGTCTCAGACTTCCCAGCTCCATAAACACTACTCTATTCACGAGGTGGTAGCCACATTATCCTTTCTTAACCACTTGAGAATCCAAATGGACTCAAGGTGGAGTTGTAAAGAAACAAAAAATGGCCTAGCTAGGCCTAAATAATGCTTAGGACTTATCTAGAGTTTATGGGCCTGAACCAAGTAGGATTTAGACCCAAAAATCACCAATCGATGCTCCAGCCACAAGGCGCTGTGACCACATGGGCATCTCGGTTCCAAACTAGTCGAGACGGTTGAGAAAAAATTTGAAAAGCTTATAGAATGTTCCTTAAAGAGTAAGGAATCAAAAAAAAGAAATGGTGCATGATTTCGAGTTCGAATGAGGGAGATATGACCAAAACAAGCTCGGGTGCTCTGAATTTGAACCTGCTCGAATAATGAACTTCAATTGAAATCCATTAGAGCGCGCTAGTTCCCAGTGAGTCGATAGGTTGATAAAAAATTCTTAAATTTTTTCAAATAATTCTTCAGTGGTTAGGGAATCTAACAAAAGAAACGGTGCATGATTTCGAGTTCGAGAAGATTATGATCGAAGCAGTGAAGTGCTCAGTCGACATACTCAATAAACTCAGATTGAGTTAAAACCTCAGGGGGCCCCACTTGCTTCCTATGGCCTGATGCCAATAAATAAAAAAAGAATCCATGATGACACTCTGAAGTGAACTACATACGCACTCAATGGACCACATACAAGCCCACCCGAGGCTCGGAGATTTACTAAGCTTAAAAGGGACATAATGGTGCTATATGAGAACGATGGGTGAGTGTGACACACATAAGATAAATGCAAGTGTTGAGGGACAAAATTGAGGGTCTACAATAGCCTTATCCATTGAATGAGAAGTAGAAGATGCACGAAGCATCCGAGATACGGGGTGCTAGTGGCAAGAGGAAGAAGGATCATCCTTCTTCTAGTTCGACAAGCCTTCTCTCCACGAGGATTTCAAGATGGGGCGCGGCTATCGGGGCGAAACGAACCGAGCCACGGCCCAAGACAAATGATGTGATTGCCATCAGCGCCTTGACATATGAGGCGGGATTACCCTCGAGGGAGGCAAGGATCCCGGGTTTGGAGACAGCAATCCCGAGTCATCGGTGGGACAGGGCACGGGCACGGTTGTTCCTTCGCCCGATCAGTACAGAGGAACCAACATGAGTCTCAAGGTCTTTGCATAGGGCGCCTTTTGCCTTCTGTGAATAGGCCAAGAGGTCGGGGGTTGGGGTCGAGGACAAGATTTCCATGCCGGTACTTCAAGGACCTAGGAGCGTGTCTACGTTGTGGTACCGAAGATTGAGTTGGTAGATCAGTATGATATATACGGGTACGTTTCGGCTCTCACACTTCTTGATAAGAGTGTTGTTTAAATTCAGGTAGATTGTATTCATGTTTATTGCTACATTTGGTGTGAATGCTTTAGGCTTAAAGGTAAAAACCTTGGAAAAGTCGTTGTATGTTAAATCCCCCATAGGAATTAGGGTAAGGATTGATCATATATGTCAAGATTGCGAGTTAGAGATCTCAGGGATTTTGCTCACAGTGGACCTTCAAGTAAATGACATATCAGATTTTGATGTCATTCTTGGCATGGATTGGTTGATGGCCCATAAAGTCGTCATTGATTGTGATCGAAGGTGGGTTACCGCCTACACACATGATGGTATTGTGTTATGTTTTAGGGGGATAAGCATGATGTTTTACCCCAGACCATACACGACTCCAAATGGAGTGGACAGTTGATTGGTTGGCTAGCAAGCCTTACCCTACAGGATGAGGTGAGACGGGATTTTAGTCTACCTCGAGTGCTTTACGAGTATGGAGATGTCTTTCCGGATAAGCTATCGGGATTATCTCCGCACAGGTATGTGGACTTTATTATTGAGTTACACCCTGGTACGTCGCCCATTTCTATGACTCCTCATAGGATGGCACCGGTTGAGTTGCAGGAACTCGGGTCAAGCTACGAGAATTGTTGGACAAGGGTTTTATTGGACCGAGCACTTCACCATGGGGAGCTCCGGTTATGTTTTTGAAGAAGAAGGACAAGACCCTTCGACTGTGCATAGATTACTGACAGTTGAACAGGGTTACGATCAAGAATCGGTATCGCTTACCGAGGATTGATGATTTGTTTGATCAGTTGAGAGGGGCACGAATCTACTCTAAGATAGACCTTCACACCAGTTATCATCAGTTGAGATTTAGGGAGACTGATATCCCTAAGACAACGTTTAGGATACGGTATGGGCATTTCAAGTTCACAGTGATGCCTTTCGGGTTGACAAATGTGCCATCGACATTTTTTGGATCTCATGCATAGGGTATTCTAGCCCTATTTGAATCAACTTGTTATGGTCTTTGTTTACGACATCTTGATCTACTCCCAGTCTGAGGAGGAGCATGAGGATCATTTGTGGATTGTTCTCTAGGCACTCAGGGACCATCAGTTGTATGCAAAGTTTAGTAAGTGTGAGTTTTGGCTTATTAAGGTGAAATTCTTGGGACACGTCATGTTCGCTTCAAGTGTGTCAGTAGACCATGAGAAGGTAGAGGTTGTTATGAGTTGGGAGAGGCCGAAGTCAGTCTTCGAGATACATAGTTTCTTGGGATTGGCGAGGGTGCCACGGGAGTTTGTGAGGATTTCTCGGGCTAGCACGCCTATGACTAAGATTGACCCGGAGGGGGTCAAGTTTAAGTGGGATGACTGTGTGAGAAGAGATTCGAGATTTGAAAGGAGGCCGCCGGCTCCTATTATGATAGTCCCGGAACAGGAATAGAGGCACACGGAGTACTGTGATGCCTCTAGGGACGGACTGGGATGTGTCTTGATGTAGTCCGGGAGGGTAATGGCTTATGGTTATAGACAACTAAAGAATCATGAGCAGAATTATTCTACACATGATCTAGGGTTGGCGGCCATAATCTTTTCCTTAAAGATTTGGCGCCACTATATGTATGGTGAGCAGTTTGAGGTATTTTCAGACCACAAGAGTCTGAGGTATATCTTCACACAACGGGACCTCAACATGAGGCAACGCAAATGGATGGAGTATCTGGAGGATTATGACTTCACTTTGCATTACTATCCCGGTAAGACAAATATAGTGGCTGATGCACTCAATAGGAGTCCGCGGGGAGTACTGGCTAGTATAGCTTCTCGGGAGTGGCAGACTCTTGAGACTGTGGGAGAGTTTAGGCTGCAGTACAGTGGTCAGGCTCAGGGAGTGCTAGGGAGTTTGGTAGCTACGCCATCCCTATTGAGTAGGGTGATTGAGTCCTAAGGACGGGGATGCGAGATATTGTCCATGTCGGGGGATCAGTACTATCGGGTTAGTTGATGAGATTTGGGCCATCCTCACAGATGGTAGTCTTTGGTTGATGAGTATCTTAAATACTCATTTTATCCCTATGCTTTAGTTATTTTTTCTAGTGTTTTTTATGTTAAATAAGTGCCCTAATGCTCTAAAAGTTCATACTTATGATCAGGTCATCCATTTGATGGAATTGTGCAAAATTAATTGGAAGGCTACTACGAGCGACCTCTTGTGTTGACTTTTCAGATATCATATGAACTCCAATTTGAGCAAGATTTATGCATGGATTCTAAACTAAGGCTTTCGGGGATACCAAGAACACAAAAGTGGAGTTCGAACAAAGAAGTTATGCAAGTTCCAAAACTTGAAGAAAATCAGCAAACATTGCAGCACCTTCAGCAGGAGAGGCTACTGTATTTTGACGTTTTCAGATATCATATGAACTCTAATTGAAGCAAGATTTATATGTATGGATTCTAAACTTCAAGATATTTCCAGGGATACCAAGAACACAAAAATTGGAGTTCCGAACAAAAGAGGAAGTTATGCAAGGATTCCAAAACTTGAAGAGAAAATCAGCAAACATTGCAGCACCTTCTTGGGAGGCTACTGTATTTTGAAGTTTTCAGATATCATATGAGCTCATATTATATCAATCCAGCATGGATGGATTCTACACTTCAAGATCTTTCCAAGCATTGAAGATCACCCAAATCGGAGTTCGGTATGACAAAGTTATGGTCTTCACGAGTTGGGCAAAACTGGGGGACTGCAACAGCATTTGTCGCGACGTTGAGAACCAAGTCGCGGCGTTGCGAAGCGAGCATCCCAGCATTAAGAGCGTTGCTGCACGGCGCGTCGCTGACGTTGAGGTCAGTTTTAGGTGAATTTT
The DNA here is from genome assembly GCA_016808115.1 of Tetrastigma voinierianum. NCBI lineage: Eukaryota > Viridiplantae > Streptophyta > Magnoliopsida > Vitales > Vitaceae > Tetrastigma > Tetrastigma voinierianum. The sequence continues at coordinate 707,025 of JAEQBH010001040.1, read as the reverse complement.
AGCCCATTTTGAGCCATAATGGAGGGTTTAAAGCTCAAACCCGAAAGAGACGGGGAGGCGGCTAGGGCTCGAGGAGAAGGGACTTGTCCACACCCAAGGACAGGAGGAGGCGGGGAGCTGTTTTGAAGATTTGGGAGAAGATCATGAGATTTGTGGAAGAAAATCGAGACTCACCATCATTTGATCATTATGGTTTCTTCTTCCTCTTTTTCTCATGTTTTATCCTAAGTTTATGATGTATCAAACTACTCTATCGTGCTTTAAATTCATAGATCTGAGGTTTTGGTTGTGTATTGAACATGAGTTTTTATATCTATTTGTTAATGTTCCGTTTTCTATTGTTTCTTGTGAATGCACCTCTATTGATTCATACTTGGTCCTATTTACATATTGATTTCTGGCTAATCTCAATGTGGTGAGTGGTTCTTTGCAAGATACGAGGAGAGGGAGTAAAGAACTAGACATAGATGAGATCAACCTAATTAACTTTGTAGTGTAAGAAATTATGTCGGTAGTGGGAGCGTGTGTGAGCTTTTGGATCTTAAGCATCTCTAATGCTTGGGGTTGGGCACCAAACAGACCTAGTGTTAGTTGGTAGGTTATTCGACCTCGAGAGGCTTATAATTAAATTAGACAAGAGTAAGCCTTGGAAAGCATTTTCATGAAACAATAGAGTAGAATTTTGACTTAGATCTAAGAGGATTGTCCGATTGCACCAAGTACCCTAGGAATTTATAATCTCTTGGTTTCCCTTAGTTGCGAACTTCATTAGTTAGATTTAGAAATTTCATTAGTTTAGTTTAAATTTTGTTTTACTATCACAATTGTTAGTTTGGATATTAGAGAAGTATTATAATTTTGTCACTTAGCATCCCCATTTTCCCTGTTGATCGATATCCGTACTTAGGTACACTTTTATTACTTGACAGCGTATACTTCTTGAAATAGGCCGCCTATCTTTTATATTTTTACGCATAATTTTTATATACACACTCACTAGCCTATCAAGAGTTTTGGCGCCGTTCAGCGAGGAGAAGTTTTGTATTGATATTGACAACACGCACTAGATATTACTTTGGATCAATTTTTTTTTATTAATACATTTTATTTATTTATTTATTTTTATTTTACCATTTACATCGTACTTGTTACTTGGTCTCTACTGTTTGTTTGTGGTTTCAGGAGGTTAATTTGCATTCATACGAAGATAGGGTCAAGGTGAACTAGTTCCTTTGATTAGAGCTAGAGGGCCGCCAAACATACTACTTAGAGCAAAAGAGAAGTACAAGTTTCAATCACAATGGATCAGATCATCGAGTTGACAAATGTGGCTGACCTTGAGCAACAACTAAGAATCACCGACAATTGGCTGATGAGCATCAAGAAGAGTGACAACTCAAGTGCGAGAAGTCAAAGTGTAGCAACCATATGCATCAATGGATTATGCTCAATGCGGGTACCCCCGCTGACAATCATAATTTTGGATGGAGCCACCACCAAACACCTCATGGAATACAAGCTATGACACTCTTCCAATCTCCCACAAGTCGAATCAGAAGCCTAGAAGAAGCTATGGATGAATTAAAGAAGAACTCAGCTTTGCATTTTACCATGACGACCTGAATTCAAGATCAATGGATGAAATTGACTACTCTCAAGTTAGGTTGCCTCGGTTTTTTAATCCAAAATGGGAGAAATGATCAACCTCATGAAGAATAATAAAGTTAGAGGCAGCATTAATTGAAATGAAAAGAGTTCATGCTGAATGTGTGACACATCTCAAGTTCAATTCCTTAGAATTGACAAGGGCTAATGTTCAAATTCAGCATACACCATTCGATAACTTGAAAGAAGAATGGCTCCAATGGCCATACGGTACTCAACATTTGAGAAAGAACAACCTAAAGATGAGGAGAGTATGAGTATAAGAAAGAACTAGTGGCAAATATATGAATGAACAAGAGAATATGGCTACAATGTCCTTTGAAGGACAACATGAGAGTTAAGCCATCTACTCTTGGGGTGAGCCACAAAGAAGAAGCCCGGAGCTATAATGAAGAAATCACTTCAAGAGGTAATGAAGAACTTGAGAAGCTTCAAAAGGTGGAGGATGATGATGCAGAAACTTTGAAAGACTTAGTTGAAAAGGAGGAAAAAGAGTCAACTTCTCTGGAATCATATGAAAAGGTAAAAGAGGAGGTTGTAGAGACTTTTCCGGAGATGACTTTATGGGGTGAGATCACATGAAGAATTGAAAAAGAAGAATGAAGGCGATCCCAAATTCCGAAGGTGGATGAGTACATCATTCATTTCAACAATGAATTGAAGAACCATTGTAAACAAAAAAAATTAAAAAATAGAAAATCGAAAAAATAATAAGATTGTGGAAGACTATGTGTAAGTTCTTGATTGAGCACAACTATCGCCTCTTCAGAGAAGGATGGAGGCAAAGAGCACCAACCCATCCGTGGTTGGTAGGAGTGCAGCTGAATACAGAAAAACGAGCAGCTTCTTGGGAGGCAACCCAGAGTTTTAATAAGTTTCCTTTTCCTTTTACTTTTTCTACCACTTTTGAGTTTGTTTTTTGAGATAAATTTTCTTGTTTGATCTTATGTTTCTTAGTGTTGTTTTTCGGGTTTTGGAGTTTGAGTTGGCTATGGAGCGGGGAATCTTGAAAGTGGAAGTTTATGATATCTTGGAGGTTGAAAGAACAAAATTGAACAAAAATCCGGATTTTCAACATCCTCCCTCATTTCATTCCATATATGCTTCCTATTTTCAAGCCTCCTCTCATTTGGACTTAAGGTCTAACCCCTCTTAACACTGCTTAAGGTCCAAAGCGAACCATATTCATTGGAGCAACTTCCAAAGACTTGATCAGCCTCGAATTACTCATTATCCATTCTTTGCTTTTGTTTCACATTGAGAACAATGTTCATTTCAAGTTTGGGGGTGAATTAATCATTAAGAAAAAAAAAATTCCAAAATCCGACTTTGTATTTCCTTACATTTAGTTAGTTGTTTGGTTGTTAGTTGCATGTGCTTTTCATTCTTTATTTTTATTTGTGTCTCCTTGAGTGAGTTTGATGCCTTGTTGGCTAGTGAAGGTCATTTGAACACAACTATTCAAAATGCCAAGTGTAAAGAGGACTAGGACCCTTAGGTTTTAAATGATGCGGAATTATTACTTGCTTGGTATGGAGTGACTTAAGCAGTCACCTCCATTGTGCTACAGAAGCTATTTCTCGGGAATCCTATCACACACACACTTTGGTCTCCTTGTATGCCTTGGTCCCGAACTCTTTGCCTTGAATTCAGCTAACTGGGAGTTCCAGCCATCTAAGTGATGGGACACGATCAAGAGGATTGCCATTGAGCTGACTAAAAATGAAAAACAATGAAAAGTGAAAAAAAAAAAAAGTCAAAAAAATAGGCTTGTGGTGGGCAGTGGATCATCAATCGGAATCCAGGGCACGGTCAGGGAGCCTTTCAAAAAACCTAATGCCACCAGCAATGGCCAGGAGTCATTGACTTCAACGCCATACATGGGACGGAAAGATGGATCCTTCCCACAACCTAGGGCCTTTGAGTTTGGTTAGTGTTAGGGGTGAAGTTTGAAGGGAATTTAATGCACGGTGCCTTAACCAGGTGGTGAAGTCACCAATGGATCCCTTCTGAGGAACACTCATCTAAAACTTCTTGGCACTAGTTCTCCTTCATTTTTCAGGTATTTGGAAAATTTTTAGGTATTTTGGTATGAATAAAAAGGGTGTGTTCTTATCCTTTCTTAGTTAGCTTCTTCCAAATAGGTGAGTTGGAGCTTAAGTTTGGGGTGCTAAGACCTTGCTATGCTGAAGATCATGCTATCACCTACACTTAGTTTCCTTAGGAAAGGTCCTTTGTAGGACTTAGGGGAGTTGATTTGCTTTGCTTACCATGCTTTGCTTTGCCATGTTCTTAGAAAGTTTAAAGTTTAAGGATCCACAAATTTTGGTTGAAAAAGACTAATATTGCTAAATTGTGTTCATAGTGATTCTTCCATTTGGAATCATGTTATCATACTCATCTCATTATTTTTAGTTCATGTCATTTTAATTTTGTTTTGTTTTGGTAAATTCTCTTGCTTGAGGACAAACAAGAATTTAAGTTTGGGGAGTGTGATGGTATCTTAAATGCTCATTTTATCCCTATGCTTTAGTTAGTTTTTCTAGTGTTTTTATGTTAAATAAATGCCCTAATGCTCTAAAAGTTCATACTTATGATCAGGTCATCCATTTGGTGGAATTGTTCAAGATTGGTGGAAAAACTGCTACAGAAGCAGCTACTGTATTTTGACATTTTCAGATATCATATGAGCTCCAATTGAAACGAATTTATATGTATGGATTACAAGCTTCAAGAGCTTTCCAGGGATACCAAGAACACAAAAATTGGAGTTCGAACAAAGAAGTTATGCAAGTTCCAAAACTTGAAGAAAAATTAGCAAACATTGCAGCACCTTCAGCAGGAGAGGCTACTGTATTTTGACGTTTTCAGATATCATATGAACTCCAATTGAAGAAAGATTTATATGGATGGATTCTACACTTCAAGATATTTCCAACGGTACCAAGATCACCCAAATCGGAGTTCGTATGACAAAGTTATGGTCTTACGAAGTTGGAGCAAAAACAAGGGACTGCAGCAACGTCGCGACGTTGAGAACCAACGTCGCCGGCGTTGCGAAGCGAACATCCCGGCGTCGCGACGTTGCTGCACGGCGTTGCGACGTTCGAGTCCGGGCCTGGGTGGATTTTGGCCCATTTGAGCGCGTAATGGAGGGTTTTTAAAGCTCAAACGAAAGAGGCGAGAGGAGCGGCTAGGGCTCGGAGAAGGGACGTGTCCACACTTTGGGACAAGGAGGTTGGGAGGCTGTTTTTGAAGATTTGGAGAAGATCATGAGATTTGTGGAAGAAAATCGAGACTCACCATCATTTGATCATTATAGTTTCTTCTTCCTCTTTTTCTCATGTTTTATCCTAGGATTTATGATGTATCAAACCTCTATCATGCTTTAAATTCATAGATCTAGGGTTTTGGTTGTGTATTGAACATGAGTTTATATCTATTTGTTAATGTTCCATTTTCTATTGTTTCTTGTGAATGCACCTCTATTGATTTCATACTTGGTTCTATTTACATATTGATTTACATTTAATCTCAATGTGGTGAGTGGTTCTTTGCAAGATCTGAGAAGGAGTAAAAGAACTAGACATAGATGAATCAACCCTAATTAGCTGGTAGTGTAGAAATTATCGGTAATTAGGAGGCGTGTGAGACTTTTGGATCTTAAGAGATCTCTCTAATGCTTGGGGTTGAGCTTAGAGCAAAGACCTAGTGTTAGTTTGGTAGGTTATTCGACCTCGAGAGAGGCTTATAATTAAATTAGACAGAGTCGCCTTGAAGCATTTTCATGAAACAATAGAGTAAATTTTGACTTAGTCTAAGAGGATTGTCAGGTGCACCAAGTACCCTAAGATTTATAATCTCTTGGTTTCCCTTAGTTGCGAACTTCATTAAATTCAGATTTAGAAATTTCATTAGTTTAGTTTTAAATTTGTTTTACTATCACAATTGTTAGTTTGGATATTAGAGAGTATTATAATTTTGTCATAGCATCCCATTTCCACGGTGATCGATATCCGTACTTAGGTACACTTTATTACTTGACAAGCGTATACTTGCTCGAAATAGGCACTCTTTTTATATTTTTCTGCATAATTTTATATACACACTCACTAAACGCCTATCATCGGTATAAGGGATGAGTTATGGTTCCTTAGTGGACCGATTTGAGAGAGGAGATCCTCAGGGACTTCCATTGCTCTCGTTTTGTTGTGCATCTAGGTGGCACGAAGATGTACCGAGATCTTCTTCGCCCGATGTGTGTGGAGGCGAGATGGGCGACACGTTGGAGATTTTTCGACCGATTGTCTCACGTATTAGCGGGTAAAGGGTACAGGCATTAGAAGCGTGTAAGGCTACTCCAGCCATTGGGGAAGGCGAGGTGGAGTGGGACATGTCCTGATGGATTTTGTGACCCACTTGCCATGGACATAGCGGAGGCATGATGTCGTATGGGTTATAGTGGACCGGGTCATTAAGTCGGCACACTTTCTAGCGGTGCGGATGACCTTCACACTGGAGGATTTATGTCGGTTATCTATTCGTGAGATTTTTCATCTACATGGAGTTCCAGTCTCTATCGTATCGGACAGAGATATTAGATTTACGGCACACTTTTATAAGAGTTTCCAAAATGCCATGGGGACACAGTTGACGATGATCACAACATTTCATCCTCAGATAGATGGTCAGTCGGAGAGGACCATACATATTTTAGAGGACATGTTGCGTGCATGTGTCCTGGATCTCAAGGGTAGCCGGGAGGAGGATTTATCCTTAGTAGAATTCGCCTACAACAACAATTATCAGGCGAGTATTCAAATGGCACCCTATGAGGCCTTATATGGGAGGCCATGTCGATTACCAAGCTGTTGGAATGAAATGGGAGAGCGTTCCATCACTGGTCCAGATCTTATTAGAGACACCTTTGAGAAGGTGAATTTGATTTGGAAGCTCCTTCTTATGGCTTAGAGCAGACAGAAGAACTATGCCAAGAGACTACGTCGACCTCTAAAGTTCGAGGTGGGTGATCATGTCTTCTTGAAGGGGATCCTTAAGAGAGGAGTGGTTAGATTCGGTAAGTGAGGGAAGCTAGCACCGAGGTATATTGGGCCCTTCGAGGTACTCGAGAGGGTGGGCACAGTTGCATATCGGTTGGCGCTGCCACCGAGTTTATCAGGTGTCCATGAGGTATTCCACGTCTCCAAGCTCCAAAAGTATACTCCAGATACATCTCATATAGTTGATTGGGGAGAAATTATTGTTGATACTGATGGGACCTTTGAGGAGGGACCAGTGCGTATCTTGGATAGTCGGGATCAGGTTTTATGACGCAAGATCGTGCGGTTAGTAAAAGTGTTGTGGCAACACCGAGGAGTGGTGGAGGCAACGTGGGAATGCGATGACCGCGATGCGGGCCGCCATCCCTTTCCTATTTGAGAACGAAGGTGCATGGTCTAATGTTTGGCATTAGAATGTTACTACATATATGTATGTGTTTGTGTGCTAGTATGTGTGTGAATTTCGAGACGAAGTGCATTAAAGGAAAGAAACGTAAAACTCGAGAAAATTAGAAATTGTCAAAAATGGAAAAATTATATTAATAATAATAAATTTCCAGAATGGTTTAGGGAAGCCTAGAAAATTCTCTAGATCTCGGATGACGAAACGGATTGCGCCATTAAATTTGTCTCGCGAAATCTAGTGACCTAGAAACATTTTGTGAATCACGAGACAAGTAGGGTGTTTTACAAGTTTAATTGATAAGTCTCCCGGTGACTCAAAGAGACCAGATTTTCTGAAAATATCAAATTGAAATAAGCAGAGTAAGTTCATTTTAAAATAAATTAGGCGAAAATAAATAAATTGTTTCGGGGAAAAAACAGACCCGAATGAGAGATGGACACATGGAAAATTAAAAAAAAAATCAAAAGATAAAAGTCAAAAGGAGGGGATGGACGGAGAAGAAGGAGCGAGAATGAGAAAAAGAGGAGAGGAGTAGAGAGAGAAAAACTACTCTCTAAGATCTACGAATTCGGACTATAGGTTTTAAATCGGGAGCAAAGGCAAATCGGTCCAGCCGAGCTACGCGTGGAGTATAAAAATCTTGGAGTTCCTGAGGCAGGGAACTTCCTATTTTATATTTGCCTAAAGTGCCATTTTAATTATTGATATTTAAATTTGCATCCCCAAATTTTTAGACCTATGGTGAAACTTTAGAAACTAACGTTTTTGGGATTGGTATCCATTAATTTGGGATAACTCAAGCTCAAACCGCCCAGTCAAATTTCAACGTTTTTATAGAATCCTGATACTTTTGCAAGTGCCTTTAATCAATGAGGTTTCGTTTCAATCCTGACCATGTCTTCAAGCTTTAGGTGTTTGGTATCAATAGAATTTAAGATGAACTGAATGTAATCAAAAGCAAAAGCCCGCTTTAGAATCAAATAGACTGGGTCATCATGTGTAATATATTAGAAAATAATAATATTATCAAAAACAACCATGTTAATATGTGTTGGTATTAATGACATTGAAACAGATGAATGAAACCATATGAGAAACATAATTATCCCGAATTATAATGTTTGCATTTAATATTGACAGCACGAAATAAGTATGATTCATTCTATGATACTGATCAATCTGATTATTACGTGGTATGTGTAATGGGTATGGCTCATCCACCATCAAGATGAATGGTAGTGAGTCAGATCAGAATTTTATCCATTAACATCCCATAAGTCAAAATCGCATGTTGAAACAAAACCAATGTGCTGAGTTTGAGCACATAAAATTCCTGAATCCCTCACGAAAAAGCTGAATTATATAAAGAACTGGTGATCCAAAGTTCCTCATGGATGACCCAAAATAAGCTCCAGCTCATGTCTTAAACAAAGATTTATACACCTGCCATGGTTACTATAGACTCTAGTCATGATTGGAGCTCCAGACGATCTAATTTGAAGTTGTCTTTCATAAGCACTTCAAGAGTTAAACTAGTATTTATGGCCCAGATATGTACATTGTATTGGTCACGACGCTGTCACACTGTATAGGCATGAGGAACATGAGTGGACTTATATGGGGTATAATATATTCATAGCAACAAAACCAAGATTCATATTGGTCACTACTGATGTATGGGTTGTTTGACTTATTGAAGAGCACTTAGGTGGGGAGTGAACTTTAGAGATTATCAACACCGTTTGTTCAATTCCTACCGTGGAACCCCTTAGCAGGAATGAAAAGCGCGAATCATAATTCGACCATCGATATGAAACAAACGTGGGCCGGAATCATGATTTTGCATACGTATATTAGAACCACTATTTTTAAATACACCATTTTGCAGCGAAGAGCATAATTTAACTGGCAACATATCATCACCGCAAGGCCGTACGCATAGTGATTCAGTGCGGCTACGAACAATGGGCGGTCGCTGTATTGACCACGAAACGGATCCAGATGGTGGATATTGGTTCGATAACGTGATGCATTGTTACGAGGCACTGAGAGCTTCCCAGAGAGAAGAGACCCGTCCGATTTTAAGTTAAATTATGATCCACGCCGCGGAATGGTGATTGGTGGAAGGGCGATTACCAACACCCATCAATTTCGTTTGCAAAGATCGTTATCAACTGAATCTCCAGCATAGCAAATGTCGTCAAAGATGGAAAAAGTCAAATAGAAGGGCATTGAAGTAAAAGAAAAAGTCATCCAAAAGAAGAAAATAGAAAGTTAGAGGTTACCCTTCCAACACCTTCCTCAAAGAATCATATAAAAACTGATTAATTTAGTCACAAATTTCGTTAGCGTTTGGGAATGATATAATATTCTTTTAATGTATTTAACAACGTCATGTTAAATTTGTTAAAGAATCGCAAAAAGATGAAAATTAGTTGATTATGAATATAAAACTATCAAGAACTGAATACAATGATTCAATAAGCTATCAAAGAATGCAAAACTTTGAAGCTTCACTATACCGGCACTGGTTCTAACCATGAATTCGGGGAAGCACTTTCGGGTGAATCTAGCGCCAATATTTGAATCGACGCCTTGTTCGTATGAAGATTTCACCCAGTATTAATCCCAACGCAACGCCCCACAATGGGCACACAGATCGAATGACCCAACCAAATATATCATTGCGACGTTTGGTCGGCGTGTGGCGTCCATTTTCCAATGGATTCGGTGGTAACGACACGACAAATATCAGAAAGCACGATTACCATTGGTAACATTTTTAATGCCGGGCGCAATGATGACCGAAGGAAGAAAATAAGAACCACTCCTGGTATTAAGAGATAGCGCAATTAATCCTGAACAAAGTCTAAACGAATCAGATTTTAAAGGCGCCATCAGAGAGCAGAAGAGAAGTTCTTACAAATGGTCAGAAAATAAGATGACGGCGAATCAAAGATCCAGAATTTCGAATGCACAAACAAGTCACATGGCGGCGAAAACTGGGGTGGGAAGCAAAACGGCGCCGAACGAATCAAACCAGATGGAACCTGGAGCGGAAGGAAATGGCCAGCGACGTGCGCTGGTGGAAGAGTGCAGCTGCGAGACCACCTCTGATAATAATCTTAAAGAACTTACCTGCACACCAGCATAATTTTATGAGAATGAAAAATCTCAAACGAAAGACTGTGAGTTAATGGATTCAACTTCAGAAGAGAAGTGAAGAGGCGTTTCCTTTCACAAATTTTATAGACTTAGAAAGTTATTGAGCAGTTTAGAATAACAATGAGGATTGAAAAAGATCAGCCCTTCCCATTTTCAGAAGGTATAATCTTTGGTGAAGAGAATTAAAGCCTTCATTAAACAATCAAGAGGCTAAACTAATGATTAGCGGAAGAGAAAGGTTAAACGGTCAATGCTAGATTCACATGTTAATAGTTATGACCTGAGTGAAAGCCTAATTCATGTATGTCCCGGTAAGGTGGTCAACACGAAACGAAAAGTTGATGAATTATTACCCATAACACTATCCGACGATGGTTATAAGGTAAACAGAAAAATTAGTTAATCGTCACTATAAGACCGATTCTCTACCATTTGTTATCAACGTCGATAGAGTCGCAAGTCTTCATCTCATTTGATGTTTTCAAGGATTGCCGATTTCCAGCGTTATAATCGTGATGAATGAGAATCCCAAGATCAAGAGAAAACCGATTTTATGATGTTCCGCACGTTTTCTTTGAAGAATTCCATTGGTCGAGACATACCAACCAGATCTCAAAGAGCGCGATGTCCGCTGCTTTGACTTCACGGAGTGAGCACGAGACACGGCGAGCGATTTTCCAGCTTTGGCATTCCGCCGAAAGTCGCTTCGCGTGGACTTGCGTAAAGCGGTACGATAAAGCCGTTTTACGTAAAATGGGACGCCTCGGCGCGCGCATTTATCGCAGCCAGAAAAATTCCGGAAAAGACAGTTCATCCACGGAGATACAGCCATCATCAAAATCGCCTTTATATATTATTCCGGATCTTAAACCACTGTTATTCGAACCAGCAGCGTGTGATCAAAACCCAAACAAAACTGAACCGAACATTTTAATCGTGAGATCAGACTATTCCGCAATTTGACGGATCGGTCATCTGGAGAATTACTATTCATCATTAGCGAATTTCTCGAAGATCAGTCGATCGCGTTCGTTATACCCTCGGCGTAATCCGCGACTTCGCCAATAAATGGCAATATCCGTCAACCGAACACATCACGGAATCAATGTTTAACTCAATTACCAATTTAATCGGAGCATTACTGATTACCATTAATCCAGGTCACGGTCGGCATCCCCGGTCTCTTACCCTCATCCGACGCATCTTGTTATGATCGTTAATTGTCGCCGCATTACCTTCATGCATATAAACCACGATGATAGATGAAAAATCGACGCGCAACCATCAATGGTAAACATTGAATAATATAAATCCAACCTTAACCATTCCGAATTTCAGACGCGTCCTGAATCAAAACCCGGAGAGAAACTCGTTAGGCGAAGATATTGGTAACCAGAAACATACCACCATCTAACCATCACGCGCTGGCGTAAGAAAAACACGGCGTACATCGTCTTTCCAACGATTCAGCTCGCACCGTCGTTTTCTTGAATTCTACCCGCACGTCTTCTCACGTTTCTTCATTGTATTCCTTTGGCGCTGGCGATTCGCGCGTGATCGCCATACGCCGCATATCGAGACGCCGCGAACGCTGGGTCAATCGCTGACTTCTTTCTTTATTACCAGATATCGCACGCGCTGGCACTATAGTCGGAAACGCCGCATCGTTGTTGTCAATTTTCTTCCTTTTATTACCAAAACGATCTCAAAACCAATTATTCACCGAACGCAACATAAGATCCGTAAAACTTATCAATATAACGCGCCGACAACGATAAAATCAACCTGAAAAACAGATAATAGACACCGTATTATTACGGCGTTTTAGCAACGATCACACCACCATTTCATATTCCGGCAGAACGATCAACCACACGAAAAACCAATGACACGAACTATCTGAACGCCAAGATTTGGTGACGCCATGGTTGGTTAAGAAGGATCAAACGGATCGACCGCCAATCATTTTTATTCAACGAATCCATAGTTGTTCGAATTTCAAAAACGAAGCGAATACTGCCGGTCGGTAAGCGGATTTCAACTTCGCAGTAAGTAATAGCATTTCAAAACCATGTATCTATGCAACTTCAGTGACATAATTGTCTAAGACCTCAAACTGAATTCAACTCAACTTCATTTAAAATAATCCAATCATTTAAGATAAAGAACCAACCTTTATCTGAATAACTTACCTACCTTAGATCAAATAATAGTGAACCTTAACTTAAACAACATTATAATCCAAATTCTCCCAATGTAGAGTGTTACTACAAGATAATGTTTATGGTCTAACTGTGAATGGTTTTTTAAAAATAAATGATTTATAAGTATGGCAAAAGTTTAATTCTGGCCTGGATTCTCTGTACAAAGTCAAAGGAGGTCGAGAAAACACAGAAATAAAAATAAATAAAATGCAAATGAGAACCCTTAGTTGTTAGTCACTGGCGCTGGATCTTGCGCAACGATAGTTTCGCATCCTTTCGACGGGACACGACCGTTATGGTCATTCCGCAACGATCTTATTAAAACCAACCTTTGATAATTATCCTTTTGAAATGGCAACGGCACGCGGTTCCGAGAGCGGAATAATTTACTCAACGGTAATGACGACAGGCAATTTAATAACTGGCGGATCGCAAAACGGTTATCCGATCGACAAAGATTAAGATAGGAATGTTCATGGCGAACCGATGATCGCCCAACCGGAGTCCCGGGGACAAACAATAATTAACGAGGTAAATCGAAAAGTTACGAAACCTCCAATATTTCAAGATCCCAGAACAATTTCCACGGCGATAAAGGGTTTATTACTCATCCTCCTGAAAGCCACATCCCCAGGTGTCAGCTACCGTAAAATGAGAGTTCGGCAAGTGAGAGAAATATACGATGAGATCAGCTCCCGCCAATCACGAAGATGCGTTGTCTCTTTACACTGGCAACAAGCTTTATGCAAAAGTACTCGCTAAAACTACAAAAAAATCAAAATCAAAAGTTATTACTAAGGACAAATCTGGGAAGAAACCAAAAGTGACAAAAAGGAGTCAAAAGGTAAAAGGCGCAGAAGTTAGCAAGGCAGATGAATGAACAAGGGTCGCAGGATGAACAAAGGCGCTGCAGAAGGAAATTTCACAACACCGAAGGAATTGGCAGTTGCGAAATTTTCGCAATCCCGCAAAATTCCACTCCGCTTCCCTTTTCTTCTACTTCGCTCCTCTTTCCTTTGGAGATTTTCCGTCTCTTTCCTTCCGGTCCTCCGATCCGCAACACCGAGTTTGACTCGAATCTTCATGCTTGGATCGACTCCAACAATCTCTGGCATAAAATAGCTTGTAAAAACTACAAAAATTAGCCACAAATGCAATTAGTAGTATAGTCGGGACCTTAATGTGCCAAATGGGTTAATTACGCTGATTAGTACACAAAAAACCTGCAATAAACAGGGTTCAAAATAGCACTTTTTGAGCACTAATCACACCCCCAACCTACACATTGCTAGTCCCTTAGCAATGAAAGAAAGAAAGAAAGAGAGCATACAAAACAAAATCAAAATTATGTTCACAAAAAATTATATTTCAAAAAGGTTGTGAATGAGTAATGCCTAACCCTCGATGAGAATCATCGAAACCCTTATCCAATAACTATCTCGAGAGAATGTATGCCATACAGAATTGAGTATCAAAAGAGCCTCCTCTCGTGAATCAACTGCAGACTTCTACAAAAAACCAAGTGTTTGTCGATCGCCAATACAACTTCAACCGTGACTCTCCCCCCCCAACCAATCTACTGCCTACACTTAGGACACTAACCAACCTAAATAGATTAGGACCCAATTTTATTCCACAACTCTTTATGTGTTGTACGAATGCAATGCTGAAGAATCGACCTTACCAAAGTCCATGTAACAGGGATCTACTGATGACTCCCAACCAATTAAGGCTTAGGGCATCAAGTCATAAGGATCTTTCGACCACAACTGTGTTTCACCCCGCACTAATGATTTCAACCCGCACCTACAACTTGCTAAACTCACCCATCCACCCATGTAGCGAAGTATCAAAGCCTATGACACCCCAACCGCTGGCTTAGGACACCTAAGCTTAAAGACTCGCCATATACCCCTGACCGTGCCTCTGCTTCAAGGCGAAGCGTTGCAATTTTCTTCTTTTTCTTTTTCTTTTTGTTTTTCTTTTTCTTTTTTTTTTTTTTTGAAAGACACATTGGCCTTCTTTTCATGGGGGTCCTTAACCTATTAAAGGTTGTCAACGAAACTAGGGTAGGTTTTTCAAAGTTTAGGAGGTTAGGCAGTTCTTCAGCCTATTTTCGAAACCTAATGTACATAGTGTGTGGTTAGCTAGAGGTAGAAGAAAAAGGTTGAAAGCAACAAGAATTCAACTAATCATCCACTCAACTAGGCATGGAACCAATCTAACCTCAACAGAATTGGACAATGGTTCAATTTTTCAAACTGCAGGCTAGGCAAAACTGTAACGCCCCGATCCCGACATAGGTGTACAGTACATTTAACTGTAGGGGCGTACCCGAGCATCAAGTGTCACACTGTGGTATTTTGGAGAGGAATTATGAAATCATAATTTATGGAACCTGGAATTTAGGTACTAGTGTCAGGGTAAAGTGGTAAATTTCAAAAAAGGATATAAAGGGCATAATTTGAGAAGATAGTATGTCAAAATGAAATGTCAAGTTGATTTTCAATATCAAAGTGTTTGGAGGACTAAATTGTAATTTCCATAGATATGAAAGTCAAAATCAAAGTAGAGATGGGCCATAATAGTAAAAACAAAAGTTAAAGTGCAATATTAAAGTGCTTGGGGACTTAATGGTAATTAAGGCAAAGTTAATATTATAGAAGAGATGAGACAAACAAAATTTCACATTTTGGTCTCAAAATTTGCTAGGGCAAACCCGTAGGAGAAGGAGAAGAGAGCAAAGAAGAAGAAGAGGAGGAAGAAGAGGAAGAAGAAGTGGAGAAAACCAAACCAAGGTATGTTTTCATTTTGTAATCATGGGTATTTGGATTTCCTAAGGTTTGGTATGGAGATTAGTGCTCCTTTGGTTTAGGGTTTTGTGGAGAAATCACATTAACCCTAGAATTCTTGAGGTTATGAGGGTAAAACCCAATTGGTGTAAAATTAAACATGGAATCATCATAATTATATGGTTTTATATAGAATCGTGGACCTGGGTTAAATTCATAAGGAGTTCTTGGATTGTCACCTAGGGTTTTGTGGTATGAGGTTCCAAACCACCAATACAAGTATTATGGAGTTGTTTTGGATGAATTCCATGATGAATTTTGAGGAATGGTTGTAAAAAAAAAAAAACAAAGGAGAATGTTGGGTTTTTAAAGTAATTGCTGTCAAAATTTTTGTAAAACCCCTGTTTTTGTTTTGGCTATAGATTAAGTTATAATCATCCAAATCAATTGATTCCAATTGGTAAAGAACAATAAGATATAGGGCTACAAATGTATAGAAGGGACTGAGAGCAAATTGTAGCTCTAAGGCTCCCAAATATGGACTGAAAGGTGAGCTCGTGTAGCTCACTGATTATGCTCTCGTTTTGGGCATGGTTGTAGCGTTTGGTCATAAGTGGAGTTTCACTCATCCAAATTGAGTGACCTCAAAATTTTAAAGTAAATGGACTTCTAGCGTAATAAGGTTATCTGAAGGAAGTGCAAGCAAATTGTAACCCCAAAGTGCCCAGAAATTTTTCCAAGTGGAGCTATGTGCAGATTCTGCTTCAGTCAATTTGAGTAATCTAGATATAAAATACAATAACTTGAGTTTTGGTGATCCAAATTGGGTGATTCCAATTGAGAGAAGAAACCTTAGAACCATAGCTTCAAATAAGTGAAGAAAAAATTTCCAATTTATGGAGTTAAGATCCTAGAAATCAGGGATAACAGTAGGTGATTCAGTGAGTTAACCAATTTGGCATCAAAAACATGCTGTAACTTGTGTTATGTGGTTGAGGGCCTTAGAGAAGGAATTTTAAATTGAAAATTTAAAGAGATGTCATTGGATATATAAAGGACTAATATGGAGAGTTTCATAATTTTTGAAGACCTTTTGAATAATTCTTGGGTAATAAAGTCCAGAGAGTATTGTTGGAAAAAGGTTGGCCAAAATGAGTGGTTTTTTTTGTTAGGGGCTTTTTAGTGCTCAAGGGTAATTTGTTCATTTGGATTTATATGAATGTTGTGTGACCCTAAAGTGACTTGTGTGTGAATTACGTTAAGTTTTATGCAATACGCAAGCGATTAATACGTTGCCGTATTCGTTGAGTGTGTAGGCTAAAAGCAAAGGCGGGAAAGTAGTGGAGCCGTGCTCAAGTTTCCTGGAACAAAGAGGTGAGTGTGTAAACTGATTTTTTGAAAATTGAGTGTTAAAAGTGAAAGATTTTAAATGTTAAATGAAAAGTTTAATGTAAATGTTTATATATGTATATTAAATATGTATGCATGTTAAGGCATTATGAGTTTAAAAATGTGTAAATAATGCATATGTGTTTTAATGATAAAGTAAAGGATTTAAATGGATTTATAAATGTATTTTGAAGAAATTTTTCACTGATGGTTACCCTAACCCTATATGACTATTATGACTGATATCAGCTGAGGTACCTTAATCGTGTAAGGATTTAGAGGGAAACACACTAGGTTGGCCAATGTGTAGGGAAGGAAATAGATTTTTAGTGCAATATCCTTACACGTGATATGGTGCTATGATCGAACTCCTATGCAAGACGTGAGTTTCTCCTCAAGCAGCATAGTGGTTATGACTCGGATTGAGATCGTCCCTCACCACCGTCGCACTCCTGAACCGGCTCGTGTTTACTCCCGGTTTGGAAACGAAACCGTAAAGCATAAATTGGTTTTAATTGTATAAGTATTTATTACTTGATATAGTAATGAAAATGTTGTCTAAAATGAAAATGTACACTCACTCGATTCTTTAGCTCACTCTTTTCTCCGTATGTTTCAAAACATTTTCAAGACCCGAGATGTGTGCCGCAGAGCATCCTCACAAGCAGCGAGTCGAGCCATCGAGGAGACGACGCTTGTGATTTCATTGTATATATATTTTTCATATTGTATATGTTGGATATTTTATCATGTATATATGTATATATGTATATATTTCGAAAAGGAACTACGTGGGCCTTTGACCTCGTGACGAGGTACGTAGGCGGTCGGCTTAAGTCCGGCTCAAGCCCAACCTTTTTATCAAACTGTGCATGGAATTGAAGAAGTTTTGAATGTTTTGACAATTTAAGTGAATAAATGTATATGTGTATATATTGTGCTTGATTGAGTTGTGGACGAGGAGTCCCAAAACGGAAGTTGAGAATTGAAAGATTATAAGTGTTTTTAAATGTTTCCACATGTTTTTGTAAATTTGGGAAAGTCCGAAAAATGTGAGGAACTTGCCGATTTTTCGAAAATCTATGTTTGAAAAAAAAAAAAAAAAATTTACCACTTCGCCTGCATTATTTCTAAAGATATGTAAAGGATTGTAAAGGGTTCATTTCCATGGATTTTATTTGGATTGTTTTGAGGAAAAGTTTCTATATCCATTGAGTGCCGAGGTCCCCTGGGTTCATGAGGTTAATCCGGTTGGGATCCTTCAACGTGGTATCGTGAGCCAAGGTTTTGAAATGTTATAAAGATTTGAAAATTTTATTTTCATATGATTGTTTTAATATTTTATTTTTAAAATTGCATAAATTATTTATGTGATTTAAAATCATATATGCATTACATGACATATTAAATTCAATTATTAAAATGCGTCGTCGGTGCCGACCCGCCACCAGAGAGCTCCCGAGGCATTAGTACCACCTCACCCGAGGAACATGTTGATGAGTTCTAAGGTATGTTCCTCCACCCACAAGACATAGTGACCCTAGCGCCTTCGTGAGCCACCCGTACGTAGTCGCCACCGCCTCCCTCGAGGTCGTAGGAGGACAGATACCTTGCAGCGTATGGCTCAACTTTAGCCATTGTGATTACTTACGTACTCGAGAGCCTAAGAGCTTCAATAGAGAGGGGGGCGAAAGCTAGGCACCTGAACTATGATGGATCGGGAGACCTTAAAAGGCTTCATCATGCTAGAGAGAAATGAGCGGGGTCTACGTGATGCAATGTACGCATGAGCAGATGGTCACTTTTTCTACTTTCCTACTCTGACAAAGCTGCTAGGAATGGTGGAGGGCAAATGCAGGAGATGCCCATGAGTGTCCTAGGCATACCAAGGAAGAGTTTACGATAAGTTTGTTCCATCCAAATATAGAGATGCGAAGGTCGTGAGGAGTTCTTTTAGGGTCGGAGCAGTGGACAATTCTCCGCGGACATATTATGATGAGTTTTCTGAGCTCGTCAGACATGTTCCATTTATCAAGGATGATGAAGTTTCGAAGACCAAGAGGTTTGTCAGAGGTCTTAGTCCAAATGGGACAGACCACAAGAAAGGCCGACACCAATACCACGTATGGCCAGTAGTAGAGGCCGCAGTTAGGGTTGAGAGGAGCATGGGGTTGAAATCCTAGGCTACGCCCAGTCAAGGACAGAAACGGAGTGGGTCGACGTGGGTTCAGGGAGGTTCCAGTAAGCAGTTCAAGAGGGGAGGAAAGACATAGTGGACCGGTGGCAGCAGGCCCGATCAGGGGGCACAGTCTAGCCAGGGTTCAGTGAGGCCAAAGACAGGTAGCTCCAAGGGTCCAAAGCGAGAGTGTGCTCAGTGTGGGAAGAACCATTATGGTGAAGTGCGTGACGGGCAATGCATGGGCTGCTTTGCGCGACACCGGACACTTCGCCATAGAGTGCCCAAATAAACAGTTTGCGCTGGATCAGAGGGACGATAGGACAGAGGGCGCTCAAGGCCGGGTAGAGGTCGTGGTCGAGCCCAGAGAGGGTCTGCGCAGAGGCCCCAGACTACATTTGCTAGACCTGAGACCGTGAGGGTGTGAGGTCACCATCCGCAGGACGTAGGGATGACCTCGCACGTGCTAGGTGTCATAGCCACCCAACAGAGGCGCATGTAGCACCGCAGGTTATGACAGTACTATCCAAGTTTTTGATGTGGATGCTTATGTCTCGGGACAGATCCAAGTGTGCTACTCACTCGTTTATTTCGCAAAATTTATCGCACAAGTGAACATGTAGATACAAACTTCATGACAGTATGGTAGTCTCCCTTCCTACAGAGATTCATAATTTATAGCATATGTAGTATACATGGGTTGTAGAGTGATTATTGAAATACGAGTTTAAAATAATTTGGTATCATGGACATCCAGACTTCCTCGATGTGATCTAGTGGATGGACTCGGTTGTCTCGAAGCATCACGCCACCATGGATCAAGCCAGAAAGAAGTAGCTCCTCAGAGACCGGGGAACCGCAGATTACTTTTTGTGGGGTAAGGAAGATATTGTCCTCGAAAGTATATATCCGTAATGATGGCCGGAAGATGCTCTGGTGTCATATCCGGGTATCTAGCCTATGTGAAGCCGAGGTGAGAGATGATGATATGAGATCGAAGACATTCCTATAGTCGAGAATCTCCCATGTGTTTCCAGATGATCTTCCAAGATTACCCCCAAATAGAGAGAGATTGATTTTCGTGATCGAGTTAGCCCCCCGGGGACGTAACCGATTTCGAGAGCGCCTTACAGGATGGCCCCTGCAGAATTGAAAGAACTTAAGGTGTAGATGGAAGAAATGGTCAAGGGTTCGGCTGCATCGAGCACGTCTCCTCGGGGAGCACCCTGGGCTTTATTTGTGAAGAAAAAGCGACGTAAGCATACGATTATGTATTGATTACGAGTCAATAAGGTAACAATACGTAATCAGTATCCTCTTCCGAGGATTGATGATCTCTTTGATCAGTTACAGGGAGCTAAGGTATTCTCCAAGATTGATTTGAGGTCATGCTATCATCGCCTGGGAGAGTTCATGATGAGGATGTTTCCAAGACAAGATTCGTAACACCTGCACAAGCATTTTGAGTTTCTGGTCATGCCATTTAGACTTACGCCGAATGCCCCAAATCACTTATGGATCTCATGAACAAGATTTTTAGGGTCTTACTTGCATCAATTTGTTATCGTGTTTAATGACGATATATTGATCTATATTCAAGTAGTGGAGAAGAAACATGCAGAGCACTTCACAGGATAGTTCTCGCAACATCAAGTGAAGATTCGCTATATGCCAAATCTCGCAGGTGTCGCTTTGGCTCGATCGTGTCGCCGTGGACACATAGTTTCTCGCAGAGGGTCTCAAAGTGATCCGCCAGTATGTCGGTTATAATCGACTGGAAACCTCTCACGAAAGGTTACGTAGATAAGGAGTTTTCCTGGTTTAAGGTGGTATTACCGTAAGTTCTTTCGTTGAGAGGGATTTTCAAGATACCAGACTCTCGACTAGATTGACAAGGAAAGAGGAACCGTTTTATGGTCGAGGCTTGTCGCCAGAAGTTTTGATGAACTAAAAGGGAGATCGACCAAACTCTCCAAGACTTACACTTCCATCGTGAGCAGGATAAGCCAGCAGTATCAGGATGCCTCTAGGCAAGGCCTAGGGTCAGGTGTTAATGCACGACAAGGTGATTGCATATGCTTAGTAATTGAAGAAGCATGAACGTAATTATCCTACACACCGACCTTTTGAGCTAAGAAATATAGTATTTGCCTTGCGATATGGAGGCATTACTTATATGGAGTGCCCTTGTAGGATTTTTACTGATCATAAGAGTCATACATTCGCTTACGCCAAGGAACTGAACATGAGACAAAGGAGATGAATTGAACTGATCAAGGATTATGAATATACCATTGAATATCATCCTGGAAAGGCGAACGTGGTAGCAGATGCTCTTAGTAGGAGACCCATGAGTTCCATATCGCATTTGAGGGCCGTGCATCTTCCTCGACTCATAGAATTGAGGTCCTTGGGTGCGAGACTGGAACTGACAAATTCAGGAGTACTGTTAGCCACATTTCATGTACGTCCTGTATTGATGTATTGTGATTAGAGAGCTTCGCATTCAAGATCCACAGATAGTGAAGTTAAGAGTGAAGTAGAGTCTCAAAGTAACGAGGGATTTGTCATCGAGAGGATGGTATCGTGGTCATGGGACAGGTTGTGTGTACCCGATGTAGTGATGTGAGGAGAGAGAGATTATGATAAGCCCATTCCTCCGCTTATGCTATGCATCCGGGAAGCACAAAGATGTATCATACCCTAAAAAAACACTACTGGTGGAAGGGTATGAAGAGGGATATTGCAGAGTTCGTCTCCAGATGTCTCACATGTCAGCAGTGCAAGCCGAACACGAAGCTCCCCAGACTATTACATACCACCCCCGATCCCTCGTTGAAATGGGAGAGAATCACTATGGATTTTGTGGTAGGACTTCCACGTTGCCGGAGTGGCCATGATACGATATGGGTGATTGTAGACAGACTGACGAAATCACCCATTTCCTACCTATCAAGAATAGTGATTCATTGGATAAGTTGGTCCACCATAATGCTAGAGAGATTAATGTACCCGCATGGTACGCCGTCTGTTTTTATTGCAGATTCCAAGTTTACCTCACTCGCTAGCCTGGGCTTACGTAATGCCTCGCACTAACCGACTTCAAGATTTACTTTTCATCCACAGACGGATGGCTAATCCGAGAGGACTATACGTACTTTAGGAGGATATGCTTGGGTGGCATGTGTTATGGAGTTTGGGAGGGAGTCGACACCCATCTACCCCGATGGAGCTTGCATACACAACGCGACATCGCCAAGATTGGTATGGCCCCTACGAAGCTCCCAAGTGGATTCGAAATGTCGAACTCCGCCTGCTGGGGGACGAGGTAGGCGAATGGAAATTAGTAGGTCCGTAAATTGTCCAAGTGACTGTGATAAGATCAAAGTTATGCGGATGATCAAAATCGTACAAGACCGATGTGTAAAGTTATGCGACAACGCCGTAGGGACCTAGAGTTCGAGGTAGGGGATATGGTATTTTGAGGATTTCCCCATGGAAGGGCGTACTAAGATTTGGGAAACGTGGAAAGCTGAGTCCACGATATAATGGACCATATAGGATTGTTGAGAGGATTGGGGAGGTGGCATATCGATTAGAGTTGCCATCTAACCTCGATCGCATTCACGATGTTTTCCATGTTTCTATGCTCCGCAGGCAATATTACCGTGACCCTTCACATGTATCGACAGAGCAAACTGCTGGAAATACAAGAGAACTTGACATACGAAGAGGAACCAAAGGCGCATCCTCGACCGCAGAGCAAGTTCTCAAGCAAGAATAAGACTATTCGCTGGTAAAGGTAGCTTGTGGAGGAGTCATACAAAGAGAGGAAGTTACTCGGGGAGCCGAGGCTCGGGGATGTGACGCCGCACTTCACTATTTTCCGAATGAGGTACCTTTCCTTTCTTTGAAAGGTTGTTCATTTCGAGGGACGAAACGCCCTACTGAGGAAGGAATTGTAACGCCTCGATCCCGACATATGTGTACGTGAATTTAATCAGAGGGGGCGTACTCCGAGCAAAGCAGAAGTGTCACACCGTGGTATTTTTTGGAGAGGAATTATGAAATCATAATTTATGGAACCCTAATTGGATATACTAAAGGTTGTAAAGTGGTAAATTTCAAAAAATGATATAAAGGGTATAATTTAAGAAGATAGTATGCCAAAAATGAAAATAAAATAAGTTGATTTGCAATATCAAAGTGTTTATGACCAAATGTACCTGCTATAGATATGAAAGTCAAAATCAAAGTAGAGATGGGGCCATAATAAGAAAAACAAAAGTTAAAGTGCTTCGGGGACTTAATGGTAATTAAGGCAAAAGTTAATATTATAGAAGAGAGGAGACAAACAAAATTTCACATTTTGTCTCCCAAATTTGCTAGGGCAAACCCGTAGGGAGAAGGAGAAGAGAGCAAAGAAGAAGAAGAGTGAGGAAGAAGAAGAAGTTAAGAAGTGGGAGAAAACCAAACCAAGGTATGTTTTCATTTTGTAATCACGGGTATTTGGATTTCCTAAGGCCTGGGTATGGAGATTAGTGTTTCCTGGTCTAGGTTTTGTGGAGAAATCACATTAACCCTAGAATTCTTGAGGTTATGAGGGTAAAACCCAATTGGTGTAAAATAAATGTGGAATCATCATAATTATATGGTTTTATATAGAATTGGTGGAACTTGGGTTAAATTCATATGAGTTCTTGGATTTTCAACTAGGTTTTGTACAGGTTCCAAACCACCAATACAAGTATTATGGAGTTGTTTTGGGATGAATTCCATGTGATGAATTTTTATAACTGCTGTAAAAAAACAGCAGAGTATGTTGGTTTTTAAAGTAATTGCTGTCAAAATTTTTGTAAAACCCCTGTTTTTGTTTTGGCTATAGATTAAGTTATAATCATCCAAATCAATTGATTCCAATTGGTAACGAACAATAAGATATAGGGCTACAAATGTATAGAAGGGGCCGAGAGCAAATTGTAGCTCTAAGGCTCCCAAATACGGACTGAAAGGTGAGCTCGTGTAGCTTACTGATTATGCTCTGTTTTGGGTATGGTTGTAGCGTTTTGGTCATAAGTGGAGTTTCACTCATCCAAATTGAGTGATTCAAAATTTTGGGTAAAATGGACTTCTAGGGTAATAAGTTATCTAAAGGAAGTGCAAGCAAATTGTAACCCCAAAGTGCCTAGAAATTTTTCCAAGTGGAGCTATGTGCAGATTCTGTTCTGTCAATTTGAGTAATCTAGATATAAAATACAATATCTTGAGTTTTGGTGATCCAAATTGGGTGATTCCAATTGGAGAAGAAACCTTAGAACCATAGTTTCAAATGAGTGAAGAAAAAGATTTCCAATTTATGGAGTTAAGATCCCAAAAATCAAGGATAACAGTAGGTGATTCGTTGAAGAACCAATTTGGCATCAAAAAATAAGGTTTAACTTGTGTTATGTGGTTGAGGGCCTTAGAGAAGGAATTTTAAATTGAAAAATTTAAAGAGATGTCATTGATATATAAAGGACTAATATGGAGAGTTTCAATTTTTGAAGACCTTTTGAATAATTCTTGGGTAATAAAGTCCAGAGAGTATTGTTGGAAAAAGGTTGGCCAAAATGAGTGGTTTTTTTTGTTAGGGGCTTTTTAATGCTCAAGGGTAATTTGTCTTATTTGATTTATATGAATGTTGTGTGACCCTAAAGACTTGCGTGTGAAGCACGTTGTTTACGCAATACTAGTTGATTAATACGCTGCCGTATTCGCTGAGTGTAGGCTATGCCAAAGGCGAAAGTAGTGGAGTTGTGCTCAAGTTTCGAGAAACAAAGAGGTGAGTGTAAAACTGATTTTTGAAAATTGAGTGTTAAAAGTGAAAGATTTTTAAATGTTAAAATGAAAAGTTTAATGTAAATGTTTATATATGTATATTAAATATGTATGCATATGTTAAGGCATTATGAAAGTTTAAAAATGTGTAAATAATGCATATGTGTTTTAATGATAAAGTAAAGGATTTAAATGGATTTATAAATGTATTTTGAAGAAATGTTTTATTGATGGTTACCCTAACCCTATATGACTGTTATGACTGATATCAGCTGAGGTACCTTAAGCGTGTAAGGATTTAGAGGGAAACACAATTAGGTTACTAACAGAGGGTAGGAAATAGATTTTTAGTGTAATATCCTTACACGTGATAAGGTGCTATGACTGGAACCCTATGCAAGACGTGAGTTTCTCCGCAGCATAGTGGTTATGACTGGATTGAGATCGCCCTCACCGTCGCATTCTGAAACCGTTTCTGTGTTTACTCCCTGGGTTCCATTAGAAAGAAAGTGTAAAGCATAATTGGTTTTTAATCAGACAAGATTTATTACTTTGATATATACACGAAAAATGTTGTCTAAATGAAAATGTACACTCATCGAGCTCCTTTAGCTACTCTTTTCCGTATGTTTCAAAACATTTTCAGATTCCGAGACATTACATGCGTAGAGCATCCCCCTCACAGTTGAGTCGAGCCATCGAGGAGACGACGCCCAAATCGCATTGTATATATATTTTGCATATTGTATATGTTGAATATTTTGTCATGTATATATGTATATATGTATATATTTTGAAAAGGAACTACGTGGGCTTTGATCCTCAGTGGACGAGGAACGTAGGCGGTGTAAGAGCCGAGAAATTCCAATTTCTGGAATAAGGGCAAAATCGTAATTTCGATTACAAAATTGTAATTTCAGATAAAAAAATTCGGAATTAATTCTCTAGATCTCGAATGATGAAACGAATTGCACCGTTGGATTTGTCTCACGAAATCTATTTAGCACGTAAAATTTCGTAATATTCCGCACGCGAGTTGACACGCCGAGGCATCGCAAGCCGTGCCGTGAAACACTTTCGATGCGACGAAAGTCACATATAACATGTACTCATGTGCCATAAGTGGTATGAGTAGAGAAATGATGAAAATGGACGGCCGAGATAGTGCCGAATATCAAATCTAGGAAATGAAGGGACATCGTAGGCATTTTTAAGTTTGATTTAAGTCACAAGAAAACAAAACAAGGAATAGTTCTTCATCTCCCCACATTTCAAAAAAGGCAAACGTGAACCACAAGAGGGGGATGCGTGAGTCGTGTTAAACGGAAATGGTGGTTTGGGGAGAGAGAGTCTCCGACTTCTCTCTAGAAATACGGACGATCCGACCAGTCTCAGGGCTTCGGAACAAGAAGGAGAACCGCCCACGCAGAGGGCTACGCCAGGTACCGATTTGGGGAGTTTCAAACTCCCGAGGTAGGGGTTTCTCCCTACTTGAGTTTTATTCTCATTTTAAGTGTTTTGTCGATGTTTGAGTCGAATGAGGCCGTGAGAGGCCGTCTGATCGGTCCCAAACCTTGGGACCGAATTGATATAAATTTTGAAACAAAGATTGGAGCAGCCGTGCATGGGTACGGGCTGTTTGGGTGCAGTTTGTGTTAATTTGTGCATTAAATGTTTGCTTGGTTTGCATTGGGCCGGGAATGGCCGTGGATTGCGGGTTCACTAAGTGAACCGTTGAGTTGTGATTTTTCAGGAATAGTAACCGAGGGTTTCACTATTCCCGAAACAAGAATTTAAAAATATATTTTGTAAAAATATGTGTTTGGTCGAAAGGGATTAAATTAAATTGCTTCTCGTGTTTGATCATTAGCCCAAGTGAGCTAATTTTGATGTATGAGTTGTAAAATTACATAACATGATTGTGTGATTTGAATTATGCGAGTATATTCATGTTTATATATTTGCATGTGATTAGATTGTATTGGAACTGGCATACATGCATTCCATATGCACTGGAACACCCTAGACTATAGGAGTGAGTGCATGAGATGAGTCTGGGAGAAAACCCGTCGAGGGTTGTCTAAAAACACACTATCTGGAGGGTAGTCCAAATTTAAAATATCAATCGTCTGGAAAGGCCCAATTGATATTCACTCCGAGGGTAGTCCACAACAAATAATATATCAATCGGTCGAGCGCCCAATTGATATATATACATCTGAGGGTCAGTCTAATTAATAAAACAATAATTCTCATACAAGGCTTAGGCGAGTGTGAGAGAGTCGGCCAGGGCTCTGATACCAAGCTGTGACGCCCCATTTCCCGAGGGTCCGTTGACTACCCGTCAACCCGCGGATTACAAGTGGATGTCGGGTTACCCGACGCCACTTTAGAAAATTCCAGCGTAGTCTCCTTGTAACGGAGAGTTTCCACCCAAATACAAGACCGTGATATACCCTGCCCCAAATACCAATATAATCCAATATATCCAATCACATGAGTAATACTACTACTGGGCCCATAACATACCAATATGCATGCCAACTATGAATCCAACTATATATCCTATAGTTACAAGAGTTACAATAATTTCTCTCTTAAACATACATATATTAAACTTAAAGAGTTCTAATACATGTAAAACCACCAAAGCCACATTCCGGCTTTCTTCTTGAACTCAGCCTCTAGGACGAGCCGTCTCCTCGCACGCTCCCTGTACCTTCCAGAATTTAATGAAAAAAATATATAAACAAAATAAACTTTAAGCAATTTATTTGGTTTATTGAGAAATGAGAAAAAAAAATAGGCATATAATTTTTTTTTAGTGTTTTTCCAAAGGGTTGAAATGTGAAAAAAAAAAATTTGATGAGAAGAAATATTTTTCTCAAAGTTTTACATAAAGGTGTAAAGTTGAAGAAAATGAAGGAATAAATTTTTATAAATTTATTTGAGTTTTTTTTTTTTTTAAATGAAAGTTGAGGAAAATAAATTTTTATAAATTTATTTGAGTGTCGGAAAAGGAGAAAAAAAAAATGTGTATAGATGTTTTTTTCAGAATTTTCCAGTAGCTAGAATGAGTGGAAATGAAAAAGAAAAAAAATAATAATAATAAATTGATGCAGGAACCGTTTTTGGGCTACTGCCAAAACAATATTGTGAAAAAAAAAATTTTTTGTATTGCAGAGAGGAAGGCTTGAGGGCTGGAAGTGTATTGCAATACACTGGTTTGTATTGTAACACCCCGAAATATACCCTAGTCGTTTTCGACATGTTTAAGGTATTTTGTAAGCCTAATTTGACTGCTTTCATGAGTTAAATGCGAAACACTAAACTAGAGACCCGGAATTTACAGATTTAAGGACAAAATTGTAATTTGTCCAAGCAAATTTTTCAAAAGTCATAGTTGACAAGATTTGAGGCCAAAATGAAATAAAGGAAAGTTTGTTTATAAATAGAAAGAGTTATGGGCCAAAAAGCAAATAAAGAAAATTTAAAAACCAAAAATGGGTTTTTGTCTAGGGCCAAACAAGGCCTTAACAAAATCTGAATTTAAAGACCAAATTGGTCTCATTTGTGGGAGGAAAAAAAACGTGGAGAGGAAGGAGAAGGAAAGAAGAAGAGGAAGAAGAAGAGAAGAAGAAGAGAAGAGAAGAGGAGAGCCAAGCCAAAAAGGTATGGAAACTACTTTGAGTATGGATTTTGTATGGATCACATGGAATTTAAGGCTTGATATGGTTAATATCTTGTCTCTAAATCTAGGGTTTTGGATAGAATTTCTCATAACCTTAGATTTCTTGAAATTAAGGTTGGTATAACCCACAAGGAACAAGATAATTAGGGAATCCTTCATTTGTTGTTGGATTCATGGTTAAATGAAAGGAAATTGAGTTAGGGTTTAGAACAAACCCTAACAAATCTTGTTAATTGGTTTGTATATGGGTGGTAACCCATATTAGAATGATATTGGGAGAGATTCATGGAAAGGTTTTGAAAGAATGGATAAGAAATGAAAGATGAATTGGAATAGAAAAGAGATTCCAAAGTGAATTAGAAATGGTTTTGATGTGTGTTTGAAGGAGTTGATTGGATATCAAAACATGGAAAAATAGGTGAAAACACACATCTCCGCGTGAGATCTGTACCCAAGATAGCTGAGCTTGTACCGGTACAATTTCGGTTCTGGTCATTTTTGCCAACTTGTACCGATACAAGTTAGACTTGTACCGGTACAACCTGTTCTGGTTCTCCTGTTCTGACCAGTTTTTGTATTTTGGCCATAACTTCCTCATTTCTTATCCGATTTGAGTGATTCAAGTGGCCACTTAAAATAGACGTCAAGGAGAACAAACCATATTTAATAAGTATCTCCAAATTCTGACTCTAGATAGCCCAAAAATTCACTTAAAGTGGGGCTATGTGCAAGCCCACCGCTTGATCATAGAGGATTCTCGATTGATTCGAGCGTGAAGTTGAGAGTTCATGTTCTGATCTGGGTGATTCCCAATTGAAATGAACCCTTTTTAGCACCTTATCTAAAGGAGCACAAAGAACCAATGTCAAATATGGAACAAGGAACTGAAAATTAATAATTCAACCTATCCTCAAAGAAAATTCCAGAACCGACTAGTTGGCATGAAAATGCCATAACTTGAGTTTGGATGATCCAATTGGATTGATTCCAATTCCTAAGAAAAATAGATTCATAGAGGGACTAGAATACATGAATGATGTGTGGATAGGCATCATATCGTACAAGTATATGAAATGCCGTATGGAATAGGCATGAACTATGAATATGAGATGAAATATGAAATATGAACCTGAAATGACAACATGTCATAAACATATAATGTGGCTAAGAAGGCCCCTATTATAAGATAGTAAGTTATTAAACTCATATAATTGTAAAGTTGCCTAAGACCGCTATTGAATGACATGGCACCTATGTTACGTGGGCGTGCACGTATAAGTTTCTGACTGATTAGTGCGACAAGATTCTCCGATCGTGCTTCACAATAGCACTTTCCTAAGACTCTCCGATTAGTGCGACTCCGCGACTCTCTGATCCGCATTGTACTTCAGGCAATTTATCAGGTTGCGGTCCTACTCATTCCGTACACGTTTAGGCAATCTAACAATTATATGATAAGACTCTCAATAATGAATAAGAAATGAATATAGTAAAGATCCAAAGTACCTACGGTACCTCTCAGATTTGCTCCGTAGTACCTACTCGCACCCTATATCCGATCAGTTCCTCGTAGTACCTACTCGCACTCGTCTCCGATTAAGCTCAGAGTACCCACGCGTACTCCCGTGATCCGAAAATGTTCCCAGAAGGCCTACTTCGCAATTCCTCGTAGATGAATTGCTATGTCTCCTCGCTCGATTTAGTCTGTGAGTGCCCATGGGTACCTGGTCTCCTCGAATAAGTCCCTGATCCGATAGTCTGCAAGACCTGGGCGGGTACTACCCCTCAGATTTGAATAAGTCATGTAGTACCTACGGTACTCATGTATCTAATAAGTCCCTGATCCGGTCCCTCGTAGTACCTACTGCAATTCCTATATCCGATAAGTCCTATATCCGATCAAGTCCTCGCGTAGTACCTAAGGCAATTCCGTGATCCGATAAGTTCCGTCTCGCATTCGATTAGTTCCTCAGAGTACCTAATGGTACCCCGCATTGATTAAGTTCTCATTCGCCTCATTAAGTTTTGTAGTACCTTATGGGTACTTCGCATTTCATCAAGTCTTCAAGTACCTAGGTACTCCCAGATCCGATTAAATTCTCGTGGTACCTACTGCACTCTTCAGAATCGACAGTTCAGAAGACTCCACTGCACCCGCATTTGATAAGTTCTCAGAAGACTCAAGGGTACTCTTGTCTCAAAGAACATAAGTATAAGTCTCAGATAATTCACCTGCACTCTAACGATAAAAATAAGTATATGTATCCTGCTTATGATCCGTACTTCTATGGACTAATGTCCATACCTCATATGTATCCACGCATACGTCCGATCATCCGACTTTGTATGTGATAATGATGATGATTAGTTCCGCCTTATTGTACCTACTTTTCCGATACCTTCGCACAAGGATAAGATCTGTAAGATAAGTATATGCTCAGAAGACAAGATAAGTTCAGAAGATAAGTGAGAAAGTTCGTAAGACATGTATAAGATTTGAAAATACATGTCCAAGTTCTCAAGACCGTTGTAAGTTCCGTAGGGCACTTCAAAGATAGTAAGTTTTGTAGTACTTTACAAGTACTTCCGTATAAGAATAAGCTCTCGCAGAATATCGCGATAATGCTCTGCACTTCGCGATACCTACTCGTACCTCCGACAAGGGTAAACTCCGTAATATAAGGATAAGTTCTCAGAATTCCTACGGAGTCCCGAATGAATGTGAGTCCGTTATAAGTAGAAGTCCCGCATAAGATAAGTTCGTAATCCCACTTTGAGTCCCGACCGAAAAATAAGTCTGTTAAGTATAAGTTTTAACAAGTATAAGTTCTCAGAATTCCTAATATGAGTCCCGAATAAACATAAGTTTGTTATAAGCATAAGTTCGGCATAAGAATAAGATCTGTAACTCCTACGTGGGAGGTATCCCGAATAAGATGTTCATATCGTAAAAGTACCAGATAAGTTCATAATATAAATACATAAAATTTATATTATCTCGTTATTTTATGCATTAAATGTATATGCATAAGACACATGTTTCCACTAAGCGAAAGCTTAGCACGGGTTTTAATCCATGTAGGTACAGAGAAGACATTCAAGACTTCCGCATACAAATGGGCCAACACACTGTGAAGGGTTCACTACATGTAGTTCCGTGCTCGATTTGTAAATGTAAAAGTAAAGTTTTCAGGATTTGTAAATGGGACTCGCCATGTGTATATAATATTTTGATTCTCATATAGGATGTGGTCCATACCCACAAAATACCACTATTTTTAAAAAAAAAAAATCGTGCAAAGAGTCCTGGGGCCCCGAAGTCTCAAGGCCCCTAAAACTAGGCGTGACATGTATTGCAGAGATGAAGGCTCAATTGTATTGCAGGATTATATTGCATGAAGCTTGGCTGTAGGGAGATTGTATCGCAATACAATAGATTGTATTGCGACTGTGGAGCAAAGGCAAGGCCGACTCGGTAGTTGCACATAAAGGCCCGGGCCCAAGCACGATATGCCAGAGGCTGGCAGGCAAAGGCGCCGCCAAGGTGACTGGCTGGGCAAGAAGAAGCAATGAGCGTCAAGGCAGTAGAGCACTTTGGGCGCGATACCGGGCGGCTGGCAGATCGCTCGGATTGCTGTTATCGCATCCCATTTGAGTTCGACCTGCGGATCGATTTCAGAATCTGATCACATCGCACATAATAAGAAGACAAACAAAATAAATAAAATTCAATCCAAATTCAAAATAAATCGTCAATAAAACAAAATTTTCAGTGCAATATTATATATATTTATGGGTTAATCTCAAGATTACTCAGAATGCAAGGACAATGTGTATATTAATCGAAGTTATGTGTATGAATAGTGTCTCAGGGCTGTGTTTATGTCTTAGAGATACTGTATTGTATTTAACTACCATTTGAAATCGTGATTGCGCGGTAGTTGCGTAAGAAATTATATGCATGGTGTAATGCGTATAGAAAAAGGGTGAATGCTAAGGTTATGAACTATGACCTTAGGGATTTGGATACTGAAATGAACAAGAGAAATTTAACCTTATCAATTAAATAAATTGAGTGGTTGAATTTAGCACCACTTAGAAATGAACGTCGGGCTTCATGGTTGTAAGTCTATTAGTAATTGGCATGTATCGCTAGTTAGGATCAAATGAAAATTATGAATCTGTTGCTACCTGGACATGTGTGATGGTTGTTGCAGGGCGAGACGTGAGAACGCCCACTGCACCGGGGTCGCACCACCATTAGACCGACCACCCGCCGACATTTGATCACGGGCCTCAGAGAGGCCGTAGGTGTCGCAGCCAGCCGCCATCGCACGTGCCGGTATAATGCAGACAGAAGATCCTAGTAACCTCCAGAGGTTTAGGACGCATCATCCTCCGACCTTCACAGGGGGAGGAGATCCAATGGTGGCCGACCATTGGTTCATGCAGATTGAGAAAGTGTTAGAGGCTATGGAGATTACCTCTGACGCGACCCAGATTAGACTAGTTGAGTTCCAGCTAGAGGGTAAGGCCTAAATATGGTGAAAATGGGCAAGGTCCTCTAGAGACCTTAGAGGAGCCGTTGTACGTGAGTTCTCCCCTAGGGATTAGGGTGAGAGTAGGGATGATATGTCGAGGTTGGGAGTTGAGATTCTGACTCTACTCACAAGTGGGACCGAGGATTACATGTCGAGTTCGATTTCATCCTCGGGACGGATCGGGCCGACACTACAGTGGTCGCATCGATTGTGAGCGCAAGAGGGTTACCGCCTCACACGTAGGATCTCGCACACTCTGGTGTATTTCCTGCGGGGACAACATGACATTTTTCCCCGCATGCATACGAGTCCAAGTGTCGTGGATAGCACGTGTCAGCTCGCCAAATTCTTACTCCTGGGGTGGGACGAGGAGAGATCAAACTTGGATCTACCTCGAGTAGTGTGCGAGTATGTGGATGTTTTTCCAGATGAGCTACCTAGACTGCCTCCATAGAGGGTCGTAGACTTCAAGACGAGTTACACCCCGGGTACTTCACTCCATCTCTATGACTACACAGATGGAACCGCTGAGTCAGAGTGAACCTCGTAGTCTAGTTACAAGAGCCATGGACAAGGGGGTTTATCAACACTTTCACCATGGGGCACTTCGTTTTATTGCAAAGAAGAAGTAAGACCCCTTCACCGCATCGACCATGCACAACAGGTTATGATCCGCACTCCGCACTCACTACCGAGGGTTGATGATTGCTCGATCGCTGGAGAGGAGCGAGTCTACTCTAAGATAAACTCGTGACCGGTTACCATCACCGAGGGTCGGGATACCGATGTCCCTAAGACTCCGCTAGGACGGCATGGGCACTTCGAAGCCATTTCGTGATGCCCATTTGATCGACGACGCGCTAGTAGCATTCATGGATCTCATGCATAGGGTATTCCAACCCCATTCAGATCGCTTTGTCGTGGTCTTCATGGATGACATTCGATCTACTCCCGTACTGCAGTGGGAGCATGAGTATCACTTCGAGGATTGTTTTACGCTTGTCAAGACCATCGCCCACGATAAGTTCATTAAGTGCGAAGTTTCTCGCCACTGAAGCCGAGATTTTTGGGACACGTGGTGTCATCATCGGGAGTGCCGCGGGACCTAGAGAAGGCCGAGGCGTTGATGAGTTGAAGAGATCGAATGTCAATCTTCGAGATACGTAGCTTCGATTAGCCGGGTATCACAGAGATTCGAGGACGGGCTGAAGTTGTCCATTCAAAAGGTGATCGTAGGATTTCGCCACGGGATATGGACTCCATGGTTAGGACTACCACCATGTAGAGAGAACGAGGATACATGGAACACGGATACTAAGCTCAGAAGAGGGAGGATCACCTTTCTCCTAATTTTGGGAAGCAGGCGGTGACTTCGCTTCACACTGCCTCAGGATTCAGCCGGATCGAGCATGAGTGACCTGGATTGCCCTGCAGAGACAGGATCCTAAGACTTTGGGACAATGCAGCCCCGCTAGCCGAGGACAGAGAGAGCATAGCCTATTCCTCCACACCCTAGTACCTGGCCGAGGAACTAGCTTTCAGCCGTGGTAAGCATACAAGCACTCTCAATAGCAATGCATTGGCCAAAGGGGTCGAGTGTACAAAGTCGTGATGCATCGCCGCGAAGGAAGCCAGTGGACCTTAGGGTGGCAAGATATTATCGTTGTTGATGTCAAGCTGACATGATGAGTTGACAACCATCTAAGCCGTCGCATCGAGACCTTACCGGTTGGTCACACCCGACACGGCATTGATTTGGGATTAGAGGTTAAGGCCTTGTAGAGAAGCTGTGTATAGATGTTCTTCCCTGGGGATGGGAGAGAGTCGGGACCTGATAGGTCGAGATTATGAAGCAGATCTCGGCATTCGCTCATGGTGGAACCTGATCAGCTGGTTCACAAAGATGGGAATTGTCAAGGCTCATGTGCACTCCAGAACATCGCGCCGACTCAGTGTGGGTTCCTACCAGACGGCCATTCACCACTTTTGGTGAGTGAGGGTTGAATTTGTCTTTGAGACTACGTCCAATGAAGACTCTTAGTTTGATTCAGGAAATGACGAGTAATTAGAGTGTGTGGGCAAAGCAAAAAGGGGCTCGTAAATCCCCTCAGGTGAGATCCTGGAGTTAGGGTGTAAGAGACCCGGGGAGATATCCCGAATTTCTGTGAGAATGTAATAGGCTTGAAGTGTAAGCCGAAGAATTATGTCAGCCTCAAATGAAAACACACCTGGCCAAGCATCACATAGACTCCTGGTGGTTGAGTGATAGGGAGCCCGGAGTGACTCGAGATGAAACCCACTCTGACGGTTATCACGTAGACCTGTATCGAGTGATAGGAGTCGAGTGACCGAGGCTCGATACCCCTTGGAGATCGTGATTAGTGTTGCTGAGCCTAATGGCTCGATATAGGGATGTCATTCCATGCATACGACCAGCTGGATGGCCCATTGGATTGTCGATAGTGACCTTGGGAAGGTCAACGCTTACACACCAAGCAAGGGTCAGGTAGTATACGTTGTGCGATTATATACATGTGTTAGGAGGACACGCCGTGAGCATGTGTCCCGGTCATAAGGGTGAAGGAGACGGTTCTAGGTGGAATTCGCCTTACAACAATAGTTATCAGGCGAGTATAATGAATGGTAACGTATGAGGCAATCGTGACGGGAGGCCGCGTGTGTCACCGTTAGGTCGACCGAGGTGGGAGAGAGCTCCATCACTGGTCCACGTCTCGATTAAAGACACCTCCGAGAAGGTGAGCTTGATACGACAAATGCCTTCTCATAGCCTCGCAGCCAAGAGCTGCGTCGATGTGCGATCGTCGAATTCTGAAAGTTCGAGGTCAGGATCACGCCTTCAAGGTGATGCCTAAGAGGGAGTGGGTCACCCGGCAAGCGAAGCTATCGCGAGGTTCATTGACCTTCGAGATACTGAGAGGATATGCAATCGTGAGTACCGCTGGCGTTATCGCCGAAGATGACAAAAATAACGAGGTGTTTCACGCCTCCATGTTCGAAGGATACTCCAGATCCACTCTCATGGGGTGGATCGGGATGATTGGAGGTCGACACTAATGGGACCTTTCGAGGAGGACCAGTTGTGCATTTTGGATAGCCGAGATCGTGTTTTGCGACACAAGACCGTGAGGCTAGGAGAGTGCTATGGCGCACCGTGGGATGGGAGGGAATGGCATGGGAGCGTGACACGATGAGGGCCACCTATCCCTTTTTGCGTATGTGGTTTAGTTGTTTAATACTTAAATGACTAGTTTACATGCATGGTAGAGTGCACGTTGCACATGCATATGAGTGATTGTGATTGTCCAGAATTTCGGGACGAAATTCCTTTTAAGGAGGGGAGAATGTAAGACCCGAGAAATTCCAATTTCTGGAATAAGGGCAAAATCGTAATTTCGATTACAAAAAATTGCAATTTCGCTAAAAATCTGGAATTAATTCTGATTCTGATGATGAAACGGATCGCACCGCTAATCGTCACGAAATCTAGTTAGCACGTAAAATTTCGTAATATTCCGAGACAGTCGGAATTAGCACGTTTTTCGAGGCATCGCAAGCCGTGCCGTGAAAACGATTTTCGATGCGACGAAAGTCACATATAACATGTACTCATGTGCCATAAGTGGTTTGAGTAGAGAAATGATGAAAATGGACGGCCGAGATAGTGCCGAATATCAAATTTGGGAAATGAAGGGACATAGTAGGCATTTTTAAGTTTGATTTAAGTCACAAGAAGACAAAAACAAGGAATAGCTTCTTCATCTCCCCACATTTCAAAAGGCAAAAACGTGAATCACAAGAGGGGGATGCAAGATTGTGGCGTAAACGGAATGGTGGGAGCCTAGA
The DNA here is from genome assembly GCA_016808115.1 of Tetrastigma voinierianum. Classification (NCBI taxonomy): domain Eukaryota; kingdom Viridiplantae; phylum Streptophyta; class Magnoliopsida; order Vitales; family Vitaceae; genus Tetrastigma; species Tetrastigma voinierianum. The sequence continues at coordinate 670,255 of JAEQBH010001040.1, read as the reverse complement.
GAGAGTCTCACTCTCTCTTAAATACTGACGATCCGACCGTTTGAAGCCGACAAGAAGAGAATCGGTTTACGCGGAGAGGGCTACGCAGGGGTACCGGGATTTAGTTTCTCAACCCTTATGAGGTAGGGTTTCTCCCTTACTTGAGTTTTATTCTCATTTTAAGTGTTTTGTCGATGTTTGAGTCGAATGAGGGGCCGTGAGAGGTCGTTCTCCGACTTCCAGCCCCAAACCTCGGGACCTAATCGATATAAATTTTGAAACAAGATTGAGCAAACCCGCATGGGTAATGCGGGCTGTTTGGGTGCGCTTTGTGTTAATTTGTGCATTAAATGTTTGCTTGGTTTTGCATTGGGCCTAGAATGGTCAGGATTGCGGGTCACTCAAGTGAACCGTTGAGTTGTGGATTTTTCGTGAATAAGAATCGAGGGTTTCACTATTCTAAACAAGAAAGTTCTAAAATATATTTTTGTAAAAATATGTGTCAGTCGAAAGTGATTTAAATTAAATTGTTCGTGTTTGATCATTAGCCCAAGTGAGCTAATTTTGATGTATGAGTTGTAAAATTACATAACATGATTGTGTGATTTTAATTATGCGAGTATATTCATGTTTATATATTTGCATGTGATTAGGACTGGTATTGGAACCGCATACATGCATTCCATATGCACTGAACACCCTAGGATTATAGGAGTGAGTGCATGAGATGAGTCTAGAGAAAACTGCCTCGAGGGTTGTCTAAAACATTAATTATCGGAGGGTAGTCCAAATTAAAAATATCAATCATCTGAGCGGCCCAATTGATATTCATCGGAGGGTAGTCCACAAACAAATAATATATCAATCGTCGGAGCAGCCCAATTGATATATATACATCGGAGGGTTGTCCACTAATAAAACAATAATTCTCATACAAGGCTTAGGCGAGTGTGAGAGTCGATGAGGACTCGGATCCGAGCTGGTCATGTAGACATTCCGTTAGATCATGCATTTTCTCAATGTGTGTTTACTGGAACATTGCACTCCGCACTTAGGTGGTGAGTATCCCACTTAGGCGATTCTCCTACTGAGCTTTAGCTCACTCCCGCGTGGGACCCCTTTACAGTACGTGAGCGTGCGAGAGACGGCTCGTCCCAGAGGCCGAAGTTCTGTAAGAAAAAGCCTCGAATGTGGCTTTGGTGGTTTTACATGTATTAGAACTCTTTAAGTTTAATATATGTATGTTTAAGAGAGAAATTATTGTAACTCTTGTAACTATAGGATATATAGTTGGATTCATAGTTGGCATGCATATTGAGTATGTTATGGGCCCAAGTGGCCGTATTACTCATGTGTGATTGATATATTGATTATATTGGACTATTTGGGATTTTGATATGTGTGTATCAGATTTGGGTAGAGTTCTCCGTACAAAGGAGACTCTGCTCGATTTTCTAAAGTGGCGTCGGGTAACCCGACATCCACTTGTAACCGCTGTTGATTCGTAGTCAATCTGACCCCGAAATGGGGCGTCACAGCTGGCTTCGCTTGTCCGCCAAGCCCACCTTTTATCAAATTGTGCATGGAATTGAAGAAGCCAATGTTTTGACGATTTAAGTGAATAAATGTATATGTGTATATATTGTGCTTGATTGAGTTGTGGACGAGGAGTCCGAAAACGGAAGTTGAGAATTGAAAGATTAGAAGTGTTTTTAAATGTTTCCACAGGTTTTTGTAAATTTGGGAAAGTCCGAAAAACAGAGGAAACTCTGGCCGATTTTCTGAAAAATCTAAGTGTTTGAAAAAAAAATACAATAATTTACCACTTCGCTTCCGCATTATTTTCTAAAGATATGTAAAGGATTGTAAAGGGGTTCGCTCCATGAATTTTATTTGATTGTTTTGAGGAAAAGTTTCTATATCCATTGGAGTGCCGGGAGGTCCCCTCGAGTTCATGAGGTTAATCCGGGTTGGGATCCTTCAAAAACACAAAAAAAAGGTGTAATTTTTTAAAACTGCAAGTGAAAGCTGTAAAGTGTGTATTATATAGAAAAAAATGACTATATTTCCAGCTTTTCAAAAACAAACTAATAGCTTCACAAACAAAACCAACAACTATGCAAGAACTAAATAGCAAGTCATTAAACTTAACAAAATAGGCTTGCTCAAAATGGAAACAAAACACAGGGCCGAATGCCAATTTCCTTCACTAACTCTCCTCCAACCAATGTCTCATCATTCACAACGGGCTTAGATTAAAAGTTAGAGAAGGAAGTGTTACCTCCTTGATAAAATATACTCGTTGTTGGATAGGACACTTTGCAAGCTTTCCACCGAGACCTTATTCACTCCCTTTGGGCTTCAAATGAACAAGTTAGGAGAAGAAAAGAGAGGAAAGACCAGTTGGAGCATTTTGAAAATTTCGCTGCACTTATGTAAAACTCGAAAAATTCAATTTTTCCTAAAAATGGTAAAACGGTAATTTCAGCTTGAAACCGAAAATTCTCAGATCTTGATGACGAAACGACTCCGTGCCGCTTAAATTCGCCTCGCGAAATCTAGTGACCTGCAAAAGCCACAATTCCCGAGACAATCTGAATATTTTACGATTTTCCCGTAATAAATCTGATTCTTTCAAAATCTAGATTTTACGAAAATCTCTAAGTCAAAATGACTCCTGAGTTAAAGTTCATTAAAATAATTGAACCGAAAAGAAATAAATTTTTTCGAGGAAGAAACGGACCGAATGAGACAATATAGTTATAAAATTCAAATGATAATAATAATAATAATAATAATTATAATAAAAATAATATAATAATAATATTATAATAATAATAAATGAAAAAATCAATAAAAGGGAGAGAGAGTGGCGCTTTTTGAGGATGAGAATGAGAGAGAGGAGAGAGAGAGATATTTTTAATTTTTTTCTCTCTTTGCTTCTTTCTTAGATCTACGAAAATCGGACCGCAGGTTTTCGTCGGGACTGAAGGCAAAATTGATCTACACGATGAGAGCTACGCGTGGACACCAAAAAGTTGGAGTTTAGACAAACTCCGTGAGGTAGGGGTTTTATCCTACTTGAAGTTACACTGCTTAAGTGTTTGTAATGTTTCTATTGGTTGGAGGTCTTGAACGAAACAAAGTTTGATCGTCCCAAAACTTGGGACCGAATTGCTGTGGAATTTTTGGAGAATTTTGGAGCCCATTTGGACAAGCTGCAATATGTAGGGGTCAAGGTTGGGGGTGTTTGTTTCATAAATTTACAACAAATTGTGTGTTTGGGTGAGTGATCCAAATTGAATTGCTCGTGTTCGTTAATTAGCCCACGTGAGCTAATTTTTGTGTAATGGATTGAGAAATTAGAGAATGGCTTGAGTTGGTGGATCAAAGGAATAGATAGGTTAATACATGATTTTAATGTGTTAACATAAGGACATAATTATATGGAATATAACGGTGTGTAGCTATCGAGATGATATTGTAAATCGTTCAAGTGAGCAAATTTGGGTGATGGTTGATCGTACTATTGAACATATGTGTTGTGAGTGCAAATTTGAGAATGTTGCATAATGATATATTTGATATATTATATAAATGGTTTTGGAAATGACATAATGCATTTCATATGCACTGCAACCTGTAGATTAGGTGTTAGTGCATGACACCGAATTTTCGAAAAACTAACACGGGTTGGCGAAGGAATTTCACAGATGATTTTCTCCTGAGAATTGGGTTGGGAGATGGGCCAATGATCATTTCTTCGATGAGGACCATGACTGCTTAAAGCTCACCAACCAACCCGCCTGAGGGTAGTCCCATTTTACCGACACTTCGATAGTATTTTTTCAAGAACAACAAGTTTGCTTTGAAAATGATTATTTTCTCATACATGTCTTAGGTAAGTGTGAGTGAGTCTTGAGGACTCGAGACATGGGAATGAGCATGTGGTGACATTCAAGAGAATCATGCATTTACTTGAGTGTGTGTTTATTTTGGAGCATTGCATATGCACTTAGTGGAGAGTAACCCATTTAGGTGATTCCACTACTCGGGCGATACCACCATCGAGGGAATTCTTCGTGTACAAGGAGCGTTCAAGAAGATGGCTCATGTAGAGGCCGATTTTCGCTAGAAAGCCGCTGTGGCTTTGATTCTTTTAGATATAACATGTATTAGAATGTTAGATTTTAATATGTTTCAGATAAGAGTGTAATCAACTTCAATTATGGTGATATAATTGGTAATGGTTTTGGATGAGTATTATTTATGAGCCCAAGAGGTATGATCAGGTATGAGTCTCGCGATACGAGACACATAGATTTTCCAGTCGACCCGGTGTAGTCAACGGACCCTGCCTCGGGCTACAACTTGGTATCGAGCTAAGGCATACGACACTGTGAGCGTGCCGGGCATGGGCCTGGGGATAGCAATTGTAGTGTAGTGCCCGGTTAGGATTACCCGGTGCTTGAAATCCGATCACCGCCTCACAAAGATGGCACGAGCCAAGGTGAAACGACACCTGGGAGCTCTGGGTGTGCCTTATATAGTTCTCGATACCACACTTCACAGCCTTATATCGTGAGCTCAGGTTTATAAATACCTAGAGCTTAGTGTCGATAAGCTAGGTATACGGCTACCTAGGGCTTGAGGGGATTTGGGCTTAGGCCATTTTTATTAAGATGTAAGAACATCACCACTAGGTGTGGCTCGATGTAGGGTTAGGTATGTGATTACCTAGACAAGCACAGGTTTAGACCACTGCATGCATGGTGTGTTTCGTGTTGTATTCAGATATGTGTTCCATGTTTGTGATTGTGTAATTGTGTGTTACACATTGCGTGGAAAACTTATACATGGTATGATGTATATGGGAAATGTGATTGCGTGGTTATTGCACGGGAAAATTATATGCATGGCATAATGTATATAGGAAGAAGTGGAATACTAAGGTTAGCAACTATAACCTTAAGGGTTCGGAAAATGAAATGAACCTGAAAGTATTGAATTTTATTGAAATAAATAAAAGGAGTGGTTGGCAAGTAGCACCACTTAGGCGATGAACTGGTCAGTTCATGGTTGTTAAATCTATTAGTAATTGGCATGTGCATTACTAGTTAGACTGAAATGAGATTAAATAAAGTTTGCTGCTACTCTGACATGTGTAAGATGGCAAGTCGAGGCTAAGGACGAGGTCATTCCACGAGGTGTTAGCTGGGCACTATCAATATTTGACCAAAGAATCTGCTGAGGCCGTTAGTTGCAATGCTACCATTGCACATGCTAGTGCAGCTGGCAGTAACGGAGGTCCAAGTAACCTCTAGAGGTTCAGGTCACATCATCCTCCGACGTTTATAGGGGGAGGGATCCGATGGTGGCGCATCATTGGTTCCTAAGTAGATTGAGAATGTATTGGAGGCTGGGTGGATATTACCTCCGATGCAAATTAAGATCGCTAGCCGCTCCAATTTAGAGGGTGAGTCCCAAGTGTGGTGGGATCGGGTTAAGACCTCTGGGAGATTTAGAGGCAATGACTCAAGTGTAGTTCCATGGGCTCTTATACAAGAATTTTTCGCCACTCGCGACATGCAAAGGGCCCAAGAGAGTTCCCAGAGCCGAGGGCAAGGAACGATGACAAAGGATGGAGTACATGGGTTAGATTCACCGAGTTGGCACGCTTTGGAGATGACTATGTGGTCAGCGCATATGGCCAAGGTCGTGAGATTTGAGAACGGACCTGTTGTCTATTCGGGGCAAGATTGTGGGCCTCCGCCTACAAGACATGGACTCTATGGTCGGGACAACTCTGGCCATAGAGAGAGAGATGGATGATGCACAAGGCATTCGAGATGCGAGTGCCGGTGGGAAGAGAAAGGAGGAATAAAAACAAAGGAAAAGAATTCGTAGGAGAAAAGGAAGGAGGATCAGCCTTCTTCGAGTTTGGGCTTAGAGGTTAAGGCCTTTGGGAAAAGCCATTGTATGGGAAAATTCTCCTCTAGGATCTAGGGTGAGAGTTGGTCGTATATGGTAGACATATCGTGTTTTGATGTCATTCTCGACATGAATGAGCTGGGATGCCCATCAAAGTTGTTAGTGATCAGGACCTTAAAGTGCTATCATACCCGATACTCTGCCTTTGGAGTTGTAGAAGGTAGATATGCATGTGAGTGATGCAAGAGGTGCATGAAATTTCTGTGACGAAATTCGTGGCAAGGGGGGAGGAATAAAACCCGAGAAAAATTCAATTTTTCCTCGAAAAGGGTAAAACCAGAATTTCAGTTGAAACCCGAAAATTCTCTAGATCTCGGATGACCTAAACTGACCGCGCCGCTAAATTCGCCTCAAGAATCTAGTGACCCGTAAAAGTTTCACAATTTCGAGACAATTGGAATATTTTACGATTTTCTGGGTGATAAATCGCTGATTCTGCAGGGACGTAGATTTTTAATAAAATCTCTAAGTCGTGGTAAATGGCTTGAGTTAAAGTTCATTAAATATAATTGAACTGAAAAGAAATAAAATTTTTCGAGGAAGAAACGGACCCGAATGAGACAATATAAGTTATATATTCAAAATGATAATAATAATATAATAATATTATAATAATAATAAAATGAAAAAAATCAATAAAAAGGGAGAGAGAGGGCGTTGAGGACGAGAATGAGAGAGAGGAGAGAGAGAGATATTTTTAATTTTTTTTTCTCTCTTGCTTCTTTCTTAGATCTACGAAAATTGGACTGCAGGTTTTCGTCGGGGTTGAAGGCAAAGTTGATCTACGCGATGAGAGCTACATGTGGACACCAAAAAGTTGGAGTTTCGACAAACTCTGTGAGGTAAGGGTTTTATCCTACTAAAGTTACACTTTGTTTAAGTGTTTTGTAATGTTTCGGTTGGTTTGAGGCCTGAACTGTTTTGATCGGGGTCCCAAAAACTTGGGACCGAATTGTTGGAATTTTAGAGAATTTTGAGCTTCATTTGGATGCCTATGACTCACAGAGGGGTCGTTTGGGGTGTTTGTTTCATAATTTATGAAATAAATTGTGTGTTTGGGTGAGTGATCCAAATTGAATTGCTCGTGTTCGTTAATTAGCCCACGCGAGCTAATTTTTGTGTAATGGATTGAGAAATTAGAGAATGGCTTGAGTTGGTGGATCAAAGGAATAGATAAGTTAATACATGATTTTAATGTGTTAACATAAGGACATTAATATATGGAATATAATTGTGTACAGCTATCGAGATGATATTGTAAATTGTTCATGATAAATTTGGGTGATGGTTGATCACTATCAATGACATGTGTCAGGAGGCAAATTTGAGAACGTTGCATATTGATATATTTGATATATTGTATAAATGGTTTTGGAAATGGCATAATGCATTTTCATACGCACTAGGTAAATATAGATTGTGTGTTAGTGCATGACACGAATTTTCCTAAAACGAATACGGTTGTGAGCACTTCAGATGATTTTTCTGAGAATCAGTTAGAGATGGGCCAACATCATTTCGATGAGGACCATGATCGGTTTTAAAGCTCACCAACCACCCGCCCCTAAGGTAGTCCATATTTTTACCGACACTTCGATAGTATATTTTCAAGAACAAATAAAGTTTTGCTTGAAAATGATTATTTTCACGGCTGTGCAAGTGTGAGTGAGTCTGAGGACTCGAGACATGGAGGCTGGCATAGACATTCAAGTAGAATCACGCATTTACTTGAGTGTTTGTTTATTTTGGAGCATTACATATGCACTTAAGTGGAGAGTAACTCATTTAGGGTGATTCCACTACTGGGCGATAGCTCACCATGTCGAGGGAATTTTTTTTCAAGTACAGGGAGCGTTCAAGAAGATGGCTCATGTAGAGGCCGATTTTCAAGAAAGCCGGGTTGTGGCTTTGATACTTTTGGATATAACATGTGATAGGGTTTAAAAAATAGGCTTGCAGACCCACTAACCAAGCCCAAAGAAGTGGTACGCCCAACGCAATACCCAGGCTCCTCAGTATCGGCCCAAATCGAAGGCCCAAGGGGCTAGGTCCAGCGACAACTCGAATGAATGGAAGCCTTGATGTCTACAAATCGGGATTGTATCGCTTCATACGTAAAACAATAACCCATAGCAATATAATATCCCGATCCAACCAAACCTTATCAATACAGCGGAAAATAAAACATCATCGCGCTGGATCTCCCCTAATAAGGAAAGAGGATTATCTCAAACAAAATGTACCTTCTTTCTATATCTTGTACCAAACTGATACACTAAAATAAGAAATATCCCGGCCCAATGGAAGTGATTCTAACCACCACCTAACCGGGTTGAACATCTACTATAAATACAAGACTACTCCATCGGCAAGAGCGTACAAACCAACGCCAACATTCCTACACACATTCTCGCAGACGACATACATATGCAACACATTCCGCCCCTCTGCGCTCTTTTTCTCTCATAAAGAATTCGACTTAGCATCGGAGTCGCGCTACGCGGCCCTCGCCGACCCCTTCTTCCTTTGTTTCTTGCAGAGTGCTCACGCCCGAGCCTCGCAGATCAACAGCGGCAACGATCCTACTCTCGCACTTGCATAATCCGCACGCCGCATCCCAAATTCTCAAACATCCATCCACTGAAGGGTCCCTACACGCCTCCAAATTTCGGGCCCGCTGAAAAAGCATCATCATTGGCGCCGCCCCAGGAACGAGCGCCCGAGTAAACATAATCGATTTCTCGCCATCACGGTATCAACAAGGAACACAAGCAGTGGCAACGCCACGCTTAAGGATGCGTGGATCCACCAGTAACGGTATAATGGTGCCTCCCAGATGACGGCTAGCGTAAAACCAATACCAACGGCGGTGCCCCCGCCGCTAATCAACGCCGATAAGAATCGAACAACTTAATGTGACAAAGCAGTAACATCCACGTAGATACGACAAAGCCCGGAAGACAGACTCTTCTCCCGCTGAAGAGCAACTCACGCGAAATTCTATGCCGGGCGCATGCAGTCCAAATGGACGAGGGCACTGACCCCACCGCCCCCTCGCAGGAGGAAACGGGCTAATACTGGGGCGTGTCGCGAACGGCATCACATCACCTCACCAGAGCAGAGAGCGCATGGGAGCAGAGGTTTCGAGTCTTCAATGTGAGCTCACCCGTGAAGGAGGTGGTTAGAGATGCGCCCATCACTATGGATACCTTGGTACAACAAACCGAGTCTCCTTCATACCGAGGTGCTGGCACTTCTTCCGCGAAGTTCGGGAATGCCACAAATAAACGCTCGACGGAGTCAAAGACCCCGTCGATCACCTTAATACCTACAAAAATCAGATGGAGCTACATGGGTATCAGGACCCTGTGCGATGCAGGGCATTCGCCACTACACTAAAAGGGCCAGCCTTGGCCTGGTTCAATAGAATTCCCCCTTCATCCATCTCGTCATTCGTATCTATCCATCGCGTCGCTCTACTTAACGAGCTAGAACGCATGCAGTGCCGAGTTACCATCCGTTGAGGCCAAAACAAAGCCCTGCAAAGTTTAAGTCATACGGCAAAGGTTCAACGCTGAGTCCCTGAAAATAGACATACCCGATGAGTAGTTCGCCATCACAAAGATTCATTGCAGGTTAGGAGTACAATCGAAAGACTCATGTTTTTCATCTCAAGAATCCGCAAGCCGCCATGGCCGGTTACTCAGCGTAGAAATACATAAACGGCGAGGAGGCCCCGATATCAAAGAAAGAGAGTTCTTCCACCCAAAAGAAGAAAAAAAAAAAAAAAGTAATAGTATTAAACGGGCGAGGACTAAGTCCTAAAAGCGTAAGACGACTGTGACAATCCCCAAGAAAAGATCGAGAACGATCCCCCAAAAGGAGGGGAAATCTCAGAGACCGCCCGGGGCTCACTACAACTGGAAGACGACGACGCTACTGGGCCTTAGAGCCACACCCTAATAAATTCCTCGTTGTCACAGTCCCGCATGAGGTGCGAAACTAGTAGCCCCGAGATGGCCAACTCAAATGAAATCGATCCCGCCACAAGGACAACTCCAATATCATGAAGTTCCATAGGATTACTGCATCGCATCGACAATTGTATAATAACCTAAAAGAGAGATAAAATACTTAATACAACAGCGATATCTCCGACGCTTCATATCTCCGGAACCAAGCCCAGACCGCCCAAAGTCGGTCCAAATCGAACTGAAGTCCCGACTCAACAAATGTACCAATTTCTGGCAAACTAACTCAAAGACAAGAACCCCTCGAGAAATCCACGTGGATCTCGGAGGATTCGGCGGTGAGGAGGAGAATCTGAAGTTCTGGCCTGGCGCCCACCCGTGAGCACGGGACGGCAGAGACGAGAAATACAAGCAAAGAACTAAAACAACCGCGACTGACACTACCATCACATTCTCCGACTCCAGACCGAGGATGCCAAGATCCCCATGACGCACCCATCGCGGTTCGCGATCGTGGCCAACACAATGTACCCATCTGGGTTTTAATTGATAACGGGAGTTTAATGACATCATCTTCGCCAAATTCTTCGCCAAAATGGGTATCGGGAGAAAGCTTCGATCCCGCCAACACACATCCGCGGTTTTGTGGGAGAAGGTATTACCATCGTCTCGATTCAACTCACCGGTGCTAACCTCGAGAACCCCGCCGTGCGACGACGACAAATGAGGTTCTAACGAGACGCCGCTTCGGCTATAACACGCCGCACCTCCCTCAGCAATAAAAGCCATCCCCTCTGCGTATCACATGATAATCAAATTTCCAACCATACATGGTGTAGGAATGGTCCGAGGAGATCAGCGAGTGGCCAGGGAATGCTACACCGCCTCCATGAAACAAAGGGCAATTGACAACGTGAATGTAGACGAGCTTCTGACATACGCCGGACACGATACTCACCCGACCGAGCTCCTGAGGAACTAGAACCTGTGATCACTGGATGACGACTGAACATCTCGCCCATATTCATTTAATTAACTGGGAGACCTCAAACCTCCCACCAATTCTAAGACAGAATAGAGACATTTTCGCAAACAAAGGGACATGGAGAATCGATCCCACACACCACTCACAGTCAACACCAACCCATCCTTCAAACCAGTCAAACAAAACGCAAGAGCTTCGCGCCAGAGAGGCAGAAAGCCATCAACGAGGAAACTCCAAGAAGCTTCTCCAAGCGTGGAGCGATTAGGAGGTAGAATATCCCGAGCGGTTGGCTAACGTCATTCCGTTAAAAGCAAATGGCAAGTGGCGACTCAGACGATCACCGATATAAACAAGGTACGCCTGGGCTGACACTTTCCTCTCGCCGAGGATCGACCATCGCGGACGCCACTTTACGCCACGAACTTCGCTTTATGGACGCATTTTCCGCGCTACAATCAAATTAGTACGGACCTGCATGACCAGGAGAAGACCTCTTCGCCACAAAACCAAAGAACTTAACGCATCATGATGCTGTCGTGCTCAAGAACGCAGGAGCCACCTACCAGAGGCTAGTAAACCGAAAGTTCTAGCTAGGCGCAACTACAAGGTATACGTAGACCCATATGTCGTAAAATCTACTACAGCCAATCTCCACATCCCTCACCTCTCAGAGGCGTTCCAGATCCTAAGGAATTACAACATGAACGAACCTACCTAACACGCTCTACAGCCACTTAAAATTTCGGGCTTCATAGCCAACTACGGTGGAATTGAGGTAAACTCAGATAAATAGCACAGGTTTCGACATGCCACGCCATCAGAATAAAGGAAGTCCAACGACCGACAGAGATGATCGCGCCTGCCGACTAGATCCGTGCGTAGTGATGCGCGCCCTTCTTCAAGTTCAAGAAGGCCTTCCAATGGATGGCGCGGAGAAGCATTTACTACATTAAAAACGTGATCCGAAGCTCTCCATACTTTAGTGTCTTCCGTCGAGGAGAACTCCCACTCCGCACTGGGTCAGATCCGAGTTCTCGACCAACAAGCAAAGACTCGTCAGAGACAAAGAAACGAGTACAAAGACCTATTCATTATTGCGCCGAGCCCGAGAGGAGCTGTGAGGAGAGGCACCGAGAATGGAAAAACTAATACTAGCGTCAGGAATCACAAATCGGCTCCCTATTTCCGTGCTCTCACACCATAGAAGTCCCGGGGCCAGACATCCACGAAGCAGACAGACAAACCGTATACTCCGAGGTCATGAAGTGGGCCATGAAAGCTAAGCTAGTTCGACATCGACACAAGCCAAACAAGCCATAAAAGCACAGGTCCTAGCCGACTCGCCATGAAATTCAATTCGGCTGTAACTCGTCAGACCACTTACGAAAAGAACGACTCTCCCAACTGGAAGCCTCACGAGCCTCAAACGCAAGGAAGTGGGCGTCTAATTCTAACCTCACCGTATGGGATGTATTACTGAATATGCACTCCAGATTTAGGTTCCATGCTTCAACAACGAGGCCGAGCATGAGGCCGTGATACAGCCTCAACCCGCCCCATTCATTGTAGGTCGACGCTAGAGGTATACAAAGGACTCCTACCGCGGTCGACAAATAAGAGACCCACGGCCACAAGTGAAACGCATGATTCTATACCTCCAAAAGGTCCGCTGATCTATTAAAGAATTCAGGTTGGTTCAAGTCAAACATGTCCCCGTAATAGAGAATTTTAGCAAGACGCTGGGCGGTTACCATAAATTTCACAAGAAGACCTCAGTCGATCCGTCGAATACCGCTTAAACCCTCCGCCGATCCTTATAGCATGACAGTTGGCTCCGAGAAATCCGAGCCGAGCTGGATGACCCCATTTGGAACTATATATTAGACGGCCTACCTGACACCCGAAAGAAGCAAATTCCAAAATAAGGGCGAGCACAACAGTTCACTAATCATAAAGGGAAGTCTCTATGTTTAGGATTTTCACTTTTCTTAAATGCATCGCGGAAAGGACATCAAGTACGCATTCAAGAGAGGTACACGAGGGTGTGGCGCGGAATCATATCGGAGCCCGCATTGAGCAGAAAAGTTTAAGGCAAGGATACTACCGCCAACCATACTAAGACGCACCGATCTAGTCAAGAAACGCAGATCCGCCAGAGCATGCCAAGATCTCACGCTCCCGCCGTAGCCTTTAACATCAATTCACAAAGTCCCGCCTTCAACAAATTCGGCTCGATGAGACACCGCCTATCAGCGATGCTGCAAATTCATAATCGCCGCAGTGGGATTACTTCAGCGGGGCGTGTTTGAGCCTTTACCTACAATTACGAGCGTAAGATACGTAATTTCGTGTGGTGAGCCATCATATGCCGCTGGGTATTCCAAGAGCTTGGTATCGCATAACTAAAACAAATGACAACGCTAATTGCATTTTCGTGGTTGGCTTCAATGAAAACCACATTCTCCCCAAAGACATCCAAAGAATCAAACGACAGCCGAAGTCACGATCGACCTCAAGGCCGCCAAGACCACAAATTAGAAGATCTTAAAGGAGTTGCAGGAATACTCTCCCGAGGACTTGCCGCGGGCTTACAGGATCTATTACGGCGCCAAAGAACCCGGGAAACCCCATTTCGCTTCTAAATTCCTCGCACGTATGTGAAATTTCGCCGAGATCGAATAAAGTCCTCAAGAGTCGAGTTAGCATCAGAAGAGCATAATGACGAGGCCCTTCGTCTAAACTTAGAGCTCATAGATGAAAAACGGTGCCTCAAAGACGTATCGAGAGTATCAAAGGAAAACAAATGAGGCATTATAATCAAAAGTCAACCCTGTGAGCTACAAGACAGCGAATTTAGTCTTAAAGAAGCTCCCGCCAAGAAGGGAAGAATCCTATGACACGGAAATTGTAGCCCCAACCTGGAAGGCCCATACATCATATCCAGTCGACTGTGCAATTATGAACTCAAAACAAGAGGGAAAACTTAAGTACATACGTGGAACGAACATCTTAAGCGCTTCTACCAAGATGCATCGTTGTGTAATGTTAAATAATGCCTTATCTGATCTCATGTGATGATATAGAACGCTCATTGACCATTTGGTTATGACTGCAGCCTATATATGTAAGATAAGCGTAAAAGGCAAAATAAGAAGATACACTTGGCATAAAGCAAAAGTATTTTTTATTTCAATCGAATTACATCTCGCCACAATCGTGGTGTCCTCGATTACATCTCGAAAGTAATATTCCGCATAAGGCCCCTCAAAAAAAAAAAAAAAAAAGAGGTGATAGAGAAAAGAAAAGAAAGTGGAAAAGAGGAGGTTAAGAAAGAAAAAAGGGTACAAAAGAGTTCGGGCAAGGAAAGAGACAAAGGAGAAAGACACTTGAAAGTCGGAGAAGAAGAAAAGGGAGTGATAGGGAGAAAAGAGAGGAGTAGAGGAGTAAGAAGAACAACAAAAAACAGAGAGAGCAAAGAAAAGACGCGCCACCTTCCGATGATTCCTAGCACTGAGCTGGGAATAACATGACTTACAAAGCGGGAGACGGTGAAAAACACAACTCCCACTCTGCAAAAAGAACAGTCACGAATTGTATCTTAAGAAGAATCTCCAAATGACGATGATCAAACTTCGACTCTTCATCTCACGCAGATTCCAGTTGTGCATTATACAAAGAACAAGCCTCGCAGCAGTGAAACCGATATTTATATGAGATCAGAGTTCAAAGTTCGCAAGTAACCGATCCAAATTCTCCATAACCAGCATTAAAGACGCCACTTTCCAAGAATTGAAAATTAATCCAGCAACACGGGCGCTAAAACATCAAACCTTCAACTACCAAGGCCACAACGGCCCGAGCCACGCCGCCTCACCTGGACGAGCTCACCATTCGCGACGCCACGCAGCCACGGAGTCGCCAGCCAGTTATATCACACTCCGGCCTTAGCGCCAGCCACGCGCCACTCACGAGCTCACTCTACTCCGCACAGCCACGCCGCTCGTGGAGTCGCACTCGCCAGCTACATTGCCACCAAGGCCACTACCGGCAGCCACGCCGCTTCACCTGACGAGCTCACCTACCTCGCAGCGCCACGCCGCCGAGTCACCAGCTCGTGCCATCGCCACTGCTGCCAGCCGCCGAGAGCCACGCCACCTGGACGAGCCACTTTACCTTCGCGACGCCACGCCGCCTCAGGAGTCGCCAACTCAGCCGCGCAGCAGCCACCGAATCTTAGCGCCTGGAGCTACGCCGCTTCACCTGACGAGCTCACCTACTCCGCACAGCCACGCTCAGAGTCGCACCACCGTGCTACATTGCCACTACACATAGTCGCCCCAGGCCACTGGTCAATCTGATCAAGCCTACCTACTCCCGCACAGCCACGCCGCCTCAGAGTCGACCACCGTGCCACATCACATTCGCTGGCATTACGCCGGCCACTCACTCTCCGAGCTCATCCCATCACCAAATACGGACGAGCTCTACTCACTATTCAATTCCGACGAGCTTCATCCTATCACCTCGCACACGAGCTCTACTTCATAATTCGCCCGACGAGCTCATCCACTGCTCAAGATGACGAGCTCTAATTTACTATTCATTCCGACGAGCCATTCCCATCACTCCAACACGAACGAGCGCCCACCTTACTATTCATTCCGATCGTGAACCTTCCCATCACACAACAATGGACGCAGCCCCGGCTTCAACTATTCATCTCACCAGCTCATCCCATCACCCTCGGGCCACTTTACGAGCCTCACTTTACTATTCATTCCTCGACGAGCCTCATCCCATCACTCAAAGATGGACGAGCCCTACTTCATACTCCGGCTCCCGACGAGCTCATCCCATCACTCACGGACGAGCTCTACTTTACTATTCATTCTGACGAGCTCATCCCATCACTCAACATGGACGAGCTCTACCGTACTATTCATTCTGACAAGCTCATCCCATCACTCAACATGGACGAGCTCTACTTTACTATTCATTCTGACGAGCTCTTCCCATCACACAATACACGAGCTCCCCGCTTCAACTATTCACTCCGACGAGCTCATCCCATCACCTCGCACGGACGGTGCCTCTACTGATTACTTTACTTCTTTTTATTCATTCTGACGGCTCATCCTATCACTCTAGTACGGATTTTAGCCTCATTTTTACACCACCACTTCCAGCTCATCCATTACTCAAGACGGACGAGCTTTACTTTACTATTCATTCCCGACGAGCTCATCCCATCACTCAACATGGACGAAAGCTCTACCTTTACTATTCATTCGCAAGCTCATCCCATCAATTGAACATGGACGAGCTCTACCTTACTATTCATTCTGACGAGCTCATCCCATCACTCAACATGGACGAGCTCTACTTTACTATTCATTCTGACGAGCTCATTCCATCATTCAACATGGACGAGCTCTACTTTACTATTCATTCTGACGAGCTCATCCCATCACCCAGCCACGAGCTCCAGCCTCTACTTTACTATTCATTCCGACGCAGCTCCTTCCCATCACACAACACATGGACGAGCCTACTTTACTACTCATCCCGACGAGCTCTACTTTACTAATTATCCCGACGAGCCCATCCCATCACCCAACAATGGACGAGCTCTACTTTACTATTCATCCCGACGAGCTCTTCCCATCACTCGAAGATGGACAGCTCTACTTTACTATTCATTCGACGTAGCCCATCCCATCACCTCAAAGATGGACGAGCTCTACTTTATACTCGCTCGACGAGCTCATCCCATCACTCAACATGGACGAGCTCTACCTTACATTCAATCTGACAAGCTCATTCCATCACTCAACATGGACGAGCTCTACCTTACTATTCATTCGGACGAGCTCATCCCATCACTCAGCATGGACGAGCTCTGCTTTACTATTCATTCTGACGAGCTCATTCCATCACTGAACATGGACGAGCTCTACTTTACTATTCATTCTGACGAGCTCATCCCATCACTCAACATGGACGCAGCTCTACTTTACTATTCATTATCCCGACGAGCCTTCCTATCACTCGCCACGGACGAGCCTCGCTTTACTATCTACGCCCCGACGAGCCTATCCTCACTCAAGACGGACGAGCCTCTACTTTACACTCGCTCGACGAGCCTATCCCATCACTCAACACGGACGAGCCCCACTCACTATTCATCCCGACGAGCTCTTCCCATCACTCAAAGATGGACGAGCCCCACTTTACTATTCATTCCGACGAGCCCATCCCATCACCCAACAATGGACGAGCTCTACTTTACAATTCGCCCTAACGAGCCTCACCTTTACTATTCATCCCGATAAGCCCATCCCGCTACCAACACGGGACTTAGCCTGGCACCTTACTACATTCATTCCGACAAGCTCATCCCATCACTCAACACGGACGCAGCTCTACTTTACTATTCATTCCGACGAGCCATCCCATCACCGAAGCACGGACGAGCTCTACTTTACTATTCATTTTGACGAGCACATCCCATCACTCAACATGGACGAGCTCTACTTTACTATTCATTCTGACGAGCTCATCCCATCACTCAGCATGGACGAGCTCTACTTTACTATTCATCCTGACGAGCTCTTCCCATCACTCAGCATGGACGAGCTCTACTTTACTATTCATTCTGACGAGCTCATCCCATCACCTGAAGATGGACTAGCTCTACTTTACATCTCACGCCCGACGAGCTCATCCCATCACTCAACATGGACGAGCTCTACTTTAATATTAACTCTGACGAGCTCTTCCCATCACACAACATGGACGAGCTCTACTTTACTATTCATCCTGACGAGCTCATCCCATCACTCAGCATGGACGAGCTCTACTTTACTATTCATTCTGACGAGCTCTTCCCATCACCCAACATGGACGAGCTCCTCCTCAATTATTAATTATGACGAGCTCTTCCCATCACTCAACATGGGCAAGCTCTTATTCGCTTGGACGACCTCTTATTCAACAACTCACTGACGCTCATCCATCCTCTGCTTACATGGACTCAAGCCCCGCTTCGGACAATTTACATCCGGTGAACTCTTCTCACTACAGTGACGAATCCTTCCAACAGATTAACTAAATCAAGTCGTGCCACCCTACAGGCCACTCACGACTAAGTCTGACAAGGTTATTCATCTCACTCTGATCCTCAATCTGGGCCATTCAAATCATGGAAGAGAAGCGACGACGCTACAATGAGAACACGGATGATATATAAAAATAAAATAAAATAAAAAAGAAAAAAAAAGGGAAGAGAGTATATTTATATGTAAATATGTTTCATACATATGTTCAGCCCCATTCCGACTCAAAAGAAAACTTATATATAGATAAACGAATAAAGTCAAGTAGTCGTGCAAACATAAAGATAGAGATCGATGTCGGCAAGAGGAACTGGACGCATCAAGAGGGGGAATTGGCCACTAGCTGGCGCACTGTGCTCTGAGAATAGCGTTCAGAGAAAAGATCTTCTGTCTCTTCGTCACTGGGGAGGTCAAAATTAAAGTCCAGATCTGAGTATGCGCTGACAAACTCATGAAAGGAGCCACCTGTAAGCTCCATCGAAAGACCACCGGGTCCCTCAACTCCTAATGACCTCATCCTCGACCACCTAAACTAACTCGGCCGATGGAGATTCACAAGAATCGCGACATTCCTCGCTCGGGCCATTCTACCAAATTCGCGCTTCGTAAGATTCCCCTGACGAGCGCCTATCAACGCCTTTGCACTCCTGGAAGCTTCACATGAGCCGCCCGAGTCAAGGCTTGCTTATCATTCGATCGCCGCGACCAGACGTGACTCGTCAAGATCCCGCAGCCGCCCTCGGGAGGCACGTGAGTCTCTCCCTAACCCGTCGCGTATTCACTTCTAAGAGATCAAATTTCCCTCCTGCCTCACTCAAATCACTTTGTGAAGCCCGACCACTCAACCCCGAAGCACGCCTTCTACCGCCGCCGCTACTAACCTCGTCTCCCTACTTTCTCGCCGAGCACGGTTTACTAAGTATGCTTTAAATCAATTTAAGTCGCCCACTTCTTCAATACCATATGCCGCGCCGCCTCCCGCAACTTCTACTCGTCGGCGAGAGAGGCCACCTTCGCTTATAACCGGCAATTTACGTGCTTCCGTTTAGCTTTGGCCGCCGTGCCTTTCGGGAGCGGAGCGGCTACCCGCATATCAAACATGAAGATAACGCCCAACACCGAGGCGCATGGAAGCAAGCACAATTATGTGACTTACCGAGGCAACCCCTCACGGATAGCTAAAGCTCATCAACAAGCATCGCCCGACCTCCCAATGCCTGAGTCTCGAGGATGGAGGAGACAAAGACCTGTCGCGAAGTCTGTTAGAAAGCAAAGAGTCCTAAGCTGCCGACTTTGCTTTCACCTTCTTTCTCTTCAGCTCACGCCTCTCGAGGAGGCGATTCACTCTTCTAAAGGCTGATTCCGCACTGAGTAGGCATAACTACCAACGATTGCCCTACGGGTCGCCATTAAAGGGTCTTTAGCCCTTCCGGCCGGGCTTAGGGGAAATTAAATTAAAATCACTGAGCCTCGCCTAAAGGAGACGACGCCCGCCTCGCTCGAGCAAATGGAGGCGCCCCACTCTTCCTCGAACTTTGGTCGAAACCTATCGCTCCTCCCCAACGGAGCCTCGCTTTTCCTTCACACCCGCTTCCGAGATGCCACCCCAAATGAACCAAGACTTCCCCCGGGTAGAGCGCCCACCAGTAGTTTCCTCCAATCCAGGAGAGGATCCTGTGGCAGCGCCAGGTGCAAAGACTTCGGCTGGGCAGGGAACTGAAAGACCTCGATCGATGGACTAGTGAATGTCCTGGGAATCTTTTATCAATTCCCGCTGTAAGACGAGCAGATATCCCGCCTCAACGCTAGGCTGACATTATCTCGCGCTAAGTTCAAGACGAGCCCCAGGAAACAAACAGACAATACAAAATCGAAACATCCGACCACCTTCGATAAGTCAAGGTACCAAAACAAGAGATAAATACTCACGAATGTTATCGTGGAAGCTCTGTGCCGTGGGAACACCTGCAGGTCATCCCCTGCCGAAGGATCAGATTCCCAATTGAAACCGCTTAACGAAGAAATGGGGCCATTCCTCCGCGACCCATGCGAAGATGGAAGGTTGAGATCGCGCGTATCTTTAACGCCCGAAAATAAAGAAAGCCCTGCGGGTCTCATTCGGGGCGAAAAGATGAAGAAACAAGGCTGCTTAGGGATGCCGAGCCCTTATCCCCTAAAGGGAGTTCTGCAACCCACTCAAAATGGCTCCAAACTGGCTTGGGAGCGAAGAAAGTCGGGAGGGGCAAATGTCGGGGCAGCACTCATGAAAGGGTGCAAGAGGAAAACGGCGCCATCACAAAGGCGACCTTAAAAACAAACCATCCTGCACAAAGGTCAAGGTAGAAAGGTTGGCATCTGGGACCCAAACTCCTGACAAGGGGGAGGTCAGATAACGACCAAGCAGTTACTCCCATACGTAGGGTCGACCTTTACTTCAGTCCCACATTCACAAAGATGTCGAACGGTAATGTGGGCAATTCCACCCCTCAGATACGTGGGATTAGGTTTATTTTCTCTTTACCCCTTACCAACTGAAAGAGGAAGCCAAGAATACCCGGGATTCTCGATATAACCGAACCGGGTTTGAGGCATCCCAAAACTGCATGCTACGATTAACAATCGAGGAGTCATCACCAATCCGCAAAGAAGAAGAGCGAATTCGACCACGACGAGACAAGCGATAAGAAATAAAAGCCAATCGGTTAAACCCTAGTGTTTCACATACCAATCTAAAACGATATGGACACACACCTTAGAAATACAATGAAGAAAGGTCGCGCAAAAAAAAAAAAGGCATGCCGAATCAGGAGGCCGAGAAAGCAGCGCGGGTCCCAAGCGTAACTCGCACAAGACGAAAGATATCCACGAAAGCAAATGGTAAGAAACTAGAGGAAATGGGAGAAATAAGCGAAACCTATGGTCATCATTATAAGACTTATGACTACGACAAGGCTTTAACCGGCCCAACCCCGAACAGCAGACACGTGAGAAATCGGTAACCGATGCGAGATAATGTTCTTGCCCACGCCTAACGTACACAAGGGTCAACTTATGGTTTAAAATAGCTTCGCAGCTCCACTCGACTAAGCCCAGCAGCGGTACGCCCCAACGCAATACCCAGTTCTCAAGATCTACCAAATCGAAGGCCCAAGGGGCTAGGTCCAAAGGATAATCCTAAATGAATTGGAAGCCCCATATCCTACAAATCAGATTGTGTATCGCTCATACAGAAAATAGAATAACCCCTAGCAATATATTATCCTGCCGATCCAACCAAACCTTATCAATAAGGAAGGGAAAATAATAACGGATCATCGCCAGTTGGATCTCCCCCAATAAGGAAAGAGGATTATCTCAAACAAACAGCTCCTTCTATATCCTGTACCAAATCCGATATGGACTAAAATAAGAAATATCCCGTCCAATGGGAAGGACTCCTAACCACCACCCAACTGGTTGAACATCTACTATAAATACAAGACCACCCATCGGAAAGGTACGAAACCAACGCAACATTCCTACACACATTCTCATACGCATATACATATGCAACACATTCGCCCTCTGGGCGCCCTCTTTTTCTCTCGTAAAGAAACGGACAGACGGAGCGCACCCGCGAAGCCCTTGCCGAATTTCTTCTTCCTCGTTGCAGAGGAGTGCTACGCCCTGAGCCCGCATCAACAAAGGCAACGATCCTACTCCTCGAAATTTCGCACAATCCGCACGCCTGCATCCTGCACCCCCACAACATGTCCATTCGCAGTGAGAGTGCTCCCATTTCAATGATGTCCCGTGGTCTCGGGTTCGAAGCTCACTGAGGCGAAAGAAAGGCAAGGGACTCTGCCATAACAATGCCCGTGGAGTGGAGACCACAAGTGGCTGGACCCGGGGCGGGCTCACAATTAGCCGCCAGGCGGCTCCCACCCCCGGCCCACTCCGACGAGGGTGGTCCCACTCACAAAGCATATCCCCTAGCTCACAGGTTTCTTCTCGGGCTTCAGGCCCGAACCTCGTAATTCATGAGCTGAGATACCCATTCGAGGTAGTTCCCACTACCAACTCGGCCAGTAATGAGAAAGGCTCCCATTTCAATGATGTCCCTCGTATCTCGGGGTTCGAGCCTCACGAGGCGAGAAAGAAAAAAAGGCAAGGGACTCACATAACAATGCCCTCGGTGGAGGAGACCACAAGTGGGTGGGACCCGGCGGGCCTCTACAATAAAAGCGCTTTATTAGACATCTCAACCACCAGGTTCCCACCACAGCAGTTGTTGAGTGGCACCTCCGTTTTTCATTTTCCGTGGAGAGCCGGGATAGGACATCATGAAATGGGGAGAATCCTCACCACCAACCAAGCTACCACTGCAGTGAGTTCTCCCCATTTCAATGATGTCCCCGGGGTGGGTCTGGTTCGAGCCTCAATGAAGGCGAAAGAAAAAGGCAAGGGACTGCAGATAACAATGCCCGTGGAGTGGAGACCAGCAAGTGGTGGGACCCGCCGGCCTCGCAGCAGGTGTAGGCGTGATGGACCGGCATGGGTTGTTTTTGGTCGCGCTGGGCACTGATCCTTCCCCCGCTTCCCCCCGTCGCGCTCCTCGAGCCACCGGTTCCCCGTGATCAATTCCTCCCGTGGCCGCCACGCCAGTCCGCTTCACCTAAAATAGTGTCAATCAGGCACTCTGAATTTTATTCCTCTCGATGATCGCGCCGATCGATCAAGCCTTGAAATTCGATTTTTACAGTTGTCAAATTTCATCAATTCTACTTTGCAAGTTGTCAAATTTCGTCTCTATTTCACTTTGAAGCCCATCAATTCTTCTCATTCAAATTTTTTTTTCCATAAGGTCAATTTTCTCGACTTAATCGAGGATTGATCAATTTCGCCTTCCACAAAGTCACCCACTAGCTTGGTGAGGTTCGGGATTTAGCTTCGTCTAACCGAGAGGCCGACCGTGGTGGCCGAGGTGGCTGAGGAGTTGCGCATAATACGGAGTGCAGCAAAGAGGTGTATAATGGAGGTCTTGATCCTATGAGGAATTTGTGTGGCTCCCCAACTAGGGTCAGAAGTATCACAAATGGTGCATCATTGGGAAACACCGCAGAAAGGTGCACTCATCTATTGTATTTCTATACCTCACGGGACCTATTGTTTGATTTCTCTCCCACGGTCTAATGGCCGATTCATCACGGAAGGTTTCTCAGAATCCCTCATCGACATATATGCACCATGGTTTCTCCACCGAGTACTCACCGTATTGATCTCCCTTCCATTTGGTCGTATTCAAATTTAGTCCAGTTCCCGTGGAAAATTGACTTCATCAACCTACCCTTTCGATTTAATCCACTGAAATTCCTCGCAGCAAAATGTACAAACACCCAACCACTCAAGAAACAATCCTACCTAAAAGGTTAGGTTACCTAACAAATAAATTGTGAACTAAAACTAAGAAGCATTCAATGCGAAAGTATATACAGAAAAAAATTACCTCGCAGACTCGTGATTTGTGATCACAAGTAACATCGGTCATCATCCGCGACTTAGGCACCATCCTAAGAATAACGCCATTTGATTCGTACACAGCAGAGTGATCCCGAATCAATATTTATAACCTAAATTTTCCTAACGTTTAGCAAAGCCATCAGTATAGCGATTCTAGGGTCGAACTTTGACGGGTTTTCTTCGCACAAAATGATTTACAATGAAGGCCAAAATGGTGAATTCGCTCGATTTCAAAGTTCGTAAAAATAAAGGAGGCCTGTAGGTTGCAAACAGAGAATAAAATAAATAAAAATGTAAAATAGAACCCTTTGAAGTGTTAGGTCACTGGGGTTGGATTCCTAGGGCAACTGAGAGTTTCAAGGTCCTTTCCTCGCGTTGGGGAGGATGACCTATAGTCATCTCCCAAACCGGATCTTCATTTAGCTATAAAACCTAATCCTTAATAATTATCCTTTGAAAAATGGTACTCATTGAGCATCGTTATTCCGATAAAGGAAAACACCTCCTCGACTCACCTTACAATGATTAATAGAGGGTAACTACGAATCTCGATCTAGCAATAAGCATCCATCGAACCCTAAAAGATTACCAAACATAAAATATTCAAGGTGAATCTAGGGGATCTAAACCTAGAGTTCAAAGGAAACACAAAACTGCCAGTAAGTACCTACGTGTGAAACATGAAACCCTCTTGCAGCCTTAAGATCCTATACCCAGTAGCCTTCCACTTCAAGGATGAAAGGGTTTTAGCTGCTCATCCTCTGAGTTTTCATCCTTGGAGGGTCTTACAAGGGATCATAAATGATAACTAACAAACATCAATGGATCTAACATTAAGCATCCAATGAGCCCAAAAGATTATCAAGTAATAACCATTCAAGGTGAATCTAAGGGATTTAAACCTATATTTCAAGGGAAACACAAAAATGCCAGTGAGTACCTGCGTGAAAACCATGGAAACCTTCAGCTGCCTTCAGATCCTACACCCATCAACCTTCTCCTTCAAGGAGGAAGGGTTTCTAGCCACTCATCCTCCGAGTTGTCATCCTCGGAGGGTGTTTGACAGCCTAGAAAGTGAGAGAAAATGAGAGAAAATGAGAGAAAAGAAGAAAGAGCAGGAAGAGCTAAAAGCTTCCCATCACTTTATTAATGAGCAAAAGGTCCCCTGCTACAGTGTTTGCTTGGGCTTATATACTGCCCCAAAACAATACAAATTACCAAAATCAACAAAAGCAGTTAACTGTTACAATGACAAAATGGGAAGAAATCAAAAGAAGAACAAAAAGGAAAAAATTCAAACTGCAGCAAAGAATGAAAGGTCAGTAGGTTGAAAAGTGAACAAGGCGCAGGGAGGCGCTTCGATTTTCGTAGTTTCAGAGCCTACCAAATTCTTGCGTTGTCTACTTTCCATGCATTTTCTCGGCTCTTCTTTCCTTCTAGTTTCTGATCTGCAATGCTGAGTTCGACTCAAATTCTTCGTGCTTGGATTGGCTCAACAATTTTGATGCAAAAAGCTTGCAAAAACTACAAAAATAGCCATAAAATACAATCAGTAGTATAGTCGGGACCTTAATGTGCCAATTAGGTTAATTACTCTGATTAGTACACAAAAAGTGCTCAAAACCTGCAATAAACAAGGTTCAAAATAGCATTTTTTTAGCACTAATCATCCGTCCTTCGAGGCATCACAATATATTGTGTACCTCTATTCCTGTTTCGGGACTATCAGAAATGAGTTGTAGTAAGCCTCCTTTTCAATTCCTGAAATGCCTTCTCACTCATGTCATACCACTCGAATTTTGACATCTTTCCTAGTAAACAGAACCGGAGTGCTCCAAGGTGAAGTGCTCGATCTAATAAAACCCTTGTCCAACAATTCTTGCAGTTGGACCTTGAGTTCCTGCAACTCAACCGATGCCATCCTATGAGGAGTCATAGAAATGGGCGACGTACTAAGGTGTAACTCAATGATAAAGTCCAAATCCCTGTGCGGAGGTAATCCCAGTAGCTAATCCTAAAAAACATCCTCATACTCGCAAACTACCCGAGATAGATCCAATTCTTGTCTCACCTCATCCTTTAAGGTAAGGATTGCTAGTCAACCCATCAACTGTCCACTCCATCTTGAGTCATGCACTGTCTGGGGTAAAGCATCATGCTTCCCCCCTTGAAAAGCCACATGGATACCGTCCGGTGTGTAGGCATAAATCCTCTTACTATCACAGTCAATGACGATTCGGTGTGCCATCAACCAATCCATGCCAAGAATGACATCAAAATCTGATATGTCTATCACTCGAAGGTCCATTGTGAGCAGAATCCCTGAGATCTCTAACTCACAATCTCAACATATACTAGCACCCATATCTCAGATGCTTCGTGTGTCATCTACTTTCTTCCAACGGCTAAGGTCAAGCCCTGGACCATCAGTCCTCCTCCCACGTATGTCAAGGATGATGTGCCCAAACCCTTAGGGAGGTTACTCCTCGTCCTCTCGCCCACCGCTAATTAGTCCGTCTTCAATGGTAGCAGCCACCATGCTCTCCTCACAAGAATAATGGTAACCATACTACCAGATCCTTCACATTCTGAACAACGACCCTCCACCATCTGCCCTTCCCTCGAGGGCCTGAGGATAATGTGCCTCCAACCCTGAGGTTACTAATTTCGATCCCACCTGCACCAGCTTATGCAATGGTGGCAGCAACAACACCTGCCTGCATAAGGGTAGCAATCACAACAACAATAGCCTCTATGAAGGTCTGTTAGTCTAAAGTCGATGGTCATGGGTTATTACTCCGCTCACCACCCCAACATCCTCTTCCTCTGCTAGTCATCTACACGTGTCAGATAGCAATAGAGTTATCAAATTTCTATCTCAATTTAACTAGTAGTGCACATGCTAACCACTAATAGACTTAACATCATGAACTACACCGCTCATCCCTTTTTCCTTAGTGGTGCATAATTCCAAACACTAATACACATCGGTTCCCAAACTATCATGTTCATTTTGTTTTCTGAACCCCTAAGGTTATGTTTTCTAACCCTAGTGTTTCATATACAATCCACCATGTATATTATTCACACAAATCACTACACATATCACACAGCATGTTAAGCACAAAACAAGCAACACACAACAATGCATGATCTAGACCCATGCCCATCAACCCTCGGTACTAGTGCACATAGACTCTTGACTCAATGGGCTTTCCATAGAGTCTAAAAACAACCAAAACGGAGTTTGTACGCGAAAGATATGGTCGTCCGAAGTTGAAGGCACAAAAAAAAATTAAAAATGATCAGTGTGTCCCATCTGCACACTTGGTACAAAAACCAACTTTCAGCAAGGTTGTGGACACCAATTTCCCTCCACAGGCATATGGATAGATTCTCTAATTAACGGGCTTTCCATGTAGTCCAAGAACACCAACCCGAGTTCGACGTAAGACGCTTATAGCCTTTTCTATTCAAAATCCGGTCGCTTTACTTTGCTTACACTAGAAACAGTATGTGATACCCGATTTCAGGGGTCTAAATCCATAATTTGACACTGGTTATTTATAATCATTTGAATATACTCTGCTCTGTGGTTCTTCTCCCAACTCGGAATTCACCCCAAATTGGATCACCGAAACTCAAGATATGTCCTAAACAATCGGGACTACTCAGTTTTCAAACAGAACCAGAAACTGTCTGAACATAGCTCCCCTTTGAATGCATTTCTGAGTCCAAAGGGGTCGGAATTTGGATAGACCTATTTCAAGGCAATATGTTATCCTCTAAGTCTAGTTTAGACAACAATTAGAATCACTCAATTCATATGAGTGATGGTCAAGTTATGGCCAAAACTCAGTCACGGGGTCTCAAAACAGAGCAGAAAACCGGGCTCAACATACCTCCACTACACGCATTTTTATTCCAAAGGGGTCGGAATTCGATAAGATTCCATTTCAAGGAGATATGTTCTCCTTAAGTCTAGTTTATCCTTAATTGGAATAACTCAATTCGGATAAGGGATGTCCAAGTTATGGCCAAAATACAGTCCCCAGGTCAGAGGAAAAAAAACTGGACATCATTCTCCACTTTGACACACACACACATGCCCTTAGATAGAAATTAAACCGAGTAGAATAAAAACCCTACCTCAATTTCTGTGATTTCCCGAGACACCGCCTTTTCTTGGTTTTCATGAAAACTCGAACCTTGGTGAAATCTTGTGATTCTAGTGCCCATGCGTAGCTCTCGTCGCATAGAGCTGTTTTAACTCTCGTCCTGTCGAGTTCCGACTGGCAAAACCTCGTGAAATCGCCGGAGAAAGATTGCTTTTATTTCCTCTCTCTCTCTCTCTCTCTATCTATCACGTTTTTCTCTAGACAAAAAATGAGATCTCCTTGCATTTTAGATATTTTAGGATATTTATAGTGTGGACACACGGCTCACGTTGCGCCACATGTCACACTCTTCTGCCTCGCTCTCGCCTAAAACAATTTATTTCGTTCTGGTTTCAGTTCCATCTATCTTAAATAAACATTCTTTAAATATTTGAAATTTTTTAGGATTTTTCTAAAAATCTCGCTTTCAGGGTCTACTCGACCTCTGTCGCCTCGAAATTCATGAAAATCCGACTATCTCATAATTCAATGAAATTCGTATGGGTGACTAGATTTCGTGAGACGATTCCAACGGTGAAGTCCGTTTCATCATCTAAGATCTAGAAAGAATTCCAGAAAAATTACCATTTTTCCTTTCCTAGCAAAAATTCAAATTTTTAGGTTTTTCCCGGGTCTTACATATATAGTGGAAAGTCTCCGAGAATCATTTGCATTCTTGATGTACAATCGAATCCCAAACACAGGGTCGATCATTTCCATGCACTCACACCCATGTCATGCGATGTCCCGTGCATAAATGCAATGCAAGTGTCATTGCATGTCATTTCATGCTACATGTACGCTACATGTCACACGCAACATATAAATCACACATTACATGTCAAAGGGCATAGATAAATTATGTCTAATGCATATAATTATTTTCATTTTATCCCAATATATCACATAATTAATATATTATTCAATTTACAGTAATAACACACATTAGCCATTCCCGGCCAGACTTGGCCTCAAAAAAATCTAGACTTAGTTTATAAATTCTACCTTTTGTAAATATCACACAAAAATTCAACACGTAATTCCTACCTGCCATACATAGCACGGCTACTAAATATAACCCATTCAAAAATGTAGTTCTGAAACCAGAACGGACTGCTCCTCAACTAAACGCGGACCTAGTTTACTTCTCACCAACTGGCCATTGAGCACTTCATTCATTAAATTCTAGACTCAACGAGCTTTTGAGTCCAAGAACGCACAACCTGAGTCTCGACGGGAAAGTTATGGCCACCGTCGTGTCATTGACCACAAAGGTGGTGCGAAATTGGGCATACCCCCGTTTCCATTCTGCCCGTATTTGCCTGGGCCCGGACGCCCGCTAGGCTCCCGATGGTCCCGGAACTCATATACCGGGTCCATGACCATCCCACAACCAAAACAAAGGTTAATAACGAAATAATTTGCCCCAAGGCGAAATTAGCCAGCTCCATACACGGTCCCTAGGCCCTGAATGAACCTGGAGTAGGAGGAAACTCACCTCAGAATGCTAATTTCGAAGTTCTTCGTCCGCTCACATCGCGGACACCCTTCCTTTCCTTTTCCCTTCCTTTCTTTCTTCCTCATTTTTCTTCTCTTTTCTTCTTCCTTTCCGTTTTTTTTTCTCCCTATTTATGTTTTTTTTTCTCTCCTATTCTAGTTTCCTCTCTTCTCTCCCCACGCACACCTTCCCTTCCCCCTTTTTCTTTTCTTTTTCCCTCTTTCTCTATTTCCCCCACCGAACTCCTTTTTGCTTCCTACTTAAATTGATGTTACATTGTTTGGTGGTGTGACACATGGCTTCCATGTGTCACCCACACTCCATTCATGCCTAACATCTAGGCGATATGTCACCCATGCACTATGCCCAAGTGGCACATGCCACACCTAGTTCTTCATGATGCCATGTGGCATGCCACGAGTCATCATTTCATTGGTCTATTTCGCCTCGAAATACATGAAATTCTGACCTTCTCGAAATGCAAGCGCAATTTGGCCGAGTAACTAGATTTCGCAAGACGAATCCAACGGTGAAGTGCGTTTCGTCATCCGATGTCTAGATAGATTTCCAGTTTTACAACCTATACCGTAACGGTAATTGATCATTTTGAGAAAAATTTCAAATTTACCCGGGTTTACACAGGACTCGTGTTAAAGGCATAGTGAGTGACACTTCATTCATGGCATGTAGGGATTCTAGAGTAGAAACTGCATTTTACTTGGAATGCTTGATTGTGTGAACATGGCATTGGATGCATAGGTGGGGAATTAGCCCACATAGGAGTTTACCTGCTGGCATTGCTCACCTCGTCGTGGGACCCTCTTTCAGGTATAGGGAGTATGCAGGTGGACGACACTCACTCGAGGCCGCAGTTATGAAGAAAACCGCTTGTAATTAATTTTTTGTAAAGAAGCTTGGAACAAACTAGTTATAGCTTGTATTTTGTGTAAAAAGAATTGTAAAAATACTTTGGAACAACCTTGTTCTAATTTGTAATATTTGTAAGAGTGTTGTAATTGAACTCTTGAGGACTATGGTAAATTAGTCACTGATACATAGTGTGGATGAGTGGGCTAGGTTGAAGCCACTTTCCTCATAATTGGACCTAGTGAGGTCATTGTATTATATTGGGCCATATTGCTAGGTTTTTTGTACGGGTTGTATTTTGGGTAGAGCTCCGTATAGGGAGACTGTCGTTTTAGTTAAATCATGGGTCCCGGAAAAGGGGACACGGTGGTGTGGTGTCGGATTACCCGACATCCACGAGTCTTCTACAGGTTGACGGGTTGTCAACGGACCCCCGGGTTTTGGAGCGTCACAGAATTTACTTTAATGTCACTAAAATTCATTCATGGGAAATTATTAATCAAAATCAATGCAACAATTAAGATTACTGATTCCAACCATTATTAGATCATCGATATCACTATTTCCCCCCTAATTGAAGAGATTAAAACAAAACACACAAGATATTAGTTTAATAACTAATTTGTGGTTGTGTGGTAAGCCACTTGTCTTGGATGAAATTAGCTCTTGTATATGGTTGCATCTCAGTTTCGGGCAGGTTATGTTGAGACCATTTTACTCGATTTCTAACATCGGATCCTTCTCCGCTACAATCTTGCTCAACATAGGTAATAAGACCTCTGAATTCAATAAATAAAAAAATAAAAAAAAAATGAAACAATGTTACATAATGTAAGTTGTGATTAAAGTAAAAACAAAATAAGCAAACATAACGAAGCATGAAAATATGTTGTTAAATAAAAACGGGAATAGACGACAAAAAAATAAAAGGATGGAAACAATTGGAAAATGAGGAGGGAAAGGAAAAAAATACTAGGGAAAATCATAAAACCCTATAATGCCCATAGCACCTACAAAACTTTACAACTCTGTTTGAAACCCAGAAAATACTAAGGAAAATGATTTTCTCATGTTTGGTTCCAAAGTGAAAATATAAAAGAAAATCAAATATAATCAAAATTCCTCAAAATTGTACATATTTTAAAATTTTTGTCTTTTATTTAATAGAACTAACAAATAAAATGAGTTTGAATAAACATATAAAATTAATTTATAAAGTTCAAACCTATTTTTATTTTCCTTCCATTTTCCTCTCTATTTTCTTTCCTTACTACTTTTCGGGTTCCAAACGAAGCCTACGTGTCTCATTGTTAACTCTGACCAAAACCAAAACAAAATAAGTAGGTACGTGTCTAAGCCGTTGTGCCCTATTTGCCAAAAACAATCTTTATTAATAACGTTAAAGTCGTAGTCAGTGACTACAGATTTGGATTTTAAGTTAAAGCCATAATCATAGACTACAACTTTGAATTTCTATTAAAAAAAGGTCAAAGGCGTAGTTATTGACTACGGATTTAATGATGTGTATTCCAATATGACCCATACGCACTATCTTGGACATTATTTTCATTTTCAAAGTATTTTCATTTTTATTTTTTAAAATTTTTTTATTAGTTTAGAACAAAACTTGTATCTCCAACCAAAACCAAAACAAAATAAGCATGTACATGTCTAAGACGTTGTGCCCTAGGTGTCCAAAACAATCTTTATTATTAATAACGTTAAAGTCGTAGTCAATGACTACGAATTCAAAGATCCACTAAATTAAGTGTGATCATGAGCTACCTTGCATTTTGATGGTATGTATTCAACACATTGAGAATGCACTAGTTTGTGCATTATTTTCGTTTCCAATTTTTTTTTTTTTTTAATTTGTATTAGTTTGGCACAAAACTCGTATCTCGGACCAAAACCAAAACAAAATAAGCAAGTAAGAGTGTAAGTACAAGGTACTTACGTAGACTTGTTCCAATCATCCCATCCTTGAGGCATAACATTGACATCAAATTTTGTTCTTTGAAATATAACTCTTGAATAATCACCCCAAGCTCTTCCTAAGAAGACCTTACCACTCCCTTCCACAACACCTCCATCAAATACAAATCCACTTTCTTCATTTCACAGGCTTAGCTGCGTGGCGTATATAACTTCCCCACATTGGCAGAGTAAACCGACCAACCACTTTATATTACAATCAGCCCACACCGAAAAGAAATAAAAAATAAATGTTAATCAACATAGGTAAATTGGTATTGTTAGAGTAGAACAATTGTTAATTGACTTGATAATTTTTAAAATAAGATTGAATCGGGACTCAGGTTGAGTAACTCAAAGTTAAAGATCACTATTAGATGTAACCTCATGATCTTCCGACTTATAGGTTGTGTTTCGTCTCTAAAGTCTGCTGAATAGTGGAAAATATTAGGGAAAGGAAAAAATGATAAGGAAAATGATTTTATCATGTTTGGTTCCACAATGGAAAATATAAAAAATAAATAAAATGTAATCAAAATTTTATATATTTTTAATTTTCTTAGTCCTTATATAATAGAGATAAACTAATAAAATGGGTTTGAATAAAACATATAAAATTAATTTATTAAGTTTAAACCTATTTTATATTTTCTTTCAAAAAAAATTTCTCTCTCTATTTTCTTTTCTTAGTAGTTTTTGGATTCCAAACGGAACCTAAAAAATTTGAGGAAAAATGTAAAAAAACAAAAAGGAAAAACAAAGTAAGTAGAAACAGAAAAAGAAAAATATAATTAAATCCAACATATTATTATTATTTTGTTACTTCAAACTTATTTTATTATTTTATTTATTTTATGTGGTAACCATTTTGGAAACATAAGAAAGCTCAAACATTGAAAATTTTATATTATGTATAAATATAATATAATTTTTCCTATTTTCAATGTATTCTTATATTTTAAATATTATTTATATTTTTATTCAATACAAATATAAAATATTAATACATTTATAAAAATGATTAAACAAGTATTATTGAATTTTTTTATCTGAATTTTAATAAAATATAAATTATGTTTATGACAGTTCACCACGGTTCGACCATTGAACTATAAATTGGTAACTTTTCCAGTTTAATAACCGGACCGATTTTTAAAACATTGCCATTTTTCTTTCCTTGTTACTTCCCAAGAACCAAACCCAATAATATAAAGACCCGATCCAACCCGTCTTAGTTTTCCAAAATGCAAAACCTTAATTTCATTCATCACCTTTTATCAATGTTTTAAAAATTGGACTGGTGACTTGTAAAACCTGTGAAACCCCAGAAAAGATTTCTGAGGAATTGTAAAATGGTAATTTCGGTCAAAATCTGGATTTTTTCTAGATCTCGGTTCATGAAACGGACTTCACCGTTGAAACCGTCTCGCGAAATCTAGTTACTACGTCAAATTTTGTCGAATTTAGAGACAATTTCACCTTTTCGATAAGACTGGTGCGCGCTGACACTGGCGCATTGACGTGGCCAGACGGCATACACATGTCAAGTGGAGCTAGTCAAACATGAGCTCAATTGGACCCATAAGAGACATGTGGAAACATGTGGACGGTAATACTACAGATGGATAAGGGATAAGATGTAATCCAGCACTTAGAACGACATGGCAAGTGAGAGGACAAGTTCTCTTTATCCATATCTTGACCAAATTGGCCAGAAGAGAAGAGAGAGGGGAGATTATAGAGAAACTCCAAAGAGAGAGGAAGAAAGAGTTTTTATGAGAAGCTCTACCTCTCTCATTTTCCTCCGACAATCAATCCATCGAACTCAGCCGAGACAATAAGGAGTAAAGCTTGATCCTCACCGTAGTAAGTCAGGTGTGTGGGTACCAGATTTGCGGGAGTTTCGACAACTCCGAAAGGTAGTCTTCCTACTCGCTTATTTTCGTCTAAAACCATGAAAATTATGAGCTTGGAGTCAGAGGTCGAAATGGCCAAGCATTTCAAATTCCAAGGAAATGGGACTACATGCTTAAGTGGACTGCCCTCGATCTTACCTACTGGACATGGGACCATGCACAATCGAAATTTATTTTAACAAATTGTCACGTGTGGTCATGCAATGTTATGCTTGGAAAGAATAGCAGTTGTGTGTAGTGAACAGAGAATTGGTAATGCACAAATTATGTTGTGTTAATATGGGAGGCTTGAATACTATAATAATATAATTTGTGTAATCAATGTATGGATTGGCATCATTGCATTCATGTGCACCTAAGCACGCTATTTGAGTCGTGCGTAGGTGCACGATATGGTTGTTCACCATCCTTGGTGAACGTATGATGAGCTCGTATTGTGGACAACGTCCAATGATTGTCTCATGGTTTAAATCATAAAATGAGAAAAAATTTAATGTGTGTTAGGCGGAGCAAGAAAGAGGTCGTTAATCCCCTCAGGTGAAAAGCTTGGAATTTGGGTGCGGAGAGAACCAGCAGAAGATCCAAAAGTATGTAACGTGTGAGAGACCCGCGGTATTATCCAAAAAGTTATCTACGGGTGTGAGAGACTGCACTATTATCCGAAAAGTTCTGTACGGGTGTGAGAGACCCGCGGTGTTATCAGGAAAGTTCTGTGTGGGTGTAAGAGACCCGTGGCATGAGCCGAAAAGTTCTGTTACCTAAAGAAAACACACGGTCATGGTTATCACTTAGACTTCGAAAGGAAGTGATAGCCGGAATTAACTCGATTAGTTACCATTGGCACTTGTGATTAAGTGTGCTGAGAGCCAATGCTGGCCTCGGTATATGGTGTCATTGGTAAGCCATAGTGACGTTGTCACACTTAGCATAGGTGTGTGGGGAGTTGGTAGAGGACTCGGATATGGGTACAAAGACATCCATGTATGATACATGAATCATTCCATGTAAGCTGCAAAATTGTATGGAATGTGGATGTTGTGTTATGTCATTGCATGTGCATTTTAGGTGGGGAGTAGCCCTTGTAGAAGAATCTAACCATCGGGCATTGCTTACCCCTGGGTCGGGAAAATAATTTTCAAAATTTAAGGTAATAACCTGTGGATAGGACGCATCCGAGGCCTTAGAGGCGAAGAAATGGCCAAATTTAGCCTTACTCTTTGTTTTGTAAAAAAATTTGGCTAGAAGACCCAGTTTTTGCCTTTTTGTATAACATATATATTTTGGTGACTTTTCCAGGTTCCCGTAGCCTTTGAAGTAATAAGGCGAATTCCTATTGGTTTTATAGTGGGTAGAACGAAAAAGGAAAAGAAAAGAGGAGTGCAGGTGTTAAACTGGAGGGGCTACTGCCCATTTTTGGAGCTGGGTCACGACCTAGAGCAGGCTCAGCGACAAGTCGGGCCTCGGCGCACACGTTGGTGGTGTGTAGGCCGCACATGCAGAAAGAAGACGCGTGCGATGAAGACAACAAAGAAGGCCGGGTCAAACCATGCTCTTTGGGTACACGCACCACACTGACCTCGGGGCCTCAGTCGCTACATCACTTTGTGCTGCGACGTATCGAGGTTAGGACTCAGGCTGGTCTGGCTGGACATGACTTTCATGTCATAGCATGGGCAAATTACTGTTCCCGCAACACGTCCTCAAGGTCACGACACGTAAGCCGCAGGTGACTGAATCGGGTGTCGCGACACACTTTCTGGTGTCGCAACATGGTCTGGCTTGCTTGGGGTTGCACTTCAAGCCTGCGTCGACTCGGGCCTAGGCATGGCAAATTGGTGTCACGGACGGCCCTAGGTGTCTCCGAACACCGCCAGTAGGCATAAGCGCGCCGATGATGCGGTCAGCCACAAGTGTCTATGACAAGGGTGCTGGAGCGGCACACTGGCAAAAGATTTATACACAGGTAAAGTGCATCGCTGTGGTCAAATGCGTAGTGCGTACGACCGTGCATCACGACCATCTGCCAGAGGGTGCATCAGGCTGCGTAACGATTTAGGGGACACCGTCATGAGACCGCTCATGGACACTATTCATTCAAAAATGTGGGATGACCCCTGCTTTTTAAGGCCACAAACCCGAGAAAAAAATCGAATTTTTCTAAAAAATTGCAAAACGGTAATTTGCCTCTATAGTATAAGTTGAAGCCTGAAAATTTCGTAGATATCGAATGAAGAAACATACCTCACCGTTGGATTCGTCTAGCAAAATCTAGTTACCCAGTCGACTTTCTTTGAATTCTAAGACTATCCGATTTTCATGAATTTCGAGCCGACGGGTGTCCCGATGAACCAAAAACGATATTTTAGGAATTGATGTAAGTAAAGTTCATCTTGAATAAATTGAACTTGAGTCAGGATGAAATAAATTATTTCAAGGCAAAAACGGACCTAAGCAAGGGTAGACACGTGGCACGACATGGGCCACTCACTTAACTTAAGGTTAAGTTAGAACAAAATGAGGGATTAGGGCAAAAAGAGCCATTTTTCTTGGTTTGACCAAGAGAGAGAGAAGGGGAGGGGGGGAGAAGGGAGCACAAACTTCACGACCCACAAAGTCTCACGGTCGGAATTGCCAGGGCCAAGAATGAAAGTTCATTTGGCTCAACAGGGCTACGCAGGAAAACAAGGGATTTCGTCGAGGATCCAAATGAGGAGTTCGAGAAATCAAAGGTTTCAGGTTTAGGAATTGTCCACGAGGCTTGCTAGGGTTTCTTCTATGCTCCAAGAGGTAGGGATCCTTCTTACATTGGTTTATTTTCCATTTTTGGGTCAGAAATGGTAGGATAAGCTCAATTCCTTAGAGGCGCCCTTTCACTCAAAGCCCTCGAGGCAAAGGAGGTTCGCCAGGTTAAATATGTCCTGCACTGCTGAGTAGTATCGCCCTGCCCGGTTGAGTCTTATGGACAGGAAATAGGAGTTTCCTCTGTCCGCCTAGGTGAGGTTTTGCCGTTTAGGTAAGTCTATGACAATGTTGAGAATTGTGGTGAATAATCTGTCAGTTGGTTTTAGGCTCGGTTTGTGATTGTTTATAGCTTGCTTCGGGGCCATTATGATTTTGTTTGAGAGGTTACTTAATTTTGAAGTATATATGTTTGAGATGTCAATATGTGTGTTCTAATGTATGGACATGTGCTGAGTTTCTATGTGCAAATGGCCATTACATGGCTTAATTGTGTGTGTGTGTGTGTGTCATTTCTTGAACATAGAATGACATGTTGTATGTTGATGTTAATATATGCATGCATAATATATTGACATGAATGAAATGTAGTATGGAAGTCATATGCAGGTGATGTGATTGTCCATGACACCGTGAGTGAAAAGAAAGGGGTCCACGTAGTATCTGGCACCATAGATGTGGCATGATATAACATGCAATGGCGCATTGCATCAGAGATATGCATGGGAACATCGCATTAGCTGGGTTTGAGTGCATGGTTATAAACGTACCACTGTTTAGTGATTGATTAGGGTGGGGCTCTGCGCTGTTAGACGACGCCGAATTGTGGTCATACGCTAACATGAAATGCGAAAAGAAAATATGCCTGCAACAGCAAGCACACATACCCCTGGGTGAAGACCCATTTGTGGTTATACATTTCCAACCTTTCTCTCCTCATGAAAGCCTAAGAGTGTTTAGGAGTGCAAAGCTTGCAGTGCGACACCAAAATTCGCTACCCACAAAAGACACATGGTTTTGAATATAAAAAGATAATTTGAAATGATGACACCCATAAAAGTTTTGGTTTATAAACAAACGACTTTTATTTCAAAGTGTTCATTGGATGCGATTCATCAATGACGGTTAATCACACAGGCTTTGCATTGTGTGGTAGAGCTCAAAGATGGACTCGAGTATGTGGGAGCTGTAAAGACTCTTGGCATGGTACATGATTGAGTCTCATCTCATTCCAGCGGCATGACATGTGGTGGGACCCATAGTAGAAATTGTATGTTTTGTTTGATTGTGAATGTGAAATTGTGGGAACATGATCAATAAGATGTGCACTAAAAGCACAAGTTCTCTGTGGTGTTAGCCAATATTCTCTATTGGACGTGGCTCATCCTATACGGGAAAACATTTTATGTGTAGGGTGTACACCGGTGGACGGAGCTCATTTGAGGCTGCGATTGTGAAGAGGGTCAACATGTGGCTTTGATAAATATTTTTGTAAGACTTTGGAACAATCTAGTTCTGACATGTAATAATGGTAAGAGAGTCGTGATAGAACTCTTACAAAGTTTTTTAAATGTAATTTCACAATTTTATAACTAAAATATGGATAAATGGATCCCGATAAATGTAGAGTTGGTAACAGAAGCATCCAACCTATTTCAAAGCAAAATTTCATTCAGTTGTGGCTAAACTGTCACTAATCTAGCCTATTTTTATTTGGGCTGGTTTACCAAATTACCATGTCGTGGGCTAAAATGGACCAAAACCTTAAAATGCTAAAAATTTAATTTACAAATTCATCATTTTCAAATAAAATAAATAATATAAAAATATATAATAATAATAATTAATATATAAAATAATCGAGTCTAAACAATAGTGTGACAATAGTAATCAAACTTAAATAAATAAATAATGCTATAAACATTGTTATAACCAAAGTACCAAACTAACTAACTAAATAGTACCAAAACTATAAAGTAACAACTTAATAACATATCTCAAAAAAATAACTCCAAAGTATAAAATGAAATCTCATATGCCTCTAATCTTCATCCTCATTTTCATTATATCCAATAATAACACGTAATTCCACATTAGAAATATGTATATTCTCGATGGTGGTTGAGTTATGATCATCTATTAATTAATGGTGATTGAGTTATGATCATCTATTAATTAATTTATAATGTTAACAATATAAATTTCATTTATGTTTGGAATAAATTTTTTTTTTTTCCAAAACTACATCTCAACCTTATAATAATGAAATATCCTATTTGTTTGAAAATCTATCTTGCTAAAAGATATAATTATATTAGGAAAGAAATTAGTGTATAATTTTTGTAACTATTTTAAAAATAACATTATTTTGTTATTTACACTAGTTTAAGTAATAAAATTATTTAAAATATAATGATAATTTAGTTATTAAATTTAATTTAATTTATAAACTAGTACAATTTCATTTTTATCAAAAAACATATATGATTGAATAAAATTTTAAAAAGGTGAAGAAAAATAAACAAATATTTAAAATATGATTAATGAGATAAATAAAAATATATCTAATATTAAAACTAAAATTGGTTTTTAAAGACAAGATTCTTTCATACAAGATTTTTAAAATATTAAATTATCATATGTTATATTAAAAGATACATTTAGAAAATTGAAAATATAAATAGTTAAAAACAAACAAAGTTTAATATATTAATCATATATTATAAAGCAATTATTTCCACAAAGAGATAGCAAAAGATCAAAATTTCTATAAAAAAAAAAATCCTTGAAAATCTCAATTACAAGTTCTACATTTAAAAAATTAAATAAAAATTCGGCCAATTGGGTTAACCAAAATAAACCCACATAAATATGGCCAAACGAAGCTAAACTGCTTCGATTTTATTCGCCTTAAATTTTACAACCCAACCTCAAAATATTCAATGAAATATTGTTTACTACCATCGAGTCAACCCATATTGTCGCCTAGGTAACGGGATATAATCACGTGGATATCCAGCTATCAGATTCACAAGTATTTGGATACCGCTATATCAAAGCTAGGTATACGGACACCTAAGATAGTATTTCCCCATGTTGACGGTTGGTCAACGGGATCCTTGGGTTTTGGGGCGTCACATAACTGAACCAGAAAATTTACTTATTCACGGTTTAGGGGTCGAATCGATAGTCAAATCAAGATCGAAAATGTCACCAATTAACAGTCCGACCGACCCAATTTTAAAAACACTGCTTTTTACCTGATAAAAAGATTGGCCATCACCACAGATAAAATCCACAGCCCCTTCAATATAGCAATCACTAAAATAGTGTCTGCCTTGGACATCCCATAATGTATCTTGTAATCCCAGAAAACCACAGCTATAAAAAGCAGATTTATCACCATAAATTCTGCCGCTAAAGGTTGGTCAATTGGTTCTTTCGAATTTTCCTGTGTTATAATCATTCTGCAAAAAAAAATATTACAAATATATCATGATTTTTGGAAATACCATGTTTTCTATTTATAAAATATACAAAATAGAAAACAATCTTTTATTACCAAAATTGTTTTCCTTTATTTTTTATTTTTGAAAACATTATTTCCAAACAAACTATTAATTATTCTTCAAAATTTTTGTACTAAAGTATTATATAAAGATAAAGCTAATTAGACTCACAAGTTGATTGATATTATTTCCAAAATCAATGAAATTTACCATGGAGAAATGAAAAAGATTGGTGACCATGTTGGTTGATGTTTTTGAAAACTATTCTAGAAGACAGTTTTTGAAAACACAGAATATAATTTTTGTGTGTTATCAAATTTTTTGTACTAAAAGTATATATAAAGATAAATCTAATTACACTGACAAACTATTAATCTACATATCATGATTTTTGGAAATACTATGTTTTCTATTCATAAAAAATACAAAATAGAAAACTATCTTTTATTACCCAACGTGTTTTCTTTCTTTTTTTTTTTCAAACAAACTATTAATTATTCTTCAATTTTTTTTGTTCTAAAAGTATTATATAAAGATAAACCAATTAGACTCACAAACTATTAATCTCCATTTCATGATTTTTGGAAATACTATGTTTTCTACATATAAAAGGGTAATTTGATAAAATGACCTTTTCAAAACTCAATTTTTGAAATATGACCCTTCTTTAATTTTTGGCATAGTTTTGACAAAAATGTCCTCCTTATTTTCTACAAAACTCCTTTTCTGGGAGATAATGTAAATAATAAAATAAAGAATGAGGACATTTTTAACTAAATAGGTTATTTTTCAAGAAAAAATATGGGAAATGTTATATGCACAAACTTAGGAGTATTGGATGTCTTTTAGCCAAATATTTCTTTATAATAATACAAATAGGAAACAATCTTTTATTATCAAACGTGTTTTCTTTTTTTCTTTTTTTTTTGAAAACATTATTTCCAAACAAACTATTAATTATTCTTCAAATTTTTTGTAAAGATAAAGCGAATTAGACTCCAAAATCACTAAACTTTACCACAGAGAAATGAAAAAGAATGTTTGGTTGCTGTTTTTGAAAACTATCCTACAATTTTTTTTTTTTAAAACAAAGAAAATATCATTTTTTGTGTTTTTCAGAATAAGAGGCTTTGATGTTCCTTGTGTTTTTCAAAACACAAAAAATGGAAACCAAACAAAATTTCAGTGTTCTTTGTGTTTTTTCAAAACAACCAACGGTTTCAAAACATGAACAACCTGTTTTTACCTCGGCTACAACTTTAGCAAATAAAATTATTCAAGAGAGGAAAGTAGCAATTCTTCATCGTTTCACTATGGTCACCCTAATTCTGATTATTATTGTTGCCTTAGCACCA
This sequence comes from Tetrastigma voinierianum, assembly GCA_016808115.1. NCBI lineage: Eukaryota > Viridiplantae > Streptophyta > Magnoliopsida > Vitales > Vitaceae > Tetrastigma > Tetrastigma voinierianum. Next base: position 628,700 of record JAEQBH010001040.1, on the reverse strand, counting down.
TTTCCTTCGAGAAAGATGTAAGGCTTGTCAATAGGAATATTTACTTTCTCCCTGCACATTTTTTATACTTTTCAATTATATAAAAGTGAAAAAAAAAACAGTAATAAGAGATAAATTATGAAGAACGAACCGATAGACTCCTGAAGAAACTTTGATTTGAATCCACACATTATTGTTCGAAGGAACAACATCGATAGCATCTTGAATCTTTCTGAAGTTTGCTTCGCCCAATTGAGATACAGTGATAGTCTTCGTGATATCGACTTTTGATGAAAAATATTTTTCATTTGACATAAACCTTGTTGCTCTTGAACCTCCAAAGATGATGGCGGACAAGGCAAAAATGAGTAGAAATGGAGGGAAATGCATTTTGATTTATTACTTTGTCTAAAATGATTTATGAAAAATGAAAGACCAAGAGAATTATTATAGATACAGAGTTCCCACTTTATTTTGAATCTGATTACTTTACACATTATGGTAAAGATTTGTGGTCATTTGGATGATGATATTAATTAAGTCATCAATTAAAAGTAACTATAGTCTGTGAGATATGATACTACTTATTTATTGCTGATTTTTTTCTCATTCAAATAATTTCCATTAAATTTGTAAATGGCCATCAGAAGTAAAATACAAGAAATGCGAAACAATAATTTTTTTTTTTTTTTTTTTGGCTTTAATAGCCTAAGTTTCTTTAATTTTCTCAATTCTCACATTTTTATTGGTTAAAATAGATCTTTAACCTATTTTTGAATTCAAAGAAGAAAGTGAACTTTCTATCATCTCACATATCCACACAAAGCTATTATTAATTTTACTAAATCTTATTAAAATCAAGGAGTAATTTGATATCTTTTCCACATTTTATATCTTTAAATATTCATGTTGCACCACACTGTTATCACAATAATAAAAAAATACATTCTCACAGATTTTCAAAAAATCATGGCCAAAATTTCAATGGATTATTTTCAGAAAATGTCTTTTCTTTTTTAGCATTTTCTATAAAAACCAACATATAGGATTTGAGAAATCATAGGTTTGATTTATAACCTTAATTTCGATATGGTTTTTTTAATTCTAAAGTAACATTGTTGAATTTACTTTATTTTTTTTTTGAACCTCTTTGCTCTATTTTATGCAATTTTTATCTTTGAGTATAGAAAATGCTTTCAATATTATATAGTGAATGGATTAAGAATTCATCTATTTATAAGTAATCATTGTATTTTTCATGATTGAATAATTAATTAAATAATTCATTTTTCTTTAATTAATTAATAATGATAAGAATAATTGGAACATGAGCTTACCACCTCTTACTATTAATTTTAATCTATATTTGGTTTCTTGAAAAGTACTGATAAAAGAAAAAAAATGTCAACGAAAATGATTTTGTTATGTTTGATGGTTATTTTTTTATAGAAAATCACAAATAATTAAAATTAATTAGAAATTTTAATACTTTTCTTCTCTGTTTTATTTTCCTTATATTTTTCCTCAAACTTTCCCAAGAACCAACATAACCTTAAATGAATTTAATTTAATGCTAAAACGGTCCATGGAAATGAAGAATCGTAATTTAGAAAGAAAGAAAGATTAATGCAACCATTATGTTGATACCATTTAACTCGATCGCTAGCTAACATCGGATCCTTTTCTACTACAATCTTGCCCTCAATAGGTCATATGACCTCTAAACTCAATGCAAATCAAACAAAATGAAACAATGTTATATAATGTAAGTTGTAACTAAAGTCAAAACAAAATAAGCAAACATAACAAAGCGAGAAAATATATTGCTAAATAAAAATGGGAATAGGCAACAAGAAAATAAAAAGATGGAAACGATGGGTAGAGGAGGAGAAATCCACTATTCTAAAAAATTGAGTATGTAGTATTCAAATATTGAGAGGATTAGAAAAAAAAATCACAAAACCCTATTTAGTGGCCATAATACCTCAAAAAACCTCTCAATATCACAAACCCTAAAAGTACAACATATATTTAAATGCATCCTAAAACTAAACTGGTCCAAACTCTAGTAAGATCAATAATGGGTCATGGGTTGTTAATCAAAATTCATATATATATATATATATATATATTTAAGCTTGAGTTTTTAGGAGATTTGCTCATTTAACATGGCTAGATTCCGTCAAGGGGTCCCAATTCGAAGTCACTGGTAATTTATTCCCTATTTATTGATTTGAAAGTTTATGAAAAACTCGACCATTCCTAGAAATATGACCTCCATAGAACACAAAGCCACCAAGATCATCTTGTGAGTCTATCTTTTGTGCTATTATATAACCTCCCTAAACATATGAAGGTAGGAATTGTGACGCCCCATTTCCCGGGGGTTCGTTGACAACCCGTCAACCTGCGGAATACTCGTGGATGTCGGGTAACCTGACACCACTCCATGAAAACTGCAGAGTTCTTTGCACTTGAGCCTACCTGCTGTACAAACCTCATCCCAACAATCTCTACAATGATCGACATAGGGTCCATATATACAGAAAATAATGGCCACTTGGGCCCCCGTATTAATACCCAAACAGATCCAACTATTTACTTATAGTTCAAAGAGTGTTGACAAATACTCAGAATAACATAGCACAAAATGTACAAATTTAATACATGTTACACAAATGAGCGCTAAAGCCACACCCGACTTTCTTTCTAAACAGCCTTTAGCTGGAAGACTGGTCTCAGATACACTCCTATACCTGAAATAAGGATCCTCAGTATGAGTGTGCCAAGAGAGATACTTCACGTGGATTACCCCCACCTATCATGACAAACAACCCCCACATCTAGGCAATTACATGAACCCAATTAATGTCTACATGTCCAATCCCATGTCTCGAGTCCTCAACAAATTCCCACGCATGCCTAAGTCACCACGCAGAAAACATCATTTTATTTTCTTTCATGTCGTGCACTCACACCTAATTTTCTTAGGGTTGCCCTTGGCAGTGAAATGACAGCCATTCTCAACCACATGTCAATATATCATTTACACATATATTAAATTAAATTACATACATGTCACATGTTACTTAATTCACTTCATTAAGACAAAATTAGCTCACTGAAAGCACCATACCCATTTCCAATGAAGCCATACAATTATATTTTTATATAATTCCACATCATGTTAACAGATGAATTGCATTTAATATATTAATTTCACCCAATCAGCCATTCATGCTAATATATTACATATGCATGTATTAACACAATTAATTCTATAATTCATATATTATTCGATTCTCAATCAATAACACCAAAATTAGCTCACATGGGCTAATTTACAAATCAAAACAATTCATTTTGATTCACTCACAACATGTGTCTACACCAAAACACGCAATATTCACGTGAACACTGAACCTCGGGTCAAGTAATCTATTCACCCACCTCACAACAACGGAGATTTTCTCCACTGGTTCAATGCTTTGAGACCGAAAAATGGCTAACTGCTCGTAACATCCTAACCATTTACGGCCTAGCCAAGAATAATACAAGTAGGAAAAGATCCCTACCTCTTGAGTTGTCGGAACCTCACCAAATCTGTGTCCACACGTAGCCCTCGCCGCTGCTGAGATCTGACTCTCTTGTTTACCTCCCGCCGAGAACCAACTGTGACTGAACGGGCTGGGAATCTAGAGAGAATGAGCTTGGTCTCTCCCCAAAACTCACAAACCAAGAACGATCGCCTGCTTCCTCCCATGCTTTTTCTTTTGTTTTGAGAAGACAACTATTCATTTGTCTTATTATCTCATTAACATTTCATTTAATTCCATAATGTGACTTTTTCATTTTTGATGACTTAAGTAATAATCTAGGCCATCCATCTCATCCTCTCTCTACCATGCACATGTGTCACATGGGTACATGTAGTAGGTGACCTTTGCTTCCATCACATGTCTTCTCATAATTGCGTATGGCACCCTAATGTCTTATGTCTCAAAAAACATGAAATCCGACCGTTCCTGATTCTGGATCTAGCTCGATGTAGCTAGATTTACTGAGACAATTATAACGGTGAAGTCCGTTTCATTATCCGAGATCCAGGCGCCCTGGATTTTGAACCAAATTACCATACTGGGCTGTTTTTCATAAAATTAGATTTTCTCGGGGTTTCACAGGAATTGACAATCAAGTCTTCAGTTCTATCATATAGTAAGTAGAAACTTATTAATAAATAAATATAAAACTTTGGTGGTGTTTGTAAAACTCGGGAAAAATTTAATTTTCTGAAAATTTAATTTTTCTTAAAAATAACAAAAATAATAAAATTGTAAGACCCGATAAATTCCAATTTCGAAATGGCAAATCAGAATTTCCGGCCAAAATCTGAATTACTCTAGATCTCATATGATGAAACGGATTGTGCCGCTAAATCGTCTCTGTGAAATTTAGTTAGCATCGTCAATTTCGTCGAATCTCGAGATGTCGGAATTTACGTTTTTCGAGGCATCATGTCTGGTGCCAGAAACATTTTGAAGGCAAATGGCCAAGATATGACATCAGACTTTGCTGTTCCATAAGTGGTATGAGAGTAGAGAGTAAATTATGAAAATTGACAGTCGGATAACGAATGTCAAACCTGGAAAGATGACATAATTCGTATCAATGAATGAGCCAAGGGAAAAAGACAAAACACTAAATAGTTGGTCTTCCCTTAAAAGAAAAGCCAAAAACGTGTGAGAGCAGGAGGGTTTGCAGTGGCTGGAGCTTTTTTTTGTGTTTTAGGAGTGAGAGTGCATCTCTCAGAAGATCAAACCACCGCCGCGCCTCGACGAGGCTGAAAGTCGCCTCTGTTGAGAGGCCTGCGGTACTTACATTTTAAGGAGTTTGTATTAAACTCCGTGAGGTGGGGTTTCTCCCTACTCAAGTGCACTCATTTGTTTTTAATGTTTATAGCTTGAGTCTTGAATAATGGTTATGATCGGTCCCAAAACTTGGGACCGAATTGAGGCAATTCTTTTGAAACCATATCGGAGTGAAACAGACCGCCCACGGCTGATTTGGGTGGATTAATTGCATTTTGTAGTTTGATACATATTGATTGGAATGAGGTCAGAATGGTCGTGGAAAAACCCGCTCACATGAACCGATGATTTGTGATTTTCGAATAAAATCGTTGACTGACCAAAACACATGCAAGAGTAAATCATTTGCTCTTGTTGCCCACTGAAATGCGTGGGCCAGGCCGACAAGTACAAATCGGATTTATGTCCGCATCAGATCCCACGTAGATCTCAAGAATTCTAGATTAACTACCCTTGACTACCAAGCTCATACTATTTGAATTTATAACATGATAAGGTGTTTCAAAATGGGTTTTAAAATATACTATTATATAAAAAAATGAAAATTAATCAAATAAACTCAACCAAGAATAAATGAATAAAGAATAGTTGAGAAAATAAATGGAAACCGAATAGTCATCGCTTAGAGTATTAATATACATCAATGCTATTGTGAAGTATCAATTCGTTGTTAACACTGTTAATTTACTTGTGTGTTTGGGGGATTTTTAGAATCAGTCCTAAGGCGTTTAGTTGTACAAATGGGATCTCTCCATTACTTCACATTTCCGATTATCTAATTCTTCCCGATTCTCCTCGAATACAAAATAATGAGATAACTACTTTTAAAAGGACTCCTAAACTGGGTATTTTTCTTTGCAATACTTCATACCCATTTGACGGATCGTAAACCTTAGTCCCAAGTTACTTCCACAAGGATATACAACTTCCGTGTTACTTCCTTCCTCAAAATTAGAATAGATCACCCTCTCTCGATTAGATCTCAAATAACACCTGGATTATTCTCACATCCAATTGAGGTGAACTCTTTTGCTTTGTTTAGTCTGATAACTCGCTCAACTCATTCTTTGATTTCAAGTGAGAAGAGGTTTATCAAGTAAACTTACAAAGCTCATTAGACTTCTAATAAAGGTGTTAATATTCTTCAAAGAAATGTTCATAACTCTCAGACCTGCCATCTCGTGGTCACCGAGGACCTCCTTGAAATCAGCAAATGAACAATTCTTAAAACGGGTATAAGAAACTGATATTCAGGATCAAAATAACTTTAAACCCATAACCAAAGAATTATAAACTGAATTACACTTACAAACACCACAGAGAGATACTTCAATACAATAAAGATCTGTTTAATGGAAGTCGAGTTCAATTACTTAATTACACTACAACATTCCTCCGATCAAAAGAATAACTCAAGAATTGAAACTAGGAAATTCAATTTAATTCTGTCCAACTTCCAAACATTCCGTAGACTTGAAAAGAACTGAATTCCGTATTCAGCTTCACTTCAAAACATAACATCCAATCTTATAACCAAAACTAAACTTATAAATCCTATCTAATCTCTAACTATCAACATTGAAGAAGAGATGGAAAGAAAGAAAAGAAAAGAAAAACTAAAAAGAAAATAAAAAATGAGCCTTCTCAGCCTACCCGTGCACCTCGTCTGTGTCACCGCTGCTTACTTTATGAGCCTGGTAGCCTGCATTGTTAGTTTCACTAGGTCTCTAATCCCAATGCGCTTTCAGGGATTCAAGTGGACCGGCCCAGGATAATGTTCGTGTCGCGACTTCAACTCCCTTGTCGCGACATCATCCATGTCGCGACATCAATCTCACGTCGCGACATCAGCTTAAGTCTTCTGCACCCTTCAACTGTTGTTCCTGATGTCACGACCTCGATCTCACGTCGCGACATCAGCTTATGCCTTTGTAGGTTTTCAATTAGTCTCTTGATGCTGGCAGATCCTATCAGCTTTAATTCCAGCTCAAGTCATCTGTAGTCTCCTTCAATCAGATGTCTTCGATGTCGCTGTATCAGATCTTGACGCCACATCAGCTTATAGTTCTCGTTGGTGTTTCACTTGTCGTCATAAGAACAATTCATTGTTGATATCGAACTGCGTTTCACGCATGCTTCAACTGTGAGCCACTTGTATCTCTCAACTGGCTGCTTCGATGTTATGGCATCACCCTTGTCACGATAAATATCTCAGCGTTTTGCACTTCAATCGTCGGCGCCATGATGTCGCGGATATCAAATTCGTCGACATCGCCTTATGGATCTTGAGTTTTCTAATGAAGTTATTATTAGTTGGCCAGTGCGATTTATCAATCCCTGTCGCGACATCAATGGCACCACGTGTCTCAACTGCTTCGCCCTCGATGTCGCCACCTTACAACTCTTGTCGCGACATCACCCGGCGCAAAACGCCAGCCGCTCCTTCTTAATGTCGCGAATATTGATCTCACGCCGCGACATCAACTTATGTCATCCAGAGTTTTAAATCCTGTGTTCCTCATGTCGCGACCTCGACTTTTGCTGCCTTTAAGGAACCGCACCTTAAACTCGAAAGAAGTCTCATGTCGCGACTTATCTCCCGTCGCTAAATCACCTTATGTCTCTCGATAGTGTTTCAACCGTTACTTTGATTGTTTAGACCATTACCTGGCCGCTACGTCACCAATTCACAAATGGGCTTTCATCTTTTCACACCACAAATGGCTCAGCGCTCATTTGCACCCTGCCTCTTGTCACGACAACCTTGTCGCGACATCATGATGTCACGCGACATCATTTCTAAGTTTCGCTCAATCCTCACCGCTCTATCTTGTGACTTAATGCCGACCGTGATCAAATTTCCTTTTTTCCCCTTACGTCACACCAACCTGGCCGTGCAAACCCCAAAACCGCAACATTAGTTAACCGCTTGCTTTCATTTCTCGCTTCCGCTATTTTCTGGCATTCATCGCTAGTTGTTGTATTTTTCCACCGCATTTTCTTTCTTTCTTTATACTCCCCGAGAATAAAAGACGCAGAGTTTCTTCATATTTCTGCATCTAATTATTCATTTTACATTAAAATCAAACAGAAAATGGACTAAAAATAGATGACTTTAAGCTCATCAAACTCCCCAAACTTAAAAGTTTTGCTTATCCGGCAAGAAAAGAAAGAACTATTGTTTCTTGTCCTCAAACAAAAAATAGTAGAAAATATGATATTTTTCTGGGTTTGTTCTCACAAAGGGCATTCGATTTAATTGAAATACAATATGCATTATTTTCATACATCTAGCTTCAAGTCCGGCCAAGGTTAGCTTCTACTTTCATAGTATATAAAACTAGAACTGCTGAAATTGTTTACAAACAATTTAATCATTAGGATCTTGTTGAATACTTGTAGATTATTTTCCTTTCTATTTCATACTCGAGTCACTTAACTCCCTAAAGTCCTTCACAGTTTTGATTGTTTCCATATTTCCAAATTCCATAGGTTTGTTTTTCATATTGATCTCCACTAATGTAGGTGAATTCAGCCTCCCAGATCAATCAGGTCTTTTGGGCTTGTATTGTTAGGCTTGGGTAATGGGTAGGATGGAAGGAATTTTTAGGTTAAAATTACCCTGAACCTTTCCTCTCCTCTTCTGCCCTTCCTTTCTTGTAGTCTTCCTAATAAACTCCCTAAACTCATAAGTTCAGCCATCTCTCTGATTTCTTCAATCTCGAACTCGTATGCCCCCATTTCTCACTTGTAATTCCATTGGGAAAATTTTGTTTGTCAAGATTCGTGGATAGTGCAACAGTTTTTTAACTTTTGTGGCTTTCAACACCTAGCTAACTTTGGGTTAGTAGTCCCAAGGAATGCATGGCATTAGGTACTAGGTGCTGAAACACCCTAAGAACTTAACTGGTTCAAGAGAGTTAGGCCACAAGATAAAACTTATCCCTATGCCTCTCTTTCATTGCATTTTCTCGCTTCTTGCCTTTCTTTTCATTCCCTTTTGAGTCTCAAAACATATACCCCCAATTCTGCTTCTTTCTTCCTCCAATTTTCAATCTAGAAGCTCTTTTTTAACGAAGGATTGATTTCTTAGGATGAGTTGGGGTTTCCATTGGTCTATTTTTTTGAAAAAATGTTTGTTGGTTCACTTGAACTAAGGTATATGCATCAAAAAGATGAATAGGATGGCTAGAATGGCCCAAAAACCATCCAAGAATGGCCCCGTGATCATCTCTTTGTCACCAGACACTAGGATTTCGCCTAATCAATATCTAACAAATTCTAGAATTTGATTTAACAGAAGTCATGGACTAACCATAAGGAGTACTCCTTGACTCATTTTTGTTGATGGACAGTTAAATTTAATTAGAGATCACTGGTGTTCCTTTGACTTATTGTTCATACCATTAAACTCGCTAAAATATGTTTTGGTTCTCTCTATCAGACATTTCCCTGACCCGGACTTATCAGCTAGACTTAAGTAACTTTTGCACCTTGTATTTCAATCAAACTGTATTCATTTGGTCCTTATTCTACATTTTAGCTCATTCCTAATCTAACTGCTTCATTCAATTCAGCTCATGACATCTCAAAGAATTTTTAGTCTGAACTAATTCTACTGACTTCTAATCATGTAACCACAAAGCAACACAACATTGAACAAACAAATTCAAAATAGCATGGCACAACAATTAATCAAGTTTCTTATTTTATTTCCATTCAATTGCAACGCTTGGATACAATTCAAATGGGAATAAGAGGTGTTAGTTGCTAGCAGGAGAAAGGTCTATTTTTTTTCTTTGAAATAGCAAGATAAAGATGTTAGACTAGGTTCATATGCACTCCAAATGAGCCGGGGAATTCCGAATTTTCATTTCTCTTTCCTTCTTCTGGTTTCCTCTTCCATTGTTCTTTCAACAGTACCTCATTAGAGAGATCAACCTTTTGTTCAACCTATCCTGCCTCTTCCCAAGCCATATCATCTGTATTCTCCTATTTCTAGCCATGACCTCTAGGAATTTGGAAAGATTCATTGTTAATCGACTCAAGTTTTCCACCATTCTTTGTGGCCACTAAGAGACTCAGATCTTTTCAAGTTTTTCTATCTCTATCATCCAATTTCTTCTGAAAATCCTTCAGTGTAGACGCTGTGAGCTAAAACTTGAACTTTGATCATGTCCCCAAATTTGGCTTCATTTCCGTATTCTTTTCTTTATCGCTGTTAAAAGTTGAGAATCACTGCTGAACTGAAGTTGTTATTATAAAAGCTTCATGACTGAAATGAGCTCTGCAATGTGACAGACTTTCTTTCATTTCTTCTTAGTCTCCCTGGCCGCTCAAAATTTTCTCATCCGTTCCTCTCTTTGTTCAAATTTCTCTCCCACCGTTTCTCTCAGAGCCTCCCACCATGCTCCTCTTTCCTCCCGGTTTAGCCTTCCCTCCCAGACCGCTGGAACTTTCTTTTCACTCTTTTTCATAAACGCCTTCTCCACTCCGCTGTGGTCCACTTCTTTCGCTTTTTCTCATCCATTCTCGTATGCAGTATCGAGAGCTCCAGCATCGAACTGCTCTTCAGGCCTCTCAGCTCCATGTTGGAAATTTCTCGCTCGCGATGGAGGAGAACTGGCCATGGAATGGAGAAGTCTGGGTCGCTCTTCATCCTCGCCTCTTCATTATTCAAAGATAAACTATTGCTGCCTGAGGCTTCAGCCTGCCCTGAACTGAACCCAGTCCCTTTTCTGTTCTTCTTAAGCCATCTCTGTTTCCTACCAGCACTCCCTTTTCTTTCTGGTTTCTTGGTCCTTGCTAACTCCCGTCGAAGGAGAAAGAAGTTTCAGGTATCCCGATTCCTAGTTCCTTTCACCCCAGCCTTCCAAGGTGCAGAAAAGGATTGTTGTCAAGAGGAATAAGACCCTTGTTCCCTTCTATGATACCTCATGATAGAATTCTATGACAACTCCTATATTGATCTTGTATCCTTAGATACACAAGAACACAGCTTTTCTGTTCTTCATCAGGCACACATGTTTTTGTTGAACTAAAACAAGCCGTGAAGTAAAACCATACCTGCTTCCTCAGCGGAGGCTTCCGTCATCGTTTCCTGCCTTCCTCTTCCTTATTTAACTTCACCTTACCATTAGTGAGCTTGTCAATCTTTTCCAAAACTGTTTTTCTAACAGCTTTGAACTTGAGCCATGTTGTGCACCACATGCCATAGCCCTGATGCTCAGTTTATATGAAACCCACCTTCAACAGTAACTCCATCCTTCCTTCCTACCAAATTTGAACACAAAACTCTTATCAAGTCGTGATACCCTAATTTTTTGGTGTATACAGAGATCTCTCCCATCCCTTCTCATCATCTTCTCCCTTTGAGAGAGGCTGGTGATTTTGAATCCTCCTCTCCAGCAAACCCCTTACACATTTCTCCACCGAGTAAGCTTCGCCCACATGAAAACTTTCTCTACTCTTCTCTCACTCTTCCCTCTCCTTTCTGCCTTTCTCAGAGAGCAACTTCAGAAGTTTCGATGGCACTCTCTTCCTGCTTTGTTCTTCCCGACGAATCTCATCTAACCGCTCTTCCTATGAGTTTCTTCCGGCTGTTCATGTTCCTCATGTAACTTCGCCTTCAGGTTAGAACAGGTAGAATTTCAAACATTGAACTGGAAGACAAGCTTTCAAGTATAAGCTAGGGTTTTTAGGGTTAGATCAAGGAGGAAGAAGGTGAATAGCTATGGGTCGAGGAATGAGAAAGTTTCCAACGCTTGCAATTCAATCAATGTTTGTGGGCTATCATTGTGCTTCCATTAAGAACACATCGCGACTTCACTTTATGCTTTTTGGCCACGAGGTAATTGAATTTAGGGGCTTTAAAGTGAGTAGTTGGCACTGTTGCTTTTATGTCGTGCAAAGGACATACTTAGGATGTCGCGACAATACAAGGTTTTCTAGACCACTCATGTCACGACACATCCCGTCCATTTTGAAATCCTAATTCTCCGGGTCGCTTACTACAAAGGGTGTCGCGACACCTTCTCCTCCAATACCGCTGTTCAAAACAAAAGTCACTACATCAATGTTTTGTCGCAACCACTTGATGTCGCCAGAGATAACCTTCGTCGCGACTCCAAGCCCTAACTCCAAATGAGATCTCATGAACTCTTTCCCTCCTATTGTTCCTAACCCTTAGACATTACTCATATATCTCCAAGCAAAGATTTGTAATAAAGCAATTAAAGTGTATCTATTTAATTGGGTTAGGATTGCTATCTCCTTTTCTCATGTGGTGACTTTTCTGCAAGTTGTTGGGATTGTTCCTGTGATTGCCTTGCCATTCATATTCAGAACCCCTAAGAAGCTTACTCGCAATATTCAAGAAAATCTAATTAAACTAAAAATTCGATTTCTAAAAAATTAAATCATCTAGAGAAAAACACATCGACCTAATTTAAGCAACTAAAGAAAATATTTCAAAACTTAAAAGCAGAAATTAAATCCTATGGGTTGCCTCCCACATAGTTTGCTGGGCCAGAGTCCTTAATGACTTCTGCCGTTGTGGTACTTCTTCTTTCCTCAAGAATCAGTTGGAGTTCTTCATTTTCCTCTTCCCTCATAGATAATGTTAACCTCATTCATTGACCTTGAATTCCTTCTCCAGACGCCTATGTCACTGCTTCCAAATGTAGTACTTGACACCACTGTATACCTTACCCAATTGGATTTTAATGAAACACCTTCCAGCTCCATAGAACAAACACAGGTCCTGTTCTCCTGCTCGAACCTTTCCCACTCTGATCATGCCATTTCTCGTCTTGTCTTTGTATATTCTAGCATTATCATAGGCTTCATTTCAGCTTCTTCCAATTCGCATACTTGGAGCACCTTTCTTCCCTTAAAAATTCTTTGTAAACTGAAGTTTAACTTCTTGATGGCCCACATTGCCTTATTCTAATTCAAGAGGTAGATGACATGGCTTTCTCAAACAACTCAGAGGGCATTCCAATGGGGGTTTTATATACCTGTAAGCCCAAAAACAACAAGTTTGAAGACCAACTTTCCTGCTCGAAAGCTCACGCCTTTCAAGTATTCTTTGACTCGTTGGAAATTTCGCTTGTCCTGGGTCTCGGGATGATAAGCTAAACTCATTAGCATGTCGATCCCATACCCCTCGTTAGTTTTGGTAAATATTTTGTTTGGTAAAGTGGGCTCCCCATCACTAATGATAGTTCTGGGTGTCTATAAATCAGTCAAAATATTCTTTTTTGCAAGAAACTCAACCGGTTAGCATCATTCCTTGACAAGCACGTTTCCACCCATTTGAAACGTAATCTACTACTAACAAGATGTATAGGTTTCAAGTGATAGTGGAAGGGTCCATAAAACTATTCCCCACATCAAAATTTGTATCACCATAATACTTTGAGGGGCATTTCATCTCTCGTCGGCTGATATTCTAATTTTTTGACATCTATCACACAATTTAACCCACTCAAGACAATCTCTTAAGATAGGGTGGGCCAATAAAACTCTATCATATCTTATGAAATGCTCTTTCTCCTAAAATGTCCCTATATGCGATGTACGGCATTCATTTATAATGTTGCCTTGTCTTAATTTTCTCAAAATACACCTCTTATTATCATGTCAGCACCTCTCTTGAATAATGGGTCATCCAGTAGTAAATTCCCATTACTACCTGAAGCTCTTCTTTCCAATGACTCAAGGCATTACTCCACAAGCCAAATAATTCACACACGTTGGGTATTCATGGAAGTTGGAAGGAAACCTTAAAACAATTGTCTATCCAAAGTTCTCGTTAACACTACATTTTTCTCTTCATCATCGTTTCTTTCGACTCTGGATGCGGGATCAGCTATCACATTGTCACATCCCTTTTATCCTTGATTTCCAAATCAAACTCCTTTGAACAGAATATTCCACCTTATCAATCTTGACTTAGCTTCCTTTTGACATCAAGTATTTGATTGCTTATGATCACAGAATGTCACAGAGATCCTATAATGTACTGCCTCAATTTTTCAAAGCAACATTATATGCATCTCCTCTTTAGTTGTTGAGTAGTTCTCAGGTTTTTACTGGGTCTTACTAGCATAGTATATGGCCCCCAATACTTTCTTTCTTGCCCCAACATGTTCATAAGTAAAATCACTAGCATCACACATTACTTCAAATCGATCCCATTCCGCAGCTATTATAGGTGCTTAAAATTAACTGATCTTGATTTCAAAAGCATTCTCAGTAGAGTCAATGCACTGAACTCAGATCTTTTCCGCAATCCGCATAGTGGTCCTGCTATTTTTGAAAAATCTTGATGAATCTTCCAGAAAACCCGGAAGATGCCCCAAGAAGCTTCTACCCTTTTAACACTGTAGTGAAAAGAGTTTTGATAATGATACCTTGGATTGGTCGGGAATCCTAGTCCAAGAGCGTAAATATGCCCAAGAACAATACCTTCGTCAACACATAAAATGGGCCCCAATTCAAGGCTAGTCAGTTATTCCTGCATCTTTGAAGCATCGCTTCCGCATTGTTTAAAACATTGAATGCCAACGCATACACAAGAAAGCTTCATCCATGAAAATTTCCATCACTTCTTCAACCAAATTCAGAATATATACATCATATAACTGAATGTAATGGAGTATTACATAGCCCAAATGGCATCCTTCTTAATGGCAAAGGCACCAAGGGTATGTGAATGTGGTCTTCTTGATCCCTCAAATAAACGACGTATCCCAGCACCTATCTGTAAAACAAGTGAGGTGTTCGGCAATCGGTCCCAACATCTCATCGAAGGGCAAAGGAAATGATCTTTTCTCGGTGGTTGTGTCAGCCTCGTAATCAATGCATACCTCCATCCTCGTCACCGTTTGCTGAATCAGACCATTTTTTCTATTTCGAATACAAGAACTCTTCTTTGGAACCATGGACTGGCTCACCAATCGTTCAAATAGTGCGATAACCAAAGATTTAACACCTGAGTACCTCCTTCGACTACCCCTTCATCACCGGATTCGGGCCTCTTTGGTGTTCCAATGTATGGTTTTGAAGTTCTCTTGTAGCGTAATCTTATGCATGCAAATTCGATGGACTGATGCCCTTCAGCTCTTCAATGGACCGCAAGCTTACGATTCCTTTTTATGCGCTTCCTTTAATATTTTCAAGAATCTTTGTTCTCAAGATCACCGAAGTCCAATAAATGATCACTGGTTTTTTCTTTGGTAATTCTAAGTAAGCATACTTTAAATGACATGGCAACTCTTTCAAAACTAGCCCTTCTGCACTGGTTTCTTGATGAATTTCCTCTTTTTCACTATTTTCCCCATTGTCGTTTCTGTTTTGCTTCAGGCTCAACACAGTTTCTATAGAATGAAAATCGCACAGATGGAAATTGCATCGTATATCTTCAAGATAATCGAATTCATCTCTTTTCATTGATAAAACCGAGTATTACAATCATTGTTAACATCAGGATTGTGCCATAGACAAGTCACTTACATTGCAACTTTCCTTGTCTCGTCTATATTTTCTTATACTTTTTATCAAGTTAAAAGAAACGCTTCTTCTCCAACCCTCAAAGTAGAACTCCCTCGCATGTCAACAGACGTACTCTCCAAGAGCTAGGAATGGTCTTCTCCCAATAGCAGGTACTTAGAATCTTCTTCCATGTCCGTAATGATGTAGTTCCACTGAAAACAAACTTCCCAACAAAGGACCAAGATATCTTCAATGACTCCTTCTTCGTGTTTTGCCATCGACCGGTCTCATTATTCAAGAGTAACAAATGTGGGGAGTAAGCTCTCCCAAACTTAGTTTCTGGCAACAGAAAAGAGGCATCAATTGATACTAGCTCCAGTCACGTAGAGCTTCCCGAATCTCAATTCCTCCAACAATA
Source organism: Tetrastigma voinierianum (assembly GCA_016808115.1). Lineage (NCBI taxonomy): Eukaryota > Viridiplantae > Streptophyta > Magnoliopsida > Vitales > Vitaceae > Tetrastigma > Tetrastigma voinierianum. The sequence goes on along the minus strand of JAEQBH010001040.1, from coordinate 612,938 downwards.
CAATCAGGAAACTCCCCGGTCCTTCATCTCTCCGGTGGTTCTTTCGACATCAGACCGCAAGTGGCGCTGAGATTCACTATTCCTTCCTCTACTTATTTTCTTTTCTTGCTCGCATGTCCTTCGTAATTTTGCATAGAGTGGCATCGAGTCACTAATTTCCAAGAAATGGCATACTCCATCTCCAACTTTCTTCCGGAAAGTTTTCTGAACCTTGCAACCGCCTCCTCCATCTCGACTCCTCAAGTAGCCTAGGAAATGGGGATCGCATTTAATCCGGATGTTCTTCCTTTCTACTCTTTCTTTTTTCATTCTCCACACTCTTCCCTTTCTCGCTTACTTGTCAGCCGTCATCTTTCTTTCATCTCTAACCTCCCACTCCTACTACACAAACATGCACCCTGTCTCTTCCTCAGGTCACTGGGAAGGCATCTTTCTCCCCGAAGGTTTTGGCAGGTTGTACAACCGCCTCTACTTGTGCGTCTCCGTGTTCTTCAGGATGCATTGGTGGTGTTCAAAATTTTGAGAATTGGCAGGCAATTTGCTCTCTAACTCAAACTTGCTCATGGATATTTAAAATGTGCCTTCTTATTATCCCACATGAACCGCAAAGACTGCTTCAAAAGATCGGGCCCTCCTAATTTCGATATTCATTTCGTGTTCATTTCTTTGCCGCGGCCATGGAACTCGTGGCCGGCGGATAACCCTCGCGGAGGGTTCCTGGCCCATGCCTGGGCTCAGGAGCCTCCACCATGCTATAAATTCCTACGGTTCCTCAGCCATTGCGATAATGTGGCCGGCAAAGTTAATATTGGTTTAAAATGGTAGTTTCTTGGCTCACCTGGGATAATTAACTCCTCTGATCATAGAATTGTTCTTCGCAGCCCTCTCTCAAAGACTTCCCTTCAATAACTCTCTTTAATCGCTCCCTATTTCAGTGAGCCGTGTCTTTTCTTTCGCTGGTCTAACCCAGGCATAATGGCATCCAACTCGCTTCCATGGCTGTCATCTTGCTCGCCTCCATGATCCCCTTCCTCTGGTTGTTTCCTCTTTGAAAGCTCGGAAGGAGTTTTATATTTCATTTAGCCGTGTCTTCTAATCGCCTTTTCGCTTCTTCAAGATTTTCCGTCAATGCTCCACAAAGATGAAGCATCAATGATCCCTTTTGATATATCATTCAAGGCATGATATACAATGTCCATCCGAGTCTTCAGATCTATCCCATGCATTGACATTCCTCAAGAACCGCTTGAATCTTCCTGCTACATACGCTTTCATCTTCCCCCATTGAACACAATGATTTCCTCCTTCTTCAGGTGAGGGCTAAAGAATCACCCAAGTAGGCTTCTACTAACTCCTCCCAAGTATCAACGTAACCATATGGTAAAAGATTCATACCATGTAGTCGTCAGATCTCAGAGAGATGGGAATAGATGCGCTTTATGACTTCGGTCCACCCCATTCAACTTCAATCAGACATTAGCCATCCCGAGAATCTTCCCAGTGCTCAAGCCGATCTTCAAGTGGGATGACCAAGAACCGATGTTGACCATTGCACCGTTGCTGGCTTCGGGGCTCAAAATTATTAGCATCAATCGCAGGGCCGTCTCGATTGTCAGTATTCATCTCAGAGTAGACCGGGTCTCCGAAGTCCTCCATCAGACGATCGTGGTCTTCTAGCTCTTCCGATGTACCTCATCCTCGATCCCGCCTTTCATCCGCCATGGTTGAGTTTTCCGCCTCTTGTCTTTCTCTCAAGCTTCCCGAGTGACCTCTCTATTTCCGTGTCACCGAATCGATCAATGTTCGCTTCCTATGCATTGCAAATTTTCATTCCTCGAAATCAAAACACACTTACATTAATAGGATTAGTTTCACAACAAATATTTTCATTATTAAAGGTTAGTGGCTAAAAATAACCACTGCTTGAAAAACTATTTTTGTTCTTTTTCTTTAAAATGTCCAAATTAGTATTTCCTTCTTTCATTTGAATATTGATTTATTGAATTCTTTCACTCTAGCACGGCGCCATAAAATCTTGTTGGATCGGACCAAAACACATGTACAAGAGTAAATCATTTTAATTTCCGGTTCATTCCAATTATACCGCAAACTGACAGTCGACAAGTAATAAATTGATTTAAGTCCATATCTGATCCCACGTAGATCTCAAGAATTCTGATCAACTTACCCGACTAATTGTCAAGCTCCATAATTATCTACCATAACATGATATGGTGTTTCAGCCTAAGAAGTCAGAAATATACTATTATATAAAAAAAATGAACAATCAAATAAACTGAAATCCAAGAATAATGAATAAAGAATAGTTGAGAAAATAAATGGAAACTGAATAGTCATCGTTTAGAGTACACATGAAGATCAATGCTATTGTGAAGTATCAATTCCTGTTGTTAACACTGTTAATTTTACTTGTGTGTTTCAGATTTTTAGAATCAGTCCAAGGCGTTTAGTTGTACAACAGGATCTCTCCACACTCCACATTTCATTATCTAATTCTTCCTGATTCTCTCAAATACAGCGAATGAGATAACTACTTTTAAAAAGGGACTTCCTAAATCTGGGTATTTTCTTGGTAATACTTACCATTTTACGATCGTAAAACCTTAGCTCCATATTTGGCTTAAGCAAGGATATACAACTTCCAAAAGTTACTCTTCCTCAAAATTGTATCAGATCACCCTCTCCTCGACAGATCTCGCCTAACACTGGATCGGGCCTCGCGATCCGAATTGAGGTGAACTCTTTTGTTTGTTTAAATTGATAACTGCTCAACTCATTCTTGATTTCAAGTGAGAAGAGGATTTCATCAAGTAAACTTACAGCTCATTAGATCTCTAATAACAGTTAATATACCTTCAAAGAAATGTCTATAACTCCCAGGATCTGCCATCTCCGTGGTCACTCAGATTTTTGAAATCGCAGCAATGAAACAATTTTTAAAACGGTATAAGAACCTGATATTCGATCAAAATAACTTTTAAACCCATAACCGAAAGTAAACTATAAACTCAAATTCAAAATTTGTTTAAAATAACTACGTGAGATAATTTCGACAATAGCATTCACTTAATGGAAGCCGAGTTCTACCATCGAATTACACACTACAAAGATTCCTTCCGATCAAAAGAATAACCGCAAATTGAACCGGAAATTAGAATCTTAAATTGTTCAACTTCCAAACATTCCGTAGTAATTTGAAAGAACGGACTCGCATTCAAATTCTTCGTCAAAAACATAACACATCCAATTCCGTAAGAAAAACGAAACTAAAACGATAATCTCATCTAATCTCTAAATCATCAACATCAATAAAGAGATAAGAAAAGGAAAAGAAAAAGAAAAGAAAACTAAAAGAAAAATAAAGAAAACGAGTCACTACCCGCACTCGCCTCAGGTCGCGCCAAGCTACTTTTATGAGCCGGGTAGCCGCTGCATGGCAGGGTTTCGCCTGGGCCCCAATCCCAACGCGCCTCGTTGATTTCCGCGGACTGCCCATATTAATGTTCGCCAGTCGCTACTTCAACTCCTTGTCGCGACACATCATCCATGTCGACATCTATCTCACGCCGACATCGCCTTAAGTCTTCGCACTCATCGATATTCCCGATAACGCGACTTCATCTCACGTCGCGATGATCTTGGCGCCTTTGCAGGTTTTCAATTAGTCTCTCTTGATGTCGCGACATCGATCTCACGTCGCGACCTCAGCTCAAGTCATCTGTAGTCTTCAACTGATGTCTTCGGATGTCGCGACATCAAGATCTTGTCGCGACATCAGCTTATAGTTCTGCAGGTTTCAACTTGTTGCTCATAATGTTGCGACAACAATCTATTGTCGCGGATATCATCAACCGCCAATGCATGCTTCACCTGTGAGCCATCGTATCTCTCAATCGGGTCGCTTCCGATGTCGCGACATCAATCTTTGTCACGGCCAACATTCCGCGTTTGCAGCTCTAACCGTACGCCATGATGTCGCGACATCAATCTCTTGTCACATACACGCCTTATGGATCCGAGTTTTCACTAGTTGGTTATTGCCGCCGCGATATCAATCCTTTGTCGCGACATCACTCTGGCGACTCAGCCCCAACAGCTGCTCCCCGATGTCGCGACCATAACTCTTGTCGCGACATATCACCTTATGGCTCAGCCTTGAAACTTGTCCTTCTTATCGTCGCTATATTGATCTCACGCCGCGACATCAACTTATGTCATCCTCGTAGTTTTAAACTTAGTTCCCTCATGTCGCGACCGACTTCTTGTCGCGACATATCACTTTTTAAGGAATCAAGAACTTAAATCGAAGCAAAGTCTCATGTCGCGAATTCTCTATGTCCTGTCGCAATCTGGTTCTTATGTCTTCTCGAGGCTTCAATCGGGTTGCCTTTGATGTCGCGACTTCATTACTCGCCGCGACAATGTACCTCAATTCACAGCTTTCATCTTTTCACGCCCAACGCCCGTGCGCTTTCACGCACCCCTTTCCTCGTCGCGACATCAACCTTTGTCGCGACATCATGATGTTGTCGCGACATCATTTCTTAAGTTTCTGCTCAATCCTCAGCTGCCTATCTTGTGATCCCTGTCGCGACCTGCATCAAATTTCCTTCCATTTTCCTGATGTCGCGACTGGGGACCATCGCAGTAAACCCCAAAACCGCAAACATTAGCTAAATCCGCCTGCTTACTTCGCTTCGCTATTTTCTACATTCAGATTCGCTAGTTATTGTATTTTTCCAATCGCATTTTCTTTCTTTCTTTTATACTCCCGCAAATAATAGATTTGGTGAGTTTCTTCATATTTCTGCATCTTAATTATTCATTTTTACATTAAAATCAAACAGAAAAATGGACTAAAAATAGATGACTTTTAAGCTCATCAATAACCGAGGGTTTCACTATTCCCGAAACAGTGTTCTCAAAATAATTTTTGTGAATTAATATGTTTGGTCGAGTAATTCAAGTAGAATTGCTCGTGTTTGATCATTAGCCCACGTGAGCTAATTTTTGATGTTATGAATGAGAAATTACATAACATGATTGTGTGGATTTAATCTTTATATGAATATATGCATGTTTATATATTTGCATGTGTTATGATCAATGGAATTGGCATCATACATTCCATATAACGGACACCCTAGGATGGTAGGAGTGGAGTGCATGAGATGGAGTCTAGAGAAAATGGTTTCTTGAGGGGTTGTCTAAAACAAAAAAAAATGAAAATGATCTGGAGGGTAGTCCATACAAAAATATCAATCGTCTGAGATGGCCCACTGATACACTTGAGGAGAAGTCCATAAATAATATCAATCGTCGGAGACGTCCCAATTGATATATACACATCGGAGGGTTGTCCACAAACAAATAAACATAATAATTCTCATACGAGGCTTAAAGAGTGTGAGGGAGTCTCGTGAGGACTCTGCACGAGATGATCGCTAGACATTTAAGTAAAAGATCATGCATTTGCTTGAATGTGTGTTTATTTCTGAGCATTGCATTGCACTTAGCGGAGAGTAGCCCACTTAGGGTGATTCCACTAATGAGCATTTGCTCAATCGCTGAGGGATATTATTTACAAAAATGTGGAGCGGCGTAGGGACTCAGCTCGTCCTAGAGACCTGAGGTTTGTAATACAGTTCTGACAAGGGCTTGGGGCTATGATGTAATACATGTATTAGGAATTGTTTTAATTTTTAATATATGTTGTATAAGAGTAAATTTGAACTCTTGAACTATGGTTGGATAGTTGATATATATACATTGTTAAGTGAGTATTGGTTTATCTGGCGGCCGTTTTAATCATAGACTGATATATTGACCGTCAGGATGTGTTTTATGGTTTTATATTCGGTATGCTCCCATACAAAGGAGACTCGCCTCGATTTTCGTGAAAATGCCTGCCGCCCGACATTCACGAAGTATTCCGCTGCTGACGGTAGTCACCCGAATTTCGGCTCTTCGGGCACACCTGTATCGTAGCTAGGCATACGGTCATTCAGGAGTCGTTGGGTATCCACTAGCTCACTGGGTGGTTTGATGTAGAGTATAGGTATATGGAAACCTAGAGATCGAGACTGGCTTGTGCCATAATGAGTAAGAACATCACCACTAGGTGTGGTTCGATGTCGAAAGTTTAGGTATGAGATTACCCAGGAAATCACTGACAAAACTAGATACGTATGCATGTGTTTGGTGTGTTTTGTGTGAAGGATGAATTTGTTGTGTGAATGATGATTATAACATGAATTATGTGTTAGAATGTTGTGTGCTTAGTGATTAGCAATATTAGAAAATTTTTTGGGAGTTTACAATATAAATCGAAGAATAAAATAAAGAAATAAATTTTTAGAAATTTATTTTGAGTGTTGATAAGAAATCTAATTTTAATAATGAGATTGAACACTAGGGTTAGTGTTATGTAGTGAGGCAATGAAAATTCTCGACCATTTTCCGTAATTAAATGAAAATAAAAACAATAATAAATAAACAAAATAAATTTTAAGCAATTTATTCGTTTCTATCGAGAAATGAGAAAAAAATTAAATAAGGTGGAGAAATTTTTTTTTTTTTAAACAAGGTAAACTGAAAAGAAATTAAAGAAAATAAATTTTATAAATTATTTGTTATAGGTGAAGAAAATAAATTAGGTTTTACAAGTGGTAAATTAGCAAATTGAGTAAAATAAATTTTTATAAATTTATTTATATTATGAAAATGAAAAAATAGGTGTATATGTTTTTTAAATTTTCCATTTGAAATGAAAAACGAAAATAATAATAATAAATAATAAATTAAAATAAATGATTTGGGGCTAATACCTGTCTAGATTGCAAGAAAAGATACTGTATTGTGGATATATACTGATGCAAGAGAGGTGGATTGTATTGCAAGAGAAGAGTGTACAAGTATTGTGACCGAGGCAAACATAGGTTGGGAAGAGTGCGCTATATCGCAATAAATCGGGCGCTACTAGGCGCTTAGCGAGGGCATGGGGCCATGCACGCAGAGCCGGGCGGGCCCGGGCGTGTCAGCTGGCAAAGGCCAGTACTGGCATTCACTGCTGATCTTGCTGACTTCGCATCGTTTCGAAGCCGACTTTTGACATTGCTCGTGGAACCCGCCATGAACACTGCTCATCACAATTTTTCAAATTTTATTAAACAACAAACAAATCAAATCAAATAAAATGGATGTACCATAAAATAAAACAAAAAATGAAATTTTAAAATAAAATTTTTGTTGAAACAATATTTTAAATGCAAAATTGATTGCGACACTGTAGTCAGATAGCGGTATACATCGCTATGTATAGAATAGTGTCTCGTATTATTATGCCTTTGTACAGATACTGTGATTGAGACTTAATCTTGCCATTGAACCGTTGATGGTTAGTCGAGGACGAGGGGAGCTAGAGGGCCCAAGAGTTACTATTCGCATGTCACCAAAGGTTTATGGATCAATGCTTGTAGAGGCTGAAAATACAAGGGCAAATCTATAAACACGTGCTAGTATAATATAGTCGTGGAGGTCTCAGTAACCTGCAAGCCTAGTACGATCATCCTCTCAAGATTCATTGTGAGTGAGATCCCATGGTGACAGCACTACTGGTTCATGCAGATCGAGGCATGTTGAGGCTATGAAAATTACCTCCGATACTTAGATTAGACTCACGGCTCTAGCTAGAGTGAGGCCAAATATGTGGAATGGTATGGATCCCAGAGAGACCCTAGAGAGCCTTTCAGATGTGAGCCTCCCTTGTGAGGAATAGGGATGATATGTTCGAGGTTGCGAGTCGGAGATCTCAGGACTCTACCATAAGAGACCTCGAGGATCACGGATACATGTCAGTTCGATGTCACCCCGGGATTGATTGGGCCGACACTACAGGTTGCTATCATCAGAGCAAGAGAGGTTACCGCCACACGTAGACGGTACTCATGCAGTATTTCAGGGGACAAGAATATTTTACCAGACAAGAGTATTATGTCCAGTAGACAGAGGCTAAGCGGCTGGCTAGCGAGCCTTACCCTATGACGTTAAGAGACCGTGACTTAGATCTACCTCAGCAAAGGTAAGTAGTGTGATGTTTTCCAGATGAGAGGCCACCCGACCGCCTCCATAAGAGGGTCAGACTTCTAGATAGAGTTAGCACTTGGTATTTGTTCATCTCTATGACTCGCATGATAAGCTGGCCAGTTAAGGTGAACTCAGAGTCTGCCTACGTGAGTTACAATAAAAGGTTCACAGACCGAGCACTTACCACAAGCCCGCTTCAAGCCAGAAGAAAATGACACTCTTCAGACTGTAGAATACTACGTGTGTTGAACAAAGGGTTACATCAAGAATCTGCATCTATTACCAAGTAGAGATTGATGATTTTTTGATCGTCGAGAGGAGCAGTCTACTCCAAGATGTGACTTTCGTAGATCAAAGTTACCATCACCGAGAGTTAGAGACAAGATATCCCTAAGACAGCGAGATTGCAGCACTTTGAGCTATGCAGAGTTCTTGATTGACGAATGCACCAAAGAAGATTCATGATCTCTGATGCATAGGTATTCCAACTCATTTGTGATCAGCTTATCGGTTTGGATGACATTTTGATATACTCCCAAATGATTTGGAGCATGAGTATCACGAGGATCGCTTTTTGCGCTTGTTAGAGACCACAATGTACGCCAAGTCTTAGGTGCGAATGGCTATCGAGGTGAGACTTTAGATGGTGGTGTCGACGTATGCGCAACCCAGAATATGGGCAAGATGAGTCGAGAGACCGAACGTCAACCGACACGAGCTCTCACGTCGCGATTACAGAGATCTCGAGAACGGGTCAAGTTGTCCATTCTGCAAGCGTGATCACAGGACTTCACCTACCTTTATTACGGACTCCATGGTTGGGATTCACCCCACCATAGAGAGATGATCGAGGATAATTTAAATACTAGGATGCCGTGTTGGTAGCAAGAGGGAGGATTAGCCTCTTCTAGTCTCTATAAGAGGCGTAAGACTCTCTCACACGAGTCATAAAATTGTATTTGATCGCACGTAGACTGATTGACCCAAGAGACGTGGATCCCACTGGGACAACAACCAATAGAATAGGAGAGAGTACTGGCCCATTCCCTCCACACCCTGGGTGACGGGTCGTGAGGAACCAGTTTCACTTCGGGTGCCATACAAGCACTCCTAGTACACGTACAGCGAGGGGCCATAGTAGGGTCAAAGTCGGTGACAGATCGTAAAGGTGCAATTTAAGTCAGGACCTAGAGTGGTAGACCTATTAGCTGTTGATTGCTCAAGATGGATGAGCTGATGCCCATCTGGTTGTCGCAATCGACCTTACCAATAATTCCGATACCGACCCTGATCGCTTAGAGGTTAAGGCCCTTGCATAGTTCATAGATGTTCTTCCCTAAGATGGTGAGAGTCGATCCGATAGGCTCGGGATTATAAGTGAGAGATCTCCGCAGATTCAAGCCATGGTGGACCCCTGATCGTGTCAGGCAAGATGGAAGATAAGGTCAAAAAGAACATCAAGTAAAGTCATGGGTGCACTATGATTTGGCCATTCACCACTCGTGGAGCGTGGCTGAGTTTGTCTTTAGACTACGCCACTAGCACTCATAGTTCAATTCAGAAATGGATATAATTAAGGTGTGTCAAGTGTGCTGTGTGGGCCATAATCCCTAAGGTGAGAATCCTGAAAGGGGTAAGAGACCCGGGGAGATATCCCGAATTTTTGTGTGAATGTAAGAGGCTCGAAGTATAAGCCGAAGAGTTATGTTAATCGAGATGAAAACACACGGCCAAAGCATCACGAGACGGGGATGGCATAGGGAGCTTCTGGAGGACTGAGATTCGATACCCCTTGAAACTGATTGGTGTTGGGTTGTCGAGTTTCAAGCAAGTGGCTCTGTGATAATGGATGTCATAATGCGACATGAACCAGTTGACTGGCCCATTGGATTGTCGCTGATTGTGACCTTGGGAAGGTCATCGCATACACAAAGTAAGGGTCAGGTAGGTTACGAAGGCTGTATGGATTATATACAGATGTTGGGAGGACACACCAGCATACGTCCCGGGTATTAAGGGTAGATGAGCAATTGCCCTTAATCTGACTCCGTCAACAACAGCTTATTGCAGCAAGGCCATGGCACCGTATGAGGCATTGTAAGGAGGCCATGCAGATCACCGTTATGTCGACTCGAGGTGGAGAGAGATCCATCACGCCGAATCTTATTAGGACACTCTAAAAGGTGAGCTTGATAAGATTAAAGGTCTTCTCACTACGTAGCCCAAGAAAAGAGCCACGTAGACGCATCGACGCCGACCTAGAGTTCGAGGTCAGATCACGTCTTCAGCGTGATGCCAAGAGAGTGAATGCCCAAGCGTGAAGCCATCGCCGAGATTCATTGGGCCTTCAGGACACTTCAGAGGGTAGGCAATCAGAAGGCATCGGTTAGCGTTACCGCCCAAAGATGTCGTGTCCACGAGGTATTCTTCTACCCCATGTCTAAGTATACCCGCATCCAAATTACGTGGTGGATCGGGGGATGATAAAGGTTGACACTGGGATGGGACCATGGTGCATTTTGGATAGCCGTGATCAGGTTTTGCGACGCAAGACCGTGAGGGTACTATGGAGGCACCGCAGCAGGAGTCCACCCGGGAGCGAGGGAGACATGGGCCACCTATCCCTTCGCATTTAGGACATATGCTGGTTTAGTCGTTTAAGATTTAAATGACTGCTTATGATAGAGTGCACATTGCATATGCATGAGTGATTGTAATTGTCTCGAATTTAGGATCTAAATTCATTTTAATGAGGGAGAATAAGACCAGAAATTCCAATTTATGGAAAAAACGGCAAAATCGTAATTGGGTTACAAAATTGTAATTTCGTTAAAAATCTGAAATTTATTCTCTAGATCTCGATGAAAAACGGATTGCGCCAAGTGGAATCGCTCGTGAAATCTAGCTAGCACGTCGACTCGCTTAAATTCCGAGACAATGCACTTACACGCTTTTGAGGCATCACGGACAAAATGAAACAATTTTTTGATGCTACGAAAAGTTAAGATATGACACGTACTCATGTCTCCATATGGCATGAGTAGAGAAATGACAAAAACACTGCTCGAGATAGTGCCGAATGCCAAACCTGGGAAAAGAGGGACATAACGGGTATCAATGGAATTGTTTAAGTGGGAAAAAGACAAAACACTCAAATAAAGGTTGTCTTCCCCAGTTAAAAAAGCCAAAAAACGTGAGAGCAGGGAGGGTTTGCAAAGTATCGAAGCTTTTTTGTGTTTTAGAGTGAGAGAGGCTACTTCTCTCTAAAATATCTGCAATCCGATCATTTCAGCTTCCTGACTAATTGATATAATTCTTTCAAAACTATAATGGAGCAAAATTCGTGACTGTCTACATTGATTTGGGTGATTAATTGTGCATTTGTGTAAGTTGATGCATGTATTGATTGGAATGAGGCCGTAAATGGTCAGGAAACCTGTTCACTATGAACCGATGGTTTAGGATTTTTCTGAATAGTAACCGAGGGTTTCACTATTCCCGAAATGCTGTTCTCAAAATAATTTTTGTGAATTAATATGTTTGGTCGAGTAATCTAAGTAGAATTGCTCGTGTGGTTTGGATCATTAGCCCACGTGAGTTGCTAATTTTGATGTTGGTGAAATGAGAAATTACATAACATGATTGTGTGATTTAAATTTTTATATGAATATATGCATGTTATATATTTTCATGTGTTATAGATCAGAATGGAATCGCATCATAGTATCCATATGCACCGGGACACCCTAGGACGGTGGAGTGAGTACGAGGACTTAGTCTTAGAGAAAATGGTTTTGGAGGGTTGTCTAAAACAAAAATGAAAAATGATCGGAGGGTAGTCCATACAAAAATATCAATCAGTCTGAGATGGCCCAATTGATATACATCATATAGTCCATAAATACACAATCGTCGGAGACTACTCAACTGATATATATACACTTGGAAAGGTCCACAAAACAAATAAACATAATAATTCTCATACGAGGCTTAGGCGAGTGTGAGGAGTCGAGACTCGTACTAGACGAGTCAAATAGACATTCAAGTAGGACTGCGCATCGCTTGAACGTGTTTATTTTGGAGCATTGCATTTCACTTAGGTGGAGAGAAGCTCCACTTAGGTGATTCCACTAATGAGCATTAGCTCACCCCTGGTCGAGGATATTATTTTACAGCACAGGAGCGCAGGAGGACTCGCTGGGTCCCAGACTGAGGTTTAGAAGAAAGCCTGGATTGTGGCCACTATAGATGTGGCTACACATGTATTAGAATCTGTTTTGACTTTAATATATGTTGTATAAGAGTAAAATTTGAACTCTTGAAACTATGGTCGATAGTTGATATATATACATTGTTACGTAGTATCGTTTATGAGCCCAAGTGGCCTTTTAATCATAGGATCGTTATATTGACCTGTTTGGGGATGTGTTTTACGCAGGTTTTATATTTCCGCAGCTCCCGCATAAAGGAGACTTCGCCCGATTATGGAAATGCTTCCGTCCCGATATTCACAGGCTCCTGGTCGACGCGTAGTCAACGACCCTCGTTTTCACGCCAAAATTCACGTAATGGCTTAGTGAAGCCAAAAATTCTCTGTGATCCCTGATGACTGTTCGAATGTGTCATGGATTCGCTCTCATAAATCTAATGACCCAAAAAAGTTTCATCGAATCTTGAGACAGTCGGATTTTTTAACGATTTTCTGGATGGTGAGTCGCTAGTGACTCCAGGGACGAGATTTTTACGAAAATCTCGAAAGTCAGGAAATGGTTTGAGCTAAGTTCAATTAAAATAAATTGAACTAAAAAGAAATTAATTATTTCGGCACATAAACGAACCCGGGACCAGAGTGGACACTTGTCACAACGTGGGCCACTTAACAAACTTAAGTTAAGTTAAAAAGGAAAACAAAAAGAAAATGAAAGGGAAAAATATGGAGAGAAGGAGAGGAGAGGAGAGAGAGAGAGGGAAAGAGGAGCTCTACCTTCTCTCTACGATCTATGGAGATCGGGTAGTCAGTTTCCGGCAGACCAAGAACTAAAGTCGGAGTACTCGACGAGGGCTACGTGTGGACAATTTAAACCCAGTTTCACCAAGGTTTCAGGCGGGAGGTTAGTGAAGCTTCAAAGTTTCGTTCAGGCTGTCCGTGGACTTCTCGCATTGTCACGCTCAAAATGGTAAAATTTCTTCCTACTCGGGTTATTTCTAACCTAAAGGCCATTCAATGGCATGGGTTTTCTTTAGGGCCGTGAGTGGCCATGCAGTTCAGTCCCAAAATTTTAGGACTGAATGTTGGATTGTTTAGGACTATTTTTACGCAGTCTAGGACTGTGTTTGAAGATTGGTTTTGGTCTCGCACGATGTCTTCGGCTTGGCAGGTGCTTGGTGTTATGGTCAAGTGAAAATTAATGGGTTATGAATAGTCTCGCTTTTGACACCCTTACATGATGTCCAATTTTTAGATGATTCTTGGTTAGAAAAAAAAAGAGAATTTGGACTAGTATCCTTCTAGGAAATTGTATCCCTATCCGAGAACTTGATGTTAGGATTTTGAATCACCCAAATCGGACCTCCATAACTCAAGTTATGGTCCATTTTCCGAGACTGCCCCAAGCTACCCTGCTTTACTGAACCCATTGTCCAAAGTTTTTGGACTGATTTTTACCGGGAAAAGTGCGACTAGATAGCATCCTACAAGGAACTTGTAACTCTATTTGAGAAATTGATGTTAGGCTTTTGAATCACCCAAATAGGACCTCTACAACTCAAGTTATGGTCCATTTTCCGAGACTGCTATAGCTTAGGCTGTTTAATGATTTGTGTCCAGATTTTTGCCACAATTGGTATATGATTGTAGTATATCATTGCTTGAATTGAGTGATATACTGGCCTAAATTATCCTGAAGTCAAATTTGTGTGTTCTAATGGTTTGGCTTCAGGATGTTTAGATGGTGCAAGGCCATTACATGGCTTATCAGTGCTAGTCAGGGATATGTCTTGGTCACACCTGCTTAGAGGTTAATGGATGTCGCTACTCGAGTGGTAGTGACTTGTTATGTCAATGTATGCATGAAATGATATGTTGGCATGAATTGTATAATATATTTGGAATTTGTATGCTTTTGATATAAATGCCCGAATGATGCTTGGGTATTATTCATGGTTTAAAATGCACATATAGCACTCATTATATATGTAGCATGGTATTAATAGGCAATGGCATGATTGCATTGCATTATGCACTAGGACATCACATGACATGGGTGTGAGTGCATGGTAGAGATCGACACTATGTTTGGTGTTCGATGGTATGTCGTAGGTACATAGTTGATCGATATCAGGTTTCGTGTCTGGCGACGGACTCGATAACATGAGACAACGCCCAAAAATGAGTTGTACCGCTTTGAAGAAATGTGTTGAAGAGGGCGTTAGGTAGATGCCCCACTCACCACCCCTCTTCCCCATGGTGAAAGACCGCTTGTTATGCCGGGCGATCACCGGGCGTATGAAAGCCCGTTGTAATGTCAAAAGGCGCACGGCGTCCTACGGTGTAAACCCGAAAATCCGTGGCCCACAAATGCATAAACACACAGAACTTGGGAAATGCAAGTTGATATCTGGAACCATCCAATGGATTTTAATTTAAAAAACAAAAAGCTTTTGTTTTCAAAAATGGCCATTGATGGAACACAATGATGGTTCAATTTTCACACTCCTGCATGTACAAAGCAGGGAGTCGTTGAGGAATCTGACATGGGATAGGTCGGTCAGCATTCTCATCCATGACATGTGGATACTGAGATACAGGAATGTGATGTTTTACTTGAATGTGTGGTGTGCTATTGCATGTGCAGCATGGGTAGCCCTTATAGGAATTATTCTCATCGGCATTGCTCACTCCCAGCCGACCCCCTTCGTGCACAGGAGTGTGGTGTGGAGACTACTACCTCGAGGCTTGATTTTGAAGAAAGACGGGATGTGGCTTTGATAAATATTGTTGTAAATTATATTAGAACAAGCTAGTTTTAATATATGTTATGTATAAGAGGTTGTAATAAACTCTATGACTATTGTGATATAGTTGTGTATCGGGGGATTTTGACAAATGGACTGTAGACTATTACTACTTCTCGTTAAGACTTTGATGGGTTACGGTTACACTCAAGAGGCCAAAGTTGTATGTTGGTGAGCTTCGAACAAAGGAGACTCTCAGCTTCGATTTTGTCAATAGAACTTTATTCTTAATAGTGTTTGATGTATTAATTATTTAGTTGTTCTTTGAAATAATTTATTTCTATTTAGTATTAAAATAACTATAGAAGTTAGTTGTTAAATTAAATCTCATATGTTTATTTATTTATTTGCTCTTAAATTTTTCTTAAATGTACAAAATAATTTTTAAAATCCTTTATATATATCATAGCAAAAAAATATGTATATATAAGTGATAAAAATAAAATTCAGTTGAATTTGACTTAGATTTTAAACTCAAACAATATATAAATATTGTCGGTATTTTATAAAAATAAAAAATTTAAAATAATAATATAAAGAAAGAAATAGTACCAAAATATTATGATTAAAAAGTTAAGTTAAAAATTAAATAATAAAATGAATGAGTTGAACCTTAGAAATTATTTCCGCAAATAAAATTAAGATGATTAAATTCATAAAAAATTAATTCATGAAAAGATCCCTAGAGAGCACAAGATTTTATCTAATCATGCAATTTTAAGACAAAATCAATTGTTGTATGTCTAGCATGATTAAAAATCAATAATCTTGTGAAGAAAAGTAAGGTCATCTAATCACACAATTTTGAAAATTCATTTAATCACATAATTTTTGTTATTTTCAAAATCAATGATGATAAGATCATAACAAATTTTTGCATGATTTTTTTAATAAATATAAGTTGTGTTTTCTCAATCAGTTTTAATATTAGCTTTTCTAACTATTATTGTCAAAAGGATGAGCATATTGTTAGATCATAATGTTTGGAAGATATAGATGGACACCAAAAGAAATATTTATTTCTCTTGGAACTTGGAGCAACTTGATTTTATGGTGAGGGTGGAACGTGATCTAGATTTTATGATGAATTCAATGGGTTTTAACGGATGATCTAGATTTCTTGATGAACACAGTAAATTAATAAACTACCATGTTATGTCAATAATAAATATCTTGTTACATACTAATCCACTATTATGATTGTGCTCTAAACAAGTCATGGAAGAACTGAAGAACCATGTGAAGTTTTATAGAGAAAATAGAGAAAAAGTATGTTGTTGCTGCTTAATGCTAGTGAAGCTACTGCTTCCATGCCTGATCTTCTTATAGATGTCGTTTCATTTGGCGATATTGCCTCCAGGGAAAATATCAATGAAATGAAAGTGAAAACTATGTTGATTATAGTGAAACGGATAAAGTTCTAACATTAAGCGTTTGTTTTTTTTACTTAATATTGAATATAACTTTTATTTTACTGAGTGCTTAATAAAGCTTAATTTGTGTGCACTCCATCTATGACCATAGCGTTGCTCACCCCAAAATGTTAAATAATAAATATCAATAGGAAGAATAATAAATATGCAAAGCTAAGGATGAAAGCAGGAGAAAAAAGACTTTTGAGTAACCAATCAAATTTACAAGGCTTATCTCACTACCACCTACCTCCTCCCCTCTCCCCCTCTTCCTCTTCCTCTTCCTCCGCCTTGAACTCGGGATCTATCAAGCCTTCACCAAGG
This sequence comes from Tetrastigma voinierianum, assembly GCA_016808115.1. NCBI lineage: Eukaryota > Viridiplantae > Streptophyta > Magnoliopsida > Vitales > Vitaceae > Tetrastigma > Tetrastigma voinierianum. The sequence goes on along the minus strand of JAEQBH010001040.1, from coordinate 596,082 downwards.
ATTGAATCTCTTTCTTTTCGACCCAGATTTCCAATACCTCTTCTTCTTCATATTTGGCTAAGCTTCTAGTGATGAAGGAAATTTCTCGGGAACCTCCATGTCCCAACTTTACATCATGTCGGATTCGAGAATTGTGATGAAGGGTTGCCACTTGCTCTCTTAATAAAAGAGCATCCTCCTTTGCAAGCGATACACGGTTCCAGAATGCTTCTACATTTCGCTCATCCTTCACTTCATACAATCTACAAGTTGTGATCGATATTGAAAGAAATATTAGTGAGACAAATATAAATAAATAAATAAAAATTTTGTTTCACATGATGACCCTGCAGATCCAACCACAACCCTTCAAAATCTAAAAGAATGCCAAAATGAGAAAACAAGCATTTGATTACCTTGGACCCTTAAAGTCCTTACCATTAAATCCACATAGTAAATAGAGGTAGCAAACATCTTACCTTGGACCCATATCTTTTTTTAACTTTATTGCTTGTTTGCCTTCAAGACTCTGAGTTCCCCAGTGATCCGAACCACTTGAACTCTCATCTATATCCTCCATAATAGGCTCAAAATGTTCCTTCACCAATGAGGGTTGCTTCTTAGAAGACATAGGATGTAAAGACATATTCTAGTGACTGTTCATCAACTTCGAAGTCATACACAAAATATCAGAGGGGAACATTATATGATGCACCGTATAAATTTGGAAATAAACCAACTATAAATATCTCTTCTACTCGCCCGAAGTCCAATTCTTAATTCTCTAACATTAACATGTCGACTATATCATATAACACCATTAAGATTACAATATTTATAATTTCTTTCACCTAGCAATCTAGATGTGGAAACCTTCAAAATGTATAGCCAAAGTAATAGTTCATCGAGAACACGCTCTACACCATGTATAAGCACGATAAGCATCGATGGTTTCTTTGTAGGCAAGGCAAAGCATCCAAAGATAAAACAATTGGGTGAAGTGGGACAAAATGATCAAATTGGTAATACCTTATTTTCAAACACAATAACAAATCATTTTCATCCTTGAAAACATCACTACTTAGAGATTTTCTTTTCTTTGATTTTTTTTCTTAATATCATCACCATCAAGACCTTTAGTTTCATTTTCACTTTCTTCATCTTCAAGAATGCGAAATGCTAACACAATTAACTTTAGTAGTTTCCTAACTGCAGAGAAGACGTAAAAGAAGAGTTAGCAATTCAATGATGATAATGACATACAAAAGGATATGATAGAGGATGTTTATTTCATCCAATGACCTTTCGGATCAGGAATCTTCAAGGGAATGTAACTGTGGATCAAATGGGCTACTTTGACCTGCCAACACATCATGTCAGAAATACACTATAACATAGCGTATTAACATATGGATATTAAAAGCCAATGGTTGATTTACCTTTAAAATTAGAGACCAAAAATTTCCATGGGTAATTACTTAGGAAAGTTCAAGAATAATTAATAAGAACTGAGCAAATTTTAATTGATCAGAATTCGTAGCTAATGCTCGCCTAATTTTTCATACCGCTTCATATAATTGTCATATGCAAATGGATCTGCCAACGATTGCGCTTGTCAAAATAGATACAAAATATAATGCCAGCAAGCCATCTAAATAATTCCGCATGTGTAATCCAATGCCAATATTAAATTTAAATAAAATCAAGACACGATAATAAGCACATGTTACTTAAGTTATCTCTTTCACGCAATGTGCACCGGAGCATCGAGCACGGAAACATTACAGAATACACTCCATGCTCATGGAACAATTTTTGTTATCTTGGTCAAAACAATAGCCAAATAAAGTAGTAACAAAAATTTTGAAGGGAAAAAATGTAATAGCATATTATATTTTCTCGCTTTGTTCAAGGAACATATATGATAAAATGGTGAGAAGCCTTTGCATGGTGTCTAAATCATGGACTGGTGTCAAGGCACTGAAAATTCTTTCATACCAAATGTTTCATATCAAATGCCTAAGGAACAATGTAATGTATTCAAAGAGATCCCTAACTAGCTGTTTCTTCATAATGTGAAATGGGGAATTTTAGGTTGTTACAATGGTACATCATTTCTTTAACAAAAAGTAAGCATTAACGAGAAGGCCGTGTTACCTTTTTATACAATCGACAATCAATGAAGAAGCCATGCATGTAGGCTCTTAGAAGAGATTAGTACTAATCAAATTTATCAAATTAACCTCTCGTCCTCCTTTGTCGTAAATTTGAAATCATCATATATAGTTGCTCTTGTGCACCCTCCTTCATCTCTTCCTCAGAATGACAGCTAAAAGGTAAGGTTACCACTGAACAAAGTTGGAATTGGACCGAATTTCTGCATTGCACTCTCAAGAACAAGAGTCAATAACTTGTTGAGATCAAACCGTTAAATTTTCCAAGTAAGAACACCATTTGGGAGCAAGCCCCAGAGCGGGTATGAAGTATGAAGGTATCTGGCTACCATCCAAAGCTATCAACACAAGCCACCGTCACCGAACACACATATATCATTTATCGCTCCAGCTTTGGTTCAATGCTAGTCATGCCATCCCCCTGAGAACAACCAAAATGTCAATGAAAGATCAAAACATATGTAAACTATAGAGGAAGAAAGATATAAATATATAACACATTTGATAAAACACATTAAAGTTGTTAGTCATGAATAAAATAAATTAGAATTGGCAATAAATGGTGATAAAGCAAACCAATGAAAGATTAATAAACTATAAAGGAAGAAAGATACAAAATATATAACATGTTTAATTTGAACATATTAAAATTGTAAGTCATGAATGAAAGAAATTATAACCCAGCGTATAAAGCACCATGTGTGTGTGTGTAAAAAAAAAAAAAAAAAAAAAAAAAAAATCAAACCAATTGCTGAATATTCATGCTAGATTCTTTTAATTCCTTCAATCCATCAAAAAACACATTATGATCTCGCTGACAATTTTTTTCACATAAAATCATTATGATGCGGATTTGGCTAAATAGGCTGGGGTTGGCCAAAGGCATTTCGCCTAAGATCATCCGATTGCAAATCAAACAAGGAAGCCAGGTTGTAATGCCCACCGTATATGCCTTAAAAGGTATGTAAGGCAGTCAAGACATAATCTTTGTAGCTAGTCACATTATGCACTTAAGACTTCCATAGCTGAATCTTGCAATCATCTTAAATTATCGATGTCCATTATGGTTACACAAGTTGTCCTTGTGTCTAGCTTATGGGCAAAAGCTCCACATTTTTTCTTATCAAATTTAAAAACCATTCACTAGCTAGTAAATAGTTCAGAGAAAGTATGATTAATATTTGGTATTTTATCCATTTCCTAAACAATACATGTATAATAAAATAAGCAACACATCACTGCAATTTTTTCAGTAATTTCCATTCACAAATCTAAAAGTAATCTAAATTTCTAAATTAACTCAAATGCTTGATTTTCTTGAACTCTTGGAACACCTTTTAGAACATGAAATAAAACAATCGACATCGGGGTTGTTTTAGTCCACAAAACCATATGAAGTGTATAAATACTCTTTTCACCAAAAGTGCATTTAAACATATCTAATCAAATATTCAGTATATATTAGTCTTAGCAATAGTACGATTCTAAGAACATAGCACATGTAAAATGAAGTAGATATCGTGCACAATGAAGTTTTCCCAAAGATTAAACTCCTTAGACATCACTTAAATCCGACGCGGAAAAATAATATCTTCCTGAGAACAAAGACTAGTGTATGGATCAATTGAGAGTTTTCTTTTAGTCATGGTCCATAAAGAAATACTGTGTAGTTATAAAATGATGGCATTATTTGCCTGAGAATTGCTCACCGTCTCAGGATATTCCATATTCTAATAATATGATTATTAGTAGTAATCAACTTCGATCGTTCTGAATAAAGAGTTTGATGTTACTGATGTCCAATATTGACCGGCCATACCTATAAAGCAAAGAAAGCTTTTAAGAAAAGAAAAGCTAATCTCAGCTTTTAGCAGAATGACTTGTGTATGTACCCATCTCGGTAAAGGTATACTTACATGTGGATCCTTAATCAATAGATATGAAGCAATCATATATCAAACCTCGTATATTTCAACACTGAACACGATTCAGAACTGCGGTTTCATAAATAGAAATGGCAATGTGTGTGTTGTAATTTAAAAACTGGTGACTGTCAGCAAAGTTAAACCATACATTAACAATTAAATTACAAGGTCACAAATGACTAATTTTTTTTTTAGTATAAATATCACAAAATGAATAAATCATATAAAGGAGGTGTTTATAACTAAGATTGTGCATAAATATAAAACATTCTTCCGCTATAGAGAAGAAAATCTTGTCACGATTCCCGATCATTGTTGTTGTTGCCTCTCTTACATGTCGATATAAATCACTAGATCCTTCTCATAATGTTGATGATATCCCCTTAAATTTCAAATAATTTTTATCAAAAGCAGCCAACTAATTGAACAACTGGACATCTAGAATAGTCCCAACCAACCTCTACATAGAAATCACTATTTATTCTCAAGACTTCAACCCTTTCTGCAGGAGGACTTCAGCATTTCTCCTTAAAATGTTGTTTACCCACTCTTTGTCTTCCGCTAAACCCCCGTGCGGCCAATCTCCTTAAGAATCTCTAATACATATGCTCCTCTAATCCTCACCCACTGCCTCTCTAATAAAACATCCATTTCATCCATAAAAGCACATGAAAAAGCTTCTAAAGAGAAAAGCTATTATTCAACCCCAAAATGTAAAAGGAATCATTAAATGGACTAAATAATACATGATAAGTGTCTTAAATGAACACCCTAAATAATAACTACAGCAAACAAAGGACCTAACTAAACTCATGGGCTAATAAATTCAACAAACTTCTCCACCATGGGAACTCCTCTCTTAGTAACAATATAATAAAAGAATTAACAACTCATATCCTCGTGAGATCTTAGAACTCTATCCACTATTCCATCTATACCACCCTTGAGAAGCTCATGAAAAAATAACAACAGAATATGCTTCAACTTGGAATCTATATATCCGTTGTTAAGGTTTAAAGAATAAAAAAGGGCTTTAAAAGGCCTATCAAAAAGCATATTCTTAATATTAACTTTCTAATTGAAAACAAGCCACAAAAAAGGCATCTCATCTTTAGGGGTTGAATTTGAGAAAAGAGGGTCGAGAATAAAGATATCAAGTGCTGAAGCGAGGAGAAAGCTCTAAGAAAGAGGCAAAGAAAACCCAGAAGTGCAAATTCCCACGGTAAAATAATAGGCTAAAAAACAAGTAACTGGGACACGAGACAATGTCCTTTCTATAGCGACAACAATTCACGCATTCACATTACTGTTTGAGGTGTATCCGTGGAGTTGCTACACATAAAATGTTCAAGATGCTGCATATAATATGATCAAAATCAAAGAAAGGTTTGTGATCTTAATACACACGGAGACACACAATTCCATTTTATTTTATTTTTAAATTAAGATCACAATGCACTTTACATTTCGGCATGAATCTTATATTATGAGGCAGTATAATTTTTTTTTTTTTGACGAAAATGGGCGAATGATAAATTAACAACAATAACAGAGACCTTTTTTTTTTTAACGAGTGCAATTTTTTTTTATAAGGCGAGATGAATGATATCATATTTTGCTGCTGAACTACTTCAGCAATAGCCCAGGAAGCCCCATCTCCATCAAACTCCAATGTAGTCACCTCCTACAAATTTAACGCATACAATGAGAAATCATTAGGAAAAGGGAATAATGATGATAATTATGACGAAGATGATGCATAGGAAAAGGAAACAATGATTTATCATCCATCATCATCATCATGTAAAACTCTAATAATGTTGTTATCCCAGAAACTGAGAATTCTTGTAAAAAAAAAATCATTAGGTAAAGGATATAATGATGATGATAATGTAGAAAGGAAAGAAATAAGTGGAAACTCCCAATGTTGTTACCTCCTAAAACTTGATTGCTTATAGTAAGAAATTATTGGGAAAAGGAAATAATAATAGTGATTATGTACTCGGGAGGACGAGGAGTAGGGAATAGGAAATATCTTTGTGATGATTTTTTTATTTAAATTTCTTTTAATAAGTGGAAATATGTTGATGATGATAAGCATCATCACATCATCATCACAGACCAACAGGAACCATTCAGGTTCTGCTGGGATGTGGAACTCGTGACATCGAAGAAAGAGAAACATGATAAGCATTTCACTGTTCCCACTTTTGCATCATTTGAAAAAGCTTTTCTGTCAAGGACAATCAAATCTAAGGACAATCACAAGATGGTTAAAATAATTAAAAAAAAAACCCATAGCAGACCATATTAGGTCTCCTCATGCGTAACAAGTTCAGGATACAACAAACAATATAATTTTCATATTTATTAAAAACATCTTCAGTTGCAAGGACCGGCTAGTCAATACAAGGAAATGGCCATTGTTCATACAAAAAAAAAATGAATCCCTATTTACTGGCTTTTCAAAAATGAGTCAAAGTCAAGTCTGTGTGAACACCTTTCCCTTCCCCATTGTTGAGGATGCAATTCACCGCAGAATGACCCTGGTTGGAAATTAGAATTAGCTACGATCAATATCCCTTGCAGGTCTGACAACATCTATTCTACCTACTGATGATCTTGTTCTCATATCAAAGCATTCAATGGCACCATCCTCGCCACCACAGGCAACCAGGACATGAAGATTATGTTGGATTTATGCTCTAGAAGCAATCTAGACCGTTGATCAAGAGCATTAATTAATAATGGGCCATAGGAAGCTAGCTCATTAGATGATAGAGCCCATTTAACTGATTATTAAGATAAAAGAAGGAGCCCATTTATTAGGCCCAAGGTGTTATAAAACCCTAGGAGGATTAGGGTTGCTTGGTCTGTAAATACTGCTGCTTACTAGCCTCTAGGGTTTTAAAGTTTACGTATTATTTAGAGATTGAGAATCTCGTTAGAGAAAAAAACACCTTGAGAGAGAAAGCGAAGCTGTGGAGTTTGAGTGTTTGATTAACCTTCTAGTTTCTTTTGTGATCCAAGTGCGCCCTACATATGGTCGTCACGTAGAGAATAGCTTGGAAGGTCTGTGGATTCTAGAAGAGATTTTTACGCAACTACTACGGGTTAGTTATGGGTGATGAAAATATATCTATCATACGTGTGTGTGTAGATTCGGCTTATTTTGGCCTTGATTCACGCAGGTGGTATCATAGCAGTTGAATCGGTGTGTAGTAGATTGAATCCATAATTTTATTTCTCATGTATATGTGATGTATATTAGATATATGGCACAGGATTCTATTGTTATGTTGTTTATAATTTTTTGTATTATGAATGAATGATTTGGTTTTGGCCTTAATCCATGGTAGATTTTGCTTGTATATTTTTTTTGGGGATGCAACGAGGAGGCTAATCATAGATTAGGTTTCATCAGCATGATTTATTTATTTATTTATTTTCACCCAATTTATTTGAATTTTTTTATATGTAAATTGGTTATTAAAAAAAATGTAAAGGAAACGCATTGTCGAATGAGGCTGATTTTTTTTTTTTTGTAGGAATTGGTTCCTCGGGCAGTGCTCACCTCCACAGCAAATTCGTGACAATTCGAGTTTTGTGTGGTGGTCGACGGCCGTTTTGGTGCTCGGGTTCAATAGGGTACATGTTAGGTTTTTGTGTTTTTTAGGCCAAAAACCTTAAAAGCCAATTCTAACTTGCCCAACCCCATGGACTTACAAGACCTGAAGAAAAGAAGAAGTACGGGCCAGATATCAAGTTGGGCTTCTTGGCCCTATTGGGCTTGTAATTTTCTTTTCTACGAAATCATGGATTAGGGCCTATTGGTATTCTATATTTATAATTGTTGAGTATATGGATATAACATGTGATATGTGCTTAACATGCCATTTAGAATAGGTGGTACTTTAACCTTATCTTAATTGCATCATTTGATATATACATGTGCATAATAATATTTGTTTTATCTAGATAATATTATTATGGAAAACCTAATTAATTGATAATAAAAATGTTGAATGGGTGAAGGTTAAAGTATTTAATTAGTCGAAACTGCGGGCTCCATTAAGGGTCAATAATAAAAAATGATTATGTGATACCCCCGGGATAAGCATGGCCAGAATTTTATTGGATTGGATCTAAAATAATTCAATTTTAATAAGGTTGTCTCTGACCAGCTGTCGACAATGCTTAGATAATGAGATAATTTTGAAATTAAATTATCAGTTATTACATTCAATTTTAATAATATTAATAACCCTCATATGAGGCTGTCAATGTTATTAAAGGCCCAAGAATATTGAAGCAATGGTTGTTTTTAAATAAATTTTTGAATGGTGTGTGTTAGTGTTATCTAGGAAGGCTGCGTCTAGGAGTGGTTTTTAAGTGCGAGACCCACCTCACCTTCACGGGACCCTAGCTTAGTAGGACACTAGACCTTCATGTTCAAAGTTTAGTTTATTACAAATGTCTTGCCGCGTAATTATTATTGCAATAAACATTAATAATGGTTGGGATCTACATATTTGTATGTTTGTTGTGTGGATTACGTGTTAATACTCATGTGCTTTTAAATTTCGAGGAAAATGGCATCCTTTAATCCTCTAGCTACAATTTTGAATTAAGTATTGGATAAGAATAACTCACGACCTATGGAAAACCAATCTTTACATTGTTCTTGATTTTGAAGAATAGGGTGTTAACAACAGAAACCCCGAGAGCCTTGCTAATGCTTGGAGAAACTAGAAACAGTTGAAAGATTGGCAGCAGACAATCTGACAGCTCATTTGTTATATTCTTACCAGCGTTGCAAAACATCTGCGAACAATTAATGATGGAAGTGTATTAGAAATAGTCGGACTACAGATGGGATGTTTAAAAGTACTTGATCTTGCTAGACAAAAGCCATAGGGGCACTAATGAACACTTTCGTATGTTTGGAGGAAATGCGGGACATTGTCTAAAAATGATGGAGCACATCGGTCTTTGCGAGGTGATGGGGCTAAATTTGGATCGAAATGAAAGGTGGGCATGATCTAGAATCTACACCTAATAGCTTTTGGTCAGTTCAAATGATTATAATGTAAACAAGCTGAAAGCACTCACATTGAACTTATGCACGAGCTTGAAGTCTTGAAAGACTCTCGTGAAGCATGGAGAAGTGTTCTTATCATCTTTGGTTCTTCAAAACCTAAAGAAGTACAAGGCGGAAAGAAAGAACAAAGCGAAGGAAAGCGAGGTCCAGCTATCAAACCCGAATGCAATGAAGAAAGCAGAAAGGCATTTATAAGTGCGGACAGAGAAAGGTCAGCTGGAAGAAGGATTGCCCAAAACCAGGTATGGGTAGTATAAATGTTGTTGAGGCTTGTTTAGTGGAGAATTATAATGATAAATGGATCATTGATTCAGGAGCCACTAACCATGTTTGTTACTCTTTGCAGTGGTTCAAACAAAGTAGCCCACTCAGTAAAGGACAAAGAAGCTTAGTTGGGAAAGCAGAATATATGTCGTAATGGCAGTAGGACTAGTGGAGTTATGTTTTAATAATAAGACTTTATGTTTATCAGACTGTTTATTTGTTCAGGATTTTAAGAGGAATTTGGTTTATGTTAGTTGTTTAGTTGAACATGGTTTAACAGTGCAGTTTAATTCCTCAGTTTCAATAAAGAGTAATAACGCTTTTATTTGTTCGGATTATTGATAAATGTTATATTTTTAACTCCTATGTCCTATAGTATTAATGCTATTGAAAATGCGATGATGAGCAATTTCCTTTATCTAAGAAAGGAAAGGTTTCAAATAGAAACCTATATGTGGCATTTTGATTGGGTCATATTAATTCTAGTAGAATTCATGGTTTGGTTAAAAGTGGAATTTTAAATCCTTGATCTTTGAATCTATACCAGTATGTGAATCATGTTTAGAAGAATTAAGAAAAGAGGCCTTTCAAGGCAAAAAAGGAAATCGATACTTACTACTCTGATTGGAATTGGTACCTGTGATGTATGTGGACCCGATGATCGTGGCCCGAGGCGGTATGAGTATTTTATCACATTTCTTGATGACTACTTTCAGAGATATGGTTATGTTTACTAATGCCATAGGTCTGAAGGTTTTGATAAATTTCGAAGTATAAAGTGAGGCGAAAAGCAATTGAGTGTCCATATCAAGTAGCGGTCCTAGCAGGCGGTGAATACTTAATGCGGAGAGTTCAAGTCTTACTTAGCTCGAGAGAGGATAATATCTCAATTATCATCTCTGGAATGCCTCAGAAAAATGGAGTCTCTAAAGAAGGAGATAGAACCCTTTTAGATATGGTGAAGATTACGATGCTCGAGTTATTCATCATTACCTAAATCGTTAAGGGATATGCCTTGAAACAGCTGCATATACTAAATTTAGTTCGTCTAATCGGTTTCACTTGGAATTATGGAAGAACGCACAAGCCCAGCTTGAACCATATTAGGATTTGGGGTGCTCCAGCACACGTCTTGGTACAAAAACAACAAAAGTTGGAATCTCGAACAGAAATGTGTATGTTTATTGCTTCTAAGAGCGAGAGGTGGAGATATTCTATAATCCAAAGGAAAAGAAGGTGATAGTGAGTACTCATGCCACTTTCTTAGAAAGTTATATGAACAATTTAAACCTAAGAAGTAAAGTGGTTCTTGAAGAGCTTGACTCGGGTTTGAGATCCCAACGAGCTCTATTTTTACACCCTGTTTCTGTTGATGTTGAAGAGGGGAAAATGTACAAAATGTACGAAAGTGAGCAAACATAGGAAACTGACTTAGGACAAATTCGAAACTTCGAGAATAAGAACATAATGAAGAGATTGGTAATCATGAACCGCAAAACTGGATCATACGTACACATACAACAGCCAATGCGGCAAACTCGTAGTGGAAGTATCACGTAAACACAGGTATGCCTTGTCGGGGAGAGACTTATCGAGTCGTTTTGGATAATCTGATGTGACACACATGAAGAGGCATTGGAGGATGTTGTTGATGTGCAGAGTGGAAAAGGCAATTTACCGTGGGTAGTCTATGGGTTCTAACTTCGATTTGGTCTCTTGTAGAAGCACCTAATGGGGTGTAAGTTGATGAAGAAAGAGGGATCATATGGAAGGTTGAAACAGAAGCTAGATTGGTGGCCAAAGGTTACACCAAAGGGGCATATATTATGATGAAACTTTTATGAGTAGCCATGCTTAAATCTGTCCAAATTCTCTTAAATTTGTAGCAATAGCTCTCGAATTACGAGATTTGGAAAATGGATGTCCAAAGCGACTTTTCTAAGCGGTTAAGAGGATATCTGTATGCGGCCCGGCCAGAAGGTTCATAGCCTTAGGTCAAGAACACATAGTTTTACAAGTTGCATATAGGTATATTTATGGGCTTAAGCGAAACATCCAGTCATGGAACATCAAGTTTGATCAAGTTATCAAATTATTTGGATTTGAGAAAAGTCACAGTCTTACCGTGTGTGTATAGAAAATTCAAGAATAGTTGTAGTCTTTTTGGTACTTTACATGAATCATAATACATTGGTGGAAGCAGTGTGAAAGTGTTGTCCAAAGCGTAAGGTTACACGAAAAGGCATTTTGATATGAAGGACTTGGGTGAAGCTAACTATATTCTAGGAACCAAACTTTTACAAGACCGGAAGAATAAGGTGTTAGCTTTATCCCAAGCCTCTTAAATTGATAAAATAGTGACCAGGTTTGGCATGGAAAATTCCAAAAGGGGACTTCTACCCTTCAGACATGGAATTCATCTTTCTAAGAAGCAATCACCAAAATCTCCTGAAGAGAAAGAACCATGAGTAAGAAACCTTGTACCTTGGTAGTGGTAGTCTCATATCTTATGCTATGTACCAGGCCAGATATATGCTATGCAGTGGGAGTAGTAAGCCGGTACCAATCAGATCTCGGAGTAGAACAGACCCAGCGATGAAACATATACTGGTATTTAAAGGAAACGAGGATTATATGTTGGTGTATTCCGTTAAGTCTTAAACAGTTGATGATGAGCTTAAAGTCATCTATTTTCAGTCCATTTTTGATTGTTTTTTTTTATATAAAAGGCGAAGTTAATATGCGGGAAGATGGAATAACTTCTGTCTAGCACGTACGACGAGAAATTGAAAGAAAGCGAAAATGCGAAGAAAGCGAAGGTGGATGGTGTTAATGATATAGTGGCTGAAGCGAGTTGCATCCCCGAAGCGTGCAAGGATGAAAGGACCTGATGTCGTGGGCGCGGCAATAAAATGCATATTCGAGGTTACAGCGTGAGCTCCGGTCGCAAATGAAGCTTAAATTGAAAACAAAATGAGAGTAGGAGCGAAAGAAACTCAGGTCAAAACCGTCGGAATTGAAGAAGAAGAGAGAAGGCGTGATGTCGCGACATTTGGATGCAATAGCGACATCAACTTCTTGAACGACGATCGCGTGTGAAACTTTCAAGGAGAAGAAATCGCGGCGACATCAACTAAGAAAGAAGGAATTAGTGACGCCGATGGAGGTCGTGACATCATTCGAGTCCAGCGGCGACAATAGTGAAGAAAGTGGCGACAACGCGATGTCGCGACGCATCAATTCGCAGACGGAAGGTCGAACGACATCGAAACGATGCGACATCAACTACGAAGGGAAGTGACATCATTCGGTGGTCAGCGACAACATTAGTAAGAAGGAAGTCGCGACAACATCGGAGGTCGCGACAACCACTCTGAAGAGGTCGCGACAACATCCACTTGTGCGACGTAACTCTGCCTTGATTAAGTCGGCGGCGTCAGTTAGAACATCAGCGACATCAGCTCCACAGACATGCCATAACCAAACAAAAACCTGCGACAAAGGCGAGACAACGAGAGGTCGCGACAAGGACTGTAATCGCGGCGGTATCCAGCTAAAGCTGGGCGATTAACTTGAAATCCTGATGAGGTGCATGAGTGAGGCCCGACTTGAGAACCACATAAATACCGGCTCTTTATTGAAGAAGCGCGGCTCTTGGCGACTGGAAGAGAAATGCGGGTTCTTGAAGGCTCTGTATTTTTATTTTCTTTTCTTTTCTTTTCTTTTCGTTTTTCTTTCAATTTTATTTTAGATTAGATTAGTTTGTATTTCTTTCTAATTTGGATTTGAACGTTAGCTGTAAAGGATTGAGCTAAATATAGATGTATATTTCTTAAAATTACTGTTTGGTTGTTTGAATTCCAGAAAATTTCTGGGATTTCGAACACCCAGTTTCCGATTTACAGTGGTTTTCTTGATCAGCAAGCCAATGTATGGTATAATCAGTGATTTAGAAACCTAGCTTCCATTGAATTGACGTTATTGTCGGAAATAATCTTTCTACTTGATATTTCATTCATAATATTTGAACCGGATATTGTCGACTTATTTGAACTGCGTGTTCTTGGAATTAATCCCAATTTAGTCTCTTGTACCCATAACGAGATTGTTTATTTCACGATTTCAGGAAGCCCTCCCCGGGTAAACCTGGAAGGCATTCTGAGTAAGAAAACAATTTCGGGAAAGGTATTTGAACACGATATTCTTGATCAATATTGCTCTGTATATTTAAATAATACATCCTCTTCTCACTTGTAGCAGAGACAGGTTGAGTGAGTTATAGAGATTTAAGTATCTGAGAGAGTTCACCTCAATTCGAATAGTGAATTCGATCGGGTGTTGCGAGGATCTAATCGAGGAAAGAGTAAGCTATTCTGGTACGGGGGTGGGATAGTGTAGTGCCTCAGTGTGTTCAAGTGATTCAGATCATAAGTGAAGTATTGAGAAGAAAAATACCCCGAGCAAGGCAACTAGTTTTAAGTAGTTATTTCACCCCATTGTTCGAGAGAAACGGGTTAAGGTGAATGTGGCGTAATGAGTATGGAGAATCCGATCCTGTATATTAATCCTTGGACTAGTTTTAAAGTCGTAGTTCGAGGAAAACCAAAGATGCAGTCTGGTGTGGAATTGATTCTTCACAATAGCTGATTATTCAATGTTTTCTTTAGAGATAACTGTTAAATCTAAATTTGTTAATTTGATATTTCAATATTCAATTTATTTATTGTTCATTCATTTTTCTTTACATCATTCATTTCAAGCTTTCAAAGCAAAATCTCACCATCGTTTTATCGTCCAAATAGTATGGAGCTTAAGTAGTTGGGGTAGTTGATTGAAAAATTCTTGAGATCTCTGTGGGATCGATATCTGGACTTAATTCCATTTTATTACTTGTCGACATGTGCACTTGCAGTATACTGGATCGAAACCACACGAAAATGGTTTACTCTTACAAAAATATCTTTTAACCAAGTGATACTTAAAGAAACTCACACCCAAGTTTAATGGTTTATTTACTGAGGATTAGACAATAGTCCTTTGGTAATAAGTCTTAAATTTGAATAGGTGTTTTGATCCATAACAATTTATTGATGTAGTATTAACAAGTTTTATGGCGCCGTTGCCGGGGATTAGATAATAGTCCTCAGGTGATAACGTCATAAATTTGGTGTACATCAAATGATCGATCGAAACAAGTTTTTATGGGCGCCGTTACCGAGGATTAGATAATAATCTTTTAGTAATTGTGTTATGCACTTGTGTACATACTCACGATCCGGTCGGCAAGTTTTATGGCGCGTTAAAGTTAGATAATAATCTTTTGGTAATTGTGTTATGCACTTGTGTACATACTCTGATCCAGTCAACAAGTTTTATGGCGCCGTTGCAGGGGATCGAAAGAATTTAGTGAATCAATATTCTGACGAAAGAAGGAAATACTAATTTAGACATTTTTAAGAAAAAAAACAAAAAGAGCTTTTCAAGCAGTGGTTATTTTTAGCTACTAACCTTTAACGAACCACATTGAAAATATTTGTTGATCAGACTAATCCTATTAATGTAAGTGTGTTTTGATTTCAAGGACAAATTGCAATGCATAGGAAGCGAGAACAACGTGGTTCAACGGACCACAGGGTGGGAGAACCTTTCGGGCTTGAAAGATAAAGAGGCGAGCTTCGGCCATGGCGGACGAAGACGGGATCAAAATGAAGCACATAGAGAGCGGCTAGAAGGCCTCCGATCAACGATACTATGGAGGACTTAAGGAAACGATTATTCAAGATATGAGTACTCTGCCGATCGGGCGGCCGGCTATTGATGCAAAAAATTTTGAACTTAAACCGGCACTAGTACAATGGTCAGCGGCATCGGTTCTTGGTCATCCCACGAAGACAAGCAGCACAGGAAGATTTCTCGGGGATGGCTGTCTGATTGAAGTTAGATAGGGTGAGACCATAAGTCATTAAAGCGCATCTATTCCCTTTCACAGAGATAAGCGGCTACATGGTATGAATCTTTACCATATGCTCACGTGATACTTGGAGGAGTTAGTAGAAGCCTACTTGAAGCAGATTCTTCTGACCCTCACCTCCAAAGAGAAGGAGGAAATCTTGTGTTTCAGCAGGGAAAGATGAAAGCTTTGTATGTAGCTAGAGGAAAGGTTAACGGTTCTTGAGAAGATGTCCGATGCATGGGATAGATCGAGAGACTCGAGATAGACATTGTATATCATGCCTTGAATGATATATCAAAGGGGATCATTGATGCTTCATGTTGTGGAGCATTCAAACAAAAAAGTGCTGAAGAAGCAAGAGAGCTGATTGAAGACCTGGCTAAATGCAATATGAAAACTCCTTTTGAGTTTTCAAGAGGAAACAACAGAGGAAAGGGGATCATGGGTTTGAAGCGAGATGATGACCATGGAGGCCAAGTTGGATGCCATTATGCCTTGTTTGGACAAAGCAAGAAAGGAAGACATACACTGCCCATGAGATAGGAGCAGTTGAAAGAGAGTTATTGGAGAGTCTTGAGGCTGCGAAGAACAATTACATGTCTTGAAGAGAGGTTAAGTATGCGGGGCAGTACCATTTCAAACCCGATACTAACACTGCCCGGCTGTTATCCACCCGACACTAGGAACCATGAGAACTTCTCATATGGTGGAGGGCTTCACAAGGCCCAAGGCGTGGACAGAACCCTCAATAGGGTTATCAACAGCCACGAGGTTCAATGTGCGAAATGAACTGAGAAATGAATGTCGAGAATTCGAGAGAGAGACGATCTTTTGAAAGAGCAGTCTTTGCATTTCATGGGGGATAATAAAGAAGCTGTTGAACCTCCATGAACAAAGTTTGCAGGGTGGAAGCAAGCGCCATTCTCAAATTTTTCGACACCATAATGCATCCTGAAGAACACGGAGACCTGAAGTAGAGTATTTGGCCTAACCACTGCAGCCGGAGGAAAGATTCCTTCCGTGACATAAAGAAGAATCCAAGAGCGTAGACAGTGCGGCTTAGAGTGGGAAGGAGTTAGAAAAGATGAAAGAAAAATGACGGCGGCAAAAGAAGAGAAGAAAGCCCGAAAGGAAGAAGCACTAAGAGAAAAAGAAAGAAGAGTGGACGGAAAGGATATGAAGGCTCTGAGCACAACGGTCCCATTTCCACGAGGCTACTTGAAATCAAGGATAGAGAAGCGAGTTTGCAAGGTTTTGAAAACCTTTCGGAAGCTAAGTCAGGTATGCCCTTCTGATGTGCTTCGGTCTGCTTATATACGAAAATTCACGAAGGACATCTTTGAGAGCGAAAAGAAAAGATAGTAGAAGAAGGGATTGTGAATCTAGCGCTACTTGCAATCTTGTGATAAAGGAAAGAATTGCCGGAAAAGATGAAGGATCCGGGTTTTACAATTCCTTGCATCATTGGAGGTTGAATTCGAGAAGCTCTGTGACTTTCGGAGCTAGTATAAACCGATGCCTCTTTACGTTGCCCGAGCGATTAAGTTTGGGAGGTTATTCCCTACTTGTTATATGAATGGCAAGCGGTCGATGGTGAAACTGAAGGAGTCTTGGAAGATGTGCTAGTCTGTTGGGAAATTTGTTTTCCAGTAGACTGTCATTTTGGACATGGAAGAAGATTCACAAGTCTTTGCTCTTTGGGGAGACCATTCCCAGCTCTTGGAGCCTTGATGACATGCCAAAGGAGTTCTTACCTTGAGGGTTGGAGAAGTTGCTGCTTTCAACTTGACCAAAAGCATGCAGAATATAGATAGACGAGAAAATTACAGTAAACAGTTGATGATGTCTATACCTACAACTACGATGTTTGATGATTGCTGTACCGAATTTTTATCAATGAAAAAGAGATGAATTCCCATTATATTGAAGATGACTACTCTGATTGTCCATACAACGATTTTTCATTCTATAGAAGCTGTGTAGACTGAGAAGCAAAGCGAAATGACAAGGGAAAATAATGAAAAGGGGAAATTCATCAAGAAACCGGTGAAGAAGGGCTAGTGTTGAAGGATTTGCCAGTCATTTGAGTATGCTTATTTAGAATCACGAAGACCGGAGTGATTATCTACGCTAGACTTCGGTGATCTTTGAGGCGAGAGGTTGTTGAAAATCTTAAAGAAACATAAAGAGTCTATGAAGCTTGGTCCATTGAAGAATTGAAGGGTATCAAGTCATCAATTTGCATGCACAAATTACGCTAGAAAGAAACATGGCCGTCGTAGAACATCGAGAGAGGCTGAATCGTGATGAAGGAAGTGGTCGTAAAAGGAGAGTACTCAAATTGCTGAATCTTTGGTTTTATCTATGCCATTCGAGATAGTCCTTGGGTGAGCAGTCCATGTGGTTCCAAAGAAGGGTGGGTTCTTGTGATCGCAATGAAAAATGAATTGATTCAGCGAAACGGTGTGGAGGATGGAGGGTATGCATTGATTCTGAGGAAGGTGAACCGGCCACGAGAAAGATCATTTCCCTTTGCCTTCATTGATCAAATGTTGGGCCAGTTAGTAGGACACCCTCATTTTGTTTGGATGGGTATTCGAGGATACAATCAGTTATATTGCACACGAGGACCCGAAGACCACGTTCACATGCCTATGGTACCTTTGCCTTGAGGAAGGATACCATTTGAGTTTGTGTAATCTCTGCTACATTCAAAGGTGTATGATGTCAATATTCTCAGACTTGGTTGAAGAAGTTATGGAATTTTTTATGGATGACTTCCTTTGCCCATATGGATCCGATTTTGATCGGTGTTTGAAGAACACGGAAAGCAGTGCTTGAATGCGGAACAAGCAAACTAGCACTTAATTGGGAAAAAATGCCATTTATGGTATGAAGGTATTGTTCTTGGGCATAAAATTTACGCTCTTGAATTTGAGTAGACTAATCAGGTATCCATTATCAAAACTCTTGCACCACCTACCACGATAAAAGGAGTAGAAGCTTCTTGGGCATCTTTGGATTTTACTTGGGAAATTCATCAAAGACTTCTCAAAATAGGCAGACCACTATGCGAGATTCTTGGAGAAGGATACAAGGTTCATTTGATGACTCTGCAAAAATTTGCTTTTGAAAAGTCAAGATCAAGTGGTTCCAAGCACCTATAATGGCTGCACCCGAGAATGGGATCGGGGATTTGAAATAATGTGTGATGCGATGATTTTGCAATGGGAGTCACAGGGCAAGAAAGGAGAAAATATTCGAGGACCATATACTAGCTAGTAGAACCTTGATGAAGCACAAGAAAATTACTGACAAGCGAAAAGATGCTAGCCATAGTATTTGCTGTGAAAATTCAGATGACATTTTGGGATCCCCATGTTATTATTCATATTAATCATCTCGCGGCCCAAATCAAATTGCACGATGTCAAAGAAGAAGGCTAAGCGAGATTGATAAAAGGTGGGTGTTGTTATTGCAATAGTTTGACTTGGAGATCAAGGATAAAAAAGGTGTGACAATGTGATAGGCGATCCTTGTCAAGAGTAGAAAAGAACTTCTTGAAGAAGAGAAAATAATATTGACAGAGAACTGAGGATAGGGCAAGTAATTTAAAGTTTCCTTCAAACTTCCATGGTATCTTGATGTTGAACTATTTAGCTTGTGGAGTAATTCCTTGAATTGCTTCTATGAAGGAAACTCATAATGACAATTATTATATTTAGGATGATCCACTATTATTTAAAAGAGGTGCTGACATGATAATAAGAAGATGTGTGCAGAGAGAAAATGAAACGAGGCAAAATTACGAATGAATGCACCATGCATCGCCATATGAAGTCATTTTCGGGGAGAAAGAACCGACTCATAAGATACTCCAATGGGTTTGTGGCCCACTATCTTCGAGAGATTGTGCTGAGTGGGATTTAAATTGTGTGATAGATGCCAAAAAGATTGGAAATATCGACGAAATGAAATGCCTAGAATTTATAATGGTGGTGCAAATCTTTGATGTATGGGGAATAGACTTTATGGACCATTCCCTTCATCATTTACAAACCTATACATCTTGCTGCTTGATCGATTATGTTTCCAAATGGGTGGAAACGATGGCTTGTCCAAGGAATGATGCTATGGTTGTGAGCTTCTTGCAAAAAAAATATTTGAAGCGATTTGGAACACCCAGGAACTATCATTAGTGATGGGGAAGCCATTTTATGACAAATATTTACAAAATCATGTGGCGGTATGGGATCAAGCATGTAATGAGTCTAACTTATCATCCCGAGCCAATGGACATGCAGAAATTTCCAACGGGAGATTAAAAGAATGCTTGAAAAATTTGTGGGCGCGGGAAGGATTGGTCTTCCAAACTTGATGATACACTTTGGAACTACGCGGAGTGCATCTAAAACTCCCATTGAATGTCCCCATACAGAATTGTTTTGGTAAGCCATGTCACCTACCTCACAGGTGGAATACAAGGCAATGGGCCATCAAAAGTTGAACTTGATTTTAAAACTGAGGGGAAGAGATTGCTCAAGCTAATACGGCGGAAGGGTAAATGAAGCCTATGATAATGCTAGAATCAACAAGGATAAGACAAAGAAATGGCATGATCAGAGGATCCTGAGGAAAGAGTTCAGAGCAGGGGAACTGGTTCTACTGTTTAATTCTAGACTGAAATTGTTTCTAGGGAAGTTGAAATCTAAATGGAGTGGGCCATACACAGTGGTGTCGAGCGAGCATTTGGACGCGGTGACGTGGGAGGCCCGATGCGGAGAAGAATTCAAAGAATCAATGGACAAAGGCGAAGCATTATCTAGCGACGGGAAGGAATGGAAGAGCTCCAGTGGTCATCTAGAAAGAAGAAGAACCAAAAGCAGCCAAGTCCGGCTAAGGACTCAAAAGCGGCGGTGATGGGAGCGACCACGTAGAGACTTTAATTTACGTTTGTAGATTTTAGATGCCTTGAAGTTTGTTTTCTCTAGTTTTTATATTGATTAGTTAATATAGAAAGTTAATTTTTTGTTTAATTAAATCCTTTACGTAAATGTTGCGGAAGTGCGTATTAAAAATGCAAAGGAAGGAGAGAAAGGAGTAGACAATTCCGAGGACAACTCCAGCAATTCACAAGAAGGAGCTATTTGAAAAAGGGGGAGCATTCTTTTCCCTATACAAATTCTGTGAAAAGTGAATAGAATACATTCTTTTAATTGTTGTGTGAAATTGGTTTGTTTGATGATGAGAATCTATTAATTGATTAAGAGTGAAAAGCTGTTGTTCATTAAATTTGAGGCAAAATTGCAGACTACGTTGCGACAAAAACTTATGTCGTGACGAAGCGAAGTACGACATGAAGTTGATGTCGTGACTTAGTCAATCGCGGAAGGAAGAACAAGGATGACGTGTGACCAAAGTTACATTGGAGAAAGAAATCGAGTCATGACGAGAATTTTGAATTCGCTGAATGACATTAATCCCTTGAGAAGAAAGAGAATTAGCGACAGCTTGACAGTAATCTTTGAGATGCTATACAAACTCAGATTTTCAAGGGGATATTGACTCGAGTAAATCAACATCAGGATATGTGTTTGCCCTAAATGGGGGAGCCATTTGTTGGAGAGTGTTAACGGACTTGTGTTCTTGACTCACGGCGAAAATGAATATGTGTTTGCATACGAAGGCGTAAAGGAAGCTATATAGCTTAAAGAAATTCCTTTTGGTTCATGTGATACCAAGTGCGGATCGGCCCATTACCCGCTTTACTATGATAACGATGGGCCGTGGCAGTCGAATAACAGGTCTCCTGGCGAGAAACACATATTGAAAGTACCACTTGATCAGTGATTTCATTGATAGAGGGAGATACGAGTGGTTACTAAAATAGCATGAGGAGAACCTATCGACCTTTTACTAAGTCTCTTCTGAGCGTGTGTTTGAAACATGTAAATTTTATGGGTCTTAAGGGTCCGGAGCTTACTTTAGAGTGAGTGGGAGTTGGTTACATTTGTGCTCTAGGAAGCGAAGACAAGTTGTAATTTCATTTACGAGATAATAATATGAAGTTTTTCACATTATATTTTACGCATAAGTCGGATTAATTATGTAGTATATGATCATATGGATCACGTCCATAGAACATGATCACAGAGTTCTCATAATTAATAGATTGTCTCACCGGTTAGCTAAATAAAGTTGGGCACTTTATTTAGGTACAATATTTTAGCATAGAAATGATCAATCTTGTTTATTATAAAGTATTGGAATGAATTATGGTCATTACGAGAGGATCGAAGGAATTTAATCAGGATAAATTTCTGTGAATTAAATCTCAGGCGATATTAGATATGTTATTTTTTCTTAATCCACAGTATATTATAAATAGTTAATTAGTTCTTGTGGTTCTTTGAGTTATCAATAGAAAGTGGGCTTATTTTTAAGCGACCAATATCTTGATAATTTGGGGATTATGGTATTTTGATTATCAAGTATTTATGAAATATACAAAATAGATTTGTATGAAATATCCTCTTGACATGTTTCGGTACTCGGATATTAAAAGTTCTTAGCAGTGCATGGGATCAGTTAGAAAGCCCGATAAGTCGAAGAATAAATAATTGATTCTGAAAAATTATCAATTAATTATTGATATTTACAAAAGAGGAATACAATTTGATATAAAAACATTATTAATTTTGGAATTCACATACGGGCTTTTAGTGGGTAATACTGGATAGATTACGATTTGAGACTTGCTTCTAAGCAGTGGGAGGTGTTAGTTATGCTCCACCGTAATCTAGATCGTTGATCAAGAGCCTTAATTAATGGGTCATAGGATCCTGACAACTCATTAGATGTGAGGCCCATTTAACTGATTATTAAGATAAAAAGAAAGCCATTTCATTGGAGCTAGGTGTTATAAAACCCCAGGAGAAGTTAGGGTTAGCAGTCTATAAATACCTTTGCTTACTGGCCTCCCGAGGTTTTTAAGTTACCATTATTTTAGAGATTGAGAATCTCAGTAGAAAAAAAACACCTTGAGAGAGAAACATAAACTGTAAGGTTTTAGAGTGTTTTTCAGATTAACCTTCTAGTTTATTTTGTGATCAGGTGCGCCCACACGCAGATCTGTCACGTAGAGAATAGCTTGGAAGGTCCTGTGGATTATAGAAGAGATTTTCTGCACTACTACAGGTTAGTAATGGGTGATGAAAATATATCTATCATACATTGTATTTAACTGTGCGATTCTGGCTTCATTTGTGTGATTCTGCTTGATTCTTGGGTTGAAAAACAAGAGTCTTGAGTTTCTTGAACAAGCAGATGTCAATATTTTAATCATTGAACTTTCTGATTGCTAAAGAATACAAGCGGGCATTATAATTATTGAAAGATTCACCAACCTTCGAGATACTACATTTAGAGATGGGGACTGAGTGCTAAGAGAGGAGAGGAAGCGTCCCTGATAACAAATAATTCAAAAGCGACATTAATGAAAACGAACATAAACGGTTAGTAAAGATTATATGAGGCATCACATAATGATAAAAACACAATTCTAAATTAATTACATGCAGATACGGTGAAGAAGCGGCCTAAAGCAAGTCCGCAGACCGGTAATCATATCAGATATCTCTTCCCATCCTGTCAAACACAGAAACAAATAAGCATAACCATAAGCTGCTCTGTCACACCTCTGGTTACATGCTACAAGTAACAACACTTCTCTGCTACTCTTGTTATCCTTAGAACAAGCCATGTTAATGAAATTAAGCCATGTTATAAATTAACGTGTTCACACCCTGAACTCGTTAATGAAAGAGCTAAAAACTGAAGCCAATAAATTACATACATTTTAATAAATAATTAACAATATCAATAATAGAAGTATTTAAAGAGGAAAATAAAGTCTATAAGGCATGCCTCTTCAATAGTGAGTGGTTTCCTTGAGCATAGGTGCACCTTTTATAACTATGATTTAATCATCTATCATTAACATTTAAGGATGCACAGATAATTTTCATACAAGACTACAACTTTAAATAAAGTTAAAAAAGTAAACCTTGGAATTCGCAAGCTATAATGACTTCCACATTTTGCATGTAGACAATCAAAATGATCGGCACATAGGAATGCAAGCTTGAATAGTCATCACCCAGTATCTATTGGGGTAGCAAAATATTAAGCAATCAAATTTTAAAATCATGAAAAGATTATGAAATGAAATGTACTAGTAATTATTTCCAGCAATTCATTATCCAAATTAAATATTTTGCAGTTAGAATAAGCAAAGAACTTTGAAAAATGAATATGAATAATCTTATAGCTGACAGGAACAAAAGATTGAGGTAAGTCAACCACAAACACTCTAGTGTGCGTGAAGATGTTGAAGAATACAATGAGATGATCCGATAATTCCTAATAAGAAACAAAATATTAAAGTCGACTCAGGAGTTAAAATAAGAAAGTACCACAAAATATGCCTACCACGTTGCAAACCATACTATCAGGTGTCTCGGATGATCTCGAGTTTATAATTGACACCCACACAATACTAGCTAAAAAGAACTCATATGATTGAGACACATACCAAGCTTATTTTCCTAATGGCACCCTAGCCCCATTTGGTTTCCCATGTGCAAGTCAGTAAGGCATTATAGGCTGAACTCGAAACGGCTTAGGCTTTTAGGAAAGTTGGCAACTTCACATTGTATTAAAACTTGATGTCTCGAGTTTATGTCTTCTCTATACTACTATCCCTCCTCAAAAGGTAACATGTAAGGCCTCCTACACATTATGAACACAAATCCTAACCATTAAGGCTTTTAATATATATATATATATATATATATGAGTCATTAAGTCTATATCTGCAAATCTGGAAGTTAATCTACTTGCCCCAAAAAAGCCACCCTTTGTGGGCAATTATTGGGGCTTTCCATTCATTTTTTTTTTTTTTGTTTTCTTTTTTGGCAGAGTGGGTAAAATTAAATAATGAGATAAAATGTCAAGATGCTCAAGAAATGAAATTCCACATGCAATCCAATCAATAACAATGAGTATGTTAATGAAGATGGTTTAGAATTTTTCTATTTTAAAATGGGAACAGCAAACATGTTCATATGAGGTTTTTTTTTCCAATTATTAACTCGTATGGGTTCTGAAAACATATTCTTAAACATGTTTTATATATTGCTTTCATTTTTATTCAATACAATAGAACAATTATTGTTTATGAAACCAACCAAACTCAATAAATGCAGTATATTGAAGCTAGAACAAGCTATAAACCCAATAAGTTCCTTGTTCTGTAAGACCCGAGAAAATTCAAATTTCTGGAAAAATGGCAAAATCGTAATTTCGATTCAAACAGATTTTTCTAGATCTCGGATGAAGAAAGCGGTTCACCGTTGGAATCGTCTCGCAAAAATCCTAGCTAACACATCAATTTAGGTCGGTCAGACGGTCGGAATTGCACATTTCGAGCATCGGTATCAGTCATAGTAAAAATACATGTGATGTGAAAAAGTCACCTATAACATGAACTCATGTAACACATGTTGCATGAGTAGAGAAATGATGGAAACGGACGGCCAAGATCGTGCCACGTGTCAAAATCCAAGAGAAGGGACACAAATGGAATTATGGAAATTGTTTAATGATAATAGGACAAAATAACAAATAGTGGTTGTCTTCTCAAATTAAAAAAGGGGAGAAAACGTGAAGGGGGGACAAGGTGAGATGCAGTAGCAGAATTTTCATTTTTTAAAGTGAGAAGGTGTGCCTTCTCCCTAAGATTAGAGGTCGGATGAGTCGGATTTGATCGGGCGAGAAGGAAAGTTGTTACATGCGACGAGGGACGTGAGTACCAGTTTTAAAGAGTTTCAACAAACTCTGTAACGACCCATACCAAATAATACAAGTTTTAAAACATTTGACCGAGTTTGACCAACAATTAGTATGTGGGCCCAAGTTGACTTTTTCAAGGATGAATAATTTTGGGTTGACTAAGACACCATTTCATAGGCCTCGTCGATACGAGTTCATAGACGGGTTGAACGTCAAAATCCGACTTACGAATAAAAAGTTATGGCCCTAGGGAGTTCAAACAACAGTATTTTAGCAATGTCTAAGTCAGTCCGGGGTTTTTACCTAAAAATGACCTAAGGCTCTATATAAACCTAGTTTTGCGTGCCAAATAGAACCCTAGCCCCAAAACACTCATTTTGAGCTCCAAAAACCTAGAAAACTCCTAAGGCCGTGAACCGAACTAGTCGTTCGACCGTTTCGGGCGTCCGGGTTTGGCCGTGGGGAGGCAATTCATTACCACCACTGTACGGCGCCCCGTCCCGAGGAGGAGGAACACGGCGAGGGCGACCTTCTTAGGCTGAATTCCACGCGACCAGCAGCGGCTGGATGCACCGGATCGGGCCCGGTGACGGCGGCGGCGCCACGATTGGGTCGCGGTTTTCTTCGTTTCCAACCATTCGGGCCTACCCCATACCTCCCTCCCCCATTTATGGACCCTCCCAATTCATTCCCGTGAATCCCTTTTCCTGAATTCCTCATCGTTTGAAAGATACAACGAAAACAAGTTTGGCTGACGGTTGGATCGAGTTTTTTGGCCACCACAGAAACTTTTGAGCCAAGGTAAAGTGCTTGATGTGTTCTGAAATGGGCTTTCCGTTGACATAAAGTTTGTAAATTTTGGACGTCGTTTGGTTAGTTTTCCAGGGTCATTTAGGGTAATTGCAGAAAAGGTTTGGACTAAATTAGGCCTGACTAGTCAAATTAGGCAAAATTGAGAGATGGATTGAAAGTGAAGTGGATATTTTTATGATTTATTGGAGGTTGATTTCGAAAAAATTAGCCTCCGGGTAAAAGCCCAATTTTTGGATAAGTGCATGGGAGCTGCTTGTATAATTGGACACAGTCGAGTCCGATTTAGATAGTTTCTCATAGTTCTAAAAACTATTCACAAGACATTTGGGCTTCCCGATGTCTTTGGTTTGCAGATTATTAGACTAAATGACATTTTATTATATTCTGAGCACTCACTAAGCTTGGAGATGATCCTCTGAGGAGACGGGGGTGAACATGCATGGTTGTGAGTGGATTTATATGCTTTAATGCTTTGAAATTATTATTATGATATAAAATGGTGGTAAATTATTTATATATATATATATATATATATATATATATATATATATATATATATATATATATATATATATATATATATATATATACTATATATATATATATATATATATTATTTGATCGAATGGTTGATTATGCATAAATATAATTATACGTTTTTATATAAACAAGTTATCATTTTCATGTGAATTTTGTCAACATTTCAAATATTTGGAAATTTCTTGAGTTCATGGATAAATTTGTGAGTATTTAAACATTTTGGTACATGGATTGAGGTTTAAACCACTTTGAAAAGTTATTGATTTAAGAAATGGATTTTGAATTTTGTGAAATGATTATATCTGATATCGTTGGAAAGGTATATGTAATTAAGGATCTTGTGTTGGTTGTTATAAGTTGATGTACCAAATAGTACCGAGAGGGTCGATTGATGTTATATTACGGTGCCGCGGGGTTTGCCACGGTGTCGTGAGGTTGGTTCATCCAGCGGTTATATATTATTTCCGCGGCGTGGTCGGGTTTACGACAGTTTACCTGGGGTTTGCCGCGGTGTCGTGAGTTGGTTTCATCAGCGATTCATATTATTTCCACAGCCGTGGTGGGTTTACCGGCGGTTTATTAATAGTATTACCCGACACCTTTCAATGTTGAGGGTGCGTGAGGTGGGGTATCCGGTTTATGATGGGAATATAGTACGACACATTGTTGAATTACGAGTAAGCTATAACCATTTCAATATTTATGGTTATTATTGTATTTCCTCGATTTTCTTACGACATGATGTTGATATATTTTATGCTAAATTTTTAGGTTGTGAATAAATACAGGTGATAGTTTTCTTAATAATAATTTCGGTTAAATTTTTGAGCATGAATTTCATATTGTTGACTTGGGTATAAGTTTGGGTTTTGTGAAATGATTTTAAACGGGGAACCTTGCAAGGTGGGCGTGAGTCTTGAGAAGAAAGAAATGTTAAATAAAAACCTTATTTTCTTTATAAATTATGCCACTCAACGAATATGTTATCTCACGTTTGTATTTTAAATCCGTTCTCTAGGTCGAGCGATCGGTAGAGACTTACCTCGCCGGCTTACACATCACTATTACAAGCAATTGCGTGCTATCTTATCTATCTGTCCTTATTTTATTGGACTTATTTATTTTCATTTGTACCCCTAAATTCGCAAACACCCTTAGAATGCTCTGATCTTAGTATTGAACTCATATGAGACTTGATTATGTGTGTTTGTGGTTATGACCTACAGTAAGATAGGTCGGTTGTGGATTTGAGCTGTTGTGAATCTTTTTATATATTTGAGGTATTATATTAATGCATGTGTTTACTTTTTTTCTTAAAGTGGGGTTCCATTGGATATTCCCTAGGGATTGTACAGTGGGACTTCACTAGGCGGGACCATCGGGGGATCACGGGAGGGTGTGGGAATTAGGTCTGTCAACTTAGTATCAGGCTCTGAGGTTTCCTAAATTCCTTGGGGTTGTACATTCTTTGTGCAACTCATCAGTGTTTTGTATACCTTCTTATCCTTGAAATTGATTATGTTTCATTTATTCTTGAAGCAGTTCTTCTTCGATGGCGCCTGAGAGGTAGACGTAGGTTCAGGCCCGGTGGAAGAAGTTGGATGCACTGCCTTGAGAGAATCTTGTGGCGGCGCTTGGCACCGATCACTGAAGAGTGGGTTTCTTGGTGTCTTGTTGATCAGGCTCGTAAACTTGGAGCAGTGGGTTTTGATGGCTCCATGGATCCCATGGTGGCTTTATCCTGGCTAGATGACACAGAGAAGATTTTGGACGAAGGTATGCAGTGCCCAGATGAGGATAAGTCGAGGATAATTTGGTTTTTACGCTGTGGGGTAGTGCGAGGAAGTGATGGGTATAAGAGGACTAGAAGCGTCACACTTGGGCCTCAGTTCAAGGCGCTTTTCACGCGAGGTTTGCCCCTGACCTTTGTTGGTAAGAAATTTAGGGGTTGAGACGCTCACTCGAGGAGAAGCATGACGGTTTACCGGTACGGCGTGGGTTGAGAGCTATCGGATTTACGTCCCGGAGATTTGGTTGGATGAGGTCAGCAAAAAGAGGAGGTTTCTCGATGGATTGAGTGAGTCGATAGCTTTGAGCCTCTCAGGTTCCGATCATCGATATCGATCGATGAGGCTACTCTAGAGGTGGAGAGGCGGATGCGATACGCCCGGACTAAGCGTCTATCATACGATGGATTGTCTTCGGGGAGCCCCAGTTAGGGATCATCTAAGAGGGGTAGTTTCAGCTCTGGATCTTCGGGTAGCAGAGGATCCAGTGGGGACAGACGTGCCAGCGGTAGCAGGTTTCAGAGAGGTGGACATACACATGGTTCTTGATTTCGATCAGTGAGTAGTGGCAGTAGCCATTTTCAGAGATCTGCAGACCGAGGCGGTTTCCGTTCGACTTGTGGCGTTTGCGGCAAGATTCATGATGGACCATGCCAGTGGGATAATGTATGCTTTCAGTGCGGGCAGACAGGACATTTCAAGAGGGACTGCCCCTATCGAGGATCCAGCCAGACTAGAGTCTCGGGATCGGGGTGCTCGATTCAATGAAATTTAGTGGGCGTGGAGGAATTTGGATACAGACGAGGCGAGACCTCGGGTGGTTCCTTTAGCACGGGACAACAGTTTGCACCAGCGGCTAGAGGCAAGGGACAAAGGGCGACCACACCTTTAGGCGAGAGTTTATGCTATGACCCGAGCGGGAGGCACGGCCCACACCGATGTTGTGTGGTACATTATCATTTTGGTGATGATGCACGTGTACTCGTTGACCCCGGGGGCCACCGCGATCTTTTATTTCACGTGAGTATGTTGCCGCGAGTCGGGATGACTCAGTTCCTTTGGGCTGTGGTTTGGGAGATTACTTGCCCACGGGAGAGTCTCTATGGCCTAGTTGGATGTAGGGTAGCTTGTTTTTTCTGTGGAGCTCGAGGGTTGGATGTGATTCTTGGGATGGATTGGCTTGCTTCAAACTATGTGATGGTTGTTTCTGCAAGGAGGTGATATTTAGGCGACTAGGGACTACCCCGTGTAGTCTTCTATGGAGGAAGCGGAGGAGTGAGCACCATCGGGTTTGATTTCTACCATTCACACGCTAGATGTTTTACTTTAAAGGTTGTAAGGGTATCTAGCTCATGTGAGGTGACACTCGTCTGTAGCGAAGTGAGATTAGAGGATGTACCCGATGGTGAGGGACTTTACGGATGTGTTCTGATGATCATCGGGTTGCCTCGAGTGAAATAGATTTCCCATTGATTTAGTCCTAGTACGGCTCATTTCTTTACCACCTTATAGAATGGCAGCGGTGAGTTGAAGAGTTGAAGACTTAGCTCTGAAATTTGGTGGATAGGGGATTTATTAGGCGATGTTCACCTTGGGGGCGCCGGTGTTATTTGTGAAGAAGAATGATGATACTTGGAGGTTGTGTATAGACTACGAAGACGGTTGACTCAGGTCACCATTAGTAACAAATCCTTTGCCTACGTATTGATGATACATTTGATCGTCGAGGTGAAAAAGTGTTCTCTAAGATTGACTTGAGGTCGGTACCATCGGTAGGATTAGGGAATCGGACATTCCTAAGGCGACGTCGGGACGAATATGGGCATTATGAGTTTCCTAGTGATATACCGGACTCACCAATGCTGGCGGCTTTCATGGATTTGATGGAAGGCAGGGTCTTCCGTCCATACTTAGATCAGTTTGTCATTGTCTTCATCAACGATATCTTGGTGTACTCGAGAAGTGAGTTGGAGCATGAGAGACATTTGGGTTTGGTGTTGCAGACTTTAAGGCAGTACCAATTGTATGCCAAGTTCAGCAAATGTGAATTTTGGTTGAGCCGAGTGGGATTTCTCGGACATGTGGTTTCTGCTAATGGCATTTATATGGATCCTCATAAAGTAGAAGCAGTGGAAAATTAGGAGAAACCAACTGCGGTGACAGAAGTGCGGAGTTTCCTAGGATTAGCGGGGTATTACCGCAGATTCATAGAAGGGTTCTCAAAGATAGCAAGACCACTTCATTGTTTGACTAGGAAAGGAGTTAAGATTTGAGGTGGGTGACGGGTGTGGGGAAGCTTCTGAACCTTGAAGGAAAAGTTGACATCGGCTCTGTTTTGACATTGGGAGGGTAATGGGGGTTCGAGTTTCTGACGATGCTTCACGTGAGTTTAGGTTAAGCGTGTTGATCTGACTATAAGAGTTGTGGCGTGGCCTTCGGCGGGTTGAAGAAACACGGTGAATTATCTCATGACACAGAACTTCGCTGCGGTAATTTTTCGCATTGAAGACTTGGAACATTACTTGTAATGGGCGACTTGTCAGTGTTCTGGACCATAAGAGCCTTAAATATTTGTTTACCCATAAGGAGTTAAACTTAAGGCAAAGGAGGTGGATGGAATTACTTAAGGATTATGATTGCACTATCGACTACCATCCAGGTAAGGCAAATGTAGTGGCGGATGCCTTGAGCAGGAAGTTTATAGGCTCTTTGGCTTATATGCAGACAATAAAACTTCCATTGATGGTCGAGTTGGGTGTTAAGTTGAGGATGCATGCCGGGGCGCTTTGCTGGTTCCAACTACGACCGATACTTGTAGATCGTATTCTCGAGCCTGACTAGAAGATCTATTTGATGAGCATGAAGAAAGTCGAGGAGGAGGAGAACAATCGGTTTGTTATTAGAGATAGTGTGAACCTTGGTGATTGGTTCTCGGCTTTGTGTTCAAGCAGCGAAGGAGTTAAAAGGCCAAATATTGGAGAGAAGCCCATAGTTACGCATGCTATGCACCCAGTGTGCAAGTCTTGTGCTTGAGGAATATTGTGGTGGTGAGGATGAAAAAGAGAAAGTTATCGAGTAACTGTAATCCGAGTGCTTCATCACGATAAACAGTGAGGTAGAGACAAAAGCCTTCTGGACTTCTGCAGCCCTTACCCATCCCAAAATGGAAATGGGATGGTTCAGAGATACAATGGATTTTGTATTCAGACTCTCCATGGTGAGAGATATGGCTGACATTTGGGTAGTAGTTGTTCGGCTCACCAAGTCACTTTTATTTCATACCCTATTTGCGAGAAAGTTTTCTCGCAAGCTAAGCGAACTCTTTATGAATCATATAGTGGGTTTGCATGGGGTGCCAGTGTCGATCATCTCTGATAGAGATCCACGATTCGCCGAGGTTACGGAAGGGATTGATGAAGGAACTAGGTGTCCAAGTTGAATTTAGTCGCAACCTTTTCACCCTAGGACCGATGGACAATTTGAGAGGACTATTCAGACCTTGGAGGATATGTTGAGATAATAAATCTTGCAATTCAAGGGCGTGGAATGAATATCTACCTTTGTGATTCACTTATAACTTGGCTATCGCTCAAACATGGATAATCTTATTATCGTTTGACCATGAAGCGCTAAATGTGTTTCCATTATATTGAATAGGACGGCGAAGAAATTGGAATAAGATAGCGCGGGATGACA
Source organism: Tetrastigma voinierianum (assembly GCA_016808115.1). Taxonomy (NCBI): domain Eukaryota; kingdom Viridiplantae; phylum Streptophyta; class Magnoliopsida; order Vitales; family Vitaceae; genus Tetrastigma; species Tetrastigma voinierianum. The sequence continues at coordinate 563,998 of JAEQBH010001040.1, read as the reverse complement.
GGATTAAATATTTATCATGCCAGTTGAAAGCGACTCTGGATCAGGCAGAAGAGCATATGGACAAGAAAAATGAGGATCTTGGGTTTGAGGTTGAAGTGGTGACTATATTTGCATCTCTCAGCCGGAAGAAAATGTTTCAACACAGGAAAGCAGAGAAGCTGAGTCCTCACGATAGTCATTGGGATTGTTGAGGACCAGGATGTAGTGACATAGATTGGAACTGGAGAGAGCTTTCTGAGATCATAATGTTTCTACACTCTCAATATTAAAAACAGTATATCTATGTGGATCCTCTGTGTGTTGGGACCTTGAGATTGGGTTGGGGATGACATCTGTGGGAAAGAATGGTCCTGGGACAGGATGAGGGAGAGAGGGCAGCAGCAGACAGTATGTAAGCGGAGGTCATTTTGAGATACTGAGTCAGGAGCGACTTGGGAGTACGGAGTTGAATGCGAGACTAGTACCTCATCTCTTCCATGACAGTGCAATTTTTTGTGGAAGAAATTTTTCTTTAAGGGGGGTAGGTTGTAACGACCCGTACCAAATAATACAAGTTTTAAAACATTTGACCTAGTTTGACCAAGTTTGACCAACAATTAGTATGTGGGCCCAAGTTAACTTTTTCAAGGATGAATAATTCTGGGTTGACTAAGACACTATTTTGTAGGCCTCGTCGTCACGAGTTCCATAGGCGGGTTGACGTCAAATCAGGCTTACGGATAAAAGTTATGGCCACACAAGGAGTTCAAGCGGCGAGTATTTTAGTGTCTAGAGTCGGTCTTGAGTTTTACACGAAAACGACCCTAGGCTCTATATAAACCTAGTTTTGCGGGCCAAATGAACCTAGCCCCAAAACACTCGTACCTAGCTCAAAAACCTAGAAAAACTCCCAGGGCCGTGAACCCCCCCAGGCGGGTAGTTTCGGCTCGTTTTTCGAGGCAAATCGGGTTTGGCCGTGGGAGGCGTTCCGGCCTGACCTTGTACTGGCGCCGGCCGGAGGAACGAGGGCGTATGCCGACCAATTTCGCGCCAGCCGCCGGCCGGGCGGCCGGATCGGGCGTGACGGCGGCGGCATCTGATGGTCGCCGGTTTTCTTCGTTCGGCCATTCGAACCGACCATTACCTCCCTCCCCCATTTATGGACCCCTCTGAACTCATTCCCAGTGGTCCTTTTATGATTATCAGTTTGAAATATCACGTGAAAACAAGTTTGAAGTAGACAGTTGGATCGAGTTTAAGGCCACCACGGCAACTTTGGACAAGGTAAGAATACTTGTTGTGTTCTACCAGTCCTCTTAGGCTTTCCGTTGATATAAATTTTGTAAATTTTGGGCGTCGTTTGGGACTATTTTTAGGTCATTTAGGGTAATTACCGAAAAGGTTTGGGCCCGAGTGGGCCTGACCTGGTCAAAATTAAGCAAAATTGAAGATGGATTAGTGAAATTGGATATTTTTATGATTTATTGGGGTTCAATTTAAAAGTAACCTGCGGGTAAAAAGCTCCAATTTTGAATCTCTTGAGTGCAGCCAAGGCATGGCCCATATAATTGGACGCAGCTAGGAGTCCAATTTAGATAGTTTCATAGTTCTAAAAACTATTCTAAGACATTTATAAGGGCATCCCGTGTCTTTGGTTTGGACACTGGAGCCTAAATAGTATTTTTATTATATTCTGAGCACCTCACGCGAGCTTGGAGAATCGTGCGAGGCCCGGGGAGCCCGAAACATCGTAGTCTGTGAGTGGTTTATATGCTTTAAATTCTTTGGGGTATTATTATGATATAAAATGGTGGTAAATTATTTTATACATATATTATTTGTCGAATGGTTGGTTATCTTAAATATAATTATGTTTTTTATAAACAAGTTATCCATTTCATGTGAATTTTGTCCAACTTGCCATTTCAAATGTTGGAAATTTTCTGCGGAGTTCATGGATAAATTTGTGGTATTTAAACATTTTGGTACATGGATTGAGGTTTTAAACCACTTTGAAAAGTTATTGATTTAAGAAATGGATTTTGAGATTTTGTGAAATGATTATAATACAGTATCGTTGGAAAGATATATGTGAGTAAGGATACTGTGTTGGTTGTTATAAGTTGATGTATCAAATAGTACCAGAGGTTCGATTCAATATTTATATTACAGTGCACTGGGTTTGCCACGGTGTCGTGAGGTTGGTTTCATCCAACGGTTATATATTATTTCCACGGCCGTGAGGTCGGGTTTACTCGACGGTTTACACAGGGTTTGCCACGGTGTAGTGAGGTTGGTTTCATCCAACGGTTACATATTATTTCCACGGCCGTGAGGTCGGGTTTACCCGACGGTTTATTATTATCATTATTACCACGACACCTTTCAATGTTGAGGGTCGTGAGGTGGGGTATCCCACGGTTTATGATGGGAATATGGTACGGTACATTGTTGAATTCTGAGTAAGCTATAACCATTTCAATATTTATGGTTATTGTATTTCATGATTTTTCTTACGACATGATGTTGATATATTTTATGCTAAATTTTTAGGTTGTGAATAAATCACAGTTGATAATTTTTCTTAATAATAATTTGGTTAAATTTTTGAGCATAAATTTCATATTGTTGACTTGGGTATAAGTTTGGGTTTGCGAAATGATTTTTAAAGCAGGGGAACCTTGCAAGAGTGGACGTTAGGTCTTGAGAGAAGAAATGTTTAAAAATAAAACCTTATTTTCATATAAATTCTAATACTCTTTAAAGATTTATTATCATGTTTTATTGTTTTAAAATCCGTTCTCTAGGTCAGGCGGAGTCCATAGAGACCTACCTACAGCGCCGGCTTATAACTCTTCTCGGCAATTCTGGTACTATATCTTATCTATATGTCCCTTATTTTGTGGGACTTTATTTATTTTCATTTGTACCCCTAAGAAATTCGCACACACCCTTAGAATGCTCACAGTCTTAGTATTGAACTCATATGAGACTAGATTATGTGTGTTTGTGGTTATGACCCTCTGATAAGATAGATTGAGTTTGTGGATTTATTGTTGTGAATCTTTTATATGTGAGGTATTATATTAATGCATGTGTTTACTTTTTTCTTAAAATTGGGGTTTCCATTGGATATTCCATAGGGTTATGCAGTGGGACTTCCTTTGGCGGAATTCCAGAATCTGGAGGGTATCAAGTCGGGTCTGTCAGGCGCTCCGTTAGGTAGGGGTTTTATCCTACTTGTTTTACTCTTGACTTAAGTGCTTTGTTGATGATTCGATTGGTTTGAGGCCTTGAACGGCCGTTTGATCGGTTCGGGACTTGGGCAAAGAATGTGAAAAATTATTTGGAGCCTTTTGGACAATCAGTGACGGTGCACGAATTTGTTTGGTATCTTGGGTGTTATGCAATAAATCATGTTTTGATGTGTATGAGGCCGGAAATTGCCATTGTTTTTGGGTTCACAAGGTGGAACCGATGTTGGGTGTTTGGCCTTGAACAGTAACCCGAGGGTTTCACTGTTCACGTGAACGGTGTTCACGCAATATTTTGTGAGAAAATGTGTTTGGTTGAGTAATTCAAATTGAATTTCTCGTGTTTGTTAATTAGCCCAAGTGAGCTAATTTTTGATGTAATGGATTGAGAATTACTATAACATATTGTTGTGATTTAATTTATATCAATATATGCACGATGAGGTATTTGCATGTGTTATATAAATTGAATTGAAATGGCATAATGCATTTCATATGCACCGGGGTAACCTAGAATTTAGGTGTGTGTGCATGGCATGAAAGAAAAAAAATAAAAACGAACATGGTTGTGAAAGGAATTTCACAGGATGAATTTTCGGAGAATGGGGTTGGGAGACGATTACAGCAGTCGTTCGGATGGGGGCCAGTAATTTGTTCGGAGGTTCTCGGAGCACGTTCGCCTCGGAGGGTAGTCCGAAGTATTTTTCGCAGACACTTTGGTAGTGTATTTTCAAAAACAACAAGTTTTGTTTGGAGCGATGTTTTCTCATACAAGGCTTAGGCAAGTGTGAAGTCAGTGAAGACTCGAGGACATGGGAGACGGGCGTTTAGACATTAGTAGGATCATGAATTTAGCAGATATGTGTTTACATAGGATCATTGCATATGCACTTAGGTGGAGTAACCCGTTAGGGTCATTCCCTTTGCGGGGCGTGGATTCACCACAATGAAGTGCGTATTTAAGGTACGAGGGGAGCGCACGAGGAGACGGCTCATCCTAGAGGCCTATACTGAAGAAAGCCGGGTTATGGCTTTGGTGTTCTAGTTGGATACATGTATTAGAATGTTTTAAACTTTTAATATATGTTGTATAAGAGTGAATTATTAACTCTTGAAACTATGGTATATAGTTGATGTATATTGATGAGTATTGTCGTATGAGGCTTTGATTAGGCCGTTTTTACTCTGTATATATGTCTTATGATGTTGTTTGGGACGAGTTTGTGTACTGCGGGTGGCTCCAGTCAAGGAGACTGCGCCGATTTTTCGTGAATAATGTATGGATTTTAGGCGTTGCGGTATTCGTAGTTGACAGTTGTCAGCGGACGGCCCCCTGGAGTTTTGGGCGTAAGCGACTTGGTATCGAGCGGAGTAAGCGATTACCTTGGGGGCTCGGTGGAGTGTAGGCGTAGGTAAATGAATACCACAGGGCTTGAGGGCACGGGCTTGAGCCATAATTAGGTGTAAGAACACATCACCGCGGGTGTGGCTCGATGTTAGGCTTAGGTATGAGATTACCTAGGAAGGCACGAAACAAAATTTGAACACTGCATGCATGTGTTTTATATGTGATCATGTGATTTTTTGATGAATGGTGTGTATACCATGTTGTATGTGTTGTGATTAGTTTGTGTGCTTAGTGATTAGCACATAGGGTGTTGGAAAATTTGTGGGAGTTTTGCAGTGTGTAAAACTGGAAAAGTAAAATAAATGAAATAAATTTTAATAAAATTTATTTGGTTTAGTAGACAAATGAAATAAAATTTTAATAAATTTTAAGGTTGAGCAGCTGGAGTGTAATGTGAGAATAGGAGGTTAGAGAAAAATTTTTGGACAGCGGTCAGAATAAAATGAAAAAAAAAAGGTGAAGAAAAATTGTTTTCTAAGGTTTTTATAGTGTGTAAAAACTGAAGAAAATCAAATAAAATAAATTTTTATAAATTTATTTGGTGTTTTGGAAAATGAGAAAAAAAATATATATATATATATATATATAGGTACATATTTTTAGGTATTTTCCAGTAGCAAAAAAAAAATGTGTGAAAAAAAAGAAAGATGAAAAACGAAAAAAAATTTGGTGTAGAAAATGAGTTGGGCTCTTGCTTGGCCCATATCCTGTCTAATGGGAAATTGTATTGTGACCTGTATGAGACTAGGAAGGGGGAGTTGAATGACTTGTGGGTGTATTGCAATACACCATTGTATCGTGACATGGTGGCTTTGGGTGTGCAGTGGTTGGAATTGTATTGCAATAGAGGAGGCTAGTGAGGTTGTAATCACGTCTGCAGTGTATTGTGACTTAGAACAAAAAGATTAGGCTAGGCAAAACCTTTGTGTTGCAGCCACTGAGGTGTGTGTGACGAGGAAGTGGGTTGCGGGTATTGTGTCATGACCTGGCAGAGATTATGTGTGACAAGAAACCCGAGGAATAAGGTAGTTTGTGTCGCAATATATGCGGCCCAAACCACGATCTGACCAAGCTGGGTCGCGACACTTTCGACCACGATCACGACCCGCTGCCGCGTGACACGTGATTTGGAGACACGACAACGACCACGCGTCTTGTGCTGGCGGCCTTGTGTGCGCTAGTGGGCAGTTAGGTGCTCTGTGCACTTGACTCAGTTTTGACCTAGTTTTTGGACTCAACACTGTTTCTGAGTTATTGTTTGGACACTGTTCATGAACACTATTCATCACAAAAAATTTTGAAATTTTTTTTTAATAAAATAAAATCAAATAAAATGAGAGAAAATTTTGGAAAAAATGAAATTTTCGAAAATAAAATTTTTGTTGATAAAAAATGATTTGACATGTGGAATTAGTTGTCTCGCATTGCATATAAATGCAGAGACATGGTATATAAAATGTATTATGTGTATAAATAGTGTCTCGGGGTTGTGTTCATGCCTTAGAGATACTGCATTCAAATTAAATTGACATTTGAACCGTGTAGATGGCTAGTAGAGGGCGAGGGCGAGTAAGGGCGTCACGGTGCGATCGAGCACCACCAGGCATTTGACCGACCAGAACTTCGATCGGCCAGGGCCTTTCTTGGGTGTGGGGATTCGGCTGCGCGTTGCTGGGGCTAGTGTGGCATGTAGTCGAGGGGAGGTCAGTGGCCTCGAGAGGTTTGGGGCACATCATCCTCAGAGCATTCACGGTGGGAGAATCTGATGGTGTGGATCATTCAGTTCATCAGATTAGAAAGGTATTGGCTATGGAGTTACCTTTGACACTACGAATTAGGCTACGCTAAGTTCAATTCAGAGGGTGCGAGGCCAGTATGGTGGAAATGGGCGGGGACCTCTGAGACCTAGAGGCAATGAGCATGAATGAGTTTAGGAAATTTGTTCATGGGTAGTGCAGAATCTGCTGGAAGCTTCAAAGCTCAGAGGTTCCTCTGGCCCAGAAGCAGGGGATAATATTGTGATGGATTATATAATGTTGGTCCCATGGAATTTGTGTTTTGCTAATTAGTGACCTGATTGTAGTAAGTGGGAGGAGTCAAATGGTGAGGTGTCCATTGGGGGTGGATTGTGGAGGACCATGCAGGACATCAACCATGGTTTGAGGACATTTCAACTACAGAGAGATGAAGTCCTGTAGGTACTCAGGATATGTGAGGTGTTAGTAACAAGAGAGATCGACCTTCTTCTAGTTCGGGGAAGGCGGAAGACCGCCCACCACCGAGTTTTAGGACCGAGGCGAGATTGGGCATAGAGGCAGGATTACCCCAAAAGCCAGGGGATCCAGTTTTGGGGCGTATGATTCAGTTAAGTACATCATAAGATGAAAGTATCAGTTGTTCCTCGGCTTTTGAGTGCGGATCGAAGCGACCGGTTTCGATTTAGGGGTGCTTCTCTGACACCTTCGACGGCATTGGTGGGCTAGAGGGGCCAGAGTGTGGGTCGAGGTTAAATCTGGGACTCATCTAGCAGGACTTCAGTCAGTGAGGCAGTTATATCTTGTTATCTTGATATTATGAGCATCTGTGAGTGGGTGCCTAAGGCGCAGAAGATCTCATGGTACTCTGAGGCTGAGCATATCGAGCAGTTGGATAGGTAGAATGCGTTTCTGCTCCACACTTGTTGACTAGAGTAGCGTTTAAATTGGATGCATCATATTCATTCATTGTTGCATCTTGTGTGATGGATTTGAAGCAAGGTTAAGGCCTTTAGAGAAGCCGTGTATAGATGTTCTTCTTTAGGATGTGGGGTGAGAGTTGACGTGGGTCGGGATTACAAGTTAGAGATCTACGAGATTACGCTCATGGTGGACCCTAGAGATGGGGTTGTCACCAGTATGGCATCATTACGTTCATTCATGTGCACTTTAACATCTGTCGAGTCGGTGTGAGTGCGGTATGGTCGTCGCCCTCCCAGGTGAGTGTGGGTTGAGTTTGTCTTTGGGACTACGTCCAATGAAGACTTATAGCCGAATCAGGATATGAAGACTAATTAAAGTGTGTTGGGCAAAGCAAGAAGGGGGCCATTAATCCCCTAAGGTGAGAAGCCTGGAGTTAGGGTGAAGGAGACCCGTGGTAGTATCCGAAAGGTCCTGTGTGGGTGTAAGAGACTCGGGAGGTATCCAGAGATTTTTGTGTGGGTGTAAGGGCAGGGGTATCCAATTTCTATGTAGGTGTAAAAGACCTTCGGGGAGAGTATCGAGATTTACGTAATGGGTGTAAGAGACCCGGGGAGGTATCCCAAATTTATGTGTGGGTGTAAGAGATAGGGAGAAGTCCCAGTTTACGTGTGGAGTGTAAGAGACCGGAAGTGGAGTTATCAGAAATTTTGTGGGGGCGTAAGGAAGCCGTGGAGATATCAAAATTTATGTGTGAATGTAAGAGCTCAGTGAGTGTAGGCCGAAGAGAGTTATATTTGCGAGATGAAAACACACGGTCAAGTTATCACGTTGACTTAGAGTTGAGTGATAGGAGTCGGGAGTGACTTGAGATTTGGATACCCCTTTGGAAATTGCATTGGGTGTTGTTAGTAGAAAGCGAGGCTCAGGTATATGGATGTCATTCATGACATGGACTAGTTTGCTTGTCCATTGGATTGTCGATGATTATAGCCAGGAAGGAGTGGCGTTTCACGCCAAGCGAGGGGGTTGTGTGGGGTTGTATTATTAATAGGATTATATACGAGGGTGTTAGAGGACACGGTCACGAGCATCTTGATCTGGATCATAAAATTTACTGGGAGGAGCATTTGCCACTTAGTGGAATTCCTTCTAACAATAGTTATCGACCAGTATACAAATGGCACCCATATAGAGGCATTGTATGGGAGGCCATGTAGATCACCGTTATGCTGGATCGAGGTGGGAGAGAGCTCCATCACAGTCACGATCGATTAAGACACCTCAGGAAGGTGAGCGATCTGACGGCGATCTTCTCATGACTCGGGGCCGTGGAAGGCTATGCAAATGTCTGACGTCAACCCTTGGGTTCGGGAGTTGGGGATCCGTCTTTATGAGAGGTGATGCCTAGGGGAGTGTGATCGGGTTCGGAGAGACGAGGAAGTTATCGCGAGGTTTATTGGGCCTTTGAGATACCCAGAGGAGGTAGGCAACTGTTGTGTCTTGGTTGGCTCTACCCGACCTCGGTGTCACGGTATTTCACGTCTCCATGCTCAGGAAGTATACTCGGATCCGACTCATGTGGTGGATTGAGGGACGAGATTAAGGGTTGACAGATGGAACCTTCGAGGAGGGACCGGTGTGCATTTGGATAATGCGTGATCGGGTTTTGCGGCCATGAGACCGTGAGGCTAGTCGCAGTGCTATGGCGGCACTGTGGAGTGGAGGAGTGGCATGGGGCCCGAGGACACGATCGGGCCCACCTATCCCCTTTTGTTTAGGGATGAAGGTCACGTGGTTTAGTCGTTTAATATTTAAATGACAAGTTTACATGCATGGTATAGTGCCGCGTTGCATATGCATGTGTTGTGTTGTAATTATCGAATTTCAATGAAATTCCTTTTAAGAGAAGGAGAATGCGGGCAAAGAAAATTCCAATTTACACGGAAAAAAAGGGCAAAAATCGTAATTTGATCAAAACCCCGAATTTTTCTAGATCTGGGATAATGAAACAATTTCAGTTGGAATCATCTCAGTAAATCTAGCTAACACGTCGAATTTCGGTAAGTGTGTGGTCGGAATTTGCACGTTAAGGAGCATCGGTATGAGTGCCGTAAATGACATGTGATGTGGCCAGTCGCGCATAACGTATCTTCGTGTATTACGTGTTGCGTAGGTAGAAAATGAAGTGGAAGCAGACGGCCATGATCGTGCACGATGTCGGAAATCAGAGAGAGGGACACCGATGGAATTATGGAAATTGTTTAATGATAATAGGACAAAATAACAAATAGTGGTTGTCTTCTCCAAATTGAAAAGGGAAAACGTGAAGGGGAGAAAAGGTGAGATCTTGTGCATGAGATTTTCTATTTTGGAAGTTCAGAATGTGTGTCTTCTCTCTAAGATTTCGGGAAATCGGATCGTCGGATTTCGTCGGGCCAAGAAGGAAAGGCTGTTCTGTGACGAGAGGCTTAGTGTGGTACCGATTTAGGAGTTCGACAAGGCTTTCAGTGAGGTATGGGTTTTATCCTACTTGTTTTACTCTTGATTTAAGTGCTTTGTTGATGATTCGATTGGTTTGAGGCCTTGAACGACCGTTTGATCGGTTCCAAAACTTGGAACCGAAATGTGAAAATTGTTGGAGCCTTTTTAGACAATCTGTGATAGTGCATGGACTGTTTGGGCATCTTAGGTGTTGATTTATGCAATAAATCATGTTTTGATATGTATGAGGCTGGAAATGGCCATTGTTTTTGGGTTCACAAGGTGGAACCGTTGTTGGGTGTTTGGCCTTGAACAGTAACCCGAGGGTTTCACTGCTCACGCAATATTTTGTGAGAAAATGTGTTTGGTTGAGTAATTCAAATTGAATTGCTCATGTTTGTTAATTAGCCCATGTGAGCTAATTTTTGTTGTAATGGATTGAGAATTACTATAACATGTGATTTAATTTATATCAATATATGCAGGATTAGGTATTTGCATGTGTTATATAAATCGTATTGAAATGGCATAATGCATTTCATATGCACCGGGGTAACCTAGAAATTAGGTGTCTGTGAATGGCATGAAAGAAAAAAAAATAAAAACGAACATGGTTGCGAAAGAAATTTCATAGGATGAATTTCCGGAGAATGGGGTTGGAGACGGTCCAACAAATCATTTCGGATGAGGACCATGGCCCATTTCGGAAGGGTTCTGCCACGATTCGCCTAGGAGGGTAGTCCCATATTTTTACCTACATGGTAGTGTATTTTCGAGAACAACAAGTTTTGTTTTGAAGCAGATATTTTTCGTACGGCTTGACGAGTGTGAAGTCGGTGAGGACTCAAGACATGGGAGCGGGCATTTAGACATTCAAAATGGGATCTAGAATTTGCTGAATGTGTGTGTGTTTACATAGGATCATTGCATATGCACTTAGGTGGAGAGTAACCCATTTAGGGTGAGTTCCTCACAGGCTGGCTCACCCTGTCGAGAGATTATATTATTTCGGTGGAGCGCACGAGGGCGGCTCATCCTAGAGGCCTATCTTGAAGAAAGCGGGGGTTATGGCTTTGTGGTGTTCTAGTTGGATACATATGTATTAGAATGTTTTAAACTTTTAATATAGGTGCTATAAAGTGAATTATTAACTCTAGAAACTATGGTATATAGTTGATGTATATTGATGAGTATTGTCGTATGGGCCCAAGTGGCCGTTTTTACTCATGTATATGTCTTATGATGTTGTTTGGGACAGGTTGTGTACTTTGGGTAGATCTCCCCATCCAAAGGAGACTTTGCCCGATTTTAGGCAGATAATGTCGGGTTGCAGAGCATTCCGCAGTATTCCGCGAGGTTGACGGGTTGTCAAGCGGACCTCGGGGTTTGGGGCGTCATGTTCCACTACTTGGAGAGCTAAGTGCCTCTTAAACCTCTGTGCAACCGTCAATATGCACTTATATATTACAAAGAACAATCACTGCTATTCTTTTCTTTCAATATCAGAGTCCTTCCACACAATGTTGATTATGAATAAAATACATTTATGAGTTAAGGAAAATATTCTCTCTAAATTATATCTTATAGACAAATGAAAAACTAGAAATGGGAATGGGGGTTGTCAATGGTGACGTGGTTTTCAAGACAATGAGAGATGGTGACCATTTGGAACTGATAGGGAGTGGAAAGAATTGAGATGGTGCCTGACTGTCGGCCTTGAGCCAGTCACATTGAGGAATACCTGAAAATCAATTATCTATGAGACTAAATTCCTTTCAAACTTCAAAGACACTCTCTTAGCTCGTACACCTTGATTTGTGGATGGTAAATACCTGAATTTCAAGATATAGATACCATGATCAGAAGATTTTGTGCAACTTAAGCCATCATGTTTTGTTTTAACATAACAATAACAATATACAAGGAACTAAAATATGAACTCCCAAACACCAGATGCAATAAGAAACTCTCTATCAAGGGTAGCCTTAATTTTGGTTGTTATAGTTTCAAACCTCAAATCCTGGATTAAGTCCACCTTTTGCAAATAGTCTAACAATGGATAGAGCACAAACAAAACAAAAGCAAAATAAATAATAAGAATTAGAACAAATCAATTTAGGGAAGCCCTCAACTCTAAGAAAGCATTAAGTAATATCAAACACAATTTGCATAGCTACCACTAAGATTAAAAATTACCACAAATAGCAAGGCGAAATAAATTATGTCTCTCTGCCATTCATATCTTAGAATGGACAACCTAATTACCATCAACTTGGGATTTATGATACTTGGAATTATTTCCATCGATGTAAAGTACCTGATACTTCGATCTAATTAATCTGAATAAGAGTAATAATCCCGAACTCATAACCATTCATGAATCCTCTTAATTGCTACATATATAGTGAAATACTTCTCGTTTTTTTTAGGTCACCATATATTTTCAGAAGTTTGAGTCCTAATCGTAATCTATGAAACAAATTGCCTGATATTAGAGTAAAACAATTCACAAGTTTGAAAATACTGAATCATTTTTTTTCTTTTTAAAGTAGAAAAACTAGATATACATAATAAAATTCAAAAATAAAAAAAGAAGTACACCATAGATTTAAGTGACATTTTAGGGTTTTTTTTTCTGATAATAAAAATAGATTTCTGTTAACAGTGCCTAAGTAAACCAAAGCACATACAATCTAAGTGATGAAGCGCAATAGGCCAGGAGGAAAAATACACGCACGAGACAATTTCATTTTCCTTAGGCTAAGCAACCCCACGGGCTACCTCCCAACATTACAAAATTACTCACAAAGTAAAACACATTAGAATTGAACTCAGGGTTTGATGTTTTTAAAAAAAAAAAAAAGCAAACACCTCATATTACACACCAAACTCCCAAATAAACACTATTTATGATGAATACACATTATGATGGTTTTTCTTGCATATTCGATGTACAAAAAAAAAACAAAAAACAAAAAAACAAAAAAACAAAAAATACCTTTGTTTTTGCGAAGAGCCCTCAATTTCTTAGGGAAGCCAGGTAACGAGGGAACGCTGCTCAAATTTCCTCCCTGGTAAGCCATTGTTCTCCGACTCTCCGCCCTAAATCCGACAAATTGGAATCAAATACACACAAATCAGGAAGAAATAAGTATAAAGAGAGAGAGAGGCTCGATTTCAACAGGCATCTTTGATGATAGGCGGTAAATATGTGTTTAGAACATTTCATTCCCGCACTGCCCCTCTCTAGACTCCAGCTACAACGTCAATGGAAGTCGAAATCCAAAATATTTATTATTCATCAAATATGAAAAAGTTGAAACCTACTTTAAAAGTTGGGGATGAGGTTTTGGTTTGAGACTGAATAAATTGATAGCCCGCATAGATTCAAGATGATGTCGTTGCCCACTGGTACCGTTTGGGCGAAGCATCAATCTTCGACCATGACCGCAATCACGTTGAAACCACGAGCGTTCTTCGCACGTCTTGTTCGATCTCTCGATTGAAGTCTTTGTTCCATTTCATCTCCACACATTCAATGTATTCCGACTTCTGTGTTACATATAATCATTTGAATGCTTTCGGAAAGCGACTAAAAATTGGAAGAAACTGTGAATTGTAAATCGTTCTTATGCGAGTTTTTGATTTTCAGAAGCAAAGAAAACTTGAGATTTGTCAATTGTCAAGCATAAAATTGTTGTTCAACATGTTTTTTATTTAAAATGAATTAGCTTAAATTCACTTGTTTATAAACAATATGAAATTGTACATATTGATGTGTTCAAGCTCTCCTAACTATTTTAGATAGGCGTTATATGTAGGCGAGAAGGTGTGCTTTTGAAGTTAGGCACCACGTATTTAAGCATTTCGAGACATATAAGTTGTTCTCAGGAATCATGTGTAAGTTTTACCCATTCCCATCCAAAACCTTTTATTATTTTCTTGTATAGGTGCTAACTATATAGGTGAAGTCCGTTTCGTCATCCGAGATCTAGAAAATTTCAGGCTTTCAACCTGTACTTCAGCAGCAATTTACCGCTTTTCCCTTTCTCAAAAAAATTACATTTTTCCCGGGTCCAAATGACTAAAAGCATATTCATACTGTCCCGGGTTTCACTAGCATATGCAACCGTCATTTGATACCAAATGACTAAAAGCATACATTTATCCTCAAATAGGAAAGGATAATTGGCACACATAATGTCTTTAGGTTCCCATGTTGTCTCGAAGGTCCCATTAGCATCAACAACAAGCTCACCCAAATCCACTACATGAGTCGGATCTGGAGTGTACTTTCGGAGCATAAAGACATGGAATACCACATGAACACCTGCTAAATTTGGCGGTAGTGCCAAATGATAAGCAACTGTATGAACCCTCTCGAGTACCTCGAAGGGCCCGATATACCTCGATGACAGCTTTTCCCCGCTTGCCGAACCTGATCACTCCTCTTTTAGACATCACCTTTAAGAAGACATGATCACCCGCCTCAAACTCTAGAGGTCGTCGCCGTCAGTCGGCATAACTCTTCTGTCAGCTTTGAGCCGTGGGAAGACATTTTCGTGTCAAATCCACCTTCTCAGAGGTGTCTCTAATCAAATCCAGATTTGTAGTGGGTTTCTCTCCCACCTCCGTCCAACAAACCGGAGATCGACATGGCCTCCCATATAATGCCTCATACAGTGCCATCTGTATACTCGCCTGATAACTATTGTTGTAGGCAAATTCCACCAAGGGTAAATATTCTTCTCAGCAACCCTTCAAATCCAGCCCGTAGCATGTCCTCTACCCTGATTGGCTAGTAGCCCTGATGTGTCTCCCATCTTGTGATGACTTATCCTAGCCTTGGCCTTGATAGTCGCGGCCTTGTCCTCGAAACCTTCGTCGAGTAGAAGTCCTCTACTTCTATCCTGATCTAGAAGAAGAGAGTTGGCTCTCCTTCCTCTTATCACTAGCACCAACATCCCGGATGCTCCGTGGGTCATCCACTTCCCTCTCAATGGTCATAGTTGTCTTGACCATCGAGTCCAAATCTTACAGGAGAAGTCCCACAATTTTACCCTGGATGGATGATTTCAACCCATCCTCGAACTTTCTCACTTTGGCCATATCCGTGGCCACATAATCATCAGCAGCGAAATAGGCTAACTCAGTGAACTTAGCCACATATTCGAGCACTGTCATCATTCCTTATTTCAACTGTAGGAACTTCCGAGCTTTTGCATGTCGTGTAGATGCCGGGAAATACTTTCCCATGAAGAGCTCATGGAACTCTTCCCATGCCATTGCTTCAAAGTTCCTTGAGACTTTGACCCAATCCCACCACACTTAGGATTCACTCTCTTGCTGGAATGCAGCCAACTTTATTCGAGTGGCATCGGAGGTGATCTCCATAGCCTCTAATATCTTCTCAATATGTCGGAACCAATGGTTAACCACCCTCGGGTACCCTCCTCTCATGAATGTTGGTGGATGATGTGCTTTAAACCTCTGGAGGTTACTCGACCCTCCTTGGCCCACAGTTGCATTAGCCTGTGCAATAGTGGTAGCCACAGCACTCGCTTATGCAATAATAGCAGTGGCAGTACCAATAGCCTCCATGAAGGCTTGCTTACCGAAGGTCGGTGGCATTCAGTTGTTAGCCCGTCCACTGCCTTTACGTCCTCTTCCTCGACTTGCCATCTACACACGTCAAATAGCAAGTTGAGATTCCTTTTCTAGTCTAACTAAGAGTTCATAAGCCAACCACTAATAGACATTAACATCCCGTACTATCTCATTCGTTCTTTTCCGAACCCCTAAGGTTATGTTTTCTAAACCTAGTGTTCCTCTTTTCCTATATACAAATTACTATGTGCTTATAATTCACCTGACTCTAAGCCATCAGTCATGTAACTGAACATGAACACCCTGCCGTATATGGAATGAATTACAAGCATTACCACTCATACAGGTACTTTTCATTACACCTAAGCTCTAATACCTGGCCCATGTGTATCAATTTTCGGAGGTCCATTGGTATACATCCCGACCTGCGGAAGTTTCTCTGGCAAGACAATCACGCACTTTAAGTCTTGAGTGGACCGGTACCATTTGCTGTGGGCCTTGAGTTATGGCACCACCTCGACTGCGCCACTCATAAGAGGACCCATTCATTCATATTTAAGTTAAAATATGAGACTACTACACTTAATTATAGTCCGTAAGAGTCCGATCACGACCCTCTTACCATAATTACATGCCCGACTATAATGTCAATTCCACACTTAATTATAGTACGTAAGAGTCCGATCACGACCCTCTTACCATAATTACATACCCGACTATAATGTCAATAGTCCAAAAGAATTTAATTACAATTCTTTTATACAAAATTAAGTGCTAGGAATAGTTTGCACCTTTACAAAAGGATTTATCAAGGCTACCTATTGGCCTTTTTCACAGTCACGACCTCTTCTAAGCGACGTCCGCCAATGTTCTGCACTGTGGGGGTCCCTGACAAGTTAGCAATGCCCGATGGAGATAACTCCTCTGAGGGCTACTCCCACCTAAGTGCACATGCAATACCATGTTCACACAATAATACATACATCCCGCATTCCCGATAGAAAAGTATGCTAATTCTAAATGAATCCACACATGCCGTGAAATGAGATGAGACTCATGTGCCCGTATCTCACAGAGTCCTCACAGGCTCCCTCCACATTGCTTATGCCAAGTGTGGCTTCGTCATTAATTGTTTCATCCCAAAACAAAATCTTTTTTTTTATAAGTCAAAATCCATTAGATAAACTCTGATATTCACCTGTTTTTACCAAGTCCCGTGTGTTTTTGTGGGTAGCAATTTCAGGAGTCTCATACGAGCTTAGCTCGTTCCGACACTTTCACGAACTTTGATCGCTGGATACATATATCTAACCAAGAATATCGAGTTTTTCACCCAATGGGGTATCTATCCCTTCTTATTTTGCCTGCAACAAAGCGTATTTTTCGTATATTCTTTTATGCAAGCGAAGTAAACTCGGCATTTTAGTTGTCATTTCACAAGGCCACCATCGAGACACGAAACACAATGTCAATCTACCTTATACTCACGACATACCATCGAACGCAAACCTGATATCGATCTCTGCCATACTCTTACCCCACGTAAATATATGATAATAAATTTTATAAATGCAATGCAATTTCATTATGTTATATCATGCCACATATTGTAATGAAGGCTATGAATGACATAATCCAACACCACTCACTAGGTGTCATGGACAAAATCATCGCTTTATATGACTTATACTACATTTCATTCATGTCAATATATTATGCACGTATATATCAACATCAACACAACATGTCATTCGATGTTCAACGCGTGACATACACCACAATCGAAGCCATGTAATGGCCGGTTATATATGGACACTATAACCCATACATTTCACCATATATTATGGATAATTATATCAATATGCATATAATTGTCAACTAAACATACACCAATGTCAATACATTAGACCACACATATCCACCTTTCATCACATCAACCCAACCAAGCGATTAGTACACTTGGTGAAACAATCACAGCCCAAAAGTAGGAATAAAACAAAAGTAGGAAAAATCCCTACCTCTTGAAACGTAGTAGAATGGTAGGAGGTCTCGAGAACACCTCCTAAACCCGAAAACTTTGATTTCCCCCAAATCTCCTCTTTTGGATATTCGGTGAAATCTCTCCTTTTTGGTGCCTATGCGTAGCCCTTGTTGAGACGAAGAACTTTAACTCTAGGCTCGATGACTTTCGACCGACAAAACCCCATGAATCGCCGAAGAAAACCTTGGCTTCTCTCCCTCTCTCCCTCTCTAACATTTTCTCCAACACCAAATGGGAGATATTTTGTGCAAAATATCTTTGTCCCTTTTTATACTTCCAACACGTGGCTCACGTCACGCCATGTGTCTCCTCTTGTTTCGATCCGTTTTTGTCTTGAAACAATTTATTTCGTCCCGATTCAAGTTCAAACTATCTTATATGAACTTTCTTTAAATTATTACCTGTAACTAAAGATTTCTTTAAAAATCTACGTTTTTAGGTCCACAGTTACGAATCACCTCGAAAAGTATAAGTCGACTATCTTAGAATTATTGAAATTCGCACAGTAACTAGATTTAAGCGAAGAGATGATTCCAACAGTGAAGTCCATTTTATCATCTGAGATCAAGAAAATTTTAGGCTTTCAACCTGTATTCAACAGTAATTTACCATTTTGCCCTTTTTAAGAAAAATTGCACTTTCCCCGATTTTTGAAGAACATAAAGTAATTATTGATAACTTTTGGTCTTTAAAACATCAAAACTTTCATAACCAAAACTTAGAATATGTATGGAAAAAACCATTCGACTTTACACACACACCTTTTGTCTTCTACCCATTTTACAAAACCAATTTGTTTCTTTAGAAACCGAAAAATTTCAATTGCTTAAAAACCAGGAAAAGAAAGAAAACCTTATTAAGGAATTAAAAACAAAATTAGTCTCTTTGAACAATGTTAATAAAACCGAGTTAATTAATATGATTAGAAAATCCGCTCTTCTTATCGAATAGTTTGAAAAACTTGTAATTAAAAACAAGTTCGGGTCTGATATTTATGATATAATAGAGTCTTTCTTTTTTCAAAAACATAATGAAAAAGTTTTTAAGAACCAATGTCTTTTGTATCAACAATTCAAAACCAAAAACAATAGAATTAAAACAGGATATATGGCTTATCATGATCCTGATTTATTTTTCGTTGTTTACCTTGCTTATGTAACTATGTTAATTTTAGACAAAATATATTTTGAACTCATCCCTGAAATGATGGATCAAGGGATTTTAAAATATATATTTTTAACCGATGATTATCAAATCCCACCAGAACCACAAAAATTAAAACCATTATAGGATATCTTTTTAGAACCGAGAATTTTGTAGATATTTCTTTTGAAACTATTCCGCCTTTATTTAAAACTGATGGAACCACAATCACTGCTTATCATCATGTTTATATAAAATATAATAAAGAACCTTTAGTACCTTAACAAAAACCAGAATGGGAAATGACCCGCCAAAATGATTTTCCCTTATATTTTAGTAGATATAGAGATTTTAAAATTTTTTATTTTAGAAAAACCAGAAATAATTTTTTTTATCTTATTGGAGAAACCCAAACCATGTCCATTTGGAGAACCAAGCCTTTAGATAAAATTTTGAATCCAAAAATTTTTATAACCTCTGAAGAACAAGGTTTTATAAACCGGCTTTGGGCATATTCACCATAAATGTCCTACATCAGTGATGATGCAAGCTTCAGGGAGAATCTAGATGAAGAGAGCTATGTCAATCTGGAAAATGCAATGGAAGGATAACAATGAAATCAAATCATGCAACAGTATTCAACTCTGCAAAGAAGCCCTTAGCAACCTAATAAGAACCAGGCTTATCATTATCTCAAAAGTATTCAACAAGAGGAAGAAACGTGTAAAGATTTTTGATAACTTCAACTTTTACTTTGTACCGAAGAACACTTGTCCATATAGGAATTATAATAGAGGTACCATTTTTGTTTTTTTGTTTAGCTACATGACTTCTTGTAATTAGTTTGATAGTCACTCAACTTTCTATAAATGAAAGTTGTAGGAGATGTAAAGGCATGAATGAGAGAAATAGAGAGAGAATTTCATACGAGAGTTTTCAACTTGTGCAACTTGTAGGGGAAAGACATGACTTTCTTTCACTTATCTTAGTTCATACTTTGTTCTTAATTTTTTTTTATTTAGGGGAAAAAAGGGGTAAAAGATAAGTCGGGAACTGGATTTGATTTTAAAATATTTTCTATAATAATAGTTAACATACATGGATCATGTTGTCATCTTTCTTATAGAAAAGGAAAATTTTATAACAGTCAATTTTTGAAACCCATGTTTTGAAAGAGTCTTTAGTATTATGCTACCTTTAATACTAAAGATGAAGGAAAAAATATTGTATTAATTAGATTATCAAATCAAGAAATACAGTTACCTTTAATGGTAGAAGATGAAGGAAAAAATGATACTATAAGTATTATGTTAGGAATGACATTTCTTGAAAAATGTAATCCTTGGCGTATTACTTCACAAAATTTGGTTATCACTATATACCCATGTGACACATGTTGCGATTAGTGAGATGATGGAGATGAATGGCTTAGATTAAGCCATATGTCAAAAATCCAAAACTTAAGGACACAAATGGAATTATTGAAAAGTTTAAATGAATAAGACAAGAAGAAATAGTCTTCTTCTTCTACAAACAAGAGAAAACATGCAGTGAGGGTGTGTTTCAGGTTTTAGAGAGAGAAAGAGTGACTTATCTCTAGATTTCCCGGCATTCGGACCGTCGGTTCTCATCGGACCCGAAGAAAGAAGTTGTTCTCTGCTTGACAGGGCTACGCCACGGGCACCGATTTGTGGAGTTCGAAAACTCGAGAGGTAGGGATCTTTTCCTACTTGGTTTATTATTTGGCTAAGAGCCATTTTATGGATAAGGGATTTGTTGAGGCACGGGAGGCCGTGTTATCGATCTCAAAATCTTTGAGAGGCGGGTGAAGAAATCCCTACTTGTGTGGCACCGTGAGCCGATTAATGGGCCAGGGTTTCCCTTTATTCACGTGATTGGTTCCAATGTAATTTTTGTGTTGTAGGTGAACAAAATGAATTGCTCGGATTATTATTAGCCATGTAGAGCTAATTTTGGTGTTATTGATTGTGAATTGAATAACATGAATTGTGTGTGAATTAATTTGATTAATACTCATAAATATATTAGCATGAATATTTTGGAAATGGCGTAATGCATTCCATATGCACCATGGCACCCTAGAACGATAGAAGTGAGTGCATGACATGAAAATGAAAGAAAAGTGAAAATGGTTGTGAAAGGAATTTCAAGGAAGATTTTCCGAAGAATTACCTTGGAGAGTTGTCCAACAGTTCATCTCGGAGGCGGACCCATGAATGTTTCGGAGAATTACCCAGCAATTCACCTCGGAGGGTTGTCGATGTTCTGAAATTCCGGTAGTAAGTTTCGAGAACAAAAGTTTTGTTTGAAAAGCGTATTTTCACTCGCATTTGGCTTAGGCATGTGTGGGGAGTCGGTGAGGACTCGAGACATGGGATTGGGCGTATAGACATTCAAGTAGGATCAATATATTTGCTTGAGTGTGGTGTTTTCTTGACATGTGCACTTAGGTGGGAAGTAACCCATGTAAGGAAATTATCACTCTTTGGGCATTGCTCACCCTATTGAGATCATTATTTGGAGTGCAGGGAGTGTCTGAGGACGGTGCTCGCTTCGAGCACGTTTGAAAAGCGGAGCATGTGGCTTTGGTAGATACTTTTGTATAACATGTATTAAAACTTTAAATTTTAATACATGTTTGAATTAAGAGTGATTTATTAACTCTTGAACCATGTGATATAGTTGGTTGGGATATATTTTGTGAGTATTGATGTATGGGCCCAAGTGGCCATATTAACTCTTGAACCATGTGATATAGTTGGTTGGGATATATTTTGTGAGTATTGATGTATGGGCCCAAGTGGCCATTTTACTCATTTTTATCCGTATGTGGACCCGGTGTGGTCGATGTAAAATGTTGGGACAAGTTGTGTATCTTGGGTAGAGCTCCCCGTACAAAGGAGACTACGCCGATTTTTCATGGTGGTGTCGGTTACTAACATGCAGTATTCGCCAGGTTGACAGGGTTGTCAAGCGGACACCCAGAAATGGGCGTCATGACTTGAAGAGTATCGAGCTTCGTCCCAAGCCTAGGGCTTGAGGGACTTGGGCTTAGGCCATGGTCATTAAGGTGTGAGAGCACCACAACTTGGTGTAGCTCAATGTTAGGGCTTAGGTATGTGATTACCTAGGCAGTCACGGGGCACGGGTTAGATCATGCATCCTTTGTGCAATTTGATGAATTAATTATAATGTGATTGAATTGTGTGATTTGTATGTTTGGTGAGTAGCATAGGAGGAAATGTTCAACACTAGGGTCGAGAAAATATAACCTTAGGTGTTCGAGAATTTTAGCGAGAAATAGTCGAGAAGAAATAAGCGAAAAATAAAAATAAAATTGGAGCAGTTGCTCCGATTTTGCGGCATGGAAGCAGAATGTGTTTGTGAAGTGCAGAGAAATAGTTCTAGTTTTTGCACAAGAAAAAGAGTTTGTAATTAAACTCTTGAAATTTTTGAATGGGCTAAATTGTAGTGTTCAAGCTATTGCATCTTTAGGAGTAGCATGGAGGCTACTGGAAGAGTTAAAAAAAAAATGTGCTAAGAAGAATTTTTTACGGGTTTTAAATTAATGTAAAAGCGGGAAAAATAAATAAATAAAATAAATTTTAATGAATTTATTTAGATGCTACTTGAGAACATGAAAATAATAATAATAATAATAATAATAATATAAATATATATATATATATATATATATATATATATATATATATATATATATATATAGTTCTATATATATATATAATGTAGTCTCCCCGATGGCACAGACGGAAAAAAATGAGTGAGAAAAGAGGCAAAGCACAGGGGAGACTAGAATGGGCTACTGCCCATTTCCGGTTTGTGCTAGGTCACGATACAGAAAATAGTATCGTGACACAGGGAATAGGGGCATGCAGCAGGGGGCCACGATACATCCAAGAGGCCCTGCGACACGGCCAGCAGGGTCATGACACGGCCGGCCTGCGCTTGGGGCGAGCTACGCGCACGCGCGCTCATGGCCTGGCCATGGGGTGAGTCGCCACACAATGGTTTGTATCGTGGTTGGGGGTGACCTTTGTGTCGCAATATGGCATAGCAAATTTGCGATATGGGCTTGACAATGCCTGCTGACACGGCGCGGGGCGCTTCTGACAATGTGGCGTAGCGCGACCTGGCGGGAGTTGGTGTGATGCGGTTCTTTGTCGTGATCGGGAGCGGCGACAGCGTAGCGTGAAGGCGCGACCACGACCTCTGACCGCGGCTGGTGCGCTCTGACATGACGGTGTGCTGCGACCGCGGCCCGGTGCGCCATGACACGGTGTTGTGCGCGCGGCTGGCGCGATTAACTTCGCCCAGCGGCGTCTTGTTCACGTAATGCCTGACTGGGTTCGAGTGTGCACCCTATGCACTTCGACGATTTGACTAGGGACACTATTCCCCGGTGCTTTGTTTGGATCACCGTTCATGAACACTGTTCATAAGCACTGTTCTAGAGGTTTTCAAAAAAATAAAATAAAATAAAATTTTATTTGTTGCATATGATTTAATATATGGAATTATTGTCTTGCATTACCTATGAATGCATGGACATAGTGTATAAAAATTTTTGGTATGCGAATAGTTTCTCGGGGTTGTGTTTACACCTTAGAGATACTGCATTAAAACTTAACTTACCATTTGACATGTGTAGATGGTTAGTCAGGAAGGACGTAGGGAATTAGATCCACGAGGAGTGCTAGCCGAGCACCACCCGGTGTTGACCCGGCAAGCCTTTGCTAAAATTTGTAGGGATCTGACTATAATTCGTTGCTATTGCCTGGAACGGTGAGTCTGGTAGTAGCCGGGGAGGTCAGGCTAACCTCAGAGAGTTCAGGGCACATCATCCTCCCGATATTCCACGGGGGAGAGATCAGGTGGTGTGAGATAGTGGGTCAAGCTCATTTGATTTTAATCATTTTTAAGAGTATTTTTGCAGATAAGTATTGATTCATATCTGAAACATGGATATCTCCTCAAATTCAATTTCGCGAGAAAACTATAAGCGGAATCGGAGAAAATTCTGACCACTGTCGAAGGACCCAACAAAACCCGGGGAAGAAGCGGAGTCTCAAAGCAGAAATGAGGATGCAACTTAAAATTAGAGTCGCAACAAGAAGCTCGTCAGTCCAGTTATTTCCAGGTCACGACCTCACCAAGACTAGTCTTGAGAGAGAAATAGAAAGCTTTATCAAACTAGTCGTGACTGGAAATTGAGGCTATGACGGGAAAGTACCAAAATGTGATAATAGAAGTTGCGGTAGAAATGAGTGGGTGAGGCAATGAAATATTCAGAGTGGGAATCTTGATTGCTGACACCTGCGAGTCGCCCAATGCCAGTGAGGCCGTGAGTCGTGACGCCCGATCTGAGTCCGTGACGTTGATCCATTGATGAAGCCACAAATGAAGTCTCTGTAAGAAAATTTGAAGTTGCAACTAGTTATTAAATGAAGGACTCAACTTGAGGTCGCGACGTGCTGTTCAGGTAGTGACATGAGACTGGAATGAGAGTCACAACATGGAGTTTGAGGTTTCAATATAAAGCTGAGCCAAACGAAGTCTCTGTAAGAAAATTGAAGTTACGACCACTTATTTGGTCAAGGGCCTCAAGGAAGTCGTGATAATCATTAGTGACACAGGCTTTGATAAGTAAAAATCAGTCACGACTACGTTTAAGCAATTGGGACCAAATGCAACCAGAAACAGAGTAACCATGAGGTTGCGAGACCATCTTGAGGTCGTGACCTGAAATAGAAGGTGTAATGAAGAAACCGGTTGCAACTAAGAATTGAGGTTGCGACCAGAAGAAAGGCAAGGAATATCAAAAGCGGTCGCGACCAAGTATTAAGGTCGCAACTTAGAATTCGAGAACGTAGAGGTAGAAAACAAAAAA
The DNA here is from genome assembly GCA_016808115.1 of Tetrastigma voinierianum. NCBI lineage: Eukaryota > Viridiplantae > Streptophyta > Magnoliopsida > Vitales > Vitaceae > Tetrastigma > Tetrastigma voinierianum. The sequence goes on along the minus strand of JAEQBH010001040.1, from coordinate 539,478 downwards.
GGAATTAAGTGACCAAAATCAATTGAGTGCGACACAAAATCTTGAGAAGTCAAAAATCCGGTCATGGCCGGAAAAGGAAGTCGACCTAGAGGTTAAGGTAGTGAACCATAAATGGTCGCCACCTAAAGCTGAGGTCGCGACTTAAAGCGAAGTCGCGACATGTTTAACGGAAAAGAAGTCACGACTCATACTTGAAGTGGTGACAACAAGCGGTGCCAACCAAAAAGCGAGGTTGTAGAGTGCGATGAAAGGAAGGAGCAATTAGCGACATCAATTTTTGTAAGAAAATAACTAAGCCCGACAATTAGCGACTATAATTGATGTATCGCGACCACTACTCAACAGCGCAGGAACCAAGAATCACGGCCCGAAGTTATCGGTCATAGCGAATGAGTACAAATGAGAAATCCGAGTTGCAACATTAGTTTGAGTTAAGCGACATGAAGACGATGGTATTTGGGCTTTCTTTTAGATTGGTAAATCCCACGTGGAGCTTTTTGGAAATAGGGCCCATTTTCTTTTGACAGTTATAAATAGACTTTTGGAGAATAGTAAAGTAGCTTCCGTCTTCGATACCCTGGGGAAGAAGGACTCATTGTATATTTTAGAGTAGATTTTTATTTTCTTTTATTTTCTTTTCTTTTTACGGATGCGAATCAGTGAACCTTGTAAGAAATCTTGGAAAAATTTGGATTTGAACTACGATTTTCTTAATCTGAATCTTTAAAATTAATGGATTCTAAATTTACGAATTCATTTTTCGCAATACATTACAATTACAGTGGGTGTATTTGATCAATGATCTATTGTTGGTTGTAATACGATGTTAGAAACGCAGCTTCTTTAGATTGGATTACCGTTGATTACAGGTCTTTTAACGTAATTTAGAGAGAAATACTTGGATTGGGATTTATTTGATTGATGTTGCTCTTGAACCTATCAGTCCCAATGATAGTACCGAATACCAGTTCAAGGAGTGTTTCTTGCTCTGATTTCCAGGATGCCCTTTGCGTGACACAGAGTTGGAGATTCCTGAGAGCTTGGAGCATTCACTTGTGGGTGTGTTAGACTATCATTGATGAACTACTAAGCTTTGAGGGTTCATTTCGATAAATTTCCTTTTCACTCATAGTGATGTTGGAGAGCATTTATAATATAAATAATCATAGATTTCACCTTAATCTAAAGGGGAATTCCCAACCTCGTGTTAGCTGAGATTTGATCAAGGGAATGGAAGAACCATTAGATTTAAAGGATGAGTCATCAATTAGATGGTAGAATTTTTGCACTAACCTTGAGAAGGGAAGCAAAAGATCTGCAGTCTCAGGAAATGCATATGAAGTATTGAGAAAGAAAAATACCCAGATCTTGTAAGAAGCTAAAAAATACAAGTAGCTGGTTAAATCCTTGTCTTTGAGAAAAGCAGGAGATCCTTAATCAATGAACATGGAGAAATCCAATTGCATTGTTAGGCAATCTTGGACAAATCCAAACCCATCGTTAGAAATGACAAATACCAAAATAATTGCAAGAATTGGCTGTTTCATAGCATTTCTTTGATAGTGTCCATTTCTCACAGGAAACTGATTCAGTCTAGAAATTTTGATCTTATTTCTAGTCATTAGCATTTACTTCCAGTCTACATAATTGTTTACAATCAATGATTATTATTTCCTAGATTTAACTCTCACTATCCATTTTAAGTTCAAATAGTAAGGACCTTAAGTAGTTGGGGTAGTTGATTTCCAATTCTTATCAATCTATGTGGGAATGATATTTGGACTTACATCCAATTTTTACTACTTGTAATGTCACACTTGATTCTGGAGCCGACCGATTAGGGGATCAGGAATCGAGTTCGAATCTTGAGACCATATCTTGAGACTCTTTGCTTACTTTTCGGACATTGGTGGGCGAGTCTTGCCCTTAACATAATCAAAATATCATATACAAAATTTCAAAAATATTTACCACCGTATTAGTGTTTACAATATCATATACATACGATTCACGAGTCTCGTGTACATATACAAAACTATACGGCCCATTTACATGATCGAACCTGGAACCTATAGTGATGAACCCCTACTCGTAGGTCAGTCTCGCCAAAGAATGCTAAGATCACTGCCTCTTCTTCTCGTACCTACACGGATTTGAAAACCTCATAAGCTTTACGCCAAAGGAAACATAGGTAATATGCATATACGCTATAGCACGCTTATAAATACACAGATATCAGAATTTGTATGCATTCAGATACGAAACTTATATAATTACTTATGCTTCTAACAGACTTATGCTTATTCGGATTTCTCATATGACTCCTACTTGTACTTATAGCAACTTTACACTTGTTTAGATCTCCCGTATGAGTTACAGAGCTTATTGCTTGTTCAGATCTCCTGTATGAGTTATAGAGCTTATTGCTTGTTCAGATCTCCCGTAGGACATGTAGTTTATCCTTATTCGAAGTACTCTATAGGTAATTAAGGCACTTAACGATACACATTTGTTTACTCTTATTCCTCTTCTCTCGTTATTAATATATAACTATGGGAATAATTGACCACACAAATAAATAAGTAAGTGATGATGTTACACAATAAGTATCCCAAGATACTATACAAGCATCGCGCGTAGCACTAAATCGAGTACCGGCACCGGCCAGAGGTCGTGAAAGACTAATCGAAGTACCGGCATCAACCAGGAGTGTCGTAGCACCAATCGTGAGTACCGGGCATCGAATGTGAGTGTCAGAAGACTCAATCGGCACCGCATCAATGAGGTCGAGCACTAATCGAGTACCAAGTACTAAATCAGATAGTCAGAATAATCGTGAGACGTAAGTTCCTCGCCATGTCGGACAAAAGTGCCATGTCATTTAATACCCTGGCCATAGGTATCTACGATTATATGTATTCAGAAACTTCTTATCTTATCATTGGGGCATGAACTTTGCCCCCACTCACTCCCCCTCAGTCGGCTTTCGCCGCTACGAGGTACTGCATTTTTCACACAATTCTTCTTATCTTAACCCCGTTAATCATTTATTAGAGTTCCAATACTCCCAGATGCGAATTATAGCTATTTATGCAAAAATACCAAAACAGGCTTATTAAGAATCCAGTGGTACCCTAAGACCACTGTTTGAGACGGCATCGAACCTGTCGGAGGGAAGTACCAAGACCGAACCGGTTCTCGAGGCGCGACCGGTACCGCCATGGTACCGGTACCTTTTGCCATCAGATTGTTGGTACTGCACCGCCTAAAGGTACTAAGACGTATCCGATTCCGGGTCGTAAATGGCACCACCATTTTCATGCACTTTTCTTCCATAAATCACTTCTATTACATCCTTCACCAAAAACTAACATGGAATTCCTCTAAACAACTCCACCAATACCTTTAATTAGCCAAAGAATCCAAGGATTCATACCCAAGTTCACCCAACTGTACAAAACCTTGGAATTGTGAAGGATTCCATATCTAATTATTATCAACTAGGATTTTCAACTCAACTTCCTTAAATCTAGAGTTAGATGTATTCCTAACAAAACCCTAGAAAAGGGAACCCAATTAATGTCCAAAGAAAACCCTAGCAATCCATACCCAAGTAGTTTTTGGACAAAATCTTACTATTCCATACTCAAATTCCATACAAAACTCTAAAGATCCATACCTTTTCTTGATTTCTCTCTTTCTTCCTCCTCTTCTTCTTCTTCCTCCTCCTTTTCTTCCCGTAGTCTTGTTCGGGAGACCAAAAAATGAGTTATTTTGGTCTCCTCCCCTTTTATAGCTAAAGTTTCCTCTTATTTTGCCTTATAGTCCTCCATCTTCTACTAATTTCTATTACAAGTTATGTTATTTCCACTTTGACTCCCACTTTACCAATTCATGTCTTTGATGCCCCTGACAAATTACAATTTTTTCTAAGTTCAGATAATTTCCTGCTTTAAATTTCCATTTTTCACATTTAATTTACGAAAAATTCAATTTATGCCTACAAAATACCCTAAACATGTTGAAAACAACTAGAGTATATTTCGGGGTGTTACATGTATGACCTGTGCACTTGTAGTGTCATAGACTAAACCCAAAATTTTGAATCCTGACACAAAGGAACTTTTATTCCGTTAAAGCAAGTCTATCCAATTTTAACATAGATACAAGAAGAGTGTAAGGCTCATGTAATTATGTTAATTTTGAGGGGTTTTAGCCTTTATAATCAAAGGCAAACAAGTTTTATGGCGCCGTTGCCGGGGATTGAAAAGATTGAATAGATCAATATTCTAACAAAAGAGGGAAATGCTACTTTGGACATTTTTCTTAAATTTTGTAAAAGAAAAGACCAAAAAACAGTTTTACAAGCAGTGGTTGTACAAGCTACTGATCTTTAGAAAGCCATATTGAAAATATTTCTAGTTCCACTGGTTTCATTAAGCTAAGTATATTTCAATTTCAGGAGGTTCATTAATGCAATGTGAAGCGTGATCCTGCATCACGCAAAGCAGACATCGAATTAGAACGCACACTAAGGAGCTTAAGGAAGACTAAAAGAGCAGAGAGAGCAACCATGGAAGATGAAAGAAATGACCAGACAGTTGAATAAAGGACAGCAGCAGGAAGGCCTCATTTTCAAGATACAATGGAGGATTTCTAGAGGCCTATCATTCAAGAACTTTGAATTGAAACCAAATTTCTTTAACTCGCAATAGATGTACCCTATCAGATGCCTAAATAACTTTGAACTCGAAACCAAATTTTTAATCACAATGGTGCCGCTAGACCGAAGCATCGCCATCCCAATCGAAGACCCTAACGAGCACTTGAGTAGATTCCTCAGGATGGCAAATACATTGAAGTTGAATGGTGTGAGGCTAGAGGTGATAAAGTTGCATCTCTTTCCTTTTTCCTTAAGAGATATTGCAGCCACATGGTATGAGTCATTACCATATGGTTCAGTAGATACCTGGGAAGAGCTGGTGGAAGCGTACTTAGGCAGGTTCTTTCCTCCATCCCTCACTTCTGAAAGAAGAAGGGAAATCATAGTATTTCAACAAGGGGAAGACGAGCTTACATTGTCCGGGAAAGATTCAAAAGGTCAAGTGAAGATGTCCAATGCACGTGGATCATTTAAGACTCAAATGGACATAGTCTATCATTCTCAATGATACTAAAGGTATCATCGAGGCTTGCTGGAGCATTCAAGAGAAAAAGTGCAGATGAGGCAAGAGCTCTGATTGAAGATCTAGCAAAATGCAACATGAAGGCTCCCTCTGAAACTTCAAGGAGCAACAACAGAGCAAGAGGAAGTGGGGTCATTGAGCTAAACAAAATGACTACCATGGAAGCAAAGCTAGATGCAATCATGCACAGGATGGACAAACAGGAAAGAAAATTACACTCTGCTCATGAAATTGGAGCAGTGGAAAGAGAGGAAATGAGAAGAAATGCTGAGGAATCATGAGAACTTCTCATATGATAGAGGAAATACACAGGGTTAAAGACAAGGGTAGAATCCCCAACAAGGATATCCACCACCTAGGTTCCAGCAACAACAGCAACAGGGAGAAAACATGAATGATTATCAGGGTCACAGAAGGATTAGCCCTTTGAAGATCAAATGCTGCAGTTCATAGGGGACAATAAGAGGCTGCTACACCTCCATGAATAGAAATTATCTGATTTAGAAGTTTTCAAATCTGGTACTCAGATTTTTCAGAAGAATACAAGTTCCTCACTGAAGAACCTAGAAACACAAGTAGGGCAGCTAGCCCTGAATATGCAGACCCAGAACAAGGGTGAATTCCCAAGTGACACCTAAAAGAACCTAAAGGACTACATGGCAGTTCAGTTGAGAAGTGGGAAAGAAGTGGGGAACAACAGCAGAAAAGAAAGGAATGAAGAGACTGAAGAAGAACAAGAAGAAACTAGAAAGTAAGAAAAGAAGAGCATGGCAGTTCAGTTGAGAAGTGGGAAAGAAGTGGGGAACAGCAGCAGAAAAGAAAGGAATGAAGAGACTGAAGAAGAACAAGAAGAAACTAGAAAGTAAGAAAAGAAGAGCATGCCAGAGAAGATTACGGCAGGAAACTACTGCATCGAATAAATGAGAAGTTGGGTGAGCGTAAATAGAAGGAAAACACAAGCCTACACACCGCAGCGCATTTCCTCATAGGCTTTAAAGAAAGCGGAGGAAGAGCTAGCTTTCAAATTCTCGACATCTTCAAGAAAATAGAAATCAATATCCCCTTTGCAGAGGCAATCAATCAAATGCCAAATTATGCAAAATTTCTGAAGGATATACTGAGTAAGAAAAGGAAGATTGCTGAGGAAGGAATTGTGAACTTGACTGCCACCTGCAGTGCAGTTATCTAGCAAAAGCTCCTAGAAAATGAAGACTCCAGGCGCCTTCACCATTCCCCTCGCCTTCTATGGGAAATATGAATTTAAGAAGGCCTTATGTGACTTTGGTGCCAGTATAAACTTGATGCCTCTATCAGTGGTGTAGAGATTGAGTTTAGGGGAACTCACCCCAACAACAATCACATTGCAGATGGCTGACATATCCATGGCACAACCAGAAGGTGTTCTAGAAGATGTGCTTGTCAAAGTGGGGAAATTTTTCTTTCCTGTGGATTTTGTGATCATGTAGATGGAAGAGGACACCCAAGTTCCTTTGCTGCTAGGAAGACCCTTCTTAGCAACTGGAGCTACCTTGATAGATGTGCAAAAGGGTGAACTGGCCTTAAGGGTAGGTGATTAGTACCGAAAAAGTGCTATTTTGAGTCCTATTTAAGATAGGTTTTGAGTGCTTTTTGTGTACTAATCATATTAATTAAGCCGATTGACATGTGCAGGTCCATTAGTATTACTAATCTTGTTTCGAGGTTGTTTTAGGTAGTTTAGCAGGTTTCGTGAACCTCCTCCATCATATCAAGCTTGGCATCGCAATTTTGCTGTTGTATGCTGAGTTTGCATGACTTCTCGGCGTTTTATCAAGCCTGGGAGGAAGAAAGATCGCTCGGAAGTTGATGAAATGCAGTCTGAGATGCAGAGGCAAAACGTATATCGGCATTTTCGCTTATGGCATAGAGAAGCCAGCAGGGATTACAAAATTTCGCAATGGTGCTAAAAATTTCGCAATCCTAGTGCGAAAAATTTCGCTATTTATTCACTTTTCTCGCGATAGCTAAAACGTTATCATAGCGAAAATTACCAGGCATACGAAATTCAAATTTTCGCTTATGCCCGCGATTTCGCTATGATAGCTTAAATTTCACATGATAGCAAAATGTCGCCCCGCTTTTGTGATCCAAACGACCCCATTTTGTGCAATTCCTCTTTTGCCCTCAATGTAATCATATTATTTTGGTTATTTTGGTATTTCACATCTTTCGTAAGGATATATAAGCCACTTTATGGACAAATTGTAGGGAAAAGTATGTATCAGGTTGTTTATTTTAAAATAAAAGGGATATAGGTATAAAGAATTTTAAATACATCAGTCAGTACATTTGAAAAAAAAATAATTGTCTTTGAGGAACAAAAGTAATGAGTAGGTACAAAATTCCTAAAATGCCCCTCTTAGTAATTCAATCACTATCTTGTTCGGAATAAAAAAATCGAAATTTCAAATGTTTGTCAAAATATATTGAACCCTTCCCTTTGACGGTGCAGCGTAGTACTAGTCTAATATAATGCAAGTACTACCTTAATATCCTATAGGTACTACCTTTACAAGTATCGTGCAATTACCTTAATAGAAATGCCCTAAACTCCTATTTACCACAATTTTCTTGCCTCTCTTAGTAATCCAACTACTATTCTAACTGAATAAAAAAAAACAAGAAACATCAAAGGTACTAGTCTAATATAATGTTTATGTCAAAATATATTGAAACCCCCTTCCCTTTGACGAAAGTGCGTAGGTACTAGTCTAATATAATGCAAGTACTAACTTAATGTATTGTAGGTACCACCTTACAAGGATCAGGTACTACCTTGATAGAAAGACCCTAAACCCTTATTTACCATATTTTTCTTGCCAAATACTCAGTTCTCATCCCATATATATTCCATGAAATTGGTGAATTATCATAGGACTCCTCAATGCAAAACCAAATTAGGTACATATGTGAAATGTTTAGTATCTCTTACTCCATGGAGCTCGAGAGGTCCTTATTCGGGGGAAATATGCACAAAATCAATCTAATTTTCTAAATCCATTTTTCTAGCAATTTTGAGATATATTTGATTGATTTAATTAGAAAGATGAAATATTTCAGCAAACTTGTGTTTTGCGTTCTAGAGGAAAAAGAAATAAAAGGCAAAGAAAGAAAATGATCAAAATATCATGTTAGGGAATAGATCGCGATATACTTACTATATCGCAATATAATGAAGGCAATTAGCAAAAGCACTGTATCATTAACACAGTTTACTACATCAAAGAATATAATGGATGCAATATATTGACTAGTACCTACGCACTTCTGGGTCAAAGGGAAGGGTGGTCGAGACATTGACATAAAATTACTAGGATAACCTGACACTACTTCTTTCCCCACGTATGAACCTCACTAAATGAAGTAAGAATGTTCATACATTTCACATATGTACCTAATTTGGTTTTGCATTGAGGAGTCCTACTATAATTCACCAATTTCATGAAATATATATGGATGAGAACTTGTATTTGACAAGCAAATGTGGGTAAATAAGGGTTTAAGGCCTTTCTATCGCGTAGTACTGATGTTATAAGGTAGTACCTACAATACATTAAGGTAGTACTTGCATTATATTAGACTAGTACCTACGCACTTTCGTCAAAGGGAAGGGGTTTCAATATATTTTGACATAAACATTATATTAGACTAGTACCTTTGATGTTTTCTTGTTTTTTTTTTTTTATTCTAGTTAGAATAGTAGTCGAGATTATTGCGAGGGGCAAGAAAATTGTGGTAAATGTGGGTTTAGGTATTTCTATTGTTATAGCACTGACGCTAGAAGGTAGCACTCACAAGACATTACAGAAGATTTGAGATTATATTGTGACTAGTACCTACGCACTTTCATCAAAGGAAGGGGTTCCAATATATTTCACAAACATTTGAGAATTTCGATTTTTTTATTCCCATCGAATAGTGATTGAATTACTAAAAGGGGCATTGAATTTTGTACCTACTCATTACTTTGGTTCCTCAAAGACAATTATTTTTTGGTCAAATGTACTGACTTACCCAATTACAACTCTTTGTACCTACTTCCCATTTATTTTCAAATAAACCACCTGAAACATACTTCTCCCCAAATTGTAACCCTAACTTTCAATCCACGCAGCTTTACACTTTTGGTTCCAATTTTCTCTCTTCTCTCTCCTCTTTCTCTCACTTTCTCGGCTGCCAAACACACCCTTTGAGGATGACAACTCAAAGGATGTTTGGCTGCTTCCCAAACCTTAAAGAGAGGCTACAGTCTGCTAATGGTGGCTCAGTGTTCCTCTCATTTTAAATGGAGCAGTAATCGTATTTTTGTGTTTCAAACTTTCCAAACTATGGTTTAATGCTATTTAATGTATTTTCTTTGGTCAATACTTGGCATGCTTTAGGTTCAAGCAGATTCTTAATGGTAGATACACCGACATTCATTAGATGTCATTTACGAGCCACCGAAATTAGGTTAATGCCAGATTTTCAATCAATAAACATTAAATGCTCGTGAAATGCTTTGATTCAAATAGGAATGTTTTAAGGGTTGGTTTTTAGTAAATAGTATGATGTTTTATACGGACTATATGTCATTTCTGTGAATAAGAGAATAATCTGTGGATCGACTGTCATATACTCCAGATACAATTCCAAATAACCAAATCTGGTGTCCTCATCTTGTTTTAAATCAATGCCATGACTGGCATACTAATATTGACATGATCTTGAATAAACTAAAACTAAATAAAGCCTCAACATTTTGAACCATGATACAAATCATTTGTAAGATGAAAACCCATCCCCTGGTGGTGTTCGACCAGAGCGCTATACTACAAAGAGGGGCTTGACGCAGTAGGAGGAAATTTAGGATACAAATATTGTTGATTCCGCATCACCCTACCTGCGGGCACGACCAAAATGAGCGCCACGCCGGATGAAAAGCAAACTACGTATGATGAGTTGGATACACTTGTAATCTTCATTACAAGTATTGGTGACCTTTTAACCCTTTTTGAATTTCGTTTGTTAAAATTTCAAGTTTTCTTTACTCAGCGGTCACTACTGGATTGTGTTTATTATTGCAGTCATTTTATTATTTTGGCTAACACTAATCTTTCGCAAGCTTAGAATTAACTTGCTCGTCTCTTTTGTGTCACAAAAAGTTTATGCATCACTGGGATAGAGATATCAGGTAGATTGCAAAGAGTCTGTACACCAACTGATCAAGGTCAGGAAGCCGCGCGGCACAAGTGAACACATGGATCCTCTACCTGAGGAACAGCAGAGTCAACAAGCAGCTCCTATGAATCCAACAGCATACAAGTCAATGAGGGACCACATACACCCTCCTAGGAGCGACCTTCCCAGATCATACCAATTGGCCGATGATGTGGTGAGCTAGACCCTATCCGTGCCCCTGGGCTTCCCACATTTCATGGAATGGAGAATGAAAATCCATACACTCACATCCGAGATTTTGAGGAAGTGTGCATAACTTTTAAGGAGGGTGTAACCGATATGGATTTGATGAAGTTGAAGGCATTCACATTAACCCTCAAGGACAAAGCCAAAATATGGCGACCCATCGAGAGACCAAGAACCATTAGAAGCCAAGCAGAGTCACAGTGCACTTAAAAAATTCTTCAATGCTCACAAGACCAACAATTTGAAGAGGCAAATCTACACGTTTGTCATCACACAATGAAAGGTTCATCGTTGGGTCGAGGTTCATGAGACCATCTGCTTGTCCACATCATACTCTGACACTGGATGCTCAGAATCACTTATATGGTGGTATGTCTCCAGCCATGAAGCAATTACTGGAAACAATGTGTGGAGGGGACTTCCTGAGCAAGCACCCAGATGAAGCCATGGACTTTTTGAATTATGTGGCTGAAACTTCCAAGGGATGGGATGAGCCAAACCCAAGGGAGGTGGAGAAAATGAGGCCTTCAGCCCACCAAAGCCGGAGTAATTTTAGATTTTCCGAGGATTCGAGATGAAAGCAAAGATATCAACCTTAGCAAGGAAGGTGGAAGAGTTGGAAGGAAAAAGGCTACATGAGGTACAGGTAGTGACTGAAAATCCTGCACAAGCCAACCCATGTATTAATTGCCAATCCACTAGCCACCCAGAAGAACACTATTCAATTGCACCCTCAGTGAGAGATTTGATGTCAGAGCATGCCAATGTCGTGGGCCAATACAAGCCACAACCTAATGCCCCATATGGTAATACATATAATCCCAATTGAGGAACCACCCTAATCTCTTGGAAGCCTAACCCCCGTTTATGTACTCTCCCGCCAAACAGTCAGTTCTCATCTCAACCACAGCCACTACCATCCTCACTTCGCTAACAAGCTATTTTAAATTGAGCAAGGTGGTAGGTAATTTTAAGGAAGAGCAAAAGGAATCAATGTACAAATTGGCTCAAGAATTGATACTGTGGAGCACCCTGAACAAGAGAATAGATGGCTTAAAAGTACTTTAACTGTAAATTGATAATCTACGCATTCCATCACCGTGATTACTAATTTGTCGGAGGTACAAGAGAAAGGAAGATTCTTCCCAAACATCGCCCAATCCAAAGGGGTTCATGAAATAGGTTCTTCAGCAACTCAAGGATGGATGAAGTAAAGGCTATCATCACTTTGAGGGAGGAAAAGAAATTGGAGCAACAAAGGCTCATGACTCGCAAAGAAACAGTAAAGGCAAGAAGTCGAGCCTCGAGAGAATAATAATCGTGGAAGATTCAATAAAGAAAACATGCCCTCCATTTCCTCAAGCACTCAGAGGCAAGAAAAAAAATCACAAACCAAGCTGAAATTTGGGAGGTGCTAAGGCAAGTGAAGGTAAATATCCCACTGCTTGACATGATTAAGCAGGTCCCAACATATGCAAAAATTTTTAAGGACCTGTGCACGGTCAAAAGAGGGTTGGGCATTGAAAAGAAAGCCTTCCTAACAGAACAAGTCAGTGCCATCATTCAGAGCAAGACCTCGGTGAAATACAAGGATCCAGGATCCCCCACAATATCAATTAACATTGGAGGGACTTGCATAGACAAAGCACTGTTGGACTTGGGGGCCAGTGTAAACCTACTACCATATTCGTGATATAAGCAAATAAGCTTGGGGAGAGCTTGCTTCCAATACCAACATCACTCTATCGCTAGCTGATCGACGGGTAAAATTCCTATGGGAATAGTTGAGGATAAAAGGAAAGGTGGACAAATTCTACTACCTAGTGGATTTTGTAGTGCTTGATACTGAACCGATGCAATTGGGCCTAATCATGTGCCAATCATCCTGGGAAGGCCATTTTTGGCCAATTCCAATGTGATAATCAATTGCCGGAATGGGGTCATGCAGCTCACATTTGGCAATATGACACTAGAGCTCAACATTTTTCATCTGAGCAACAAGCACAAGCTAGCAGAAGATGAGAGGCAAGGATCAGATGAAGTTCGGGCTTTATCGGGTCTGGGCGCAGTGGAAACCAAATGCTCACAAACTGCAGGAAGAATTGGTGAAGACCAGTGAAGCAGTTGAAGGAGAATTGACTGCATCAATCGCTCCTGCAGAGCCAATGATTCCCCCAACACCACCAAGTGGAAAGAAGCTCAACACAAAGGAGCTGAACATGAAGGCCAATGCAAAGAAATAAAAGATCGAGGCGTGAAGGAGCTCCCTCCTCCCGATCCTCCATGAATGGAAACTGCAGCGCATGAGCTGGTTTGGTCTCCACTGAGACCAAACTGCAGCTCAAAAATTTTGATTTTTAGCTTAATTTGATCATTTTTCGCCATCCTATTTTTAGTAATTTTCCTTATCTTAATTTTAACTAAATATAAAATTTTAATTCTTTAGTAAGTATTTTTATTTTAATTTTTAATTTTATTTTATTTTAATTTACCTAAATTAAATTTTGTGTTTTTCTGCAGGATGGAAATTGGTGCAGGCATGAATTTCGCAATAATAGCGAAATTTATTCCTGCGACTCTTGGGCTTCTGGAAACCTTTCAACTGCCAAACTAAGCCATAAAAAGGGGCCCCCACCTTCATTCCACACCTTCACACCCTCCCGCGAGCCGCCTCGTGAGCCCCTCCGCCTCGTGGCCTCCGCCTCATGCTTCGGCCGCGCCTCGCCCAACCAGCCCCATCACGTGCCACCGAGCGCCCTTCCGTGTTCCTCAGCCAGGCCGCCCGCGGCTGCCACCACTGTCCCGACTCCCGGGGCCAAGACAACCAAGACTGGCTGCCAGAGCTGGCCACCACGGCGGCCGCGTGGCCTCGAGCCTACCGCAGAGACCCCGTCCGCCGCGCCCTACCCACAATACCACCGCCTCGCCACATCGCCAGACTTCACCGAGCCCCGCTTCCGCCCTCGCGCACGACCGGGACTGGCACGGCGTTCACTCCGGAGGTCATCGTTAGCTGTGCCTAGGGTCCGGGATTCAAGACTCCCCGAGAGACGGTGATGGCACTTTACAGTGGCCGCGATGCTCACCCACCAGCCAGCAGGCATTACCCACCTACATCGCCCCCGTCAAGAGATCGCAGGAGGCCTGTGCTCCCGAGCCCCATCCAGCGATATCGGGACGCGTGGGACCTCAGCCCTTCTCCGCGGCATTCGAGATCATCACGAGGGCTCCCGCCTCCAAGCTGCCCGGACATCGCCCGCGAAGTCATCGCGGCCTAGCCCGAGCCGTCGCTCCCTAACCGACGTGGTTCCTCGTCGCCCAGCTTATCACCGTCTTGAGGATCAGCGCTTTATGTTCACCAAGGATCCGATCCCGTGGAACGGGGATCTCGTGCCCGGATTTGCAGAGTCATATTACGATATACCAAAGATGACCGCTGCACTACCGATTCGTAGATTTGACGGCTTGATCCGGCAATATTCACTTCTCCCATTCATTACACTGCAGGCGCCTATCCCCGGGTGGTGCTTGAGTTTTATCACACTATGACATCCCGAGGAGTGTCTGCATCTGGCTGAGATCCTGGCTCAAAGATTGACGCTCCCAGGCACTCCGAAACAGGATATTACAAATGCATCGGCCCGCCGCATCTTGGCAAATCTTACGTGATTATAGGCGGTGGCCTTAGCAATCACAAAATGAGATGATTCGCTGTCTCGCTCGAGATACCACGGTTGGGCCTATACTCTTCACCCTAAGTAGCTCCACAGATGCCCTCGGGATCTAGTCGTGGCTCGATCAGTCTATTTCGCCTTTAGCACTATGTGCAACAGGGGGAGCCATACTGAGGCTCTATACGGTGATATCCGAGGGATTCTCCCGGGTTCACCCTCCGAGCCTGGCCATGACCTTATCGCTACATTTCGAGGAGTATGAACAACGCGAAGGACCTGGCTCGAGCGGAGGCTTTTCCATTGTTGATACCGAGGTTGCTGAGCCAGGTCCTAGAGCATATGTGGTTCCCTAAGGAGCCACGCATTGAGCGGCGGATCAGTTGTACTCAGGTCTTATCCATCGAGCGATCTCTATATATGCCACTCTCCATTATTCTCCAGCAGCAGGAGGAGGCAAAGAGATGATGTCAGAGAGTGACCCAGCTGCAGGGAGAGTTACGCCCCGTTTCCAGAGGTGGAGGTGGAGAGGACCCCAGCCCAGACTATCTCCCTCCATTTCACCTCCTACGCCCCGGGCCTCATCGACACCGCGGCCCATCCTATACAAGACAAGAAATACCAGAGCATCCATGTCGGGCCTGTGGAGTTAGCCATCGTTATGGATGTCGTATGCACATTTGGTTACTGCATCGTTAGACTAGCGATGGCCCGAAAGCCGAGGTCACTGCGTTAATCACGCCATGCTTCTTCTGATCATGACACTTGGCCTCCGCCTCAATCGTGACAGAGTCTACACAAACCCACTCACCGAGAGCAAAATTGCCGTATCCGCAGTCGCAGCCTCCTTGGATATGTCGGCAAATATCGCACCAAATTGGATCCACCCGACATCTACACCACCATGAGAGTGAGGTGGTCGCACTCCCTTCTCTAGCTTTCCGATCCCTACCCAGTGGAGACATGTTTATACTTTGGTTGGGGGGAAAAGTTAGAGTTGGAAGTGTCTTCTATCATATTTCGTCTTGTTCTTAGCTTTATTAATTGCTTACTTATTTTGTATAGGATTGTATAGGATGCATGTATTAGCCGATAGTAGGCAGTGATACTTTTGTTGTGTTTAGCTATGTTGCTTCAGATAGCTTGAATTTGGTTATATCAAAAGCTTTATAGCAATATTTACATTTTTCTACACTTTTGCAAATCAATTTCAGGCCTTTATTTTTTATAGTTTCTCGCTTGCCTTGAGTTGAAAAATTGACGCACTGTATGCCACCATAATGCTAGAACGCCCATGCATGATTAAGTTTTTGGTCGATTGAAGTTCTTAACGTATTCAATCCTATTGAAACCGTTTCCTTTAGCTAATCACACATAAAGTGAGGCCATCATTTTTTTATCAATAGGTTGGTAGCTATATACTCTTTTACTTGCAAAATCGGCTGTAGATCACTGACGACTCATAATAGGCTTCATATCTGGCCAATTGAAGACCAATTTAAAGTCTTTCAACAAAAAGAAAGCAAAAAAGAAAAAGAAAGAAGAAAAAGAGAATAGAAAGCCGTGACACTTTTCCTAAACCTAACACACCCATATGGCGAAGTCTTTAAAGCCCTGCCCTAAACCTTCACCGGTTGGGAGTCACCGACTTTGTGGCTCACGCAGGATGGGTAGAGTTTAGCGAGTCGTAGTGGCCGGATTCAAATCATTCAAGTCCTGGGGCCAGGCTCAAGAGTTAGGCGTCAGCATATCCTTTTGACTTGATGCCCTAAACCTTAATTGGTTGGGTCGGTGGACCTCGTTACATGGACTTTTGGGTGAAGTCGATTTTAGCATCAGACCCTACAATATAATCAGCAAGAAATAAGAGTAATCCAAATCTATTTAGGTCAATATCACTTAAGGTCCCATAAAGAGTCAGTCAAAGTGAGGGAATAATTTTGCAACTATTGATTCAAACTGATTGCCTTTTAGATTTGGTGGAAGTTCAAAGTTGACTTCCTTGGAATTGATGTCGTCAAACCTTGTTCCTATATGGCATTTGTTCTCTCAAGGATGGTTTTGTACAAGAGTTCAAATTGTTCATACTGGGCGTAAAGCCTCATTCAGACACACACTTTTGAACAACATACTCTTTTCAAAGCATAGCCTATACCCTTTATTATTTTTAGTACTAAGTATGACTATAAACAACGGTTGGGGGTGGATAGCACCAAAAAGTGGCTTTTGCTCTATTTATAGGTTTTGAGCGCTTACACTAATCATATTAATTAAGCCGATTGACATGTGCGTGTCCATTAGTACTACTAATCTTTGTTTCGGCTTTGCCGAAGAAGGTGTTTCGTGGAACCTCCTCCCACTAGCGCATCAAGCTCTTCGCATCGCACTTTGTTGTCAGATGTCGAGAGTTCGCATGACTTCGGCGCTTTATCAAGCCCGGACAAATAAAGATCGAGCCAGCTTTATTGAAATATACCGGAGATGGTTGCAAAATGTATAAGCGGCATTTTCGCCATGGCATAGCGAAAATTAAGTAGCGACTGCGGTAATTTCGCAATCCTAGCGAAAATTTCGCTATGACCCAATTTTTCACATGAGACAGTTCTCATATCATAGCGAAATTACATCATAGCTAAAATTCAAATTTTCGCTATGCTCGTATTCTCGCTATGATAGCTAACCACTATGCATAGCGAAAATGCTGCCCCTGTTTTTGTGATCCAACCACCCCGCTAAAAAATTCCTCTTTTTCCCTCAATGTAACTCATATTATTTTGGTTATTTCTGTATTTCACATCTTTCAGGTTGCAGGCTTGTTTTTATGGACAAATCAGAACTTAAACTTCAATCCACGCAGCCTTACTGTCTCAATTTTCTTCTCTCTCTCCTTTCTTCATTTTTCCTAGCCGCCAAACACACCCTTTGAGATTACTAACTCAGCTGATGTTTGGCTGCTTCAAAACCTTGAATATGAGGTTGTTAGGCTGGTTAATGGTGGTTTGCGTGTCTTCACTTTAAATGATAGCATCAGATTTTTGCGCTTAGAACACGTCTATTTAATTGTTATTAATGTATTCGCACTACATTTGAGAGGCATTGCGGTATTTCATGGATACACTGATATCGCGATACGACAGATCAAATGAATAATCAGATTCGCGACCCACTGGAACATTGCGAAGATACTGGTAACGCTTTTGATTCCAAATAGAATGCTGAGGTTGATTTTTAGCAGAAATAAGACTGCTTTGGCAATGACTATATGTCATTTTCCTAACGAGGAAATAACCCACACCGTTATAACCTCGCATACCAATCTAGTGACCCAAGCCTTCAAGGTCTCCCCTTTCACATCTTGTTTAAACTGCCGCGCTTAACTTAGTGACAACAACACCTACACTTTTTAATGCAACCGAAAATCCAAATGAAAGCCTCACCATTGGAACCATGATACAAATCATCTAGAAGATGAAAACCCATCCCCGTGTTCGACCCTAGAGCCGCTTATACCGCAATAGCTTGACCACGGCAAGAGGGAGGAAATTTAGGTACAAATATTGTTGGATTCTGTATCACCCCTACTCGTGGCACGAATCGTTAGGGAGGAAGAAGTGCACTTTAACCTAACAAGGGTTTGGAATACCTCGATGTCGATATTGTGAAGTTGTATGGCTGTAGAAAACAATAGTCATATCAGTGTGGAATTGAATTCTGATTGTAATCTTCAACATTCTATCAATGAAATTGAGATGAATTTCCAGTATCTTGAGAGTATTGATTATGAATTGTTGCCTTCAAATGGTAAAAACAAAGAAACAAATCAGCTTGTTCGAAAATAGTCAAGAGCATGTAGATGTTATTAGGTAGTTATCGAACAAGAGACTAGCGCATGGGTTATTATTGAAGGAATTGTCAGTCATTTGAAATATGCTTGCTTAGAACTAGAAAAAGGAAAACTGCGAATCATATCAACTGCAGACGGGATCGAAGTGGAAGGTACCAAAGTCGCTGAAAATTTTGAGGAAGTACAAGGAAGCTATTGCTTGGTCACCGAGGATCTTAAGGGCATCGCCTCCATTTGCATGCACAAGATATTGTCGAATATATGCAAGAACTTTGCATTAACACCAAAGGAGGTCAACTTCGTGGATGAAAGATGTTGTTAGAAAAGAGGTACAAATGGTCGAATGGAGGTTTTATATATGCAATATCATATAGCTCTTGGGTGAGCCCAGTCCATGTGGTTCCCAAGAAGGGTGGATTCACTGTGATCGGAAATGAAAAGAATGAATTGATTCCTACAAGAATCGCGGATCAATGGAGGGTGTGCATAGATCATAGGAAACTCGAACACCGCAACCGTAAAGGATCGCTTTCCTTCGCCCGCATTTTACTTATCGCCGGATGTGCCAGGACACCACTTCTATTTTCTGATGGATATTCGATGTACAACCAAATTTCCATTGCACCAAGACTGTGAGAAAACCACTTTACATGCCCATTTCCGGTACTTTTCAGACAAGAATGCCGCCTGCTTCCAGGTAACGCTTCCCGCTACATTCCAAAAGGTGCATGATGTCCATATTCTCGACGGCGTAATAGTTATGGAGATCTTCATGATGATTTCAAAGCAGTATGGATCCGCTGAAAATTGCCTCGCATAATTTAGACAATACTTCACAGCGCCAAGACAAGAATCTAGCTCCGACCGGGAAAATGCCACTTTATGGTAAAGAAGGAATTGTCCTAGGGCACATGATTTCTGCAGCAGGGCTGGAAGTAGACAAGGCAAAGGTTTCAATTATAAAGAATCTTATGACACCCACAAATACCAAGGGAATAAGAAGTTTTCTCAGACATGCCTGGTTTTATAAGATTTATCGAGACTTCTCCAAGGTCAAGTAGCCATTATGTATCAATGGAAAAGGATACCAAGTTCAAATTTGATGAGTCCTTTCAGAGATCTTTTGAAGAGATCAAATCAAGATTGGTTGAAGCTCTCATCATGGAAAAATCAAATTGGAATAAAGAATTTGAGATCATGTGTGACGCTAGTGATTATGCAATGGGAGCTGTATTGGGACAGATACTATGCCAGCAAAACTTTCAATGAAGCTCAAGAAAATTACTCTACTACTGAAAAGGAGATGCTGGTAATAGTATTTGCATGTGAAAATTTTAGGCCATACATATTGGGGTCTCATATCATTATCCACACTGATCATGCTGCAATTAAATATCTTATGGGAAGAAAGAAGCAAAGCCAAGACTGATCAGGTGGGTATTGTTATTATAAGAATTTGATCTAGAGATCAAAGATAAGAAAGGTTGTGACAATGTGATAGCTGATCACTTGTCAAGAGTTGAAAAGCCTACTGAACAAGAGGAAGAGAAGGAAATAGCATAACATTTTCTCGATGAGCAGTTATTCCAACTATCACTCCAATCACCTTGGTATGCTGATATTGTGAATTTTTTAGCATGTGGAATACGCCACTTTAACTCACTACCAATGTAGAAAAAAATTACAGGACTGACAGCAGGTTTTACATTTGGGATGACCCACTATTGTTTAAAAGAGGAGCTGATATGATAATCGGAAGCGTGTGTACCGCAGCGAGCAGAGTGCGTCTTACATGAATGTCATGCATCACCATATGGAGGACACTTCATAGAGATAAAATAGCCCACAAAACTCTCCAATCAGATTTTATCGGGCCTACTATTTTCAAGGATTGTTTTGACGGGGTGAAATCGTGACGTCGCTAAAGAATGGGAAATATCAAAGAAAGGTAATAAATGCCCTCGTGCAAGGTATCCTGTGCGCAGCTTGTTCGATAAGGAATAGATTTGATGGGCCTTTTCCATCTTCATTTGGAAATTTATACATACTCCTAGTCAGGATGATGTATCCAAATGGGTCGAGGCAAACAGCCTTGTCCCAAAAATGATGCTACTACAATCAGGATTTTTGCCAAGGAACATTATGAGCAGATTGGGGGCACCAGAATCTTATCGCGACGGAGGAAGCCATTCAAATAAAGGTGTTTGATAAATTTATGGGTAGATATGGAATGAAACACATTGAGAGTTTGGCTTTTCATCCTCAAACAAATGTGCCGAGATTTCCAATGTGAGATAAAGAAAACTTTAAAAACTGTAAGCTCCAAGATAAGAGATTGGTCTCGAAACTTGATGAGATGCACTATGGGCATGCAGGACTCCGTTTATAAACTCCCATTGTAATGTCCCCATATTGTGATTATCTTTGGTAAACCTTGCCACCTTCCTCTCAATTAGAATATAAAGCTATGTGGGCAATCAAGAAGATGAATTTTGACTTCAATGCTGCTAAAGAAGAAAGGCTACTTCAGCTAAATGAATTGGAAGAGTTGAGGAATGAAGCCTATGATAGTGCTAGAATCTACAAAGATAAAACGAAGAAATGGCATGATCAAAAGATTTTGAGGAGAGAATTTAAAGTAGGAGATCAAGTCCTGTTATTCAACTCTAGACTAAAACTCTTTCCAAGGAAGCTTAAATCAAAATGGAGTGGACCATATACAGTAGTATCAAGTACAACCTTTGGGGCAGTAACACTGAGAACCAGTAATCAAGAGGAATTCAAAGTCAATGGTCGAGATTGAAGATTACTTGGGAGGAATCTATTGCAACCGACTTAGTTCTGAGTGAGAAAAATATAGAGAAACAAAAATCTAATAGCACAAGTCTAGCTAAAGACTAAAATTTGAGAAGCCTTGTGGAAGGCAATCCACATCAGAGTTTGTTTTACGTTTTTATTCTTTTCAGATTTCAGAGCGTTTCCACTAGTTTTCAGGTGATTTTATTACTATTGCTTTTTAAATTACGTGGATGCTTTGAGGACAATAAGAGGTACACAAGAGAATTTTTACATTCAAACTTCCAATCGCACAAGAGACAAAAGTGCGCATATTCTTCTTCCGATTTATATTGAATTTCTTTTTTTGTCTCGATATAGTACATGCTTGAAAGTTTAGGGGAAATTTTATTTGCGGCTTCAATTTGAACTGATGCATAGTCAATGGATTCGCTGGAATATTTTAATGAGAAGTGAATTGAATTGTACTTGTTTTGACTGGATTTGGTGAATTGAACTTGTTGGGAATTTAATTGTTCAAGGAGACCTGGAAATTTTCTTGGTCGCAATAGACTGTCTAAGTCGCAACCAGGATAGGAATGGATGTAATTATGATGAGAAAATTTTAGGTCGCAACATATATTTTTGAGATTATACGTATTTTCAGTCACAACATCAATTGTAGGTCACACCAAGAAGCTGACATCAAGCAATAAGTTGAGGAATAGGTTGCAACAAAGTGAGATTAAGGTCGTGGATCACATCTTAGGTCGCAAAATTTTTGGGTCAGCGACTTTAATCGTCTAAATCTTTAATAAAATTAGGTTTTAACCTTTCATTCAAGGCCGCAACATTAAAGACAAAGATTAGCGAAATCGGGCAGAATTAGAGACACAAAATTTAATGTCGCGACCCCCCATGTAGCAATCATAATATTGAGCCAAACTTCCATTCCAACTTCCACTCATCTTCAATTCATTCAAACTTTTTTTCACTTCTGCATCCATCGTTTTGAACCCCTGACCGAAACTGTTATTAATACAAAACCAGAAACCCAGCCGAAATTAAAGGAGCTAGTTTAGGTCACTTATTTTCGAAAGAGGAATTCAAAAGAAATTCAATGCCTCTCAAAGAAAAAGGATCAAACTCCCTTCAAGTTTTCCTCATTCTTTCTTAAAATCTCCTCACAAACAGCCAAAGGCCAGATCCTAAAATTTCACTTAATTCATTCATTGGGAATATTAAAAAGAGAATTAAGTGCATCTTCATTCCCAAGAGAAACAAGGTCACTATAAAAGGATGGGAAGACACAGAAACAATGAACAATGAAAATGAAGGAAAAGGAGAATGAGGAAAAAGATGAGTCCTTAAGGGTAAGTAAATACGAGCGATGGAATGAATGGAGTCGGAAAACAAACCAATTCCAGTCATGATTCCAAAAAACGCTCTATCATTATGAAATGGGATGATGGGAAGGGAATTGGAAGAAGAGTTAACCAGAACCCCCATCATCTAGAGGAACTCAGACAGAGGAGGCAAGGAGAAGGCTCACCTTGTTGGAACTGCTCCGTTATCAACCCCTTCCTTCCGGCGTAAATTCATGATAAGGGGAACTGATAAAGCAAGAGCTACAACCTTTAGGAGGAAGGCATAGGGTTTTAAATCAAGAAATAGAAAATTTTCCTCTGGATTAGATACAGTCTTATTTGTAATTTTTTGCATTAGTTTTTGTATAGATAGAGAAATCAGATTGTACAACATTGAGATGTTTGATATTTGAATTTATTGAATAAATAATACTCCAGTTGCTTAACAAATTGACTGTTTTGGGTTCACGAACTGATATGCTTAATTGTGTGGTTTGTTTCATTACTTATTTACATGAAAAATATGAGAGCCTTGTCTGAACAATGACTAAATGACCAATTCTGTTTTATCCCAAGAACAACAATGAAAGAAAATAAGGGCAGACATCAGTAAAATGAATTTAGGAGTTGCAGCATTACTTGAAATCAAGTTTAAACTGTAGAAATAGGAAGAGGTATATGACTGAAGGAACAAATAAAATGATCAAGTTTTCAGATATAAATGGTGGTCAATACAAGTCTCTGAAAAGAATGTAAAGATACACGGTCCATCAAATTCTTGAAACCTTGAAAAGGATTAGTAACATCTTCTGGGGATTCACAATTTAGGATACAAGGTCCTAGAACTTGTTGGATTATTGGTTGAGGCGAAATCCTAGGTAAAAACAGCGGACAAGAAGTGATAGAGGCCATCTTTGGAAGTTTGAGCCTTTCCAAGCCTACCCTCACTATATGCTAAGGCATATACTCTAGTCCTTGATTTGAGCTAAACATACCTTATTTCTTCAATTAGCAACAATTAGAAACCTGAGTCCCTTCCCTTGAAGTAATTTTCATTAAAAACCCCAAATTATCCAGTTTCCAGAACAAAAAAAAAGGTTTGTTGTAAAGAAAGAAACAAGTTTGGGGAAATATATTTCCTTACATTACAAGGAAGAAGGAGAAGAAACAACTTGAAGAACTAGAGAAAAAGAAGCAGAGATTGAAAAGAGGAATAAGTTTTGTCTTGTGACCTATCTCCCTTGAACAATTAAGCTCATAGGGGTGTTTCAACACCTAGTACCCTAATGCCAACTGGTATGGGAGTTGCTAGCCCAAAGTTCTCTAAGAGTGATAGAAAGCCTAAGAAGACAAAACATTGCACTATTCCCTTTCCTAGAAAGAAAAACAAAAAGAGTTCCAGAAAAAGGGAACTGGCCTGATAAGGTGCAGGTGGCAAATCAAAATGCCATGAAAAGTGATGTAAATTTTAATTAAGATTTGAGAGAACTTACATTACAAGGAATGAAAAGGATGAAAGCTGAAGGCAATTAGATAGAAAGGAAGAGTGGAATCTGGGTAATTTGCAACCAAAATTTTCCAATTATCCACCTAATTACCTAAGCCTAACATTACAAGCCTGAAAGACCTCTTTGATCTTGAAGGTTGAATTTACCTACATTAGTGAGATCACAGAAAACAAGCCTATGGGACCTTGACTAGTTTTCTAAGGAGATTCCCAGAAGATTAACTAATTCAACAAAAAGATGAAAAAGATTGAAGACCTGCACATACTCACAGAACAAGATCTGTTGACTGAATTGTGTAAATGCATAATTCATCATTGTATTTGTGATAGAAGTTGAAACCATTCCTTTTTCCTCAATAGAAACTGAAGTTTAAAAGGATGCTACTACCTCCTTTTTCAAGTTACAAGGTGGATAAAGTTGTGGTTTGAATCAGAAAAATGTCCTTAAAAATAAAGCTCAATTATTTGAGGTCAAACAATTCTTTCTTCTCTTTGCTTGGGGACATGCAAAATTTTAAGTTAGGGGGAATTTGATGAGTCCAAAAACTCATTTGATTTTAATCCATTTTTCTGAAGTATTTTGCAAGATAAGTATTGATTCATGCGTAAACATGAAGAGTTCACTCAAATTCAATTTTTGCGTAAATTACAAGAGACCAAGAAAATTATAGCAAAATCGAAGGTCCCAACAAAACCAGAAGAAAGCAAATTTCAAAGCGTAAAACGTAGGTCAGAATTTAAAATCAATGCATAAGAAGATCGCTACCCAGCTTATTATTTCAAAGTCACGACTACCAAGACTAGTCTTGAGAGAGAAATAGAAAGCTTTATCAAACTAGTCATGACTGGAAATTGAGGCTACAAACTGTATACTCAAGGCATCCAAGAATAGAAGGCGTACCAAGAAATAGTGGCCAGACGCTTAAAATATTCAAGGTAGAATCTTAGTCACGGCTACCACACCGAAGGCTCGCCACGCCTAATTGAAGACAACTAAGGTCGTGACGCCAATCTGAGGTCGCGACGTTGATCCATTGATGAAGCCATAAATGAGGTCTCTGCAAGAAAATTTGAAGGTAACTAGTTCTTATAGCGAAGGACTCCAACTTGAGGTCGACGCGGCCGCTCGTGTCGCGACATGAGACTGGATTGAGAGTCATAACATGGAGTTTGAGGTTGCAATATGAAGCTGAGCCAAACGAAGTCTCTGCAAGAAAATTGAAGTTGCGACCACTTATTTGGTCAAGGGCCTCAAAGGAGGTCGCGACCTGAAGAAACACTGAGAAGTAAACATCCAGGTCATGAGTTTGCGCAACTGGGACCAAATGCAACAAAAAACAGAGTAACCATGAGGTCGCGACACCATCTTGAGGTCGTGACCTGAAAAATAAAGTGTAATGAAGAAACCGGTTGCAACCAAGAATTGAGGTTGCGACCAGAAGAAAGGCAAGGAATATCAAAAGCGGTCGCGGCCAAGTATTAAGGTCGCAACATAAATTCAAAACATGTGAAGGCAGAAAACAAAAAAAGGAGGTCATGACCAATCATTTAGGTCATGACCTGAAGAAGTACTAAGCAGTCAAAAATCCAGGTCGCAACTAGAAAAAGAAATTCACGACCTAGAGTTAAGGCAGTAGAACCAGAAATGTGGTCATAACCTAAAACCGAGGTCGCGACATACAATACAACAAGGAAAAGAAGTCCTCGACTGTGAATCCAAGTGGTGACATCAAAACAAGGTCGCACCAAAATCGAGGTTGCGACGTTAATGCGAGAAAGGAAGGAGGTGGAAACGAGGTCGCACATGCAGCTATGGTCGCGACATCAATTTTTGAAATAATCTGGGCCAAATAAGATCGCGATATCACACCCGATTCCCTGGTCTGATCTGGACATATCCGAACCCGGCTTGTGCAAACCATATAATCGACCTTTATTTATTTATTTTTTTTTTTTTTCAGAGCATAACCTATACCTGTGGGTATACAAATAATTTTTGTAATAACCAAAAGTCATTCACATATACAAAAGAGCTACCACTGGAGTGGTAACCATTAAAATCTCTACACATATGCTAAGTCCCAATTACTTATACAATTACTTATACATGTACATATCTAATACAAACATCAGAGATTACGGAAAACAGTGCTGGTGAGCACCTATCTCTGAGATGGCCCGTACCGCTGGTGTGGAATGTCCTGTCCTCTTTATCTCCTTCGCACTTACACGATTAACATCGCATGCTTTACTGTAATGATATAGACAAGAATTCACCAATAACACATAACGGCCACTATCTTTTACATTTACTTATGCATATAACGAAGTCTATTCTTATGTGACTTCTAACTCATATCATATATTATTCAAACAACTTATACATATACAATGACAAATCAAACCATATCAAGTCATATTAGATACATACAGAGTCAAATCAAACTAATACCAAAACATATTAGACTCTTATCATTATCACGGCCGAAGCCATTAATCAACTCCCTTTAGCAATTACGTTTCATGATCTGGGATGCCCGTTTAAAACATTTTGTTTTCGTTTTATTAAATTTTCATTTTCAAAAGTGTCAATTCGAACTCTACTTGACCTAAGCATGGATCCAAGTCGGAGCCCTAAGCATCTCGACATTTTCAATCAAAAACATTTATTTCGTCTTATTAAATTTTATTTAAAAGTGTCGCGAATTCGAATCCCGACTTGACCCAAGTTGGCGAACTAAGTCGGGAGCCCTATGCATTCGATATTTTCAATTATCTTTCCAAACATGTTGTTTATGTTATTCCTATTTCCTCGACCTTTAATTGCTTAAAACACTTCTTTTCAGCAATCCCATGACCATTTAAAATTCAAAAGACCTATAAACTCCTTCACACTTAATAACATGCATTTACAAAATAATGCCATTTTATCCACATAAACTCATATGCTACTAATTTTTGCATGTTTCATTTTACACATCATTTATATTATCACAACATGCATTTTCAATGCAATAATCCAATTCATAATTCAATTTATGAGATTTAAGCATACACATAAAAATCCCATTTACTGGCCATTGTTGGTTATTTCACTCGACTATTTAGTTCACATTTCGACGGATTCCGTTTAATGAATCCCGCTCTTATCATTATTCGGTAATGTGCCTACATTTTACAATTCGGTCTCCCATCATGACGATGTCGCTTGCGAATCCACGCGGATATCACTTTATTCGTTCTCCCATCATGACGATGCCGTTTGGTGCATCCCGACACGCGGTATCACTTATTCGTTCTCCCATCATGACGGATGTCGCTTTATGAACCCACACGGATATCACTTATTCGGTTCTCCCATCATGACGGATGCCGCTTGCGCATCCCGACACGTGGTATCACTTATCTCTGCTTCTCCCATCATGACGGATGCCGCTTTGGTGCATCCCGAATAATGCAGTATCACTTATTCGTTCTCCCATCACGACGATGCCGCTTGGTGCATCCTCGACACGCGTGGTATCACTTATTCGATTCTCCCATCATGACGATGTCGCTTGATGCATCCCGGCACGCGGTATCACGCGATTCGGCTTCTCCCATCATGACGGATGCCGCTTTGCGGCATCCGACACGCGGTATCACTTATTCGTTCTCTCCCATCATGACGGATGCCGCGGTGCATTCCGACACGTGGTATCACTCATTCGTTCCATCATGCCGGATGCCGCTTTGGTGCATCCTCACACGCGGTATCAATTAAATGTCATATCGCCATCGGGCGACGATCCGCTTTTGGTGAATCCCGCCAAGTGGGACATTTCTTCAATGCCATACGCCATCATGACGGATGCCGATTGGTGCATCCCGCCAAGTGGGACATTGGATAATTTCGGGGTGCCTTCGTGACGGATGCCGTTTGGTGCATCCCGTCAGGCGATTCATTCTTCATATCATTCAATTCACATTTACGACGGATTCTCGCGCACGAACTCCGCCTTTATTATTATTCACGCTCATCCGCCGAATATCACATTTCGATTTCATATATTCACTCAGATATCTTTCAAAGATATACTCAATCACATACTCATATCTCATGATCATTTATATATACTATTCTGCCTACACCATACTCCTCTCTCCTCCTCTCCTCTCTCCTCCCTCCCCTCCTCCCCTCATTCATACTTATTCACGATACCATTCATAATTTGTCCACATTCATTCATGTATACCATTCATGTATAATTATTCATAAATTCATTTACGTATATTTCTATTCACGTATACTCATTCATACACTCATTCACATATTCATTCATGTATACTCATTCATAAATTCATTTACGTATACTTATTCACGATACTCATTCATACACTCATTCACATGTTCATTCATGCATACCATCTCATGTATACTCCTATCATTTGTTATCATTTTCTCTCTCTCGCTATATGTGATAATAATCATATATCACTTAACCACATTATGTGTTCATGACATAATAGCTCTCGTGTTCAAAATTATGTTTCACCGTTTTCGTTTTCATTTTCCATAATCATTTTCATGTTTCATGAACACATCTTTACATTTTTCATTTTCTACATTTTCCTTGTTTCATGCCTATTACATATGACACTTCATATTCTTGTGAAGTATGATGTATGTGAATCACACCTCATTCATATATTTTTATTCCTCATGGTCTACTTTACTTAGAAGTGGAATTAATCCAATCGGATCATCCTAATCCAAAGTTATGTGGCATTTTCATGCCAACTAGTCGGTTTACCGATTACCCTCGGGACTCCAAGCCGGCAGCTACCCATTTTTTCCCACCTTAACTCTGCATTTCATGACTAGGTCCCTCTCGTACTTCATTTAGTTAAGGTGCTAAGGGTTCTATTCCAACTAGAATCACCCAATTCGGAGCACCGAACTCGTTGGCCTGAAACAACCCGGACTTCTATGTTCAACATCGAAACCAGAATTTGGTTTGCACACGGTCCCACTTCGGAGTGATTTTTGAAGCCACTTAGAGTCATAATTTCACGGTTCATTTCTATATGGATGGTTTTCCTTTAA
Source organism: Tetrastigma voinierianum (assembly GCA_016808115.1). Lineage (NCBI taxonomy): Eukaryota > Viridiplantae > Streptophyta > Magnoliopsida > Vitales > Vitaceae > Tetrastigma > Tetrastigma voinierianum. The sequence goes on along the minus strand of JAEQBH010001040.1, from coordinate 510,597 downwards.
GTCTATTTAATTGTCAATCACCATATCGGATAAGAAATGAGGAAGTTATGGCCAAAATAATAAAACCGGGTCGAAACCGAAAGCAGAACAGTTATACTGCATATGTCTAACTTCAGACCGTACAAGTCGCTAAAACGACTAGACAAGTCAGACCGGTACAAGTTCAAATTGTACTGCATAAGTCTCAAAGTACCTGTAATGTGTATTTTTCTCACATTTTTTCATATGTTTCAACCCCAAACAACTCTATACCCATATACACCTCAAAACCATTTCAAATTCACCTGCAAACTCTTTTCTACACACCATCTATCAATTAGACATCTTCTTCAAAATTCTTTCATGAATTTCTTCCAAAACCCTCTCTAATATGGGTTATGGCCCATCCTCAACAAAACATGAATTTTAATTAGGGTTTACTCAACCCTAACTCATTTACTTACTAATTTAACCATGAGTCCCTTTCCTAAAGGAAGGATTCCTATTTTTCTTATGCCATTGCAGTTTCGCTAACCCTAATTTCATTACATCTTGGTTAGGATGAAACTTAACAAACCCTAGGTTTGGGTACAACCAATAACCATTAACTAAACAAAACCAAGGATTCATACTAAAATCCAAGTTCCATAATTAAGGTTAGGTAGTTCCATACCTTTGCTCGAGCTCCTCCTCTTCTCTTCTTCCTCTCTTCCTCTTCCTCTTTCTTCTCCTTCCCTCTCCTCTCTTCATTCCCGTTGTTCTCCAAAAATGGACCAAATTGGTCTTAAATCCCTTTTGCTAAGGCCATGTTTTGGCCAAGTCAAAACTCATTTTTTTGCTTTTAAGTTTCTTCTAATTGTACTCGTCCTCTAATTTCTCTCTTTATTTCTTTCTATTCCATCTTTTTCTCACTGCCTTAAATCCCATAACTTCTTCTATTTACATTTCATTTTTCTCAAATTCCATATTGGCAGGTAAATTTATGGTTTATGCCTTTCATATCCTCAAGTGGTAAATGACTAATTTACCTCTTGGTTTATGATTAATTTCGTTCATCGCTTTATTTCCGAAAATTTTATTTGCAGAATAATATACCCTAAATAAGTCCGAAACTGCTAGGGTATATTTCGGGGTGTTACAGCGACTATAATTGATGTCGCGACCACTACTCAAAGCAGCTGCAAGGAACCAAGTCACGACTGAAGTTATCAAGTCGCAACTGAACGAGTACAAATGAGTAGAATCCAAGTCGCAGATCGCTCGAGGTCGCGCGACATGAGACAAGATAATTGGCTTTCGTCATAGTAAAATCCACCGAGTTTTTTGGAATTAGGGGCCCATTTTCTTTGATGTTATAAATAGACTTGGAGAATAAGAAAGTAGTTTCCGTTTCGATACCTGTACAGGAAAGGAGGAAGGACTCATTGTATATTTTAGAGTAGATTTTTATTTTCTTTATTTTCTTTTCTTTTTCCTCGATCCGACTCGAACCTTGTAGAAATGCTTTTGGCTAGATTTAATCTTCTTTTTATTTCTAATATCACCCAAACAATGATACCCAGAAATCTTAAATTCTGCCTTCATACTGTCACCACAAGGTGTATCTCGATTAATGATATATTGTCGTCAGAATGCAAGATTTAGAACGCAGCTTCCGCTTAGATTGGATTTATCGTTAGTTACGCCTTTTCTACTAATTTAGAGAGAAGAAATACTTGATTGGGATTTATTCGATTGATGTTGTTTCTTAATCCTATTAGTTCCCAATGATAGCATCGGTCACCAATTCAAGGAGTGCTTGCTCTCGATTTCCGTGATCCCTCGGCGTGACACGCAGTCGAGATTCCCGAGAGCTGAGCATTCACTTCAGGGGTGTGTTAGACTATCATTGATGAACTGTCAGCTCGAGGGTTCATTTCCAATAAATTTCTTTTCTACTTATAATCGATGCTGAGGAGACATTTATCAATATAAATAATCATAGATTTACCTTAATCTAAAGGGGGAATTCCCAACCTCGTGTTAGCTGAGATCTGATCAAGGGAAAGGAAGAACCATTAGATTTTAAAGGATGAGTCATCAATTAGATGTGTAGAATTTTTAAATGAATCTGAGAAGTGCTGTAAGCAAAAGATCTGTAGCCTCGTGAAATGGGTATGAAGTATTATGTTAAAAATACCAGATCTCGTAAGTAGCTAAAAATACAAGTAGCCGGGTTAAATCCTTTGTCTGGAAAAAGTAGAGATCCTTAATCAGTGAACATTGAGAAATCCAATTGCATTATTAGGCAATCTTGGACAAATCCAAACCCATCAGTAAAACAGAGCAATGCATATAATTGCAGGAATTGGCTATTTCACAGTATTTCTTTGATAATGTCCATTTCACAGAAACTCATTCAATTGTAAATTTACCTGGTTTCTAACGCAAGGCTTACGCCATAATAGCTACAAACGGCGATATTTCGATGAACTTTACTATCCATAGTCAACAAAAGTGAATTTTTAAGTAGTTGGGGTAGTTGATTTCCAATTCTTATCAATATCTGTGGGAATGATATTTGGACTTACATCCAATTTTTACTAGAGGACTGTGCACTTGCAAAAGGTCATATACTAAACCCAAAATTCTCAATCTCGATTAATAAAGGAACTTTTATCTCGTTAAAGCAAGTCTATCCACTCTAGCTATATACAAGAAGAGTGTAAGGCCTTTATGTAATTATGTTAATTTTGAGGGGCTCTTAGTCTATATAATCAAAGGTAAACAGCGCATCATTGTCCATGCAAGTCGAGAAGGTATTTCGAGGCTACTGAGATCGCTTCCGACACGATCAGATCGTACCAAATCAGATTCCAAATGGGGAGGGTGAGACCCAAGTGGTGGAATCGGCTAAGACCTCTAGAGATTCACTAGAGGCAATGACTTGGGCGCAGTTCCAAGGATCTTTTCATGGGAAAATATTTCCTGACACCCACACACGAAGGCTCAAGAGTTCCAAGAGCTGTGTGCCAGGACCAGACTGATTGAGTGTGTAGTCAGGTTCACGGAGTTAGATCATTTTGTTGACGATTATGTGGCCACAGACTTGGCCAAGGTTAGGAGATTTGAGAATGGGCTGAGATTGTCCATTCGGGGAAGGATTGTGTGATCATTAAGATACTTGACTCTATGGTTAGTACCGTCATGACCATGCTATAGGAGATCGAGGATGCTCTGAGCACTTTAATTGGGGTGTTAGTAGCAAGAGGAAGAGAGTCACTTCTTTCCGCTTTGGGTAGTCAAGGTGAGGGCTTCTAGTTCATGGGTTCCAGAGCCGCTACCATCCCAGTGGACGACATGGTTAAGTAATCAAGCCGGCGATGTGCTACCATCACAAGCAGCCTCTAGACATATGATAGTGGATCGTCGAGACAGGACCTCAGTGGTTTTGGGATGCCTTTAATCCTAGTCAGCTATGGGACAAGAGCGGATACAGTTTATTCCTCCACAGCCTAATATAGGCCAAAGGAGCCACATCGCTCTGTGTGAGCCGCACGGCACCTTCCGGTTACATGTGCGAGAGGCGACTACGGGGGGCCGAGGCAGAGGACCCAGGCCCACAGCAGTGACTCAAAAATTGGGGGCGTGGTCTACTATCACACTACCGGGCCGAGTCAAGCACACCATTTATACAAGGCACGTTTTGCCATCTCGCCTATGGGTAAGAGTGTTATTTGATCTGCAGCTTCATTCATTCATCGAATCGCTAAGTAGATAGAGTCATTTCTAGAGGCTGAGGCCTTGGAGGAGCCCTTTGTCTCTGTGAGTTATCCCTAGGATTAGGCGAGGATAGGATGATATGTCGCGGGTTGCGAAGTTAGGATCTCCGATTCTACTCACAAGGGACTGAGGTCATGACGATGTCGTGAGTTCGACGCCATTCTTGGATGGACGCATCGATGTCTACGAAATGTCATCATCGCAGCACAGAGCGTCGTCCGCCCACAACAGATACACCGCATTATTTCACGATGCCATTGATGTTCCGTGACGGGGTAATATCAGTCCAAGTGTCATGGATACTGGCTGGGTCGGGCTAGTAAGCCTTTAATTCTCGGGAGACAAGGCGACCTGACTTAGATCTACCTTTGAGTAGTCCGCGAGGCGAGGATGTTTCCTTCCGATGAGCTTACCAAGATTGCCTTACGTGAGGGTTGTAGACTTCGTGATCGAAGTTACACCCGGTATTTCGCCTATTCTGCACTCCAAGATAGGATGCTGACCAATTGAGTTGCAGGAACTCAAAGTCCAGCTACATAAGCTACTGGACAAGGGGTTTATTAGTTCGAGCACTTCACCATGGGGCGCTCCAGTTCTATTTGCAAAGAAGAAAGACAAGACCCTTCGACTATGCATTAACTATAGGCAGTTGAATAAGGTTACGATCAAGAATCGGTACCCATTGCCGAGGATTGATGATTTGTTCGACAATGAGAGCGCAGTCTACTCTAAGATAATTTCGTGACCAAGCTACCATCACCGAGGGTTCGGGAGACGTATATCCTTAAGGCAAAAGCATTCAGACACGTTATGGGCACTTGAGTTTACAAAGGATGCTCCTTGATTTCATTTAATGCACCAGCAAAGATTCATGGGACTTCATGGCTGTGGTATTCCAACCCTATCTAGATCAGTTTGTCGTAGTCTTTGTGGATGACATTTTGATCTACTCCTAGTCAGAGAGGGAGCATGAGGATCACTTGAGGATTGTTTTACAATTGCTGAGAGATCATCTGCTATACGCCAAGTTCAGTAAGTGCAAGTTTTGGCTTATTGAGGTGAGATTTTTAGGACACGTGGTGTCAACATCAGCATGTTAGTGGACCTAGAGAAGGTCGAGGCCATGATGAGTTGGGAGAGGCCAAGTCGCCTCTAGGATACATAGTTTCTGGGATTGGTTGGGTACTACAGAGAGATTCATTGAGGATTTCTCCCGATTAGCTGCACCTATGACGAGATTGACCCGAAAGGAGGTCATGTTTAATTAGGATGACCTGGCGCAGAGGTAGTATCTCCATGAGCTGGCAGAGGCTTACTCAACTCCTATCTCGATAGTCCCTGGCTGTGATAGGGGTACACAAAGTAGGGCCAGATGTTCGAAATGGATCAGATGTGTTTTGATGCACCGGAGGGTAGTAGCTTATGGTTCCCGTCAGTTGAAGAATCATGAGCAGAATTACCCCACACACGATATGGAGTTGGCGGTCGTAGCCTTCGCTTTGAAGATTTAGCGCCACTATTTATATGGCGACAGCCTGAGGTGTGTACCGCACCACAAAAGACTGAAGTATATTTTCACGCAGCAGGACCTCAATCTGAGGTAAGGCAAATGTGGTTGCTGATGCACTCATTCGCAAGTCATAGGGAGACAAGCAGCATAGCTTCCGAATGGCAAATGCTCGGTGATCAGGATGTCAGGGGCTGGGCCATCGCGAGCACTCGGGTACGCTTGGGAGCCAGTAGCTACACCGCCTCATTGAGCAGAGTGATCGAGTCCTGGGCGACGACGCGAGATAGTGTCCACCAAAGGATCAGCACAATCAGGTATAGGTGGATGCAGGGTCGACCGTCTACGCAAATGGTAGTCTTCGTATAGAGGACGGGTAGTGGTTCTCCAAATGACTGGGACGGAGAGAAGACTGTGGAGTTTCATCACTGATTCGCGCATCCAGTGGCAATGAAGATGTACCGTGATCTTCACCAAAGACTACCTGAGCGGACGAAGAGACTATAGGGACTTTGTTCGACGATGTCTCGCGTCGCGAAGTTAAGGCTGAGGCACTAGAAGCCACAGGCTACTTCAGCCATTGGAGGTGGTCGAAAGGAAGTGGGAGCACATCACGATGGATTTTGTGGGCCCACTTTCCACGGACAATCGCAGGACATGATGCGTATGTGGGTGATAGCGGACCCGCCACGAGGTCGGGCACATTTTCTAGCCATGCGCATTTAATTCTTCACATCGAGATTCTCACGTTGTACATTCGAGAGTTAGTCCGGCTACATGGAGTACCAGTATCCATAGTGTGTTTAATAGAGACTCGAGGTTTACAGCCGCACCTTTAGAAGAGTTTCCAAAAGGCTGGCACACGACCACCATGAGCATTGTACTCTTCCACCCACGTATTTGATGGTTAGTCAGAGAGGACCATACAGGTGTTAGAGGACATGTTGCGAGCATGCGTCCTGGATCATAAAGATAGCTAGGAAGAGCACTTGTCCTTAGTGGAATTCGCCTACAACAACAGTTATCAGGCGAGTATACAAATGGCACGATATGAGGCATTATATGGGAGGCCATGAAGATCACCGATATGTTGGACCGAGGTGGGAGAGAGCTCCATCATTGGTCATGGCTTGATTAGAGACACCTCCGAAAAGGTGAGCTTGATACGACATCATCTTCTCAAGGCTTAGAGCCGACAGAAGAGCTATGCTGATGTACGACGTCAACCCTTAGAGTTCGAGGTTGGTGATCACGTCTTCTTGAAGGTGATGCCTAAGAGAGGATGGGTCGTTCTAGTTAGCTTATCACCGAGGTTCACGCCCTTCAGATACCGAGAGGGTAGGCACCGTAGCGCATCAGCTTGATTTACCGCCAGCATGTCGTGTCCAATAGCGTATTTCACGTCTCCATGCTCCAGCGCGTACACTCCATATCCAAATTTCATGTAGTAGATCGGGAGAGATCGAGGTTGACACTCTGATGGGACCTTCGAGAGACTAGTGTGCATTATGGATAATGGGATCGTGCTTTACACGCGAAGACCGTGAGGCTAGTAAGGGTGCTACGGCGGCACCGTGGAGTGGAGGAGTCAACGTGGGAGCCGTTAAGGACACGAGCGCGCCACCTATCCCTTCATGGCGACGTATGGTAATGTGGTTTAGTCGCTTAATACTTAAATGACTAGTTGCATGCATGGTACAGTGCAAGTTGCATATGCATGTGATTTGTTGTGATTTGACAGGATTGTACGTAATTTCGGATGAAATTCTTTATGAGGGAGAATGTAAAACCCGGGAAAATTCGAATTTTCTGAAAAAGGGTAAAATGGTAATTTTGGTCAAAGCCAGAAATTTTTCTAGATCTCGGATGACGAAACGGACTTCACCATTGGGAATTTCGCGAAATCTAATAATACATTGAATTTCTGGTTTAACTCGGTGACAACGGAATTTCACGTCACGCGAATCAAGGCCTAAAAGGCAAATGGCTTGTGAAAGACATGTGATGTGACAAAAGTCACCTACTACATGTACCCATATGACATATGTTGCATGATTAGTGAGATGATGGAGATGAATGGCTTAGATTAAGCCATGTGTTAAAAATCCAAAACTTAAGGACACAAATGGAATTATTGAAAAGTTTAAATGAATAAGACAAGAAGAAATAGTCTTCTTTTTCTCCAAACAAGAGAAAAACGTGCAAAGGAGGGTGTTTCAGTTTTAGAGAGAGAAATGGCAACTTCTCTCTAGATTTCAAAGATTCGACCAAGCGCCTGGCCTGAAAGCAAGAAGCAAAGTTGTTCTACGCGATAAGGGCCACGCTGCGGGCACTCGATTTTGTGGAGTTCACAACCTGTAAGAGGTAGGATCTTTTCATTTGGTTTATCTTTCGCTAAGAGCCATTTTATGGATGAGGATTTGTTGAGGCCCGAAAGGCCGTGTTATCGGTCTCAAAATCTTTGAACCAAGTGAAAAAATCCCTACATGTGTGGCCGTGAACAGTGCCAACCCGAGGTTTTCACTATTTACGTGATTGGTTATGTGATTTTTGTGTTGTCGGTGATTCAAAATGAATTGCTTGGATTGTTATTAGCCCATGTGAGCTAATTTTGGTGTTATTGATTGTGAATTGAAAAACATGAATAGTAGAATTAATTTTGTTAATATATAATGTAAAATATATTAGCATGAATATTTTGGAAATGACATAATGCATTCCATATGCAATTCGAGGCACCGAACGATAGGAGGAGGCATGACACGAAATGAAAGAAAAGGAAAATGGTCAGAAAGGAATTCCCAAGGAAGATTTTCCAAAGAATCGCTCGAGAGTTGTCCAACAAGCCCATCTCGGGAGGCGAACCCATGATCAAGCTTCGGAGAATCACCCAGTAATTCACCTCGAAGGGTTGTCCAATGTATTTACCGAAATTTGGGTAGTAAGTTTTCGAGAACAAAAAGTTTTGTTTTGAAAACTGTATTTTTGCTCGCATTTGGCTTAGGCATGTGTGAGGGAGTCGGTGAGGACTCGAGACATGGAATTGGCCATGTAGACATTCAAGTAGGATCATGTATTTGCTTGAGTGTGATTGTTTTCCCATGACATGCACTTAGGGTGGAGTAACCCATGAAAATTATCACTACCGGGCATTGCTCACCGTCAAGTGATCATTATTTCGTGCACAGGAGGTAATAGAGATCGCGCCACTGTAGGCCACAAGCTGAGAAGAAAGCGACATGTGTCTTTGCAGATATTTTTAGCACATGTATTAAAACTTTAAATTTTAATATATGTTTGAATTAAGAGTGATTTATTGTCCTTGAACCATGTGATATAGTTGGTTGGGATATATTTTGTGAGTATTGATGTATGAGCCTAAGTGGCCATTTTACTCATTTTTATCCGTATGTGGACCCGGTGTGGTCGGTGTAAAATGTTGGGACAGGTTGTGTATCTTGGGCAAAGCTCCCCGTACAAAGGAGACTCTGCCCGATTTTCATGAGTGGTGTCGGGTTACCCGACATCCACGAGTATTCTGGGTTGACGGATTGTCAACGGACCCCCGGGAAATGGGGCGTCACAGATTTAATATTAGAAACATATTCATCTTAAAGTACTTAGGCAGTAGTACTTAAACGATTGGAAAATGGAAAAGAAGAATTATGTAGATACACTTCAGGAACTTTTACTCCTATAGAAGAAAAATATCATATCAATGAAAAATAATTCTTAGCTGTTATAAAAGGATTGAAAATTTTTTCTTATTTTCTATTACCAAAAGTTTTTATCGAATTGATAATACATTGTGTATATTTATAAAAATAATTTACCATCAAAACCTGAGTATAAAAGATTAATTAGATGGCAAACTTATTTCTCTAAATATATCTTTGATAATGATATAATTTGATTTGACAAAAATATTGTTGCAGATTTTCTTACTCAAGATGGCTCAAATGAGCAAAAAGCCAAAGATTGAGATGGTGGATAACCTCTCGGATATGTCGAAAAATTTCGATCAGATTATTACTTTAACTGATTGTCTTGATCGACTTGTCAAAACCGACTTCACTAGAAAAAGCTAAAGCTACTGTAAAGAGCTTTATCGTCGATATAGAAAGGGTAGTTAAAAACTATACTTCTTACGAAATGAATTTAGTATCCCTACTAAAAGATGATACGATTGATTTTTCAAAACTTGAAATTTCAAAAAACACTTCAAAAGATTCAAATCCAATGAATACTAATGTACCACTCTCACAGGCAGGAGCATCTACAAGTGTTTCATTTAGACCACAGACTTCAAAGTCTCAAACAAAATTTGAAAAATTACCTATTTCTCCAGACCGAGAAATTATGAAATTACATGGTGATACCATGAAAAGATTGTTTAGATTAATATATACAAAAGAAATGATTGTGGATAAATCTAGTATTTATCCAAGGATTCATTTCCTTCAAGGAGCAAATCCTGAAGAAGAAATACGTGATTGGTATGGTTTTGGAAGCATAGCCACCATATACATGACATCTCCTAATTTCCCTAAAATTGAAAGATTACTAGGATGGATTAAGGAGTGTGTAAAAGATAATTTTGGGAACAACCCAATGATAAAGATTAATGATGTCATTGCACTTTATTTTTTCTATGCAAGTCTAAATTTTGATAAAAATCAAACCTATCCCGTTTGGTATTTTATAAAAATGCGAAAAGTACGATATGAAAAAACTTCAATTTCGAAAGAAGAGAAGACTTTCAGAAAATATACTAAAGATAAAGTTCATTATAGAAGAGGATTGGGACTTATTGTGGTTAAAGGGAAAATGGAGAATGCTCTACAAAAGCCTTTCAGAAGTTATGGCAAGCCTGACAGATTAGCATCCGTAATGATTTCATTAGACACAAAATCTACTCCATATTCAACCAAAATATTTCTGCTCAAAAAGATAGGTATGATTAAAGTAGGTGAGATCAACTCATCACCAGAAGCCCTCGATTATGTGGAGAAAAGATTGATGGAAGACGACGGCTGACCAAAGTATGGCCCACGTAAATGGAAAAAACCTGAAAAGCAAGAAGACGATTAAACAGTTGGCGCTCCTGGTTTTAAAAATCGGCCCACATATTACAAAAACCAACCCACATATTGATGTAGATAAAATTATGTGATAATTTGAAGTTTGGGGTTTCATGTCCAACTTCTAATATAAATATGAATGTTGTATTATAAAGAGGGGCAAGCGAAGTTGAATCTCTCTCTTCTATCAATAAAAGAATCTGCTCCTCTGAAGTAAGATTGTAAGTGTTTTAAGTTTTATTCTGTATTATGGCAGGCTAAGAATTTATTCTAAGCCTATGAGTTTTATGTGATTACAAATAAAATATTATATTTTGCAAATCTTGTCCATATGAATCTATTATAATCATTAGTATTCCATTTTATACATGTACGCCTTAAAGTAGTAAATGAATTAAGGTTGTGCTGATGGTTTCTGAAGGTATCCCTACAATGCAGGTATGTCCTGCCATAGGTATGAACGGGGATTAAAGGAGTTGCCTAGCTCTGTCTTCCCAGAAACTATTTTGGTCAAAAAATGTATAAAAGGGAATAATAATGGAAGCATGGTGGACCCATATGAATGAGAAGTACTTAATATAATTTTATTTAGTATCACATACTAAACTCGTAAGGTTTAGAATACCTTGATTATTGTGAACTTGTGTTTATGCTATTGTGGATTATTTTATTAACCGTATTATTCAGACTTTTTATCCTGATCTTAAGAACATTTGACTTATGATTGTATGATGATTGCATGATTTTCATAGATATATTTTTATTGAAGATTAACGAAATAATACTTTTAATCTTTGTTTATCATAATTCTGAAGATTTATAGGAAGAAGAAGAAAATCATGAAACAACTTATAATAATTCTCTAGATTTTTTAGATAACGAATATTTTGACTAAGAAAATTGGTACAATGATGAATAGTGAACATTAATTGTGAACAGTACCCTGTAAACAGTAATTCGTGTGGATTGGTATAAAAAAAATGGTATCAAAGCTAAATTCTAGAAGACTATTGAAATGGAAGGTTGTGAACAGTGTAGAAATTATATAGAAACTATAAATTTAGTAAAAAAATACTTTACAAACATTTGAAAGAAATTTAGAAAATAAACAAAATAGATTAAACTATTTAATGTTTGCTGGAGTTGTTACAGAAGTAATTCGTCAAAGATTAAACGAAATAGAACAAGAGAGGATTAGTTTAGACAGAATGATTAGAACTCTTGCTTCTATATATACAAATTATGGAGATCATTTAATGAATGATCATGATGATGAAGATTGCACCAGAAAAAATTTTTCCCTATGAAGAACTACCTCATAGTAATAACGATTTAATAAAAAGTTTAAAAATAATTCAGGACACAGTAAAATATTATGGAGAAATTATTAGAGAACTACAAATAAGTATCAAAAATTTAGAATCCAAGATAGAAGGAATAGAGAAAACTCCAAATAATCCAAAATAGTCTATATTGAACCTGGAAAAGGATTTTCTAGTGATGAAATTAAAAAATTCTTTAAGAAAACCTAATGGATTTAGAATCAACGGAGAATTCTGACATAGAGGCTTTAAGTGAAGCCATAGAAAGATTGAAAGTCCCTGCTTTCAATATAAAAATGGAAGAAAATCCGATGAGATTATCTTGAATCCTCGACCTCTTGAAAGATTTATGCGACTAGATATTCTAGAAATCCAAAATGAAGAAGGCTATACGTGATGACGAGTAAAGAAAATAATTCACCTATAGATAGAATTAAGACCTAAAGGAAAAATCAGCACTGGAATATCTGATTTAGATTGTAATCCATATATATCTTCTACTTTTGATAGATGGGAAACTTTGATAAGATTAGCCATCGCTGTGACACCACAAGGCAGGGGTCATTGGCAACCTCACTTGCATGAAAGACTCGTGGATGTCGAAGTAACTTTGACACCACACCACCATATCCTTTTAGGACAGCTGATTGCGAAATCGAGCAGGTCTCGCACATGCGGGGGCTGAAAATCTAACCTATACAAAAAACACAGCAGCATGATCGATATAATACAATGACCTCCTTTGGTCCGATTAAGTGAAAGTGGCCTAACCAGGCCCACTCATCCACACTCACAGAATATCTGACCTAATTACCATAGTCCTCGAGAGTTTTATTTACAACACTCTTACAGATATTACAAATTAGAAACGGGTTGTTTCCAAAAGTATTATTTGCAATTCTTTTTACCTAGAAATACAATTTAGAACTAGTTTGTTCAAGCTTCTTTACAAAATTAATTACAAGCCACAGGCTTTCTTGTGTGCACTCTGAGTGAGCGTCGGTACTGCCTCCACTGTACAAAGGGGTCCCACGACGGGTAAGCTTGATAAATTAGCTCATAAAATTCTTCCGCTAAGTCTGCACATGCGATGCCATGTTCACACGATCAAGCATTTCCAGTAAATGCAGTTTCTACTGGAATGCCTACATGCCACATGAATGATGTGCTCTTATGCCTTTAACACAGTCTATCAAACTCTGCATGCTTGTAAGTGGCAAACTTATCATTGGTGTTTCATGACCGCTATCAGAAACAAAAGCTTTTTGTTTTAAAACCCATTGGACATCCTCAGATAAATAGCTTTATTCAAAACATTGGACGGTCTCAGACAGCTTTATTCAAAAGCGATGGGCGGTCTCAGATAAATTGCTATTGAACTTGTTGGATGATCTCAGATATGACTTTGATGAAAGCATTGGAATGATCTGAATCAGCTTGCTTTAATCAAAAGCATTGGGCGGAGTCTCGATAAACGCTTTGTTTAAAAGCATTGGTGATCCTCACTATAAATGACTTTATTCAAAGCTATGAAATGCACATGTGAGACTCTACGGTGGACGTAGTCGAAGTACAAACTCACCACCCATTCACGAATGGTGAATGATTATGACCATGTACACACCCATTTAATCACGATGTCCCGATGCATATGAAATCTGATATGTCATTCAATGCCTATACCATACCATATATGATGAGTCGCATATGGACATTTTAAACCATGCATCGTATAAACAATCATATCCAATTAACATACAATTTCCAAATAAATCACACAATACATATCGACATATTATACACATATATTGACATCTAGTCATCACCCGATCAATGATGACTTACATTATACTACAGAGCTTAATTGTGACACCATGTCCCTGAATAGCCTACAACCAAGCTCATCTGGTGGCCTTGTTCATACCTGAGCACATCCTGACAAACCATTACAACACACAATTTGACTTCCATACAATTTCAACCAAGTATATCCTCAGTTCAAGCAATGATATCTTCTGATCATATGATTGTGGCGAAATCTGGACACAAATCATTAAACGGCCTAAACTGTAGCAGTCCTAGAAAATGGACCATAACTTGAGTTATAAAGGTTTGATTTAGGTGATTCAAAAGCCTAACATCAATTTATCAGATAGAGCTACAATTTCCTTGAAGGATACTAGCCTAGATTCTCACTTTTTCCCAACCTAAAATCAGTCCCAAAATAAAGACAGTAGGTTCGGCAAAAACAAGGCAGCCTGTGGAAATCCCGGAAAACGGACCATAGATTGAGTTATAGATATCCAATTTGGGTGATTCAAAAGCCTAACATCAATTTCTCAGATAGGGCTACAATTTCCTTGAAGGATACTAGCCCAAATTCTCCCTTTGTCTAACCAAAAATCAGCCCTAAAAACTAAACATCATATAGGGTCAAAACAAGGCACTATTCTCATAACCCATTATTTTGCCAAATAGCCCCTTAGGGAAAAAAAGGCCAAACAGCCCCCTTAGGGCATTAAAACTCAACCAAAAAGCCCCTAGAATGGAAAATAACCAAAGTAGGAAGAATCCCTACCTCTTAAAGCATGAGCAACGACCCGAGGAAGTTCCACGAACACTTCTTGAACAGAAAACTTTGACTTCCCAGAACCCGATCTTGAGAGCAGCAGCGAAACTTGGGTTTATGGTATCTACATAGCCCTTAGGAAATTACTCAGACTTTAAACGTGGCTGTGAAGACCTAATCTCGAAGTAGATTGTAGAAAGTTGGAGCATCTCTTTTGCACCCTCTCTTTCTCGTTTTCTTTTCTTGCTCCAACGAAATCTCTATTTTCTGCAAAAAATCATGTTTTTAACCCTTTTGTCTAACACTTGGTTTGATATGCCTGTCATCGCGTCCATGTCCACGACCTATCGGTCGTTTCTACAAACAATTTATTTTGTCTAGGTTCAAGTTCAATTTAAAATGAACTTTTACTAATTCAATTTTCTTTCAAGATTTTCTCAAAAATCTAAGGTTTTTGGGTCCATGTTTAGGACACCACAGAAAATCTAAAAATTATTGTCTCGGAATTTAACAAAATTTTTCCGGGTAACTAGATTTTGCGAGACTAATCAAACACTGAAATCCGTTTCGTCATCGATATAAGAAAGAAATTTTCAGAGCTTCACTGAACCATTTCGGCAATTTTAAAGATTTTCATTTTCAAAAAAAATAAATTTTCGAGGGTTTCTTGTGATGCCCCCAAACCAGTCCCAGCTGATAGGTAATCCTGAAACATGAATATCAGGTGTCCGATATTACACCATCACGTCTCATGTGTTGAGATTTCATTCCTACTCATTTAATTCGCCCAGATATCTGATGATACCTTATACGATCCTGGGATTCGAGCACAATACTCTCACATATAGTACAAAATATACATCTATAGACCAAGTGTGTTCACAATATACAAAGAAAGCAGGATATGTATTAAAACTATTCGAGTCCTCATACATATACAAACGTCAAATTCAAGGCCCTGTCCAGGCGCTTCAGATCCTGGCCTCTAAGGGCCCAAATCTTTTTGCATGTGTCATGCACAGAGAAAAGGGGGTCCTGACGGAGTGAGCTAACACGCCCGAGTAGGGCAAAACCTATAGGGCTACTCCCTTTCGTGCATATACAAATGATCAGTGTCATAGTCACACGAGCATTTGACGGAACTATGTATCGGGTTTAGATCCTACATCTCATATATGAGACGACCTCATGCCCGTATGCAGAACTTTTCAGGGCTCCATCCCCGATGTGCCCTTGGTAATAAATCGAGTCGTGTGAGCTCATACCACACACACACATGATTCTCGTCGCATTGATCAAACCATTTTCCAAAACAAATCTTTGTTTTATTAATTTTAAACCATTTAACAAATCCTAAATGCTTAGCTTTATTCAAGCATTGGACAATCTCGAATCGCGTTTTATTAAAAAGCGGTGGGCGATCTCAATGAAATGTTTTATTCAAACAACATTGAATGATCGATAAAAATTGTTTTATTAACTTGATGAAACGATCTCCAGATAACTTCGCTTTGAAAGCATTGGACAATCTCGATAAAGCTGTTTTATTAACGTTGGTGGAGTCTCTAATAAACATTTATTCCAAAAACATTGGACAATGCCGAGTAAAGCGTTTTTTCAAAAAAAGTGGACAATCTCCGACAAAAGTTTTTTTTTAAAACTCATTGGACATTCTCCGATTTTATAATAAAGTGGACAACCCTTCGAATTCCGATATCGTAATATCTATTGGACAACCCTCCGATATGATATTATATTGTACTATTTATTCTCCGACAGTACAATATACTAGACAATCCTCCAAAATTAAATATGATGGACAACCCTCCGAAATTTAATTCATTCAAAATCCATGTCATGCACTCACACCTGATTTACGCGATGTCCTAGTGCACATGCAATGCTAATGCCACTGCATTAAATCTCATGTTACATGTATAATAAAAACTACATGCAACATATATATCATTCATGCTTTATCTTAAGCATCATGTTAATCATCAAACATGCACATATCAACGTGTATATTCCATATGCATGTTTTCATTGAAATGATAAAACGCAGCGATGTTTCTTGATCCCCAAACCGGAAAAATTACGCATGTTAGTCATCTGACGATAATACTGAAAACTAATTTTCTTGATGCAAAACTGAAAATTACGCATTATTAATCATGCGACAATAATACACCAAAGGCGGATTTTTTCTTCGACTAAAGCCGGAAAAATTATGCATGTTAGTCATGCAAGTAATAATACTCAAATTGATTTTCTTGATGCAAACCTAGAAAAAGTGCATGTTAATCATACGAGCAACAATATAAGCGATTTTTCTTCTTCTCAGAATCGAGAAAAAAAAAAAAAAAAAAAAAAAAGAAACATTGCTCCCAAATCGAAATGATAATAAGATCAATTCAGGAGAGTGCAGGAAATTAGAAGGACCAATGAGTCGACATCAACAATTATGTAAACTATTCTTGTATGTTGCTGACGAGTACCTTTTAGCCCTTAAATAAGAAATAGGCGAGTAGGAAGACCCTACTAATGAAGTGCGGTCGAGCCAGTGCTATCGTTATGAACCCATTGGTTCTCTTACATTCTGTTCTTTCTCCTTCCTTTCCTTTCTTCTTCCCTCTCTTCTATTTTCTTCCCTTTTCTTTCTCTCTACTGAATTATGGACAAGATTTTAGAGAACTCTCCAGCAGTTTCCTCCTTCTCCTTTTCATAAGATTGATGTGTAGTGAGAACACATTCTCTAACCCTCTTGACACATAGCATTCTCTATGCGAATGCAGCAGAACGAATTCACCACTCTCATATGATCTCCTTGGACACTGCTTTCTACTCAGCCAAAGTTCTCATGCAAATCCAAAACAAGACATTGGTCCTTTAGTTGCCAAGTGTCTTCTCCTTTGGTGCCACATGGCATACACTTTCATCACGATAATAAGCCTTATTTTCCATTACCTCGAAATACATGGAAATTACATTTGTCTCGAAATTTAACAAAATTCAGCAATGTACTGAATTTATGAAGCCAGATCCAACGACATGATCCGCGTCGGTCATCACGAGATATAGAGAATTTTCAGGTTTGCAACTTGTGTCTATCGGTATACTTTATACGGGGTCTCCGATTTCTCATAAAGAATTTTGTCGAAATTCACACACATACTCAAATATAATCACATGCATATGCAACGAGTCATTAAAATGCCCGAATGTTAAACCACGTACCTCGTCTCGAAGAGAAGGATATCTTTCACTCGTCGTGTCTCATGCTCCCATGTTTGCCTCTGCTCCTCGATGCTACCCACGACACCTTTACAAGCCTGTGAGTCTTGCATCTAAAACTTGCTCTCGACTATCTATAATACGTACGGTCCTCCTCGAGTCCGTCTACATGATCTGAGCTCGCTCCGTCAGCTACATGAGATGGATGTGGAGTGCACTTCCGGAGCATGGAGACATGGAATACCTCATGGACACCTGATAAACTCGACGGTAACGCTAATCGATATCACGGTGCACCGCCTCTCAGTACCTCGAAGGGTCGATAAACCTTAATAATAGCACCTGCTTGCCGGATCGTCGCTCCTCTTATGATACCTTTAAGAAGACATGATCCTCGAACTTTGGAGAATTAGAGTCGTCCTTATCGGTAAATAATACACGTCGAATCTAAGTAATGAGAAGATGCTACCGTAACATACCCACCTTCTCCGAGGTGTCTCCAATCAGATTTGGACCAATGATGGAGCTCTCTCTCCCATCTCTTTCCAACATATCGGTGACGCTGGCCTCCATAGAGTCTCGCGGTGCCATCTAGAGCCATATCGTCTAGAGCGGCAGCCGTGCTTGTCCTAAAAGCGTAACTGGTACCATCTGTTGGCCGCAGCGGTAACTCTCTGCTCTCCTGATGGGTGACAACTGAGTAATAACATCAACAGTTAAATCAGAATGGCGTCAAACTCTAAACCTTGTCGATCCTACTTTAATCCCACTGGGAGGAAACTCGCGTACTCTGGCTTTTCTAAGGTTTGACTTCTAAGCTGACCTTTCACACATGATCTGGCTTGATAAGCATAATGAAGCACCGGAATCAAAACAACAATGTCGTCGAAATGCGAGGTGAGGCGCACCGTATACGGAGGCGATCAACAAGCCCGGCTATGGTACCGCGAGATCGCGCCTGCGAGGACGATCCCATATAGCATTGCCCGGTGACAGCCCGATGGTGGCGCCATCATGCGCGCGTCTATTTGAAATTGACACCTTGAGCCACGCCTTGACCTTGACCCGTGTCACGGTCGTGGCGGGTGTGCGAAATACTAGGTACTAGTGCAGCACCTTAGGGTGACGATTCCGCAACATGTTGGGGGTAAGGAGGAACCATGCTTGCATGTCCACTGTGATTGGGATTGTGATGTCCCACATTTCCGAGATCCTTGCCTCTGAGGGCAATCTCATCTAAAGTGTCTAGGCTGGTGATAATGGAAACACTCTCTCTGCCCTGACTGGGTAGGAGTCCTGAAATGTCCCCCACCCTTGGATAATTAACCTTGGCCTCGACCTTGTGATTAGTGCCCAAAAAGGGATTTTGAACCCTATTTTTAATAGGTTTTGAGCGCTTTTTGTGTACTAATTGTTATAATTAACCCAATTGACATGTTCGGGTCCCTATTGTACTTCTGATCGCATTAAATTTGTTTTTGTAGTTTTACGGGGTGGAAGGCCAAATCATCGTGTCAATCCAATCATAACAAAGTCAGGTTGATTTCCATCAATTTCATATGGTTTTTCTATCAATTTGACAAGCTAGGAATGAAGAATATCAAAGCGAAGAGATGGAATGGTCTGATGTAGATAGTAGCGACGGAACAATGGAGCGATGTGACATTAATGAGAACGGTGCCATCAGTGAAAATTTCACTACAATTGGAAATTTCGCTATATAGCAAATTTTCTCTATATAGCGAATTTTCTCTATGTAGCGAAATTTCGCTACATTTCGCTATATAGAGAATTTAAATACATGTGAATTTTAAATATGTTAAAGGGAATTTAGCTACATAGTGAGAATTTTCACACATGTGAAAATCTGTTCCCTGTTTTGTGTACAAACGACCCCGTTTTTTGTTTTTTCCATCTCTACCCTCACTGTAATTATTCTATTTAGGATAGATTGGTATTTTCACCTTTTTGTATGGCTATATAAGCCATTTTATGAACAATTTGTAACCTAACTTTAATTCGAAGCATTCTCCAGTACGGGCCCCTGTTTTTGGCCTTCACGTTCTCTCTTCTCTCTCCTCTTTCTCTCACTTTCTAGGCAACCAAACACACCCTTTGAGGATGACAACTCAAAGGATGTTTGGCTAAAGCCTCTAAACCTTGAAGAAAGAGGTTGCTAGACTTAGGAGTAAGGTTTGCATTTGTTCCCTGTTTCAATTTGGTTGAGTTTGCAACTCTAGGTTTAAAGCTCTTTGATGTACTTTCTTTAGTAATACTTGGCAGAAGCTTTTAGGGTTTAGTGTATTCTTGGCTTTAGATCTGCTGATATCAAGTAGTTGCTATTCACGAGCCACTTTGGAGGTAGGTTGGGGGTTATATTTTCCCGCAGTAGATGCATCCTCATTGATCAATACTTGGTAATCTTTTTAGGGTTCGGTGGATTAGCCTTATTAGATCCACTAAGATTCATTGGTGCCAGCATGAATCATTGTAGAATGGAGTTAGGTGATATATTTCTTGTAGGAACCATAAATGCTAAATAAATGTTTGTACATCAAAGGAAAATTATTAGGGTTTAGTTTCTAAAGTTAAATGAAGATCCGATTCGGGAATTGTTATAGGTCTGCATCCTCCCAACGCAAGAAATGAACCGGGACTCTTTGTAACCTATCGACCAAACTGTGACCCAAACACTTCAAGGATTTCTTTTTACACTTTATTTTGAACATTTCATTTTATTTTCAATTTCCACAACATGACTTCACACTTTTTACACCAAATCCTAAAATCCAAAACAAATTCACCATTTTAAGCCTACTGTAAATCATTTGGTACAAAGAAAACCCATCCCTGTGTTCGATCCTAGAGCCTCTATACTGCAGTAGTTATGCTACGGCAGTAGGAGTAATTTAGGTTATAAATTTTGATTCAGCACCTCTTGTAGCGCAAGTCAAATGGCCAGTTCTTGGGATCAATTTTAATACAGATGATGATTGATAGAATTCTGTAATCCTCATTACAGTATTGGTGATAACCCAAACCTTTTTGAATTTCATTGTTTAGAATTTCAAGTTTTTTTTTATATATAACAGTCATTTTTTTTAGCTAACACTGATCTGTTTAGCAAGCCCTATTGTTGTTCTTTGCTTTGTCTCTTTTTGTTTCACAAGTGTTTGCTCCCTTGGGATAGAGGTATATCGATTGTGCAAGAGTTAATTACACCCGATTGAACAAGGTTGTGAAGTCGATTGTACAGGTGAGCAAATGGATACTCTACGAAGGCATGAAAGTCAACAAGGAGCCCGATGAATCCTACGACATATAAGTCAATGAGGAGCACGTACACCCTCCCAGAGTGAGTGCACCTTCCTACACGTATACCTACGATGATGTGGCGGGTGGACCTTATCTCGGTGCCCACACTTCCCACTCTTCATGGAATGGAGAATGAAAATCCCTTATACGCATATCCAGGAGTTAGGAAGTTTGCACAACTTTTAAGTTGTGCATTGTGGTTTGCTTAGTGAAAGCATTTCCTTTGACAGCGAAGAAGACAAGGCCAAGATTTACAGTTAATTCCTTTGAGGCCAAGAACAATTAGAAATTGGACCGATCTTCAAGCTTAATTTTGAAGAAATTTTTCAGTACAACCAAAACCAACAGTTTGAAGAGGCAAATCTATACTTACTCGGCCTCCCGATGGCGAAGTTTTATCGATGTTGGGGAGAGGTTCATGAAATAAATCGATGCGTGTCCACACCATGGGTTTGATAATGGATGCTTGTGAATCCCACTTCTATGATGGTATATCTCTGGCCATGAAGCAACTACTGGAAACCATGTGTGGAGGGGACTTTATGAGCAAGAACCCAGATGAAGCCATGGACTTTTTGAACTATGTGGCCGAAACCTCCAAAGCATGGGACGAACCAAATCCAAGAGAGGCTAAAAAAATGAGGCCTTCAACCCACCAAAGGGGAGGCATTTATGCACTCTCCGAAGACACGGAGATGAAAGAAAAATTGACCACTTTGACCCGAAGGTTGGAGGAGCTTGAAATGAGAAATCAACATGAAGTGCAAGCAGTGATTGAATTGTCTGCATCTCACCTAACCTGTTTTAATTGTCAGTCAAGTAGCCATCCTGGGGAGCACTGTCCATTAGTTCCTTCGATGGGGGACTTAATGCGAAACATGCCCATGTCTTAGGTCGAAATAAGCCACCTCTAATTGCTCCTTATGTAGCACTTATAACCCCGATTGGAATCATCCGAACCTATCATGGAAAGCCAAAACCCTTGCATATATGCTCCCCAAGGAGCACAAGCGCGGTTAGCTCCACCTCGGCCGTGACCCGGCGGCCTCCACCTTCTTTTCTGTTGAAGCGAGCGAATTCGAATTTAAGCAAGGTAGTAGGCACCTTTGTGGAGGAACAAAAGGTGTTGAATGTTCAAACTAATCAGAAAATTGAAACAGTAGAAAGCTCACTCAACAAGAAAATAGACAATATGCATTTTGAGATCTCCAACAAATATGAAAACCTGCAAAGTTCCATTTCCAGGTTGTCTAACCAGCGAGAGTCTGAAAAGGAGATTCCTTCCCGGACACGTAAAACCACACAGGGAATGCATGAGATGAATACGCCGGCTGATCCCAATGCAACAATTGATGAAGTCAAAGCAGTAGTAACTTTGAGAAGTGGTATAGAACTGAGACCAACAATCCCAGAACCAGCCAAGAAAACTCCCACAGTGGTGGAACCAGCAGGGGAAGAGGTGAAACACAATGTACCCCCTCCTTTCCCACAGGCACTTCGAAAAAGGAAAAATTCAGTTAACCAAACTGAAATTTTAAAAGTACTACGGCAAGTGAAGGTTAACATCCCTCTTCTCGATATGATCGGCTTAAGTCCCCACATTATGCAAAATTTTTTGAGAAAAGACTATGCACGCGGTGAAAGAGGCTTTAATGTGAATAAAGGCCTTTTTGATCGAGCAAGTGAGTGACATCATTAAGTGCAAGACTCCTGTGAAGTATTAAGATCCGGGGTGTCCTACAATCTCCGTGAACATAGGCGGCAGTTGTGTGGAAAAGGCATTGCTAGATTTAAGGGCAAGTGTAAATCTACTACCTTTTTCCATGTACCCGGTAAGCTGAGAAATTTGGCGAACTTAAGCCAACCACTATCACATTGTCTCTGGCGATAGGTCCATCAAAATACCAAAGGGACGGTTGAGAATGTTTTGGTCAAATGAATGGAGATTCTACTATCCGAGTGGATTTTGCTTAGTGCTTGATATCGAACCGATCGCGATGGGGCTAAGCTGTCACCTGCAGATTCACGTCGGAGCCTCATTGGTGGATCAGAACCCGATTTGAAGTGCGAGAAACCATATCTTTGGGACTCTTTACTTTTTTGAAGGCCCGAACTTGTACCTATGGTATACAAACAATTTACAATAATAACAAAATCATTTACATGCAAAAAGAACTACCATCGGTGGTGTCCGTAGAAAATCTATACACATATACTAAGTCATTTACTTATCTGAATGCTTATGCATGTACATTTCTAATACAAACATCGGAGAGATCGTGAGCTGATCTTTGGTGAGCACCTATGCAGAGATGGCCCTCTTTGCTAGTGTGAAATGTCCCATCCTCATTATCTCCTCTTCAGTACCTACACGGATTAAACACCCGTACTCATATACTCATTCACGTACTCATTTCATAGTTACTTGGTAAACTACCAAAATACTTGAAATAAGAATAGAGTCAGAGAACAAATATTATGAATAACAATAATTCAAATCGATATGTATATACATTTATATATATTTCACAAATAAAACTCATAACCGATCATAATCACATTTTGTCTTCATATCATTTATGTAGATCTACCAGGTCTTTATCTATTCATAGTCTTCTTAATTGGCTATCACTTGTTCATTCATGTATTTCCTATCATTTGTTATCTTTTTCTGGTTATATGTGATAATAATCATATATAACTTAACCACATTATGTGTTCATGACAAATTGCCTTTCGTGTTCATATTCATGTTTCAGTTCGTTTTCATTTTCCCTATCACATTCATGTTTCATGAACACGTCTATACATATTGCATTTCTTGTTCATGTCTACATCATTTCTTACCATGTATTACAATTAACTTTAACCAAGCGATTATTACACTTGGTACAACAATTCAATTTTCTGACAAGATGTGGGCACCAAATGCCATTAAATAGTGTATGGTTAGATTCTAGACTCAATGAGCACCATAGAGGAGTCCAGAATACCATAATGGAGTCACTTGAAGGAGTTATGCAAGTTGCAAGCCGTGAAGAAAATCAGCTACTTGCAGCACCTGCAGCACCAGCAGCATCTATTGTCTTTTATCATTTTCGGGGATCTTAACTTCATATTTGACACTGGTTCTTTGTACTAATTTGAAGCTAAGGTGCTAAGGGTTCTTCTCCAACTGGAATCACCCAAATCGGAGCACCAAAACTCAAGTTATGTCTAAACAACCCGGACTACTCTATGTTCTAGAACAAAACCAGGAGTGAGAAGCTGAACATAGCCCCACTTTGAGTGAATTTTTGGGCCACAT
Source organism: Tetrastigma voinierianum (assembly GCA_016808115.1). Classification (NCBI taxonomy): domain Eukaryota; kingdom Viridiplantae; phylum Streptophyta; class Magnoliopsida; order Vitales; family Vitaceae; genus Tetrastigma; species Tetrastigma voinierianum. The sequence goes on along the minus strand of JAEQBH010001040.1, from coordinate 486,521 downwards.
AGAATCAGAATTTGAAGGTACCAATTTCAGGATGTTTGGTTCTCCTTGAAGTCTAGTTTAATTAGAAACTTAAATCACTCAAATCGGATCAGAAATGACCAAGTTATGGCTAAAATACAAACATTGGTCAAAATAGAGCACCAGTGGCAGAACACAATCGGTACCGGTACCGCCCCTCGAATTTTCCCCAGAATGGTGGTTTTTCTCCCAATTTTCCATATTTTGCTACCCAAATCAACTCAATAATCAATATACACTTCAAAACCACTCCGTATTCATCTTGTAACCTTAATTATACTCAAATCATCTTTCAATACACATCTTATACACTCTATTGAACTCAAACATACTGTCTGTTCAAATCTTATACAAGGCCTAGGGTTTTACTCAACCCATCTTCAAGAAATCTAGGGTTAGGGAAAAGTTCTAATAAAACCTAGACAAGAACAAACATGTCCATATTTTACATAACCCTTAGAACCATAAACACATGTAATGGGAACTCTAGGTCCTCTCATAACAAAACCACTGAAAACAAAGGGATTTGTGATGATTTCCATACAAGAATTCATTTTAGGGTTAGGTTTCTCACAACCCAACCCACAAACATGTATCCATACAAATCTATACAAAGTTCCATACCTTTTGCTCTTCTTTTCTCCTTCTCTTCTCTTCTCTTCTTCTTCTCTTCCTCTTCCTCTTCTTCTTCTTCTCCCCTTCTTCTCTCTCTTTTACGTTTTTGGTCTCTCAAAAATGAGAGACCAATTGCTTTTATCCAATTTTTTTGTTAAGGCCATGTTTGGCCTTTGCATTTTTAAACTCTTTTCTCATTTTTGCATTTAGGTCCTTCCATTCTTTCTAATTTCTATTCCATATCTTCTCAAATTTCACATTTGCATATAAACTTATTGTTTTATGCCTTTTATGTCTTCAAGTGGTAAAAGACCAATTTACCCTTGGCTTTATTATTAATTCCTGGTCTCTCGTTTTATTTTCGAAAAATTCCATTTAGCTTTTAATATACTCTAAACAAGCCCGAAAACTGCTAGGGCATATTTCGGGGTCTTACACTAACCATGTGCCAATCATCCTGGGAAGGCCATTTTTGGCCACTTCCAATGCGATCATTAATTTTCAGAATGGGGTGATGGAGCTGACCTTTGGAAATATGACATTAGAGCTCAATATCTTCCATCTGAGCAAAAAGCACATGCACCAACAGGAGGATGACAGTGAAGAGGTTTGTTGTAACGCCCCAAAAATACCCTGGAATTTTTATAATAAAATTTATTATATATTAGGGTATAGTGGGTGACAGGTATTTTACGGAATTGTTAGGCAGATATTGATTAAATGATTATTGAATGCGGTAAACCCAAGTGGAAAGAAAATATGGAGAATTGAAAATATGGACTAAGGGTCAATTGTAAAAATAAGTTTTATATGTCTAAGTGAAAATAGGAGCTTAAGTGAAAAATAGAAATGGAGGGACCTAAATATAAAATAAAAAAAAGAAATAAAGAAAAAAGAAGAAAAAAATCAAGGAAGGCGTGTGGCATGTAGGAAGAAAGTGGAAGTTTCCTCAGCACAATACGTTTAGAGCGATCCATAAGAGAAAGGAAAAGAAAAATGGAGGTATTTTGGGAGTGGCTCTCACTTCTCTCAGTTTCCCAGCGATCGGACCCATAGGTCAGTGAAGCAAGAGGGAAAGTCCTTCCTCATTGAAAGCTGCAAGTAGAGACCGGAATCGGAGAGTTTCGACAACTCAAGGGTGGGTCTTCCCTACTTTGGTCATTTTCTACCCTAAGGCGCCACATTGTGATAGTGCGCATTAGCCGGACCTTAGAGCTGAATTTTGGGTAAGAAATAAAGAGAATCGGGTAGTGAGTCCCTCTGGTAAGTTGTAGCCCCATCAATGAACTTGATTTTAGGCTTTTTAATCTCTCAATTTGGACCTCTGTAGACTAAGTTATAGACCTTTTACTGAGGTCAGCCCGGCTTTCAATCTGGAGTCGAATTCGGTTACGCAGTCGGGTCAACTAGCCGGACCTTATAATGGGTTTTTGAGTAAGAAATAAAGGGAATTCGGAAGTAAGTCCTTCTGGGAAAGTGTAGCCACGTCCATGAACTTGATTTTAGGCTTTTGAATTTCTCAATTCGAACCCCTGTAGACCAAGTTATGGTCTTTTTACTCTGAACAGTCAAATGGGTGAAGGGTCAACCAATAGAGGTCGTCAAATGGAGGTCGACGGACCTCGTCTGAAGAAGCCAACTTCGTCAAATGCGAGCTCAACTCGTCATACAGAGCTCAACTCGTCATGTAAGAGAGCTTAGCTCGTCTGAAAAACTCAGCTCGTCACGTAGAAAGTGAGCTCGTCACTTGATGCAGCCAAATCGATTGAGTCAGCTCATCGAGTATTTGCGGCGTGACCTCGACCGGAAGGTCATAACTTCTTCGTCTGAACTCCGATTCGAGTGTTCTTGGACTCTATGGAAAGCCCATTGAGTCAAGAATCCATCCATATGCCTGAGGAAGATATTATATGTCAGACCAAGGTGTTAGACTGAGCTCGTCACTTCAGTGCAACTCGTCAGTTCAGGTCAGCTCGTCAAGACTAACTGCGCATGACCTCCAACTTCGGAAGGTCATAACTTCTTCGTCTGAACTCCGATTCGAGTGTTCTTGGACTCGACCCATTGAGTCAGAATCCATCCATATGCCTGGGGAAGATGTAGATGTCAGACCAGGTGTTAGACTGGGCTCGTCACTTCAGTGCAGCTCGTCGATTCAGGTGTTCGGCTCGTGGTATTTGCGCGCGACCTCCAACCCGGAAGGTCATAACTTCTTCGTGCGAACTCCGATTCAGTGTTCTTGGACTCTATGAAATACCATTGAGTCAGAATCCATCCATATGCCTGTGGAAGATATTAGATATCAGACCGGGTGTTATATTGAGCTCGTCGCGATTGCAGCTCGTCGGTCAGTCGGCTCGTCGAGGCGCTGCGCATGACCTCCAACTTTGGAAGGTCATATCTCTTCGTTTGAACTCGATTTGGGTGTTCTTGGACTCTATCGACTCATTGAGTCAGAATACATTCATATTCTGAGGGTATATTAGATTTCAGACCGAGGTGTTATCGAGCTCGTCCAGGTCAAATCAGCTCGTCGAGTTCAGATCGGCTTCGTGCAGGTTGACTCTGTGAGACCTCGACTTCGGAAGGTCATTATCTCGCCGTCCGAACTCCGATTACGGTGTGGACTATATGGAAATCCCACATTGAGTCAAAGAATACATTCATATTCTGAGGAGGATAGATGATGTTTGACCGAGGTGATAGATCCGAGCTCGTCTGAGTCGAGGTTGCTCGTCGGTTCAGGATTGGCTTGCGTATGACCTCAAACCGGAAGGTCATAACTCCTTAAGTCCAGAACCAGTTTCGGGTGTTCTTGGACTCTATACGGAAAACCATTGAGTCAAGAGAATTCATCTATATATAAACATAAAATTTGGAAATCCATAATCTCTGAATCAATCCCTAGCAAAACTACTGAATGCATACGAATAATATTGTTCTTTAATGGTTTTGGAATAGGGACGACGAGGAGGAAAAAGCTAAGCGAGATTGAGATTCAGAGTTGGAATCAAGTCTGAAATATTTTTTTTGGGGTTTGTTCTACCGACTTCTATTCCTCGTTTCATGTTTTTGCATGTTTGTTCTCTGACTCTATTCTTATTTCAAGTATTTTGGTAGTTACCAAGTAAATATGAAATGAGTATGTGAATGAGTATATGAAATGAGTACATAGATTGAGTATATCTTTGAAAAGACGATACGAAAGTGAATATGGAATTGAAATGTGGTATTTGAAAACCGAATGAATTGAATGATATATAGAATGCTTCCTTTGACGGGATGCATAATCGACATAGTCAAGAAGGCACGAAATTGTCGATATCAGCAGGCGGGATGCCTTGTCGGCATCCGTCATGATGGCGTATGGCATTGAAGAAATGTCCACTTGGCGGGATGCACCAATCGGCATCCGTCCTTGATGGCGAAATATGGCATTTAATTGATACCACATGTGGGGTGCACCAGCGGCATCCGTCATGATGAGACGAAGTGTTAAATGTGTAAGTACATTGCAGATGATAATAGGCGGGATTCATCAAGCGGAATCCGTCAGTATGAATTGAAATTAGAATGATAATAAGGCGGGATTCATTATGAAATCGTCGAAAGCGTGAATTAAATAGTCAGGTGAAATAACCAACATTGGCCAGTATAAATGGGATTTCTATGTATATGCTTAAATCTCATAAATTGAATTGTGAAATGAATTGTTGCATTAGAAATTGTATGATGTGATTTGGTAAATGATTTAGAAATTGAAAGCATCTCAATAAATAGCATGAGTATATGCTGAATTAATAGGCATGGTTTAATGTTAAATGCATGCCAAGCGACATTGAATATTGAAATAGAAGCGTATAGAACCACTAAGCATGAAAATGCTTAGCGTATAGTTTATCTATGCGCGGGTTCACGAGAAGGCAGAAGGAGACAAGATCGTGCGTAGCGAGTCATAGAAATACGGCGTATAAGTATATACTCCGTCATTTGCATATCATCTCTTTTGAACAAGTGGTATTTTATATAAAGGTTAAACCCTGAACCTTGATTTTTGTATATCATTTTGAAAGGGCATAGAATGTCTTTCTTTGTAAATGTATTTTGTTAATGGTTATGGAGCTCTTAGAATTGCTGAGATTTGTAAATGATTGTGGAAGCACTAGCGAAAACAGCTCTGTAGCTAAACAAATTAATTAAGCGTTTAATAAGATAAATAAGCGTCGAGATGCTTAGGGCTCCGGTTCGGATCCATCGTCGGGTGAGTAGGGATTAGGTCGACACTTTTGAAAAAGAAAACTTAATAAAATGTAAAATAAAAGAATTAAATGGGCGTCCCCAGGGTTTCGGTTCGAACTCGCCATTTGGGTCAAACCGAGCTCGGGGGTCGCTACATTTGTGCGATAGAGGCCATCCTTGAAGAACAAGAAAATGAGCTGCTTGTGCAAGATGTATTAAGCAAGGAGTTGGTTGACAGTAATGAAGACCAACAGGAGCTTCAGAAAGTGAGCCTACTACATGGACCATGGAGAAGAAAGGTTGAAGTGTTACCTCTACTTACTAGAAGTGAGGAACAGGGTCCTCAACAGTTAGATCTTAAGCCCCTACCTGTTGAATTGAAATATGCATTTTTAGGAGGAAAAATGCATTGTCCAGTAGTGATTTCTTCCTTTATTGAATCCACGGGGAGGTCAGGTTTGCTTCAAATCCTCACGGGAACAAGCAATCGGATAGAAGATTTTTCGATTTAAAAGGCATTAATAGCCGTATGCACCCATCATATATACTTAGAAAAGGAATCGGCGGTTGGCGACCACAAAAGGGGCGAATCGCATATGCAAGAGGTGAGTACGAGTGGAGTGTTGAAGTGTTACAAGCGAGTCATCATATGCCCCATGTCAGATGGCTCTTGGGTTAGTCCAACCCAGTGGTACCCAAATCCCCCCGGGGGTCACTACGATTGCTCAATGAGAAAGGGGAGGAAATGCCCGCCCGACTTACTACAAGATGGAGGGTATGTATTGACCCCTGGAAATTTGAATGAGGGCGACAGAAAGGATCATTTTCCCTTACCCTTCATGGACCAGCTCCTAGAGAGAGTATCGGGTCATCCCTTCTACTGCTTTCTAGATGGGTATTTCGGCTATTTCTAGATCGAGATCGTTGCAGATGATCAGGACAAGACCACTTTCACTTGTCCCTTTGGTACATATGCCTATAGGAGGATGCCCTTCGATGCATCTGATACCCCGAAGGCCGCACCGGCGTTTATGCTCAGCATTTTTAGTGATATGGTGGAGTGTATTATGGAGGTTTATATGGATGACATAACAGTTTATGGGGAAAGCTTCGATGAATGCCTAGTCCATTTGGAAACTATCCTCCACAGATGCATCGAAAAGAACCTAGTACTAAACTGGGAAAAATGCCATTTTATGGTAAATCAGGGCATAGTGTTGGGGCACATCATTTCTGAGAGGGAATTGAAGTGGATAAGGTAAGGTAAATTGATCTCGAAATTTCCATCTCTACTAATGTGAGTGCAACAATTCTTGGGACATGCGAGGCTTCTATACGTGACAAGTTCATCCAGAGACTTCTCGAAAATCGCTAAGCCGCTCTCTGAGCTCCTTGAAAAAGATGCAAGGGTCGAATGGGATGCGAGATGCTAAAGAAGTTCGAGGAGCTTAAGGCATGTTGACTCTGACACCCATTGTGAGCCACGGCGGCACTTGCCTTTTGACAATGTGCGATGCTAGTTACCTTGCTGTCGGAGCGGTTCTCGGACAGAGAGTAGAGGGAAAGCCGTATGTGGTGTTTTATCACTGACCCAGAACGTTAAAGTGGAAACTCAGGAGAAACTACACTATACGGAGAAGAATTGCTAAGCGTTGGTCTATGCTTTAGATAAGTTCCGATCTTATTTGATTGGGTCAGATATTGTAATCTTCACAGATCATTCAGCATTGAAATATCTACTCACAAAACAGAATTCCAAGGCTCAGCTTATCATATGGGTTCTATTGCTACAAGAGTTCAACATCCAGATTAGAGATAAGAAGGGTGTGGAGAACGTTGTTTTCGATTATCTCTCCAGATTAACTATAGCACACAATACCCACAACCCTCCCATATTTGATGAATTTCCTGAGGAGTCTCTACTGACAGTGAGTGTAGCACCATGGTATGCTTACATTGCCAATTTTTTGGTAACAGGAGAGTTACCAGTGGAGTGGACAACACAAGACAAGAGGTTCTTCCATGCAAGGGTTCATTCGTACTATTGGGAAGAGTCGTATTTGTTCAAGTATTGCGTTGATCAAATAATAAAAATGTGTCAGGAAGAAGAACGAGAATTCTGACCATTGCCTGTGGCGGTGCGTGTGGAGGCGTTTCTTTGAGAAGCGACCATGAAAGTGCTACGTCGGACTTTTATTGGCCATCATTGTTAAAAGATACCTACACCATGTGCAAGTAGTGTGATAAGTGCGGGCGGGTTCCCGTCGTCACATGATGCCCTTGAACCCCGTTTTAGTAGTTGAATTGTTTGATGTATGGGGCATCGACTTCATGGGACCATTTCCTACTTCCTTCGGCTATGCTTACATCCTTGTGGGGGTGGACTACGTGTCCAAGTGGGTCGACGATTGCCATGCGAGGCGACTAATCTCGCGGTGCTTAAATTCTGAAGGAGGACATTTTCTCTGGGTGGGGTTCCCAAGCAGTGCTCCCGATGATGGAGGTTCTCACTTTTGTAGCAAACCATTTGAGAACCTCTTGTCAAACTGTGGTGTTAAGCACAAGGTAGCCACCCCATATCATCCTCAAACCAGTGGTCAAGTGGAGCTCGCCAACAGAGAAATAAAGACCATCCTGATGAAAGTTGTTAATTCTAGCAGAAAGGATTGGTCTTTGAAGCTTCAAGACTCATTGTGGGCATATAGAACAGCATACAAGACCATCCTCGGCATGTCCCCGTATCGCTTAGTTTATGGAAAGGCTTGCCATTTACTAGTGGAAATCGAATACAAGGCGTGGTGGGCCATACGGAAATTGAACTAAAAATAATGCTTGAGATTGACGAGTTAGAATAGCTGAGAAACGATGCCTACTTCAATTCAAAATTGCAAAGGATAGGCAGAAGAAGTGGCATGATCAGCTCATAACCCGGAAAACCTTCAATCAGGGGGATCAAGTCCTCCTGTATGATTCCAAACTCCATTTTATTTAAAGGCGAAGCTCAAATCCGCGATGGAGCGGGCCCATTTAGCATCCACCAAGCATACTTAGATAAAGTTCAGTTGACCTTCTCAGCGAAAGACAAAGAAAATATTCCGGTTAGCAGGCGGCGAGTCGAAGCCACATGTTGTTCGCCATTACTGCGAGAAGAAGAGGGGCACCCTCCCTTGATCCTCTATGATCGACATTCCAGCCACTGAGTTGGTTTGGTCTCCACTGAGACCAAACTGCAGCTCAAATTTTGCTCTGTTTTTAGTTAATTTTTAATTTATTTTATTTTAGTATTTTTATTTTATCTTGGTTTTTAATTAAAATCAATTTTTTTTTATTATCTTCAACCTAATGTTTTTAATTATTTTTATTTTATTTTATTTTATTTTAGTTTTTGTTTTTGTTGTTTTTGCAGGAGAAAAGTTGCTGCAGGGCAGGAAATTCGCTACAATAGCGAATTTTTGCCCCTGCGGCTCTTCGGCTGCCTAGGGACCTTTCAGTTGCCCAAGTGCAACATTAAAGGTGCCCCCTAAATTTCTCATTCACACCTTTCAGACCTTCCCCGCGGGCTCCCAGGCTTCTGCCTAGCTCCCTGCCTCTCTGCCCCGCACGCCGGGCTGAGTCCCCTCTGAGTCACTGCCTGGTCACGGCGGTGCCTCCGGCTCCCGGAGCGCGCCTGCTTAGTCCCTGCGACAGTCCTTGCCCGGCACCCGTTGCCCCGTCAGGTCGGCGGAGTCCCGGCCGTAAACTGTTTCGGCCCTCATCTGTCGGGTTTGCCCAGGTTCAGGTAGCCCCAGCCCTCGGCCATGGATTCGCACCCATGGAGGGCATCGATCGAGGCCCGGAGGTCGAGCCCGGTACCCTGCGGAGATGAAACGTCTGCGTCGAGTGCCGTTGGCCACTCTGGAAACTCGAGGATCTGAGGCACCTCTGCATTGACTCATGATGCGACCATGATGCGAGTCTGGCCTTGCTATTCGGAGAGTCTCGAGTGTTGAGCCCCCCCATTCGAGGCGATACCACACCGGGTGAGACCCTCGCCCCTCTTGTGCATCCGACCACCTCGGAGGCCCCACCTTCCAAGCGGGCAGGACATACGGCTGGGGGGAGTCTTCGCGTTCTAGGCTAGCCGCGCCTCTCGGTACGCTGAGTTCATCGCCTCCCGGTTATCCCGACCCCGAGGATTGAGGCGTCCACTGTTTCGGCGTGGCCCGATACGAAGCGTGAATTGTTGTGCCAAAGGACTTTCCGAGAAGTCTGCCCATGATATCTGCGGCGCGGCAAACCAGCGGTTCGGAGAGATTCGATGCGGTTGGTCCAGAGGTATTCACTGCTACCGTTTATGACTCCGTGGCAGTTTTTCTATACTCGGGTGGTTCTTGAGTTTTATCATACTATGACATCCCGGGGAGTGTCCACGATCGGATCTGACTTGGTTTAGTATAGATGTGACCATGGATTCTGCGAGCGGATATCACTTCTTTGCTTTGGAATGCGCGGTAGTTCTAGCAAACTCCCGCAGTTATCGGCGGTGGCCACCGACCGTAGCCTAGAGAGATAGTTTGCTCTCTACTCGAATCATTAGCGAATCTATACTTTTTCTTGCGGCCTCAGTAGATGCTTTCCTCCTGGACCACGTGCCGGTCAATTTCCCACTTCAGCATTATTTACAACGCCGAGCTGTTCTCGAGGCTCTGTCTTAGGATATCAGGGGTTGGTTCAATCCGGCAGAGTTGGTTATGACCACATTTCTTCACTTCGAGGAGAAGGTCCACCGCAAGGGCATGGCTCGGGCGGAGGCTATTCCACTATTGATGCTGAGGTTGCTATGCCACGTATTAGAGCATCTTGGGTTCCCGGAGGAGCCACGTATAGAGCGTCGGCGAAGTTGTCCTATGATTTTATCCCTCAAGTGGACCCTATCTATGCCACTCTCTTTTCTGTTACACCAGTAGGAGGAGGTCGTGGATGATTATGCGAGGACACACTTGAGGTGAGACGGCTGTGCTCGGTTCGGATGCATCCTTCGAGTTCCACCTCCTACTTCCCGGCTCCTCACGAGGCTGAGGGCCATCCTCCCATCACAATAGGCATCGGGCACATCCTGTCACTTCTGAGGTTCTCCATTTATTATGGATCTTTGTCGCGCCTTGCTACTACTCTTTGCATCTTTAAGCGGCTTCTCGAACTGACATTGGCGAAGCGGATAGCCGCGCCGAAGATCAACTCGCGCATAATTAGGCTATTCTTCTACGAATCTGAAACCACTGGGTCTCCACGATTCTGATGTGAGCCTATACAACCCACTATGCATGACGGTCCGTTTGTTTAGCTTGGCTGACCTCGTTGGATGTGCTCGCGGCAGCCGCAGTAGCTTCTAATCCACCAGTTTCTACACCACCTACAAAGTGAGGTGGTCACACTTCCTTCTCTAGCTTTCCTATCCATACCCCGTGAGGACACAGTGATGCTTTGGTTGGGGGGGAGAGTTAGCGTCGGAAGTGGCATTTATAGTACTTATGTTTGGTTTTGTTCATACTTGTGTTGTTTTAGTTTTATCAACTGCCTACTTGTCTTGTATGGGACTATTTTGTTTGTATGTATTAGCCAATAGTAGGCAGTTGTTTATTCTGTTCAGCTATGTATAGTGTTCAGCTATGATAAGCTTGTACTAGCCCTTTTGGTTATATTAAAAGCTTTATAGCAGTATTTGCATTTTCTATTTTTGTGCCCACATTTTTTTATTTTTAATTAACTTTTGTATGTGCATAATGTTTAGCATTGCAATTTGATGAGCTTAAGCCTTTTCACAATGGTGTCGACGTTAGAAGGGTCCTATGTCTGAGTTAAGTGGATGACTAGTCACCTTCTTGTTGTATTGCTTTGTCTCTTACCTTTAGCTAGCCACACACTAAGCATTGGGGTCTCAATGATAGGCTGCAAGGTGGCACAGCACCTCAACTGCGATCTGACTGCCACACAATGTCGTTTATCGCAGATGGGTTATGGATTTATGTAGAGAAGACTATTATCTTCCAAAATAAGAAAGAAAAAGAAAAGTGAAAAGAAAGAAAGAATAGAATGGCATTGCTTCATGAAGCCGAGGCACGGTCTGAGGGTATATGGTGTAACTTGCACAAAGCTCGTTGCCTGAAACCTTCCTTTGGATGAGATGCGACTCTTGGTATTATGGGTGGATGGGTCAGGTTTTCTTGAGTTATGGATCTTTGGAGGCTCGAAATCGTCGGGTCAGGTGAAACCTATAAAGTTTTGTGGTCAGCGTCTCATGGCTTGATGCTAACCTTCCTTGCTTTGGTTGGGAGTCGTCGGTTAATCCCCGTTACACGGACTTTGGTGAAGTCGAACCCTCAGCATTGCACCCTACAACGCAAAAAGAATTGTGTAATAAGGGCGGGTCTGATCTATTTAGATTGTTAACTGAAAGTTATCAGCCTTCAGCTAGGTGGGAGAGCGTCTGATTTAAGTAGTTTATGATTGAGACCTAATCAAAACAAACCCGTAGCTTTTTGTGAAGGCACGGTTCATGCACCGAGGAGAGGGAGCTTGTTAGTCGATCAACGGTATAGTTTTCATTCTTCGAGATGGTTTTGATTTAGGTTTCATGATTCTTATCGCAGTATGCATTCTTACAGCCTTTGACCTCACATGTTTTTGTTCTCTACTTGTTGATTATTTCTGGCATTGCTACGGGACTAACCAATGTCAGTTAAAAGTGTAATTAGTACCCAAAAAGTGTTATTTTGAACCCTATTTAGATCAGGTTTATTTTTGTGCACTAATCATATTAATTAAACGATTGACACGTGTAGGTCCTTGGTACTAATGATTGTATTTGTTATTTGTGAAGTAAGTTTTTGAGTTTCCTTAAACCTATCCTACCATATCAAGCTAAGCATATCGAAGTTGAGCTGATTAACACCGAGTTCGTATGATTTATATTCGATTGCATCAAGCCGGGAACGAAGAAATTGAAGATGAAACAAGCTGGATGCAGGCTGGAATATGCAGGATGCATGCAGGAGAAGCTGGGGAAATTTCGCTAGAATAGTGTATGTATGATCTAAACCCGTGCCCCATCGAGTCCTAAGTATTCTTGTACCTCAACTCTAGTACCCAGCTGTGAAGTGGGTATCAGGATCATACTTATGGATACCCACACCCGAGCTCCCTAGGTATTCGTATACCTAAGCTCGATGAGAGCTATGGCGCCCCAAAACCAGGGGTCTCAGTGAAATGACACAGGCCAGTAGGCTATGTGAATCGGGTGTCGATATTACATATACATCTCATGTGTTGAGACTCATTCTGCTCATTTGATTCATAAATATATAAGGAATTACCTTATATAGTCGTAGAGTCCGAGCATAACACTCTCACATATGGTACAAAAATATACATCTACTAGAACCAAGTGTGTTCCAATATACAAAACAGGATATGTATTAAAACTACTCAATCCTCATACATATACAAAACGTCAAGTCAAGGCCACAAGCCGGCCCACTTCAAGATCCTGGCCTCTAAGGAGGCGTTGTGCACTACATGTCCTACTGAGGATCCTGACGGGTGAGCTAACGTGTCTAATGGGAGGCCCACAAAACCCTCTGAGCTACTCCCCACCCCCCAGGTGCACATGCAAGTGATCGTGTCACGATCACACAAACATTCCAAGCGGGACTATGTATCCAGGTTTGGAATCCTACATGCCATATATGAGACGACACTCTACATGCCCATGTACGATCCTTTAGGGCTCCAGCCACGATGTGCCCTTTGGGTAATAAATCCTGATCAAGCCTCCCGACTCATACCGCTTTACACATGGTTCTTCCGTGATGCAAACCATTTTCAAAACAAATCTTTTGTTTTATTAATTTTCAGCCCATTTAACGTCTGATTAAACCGCTTTTATTTAGCATTGGACAATCTCAGATAAACGTTTTATTCAAAAGCGTTGGAGCGATCTGAATAGCGTTTTATTGAACATTGGACAATCTCTGATAAATTATTTTATTCAACAGCGAGTGGGCGGTTGTCCGATAACCGCTTTATTTCAAAGCATTGGACAATCTCGATAAGCTGTTTTTTATTCAAAAAGCGTTGAAGCGGAGTCTCAGATAAGCGTTTATTCGAAAACATTGGACCACACGTACCAGATAAACTGTTTTATTCAAAAGCGTTGACGATCTCAGATAAAAGTTTTTTCTTTTTGAAACTCATTGGACATTCTCCGATTTTATAATAAAGTGGACAACCCTCCAAAATTTAATTCATTCAAAATCCATGTCATGAACTCACACCCGATTTACGCAATGTCCCTAGTGCCGTACGATATAATGCCAACGCATAAAACCTCATGTTACATGCATAATAAACTACATGCAACATATATATCATTCGTATTACTTTATCTTAAGCATCATGTTAATCATCAAACATGCACATATCAACGTGTATATTCACAAATTCTGCATGTTTTTCATTCAAGCAATAATACACCAAATTGATGTTTTCTTGGTCTAAAACCGAAAAAAATTCTACGTATTATTAACCTTCATCTTAAGTACAGTTTTCTGGAATCTAAAACTCAGAAAATTCTGCATGTTAATCATGCAAGAAATAATACACCAAAATGATTTTTCTTCAGTCTAAAAACCCAGAAAATTTTTGCATGTTAGTCATGCAAGTAATAATACTCCAAACTGATTTTTCTTGATGCAAAACCTAGAAAATTACGCATATTAATCTTAAGCAACAATATCTGCTGAATTTTTTCTTCTCAAAATCCAGAAGAAAAAAAAAACAGTTCTCCCAAAACCAACAGTAATAAGATCAATTCCAAATAAATTCTGGAAATTACAAGGACCTAGAAGCGGTCGACATCAACGATTTCATAAGCTGATTCAACCATAGCTAGGGCTACCTTTCATAGCCATCATGGCTCTTAAATAAATAAATGAGGTAGGAGAGAGACCCTACCTGATGAAGTGCAGATCAAACCCCCTTGACTGTTGTCAGTTAACCGAGAAAAGCTGGGTTCACCTCTTCTATTTCCGTTTCTTTCTCCTTCATTTCTTTTCTTCTTCCCTCTCTTCTATTCTCTTCTCTTTTCTTTCTCTCTACTGAATTCTGGACAGAATTTTGGAGAACTCTCTAGCAGTTTCCTCCTTCTCCTTTTCACCGAATTGATGGTGTCTTGGTGGAGAACACATTCTCTAACCCTCTTGACACTTACCATTCTCTATGCAGTACCGACCATTGATTCAACCCTCTCAGCGTGATCTCATGGGCACCTACAAACTTTCACTAAAGCCAATTCTCATGAAATCCAAACCAAGACATTTGGCCTTTGGTTGCCAAGTGTCTTCTCCTCTTATGCCACATATTGCACTTTGTACCATGTGTGCCACCTCATTTTCCATTTGTCTCAAAATAAGTGAAATTCGAAATGTCTAGGAGTGTAGAACCCAGCTATGTGCACAGATTTCGCGAGACGAATTCAACGGCGTGATCCGCGTCATCATCCGATATCTAGAGAATTTCCAGGTTTGCATCCTGTGTCTATCGGTTTACTTTATCCGAGGTCCCACATTTACAATCGCATTCAATAGGATGACTGAGGAAGATGGAAAAATATATATAGGTATGGCAATGATTAAATTTGCTTCACAATTCGAGCATAATCTAAACCCATAAACAAAAGCTAGTGCTCTTGAAGGAGATAGTCTTACAAACATATTTACAAAAGTTGTTCATCTACTAAGAAGCTGGTGTTAGGAAGAAAGTTTATCGATAAATTCTCAATCGCTAAAAAATAAGTACATGCTTATTAAAAATTTAGAACTAAAAATGATATTTGTCTAATAGACAAATAAATGTATATTCAGGATTACTACAGTACACCTCACGAAAAAATTGAATGCAGATACATGTATCTAAATATGTTTTATTCAAGATACCGGACAGTAGGATCTGCTTTGATTAGAATATCCTTTTGTTAGTTCTCTTTATTAAGAAGAAGAATTTCTTTTTAAAAGAAAAAGTCGTAATTTAATTGTCATCAGGCATATTTAATTAAAAAATCTAAAATAATCAAAAGAGATAATGTATTGTGTTGTAAAGGAAATGATTTAATAACTGTTATAGGAGATCTAAAGAAGAAAGGTTATAAAAAACAAAAGAGTTTTTGATATTCTAAAAGATTTAACAAAAATATAACCCAAGAAAATATTTTGTTAAAAGAAAACAAAGATACTACAAAAGAAAACCATGGATTAATAAAAACTGACCTATTTATAGAAGAAATCCTAGTAAGGCCAAAGAATGAAAGTGCTATTCCTGTAATGAATATGGACATTATGCTAATGAATGCCAAAAAAGATTTAACCAAAAGAAAATTGAATTAAATAATGAAATTGAAAAAATTATATATCAAAAGAATTTATTCAAATAAATAGACTCGAAGATTTGGATAAAATTCTCTCAGAAGAATCCTTATTCGAAATAGAAACTGAAACAGATATTACTAGTTCTGAAGAAGATTCAAAATGAATGATATCATTGATAATCAAATACTATAAGAATCATGAGATTTTTCTCAAGATCTATTAATTGATAGCAATTTATTTAAGAAAATCAAAAAAGCATATTAAAGTATAAATGAACATTCAGGATTTAATAGAAAGCTTTGGGAAAAATTCGGATTAAAATCCAAAAAACATATTATGTATTATGGGCTCGGTCTAACAGAAAAAACCTTAAACATTGAAATAACATCTAATAAAATTAAAACTCCTTTATTGGAAAGAAGAGAGTTATTAAAAAGAATTGCAAAGTGATGAAAAGAAGACCATAAAGTGGATGGTTTATATTGGGTCTATCTGAATGATAATAAGTGCAACCTTTAGAGAAGGAATAGACACCCCAATAGATTCATCACTCTTAGATAATAGAATTATAGATAAAAAAGAAGCAATTTTAGGTATTATTAGAGGAAATTTAAAATACCAAAATTTGGTAGCTAATTGCCTTGTCTGTACAAGTAACAAATGACCAATTCTGTTTTTATCCAAAGAACAACAATGCATGAAAAATAAGGGCATAGACTAGTAAACTGGAATCAGGAGTAGCAGCCTTATTTAAAATCCAGTTTAGATTGCAAAAATTGGAAAAAGGAATATTCTTGGAAGAACAAATAACTTGATTAGAAAATTATTATCATGATGAATAAGTACAAGTCTTGAAGAAACAATACACTTGGTCAATGAAACTCATGAAACTTTGAGAGGAATTAGGAACATCTTCTGGGAAATTCAATGTTAAGAGTTCATGGTCCTAGAACTTATTAGATTATTGATTGAGGCGAAATCTTAGGTAAAAACAGCCAACAATAAGTGATAGAGGCCATCCTTGGCGGTTGAGCTTTCGAGCCTACCCTCGATACTAAGTAAAGCATAGCCTCTAGTTCCATGATTTAGAACTGAAACTAAACCTTAATTCTTCAAATGACAGCAACTGAAAACCTGAATCCTCTCCCTTGCAATAATCCTCGGCAAAAATTTATTATCCGGTTCAGTCTGAAAGGTCTTGAAAAGAATAGTTTGGAAAATATTTCCGAATGTTACAAGGTAGGAGAAGAAGAAGTAAAGAAGCAGAAATTGATGAGAAAAGGGAATAAGTTTTGTCTTGTGGCCTATTTCCTTTGAACAATTAAGCTCGTAGGGCTGTTTTAACACCTAGTACCCTAATGCCAACTGGTATGGGGTTGCTTGTGAAGTTCTCTAGAGTGATAAAGAAAGCCTAAGTAGTAAAACATTGCACTATTCCCATCCTTAGAAAAACATAAGCAAGAGTTCTAGAACAAGGAACTGGCCTAGACTAAGTACAGAGGCAAATCAAAATGCCATAAGATTTCAAAAAGATGAATGGGGCGAGAGGTGAGGGAAGAAGCCTTGAAGTCTGAAGAAGGAAAAGGTGAAAGTTGAAGGCAATTGTTAAAAGAAATAGTGAAACTGGGTGATTTGCAACTTAAATTTTCCATATCTACTACCAAGATTCCCTAAGCCCAACATTACAAGCCTGAAAGACCTCGTTGATCTTGAAGGTTGAATTTACCTACATTAGTGGAGATCAATATGAAAAACAAGCCTATGGGACCTTAACCAGTTTTCTAAGGAGACTCCTAGAAGATTAACTAATTTCAACATGAAGATGAAAAGGATTGAAGACCTGCACACACACACAGAACAAGACTTGTTGAATAAACTATTTAAATACATGATTTCATCAAGGAATTTGTGATAGAAGTAGAGACCATTCCTTTTCTTGGATATTGAATTTAAAATAAATACTTCTATTCCTATTTCAAGTTAGAAGGTGGAATAAGAAAGATTGTGGTGTGAATCAGAAAAATGTCGTTAAAAATTTAAGCTTAACTGTTTGAGGACAAACAATTCTTTCTTTTCTTTGCTTAGGGACAAGCAAAATTTTGAGTTTGGGGGAATTTGATGAGTCCAAAAACTCATTTTATTTTTAATCCATTTTTCTGTGTATATTAGAAGATAAATGTTGATTCATGTGCAAAAATATGGATATTTTACTCAAATTTAATTTTGTAGAAAAGTACAGCAGAAGCGAAAATCCCAGCAAAAACCAGAAGAAATCAGCCTAGAGCGAGAAGCTTGAGGTGCAAGCTGAGAGTCGGAGTTGCGGCAAAAGCGATTGTTCGTTAATTCAGGAGTTAAAACATCAGCAGGACCATCCTTGAGGAATAAATATAAGGCTTATTCAAACGATGTCGTGACTTGAAGTTTAAATGGCGACCAGAAATGACCAAGGCAATCAGTGATAAAGGTTGCGACCAAGAAAGTGTGGTTGAGACAAAAGGAATTAATCAAGGAAGAATCTTAGGTGTGACACCATAGATGTCAGCGGCCTTGGTCTTAATCTGGCCCGAGATTAGCGACACCACTCTAAGGTCGCGACATGAAACCTAGCTAACGAAGTCCTTGCCAAGCCAATGGAAGTTGCGACCACTTAATCAGTCAAGAACCTCAAAGGAGGTCGCGACCCGATCAGGTCGGGCACGAGAACGATAAGTATCCGTCCAGTGCGACTACGTTTTAAAACCATTGGGACAGCATGCAACCAGAAAAGAGCAACCATGAGGTCGCGACATCACCTTGAGGTCGCGACCTGGAATAGAGGGTAGAATGAGGAAACTGGTTGCAACTGAGAATTGAGGTTACGACCAGTTTAAAAGAAAGGACTATCCAAAGCGTTAATGGCCAATTATTAAATTCATGGCTTAAAGTACGAACATATGAAGGCAGAAGACCAAGAGCAGTCGCAACCGAGAAAAAGGAGTCACGTTTTGGTTAGGCGTGAAAGCAATGTGGTCACAACCTAAAGCGGGTCGCGACTCGAATCTGATGAAGGAGAAGACAACGAGTCGCGTCATGAGACTAAGCAGTAATTCTTGAAACAATGAAAATGAGCAAGATTCGGCTACAAATGATGTCGCGACCACAAACGATGTCGCGACCACTAATCAAACAGTATAAGGAACTGTAGTGCATAACAAAAGTAACAAAGGTCGCGATTGAATATAAGAGTAAACAGGGAAATCAGTTCGCGTCATCACTTGGTCGCGACACAGGAAGCGACATCTTGGCTTTTTCTTTTGAGAAATCCACCTGGAACTTTGAGAATTAGGCCCAATTTCTTTTGACAGTTATAAATAGAAAGTGTTAGTATAGTAAAGTAGCTTCCGTCTTCACTACCTAAGAAAAGGGGAACGGAGAGGAACTCAGTGTATAGTTTAGAGTAGAATTTTATTTTCTTTATTTTATTTTTATTTTTTTTCTTTCTTCTTGAATTCTTTTTTGGTTCTGAATCTGCGAACTGTACAGAAACAAGTGGAGCTGGATTTTTATTTCTATTATTTTCTTCTTAAAATTACTGCCTTAAAATTTATGAAATCTAGACAAATTTATGGAATTCATTTCTTCTCAGTTTCATTGCGATTATAGTTGATGGCAAGTCGGTGCTCGTTTCTTTTAATTGTAATCACATTAAGATGCTGGAGACTTAACTCTGTTTGGATTTGATTTATGATTAGTTCTGATCTTTTCTACAAAAATATAGGAGAAAATTATTTGGGTTGGGATTTACTTACTTGGTGTCGTTTTTGAATTATTAAGTTCAATGGTAGTATCGAATACAGTTAAGGGGAATATATCTTATCGATTTCGGGGATGCCCTATGAGTGGCCACGAGTTGGAATTCTGAGGCTGAGAACATTCACTTAAGATCCTGCTAGACTACCATTGATGAACTACTGATCTCTGAAAGTTCATTCTGATAAATCCCCCATTCGCTCATAATTGAAGTTGGAGGGGAGTATTTAACATTATAAATAATCAGAGAGTTCACCTAAATCTAAAGGGAAGCTCCCAACCCTGTGTTAGTTGAGATCTAATCAAGGGAAAGGGACGAACTAATAGATCTGGAGGATGAGCCACCAATTAAGTGGTATAAACTTTGCAAAAATCCTAAGAAGGAAATGCAAAAGATTTGCCGTCATCAAGAAATGGGTGTGAAGTATTAAGAAGAAAAATGCCCCGAGGATCTTGTAAGAGGAATTGAATCTGAGGTATACTGGTTTGATCTTATAGCCGAGGAAGGAAACAGGGTTTCCAACCGATGAATATGGAAGAATTCAAATTTACAAAATTTAGGAAATCTTGGACAATTCGAATCCATACATAAAAAGCAGGCAATGTATTTTTCGTGTAGGAATTAATTGTTTCATTGCCAATTCTTGTTAGTTTTTCGTTTCCCATAGAAAGCGTTGATCCGGTATTTCGAGTTATCATTTAATTTTTATTCATTATTACTTTTTATTTGTTTTAGCTCCTTGATTTATTAAATAGTCTAGGATCTTTATTTTAGATAAAACTTTCACTATGAGTTTAGTCGAATGGCATGGAATTTCAGTAGGTGCAGGTAATTGATCTCTAATTTTGTCAATCTTGTCAGGAATGATACCTAGACTTGTTCGAATTTTACTACTTGCTTCATTTGTGCACTTGCGGTGTCTCATAGACTAGGCCATATTTTAAACCATGAACATTAAGAAAGAATTATTTTATCAAGCAAATTTATCAGTACCAGCATGAATGCAAGAGGAATTGCCAAGGCTCTTGTAACTATGTAATTTGAGGGGTTTTTAGTCTATATGAAAGGCAAACAACCGCCAAGAACGTGTTTGCCTTTTCTGTATAGCAACCCCTCAAATTCACATAGTCCCAAACGCTTACATTCTCTTGCAATGTCACTTTGAACAGAGCCTCTGACAAAATAATTCTTTCTTAATGTTCATGTTAAAAATATGGGCTAATCTTGTTAGCTACTGAAGACTGCAGTATCGCTCTGGCTGGTAAGTAGCAGAGGCTCAAGGTATCGACCACAGAAAGATGAAGATCAGCACGACACTGAGAACTGAACTAAAAACTCATAGTAGTTTTAGCATCTGGAACATTGCAACCCGTTGATGTAAAGAATTAAATGAATAAAAAAAAATGATAACTGAAATACTGAACTGATAGGTTTCCACGTGAGAAAGCGAAAACTATCAGCATGAAATACGATGAAATGATCCCATTCTACTTGTTTATATAATGGATGATGCAAAGGTTCATTTTGATTAATTTCTCCACTGTTCGTGGTTGAAGCCTTCTGAGAGACAAGATCAAATGCACTATATGCGAATACGGGCATTTCTTTCTCAGCTTTTCATGGCTGCTGTTAGTCATCTTTGTTTCCTTCTCGAATTTTGCAAGATTCATTGATGCTCCTCTCAATCTGTGGTGTCGCACCACGATTAGATCTCGACAACTACGGGGTTGGAAACTTCACGCAGAAAGCAGGTGAGCTCTGCGTTGACTATAATGTTGGCGCCTTTTCCTCGGCACAATTATGGCGAGGCGAATTTGCTCGAAATAGGCCCCCAGAAACTGTGTTAATCAGTGGTGATCAAGCGTGCTATCAGTGATCATTTAGCTCTCAGAATATCGACTGTCCTTCGGCTCGCGAAATCGGCCGAAGATATTCCCTGAGCTGCGTTCAGCACTACCATTACAGAACATCGAGGCCAAAAAAGCGACACCAAATAGTAATCCCAACCCAAATAATTCTCATATTTGCAAGAAAAGGCTGTAACTTCTTGTAAATCAAATCAGTGAGAACTGCTCCAGTACTACATTACAGTAAGTAATAGGCACCGTCACCATCACTATATCGCAAAGAGAAGAAAATGAGTGTCAAAGTGTCTTGATTTCATAAATTTTCAGCGATGTATTTAAAAAATAAGTAAATAATCAGCTCCACTTCGTTACTGCACGATTAGCAATTCAGTCAGGGTGAAAAGAAAAATAAAATAAAATAAAATGAGAAATGAAATTCTACTCTATTACCTTTGAGGTTCCTATCAGGTCCACACAGGCTAGTGAGACGGAAGCTGCTGCATTCTAACACTACCTATTATAGCTGTCAAAGTGAGCCTATTCTCAAAAGTCAGTGAATTTCTAAAAGAAAAAGCAACGTCTTGTCTCGGTCGCGACACCGGTGATGGCGGCACAATTTCCCGCTGTTTGCTCTTGTTCAGCGACGCTATTACTTTGTTGGGCAATTCCTTACAACGGATTGGTGACAGCGACATCGTTCGGCTCAGCGGTACGCTCGACTGTGGTAACAACATGCTGCTGTTGTTACTCGAAGGTGATATGACCGCTGCATGGCGCATTTATCTTCCTTTCTGCTGCGTGGTGCGACCTCGGGCCACAGTTGTGACCGCATTGTTCTGCTCAGTCGTGACCTCCCCAGTTGCGACCTGGGTTAACGATGTCTCATATGTTCTAAACTTTAAGTTGCGGCCTTATATTGGCAGCGGCCCGCTTTGAATAGTCACTTTAACAAGCGGCGCGTAGCTCAATTCTCAGTGCTGGCTGGGATTTCGCCATTCTACCCTCTATTCAGTGGCGACGACCTCATGGTTTTTCTTTTCTGGTTGCATGTTGTCCTAGTGGTTTTAAACATAGTTGCGACCTGGATTTTACGGTGCTTTGTGACTGTCTTCCCGGTCGCGACCTCGGTGATTGGTGGGACGTATCTCCTTTGAGGTTCTTGACTGATTAAGTGGTCGCAACTTCCATTTTCTTGGTAAGGACTTCGTTAGCTAGGTTTCATGTCGCGACCTCAGAGTGGTGTCGCGACCTCAGTTGTATTCAATTGGCGTCGTGACATCAGAGTGGTGTCGCGACCTAAGATTCTTCCTTGATTAATTCCTTTTGTCTCAACCACACTTTCTTGAGCGCAATATCATGATTGCCTTGAGGGATTAATTAATTATGCTGCTTTTTCGAAATCCCGACCGTTTGAATAAGCCTTCTATTCTTCACTGAAGCTGAATCTGTAATGTCGTAACCTAGAATTAACTAAACAATCAAGCTTCTTGTCGCGACTCCGAATTTCAGTTGCGACCTCGTTTCTGCCTCTTAGAAATTGATTTCTTAAGTTTTTGTTTGGGATTTTTAAACCTGTGTGCTGCAAAGTGGTGAGTAAAATATCCATATTTATGAATCAACATTTATCTTCTAATGTATAAGAAAATAGATTAAAAATCAAATGAGTTTTTTGGACTCATCTGTATCTATCGAAAATTTCCTATAATATAGAGGGAGATGGATTTTGTGAGAACTCTTAGTTTGTCTGAGTTTCAAAATAAAAGATTTTTATGAGTAGGTAATAAGCCATACATTCTATAACTTATAAAATTGCTTATGCTTTATCTAACACATCTGTATTAGATATTGCTTGAAATATTATATTGACTACCATTATTATTTCAAGATATTGGTAGAATTTACCCCCACGAGATTACAAGCATTAGTTTTAATGAAGATTTCCTATACCCAGTTATAGGAGACAAACTATTCTCAGAACATAGATCATCTTGCTTAAGTTTATCTATTACAGATAATAAGATTCATCTTAATAACATAATTACATTTAAAAATCTTGAAAAAAGTAAAATAATTACAAATTACAAAATTAAAGGAGAATATTTTGATGGCATTGAATGGAAAATGATTGATATCTTGATTGATGCGGAGCGACTTCGGTTATATAATCTAACATCCTGTTCAGAACTAGAAGAATTCTTTCAAACAAAGTAAAATATAAATTTTAATTGCTTGATGCCACAATGCAGAGTCTGACGATAACGATCAACGCGGAATTCTGTGTATTTCGGGACTGATACCACCTTTGTTGTATATTATCGGATTCATATTTTCACGAAATCGAAATTTGAGTCTCCTTTGTTTGGGGAGCTCTACCCAACATACAACCTGAATAACAATGTAACCATAACCCATCCAGAGTCTCATCATAAATAGTAATGACCACACAAGGTCCATCTTTCCATATCCCCTATACACAACTGTCACAATAGTGCATAAGAGTTTATTACAATAATCTTATACAGAATATATATTCAAACTAGCTTGTTCTAATATAGTTTACAATAATATTTATCAAAGCCACATCCTAGCTCCCTTCAAAATCATGGCCTCGAGTGAGCGTCGTTTCCACACACCTCCACAGTACTGAAGGGGTCCCACGGCCAGAATTGAGCAATGCCAATGAGAGAAAATAATTCTTACAAGGGCTACTCCCCACGTAAGTGCATATGCAATGACACACCACACATTCAAGTAAGAACATGCACATTCCTACTCAAATGTCTACATGTCATGGATGAGAGGCATGGCTCACCCTCTCCATGTCCCAAGTCTCACAACTCCTTCACACATGCATATGCAGTGTGAAAAACCAAACAAATCATTATGTTCCATCAATATTCATTTCAAAACAAAAGCTTTTTGTTTTATAAATCAAAATCAATTGGACGGTTCCGATAATAACTTACATTTGAGTTCCATGCTTGTTTATGCATTTTGGAGCCACGGATTTAGGGTTTGCACCATAGGGCGTCGCCACGATCTTTTGAACATTTGGGGCTTTCACCACCGGTGATCATGTCTAACCTAAATCTAAGTCTTTACCACAGGGGTGGGGATCTGCAAACTTGCTAATACCAATCTACATATTTTCAATTTTTTTAAATCGTGAGACTCATTTGGACGTTATTATGTTCCCAGGAGCAGGCAGTGAACACCCCAAACATAGTGCCGATCTCCTTATCTGCTCACACCCATGTCATGTGATGTCCTGGTACATAATGCAATGTAATCATGCCATTGCTCATTCATCCCATGCTCATTATATGATGAGTGCTATATGTGCATCACCTACTCATGCATAATTACCATGCATCATTTGGACATTTTATATCAAAAGCATAAAATTCCAAATATATCCTTACAATTCATGCCATCATATCAATGCACGCATACGGTGATCCTGAAGTCACCTCTTACTCGGTAGCAACATCCATCAACCTCTAGGTCAAATTGTGACAAGAAATGTCCACAACTAGCCTACAATAAGCCATGTAATGGCCTTATTCATACTACCACATCACAAGCAAAACCATTAGAACACACAATTTGACTTCCACACAATTTCAACCAAGTATATTGCTCAATTCAAACAATGATATACTATAATCATATACCAGTTATGGCAAAAATCTGGACACAAATCATTAAACAGCCTAAGCTGTAGCAGTCCCGAAAGCCTAACATCAATTTCTCAGATAGAGCTACTAGTTCCTTGAATGATTCTAGTCCAAATTCTTACTTTTCCCAGCCGAAATCAGTCCAAAAACACAGACCAATAGGTTCGGCCAAAGCAGACGGCTTGTAGCGGAGTCCGGAAAATGGACCATAACTTGAGTTATAGAGGTCTGATTTGGGTGATTCAAAATCCTAACATCAAGTTCTAAGATAGGGTTACAATATCCTTGAAGGATACTAGTCCAAATTCTCCCTTTTTCTAACCGAAAATCAGCCCCAAAAACTGGACATCATATAGGGTCAAAATAGGGCACTATTCCCATAACCCATTAATTTGCCAAACAGCCCCTTAGAGAAAAAACGGCCAAACAGCCCCTTAGGGCATTAAAACTCAACCAAACAGCCCCTAGAATGGAAAATAAACCAAAGTAGGAGAATCCTTACCTCTTAGAGTGTGAGCAACGCCCCGAGGAAGTCCCACGGACACTTCTTGAACCCAAAGCTTTCGACTTCACGAACCTCCCACGCAAAACCTCTGCAAAACTTGGAGTTTCCGGTGTCCACGAGTAGCCCTCGCCGAGCACTCTAACTTTAGTTCTTGGTCCGCTGGAAACCGACTACTTGATCTCCATAGATCGTAGAGAGAGGTGAGACTCTCACTAAGTCCACCCTCTCATATCTCTTTTCTCTCGGTTTCTCCCCTCTCTGTCAGTTTCTCCTTTTCTTCCCTTCTCTTTCTTTTTGTTCTAGCAATTTAAGTTAAGTTGGATAAGAAGGCTCTCATGGTGCCACGTGTCTGATCTAGCTGGATCAGTTCTCTTGAGAAACAATTTATTTTCATCTGGTTCCAGGATTCGATTTATTTTAAATGAACAACTTGAGTTATTCTACTCCGAGATTCTCGTGAAAATCTCGTCCCCAAGGTCACTGAATAACCATCCACCCAAAGAAGTCACGAAAATCCGACTGTTTTGGAATTCGATGAAATGTTTCTGGATAACTAGATTTTGTGAGAGGAATCCAACGGTGAAATCCTTTTCGTCATCCGAGATCTAGAGAATTTCTAGGCTTCCCTGAACCATTCTAGCAATTTTATTATTTTTGCTATTTTTCAGAAAAATTAAATATTTCCCGGGTTTTACATTAATGGTATCATAATAATAATAATAATAATAATAATAATAATAATATTAAAAACCTTACTAAATATATTAAGAATCTTGTTTCTCTTAAATATTTGTGTGAATACGAAAATACTATAAAAGAAACTTATTAAGAACCTTTTGATACATAAACCTTAGTTAAAACTAAAATAGTAAACTATTATATGGATAACCTTTATGTTACGTCATCTTCTTAGAATTTAAAAATAGGTGTAGAAACTTTAAGAAATTTTATGAACCCTCAATTTACAAAAGAATAAATTAAATATTTTAAGAACCTTGTAGAAATACAATTAGAAATAACAAAAGTAGTTTTAAAATAACATAAAAAACAAGAAGGAAATTGTGATTGTAACAGTGAAGGGATAAAAAATTTAGAAAAAATCTAAGAAATACAACAAAGAAGAATAAACAATTGTAACACAACTTTGGGAATAGAAGAAAAGGAAGAAATTTGGAAGACTTTAAAATTTTTAGTTTATTGAGAAATAACTTAGACTATATAAAGGAACAACTGGTAAAGACAATTTACACTTAGAAAGGAAATAGAAAAAATAAAAGTTGAACAACAAAACTTAAAGGAAATATTAGAAAAACTTAACCAAAAACTAGACCAAATCCTTGAACAATTAGTTAGGAAAACAAATGAATCAAAAGAAAATAAAATAAATCATCTTTTCAACAATTTGAAAAACTAAATTTAGGAGAAAACCCAAAATCTATAGAACATAAAATTAATCCATTTGAACCAAGAGATTAGAGTAAACTCATAGAGTATAGAAGTAATAAAATCAAGGAGGAAAATGAACCTATTAGTAAATTAGAATTTTTTGAAGTTGAAAATTTGAAATTTTTTTTTAACAGAAATAGCTTGAATAATGAAGAAAGAAAAAATAAGAAACTATTTAAAATAAGAAGAAAATGAATCTAAAAATAAACCATAAACAAAATACCTAACCTCTAGTAGTATATATGAAAATAAGGATGGAAGTGCTAGTATAACTTTTGGAGATTACAAAACCATAAATAGAACTAAATAAATAAGTAGGAAACTAAGTATACATGCTGTAGTAAATATAGAAAATGAAATTTTGTTAAATATAGAAACTGTAGAAAATTTACACAGAAATTCATAATTAATTAATGTAATCATTCAAAAGAATTTGAAAATCTAAAAATGCACTAAGATGAACCAATATCAAGAAAACTTTATAGATATAATGTGTAAAAATCATTTAGATGACCAAATAATTACAAAACTTCATAAAACAAACTTAGTTAAAAAAATTTAGATATAGAAGTAATACAGATTATAGAAAAACCAGAAAAAATAAATGAAATAACTGAAATCACAAAAGAACATGAAAACAAAATTGAAAAGGAATTTGTAAATGTGAAAACATAAATAGTTAAACAAGGCCCTCAATGGAAAACAAAAATAGAACCTTTTCTAGTAGTTTATTCACAACAATACACTGAAAGTGAGCGATTTTAGATATAGATAATACTCGTGATCTTAGAAAAGCCATAGAAAATTGGGAACAATCTTTAAATTCTGTTGATTGTAGTAGTAAGCTTTCCGAACCAACAAGAAATAGAATTTTGTAAGCACCCTTAGAGGAACTGTATTGCAATTCTTTAGGAACATGGAACAATAAAACATTAGTTATTTTCAGGAAGTTAAGAATAATTTTAGTATAGCCCTATGTTTATAAACCTTATAAAATTATATTTTTAGAGCAATAAGAAGATTTAAATGAACCTATACTATATCTTTAAGTTTGAGCAGTTCAAAAAATTGTATGTAACCTTTCGTATATAAAAGAATATGAACAAAAATTTTGGAAATATGCAATTCTTGCTAAGATTGATATAATACCTAAATATTTGAATAAATACATATTAAAAATACAAGGACCAGTAGAAGTTAGTATGAGGCCCCAAAACCCAGGGATCTCGTTGATAGCCCCATCGACCGGAATTCTATGGATTTAGGCCTTCCGATATACCTATTTGTGTCTCATTTTATAAGGGATCCATATTTTCAAAAAAAATTGAGTTGAGTCTCCTTTGTTCGAAGAGCTCTACCTAATATACAACTTGTATAACAATATATCCATGACCCATCGAGTCTCATGAAATAGTAATGACCACATGTTACATACATTCATATCACAATATACAACTATATCACAGCTAGTCCATAAGAGTTTATTACAACACTCTTGTACAGAGCATATATTAAAACTAGCTTGTTAATATAGTTTCTGAAATATTTATCAAAGCCACATCCGGCTTCCTTGAAATCATGACTGAAGAACCTTGTCACTCCAGAGTGTACTACACACTGAAATGTGGTCTAGCAGGGGTGAACAATGCTGATAGAGGAATAGACTCTATAAGGGCTACCACTAAGTGCACATGCGTCATCATTTCACACATTGGTAAAGCAGCACATTCTATCGATGTCTATATACCATGGATGGGAATGTTACTCACCCCTTTCCGTGTCAGGGTCCTCACGCCGACTCCTCATACATGCATATGTGTGAAAACCATCATTTATGTTCCATCAATGACCATTTTTCAAAACAAAAGCTTTTTGTTTTATAAATCAACATCCATTGGACAAACTTCGATATTCACTTGTTTTTACCAAGTCTCGTGTGTTTTTGTGGGTAGCGAATTTTTGAGGTCTCACCGTAGGCTTCACACGCCTTCCGAGCACTTTAGTAATTTTCATGCATTTGGATACATATCTAGCCAAAGAATACGAGTTTTCACAAGAGTATCCTATCCCCTATAGCATACCAAACTCATATTTTTTCATTTCTGCTTTTCTTTTATTCAAGCAGTGAGACTCATTTTGAAAGTTGTCCCATTTCTGAAGAGCCACCATGAGACACAAAACACGGTGTCGTATACCATGCCTCCACGACATACTATGAACACCAAACTGAGTTCATTCGATTGCAGCCATGCACTCACGCCCGTTTAATGTAGTGTCCCATTACATCATCACAAATACAGATGCCATTGCATGTTATATCATGTCACATGTATAATGAATGCTACATGTAAAACACAATCCACACCACTTACGATTATCACATGGACAATCACATCAGCTGTGAAGCTACATAAATCATTTCATTCATGTCAACCTATCATGCAAACATATATCAACATTCACATTCAACATGTCATTCAAACTCAAGCAACGACAACCTCATCCTCAAGACCAATTGTGGCATAGAGATTCCCACAAAACATTCCACACAATAACCCATAACAAACCACAAGAAATTTCTGAACTCGAATCAAAAACTAGCTCCATAACAGTCCAAAAATCTGGACACAAACAATTAAAAAACCTAAGCTATAGCAGTCCCGGAAAACGGTCCATAACTTGAGTTATAGAGGTCTGATTTGGGTGGTTCAAAAGCCTAACATCAAGTTCTAAGAGAGCGCTACAATTTCCTTGAAAGAAACTAGTTCAAATTCGCACTTTTTCCCAACCAAAAATCAGTCCCAAAAATATAGACAGTAGGTTCGGCCAAAACAGGGCAGCCTATGGCAGTCTCGGAAAACGGATCATAACTTGGGTTATAGAGGTCCAATTTGGGTGATTCAAACTCCTAACCTCAAGTTCTCCACTTCAGCTACAATTTTCATGAAGGACACTAGTCCAAATTCCCTCTTTTTATAATCGAAGATCAGCCCCAAAAACTAGACATCATATAGGGTCAAAATAGGGCACTATTCCCATAACCAGTATTTGTCCTTGTATAGGAAAAAAAGATGAAACAACCCCATAGTGTAGCCTTGAATCCGAGGTCCGTTGGCAGCCCATCAACCTGGAACCACCCTTGTGGGAACCTTGAGGTAACCCGACGTCACATCACTGTATCCCATTTCTTGGGATTGTAACATGAGCAAACATATTTTAACTTTTGCATACCCTTAGGGCATAGAGGCAAATCATTTCATATAAAATACCTTCAGACTATCTCATAAGCAGGTCTATCTGAGTTTGATTACAACTCTTTCATACAAAAATATATACATAAGTGTGCTCAAAATCAAATACAAAATATAACCAAAGCCACCACCGGTTTCTTTCATGCTTGGTCGGATGAGTTGATTGCTGCCTGACCTAGAAGGAAGTCCCACGACCGAAGTGAATGGCTTTAGTGAGTAAACTCCTACAAGTTCCTCATGCTAAGTGCACATGCAGTATTGTATTCTACATCTTGTTCACACAATAATATACACACATTCAGAAGTAAAACAGCCCACAGATCTATACCTGAAATTCTAATGCTATGAATGAGATGTGACTCATCATGCTCGTGTCCCAGTTCCTCCGCAAACTCCCTCATACATGCATATTCGAGAATATGAAAACTACGTCATTGGTGTTTCACACCAATCACCCTTTTCCAAAACAAAATCTTTTTTTATAAAACAAAACCCATTGGATATACCTCCAATGTCCATTTGATTTAATCAAATCCCGTGTGTTTAGGCAATTGAGGGCCACATAATTTTGAGTTCTCATGTGAAGAGTATGTTCAACACCTTTTAATCCCTTTTTTGCAGTACAACCACTTTTGGGTTGCATATGTCTAACCAAGAATACGGGTTTTCTTAGAGAAGGTATATCCATTCTTGCTATACCCATTACCGCGTATTTTCATGCTAGCCATGAGACTCCTTTAGGCGTTTATGCATTACAAGCTCACCTTTATTTCACGAAGAATAGTGAATGGCTGCGCCATGCACACACACCCACATTCAATCGATGTCCCGATGCATATGCAATGCAAAATGCCCAATGCATGTATGTCATATTACATGTACAATAAGACATTACATGACAATTTATAGGGTTAGTACTTCATGCGAAGTACCATGAACAATTATATTGAAAAACATATGGTTGCAATCATTCAAGCCTTCTATCTCACTAACACACATATATCAACGTGTTACAACGCATTCGCGTATTATTTAATTTCCAGCAACGCTGAAAAAAAAATAGTCTACACGAACTAGCCATACTCAACCTTCGAAATAATTTGGACTAAGTCTAGAAATTTCAGCATTTGTTCCGTTTATTTTTTTTCAACTTTCAAGGCTGTCATTAATGGCTATAAATTCAGCCATTAAGCAATCCTAAACTTCATTGAAAACTATTTGAAAAACGGTTCTAACAAAGTCTTGTTTCCAGTAGACAGGACAAAGCGGCGGGACCGACCTTGAAACCCATTCTGAATTTGTCAGAAAAATAGTCAGCTCATCCCAGGACTGATTACATGTTTGGAACAGACCCCACCCAGTGTTTATGGCTCTTAATAAGAAGGGCTTGAGATTCTGGAAGCCCTCTTCTTTTGGGGACATGGCTAAAAACCTGTAGTTTCTAGTACCCACACGTAGCTCTTGTCGCGTGGACTAACTTTTAATTCTGGGCTATCTTTCAAACCATTGGACCAAGAAAATCAGAAATCTCATTTTTCCTTTGAGTTTCATGAGACTTGAGCTTTCTCTTCTTTTTTTTCTCCTTCTCTTTTCTCCTCCTCCTCTATCGAATTGGTTCTCTACCAATTTGTTCTTCCTCTTCTCCTAAGATATTTCTCTCCCTCTCATTATTGACTTGACACATGAGCTAAGATGATCCATGTGTTTAATCCACCTGAAATCAAGTTACATGTGTCGAATGTGGACATGAACTGGCGTCTCAATTTGCTACACCACATGGCTATCATGCCATGTGTCCATCTCTTAAGGTGCATGTGGCATCCACGTGGTCATGTCATGTGGCACCACTCCATATGTCACTCAACACCCAGTGCCTTGAAAAATGTGAAATCAATTATCACGGAATTGGCCAAGAAATTCCGACTATACCGAGATAAAATGATCGTGATAACTAGATTTGAGAGGCGATTCCGTGTGAGCCATTTCTTCATCCAAGATCTAGAAATATTCCAAGTTTTCAACATGTACTATAGCAGCAAATTATCGTTTTACCCTTTTTCAGAAAAATTGATTTTCCAGTTTGTTTCACCTTAATTTTATCACAGAAATTTACACACATATACATACAAATACATATCTCTGCTTGATCATTTAATTACCAAATGACTAAACAACGTACCCTATATAATCGATTGATCTGTAAGCTCGGTTTGTGGTGTAACAACCTAGACACTCCCCTAGGTCCCCGAAGTCCAGACCTGTGAGCCTTGTCCTCGACCTCGACCTATACTTGGCCTCTCTGGCCTGTCTGTGATGCAATAGGTGCTTGTGCAACACCTTTGGACTAATACATGTTCCCTTGGCCCATACTAGGGTAAGGAGAAACAAAATGTGTCTGTGCATGTCCTACTAATGATTGGGACTATGGTGTCTACTTGTTGCCTTTTCTATCAAACCAAAACCCTCAAATAACACGGCTACCGGAGCATAATATTCTCTTATACGCATATCACTTTTGGATAATTTGGCTTGCTAAAATAATTTCTCTTAATGTTAGGAATCAAAAAAATAAGGGTTGATCTATGACACTTTGCAAGTGCAGGTCTAGTAAATGCAGATGAAGTCGGGTATCACATTCCGCTAGAGATTGATAGTGATTCTGAATTAAACTACCATACTAAAATTTCATACTATTTGGACTCCAAAACCGATGAAAATTTTATCGAAACAACAAAAATTAAAATCCTATGCTAATGAATATGCTCAAGTTAAACTAAACAAAAGTGAATGACTAAAAATAAAACATGCGTAAAAGATGGATTGAATCAGGTTCTGTGAGAAAGCGAAAAAAAACCATCAATGAAAAATACAATGGAGCAGTCAATTTCGGCACTATGTCCATTACTACATTGACATGTATGGATCTTATTTTTGTCAAGTTTCACAATTATTGGAATTGGATCTCTCAGATTTCGATTTAATATCCTTAGCTTCTCTCGAAACGAATCGAGCCGATACAAGTATTCCACATTTTTCTTGCAAGATGTTATTTTTGCTGTCAATACTTCACACCCATTTCTGTGACAACGGAACTTTAACTTCACCTTCTCAGGATTTTAGCTAAGTTTCTACTACTTAGTTAGTGGCTCATCATGAGATCCTTAAACATCCTTTTCCCTTGATTAGATCTAGCTAACACGGGGATTGGGAACCTATCCTTATATTAAAGGTGGAACTCTGTGGTTATATTCTTAAATGCACCCCTCGACTTCAATTGCAAAGGCGAATGGGGTTATCAAGGCGACTTCGGAGCTCGGTCGTCAATAATAGTCGAAGACATACCGAGGAAAAGAATGCTCTCGACTCTCCAGGAATCTCGGGTCTCTGTGTCACGGAGGCATCCGGAATATCGATAAGATACATTCCCTGGCGGTACTAGAGTACTACTATTTGGAACTATCCATTAAAAGCGACACCCGATTAAGTAAAAACTAAACCAAATTAATTCTCCATAAATGTCTTGGAGCGTAACTAAATGTAAATCAAATCCAAGGCTGAGCCTGTTCTGAAGTTCTTGCAAAGTGAATCAAGGAAATGGAGTGTCGATACTTGCACACAACCCTTTGTAAGCTGTAATAAATGCGAAAAGAAATGAATTCCAAAAAGAATTTGTCTAGATTTCATAAATTTCCAAGCGATATCTGAAGAAAATGAGGCTAACGATCGGCTCTAATCGTCTGCGCACGATTCGCGATTCAAATCCATAAAATAAAACTAAAAATAAAACTAAAATAAAATCTACTCTATAATATACCTTGGTTCTCTTCTTTTCCACTTTTCTTTGGGTAGTGAAGGAAAAACTACTACTATTCGAAATCTCTCTATTTATCTTTAAATCAAAGGAAAGAAATGGGCGAATCGAAAATACTCCAGGTGAAATCGGATAAAAGCCCAACCTTGTTCTATATATCGCGACCTCAAGTTGATGTCGCGACGCCATTATGTGATAATCATGATGGTGAAGCCTCGCCCATTTCAAGTTGCAACCTGTTTGTCTTTCAACAGCTTTGATTAGTGGTCGCGACGTCGTTTGTGGTCGCGACCTCTTATGCTCAGTGTTCCTTCAGTGTTGATGTCGCGACCTCAGGTTTAGGTTGCGACCACGCTAATAGCATTTGGCGGCTAATGTTGTGGACTTTGATTCCTTGGTCACAATTACGTTGGTGATTTTCTGTCTTCGCAGCTTTCAATTTTATGTTTGTGACCTCTTACACTTCCATTTCTTTTCTTCAGGTTGCAACCTCAGTTCCACGTTGTAACTGATTTCTTTCTTCCCAACTCTGTTTCCGTGCTCGACTTCATTACATGTCACACATCAATTTCTTCTCGCTTTAGTTTTTCTTCTTCAGTCAACACGACCAATGATTGGTCACACATCATCGCTCTTCATTGACTTTAAAAGGTTGAAAGCCCGCCTCGCAAGTGCTTCTATCCGAATTTACAGTGTCACACCTCTTTTGGACACCGCTGGCAGACTTCATCAAGATGTATGTCGCGACTCTCAAGTTGATGTCGCGACATGAAAATGGAACTTAGTATAAAAACTAGTTGCAACCTCTTCTTTCGCAAAGACTTCTCTTCAGGGCTTCATAGACTAATTCGATCGCGATCTCGTTGATGTCGCGATATCAATTTCTTCTCGATTGTTTCCCTTTAGTCTCAATCACGCTTTTCTTTGTCGCAACTTCCTTTTCGTCACGACTCACTCTTGTTCACGCTTTCATTTCTTCTTCAAAGCCACCATATCACTGTGACTTGAATCAACTGGAACCGAGCTTCCCGTCACGACTCAAATTCCTCGTCAGGACCTCACTTCCACGTAGGTCGACTTTTGATTTTGCTAAAATTTGATTTTTTACTATATTTTCCTCGCAAATTGAAATTTGAGTCAATTATCACTCTTCATAAAACAATTCAACATTATTCTCATAATAAACCTTTAAAATGAATTAAAATCTAATGAGTTTCTGGACTCATCAAATTCCCTCAAACTTAAAATTTTGCTTGTCCCTAAGCAAAGAAGAGAAAGGATTGTTTGTCCTCAAACAAATAAGCTTAGAAAAAATTTTAAGGACATTTTTCTGATTCGTACCACAGTCTTTCCCATTCCACCTTTTTGAACTGGAATTAAGAGATACCAACATTATTTTAAATTCTCGCTTTGATGCAAGAACAAGACATGGTATACTTTCTAACACAAAATTTATTGATAAATCCAATGTAATTAAACTGCTTATTTTACAAGTCTTGTTCTCAGGTGTGTGTGCAAAGTCATCAATCCTTTTCATCTTCATGTTGAATTTAGTTAATCTTCTCGAGTTTTCTTGATCGTTTGGTCAAAGTCCCATAGGCTTCGTTCATACGATCTCCACTTCAATGTAGGTGAATTCAACTTTCAAAATCAATGAGGTCTTTCAGTTTAATGTCATTTAGGTAATGTGGGTAGATACGGAAAAATTTAGGTTGAAAATTACCCATTTTCCATCTTTTTCTCTACACTTGTTGCCTAACTTTCACTCCTTTTTTATTCTCGTTTGCCGATTCTCCTCAATCTCAAAATTTCGATTCATCTTTTGAATTCTTTTATGGAATTTCACTTCATATAATTGATTCAAGCGCATTCCTTTGTTCTTTTCACCTTGCTTTTTATTCTTCTAAGATTTCAGAATAAAGGCAATGTTTTCATTTCAGCTTTCTATTACTCTAGAGAACTTTTGGCTAAGAACTCATGCCAACAAGTATTAGGTGCTAGGTGTTAAAACACCCCTACGAGCTTAATTGTTCAAGGGAAATAGGCCACAAGACAAAACTTATTCCTTATTTCACTAATTTCTGCTTCTTTACCTCTTCAACTCCTTCATTGTCAAAATTTGAAACATTTGCTCCCCAAACTAGTTTCTTCCTTTTATACTAAACTTTTTCGAACTAGAAATCGATAAATTGCCTTTGTCGCATGCTTATTGCAAGGAAGGGAATTTCGGTTTTCAGCTGTTGTTTATTACAAAATAAGGCTTATTTGGCTCAAATCAAGGAACTAGAGAATATGCTGCTATTACTCTTGAGGGTAGGCTTAGAAAAGCCTGCCGCCAAGGATGGCCCCATCACTTTCTTATCAACAAGCCACCCAGGATTTCGCCTCAATCGATAATCAAACAAGCTCCTAGGACTATGGACTCTAAACTCGACCTCTCAAAAAGATGTTCCACTCCCACAAAGTTTTTACAAGTTTTGTCGACCTATGTATTATTTCTTCAAGACTCAGATTATTTATCGTTACTTACATTATTTTAACCCAAGATTTTGTTCCATCAAGAATAACCAATTTTCCAATTTTTGCAAACTAAATCAATTTAAATAAAAACAGTAATACTCCTAATTTCCAGCTTTAATTATTCAGTTCCTCGATTCTTTCCCAAATTTCTGTTCTTGAGGAAGAACATAATTATTTATTTGATTCCTAAACAGAAAAGAAAATGACACATAAACAAAATTTAGATATCATGAACGATCAATCAATTTGCATCTATTTATCCACAAACAAATTTTCATTCAACAAGTGAGAAACTATCTATCAAGCAAAAAGAACACTTATAAAATGAGAAGTCAATCAAACAAGGGACATGTAAGATGAACCAAATCAGTTTCCATTAAAAATTTTGGGAATGTATATATTTATAACATGCTAAATCCTTCAGTTTCCCTTTCTTCTCTTGTATTCCCTTTTAGGTATTATGTTTAGAGGGTCTACATCAAAACTGGCTTCACTGGGAGCAAACTTGGTTGCCACTTTTGAATTAATGTTGCTACCCAAAACAAAAACACTCAAATTCTCAGCAATTGCAATTTATTCACTTCCACTCAAAACAACTACAACTCAATTCATCTTCATTGTGCAAAAATTCAACAAATTTCACTATGCATCATATTCAAAATTTAAGCACCCAAAACAAGATAAAATTCCCAAACTTTCAATCATGCTATATCAAAGACAAATTTAAAATTCAAATCAAGAAGAAAGAAATCGCCCCTTTTGGTCTTTTATGCCGATTGAAGTTTGATTTCGTATTCTCTCCTTTCGCACAATCTTCATTGGTCTCGCAAACTAAATATATATATATATATATATAAAATAAAATAAAATATTTACCTACTCTTTAATCAAAAATTAGTAAAATCACAATAAGCTATTAGAAATTTAAACACAAAAATTGTAAACTATAACAAGAAAAATTAAAATCAAACTGATGTGGATCGCCCACAAAGTCAAGCCAATTTTTAGTCTTTAGTCGGACTCTTCCCGCCTTTGTCTCCTCGCTTTCTTCAATTTTCTTCATTCGTAACTAAGGGTTTATCTTCCAATTACTTTTCCCAAGATAATGCTTCTTAATATCTCGACCATTAACTTTGAACTCCTGGCATTGTCGGTTCTATGTCACCGCCTAAATTGTGTGCTTCGATACCACCTGAATGGTCCACTCCATTCGACTTCAGCCTTTCCCGAAAGAGTCTTAATCCGGAGTTGAATAACAAGACCCGACTTCGCCTTGAATTCCCTCCTTCAAAATTCGTTGATCATGCCATTTTTGTTTTATCCTCAGAGATTCCGCACTAATACAGTTTCATTCCTCAACTCTTCCAATTCATTTAACTAGAGAAATTTCTATCTTCTTAGCAAATTTCCTTTTAAATCAAAATTTAGCTTCTGATGGCCCACATAGCTTATTCTAGCTCAAGAGGTAGGTGACAAGGTCAAGACAAGTTCAGAGATAGGACATTCCAATGGAGTTTTAAAAGGGCCTAGGCTTCATACATGGTACTCATCGTTTCCCAGCTGTCCCCCACCCTCCTCTCCCGCGCCCAGCCTCCCGCCTCCTTTCATCCCTCATTCCCACGGCACTCAGCCGGCCCATTCAGAGCCTGGAGTGAGCAGTGTCAGTCACACTGCTTGGGCAACACACAGCCCCGCCAAAGAGTTTGTCAAACACCTTATTTGCAAATGGCTTCCTCCATCACTAATTATAGTTCGGGGTGTCCCAAATCACGAGAATATTCTCTTTCAGAAACCCCACAACTCGTATTGGCATCATTCTTTGGACATGCCGCTGCTTACCCATTTTGATACATAATCCACAGCTAGAGTATGTATATATTTCAAATGAACCTGAAAAGGTCCCATAAAATCCATTCCCATACATCAAACAACCCGGCACCACCAGATACCTTACAGGCATCTCATGCCTTTTGGTCGATATTTCATTCTTTGGCATTGATCACAGCCAACTTTACCCATTCAAAACGCTTCTTTAAAAATCGTAGGCCGCAGAATCCCACTGGGAGAATTTTATGGGTTGTTTTATCTCCCGCAGCGTGTCCTCCTTATAAGGCGGATGCATGACATTCTTAAAAATCTGCTTTGCTCACCTTCCGCACACATCTCCTTATTAATGTAAATCATTTTAAACAATAAATGGATCATCCTGCATGTAGTACCCATTGTCACCCTTAGCTTTTTTTCTTCAAGCAGAATGACTCGTGGCATAATTCCACAAGCTAAGAAGTTCACAATATCAAGATACCAGTATATCGAGTTGATGTTCTAAATAAATCAAGCCATATGGAAAAATTTTCTCGCTTATTTCCTCTTCCTTCTTCTTGTACAATGGTTTTTTACTTGACAAGGATCGCCATCACATTGTCACTTCCCTTTTGTCTTTTTATTTCTAAATCAAATTCCTGCAATAATAAAGACCCACCCGATCAATCTCGCTTGCTTTCTTCACCATTAGATATTTAATTGTCGCATGATCGCAGTGTATAACAACATGGGACCCCAAAATGTATGTGGCCCGAATCCTTTCACATGCAACATTTTATCGCCAAAGATCTCCTTTTCGCAGTGTAGCAATTTTCTCGTGTTTCATTAAAGGCTTCATAGCATAAGATACCAATTACTTTTTCATCTTTTCTCAGTCTCCAATACAAATCTCCCATTACAAAATCACTGCATCACACATGATTTCAAATTCTCTCGTCTAACTGCTTTGCCATGATGGGAGCTTCAACTAACTGGATTTGATTTCTTCCAAATGCCTTCCGCAAGATTCACTTCAAACAGTAATCCTAGTATCTTTTTCCAAAGAATCTCGCATATGGTATAGCAATTTTCGAGAAGTCTCGATAAATCTTCATAAAATCCAACATGTCCTAAGAAACTTGATTCCTTTGACTGTAGTGGGTGGCATTAGGTTTCTTATAATTGAAATTTTGGCCCTGGTCTACCTCTTAACTCGTTGCATAAATCATGCCCCAAGACAATTCCTTCAGAATCCATAAATGGCATTTTTCCCACCAGAGCGTATTCTCGTCTTTACACTCAAGTACTGGGTCCCTGTGTTATGCAGCATTAAAGTTCAAAACTGATCCATACACTATAAAATCATCCATGAAGATCTCCATAACTTCTTCTTCCTCGCTAGATCGAAAAATATAGACATCATGCATCTTTTGGAAGGTACCAGTGGAGACACAAACCAAATGGCATTCTCCTAAAAGCAAAAGTACCAAATGGGCATGTAAAAGTGGTTTTCTCCTGATCTTCAGGTGCAATAGCAATTTGGTTATATCCGGAGTATCCATCAAGAAAACAAAATTGAGGGTGTCCTGCCAACCTATCCAGCATCTGATCAATGAAAGGCAGGGAAAGTGATCCTTTCGTCATAGATTCAATTTTCGTAGTCAATACACACCCTCCATCCCGTCGCGCCTGTGAGGGAATCATTCATTCTTCATTTCCTCTGATCACGTTGAATCCACCTTCGGGAACCACATGATCGGGCTTACCCAAGAACTATCCGACATGCTGATATATAAACCTCGCATTTAACCATTTCGTAACTTCTTTCTCGACAACTTCTTTCATCACCGGGTTCACTTCCTTGATGCTCAATGCTTTGCATTACCTTCCAGCAATATTTTGTAATACAAATAGAGGGGACTGATAATTCTTCGTGATCTTCAATGGACCAAGCAATTGTTTGCATT
This sequence comes from Tetrastigma voinierianum, assembly GCA_016808115.1. Classification (NCBI taxonomy): domain Eukaryota; kingdom Viridiplantae; phylum Streptophyta; class Magnoliopsida; order Vitales; family Vitaceae; genus Tetrastigma; species Tetrastigma voinierianum. The sequence continues at coordinate 446,632 of JAEQBH010001040.1, read as the reverse complement.
GTATTTCCCTCACTACCAAAGAACTTCTCGTTTTCAAAATGGTCGGGTTCTCCTCCGACCCCGATATTCATTTCCTCGCCTTCAACTCTCAGGCCGCCGGAACCTCGTGGCTACCGATATCCTTATCGAGGATGTCCCCTTCGCCTCAATGTAATGCCCCTCCACCATATGAAATTCTCATGGTTCCTCGCGCCGGATCAGAAGTAGTGTGGGCGTGTTAGGATTTGGCCGGAAATGATAACTTTGCCCGCTCACGCACCTTAACTCTCAAAGACCATAAGAATCTTCTTATGCTGGCACGTCAGCACTTCTTCTCATTAGTTCTCTTTCCACTACTCCTATTTCATGAGCAGTGTGCATCTTTTCTCTGCTTGTCCATCCCATGCATTATGGCATCCAACTTTGCTTTCCATGATCGTCATTCGCCAAATTTCATGACCCCTTTTCCTCTCGTTGCTCTCTTGAAAACTCGTATGGAGCTTCATATTGCATTTTGCTAAATCTTTCTACTTCCATCTCGCCTTCAAGATTCTTTTTTCGTTTGAATGCTCCACAACATGAAGCATCGATAATGTTCCTTAGATGTAATTACTGAAAGCATGATACACTATGTCCATCCGGGTCTTCTAATCTATTTCCCATGCATTCGCACCTCTTCAAGAACCTCTTTGAATCCTTCCTAAGCTACATAGCTCTCATCCTCCCCTCATTGAATACTATTATCTCCTTCGCCTCTCCTCAAGCGAGATGGGGGAAAGAATCTACCCAAGTAAGCTTCACCAACTCTTCCCAAGCATCAATGGTAGAACTGATATGGTAAATGATTCATACCATGTGGCTGCTATGTCTCTCAAAGAAAATGGGAAGAGATGCGCTTTTATCACCTCTCGTCTCACACCGTCCCACCTTCATAGTATTTCACATCCCGAGAAATCTTCCTGTGTGTTCACTGGGTCTTGTGATTTACTAAAGAAACCGATGTCACGAAACTATCAGAATTAACCGGGCTTTTAGTTCAAAATTATTTGCATCCACAAGAGGTCATTCGACAGTGTATCATTCTTCCCGAATAATAGCCTGCAGTCTCCATCAGGCAAGAATGGGGGCCTTCTCTGGTCATTGGCCCTCTGCCTCTGGCTGGGTCATGTCTCTCTTTGCCATAGCCAAGGGTTTCTTCATTTTTTTGTCTTTCAAGCTCCCGAAATGTTCTTTCTAATTCAAAGGTCTCGTGAATCGTGCGTCGAACCCCGTTTCCTATGCATGCATGGTTTTCCGAAATCAAAGCATACCGCATTAATAGATTAGTCAAACTAAAAAAAAAACAAATATTTCCCAACATGGCTCTGCTAAAAATTGATTAATGTAGCCACTGTCGGGGTAAGCTATTTTTGTTCTTTTCAAAAATGTCCAAATTAGTATTTCCTTCTTTGGTCAGATATTGGATCTAATTAATTCTTTCAATCCTCGACAACTACGTTTCCTTAAAACTTGTTCGCTTTTCATATGTAATTAAAACCCTCAAAATAACACAAACAATGTGAGTCTTTACAATTCTCTTATACCCATGTCACTTTGGATAATTTGGTTTGCTAAAATAATTTTCTCTTAATGTTCGTGATAAAAAAATAAGGGTTCGGGCCTATGACACCGCAAGTGCACAGTCTAGTAAATCAATGTGTCTGTGTATCATTCCCATGTAGATTGATAGCTAATTACAGTTTAACTACCCCAACTACTAAAAAATTTCATACCATTCGACTCAAACTCATAGTGAAAATTTTATCAAACAAATAAAAAATTAAAATCTATACTATTGAATATGCTCAAATTAAACTAAACAAAGTGAATGACTAAAAAAATAAATTGTACATAAAAGAATGGATTGAATCACATCGTGAGAAACTTAAAAAACCATCAATGAAATACATACAATGGAACAATAATTCAAAGACTATGTCCATATTACTCGTTGTAATGATGGATCCGATTTTTGTCCAAGATTTTCTAATTATTGAATCGATTCCGTCACCGATTTAACATCCTTGCTTCTCTCAAGACAAGATCAAAACCAAATTTCCACCAGATTCCACATTTTCTCGCAAGATCCGGGGTATTTTCTTCTCAATACTTCACACCCATTTCCTCTGTCAATAAAGCAGAACTTTAACTTCACCTTCAAGATTTTAGCCAAGTTTCTACTACTTAATTGCTGGCTCATCCGCATCTATAGGCTTATCCTTCTCGATTAGATCTAAGCTAACACGGATCGGAACCTATCTCATATTATGAACTTCGATGATTTATATTGTTAAATACACCCTCCAACTTCAATTGAGTTTAATGGGGATTTATCAAATGAACTCAGAGCTCAAGAATGGTCAAATAAATTTAACATACCCGCAAAAGAATGCTCTCAACTCTCGTGAATCTCCGTCCTCGTGTCACGCAGAGGGCATCCCTGGAGCATCGTAGTAAGATACATTCCCTCAACCCGTACCAGTACTACTATTTGGAACTTATCCATTAAAACGACACCGATTACAAAACCAACCCAAATTAATTCTCCATAAATGTGCAGAAAGATCAGAATCAAATGTAAATCAAATCCAAATGAGCCGCGCCTGACATCGCATCGCTAATCAAGAAATGGAGGTCGATAACGCACAACCACTATAACCCGCAATAACCAAAAAAGAAATGAATTCCAGAAATTTGTCTAGATTTCATAAATCGTGCGCATTAACAAGAAAAATGTAATGTAATCCAATAATCCAAATTTAATCGCCTCCTCGCACGCTCAAGCAGATTCAACCATAAAATAAAACTAAAAAAATAAAACTAAAATAAAATCTACTTAATATACACCGAGTTCCTCTTCTTTCCCTTTGTCGGTAGTCAAGAAGGAGAAAACTACTTTACTATTCAATCTCTATTTATATCACAAAGGAAAAGAAACTCGGGTCTAATCCCCAAAAAATACTCCGTGGAAATCCGCATAAAAAGCCTGGCCACTGCTCTATGTCGCGACCTTAAGGATGCTCTTATTACAGAATTCTCCTGATGGTTTCATGATCGGGTCACACCTTAAGTTGATGTCGCGACATAGAATTCTCTTGATGGCTCATGGATCACGCGAATTCTTCCTTTCAGCCAGAACTCCGGGTTATTCTTCAACAAATTTCTCATTAGTGGTCACGATGATCCCGACCGATTAACTCCTTATGAACCCGAGGGACTCCACACTCCAATGGATATAGAAACTTTTCCTCAAAACAACAAATAAAATTCATGGAGCGAACCCCCATAATCCTTAACATATCTTTAGAAAATAATGCAAGCTTAAGTGAAATTTTTTTCTTCTTTCAAACACTCGATTTTTCAAAAATTACCAAAGTTTCTCCTTCGCTTTTCTGACTTTCCCAAATTTTCAAATATCCGCATAAGCATTTAAAAACACTTTTAATCTTCACCTCAACTTCCGCTGTAGGACTCCTCGCCCACAACTCAATCAACACAATATATATACCATTCATTTAAATCATCAAAACATTCAAAACTTCTTCAATTCCATGCACCGCTTTATAAAAAGCTCGGGCTCGAGTCGACATAAGCCGACCGCCTAAGCAGTTCCTTTTCAAATATATCCATATATGCATATATATTACGACAAATTATTTGACATATAAAATATGCAACCATTTATACAATGCGCTTCATACGCGTCGCTCACGGCTCAACTCATCGCACAGAGGGTAATTCTACCACAAGACTCAGCTTCTGGGCTCTAAAAATAGCTTTTGAACAAATGGAAAAGAATGAGCTAAAGGAGCCCAAAGGAGTGCATATTTTCATTAAGATAACATTTTCAGTATATATCAAAGTAATAAATACTTATACAATTAAAATCAATTTATGCCTTAAACTTTCTTTCTTTCTTTATAATAAATACTTATACAATTAAAATCCATTTATGCCTTAAACATTTATGCCTCAAACTTTCTTTCTTTCTGATAATAAATACTTATACAATTAAAATCCATTTATGCCTTAAACATTTATGTCTGAAACTTTCTTTCTTTCTTTATAATAAATACTTATACAATTAAAATCCATTTATGCCTTAAACATTTATGCCTCAAACTTTCTTTCTTTCTTTATAATAAATACTTATACAATTAAAATCCATTTATGCCTTAAACATTTATGCCTCAAACTTCTTCTTTCCGATGGAACCCAGGATAAAACACACGAACGCTTCCTAGACTTGACAAGTGACAGGCCTATTCCGGGGCCATAACCACTATACCGTGGAGAAACTCACGCTTTGCATGTGGTTCCAAAGCCATAGCACTTTATCACGTGTAAGGATATTACTCTAGACACCTATTTCCTCCCCGCTAGTAACCTATAACTTTACCTCTAAATCCTTACACGCTTGAAGTACCTCGGCCGATATCGCCATAACAAATTATAATGTGGGTTAAATCCATCAAGAAAAACATTTCTTCCAAATACATTTATAAATCCATTTAAAACCTTTACTTTATCATTTATACATTTATGCATTCTTCTTTACACATTTTTAAACTTCCATAATGCCTTAACATATGCATACATATATAAACATTTACATTAAACTTTTCATTTTAACATTAAAATCTTTCACTCCTTTCTTCAAAATACATTTATAAATCCATTTATATCCTTTACTTTATCATTAAAACACATATATATGCAAATATACCTATGCATTCTTTACACATTTTTAAACTTCCATAATGCCTTAACATATGCATACATATATAAACATTTAATATAAATACATATATTTAGGCAAAGTAAACAATTTATACATTTACTACATTCTTATGGATATCCATATATAAACATTTATATTAATCTTTTCTCCTTTTTCACATTAAAATCATTTAATTCTTTAAAACTCAATTTTCAAAATATTATTTTACACTCACCCCGTTCACCGCTCAATCCTGCTTTGCTTCCTGGTCGACCCCAAGCTTTCCCGTCCGATCCTTTTCTACCTTTTTCAAGAAAACCACAACTAACCATTAACCATAACTTCCATTTAATCCACTATACACATTCATTTTCACCCAACCACATCACATTCACTTAAATATCATTTAACCACACTAAAAAGTACGTAACCAAGGAAATGACCAAATTACCCCTTTTCTTTACAAAATGACCTTAATGCCCTCTACCGATTTTACACTCGGGACTATTTGAAATACCCATTTTTCAATGTCTTAACTCCATATTTGACACTGGTTCTTATACTCTTGAAACTAAGGTGCTAAGGGTTCTTTTCCAATTGGAATTACCTTAAGTAAACTCCAGAGCAATCAAACTCAATTTTTACGTCCAAACAACCAAAGTTAATCTATGTTCAACCGATGCAGGAATTCCGTTTTCTGCACATGTACCCACTTTGAGTGAATTTATGGGCCACTTAGAGTCAGAATTTGACGATTCCTATTTCTATATGTTTGGTTTCAATTGAAGTCTATTTTAATTAGCCACTTGAATCACTCAAATCGGATAATAAATGAGCAAGTTATGGCTGAAATACAAAAAGTGGTCGAAATTGGAAAACAGAGCATTACATGTACCAAAGACATGTGCTCGGAATTTTGGCCCGCACGTAGGCTTTCCATTTTTTCCATATTTTTCACCCAATTCAACTCTATACTTCATATACACCCCAAAAAACCATTTACTATGCCTCTTGTAACTTCACTCTTACTCTCAATTCATCTTTCATTACATGTGTATCTTCAAAAACCTTCCCGAATTATTTCCAACAACTCTTAATACGGGTTATAACCATACACAACCTAAACACTAAGATTTGTTAGGGGCCTGTTCTAAACCCTAACTCAATTACTTTGAATTAAACCATGAATCCATACAAAACTATAAAATCCCATCTCCTAGTTCCATACCTTTTGCTTTCCTCCTTTCTTTCTTCTTTCTTCTTCTCTTTCTTCTTCTCTTCCTCTCTTCTTCTCTCTTTTCCTCTTTCTTCCCTCTTTCTTTCTCCCTTTCTTTCTTCTCAATCGTGAGCCTTTAGCCAAATTTGAGACCAAAATGAATTTGTCTTGTCTCATATCTCATTTAAAATCCCTTTTTAATTATAAGTTAGTCTTTCATCTCTCAAGATTTGCACTCAACTTTTTTATTAAACTAACTCTCATATTCCTATTACGGCCCATCTCTACACTTTTTTGATTCTCTTCCCTTCTCTCTTTCTCTCCTCTCTCTTATCCCCTTTGCTCAATTACTAATTTATCCCTTATTCTCATATTATACTTTGCATCCAATCTATTCTTCTTATGTCATATATATCCTAATTGGATAAGTTCCACTTTTACCCTCTTGCTTAGGATATAAATTTGGTCTCTCGCTTTATTTCCTCGAAAAATTCTATTTAGCTTTTTAATATACCTACACAAGTCCGAAAAACTCGCTAGGGTATATTTCTCGGGTGTTACGGGGGCCATGACGTTGCTTGTGGTCGCGACCCTTATGCTCGTTGTTCTTCGTTGTTGATGTCGACCAGTTTAGGTTGGCACCATCTTGCCGCTTGGTAAACGACTCATGTCATGACTTCTTTGATTCCTTGGTCGCACTGCGGCTTCTTATCTTCATAACTTCTTTATTTTATGTCAGCACCCTCGGTGATGTCGCGAATTCCTTCTCGCTTTCCATTTCTTCTTCAGTTGCAACATCAGCTCCATCAAAGCAGAATCGATTTCTTCCCATCTCTTCCGTGTCGCGACTCCTATTACATGTCGCGACATCAATTCCTTCTCGCTTAGCTTTTCTTCTCGTGTCGCGACTAATGATTGGTCGCTTATGCATCACTCTCGCTCATTGACTTTAAAAGGCTGCAAGCCTCGCCCCTGGCGCGCTCTATCCGACTACGTGTCCGAATTCTCACACCGCTGCACAGACTTTTGAATACTGTTATTTCTATGTCGCGACCTCAAGTCGACATGTCGCGACATGAAATGGAACTTAGTATAAAAACTAGTTGCAACCTCTTTTCTTTTGCAAAGACTTCTCTTGTGGCTTCATAGACGAATTCTGGTCGTGACCTCAAGTTGAAGTCGCGACATCAATTTCTTCTCTTAATTGTTTCCTTTAGTCTCAATCATGTTTTTCACGTAACTTCCTTTTCAAGTCACGACTTTTACCTGCTCACGCTTCGCTTCTTCAAAGCCAAATCTGGAGCCGTCAGACTTGGAATTGGCTGAAACTGAGCTTCCTCACGCGACTCAAATTCCTCTGTGACTCTCAATTTTCACAAGTAGCCGATTCTTCCTCATTTTTGCTAAAATTTGATTTTCTGTAGATTTTCCCGCAAATTGAAATTCTCGAGTCAATTATCACTTTTCTGCAAACAATTCAACATTATTCTCATAATAAACTCATAAAAATGAATTAAAAATCTAATGAGTTTTTGGACTCATCACTACCTCCTAGGGCAATCCCGCCTCATGTGTCCAGGCTGGTGGCAATGGTAACATCTCACCTCTCCTAGCTGACCAGGAATCCTGGAATGTCCCCCACCTTGCGATGATCGACCCAGCCTCGACCTCGATATCCTCACTCTTTGTTAAGTCCTCCGCTTCTTCTCGAGCCAAGAAGATTGATTCTCCTTCCTCTTAGCACTAGCACCGATGTCCCGGACGCTTCGTATGTCATCCACTTCTCTTTCAATGGCCAAAGCTGTTCTGACCATCGAGTCTCCTCCTCCCATGTATGTCGGGAGTGACGACATGGGCCTCGAAACCCCAGAGTTACCTCCCTCCCGCCCACCAGAATTAGTCCTGCAAAATGGTAGCAACCACAACACTCGCCTGCGCAATGATGGCAACTACAGCACCCATAGCCTCTATAAAGGCATGTGGATCAAAAACAAGTGGTGGTTGGCTATTGTCGTGTTGACGGCCTCTACGTCCATGTCCTCGACTTGCCATCTACACATGTCAAATGGAAAATTGACATTTATTTTTCCTTATTTCGTTAGTGGTGCATAATGCCAAACACTAGTAAATATCAATTCCTGGACTATCATGCTCATTTATTTTCCGAACCCCTGAGGTTATGTTTTCAAACCCTACTGTTTATCCTTTCCAATATACATCATACCGTGTATACAATTCCACACCATATGTAATAATACATCATGTAGCACATCGTAACGCAACATGGTCACGATACGCAAACGGGTCTAAACTCATCCCATAAATTCCTTAATCAATTATCTAGACTCGATATCAAGCCGCATGTTGGTATCAGATAACGAGCACTTTGTGTAATCATAAACCTAAGCCCTAACACTAAGCTATGCTAAGCTGTGATGCTTGTACCGAACATCGTTCAAAGAATTTATAATACCTTAGTTTCAGACTACAACCCGAACGTCCTGCACTCCATGCCCAATGAGCCCTAGGTATTCGTGATACCTCATGCTCGATACCTTCAAGTTGTGAAGTCGTATCGATGTGACACATGCCCATCGTGCCCAGTAATTCATACCTTAAGCTGATACCGTCATGATCGCCCCAACCCCGGGGTCCCATCAACCACAACTCACGAATACCTTGGGCAATTAATCGTGGAACCCGATGTCACATCACCGCATCCCATTTCTTAGGATTCTAACATGAGCAGACATATGTTCTTAACTTGCATACCCTTCAGGGCATAGGCAATCAGTTCCATATAAAATACACTAGACTATCTCACAAACAGTTTATACGGGGTTTGATTACAACTCTTTTATACAAAAATATATACATGTCATAAGTGTGCTAAAAAAAAATACATAATATAACCAAAGCCACCACCGGTTTCCTTCATGATTGCAAATCTGATGAGGGTCACTGCATGCATTAACCCGAAAGGTCCCACGACTGGTGAGAAAGCCCGCAGTAAACTCCACAAGGGTTACTCCCACCTAAGTTACGCAATGTCATGTTCACACACAATACACACATTCCAAGTAAAACATGCAAGTCTATACCTAAAATTCTACATGCTATGAATGAGATGTGACTCATCATGCCCATGTCCCGAGTTCTCACCGACTCCCTCACACATGCATATGCCAAATGTGAAAACTCGACATTGGTGTTTCACCCAATGACCTTTTTTCCAAAACAAAATCCTTTTGTTTTATAAAACAAAACCCATTGGATATACCTCCAATGTCCATTTGATTTAAACAAATCCCGTATATTTATGCATTTGTGGCCACGGATTTTTAGGTTCTCACCGCAGGACGTCGCGCACCTTTCCAACACTTTCGCGAACTTTCATCGCTGGATGCATAAGTCTAACCAAGCATACCGGGTTTTTCACTCGAGGGGATATCTATCCCTTCTTACTATGCCCAACACACGTATTTTTCATGCTATGCAACCATGAGACTCATTTTGGACGTTGTCTTATTACCGAGCTCACCACCCATTCACCAAGAATGATGAATGACTATAACCATGCACACACACCCGACTCAATGCGATGTCCCCGTGCATATGCAATGCAAAATGTCAATGCATGTATCTCATGTTACATGTACAATGAACATTACATGGAACAATTTATAAGTCGTACTTCATGCCAAGTACCATGGATAATTATATAGAAATATTATTAAGTAATTTACATCCATTCAAGTAATATATATATAACATTACATATATCAACATATTTACAACACATTCAACATGTTATTTAATTTCCAGCAATAACGCAAAAAAAAAAAAAAAAAATACAATCTATACGAACTAGCCATTCCTGACCATACTCTGTCTTAGAAATAATCTGGACTCGGTCTAGAAATTTCAGCTTTTGTTTCGTTTTATTTTTTTATTTTTTATTTTTTTCAACTTTCAAGACTGTCATTAACAACTATAAATTCGGCCATTTGAAACTCGCCCGAAAACTCGGCAAGCTTCAAAAAACAAGCTTCACAACAAAACTGCATTTCAGCCTATCCTAAAACTAAACCGCCCTTGATAATCGACTCATCAAAACCTATCTCTGATTGTCTAAAATAGTCTCAATGTCCCAAAATTCACCCTAGTGTTCGGTATCAACCACATGGCCATTACGACTCTTAAATAAAGAGGAACCAATGTAGGAGAAAACCCCTACCTTTTGGAATGCAACGAAACCCACAGTTTCTAGTACCCACGCATAGCTCTCGTCACGTGGGCCAACTTTAATTCTCGGCCTATTGACTTCCAACGTCGCAACAATCGAAAAATCAAGGCTTTTTTTCCATTTTTTTTCCTTTCAGCTTCCTACCGAATCACTTTCTTCTTTTTTTCTCCCTTTTCTTTCCTCCTCCTTCACCGAATTGGTTCTCTACCAATTTGGTCTTCTCTTCCCAAGATATTTCTTTCTCTCTTTCACATTACCGCACATGGGCTAAGATGAGCCATGTGTTTTAATCACACAAATCAAGTGTCATGTGTCACATGAACACATGAACTAAGTGTCATTTGCTACACCACAAGGTTATCATGCCATGTGTCCATCTCTTAAGGTGTCATGTGGCATCCACATGGTCATGCCATGTGGCACCATTCCATGTGCCACTCGAGAAAAACGTGAAATTCCGACTATCTCAGAATCCAATGAAATTCAACTAGGTAACTTGATTTCTCGAGACAATTCCAATGGTGACAACCGTTTTGTCATCCGAGATCTAGAAAAATTCTAGGTTTTCAACCCGTTTATGCAAGAAATACCATTTTATCATTTTTCATGTACTGAATTTTTCCGAGTTTTACACTTAGGGCATTAAAACTCAACCAAACAGCCCCTAGAATGGAAAATAAACCACACTAGGAAGAATTCCTGCCTCTTGGAGCGTAGTAGAAACCGTAGGAAGCCTTAAAACACTTCCTAAACTCAAAGCCCTTGATTTCCCCCAAATCCCCTCATGTGGATCTTTGGTGAAATCCCTCCTTCTTTGAGCCAAGCCGCAGCTTTATCGAGACGATGAACTTTAACTCGCTCAATGACTGATCGACGTAAATTCGAGAAAATCACCGGGCTGTCATTGAATTCCCTCTCTCTCTCTCTCTCTCTCTCTCTCTCTCCCCCTCTCCCTTCTCCTCCTGCTTCAAAATCTGATTTTTGGGAGATATCTAAATGATTTTTTTCCCCTTGAAGGGTTTCGACACATGGCTCAGCACTGCGCCCACATGTCCTCCTCGCTGGTCTGTTTTTTGCCCCAAACAATTTATTTCATTCCGGTTTAAATTAAAATTATCTTACATGAAGTTTCTTTAAATTATTTTACAACTTCCAAGATTTTCTTCAAAAATCTCGTTTTTGGGGTCCACCTGACACCAATTCCGAATGCGGAAAATTCAATTATCTCTAATTCGACGAAATTGGCCCAATTAGATTTCTCGCGAGACAATTCCAACGGTGAAGTTCGTTTCATCATCCAAAATCTAGAAAATTTCAGGTTTTCAACCGGTACTACAGTGGCAAATTATCGTTTTTCCATTTTTTAGAAATTTTGCATTTTTCTCGGGTTTTACAATTAGATTATGGAATGAATTTTCAAACTTTGAATAGAAAAACTCTCCTTATATAGGTAGTACAGTAGAATTTTTAAAAAATTGGTTAGAAAATGAATGTTTGAATATAGAAGAAAGAAGTCAAATAAAAAAAACAAGATTTAAGTAGACAACTTTTTAGAAGATTAAAATTAGGAAAATATTTTAGGATTTAGGATGTAGAGATAGATACTGTGGAGGCAGAAAACCAAAAAGCTATAAACAAACTTTTAGAAGAAAATCAATAACTTATTATAAAAAGCAACCTTTTAAAACAAGATATAGAAAACTTGGAAAATATTGGATAAAAAGAAAAAGAACCAGTTATAGTAAAAACAATGTAAATTCTATTTATGTGGGAAAGAAGGCCATATAAAACCTAAATGTCCTGAACTTAAAAAATTGTCAAAAGAAAGAAATAGATAAACTCAAGTCAAAATTAATTTAATAAAAGAATATGAGATTGATAGCAAAGATGAACAAATTATTAGTGAATTAGATTTTGAGAGTGATAATTCTAGTATATATAGCTTAGACAATGAAATGGAGGAATTCTTTTAGCATTAACTAATAATTTAGAAGAAAAACTTTGTAGAGATTGGTTAAGTAGGCAGATTTTTATAAATTATTTAATTATTTGTGACTAACTTTTGTTTACAGGAACATGGCTCAAAAGAGAATTTCAAAAGCAAAAAATTTTCAATTTGGAACCGTTACTTTAAATGAAGTTTTAAACCCAAACCTTCAATTTCAGTCTTTGTACTCTCAAAACCTTTTTGAAGAACATAAATTAATTGTAGATAACCTTTTATCTTTAAAACCTCAACACTTTCCTAACTAAAACCTAGAATATGTTTATGGAAAAACCATTTCAGCTTTAGACCAACATCTTCAAGATTTGCAAAACCAGTTTGTTGCTTTAGAAACCGAAAAATTTCAATTGCTTAAAAACCAGGAAAACAAGAAAACCTTATTAAGGAATTAGAAACTAAATTAGTCTCTTTGAACAATGTTAATAAAACCGAGTTAATTAATATGATAAGAAAATCAGCTCTTCTTAACGAACAATTTGAAAAACTTGTAACTAAAAACAAGTTCGGGTATGATATTTATGATATAATAGTCTTTCTTTTCTCAAAAACATAATGAAAAAGTCTTTAAGTACCAATGTCTTTTGTATCAACAATTTAGAACCAAAAACAGTGGAATTAAAAGAGGATATATGGCTTATCATGATCCTGATTTATTTTTCGTTGTTTACCTTTCTTATGTAAATATGTCAATTTTAGATTTAAAAAAATATTTTGAACTAATCCCTGAAATGATGGATCAAGGGATTTTGAAAAATATATTTTTAACTAGTAGTTATCAAATCCCTAAGAACTTTCCTAAAAAATTAAAAACCATTGTAGAATATCTTTTTAGAACCGAGAATTTTGTAGATATTTCTTTTGAAACTATTCCGTCTTTATTTAAAACTGATGAAACCATTAGCCCTCGCTATCATCATGCCTATATAAAAATATAATAAAGAACCTTTAGTACCTCAACAAAAACTAGAATGAGAAATGACCCGTCAAAATGATTTTCCTTTATATTTTAGTAGATATAAAGATTTTCAGATTTTTTATTTTAGAAAAACAAGAAATAAAATTTTTTATCTTATTGGAGAAACTCAAACCATGTCCATTTGGAGAACCAAGCCCTTAGATAAAATTTTGAACCCAAAAATTTTTATAACCTCTGAAGGACATGATTTTATAAACTAGCTTTGGGAAGATTCACCAAAATGTCCTACGTCAGTTATGATGCAAGCTTATGGGAGAATCTAGATGAAGAGAGTTACGCTAATCAAAAGAATGTAATGGAATGTAAAAACCCGGGTAAAATAAAACGATAGACTACCATTATAGTACGTGCCAAGCTAGAATTTCTCTAGATCTCGATGATCGACGCCGAACTACGCTATTGAGTTCGCTCCTGAAACGGAAGCTGCGCGCTAATACGTTGAATTCGGACAAAGTGTGATTTCACATGTATTCGAGACTAACCTGACAAATTTCATAGGGACGTATGGCATGGGACTTGTGGCATTAGGCATGAGGACACTTGGCACATGAGGGCCAAGTGTCATGGTGTAGGTTTGCATGGGAGGTGATGTGGTGTGAAGGACACCTGGTGCCATATGTCAAGTTAGTGATCCACCACCTTAAAATGAGTTCGGTGGAATAGAAGAGAAAAGGAGAGGGAAGCAAACAGAAAAAAAAAATAACAAATAAATAAAGGAAGTTGTCTTCAGGGAAAAGAGAAAGAAGAAATGAAATGGATAAGAAAACCGTGAATTCTCTATTCAATAATGGCGCGAGGTTTTAGCGCTGAGTCAGTCCTTACAAAAGGTGTGGGGTTTTCTCCCACTGTTATTCTTGCCTAATGGCCATGGGGTTCGTACTCTTACCAAGAGGGTCGGGTTCATGACAATGGCAACCGTGATGGGTTTCTAAGTTGTATTCTAGCTCCAAAATTTCAGTTATGGAATTGATAGTACTTAATGTTGTATGGGATCCGAGTATGATGATTCGCTGTGAGTTGCTGGGCCGGGTCATAGATCGACGCTACCGGGTTGCGGTATGTTTTTTCTCTTTTTTCTTTTTTGTAAGGCCGCTTTTTCCGTGAGTTAAAGACTGTGAATCCATCACGCATGTTACTGCTTGATTAAATAACATGCAAGTTGTGTGAAAATGATGTTGATATATGCATGCTTAATATATTAACATGGGTTTTGAATGAATTTATATCGGAGGGTTGTCCAATATGTTTTGATATCGGAGGGTTGTCTAATGGGTTTCAATATCGGAGGGTTATCCCATGAACTTAATCGAAAGGTTGTCCAGTGAACTTATCGGAGGGTTGCCCAATGGAATGATTTATAAAGAAAAAATCTTTTGTTTTGAAACAGTTTTCATACATGGCATTGCATGTGCACTTAGGTGGGGAGTAGCCCTCATAGGATAATTTCTCTACTGGGTATTGCTCAGCCCATCGTGAGAAAACATTTTCAGGTGTTGGAGGTACACCTGGAGGTGGACACATCTGAGGTTTAGTTGGGAAGATGGCCAGATTTGGCTTTACTTGTGTTTTGTAAAATTCTAAGTAGAAACCCAGTTTTTGTATATGTAATAAGTAAGAGTTGTAATAAAGTATGATTTATACAGTTTGGCAAAGTTTTCCTAGGTTTCTAGTAGTTTTGCAATGAAAATGCTACTGAGATTGGAACTCATGGTGTATTGAAAGAAGTCGAGGGGCGTGCGTAGCAACGCCAAAAAAAGGCCACCGCACATATTGACGCTTGTAAACCTCTCAAGGCGGCGAGCCTTCTCGGGTTTTGTGTCCCGACTGTGATCTCAGTCGCGAGCAGATTTAGTCTGGCTTCGGGATTGCTAGTCACGATGTAATTTTTCATACGATAGAGAATCGTCAAGGCTGGAGGTTTCTAGGTCGCGACATACGTTTTTATGCCACAACAGGGGTCGGTCATGACTAGGGAAGTTTATGTCGCGACAGAGGAAAATGATGTCGCGACATAGTTCAATGCTGCTAGAAGGGTTTACTGTCATGACAGGGATCTTTGTGTCGCGACAGAGAATGACTATCGAGGCAAAACCCGTGTTACGACAGAGTCTTTCTTTTGATTACTACCCAAATAATGCTATTTTACACCCTTATTAATACAGGTTTTGAGCACTTTTTGCATAGTAATCGGTCCAATTAACCCCAGTTGACATGTCAAGGACCTAGCTATACTACTGATCACATTTTATGGCAAATTTTGTAGTTTTCTCAAGCCATTGATGTCAAAGTTAATGAGTCAACTCAATCGCGAAGAATTCAAGTTGAACTCAAAGCTGTAGATTAGAAACTGGAAGAAGAGAAGTTGTGCAAAATGAAGCTTGCACCCTTACAATTTCGCAAGGGTTGCAATTTTCAAGGGCATGACACCCCGCAACCTCCCGACTTTGGCAGGGGCTGCGAAATTCTCGCAGCTGTGAATTTTTCTCGCTACTATGACTTTGACCGAATTTTGTTCTTCCCAAATTGTCCCCCATGTAATAGTGACTAATTCATACCTTTTTGTAGTTTTTGTTGCTGGGGTAGTATATAAGTACCAAGCAAGACATTGTAAGGGAATCTTGATCATTAATAAACTTTTGGAGGGAAGCTTTCAGCAGTTCCCGCCTTTTCTCATTTTCTCTCACTTTCTCTCATTTTCTCACTAGCCAAACACCCTCTGAGGATGACAACTCAGAGGATGAGTGGCTAGAACCTCTTTCTCCTTGATGAAGAAGGCCACTGGGCAAAGGATCTAAGGCAAGCTGAGGGGTTTCATGGTTTTCAAGCAGGTACTCATTGACATTTATGTGTTTCCTTTGAACTCTAGGTTTAGACCCCTTCGATGCACCTTGAATGATCCATATTTGATAATCTTTTAGAGTTCAGTAGATGCTTATTGCTAGATCCACTAAGATTCATTAGTTGTCATTTATTAGTCATTGGAGGGTGGGTCAAGGAGATAATGCTTACCTGCCTTGAGCCATTAATGCTCGCGAATACCATTTCCAAAGGATAGTTGTTTCGGGCCTGGAATTTTTATAGCTAAATGAAGAACCGTCCGGGAGATGACTATAGGTCATCCTCCCAACGCAAGGAAAAGACCGAGAAACCCCATTTTGCCCTAAGAAACCAAATGCCCGCCTGTCCTACTAAGGGAATCTCTTTTACATTTTAACTTATTTTATTTTCAGTTTTCAACCATTACAACTCCCTGTTTTTATAAAATCCCAAAATCCAAACCATTATCACCAGTGTAAGACTTAGTATTAATCATTTTCACAAAGAAAAACCATCCTTATGGATGATCCTAGAGCCACTATACCGCAAAGAGCAATGCCACAAACGGTAGGAGTGCACAGGCAAATTGTTGATTCAGATACTCCCTACGGCTTCGAACTACGTGACAAAAGGGATTGATAGAGCTTTCTATGTCGCGACATAAGGTTCTATGTCACGACATGGAATAGATACAACAAGGGCTCTACTGCCACAACATAGCTTGGCCACGACGGGACAACCTTGTCGCGACAGGACCTTATGTGCACAGCGACTGAGTATTTTAATGGCTTGGGTTTCTTGGGGTCGTGAGTGGCCGTGCGGTTCAGTCCCAAAATTTTGGACCTAAATGCTGGAATTTTTGGGACTGTTTCTGGGATTCTGGGACTGATTTCGGACTGTTATTAGACTTGTGTGTTGTTTTTGTGTGTTGTTGCTGGAAAATGAATAACATGCTGGTTGTGTGAAAAATCATGTTGATATATGCTTATTTGATGTATTAACGTGGATTACTTGATGGACGTGAATTATACGTAGAAAATATAATTGTCCATGACTTATTAATGTTACATGTAGTACTCATCATGCATGTAACATGAATTGGAATGAAATAACATTCCGCAATTCATATGCACGGGGACATTGCGTGAAACGGGTGTGAGTGCATGACATGGTTTTTGAATAAATTTTATCGGAGTATGTCAAATAAATTATATCGGAGGGTTGTCCAACAAATTTTATCAGAGTATGTCCAATAAATTATATCGGAGGGTTGTCCAATAGATTAAAGAAAACGGAAAGAAGATCAACAACGATGTTTTTGAAACTGAAATAAATGTAGAAGCAATGTTAGATACTGGAGCTAGTAAAACCCTTTTATGTGAAACTTTAGTATCGAAAGAAGATCAACAAACCTTAACTCAGCCTATAGAATTAGTACAGTATAACCAGGAAAAACTAATACTAACAAAATATATAGCTAATTTTCCAATGATAATTAATAACATAACCATGACATTACCTCAAACCTATTTAGTCCCTAGTATAAGCTTATATCCTTTTATTTTAGGTTTAAATTTTGTACATTCTTTGCAAGGAGGTATAATAATACAAAATAATCAAGTTAGCTTTCAATTTAAAAACTACAACAATTGCTTATACAAACACAAAAAATATATTAAACACAACCAATAACATAGCCTCACATTATACAAATAAAATAGAAGAAATAAAAGATAGTATAGTTAATGATTATTTAGAAAACCTAAAAAATGCCTTAAAATTAAAAAACCTTTTATCTCAAGCAGAAAAAATAGGAATTATAGGAGAAGACCCTCATAAACACTGGAATAGGAACAAAACACTTTGTAAAATACCAATAAAAAATCCAAATTTAACCATAAAAACATCATATATTGCATGTAACCTTGTAGACACAAAAGAATTTAAAATACAAATAGAAGAATTATTACAAAATAACCTTATTAAACTAAGTTTTAGTTCTCATAGATCAGCGGCATTTTTAGTTAGAAACCATAGTGAAGAAAAATGAGGAAAAACTAGGATGGTAAATAATTAGAAAAGATTAAATGATAATACGTATGATAATGCATATAAAATACCCAATACAGATTCTTTAATTAATTCTATTCAAGGATGTAGATATTTTTCTCAATTAGATTGTAAGAGTGGATTTTGGAAAATAAGATTAGATGAAGATAGCAAACCATGGACTACGTTTTCCAGTCCTTGTGGACTATATGAATGGAATGTAATGTCATTTGGATTAAAGAACGCTCCTCAGATTTTTCAACGAATGATGGATAGAATATTTAGTAAATACTCTTTTATTCTTGTATATATTGATGATATTCTTGTTTTTTCTAGAACCTTTCATGAACACATAAAACACTTAGAACTAGTTTTTGAAGAACTTATAAATAATGGGATGGTAGTTAGTAGAAAGAAAATAAAGTTATTCAAAGATCAAATTGAATTTTTAGGATTAGAATTAGAAAATGGTCAAATAAAACTTCAAGAACATATAGTACAAAAAATAAATAATTTTCCAGATAAACAAGAAGATTTAAAAACCCTTCAAAGTTTTTTAGGATTATTAAATTGTAAAACCCAGGAAAATTAGAAATTTTCAGGAAAAATGGTAAAAATAATAATAATAATAATAATAATAATAAATTACCAAATGGTTCAGTGGAAGCCTCAGAAAATTCTCGATCTCGGATTACTTAAACGGACTTCACCGTTGGATTCTTCTCAGGAAATCTAGTTACCCAGAAAATTTTCGTTGAATTCCGATACAGTAGGATTTTTCACGATTTTCGAGGTAACGAACGTCTAGTGACTCCCAGGGACGAGATTTTGACGAGAATCTCAGGAGTTAGGAAATAACTCAAGTTAAGTTAATTTAAAATAAATTGAACTTGAACCGGAATCGAAAATAAATTGTTTTGGGGTATGAATGGATCCGAGCGAGGATAGTGTGACACGTGGCGCTTTAAGAGCCACTCATCAACTTAAGTCAAGATAGACAAAAGGAGGAAAAAAAGGTGAAAATGGGATGTTTTTGGGCTTGCATCTGGTAGTGAGAGAGGAGAAGAGGGGGTATAGAGAGAGAAGCTCCAACTTCTCTCTACGATCTACGAATATCGGGTGGTCGTCTTTCGACGGGCCAAGGTTTAAAGTCGGAGTACTCGGCCAGGGCTACGTGTGAATACCAAAAACTCAGGTTTCGCCAAGGTTTCGCACGGAAGGTTCGGGAAGTCGAAAGCTTCGGGTTCATGAAGTGTCCGCGGAACTTCCTCAAGTCGTTGCTCACGCTTTAAGAGGTAGGGATTCTTCTTACTTTGGTTATTTTCCATTCTAGGGGCTGTTTGGTTGAGTTTTAATGCCCTAAGGGGCTGTTTGGCCGTTTTTTCCCTAAGGGGTTGTTTCGCAAGATAAAGGGTTATGGGAATAGTGCCCTGTTTTGACTCTATATGATGTCCAGTTTTTTGGGTTGATTTTTAGTTAGAAAAATGAAGAATTTGGACTAGCATCCTTCAAGGAAATTGTAGCCCTATATAAGAACTTGATGTTAGGATTTTAAATCACCCAAATTGGACATCTATAACCCAAGTTATGGTCAGTTTTCCGGGAATGCCACAAGCTGCCCTATTTTGGCTGAACCTACTGTCTAGATTTTAGGGGCTGATTTTCGGTTGGGAAAAAGTGAGCATTTGGACTAGTATCCTTCAAGGAAATTGTAGCTTTATCTGAGAACTTGATGTTAAATTTTTGAATCACCAAAATCGGACCTCTATAAAGCAAGTTATGGTCTGTTTTCCAGATCACACAAATTAGGCTATTTAATGATTTGTGTCCGTGATTTTCGCACAATCGTATATGATTATAGTATATCATCGCTGAATCGAAAGGGATATACTTGGTTGAAATTGTGTGGAAGTCAAATTGTGTGTTCTAATGGTTTTGCTTGTGATGTGTTTGTTTATGAAAAAGGTCATTGCATGGCTTGGTTGTAGGCTATTTGTGAACATGGTGTCACAATTAAGCCTAGAGTATAATGTAAGTCATCATTAATCAGATGACTTGTAGATGTCAATATATGTATGTATAATATGTTGACATGTATTGTGTGGTTTAATTGGAAATTGTATGTTAATTGATATGATTGTCCAAATTATGCATGGTTTAAAATGTACATATAGCACTCATCATATATATGGCATGATATAGGCATGGAATGGCATAATTGCATTTCATATGCATGAGGACATCGTATTAAATGGGTGCGTATGCATGGTCATAATCATTCATCATTCTTGGTGAGTGGGTGGTGAGCTCGGTACTTTGGACTACGTCTAACGGAGTCTCACGGTTCCATTCCATAGCTTTGAATAAAGTTGTTTATCAGAGACTATCCAATGCTTTTGAATAAAGTAGTTTATTGAAGACTGTCCAATTCTTTTGATTAAAGCGGTTAATCAGAGACTGTCCAGTGCTTTTGAATAAAGCGGTTTATCGGAGACTATCCAATGCTTTTTATTAAAGCGGTTTATCGGAGACTGTTCAATGCTTTTGAATAAAGCTGTTTATCGGAGACTGTCCAATTCTTTTTACTAAAGCTGTTTATCGGAGATTGTCCAATGGCTTTGAATAAAGCAGTTTATTGGAGGATGTCCAATGAGTTTTTAAAACAAAAAGATTTTGTTTTGGATAAAGGGTCATTGGGTGAAACATCGATAACAAGTTTTTAAGACTTTTGTGCAAGCATGAGGGAGTCAAAGTGAGGACCTGCCTTAAAGCATGGTGAGTGATACTTCATTCATGGCATGTAGGCATTCTAGAGTAGAAACTGCATTTTACTTGGAATGTTTGATTGTATGAACATGGAATTACATGTGCACTTAGGTGGGGACGGCGCTCACTCGAAACCGCAATTATAAAGAAAGTCGGGTTGTGGCTTGTAATTAATTTTTTGTAAATAAGCTTGGAACAAACTAGTTCTAGCTTGTATTTTGTGTAAAAATAATTGTAAAAAATACTTTGGAACAACCTTGTTCTAATTTGTAATATTTGTAAGAGTGTTGTAATTAAACTCTTGAGGACTATGGTAATTAGTCCTCTATATTCTGTAGTGTGGATGAGTGGGCCCGATTAGGCCACTTTCACACATAATTGGGCTCATTGAGGTCATTGTATTATATTAGGCCATGTTGCTGTGTTTTTGTACAGTTGTATTTGTAGCTCCCGCATAAAAGTGTAATTGGTCCGATTAAATCATGGGTCCCAAAAAGAGGACACGGTATGGTGGTTACCCGACATCCACGAAGTCTTCTCCACGGCTGACGCAGTTAATAATCGACCTCGAAGCTTCAAGGCTACAATTGCATCGTAGCCTGTAAACGATTACCTAAGGAGGTCGGGTGTGGGTATCCACAAGTATGGTCCTGATACTAGTTCGTCTCAGCTAGATATCAAGAGTCTAGGTACACGAATACCTAGGACTGTTGGGCATGGGTTAGATCATTGCATGGGGTGCATTATATGTTTTGTGTTCTAATATGCTCAATGTTTGTGTGTTACAAATTGTTTGACATATATGCATGACAGGATGTATATAGTAAAGGATGAACACTAGGGTTAGAGAACATAACCTTAGGGACTCGGAAAATAAATGAACATGATAGTCCGGGAACTGATATTCATTAGTGTTTGGCATTATGCACAACTAATGAAATAAGAAAAAGAAATCTCAATTTTCTATTTGACATGTGTAGATGGCAAGTCAAGGAAGGGGATGAGGTCGGGCCCACTCTGGTACCAGCTAAGAACCACTTGGTTTTGATCAGCAGGCCTTTATAGAAGCTATGGGCATTGCGTTTACCACCATTTCACATACTAGTGCAGCTGGGGGTCAAGGGAGGGTCGAGTAACCTTCAAAGTTTTAAGGTACATCATCCTTCGACATTCATGGGAGGAGGGGATCCGATGGTGGCTAACCATTGGTTCTAACGGGTAGAGAAAGTTTTGGAGGCTATGGAGATCACCTCTGATGCTACACAAATCCGACTAGCAGCATTTCAGCTAAAGGGTGAATGCCAGGTGTGGTGGGATTGGGTTAAGACCTCTAAGGATTTTGAGGCAATGACATAGGGAGATTTCCGAGAGCTCTTCATGAGTAAGTTCTTCCCGTCATTTGCTAGGCATGCCAAGGCTCAGGAGTTCCTAGAGTTGAGACAGGGAACCATGATAGTGATGGAATACACAGCTAAGTTCACAAAGTTAGTCTGTTTTGCTAATGATTATGTGGCGACAGACATGACCAAGGTGAGGAAGTTCAAGGATGGTCTGAAGTTGTCCATCTGGGGCAAGATTGTGGGATTTCTCCGGTAGGATATGGACTCTATGGTCAGGATAACTATGGCCATACAGAGAGAGATTGATGACGCAAAGAGCATCCGGGATGCGGGTGCTAATGGGAAGAGGAAAGAGAGTCAGCCTTCCTCTAGCACAGGGAAGAAGTAAAGGACTTCTACTCCATAGCAGTTTCAGGGGCAAGGCCGCGGCTATCAAGGCCAAGGCCAAGGCAAAGTTATTAGTTACTGCATGTGGCCGATGATGCGGCTATCATTGTCACCATCCCGACACTTGAGACTCGATTTGCCCCCAAAGGCAGGGATTCCAGAGTGTTAGGACGCCACAGTCCCAATCATCAGTGGGACACCCACAAACACCGTTTGTTCCTTCTTTCCCCGGTATGGGTCGGAGGAACCAGTATCAATCATAAGGTGCTATGTAAGAACCTTCTACAGCATAAACAGGCCAGAGAGGTCAAAGTATGGGTCGAGGTCGGGGATAAGGCTCACAAGCCAGGACTTTGGAGACCCAAGGACGTATCCACGCTATTGTACCACAGACTGAGCCAATGGACCAGTTAGTTATACAAGGTATGTTTTTGCTATCTCGCCTATGGGCAAGGATATTGTTCGACTCTGGTGCATTGCATTCATTCATTGTTGCATCATGTGTGAGAGAATTGAGCTTAGAGGTTGAGACCTTAGAAAAGTCATTGTATGTGAGTTCTTCCCTAGGGACTAGGGTGAAAGTTGATTTGATGTGTCAGGATTGTGAGTTAGAGATCTCAGGGATTCTTCACACTATGGACCTAAGGGTCATGGACATGTCAGAGTTTGATGTCATCCTTTGGATGGACTTGTTGACGGCACACCGAGTTGTCATTGATTGTGATCGTAGGAGGGTTACCGCCTACACACAGGACGGTATTCATGTTACGTTTCAGGGGGACAAGCATGATGCTTTACCCTAGACTGTGTACGACTCCAAATGGCACGGGCAGTTGATGGGTTGTCTAGCAAGCCTTACCCTGGAGGACGAGGTGAGACAGGATTTGAATCAACCTCAGGTAGTTTGCGAGTATGAGGATGTTTTTTCGGATGAGCTACTGGGATTACCTCCGCAGGGATGTAGACTTCTGTATTGAGTTGCACCCTAGTACGTCGCCTATTTCTATGACTGATAGGATGGGGCCGGACAGTTGTAGGAACTCAAGGTCCAGATACAAAAGTTGTTGGACAAGGGTTTCATTAGACCGAGCACTTCACCTTGGGGCACTCCGGTTCTGTTTGCTAAGAAGAAGGACAAAACCCTTCGACTATGCATTGATTACAGATAGTTGAACAGGGTTACGATTAAGAATCAGTACCCCTTACATAGGGTTGATGATTTATTTGATCAGTTGAGAGGGGCACAGGTCTATTCAAAGATAGATATTCGTACCAGTTATCATCAGTTGAGATTTAGGGAAGCGGATATTCCTAAGACAACGTTTAGGACGCAATACAGGCATTTCAAGTTCATAGTGATGCCATTCGGCTTGACGAATGCTCCAGCGGAATTCATGGATCTCATGCATAGGGCATTCTAACCCTACTTAGATTAGTTCACCGTAGTTTTTATGGATGACATTTTGATCTACTCCCAGTCTACGGAGGAGCATGAGGATCACTTGAGGATTATTCTCCGTGCCCTCGTAAAACATTGGCCAGAATGCCCAAGTTCAAGAAGGGCAGTTTTCACATCGAGGTGAGATTCTTGGGACATGTAGTGTCGCTTCGTGTATCGCGGACCCGAGAAGGCCAAAGTCACTAGATACACATTTAGGATCGTGTGGCATTATAGAGATTCATTGAGGACTTCTCCTGATTAGCAACACCTATGACGAGATTAACTCAGAAGGAGGTCAAATTCGAGTGGAATGACTTGTGTGAGAAGCCATTTTAAGAATTGAAAAGGAGGCTTACTTCAACTTCTATTCTAATAGTTCCAAAAAGGGGACAGAGGTACACAATGTATTATGATGTCAAGGATCTGACTTGGATGTGTTTGATGCAAATGAGAGGGTTAGGCTTACTGGGCTTCTCGATACCAAGAACTGGCGAGCAAAATTACCCCACACATGACATGGAGATAACGGCCCTAGTCTTTGCCTTGAAGATTTGGTGCCACTATCGATACGATGAGTAGTTCGAGGTGTTCTTGATTCGTGCCACAATAGGTGTATCATAATCAAAAAAATTTATATCCTAAATCCTACTGCCGTAGCTTTTGCTACGGCAATATAGTGGCTCTAGGGTCGAACACAGGGATGGGTTTTCTTCATACAAATGATTTGTAGTGAAGTCCAAAATGGTGAATTTGGTTTGGATTTTAGGGTGGTGATAAAAACATGGGGGTTTTAATGGTGAAAGCTGGAAATAAAATGAGGTTAAATAAGAAAAATAATAAAAGGGATCTCCTTGAAGTATCAGGATACTGAGCTTAGGATCCTAAGGCAACTGAGGGTTTCCAAAGTTCATTTCCTCGCGTTCGGGAGGATGACCTATAGTCATTTCCCGAACCGGATCTTCATTTAGCTATAAAATCTAACCCAAAATAATTATCCTTTTGAAAATGGCATTCAATGGCCGTTAATGTTCTCAATCAGTTCAAACGAGTCTCCTTGACTCACGTTACAATGGGTAATAAATGGTAACTAATGAACATCACAAGATCTAGTAATAAGCATCAAATGAGCACTAAAAAGATTTCAGCTTCGGCAATCGACCATTCAACATGAATCGAAGGGATCTAAACCTAGTGTTAAAAGGAGAACACAGACGACAGTGAGTACCTACATGAAAAACAAATCCCCATCCCGCTCAGATCCAACACCCGGGGCAAGAGGCCTTCGCCTTCAAGGAGAAAGGGGTTTTAGTGTACCATCCTCCAAGTCATTATCCCTAAGCGGTGCTTTACCCGCCTACAAAATGCCAAGAAAATGAGGGAAAGTGAAGCAAATGAAAACGGAGAGCCGAAAGCTTCAAAAAATTTACGCGTAAGTGATTGAAAGTTACATCACTGACCGAGCTTATACAGCATCGCTCAGTGGCTAGTGGAAATTACAAAAATCAACAAGGGCAGTTAACTGTTACAAGGACAAAATGGGAAGAAATCAAAAGAGGAACAAAAAAAGAAAAAATTCCAACGGGCAGCAGGAACAGTGGCTGAAATGTGAACAGTGGCAGGATGAACAGTGGCGGGCAGGAGCAATTTCGCAGGTTGCGACCAAAATTTTACTGTGTTTCATTTTCTTCTGTTTTCTGCTCTTCTTTCCTCTTGGTCTCTGATCTACAATGCTGAGTTTGACTCAAATTCTTCATGCTTGGATCGACTCAACAATTTTGGCACGATTAGCTCGCAAAAACTACAAAATTTTCCATAAAATACGACACAGAATAACAGTGGACCTAATGTAAATCGAAAGACCACGCTTGGATTAGTACACAAAAAGTGCTCAAAACCTGAAATAAACAGGGTTCAAAATAGCACTTTTTGAGCACTAATCACACCCCTAACCTACACATTGCTAGTCCCTTAGCAATGAAAGAAAGAAAGAAAGAGAGAGCATACTAAACAAAATCAAAATTATGTTTACAAAAAATATATTTCAAAAAGGTTGTGAATGAGTAATGCCTAATCGTAAGTAAGAACCATCAAGCCCTTGCCCAATAACTATCTTGAGAGAATGAATGCCATACAAAATTGAGTATCAAAAGAGTCTCCTTCTTGGTGAATCAACCAGAGACTTTCACAACAACCTAAGTGTTTGTTTGATTAGTTCTCAACAATAAACTGCTAAACTGCACTCTCCCCCCAACCAAGCTACTGCCATAACCTAGCATGCTAACCAACCCAAATAGATCAGGACCCACTCTTATTCCACAACTCTTTTGTGTTGTAGGGGTGCAATGTTGAGGAATCGACCTCACCAAAGTCCATGTAACGGGGATCTACCGATGACTCCCAACCAATTAAGGCTTAGGGCACCAAGTCAGAAGGATCTTTCGACCACTAACTCTTCAGGTCTCACCCCGGACTCCGAATGATTTTGAAACTCCAACACCTACAACTTGCTAAACTCCACCCATCCACCCGTGTAGCGAGCACTAAGCTCCAAGTGGCTCCCAAACTGCCTGGCTTAGGGCACCTGGGCTTTAAAGGCTTTCGCATATATCCCCTGACCGCCTAGTTTCAAGGCAGTTGCAATTTTTCTTCTTTTTCTTTTCTTTTTCTTTTTATTTTTTCTTTTTCTCTTCTTTATTTTGGAAGACACATTGGCCTTCTATTCATGGGGTCCTTAACCTATTAAAGGTGGTCAAATCTTAAACTAGGGTGGGTTATCGTAAGGCTAGGAGGCTGGGGGCGCCAGTTATCAAGAAACCCGATGTGCAATCGTATGTGGTTAAATAAAGGTGGAAGAAAAAGGGTCGAAGCAACAAGAGTTCAACTCGACCATCCACTCAACTAGGCATGGAACCAATCTAACATCAATAGAATTGACAATGTTTCAATTTTTCAAACTACAAAGTTAGGCAAAACACAAAAAGCGATGCAATTTTGAAAAGTGTCAGATAGTATAACAGCTTCACAAAAGGAAAACCAAGCAGCTTCACCGAACATCACAAAATGGGCTTGCTCAAAATAATAACAAAACATAAATACATGCCACTTCCTTCTCGCTAACTCTCCCCAACCAAATGTCACATTGTCCGCACGGGGCTCCCTGATTGAGTTAGTGAAGGAAGTGCTACCCTTGATGAGATGTGTATCACTTTTGTTGGATAGAGACTTGCAAGCTTCCATCGACACCTTATTCACTCTGCTTAGCATCAAATAAAACAAGAGAAGAAAAGAGAGGAAAAAGTGACTAGTTGAGAATTTTGAAAAATTACACTTTCATAATAATTTCAAAAGTGTTCTTTCTGGCTATATTTGATTCTACACTCTAAGTTTTCCAATCCATCAAAACGCCTTAAAACGGTCTGATGAGAAAGTTATGGGTCAAAATAAAATTGGGTCGCTGAAATTAAGGTTGCGAAATTCGCAACTCATACTAAATTTCGCAGGGTCATGAAATTTCGCACTGCAAATTTTTTTTTTTTTTTTTTTGAATACTAATAAAAAATAATAATAATAATAATAAACAATTTTGTTTAAAAAAAAAAATTTTGAAGACCAACTCAACCTACCCTCTCGAGTACCTCGATGGGCCAGATATATCTCGGAGATAGCTTTCCCGCTTTTTGAACCTAACCACTCCTCTCTTAGGCATCACCTTCAAGAAGACATGATCACCCACCTCAAACTCTTGATGTTGCCGTCGTTTGTCGGCGTAGCTCTTCTGCCGGCTCTGAGCCGTGAGAAGACACTTTCTTATCAATTCCACCTTCTCTAATGTGTCCCTAACCACATCCGGACCTGTAGAGGGTCTCTCTCCCACCTCCGTCTAGTAAATCAGAGATTGACAAAGCCTCCCATATAGTGCCTCACAGGGTGTCATTTGTATGCTCGCCTGATAACTATTGTTGTAAGCGATTTCCACTAAGGGTAAATGTTCTTCCCAGTTACCCTTGAGATCAAGTACACATGCTCGTAGCATGTCCTCTAAAGTCTAGATGGTCCTATCTGACTGACCTTCCATCTAGGGATGAAAAGCAGTGCTCATCATCAACTGTGTCCCCATGACTCGCTGGAAACTCTTCCAAAAATGAGCTGTAAACTTGGGATTCTGATCCTATACTATAGATATCCGTACTCCATGTAACCGAACAATCTCCCGTATGTACAACCTATAGAATTCCTCTAAATTGAACGGCATGCCCTCGCAATGTTCATGGCAAGTGAGTCACAAAATCCATCGTGACATGCTCCCACTTTCACTCAGCTACCTCCAAGGGCTGGAGTAATTCCGCCTCTAGTGCTCAGCCTTTACCTGCTAACACATGAGACATCGACAAACAAAATCTCCAACGCGTTTCTTCATCCCACTCCAGTAATACCGGCGACGAAGAACATGATACATCTTTGTGCCACTTGGGTGCACAGCAAAATGGGAGCAATGGAACTCCCTTAGGATCTCCTATCTCAGATCTACTGATTGGGGAACCACAACCCGTCCCTTATGAAGGTTTTTAAAGTTTAAAACAAAGTTTGCAGCGGAAGATTTTGGTAAAGTAAATTTTAAAAATTAATAAAAACTCTTTTTACAATCCTATGGTACATGCATACTAATCAACAAATAATAAAGAAGAATTACCTCAATCAAATTAAGGAGATTTTTCTGGCAAGTAGGGTTGACAACTCAAGATCCTTTTATTTATTTTTTCCATGTTTTCCACAATCTTCCAAGTCGTTCCTCTTCACTACAGGGTACATGTGGGCGTACAGATTAACAAAGGTTTTGTTTTTAGAACTTTTTATATTCTCAATACATGAGATCAAGAGGGTTAGATGGAGGCAAAAAAAGTAAAACTCTTTCTCTCCTTTTTTTTTTCTCTAATTTTTTCTCACCCCCTTAACGCCTAGGGTTTTGCCTTTATTTATAATGTCTTGAATCGATCTCAACCATTGGATCAAGTGGCATATTTAAATATTGAATTAAAATTAATTCAAATTATGACTAAAATAAATAAAGGATTAATTTTTCAAATAACTGCTTCATCCATATGAATTACTATTAATTAATTAATATATTAATTTCCTCAAATTAACCGCTTCATCCATATAGTAATTACTATTAATTAATTAATTCACACTAATTAATTAACATTTAATTATTCAATAATTACTACATAGTTGCTATGAAACAATTTCTTTTACAACTATGCCCTCCAAGGGATTTCTTTGTTAATTTAATCTTGTACAGTGTTTTACAGAGGCGGCCCGAGACCTATGGACCTGTAATTCCAAGCTCCAATAAATTTGATAATTAATTAAACTCTTTAATCAATTAATCTAATTTATTAGTTCCAGTATTATTCCACTAAAAATCAAGTCAACTCTCAGAATTTGTGACGCCCCAAAAATCAAGTGTTCTGCTGACAACCCGTCAACCCGCGGAATACTCGTGAATGTCGGGTAACCCGACACCTCTCACGAAAATCAGGCAGAGTCTCCGTTGTACGGGGAGCTCTACCCAAGGTACAAACCTGTCCCAACATCAACAATGACCACACAGGGTCCAAATGCGAGTAAAATAATGGCCACTTGGGCCCCTGCATCAATACTCACAAGTACATCAACTATATACAATAGTTCAAGAGTTCATAAATCACTCTTAATTCAACATATATTAAAAGTCACAACATTCTAATACATGTATACAACATAACCACCAAAGCCACAACTCGGCTTTCTTCATTGTAAGGTCCCAATGTGGGTCACCTGCCCGCACCCGACCAGACCCGAAAAGGGTCCCACTCCACGCAGGAGCAGTTCAAGAGCCGATAATCTCCCACAGCGGCTACCCCCACCTAAGTGCACATGCAATGGTCATAATCAAACACATCCAAGTGCAACATACACATGTTCACCGACTACTACTTGCGATCGACTCGACTCACTACGCCCAGCGTACCGAGCTCTGCTCCATCACTCAATATCATTGAGTAATATATCCCGAGTCATCACCGACTCGCCTCACATGCATACGCCAATCGCGGACAACTGTCACCGGTATTACCACGACTCCAAGTATCGAGCCCTCACTACCCATTACCTAATGCAAGCATCAATAGGCAACAACCCCAAGTCAATCCCGACTCCTTCACACAACCCAAGTCTATGTGATAAACACGACCGCAGGTCTTCTTGGGTGTCATAACTTTTCGGGTGATACCAAGTAAGTCTCTACACCCATATCGCCTCGAGTTCCACTAACACCCTCAAACATGCATTCTGGCCATAAATGAAAATCCATTTCCAAACAAAGGCATTTGTTTTTAACCGTAGACAACCGATATAAATAGTGGACGCATCTCGGCAATCTATTTTGTGGACAACCCTCCGATGTATATCAATTGGGCAGACTCCAACAATTGATATTATATGGACAACCCTCCGATGTATATCAATTGGGAAGACTCCAATGATTGATATTATATGGACAACCCTCCGATAAATAATATTGTTGGTCAACCCTCCAAACAATTCTCTCAAGAAACCACCTGCTAATTTCTATTGTCTCTAGGTGCCCCAAAGGCATATGAAATGCAATAAGCCATTTCCATTTTCTTAACCCATGCGACTCATTTGGACGTTGTCTTATTAATCAAGCCCACTAATCAACACCCTATGTAAGACCCGAGAAATTTCAATTTCTGGAAAAAGGGCAAAATCGTAATTTCGATTACAAAATTGTAATTTCGGTTAAAAAATCTGAAATTTATTCTCTAGATCTCGGATGACAAAACGGATTTCACCGTTGGGATCATCTGGCGAAATCTAGCTAGCACGTAAAATTTCGTCGAATTCCGAGACAATCGGAATTTACACATTTTTCGAGGCATCACGTTTCGGGTGCCGTAAAAAGATTTTCGATGCTACAAAAGTCACATATAACACGTACTCATGTGTCATAAGTGTCACGAGTAGAGAAACGATGAAAATGGACTGCCGAGATAGTGCCGAATGTCAAAATTGGGAAAAGAATGACATAATGGTCATTTTGGGATTTGATTAAATGAGAATAAAACAAAAGAACTACAGTGTCATCTCTTCAAAAAGGAGAAAAGGGGCAGTGGCTGGAGCAGGAAACGGGGAGCAGCAGCAGTTTGGGGTTTTTGAGTTTTTTTTTAGAGAGAGAGAGACTTCTCTCTAGTTTTCCGGCAAATCCGACCGTCGGAATTCGTCGGGACAAGAAGTAAAGCTGCTCTACGCATCGAGACCTACGCGTGGGTCCCGGTTTTGTGAGTTTTTGACAAACTCCAAGAGGTAGGGGTTTCTCCCTACTTGGGTTTTACACTTTATTTAAGTGTTTTTCAATGTTTCGGTTAGCTTGAGGCCTGGAACGGCCGTTTGATCAGTCCCAAAACTTGGGACTGAATTGTTTGAATTTATTGAATCCAAAAATGTCCATCCGTGACCGTGAGGGGCTGTTTGTGTGTTTTATTTCACAAATTATGTGATAAATCATGTATTGATTGGAATGAGGCCGGGAATGGCCGTGAAATTCGGGTTCACAAAGTGAATCGACGATTTGTGATTTTTCAGGAATAGTAACCGAGGGTTTCACTATTCCCGGGAATAGTGTTCACAAAATAATTTTTGTGAATTAATATGTTTGGTCGAGTAATTCAAGTAGAATTGCTCGTGTTTGATCATTAGCCCATGTGAGCTAATTTTTGATGTGATGGAATGTAAAATTACATAACATGATTGTGTGATTTAAAATTATGTGAATATATGCATGATTATATATTTGTATGTGTTATAGAACCGAAATGGAATTGGCATCATGCATTTCCATATGCACTCGATGCACCCAGACGACAGGTGAGGAGTGCAATGAGGTGATTCTCGAGAGAATCTGCCTCGAGGGTTGTCTAAAAATAATGAATATCGGAGGGTAGTCCATATATAAAATATCAATCGTCGGAGTCGGCCCAATTGATATACATCGGAGGGTAGTCCATACACAATATCAATCGTCGGAGTCGGCCCAATTTATATATACATCGGAGGGTTGTCCACAAACAAATAAAAACTAAGGTTCTCATACGTGGCTTAGGCAGGTGTGAGGGAGTCGGGGAGGACTCGGGATATAAGATGATAAGTTAAACATTCAAGTAGGATCATGCATTTGCTTGAATGTGTGTTTATTTTGGAGCATTGCATTGCACTTAGGTGGAGAGTAGCCCACTTAGGGTGATTCCACTACTGAGCATTAGCTCACCCTATCGAGGGATATTATTTTATAGGTACAGGGAGCGTGCGAGGGGACGGCTTGTCCTAGAGGCAGTGGTTTAGAAGAAAGCCTGATTGTGGCTTTGGGTTATGATGTTCTGCTATGTATTAGAATTCCCTCTCTAATTGTAATATATGTGTTGTATAAGAGTAAAACATTTTAACTCTTAAAACTATTGGATATAGTTGATTCATAGTCGGGTATGTTTTAGCGGGTAGTATTGTTTATGGGCCCAAGGGCCGTTTTGACTATAAGCCAGGATCATATTGGATATATGTTGTGAGTGATGATGCAGGGGCCCAAGTGGCCATTATTTACTCAATTTAGTTGTATATGAGACCCTGTGTGGTCATTGGATTGTTTGGGACAGGTTTTATACAAGTGTTGTATTTGGGTAGAGCTCCCCGTACAAAGGAGACTCTGCCCGATTTTTCGTGGAGGAAACACATCGGGTTACCCGCTACATTCACTATATTCCACGCGGGTTGACGCAGTCATACCAGACTCTGTGCTTTGGGGTGTCACAGCTTGGTATCAGAGCTTAGGTATACGAATACCTAGGGAGCTCGGGTTGGGTATCCATTGTTAATAGACCAAAGAACACATACAAATTTACGACGTTATTACCAAGACTATTGTCTAATCAGCAACCCAGCGCAAAACTTGTAAAGATGACTAAATGGATGTATATGTGTATGTGAAAATATGGCCAAGGGAGTGAATGTGTGGGCCACTCAAAACTCCGATTTGAAACAAAAGCAAGTATACCAAAACTGAAATGAAGCATTACTAACACTCAACCCTTCCGCATGCACGGGTCATACAAGTAATAAAGTGGACTCTGGGGAGTCCCATATCGCATCACGAGGATTGGAGGTTCTCTCTAATTGGAATTTGATCACCCCGATTACAAGGGCTTCCTCTTCTACTATTTAAGATCAAATAGGATGTGGAATAAATCAATTTAATTGAAACAAAAACTGATTTAAACTAACTTTGAAAATCTACCAAATAAAACAACTACTTAATTCTAAAAAGGTATGAAGAGAGTCACTGTGGATGGGGATAATTATTTACAAACATTGCATTTCTGAAAGTGCAACATTTGGGAGTTGAATGTTGGATTTGTCCAGCAATGTAATTATAGCTTGGATTCTCCATTACACCATACATTTCACTAGTTAGAGATCCATATTCCTTTCGGGACAAATGGGTCTAAATAACTACTTATGGAAATTTGGCACTCTTTAAGATTTGATTGTTTTCTTTTCAATACTTCCTGACCATTTCTTAGGATTCGAAGAATTCTTGCCCCCATAGACGAGGATAGTAAGCCTTCTCCAATGTAATTGGTATCTCGTCCTTCAAATCTAATAAAGTGCTATCTCCTTGATCGGATCTTTGCTAACACGGGATCCAAAGATCCTTTCATCGAGACCCAGGAGAAATCTCTGTTCAACTAAAATGATACATCATCTAATTAATCCTCACACCATGGTAAATTAGTGATCTATCAAAGTAATTTTCAAAGTTCATTAGTTCAAGATATTAGTCTAGCATACCCACAAGTTAACGCTCTTTGCTCTCGAGAATCTCCATCTGTGTGTCACTCGAGAGGGCCTCCTGAAATCGGAGCAAAGATCTGATCTTTTGTGGGTATAAGCTACTAATATTCCGAAAAATTCATTATGAACTATACCAATTATATAAATTCAGTTTTCAAACCCACAAAATAGCGAAAAGCGCAAATCTGAATGTTCAACAATTAATCCCCAACCACAGAGAGGGTGTTTAATGTTCCATTCTGAGTTTCAATCATCACTAATCAAACAAAAAAGTAAAAATGAAGAAAAGAAATCAAGAGAAAGAAGAAAAACCCAGATTTGAGCTTAAATCTTCACCTCAACAGTAAATAAATTGAATATATGATCTGACACCAAAATCTCTTCATTAAAGTAAAAATGCGCTCGAAAACTATTCTAAGATCTATTAAAAATAAAAATCTGCAGCAAAAACTAAGAAAATGAAACGGTTTAGGAAGGAGCCCATGAGAGAGAGAAAATCAGATTTTTAGCTGTCTTTGTCTGAACCTTAGTGAAATCTGAATCTCTATTATACGGCACGAAATCTCTTCAATAGAAACAAAATACGCTCCTAAAGCGCTCTCAAATCTAAAACAAATAAAATCTCTGAAAAAGCGGAAAAATGGGCGGTCTGAGAGAAACCCCAAGAGGCTCTCGATCTTCCCGCTTGCCTCTTTACCTAAAAAACGAGTATATATATGGTCCTAGGGTGAAATGGGCTTGAAATTAGGTCAAAAACTCAATTTTCGGCCTTTTTCAGGATTCTTCGCGCGTTTCGGTCGCGACCGCGGGTCTTACGCCGGCGACACCATTTCTGTCAGCGACACGACTTTACGTCCGCGACGCAGCAATCAGCGCCAGCCTGTCGCGACACCAACTTTCTGTCGCGACACCAGCTTTCTGTCGCGACACCAACTTTCTGTCGCGACCTGACTTTTACGCCGCAGCGGTATTTCATCGCGACTAATTTCGCGGGCGGCAATTGGTTTTCTTCTCCAACTTGTCGGGACCATAACTTCTTCATTTTAAATCTGATTTGGGCGTGTGAGTACTCGTTGGTAATCTCTTTGAATGTAGAATATAGACATGATGGAATTTGAACCATTTGATGTTCCAGATGGTTCACAGAAAAATTAATCTTTAGTAAGCCTTGGCTGTGAGACTCTCGGTTGACTCTTCTTTTGGAAATATATTGCTCATTTCTTGCCAAATCACTTGCTTTTCATCAATAATCCTACAAAACCAAGTTTAGAGGAAATTTTATGAGTTTTACTTGAATATGGATATTAAATGCACAAAATAGCATGTGAAATGAACTCAAAACATAGATGAGTTTTGCTCGGGTTGGGTATCCATCACCACTTGGGTGGTTTGATGTAGAGTATAGGTATATGGAAACCTAGGGTGAGGATTTGGAAGCGACCTATGATCAGAGTAAGAACATCATCACTTAGGTGGTTTGATGTTCGGTTTAGGTATATGAATTACCTAGAAATCAAGGACAAAAAACTAGGACCTTTGCATGCATGTGTTTGGTGTGTTTTGTGTGATTTGATGAATTTTTGTGATTGACGTGTGAATGATGATTATAACGTGAATTGTTATATGTTGTATGATGTTGGGTGCTTAGGTAATTAACAATTATTATGTTGGAAAACAAAACTTAGGAGTTTACAGTGTGTAAACTGGAGATGAAATAAATTGTAATCAATTTATTTGGTTATTGGATTATGAAATCAAATTTTAATAAATTTGAGATTGAACACTAAGGTTAGTGTTATAAAAGGAGGCTTTGAGGAAATTCTGGACCATTTTCCAGAATTAAATGAAAATAATAATAATAATAATAATAAATAAACAAAATAAATTTTATAAATTTATTTGGTTTTATTAGTAATAAACTATATATATATATATATCTTGGTATATATGTATATAAAGGTGGAGAAAAAATTTTATAGTGTAAAGCGGAAAAGAAAGTAAAGAAAATAAATTTCATAAATTTATTTGGTTATGAGGAGAGGAGAAAATAAGTTTCTAAGATTTTACAAGTAGTAAAATTGAAGAAAATGGGGTAAAATAAATTTTTATAAATTTATTTGAGTGTTCAAGAAAAGGAAAAATAATAATAATAATTTTAAGTGATTTTTCCAACTGCTGGAAATAACTGGAAATAATGGAAAAAAAAAATTTTGTTGGTCTTTGGGCCCCGGGTGGGCTCTTTGCCCCAGGTGTGCGTGACCCGAGGGGATCGGGGCGAGTTGTTGGGCGTTGGGCAGGCGCGCGGCACAGGCGCGTGGCACGGGCCCACGGCAAAGGTGCGGGCGGACGCGCGGGGCACGGAGGCAGCGCGCGACGGGGCGCGGGGCGCCGGCGGACCTTGCGGAGTCTTCCTACAGGGCCCACACGACCCCACGATCTAGAGGCGGCGGCGCGGCAACATCTTGAGGCGTGTGTGACTTGTAAGCCTAGGCGCGACACAGGCGTCTTCTTGGAGCTAGCAGTGTGCCTCAGTGCATGACTGTTTGTGGGAGTTTCGACTGATATTGTTCTTGAATCACTAAATGAACACTGTTCATTGCAAAAAAATTTCGGAAAAAAAAAATTTAAATTTAATTAAAAATAATAATAATAATAAAATCAAATAAAATGAGACAAAATTTTGGGAAAATGAAATTTTTGTTGATAAAAATGTTTTAAATGCATAATTGATTGCCTTGCATTACAGTAAATCGTAGTAATGTGCTCTAGCGATTCATGTGTATGATTAGTGTCTCGAAATTTGTGTTTATGCCTTAGAGATCATGTTGAATTTAACTTGCCATTGAGCGTAGATGGCTAGTTGAGGGCGAGGCGTAGAATTAGATCCCGCGGGTGCTGGTCGAGCGCCCTACCGGTGTTGTCGACGAGCGCTGTAAGGGTTGTAGGTATTGCGGCGGCGAGTATAGCCTGTTTGGTACCTTGGCGCGGGTAGTGCAGGGGAGTCTAGTAACCTCCGAGAGGTTTAGGCGCATCATCCTCAGAGCATTCACGGGGAGAGATCAGGTGGTGGCGAGACCATGGGTTTCATACGAGATCGAGAAGGTGTTAGAGGCTATGGAGATTACCTCGACACTACCGGGTTAGACTAAATTTGTGTTCCGGTGAAAGTGGGGCCGAAATGTGGAAGTAGAGGCGGGGACCTTGAGACAAAGGAGCAACATGCGTGGAGTTCTCCCAGGGATTAGGGCGAGAATAGGGATGATATGGGTGGTTGCGAGTTGGAGATCTCGGGGACTCTACTCCTGCGGTGGACACGAGGATCATGGACATGTCGAGTTCGATGTCATCACAGGGGTGATTGGGCGACGACCTGAGGTCGTTATCGTTGTGGCGTAGGAGAGTCTGCTGTACGGGACCCCGATTACTTTCGTGTGGTGTTGGGGCGTCAAGCATGACATTTTGCCCCAAACAGTATACGAGTCCAAGTGTCGAGGAGACCGATTAGCCGGGTTGGCTGAGCGCACCACTGGGGACGGAGAGACCAGAGACTTAGATCTACCTCCGAGTAATTTGCGTATGTGGATGTTTTTCCGGATAGGCTACGGACTACCTCCACGGTGGTAGACGACATCGGACCCACCTATTGCCACCATCATGACTCGCGCCAGGATGGCACCAGTTGAGTTGCAGGAACTTAGAGTCCAGTTACATGAGCTATTAGACAAGGGGTTTATCAGACCGAGCACTTCACCATGGGGCGCTCCGGTTCTGTTTGCGAAGAACTGAATTTTTATTTGTGCATTGATTACCGGCTTGATTCCCAGACTAAGGTTCACGATTAGAATCGGTACCATTACAGAGGATCGATGATTTAGTTGTCCGATTGAGAGGAATGAGTCTACTCGAGATAGACCTTCGCACTAGTTACCATCGGCGGGGTTAGGGGCCAATGATATCCCCCAGAGCGACATTTAGGGCTGCGTTATGGACACTTTGAGTTTACGGTGATGCCCTTTGGATTGACGAATGCGCCAGTGACATTCATGGACCTCATGCATAGGGTATTCCAACCCTCTCTAGATCAGTTTGTCGTAGTCTTCATGGATGACATCTTAATCTACTCCCAGTTAGAGTGGGAGCATGAGTATCACTTGAGGATTGTGTTACAGTTGTTGAGACCAACCATCGGTATGCGCGAGTTGTTAAGTGCGATTTGAGAAACTCTTGAGGTGAGATTTTAGGACACGTGGTGTCAGCATCGAGAGTCGGTCGACCCGGAGGTGAGGCCGTGTGAGTTAGGAGGGCCGAATGTCAATCTTGAATAAGTAGTTCTTAGGATTAATTTGATATTATAGGAGATTCGAATGGGGTTGAGTTGTCCGTTCGGGCGGGATGTAAGGACTTCGCCTACGGGACATGGACTCCGTGGTTGGGATGATACGACCATAGAGAGATCGAGGATGCTCGGGCATCAGGGATGCGGGTGTTGGTAGCAAAAGGGAGGATCAACCTTCTTCTATGTAAGTTCGGAAGAAGCGGAAAGACTTCTTAACTTCACACAAGTTTCAATACCGGGACGGGATTTGGCATATGAGGCAGGGATTGCCCAGGACGGGGATCCGAGGACTTTGGGACGGCGTAGTCCCGATTAGGCGCCAAACGGGAGAGTATACGGTTCATTCCTCCAC
Source organism: Tetrastigma voinierianum (assembly GCA_016808115.1). Classification (NCBI taxonomy): domain Eukaryota; kingdom Viridiplantae; phylum Streptophyta; class Magnoliopsida; order Vitales; family Vitaceae; genus Tetrastigma; species Tetrastigma voinierianum. Next base: position 408,060 of record JAEQBH010001040.1, on the reverse strand, counting down.
ACACCTTAGTGCGGTCGGAGGAACCCGGTTTCAGTTTCGGGGTGCTATCTGACACTCCTAAGCGGCCTGAATGGGCGGAGGGCGGAGTGTGGGTCGAAGTCGGGGACCCGGTCCCGAGTTATGCGACGGAAGGTGTAGTGGACCTTAGGGTGGTGAACATATTGATTTATTCGATGTCAAGCGACGCTGGATGGGGTTAAGCCCGACCAGCCAGGTTTGTCGATGGTGGGATCTTAGCCCGGGTTGTGTGCAGGTACGACTTTGGATTGGGCTTAGAGGTTAAGGCCTCACAGAAACCGAGTATGAATGTTCTTCCTAGGATGTAGGGTGAGGATTGATCGATGAGTCATGATTATGAGTGAGGATCTCAGAGATTCTGCTCATGGTGGACCGGGTTAGGTGTCATGGTATGGCATTAATTACGTTCGTGTGCGGTAACATCCGTTGAGGAGTCGGGTGTGGGTGCACGGTACAGTCATTCACCACTCTTGGTGAGTGTGGGTTGAGTTTGTTTGTAGGACTACGTCCAATGAAGATTCATAGTTCGATTCAGGGAATGTAAGAGGCTCGAAGTGTGGCCAGAAGAGTTAAGGATATCGAGATGAAAACCTGCTTGTCCCGAGGTTATCACGTAGACTTAGAGTTGAGTGATAGGAGTCGAGGTGACTTGAGATTTGGATACCCTTTTGGAAATTGCATTAGGTGTTGGTAAACGAGGGCTCGATATATGGATGTCATACATGACATGGACTAGGTTGATGGTCCATTGGATTGTCAGCGATTGTGACCTTGGGAAGGTCAGCGTTTACACATAAAGTAAGGGTTGTGTAGGGTTACACGTTGTGTGGATTATATACAGGTGTTAGAGGACACGCTGCGAGCATGCGTCCTGGATATTAAGGGTAGAGGAGCAATTGCCCTTAGTGGAATTCACCTATAACAATAGTTATCATGCGAGTATACAAATGGCACCATATGAGGCATTGTATTGGAGGCCATGTAGATCACCGTTATGTTGGACCAAGGTGGGAAGGCTCCATCCAGGTCGATGATTAGAACACCTCGAGAAGGTGAGCTTGATACGACAAATAGCCTTCACGGCTCAAAAGCCGAGAAGAGCTATGTGACGCATAACGTCGACCCTGCAGTTCGAGGTCGATCATGTCTTCGGCGTGATGCCTAGCAGAGGAATGGTCGCCCTAGAAGCTTTTAGGAAGTTATCGGTGTTTCATCGGACCTTCGAGATACTGAGAGGATAGGGCGCGTGTTGCATACCGCTGGCTTTACCGCCCAGCGATGTTAGGTGTGTCCACGAGGTATTTGCACGCCTCCACGCCCAAAGTGATACCCGCATCCAAATTTCACGTGGTGGATCGGGGACAGACTGAGGTCGACACAGAGGGGACCTTCGAGGAGGGACCAGCAGCATTTTGGATAGCCGTGGATCGATTTTGGCGACGCAAGACCGTGCGGCTAATAAGGGTGCTATGGAGGCACTAAGTGCGAGGAGGTCAACGCGAACGGTAACACGATGAGCCACTCATCCCTTCTTGCTTAGTGGATGAAGGTACGGGTTTAGTCGCTTAAGATTTAATGACTCACATGCATGGTACAAAGGCACGTTGCATATGCATGTGAGTGATTGTAATTGTCCTAAATTTCGGGACGAAATTCCTTTTAAGGAGGAGAGAATGTAAGACCCGAGAAATTCCAATTTATAAAAAAATGGCAAAATCGTAATTTTGGTTACAAAATTGTAATTTCGTTAAAAATCCAAAATTTATTCTCTAGATCTCGGATGACGAAACGGATTTCACCGTTGGGATCGTCTCATGAAATCTAGCTAGCACGTAAAATTTCGTCGAATTCCGAGACAATCGGAATTTACACATTGTTCGAGGCATCGCATTTCGCCAAAAGCGGTAAAAGATTTTCGAGCGCGACGAAAGTCACATATAACACGTGACTCATGTGCCAAGGCGGCATGAGTAGAGAAACGATGAAAATGTGGACAACCGACATAATGTCATCGTCAAAATCGGGAAAAGAAGGACATAATGGTCATTTTGGGATTTGATTAAATGAGAATAAAACAAAAGAACTACAGTGTCATCTCTTCAAAAAGGAGAAAAGGGGCAGTGGCTGGAGCAGGAAACGGGGAGCAGCAGCAATTTGGGGTTTTTGAGTTTTTTTTAGAGAGAAAGAGACTTCTCTCTAGTTTTTCCCAAGCAAATCCACCGGGTCACCATTTCTGACAAGAAGTAAAGCCGCTTCACGACGAGGCCTACACGTGTCCCTTGCCAGGAGTTTTTGACAAACTCCAAGAGGTAGGGGTTTCTCCCTACTTGGGTTTTACACTTTATTTAAGTGTTTTTCAATGTTTCGGTTAGCTTGAGGCCTGGAACGGCCGTTTGATCAGTCCCAAAACTTGGGACTGAATTGTTTGAATTTATTGAATCCAAAAATGTCCAGCCGTGACCGTGAGGGGCTGTTTGTGTGTTTTATTTCACAAATTATGTGATAAATCATGTATTTATTGGAATGAGGCCGGGAATGGCCGTGAAATTCGGGTTCACAAAGTGAATCGACGATTGGTGATTTTTCTCAGAATAGTAATCGAGTGGTTTGATTTATTCCGAGAATAGTAAGTTCACAAAATACTCCTTTGCGGAATTAATATGTTTTGGTCGAGTAATTCTAAGTAGAATTGCTCGTGTTTGATCATTAGCCCAGCGTGAGCTAATTTTTTGATGTGATGGAATGTGGAATTACATAACATGATTGTGTGATTTAAATTATGTGAATATATGCATGATTATATATTTGTATGTGTTATAGAACTGAAATGGAATTGGCATCATGCATTTCCATATGCACTGAGGCACCCTAGGACGATAGGAGTGAGTGCATGAGGTGATTCTTGAGAGAATGGTTCGGAGGGTTGTCTAAAAATAATAAATATCGGAGGGTAGTCCATATATAAAATATCAATCGTCGGAGTCGGCCCAATTGATATACATCGGAGGGTAGTCCATACACAATATCAATCGTCGGAATCGGCCCAATTGATATGTATACATCGGAGGGTTGTCCACAAACAAATAAAAACTAAGGTTCTCATACGTGGCTTAGGCAGTGTGATGAGTCGAGGACTCCTCGATATAAGATGATAAGTTAGACATTCAAGTAGATCATGCATTTGCTTGAATGTGTGTTTATTTTGAAGCATCAGACGCACTCCTTGAGCTGAGAGTGAATTTCACTTGAAAATGATTCCACTATCGAAAGCATTAGCTCACCCTGTCGAGGGATATTATTTTACAGGTACAGGGAGCGTGCGAGGGGACGGCTCGTCCTAGAGGTTGTGGTTTAGAAGAAAGCCGGATTGTGGTTTTGGGTTATGATGTTCTACATGTATTAGAATTCCCTAATTGTAATATATGTCAGAGCAAGAAAGAAACATTCAGCCTCTAAAACCATTTGATATAATGGGATTCATAGTTTATGATGTTTTATGGTATTGTTTATGGGCCCAAGTGGCTGCTTTTACTCATGTTGTGATCATATTGGATATATGTTGTGAGTGATGATGCAGGCCCAAGTGGCCATTATTTACTCGCTTATCTGTATATGAGACCTCGTGGTGGTCATTGACTGCTTGGGGATTGTGTTTTATACAGTACACAGATTTCGTAAGAGGGAAACCCCCGCACAAAGGAGACTCTCATTCGATTGCGGAGAAATGCTCTAAGTTACCCGACATTCACTAGTATCTCCATGGCTGACGGTATCACCGTGACCCGGTTTTGGGGGTGTCACACCCTACGCGGTGTTGATCCACAACCGTGTACTCACGACACACCATCAAACACCAAACACAAGAAAGTCGATCTCAACTATGACTCACACTCCACTTTCTAAAGTTACCTCAGTCAGATACGCGAATGATGACGCCAATTCCAACACATTCATGCTAATATTCACATGCATATATAGCTAACATAATTAAATCACATAAAAACTTGTTATGTAAATTCACAACTAATTACGCCAAATTAGCCTGGCTACGGGCTAATTCATCAAACACGAGCAATTCATTTTGAATCACTCAACCATACACATTTTCACACAAAAATATTCACATCATTCATTTTCTCGAATAACACACAAAATGGCCCAAATCTCGGACCCATATAAAACAAAGGCACCTTCTGGTCCTCTACTGCTCATCACCGAATATTACGATACCAAAACACACCACAAAAACTCGACGACATTAGTCCCGGTTGAAACCACAAACTCAACATAGTCCCGGATCAGCCCCGAAAATAGCGTCCTTTGTATTCTTGGTCATGACTGTCTAAAAACAGTCTCGAAAATTTAGCCTAAAATGTTCGAAAACAGTCCCGAAATTAAGCCCAGACTGTCCGAAAACAATCCCGAAAATTTCTAAAAATTCATATACTCAAATTCAAAATTCAGACCAAAATTTACGGCCTTTCACAAATTTGTCAATCCCAAGCCATTATACGGCCTTTTAGGCTAGAAATAACACAAGAGTAAAATCTCCTACCGCGAGTTTGACGAAACCCAAGATTTTGGTGTCCACGCCAGAGCTCTCATCACAGATCAACTTTGCCTTCGGGCCCCGGCTTAAACCTACGTCCGATTTTGTGAGATCTAAGAAAGAAACAAAAAGAAGAAAAAAAAAAAACAATCCTCTCCGGCGCTCTCTCTCTCCCTCCACCAAAAATGGCCTCCTGCTTGACTTTTGTTTTTATTATTTTTATAATATTATTATATTATTATTATTATTAATATTTATTATTATTATCATTTTAATACATAACTTATATTGTCTCATTCATCCGTTCTTCGAAAATTTTATATCTTTCGCCTAATTATTTTAAATGAACTTTAACTCAAGCTATTTTTCTCGACTTCCGAGATTTTCGTAAAATCTCGCCCTTGAAGTCACCGCGATTATCACCTTAAATTGTGAAATATTCTGACTATCTCAGAATTCGACTTAAACTTTTCCGGTCACTTAGATTTCTCGAGACGAATTTAATCTACAGAATTCAAGCCATTATCCGAGATCTAGAGAATTTTTGGTTTTCAATCGAAATTACCGTTTTACCCTTTTTCAAAAAAATTGAATTTTTCTCGGGTTTTACATAATTACAGAAAAATTTACGTAGTGATACTCAAGCAGTCCATTGATATGATCATTACATGCAATTCAATCCCCCAAAATTAGTCCATCATTATTGTAGAAATTACCGCTTTAATTTCTCTTAGCGATATCTTATCCTAAGTTCCATTAATTCACTAGCGAACAAAGCACTTATAAACCTCGTTATAAAATTAGAGCGCTCAAACTGCTTAGTTCCGCACTAACACTTAAGGGAACCACTATCCGACTTCCCTCAAGAAGCGGCCTGATTCCATATCTCGTAAGACATGTTCCCGTACCACTTATCTCAATGGGCTTCCCCAAGCCATAAGTATTGGGTCCTGCCTTTATGAATCAAAAGGTTCGTGAATCCTTATGAATCAAAAGGCCCTATTGAAATAGACAAGAGTCCATGGCTACTCAGATTAAGATCAATCTCGCATACGACATCATCTAGACGCTTAAACTCTTAATTGCACCAGATATTTAAGAATCGATGTCCCGGTCTTGTCCTTATGTAATTAAATTACATAAAGCACCTCCATTTTATCAAAGTGTCACTAACACGTTAATCCGCACTTCAAGATTACTGCATTTTTAATGTTCAATGGATCGTACTAGTAGTATTATAGATCAAAGATCCCTACTTTCATTTACTACGGACAATTTAGTTTATTATCTATAATCTTGATCATCTCATATATAACTGTTATATACTAAGATTATAGTTAAGACATTGTAAACTTGGGATTTTCTGATATTTACTAAATTATACAACACATGTATAAAGAATCAAATATAGAAAATTGTTTTCATAAAGCAGTACAAATTACATGCTTTTAGGGCACCATGCCCAATAATCTCCCACTTGCCCTAAAGCGGGTGAGACATGTCTCTTAAACCTAATCCCTCTAAGTGACCCGTGAGCACCCTTTCAAGTAAAGTTTTGGTAAACGGATCTGCAAGGTTCTATTTCGATGCTATCTTCATAACCGCTACGTCCCCTTTATGTACAATCTCTCATATCAGATGATACTTCCTTTCTATATGCTTCCCTTTCTTGTGACTCCTTGGTTCTTTGGAGTTTGCCACCGTCTAATCGTTGTTACAAAGATAAAACAAGTGGTTTTTCCATGTTTGGAACTACTTCCAGATCAATGTAGAACTTTTTGAGCCAAACCAATTCTTTAGCTACTTCACAAGCCGCTATGTATTCGGCTTCCATGGTTGAATCCGCAATACTAGATTGTTTGATACTTCTCCAGACTACAGCTCCACCACCAAGAGTGAATATTGACCCAGATGTCGACTTTCGACTATCTTTGTCTGATTGAAAATCATAATCAATATATCCAATAGGGTTCAGGTCTCCACCTGAGTACACAAGCATATAATCTCTTGTTCTCCTAAGATACTTGAGAATATGCTTCACTGCTATCCAATGACCCATTCCAGACCGATCGCAGAACGACCAACTATCCCTTTACCGCATATCGTATATCAGCCCAGACATAACATGGCATAAGGAAAGCCGCCTACACTCGAGGTATAGGTAATCCATCTCATATCCTCTTCCTCTTTAGGTGTCTTAGGACACTACTCCTTGGAAAGGATAATTCCATGTCGGGTCAATAATAGACCTTTCTTGGAATCTTGCATCAAAAATCAAGCTAGCACCTTATCAATATAAGATGCTTGAGACAATGCCAAAAGCTTGTTCTTACGATCTCTTATAATTTGGATCCTAAGCAGTAAATAGCTTTCTGCTTCTCCCAAATCTTTCATTTGAAATACTTGGCTTAGGCCATTTCTTTTACATTCGATAATGTTTCTACATCATTCCCAAGGAGTAGAATATCATCTACATAAAGAACCAAGAAGACCACCTTCTTTTCTTTGATGTGCTTGTATACACAAGGTTCATCAACATTTTGCTCAAAACCATACGTTTTGATAGTTTCATCAAAACGCAGACCTTAAGACTATGAAGCTTGCTTCGCCCATAAATGGACCTAAGCAACTCATAGATTTTCTCCATTGTCAGTTTTAGCCACAAAACCTTCTCGGTTGCATCATGTGGTGATATTTTCCTCAAGATAGCCATTCGTGGTGCCGCTCTGACATCCATTTGTCATATCTCATAATTCGAGACAAGCGGCGAGTGGATAAAGAATGCTAATAGACTTAAGCATAGCTACCGGGCGAGAAAGTTCTTCCATAGTCCACTCCTCTTGGGGTATAACCCTTTGCCACTAGCCTAGCTTTGAAAGTCTCCACTGTCCCATCTATGCCTCTTTTTCTTTTGAAGATCCATTTACATCCTATGGGCCTGACATCCTCAGGTGGATCTACAAGTTCCTAGACAGAGTTAGAGTATATGGACTCCATTTCTTGGTTCATAGCATCTTGCCATTCGGTCTCTGTCGAATCATCCATGGCATCACTCGCATGTTAATGGATCAACCTGCTAGTGACTCCACACTGAAATTGTAATTTCCTTCTCATGTCCAGAATCTAGATGGTAGTCTCACTACCCTCCCACTACGTCGAGGTACCAGGATATTCTGAATAGGAATAGTGGTCTCTTGACTTTGTCGTCTGGCCGCTGGTTGATGGTGATTTTCCCCGAATCGATCGTAACGTATTCCTCCAAAGATAACCTATCATGAGGTTTGAAGTTGGTCATATAGTCATCTTCGGAAAATTCAGATTTATCGATACAAATACTTTCTTATCCAAGTACTATAGAACAAACCTCCCTTGTGCCTTTTGGATAGCCTTACAAACATACACACTTCGTGCGAGGTTCCTGGGACCTTCCCGGGGCTCTTCCTTTTAGCACGTGTGTCTGACGCCCCATATGGAAAAGTGCGACTGAACTAGGTTTATGTCCATTCCAAAACTCTAAGGGTGTCTTTTGGATTGATTCTAGATGGAACCACATTCAAAAATGTGTAATCGCAAATTTGTAGTGAATATCCTGAAAATAACAGGACCCAGGAGTAGCTCATCATTGATCTAACCATATCTAGTAACGTCTTGTTTCTCCTTTCTGCAACACCATTCTGTTGTGGTATTCTAGGTGTTGTGAGTTGGGATAGGATTCCATGCTCCAACGAATGATCCTTGAACTCAGACAAGGTATCTACCTCCCGACCATCGAAGAGTTTTTAGTGATTTACCTAACTACTTTTCAGCTTCTGCCATGAATTCTTTAAACTTTCCAAAAGTCTCATATTTCTTGTGCATTAGGTAAACATAACCGTATCTTGAATAATCGTCAATGAAGGTGACGAAATATTCATAACCACCTCTAGCTTGTACAGTTAGTGGACCGCAGACATCGCTATGTACAAGTTGAAGAGGTTATTTGTATCTCTCGCCCTTTGCTAAGAAATGTCTCTTAGTAATTTTACCCTTCTAAACAGGATTAACAAACAGGAAGAGTGCCAACATTTAGCTTTCTTAAAGGACCATCCTTTACTAACCGGTTTATTCTGTCAAGGTTAATGTGGCCTAACCTGAGATGCCAAAGATACGTGTTATCACTATGGGAAACTATTTGACGCTTATTAGATTTTAGATGTTCCTACTTGAATAATTCTGAATTATTTAATGATCGCTCAGTTGGCCTTAAGATGTACAGCCCATTTTCAGGTTTTGCATGACAAATATCTAAACCATTTCTTTAAATAACAATCTCATTATTAATAAAAGAAATACTAAATAATTGTTCATGCAACATAGAAACAGAAATCAAATTTCTCCTAAAACCAGGAATAAAAATACATTGTTCAAAACAAGAAATTTATTCCTAAAATTTAAACGGGCTTAATTTAATCGCCTTTGTTGAGACGAATTCCTCACTCGCCAACTCTTATAGTAACGTCCCTATCATTGAAGTTCCCCAAAGAACTAAGCATCCGCAAAGCAGAACAACATGGTTAGGTGGCTCCCGAATCAACTCATCTGTGTGACAAATCATCTTTCAAGCGTGCTTCAAACCAAGAAATCATATTTACCTTTCTTTGTCCTCAATCCTGAGAGATACTTGTTGGGCGCTTTCTCTTCTAAAGGACCTTCAACCCCACAACGGAAACACTTTCCTCTTTAGGCTTCTTGTCCTGGGTTGTTCTTCTTCAAGGTTTTTGGTTCCTTTCTTTGTGTTGTGCCTTCCACTCCACCTGTGTGTTCTTCCCTCTTTTATTCTTGCTACCAGAAGAAGAAGATGGCTTATGCTTAGCAACATTTGCTTCACCCTCTTTGGGCCTAGTCTTACTTATGGCCTCAAAAGTCTGTAGTTCATTCAAGAGCTGAGTCATGTTGTATTGTAGCTTGTTCATAACATAGTTAGTAGTGAACTGTGAGAAAGCCGGTGTAAAGGACTCAAGGATAATACTAACTTGAGTACGCTCATCAATGGTGGCCCCATGTATCTCCGCCTTGTGCATCAAGTTGATCATGTTCAAAACATGTTCCCTGACTGATTCGTGCCACGGTAGGGTGAGCGGAATCAACAAAATTTGTTTCCTAGCTCTCCCACCACGTAGTCGTTACCGCAAAGATAGTGGTCTAGGTCGAACATTCCGGGATGGGTTTTCATCCTAAGTGAATGACTCGCAGATCGTCGAAATGGCGCAGGCTTTAATTGGGATTTTTGATTTGTTTCAAAAACAAAGGAAGTGTTGTTTGGATGCTGATTAATTGTAAACTGAAAGTGAAGTGTGAAAGGCAACTTGAAGGTTTAGGTCACTAGCTTGACAACACAAGTAACAAGTGTCCTCGGTTTTATCCTCGCATCATGGCAAGCAACCTATAGTCCAAGCCATAACCGGATCTTTGTTTAACTAGAAAACCTAACCCTAGAAACACTCCTATTTGAGTCAACACAGGCAACATGCATTCACACAAATTTCTTCGCTTAAAAACCCTAGCACTCAACTCATTTCAAAGGGCTCGTAAAGACCATCTAAAAAATAACAAAGCAGCATCTAAATAACAAGTATACATCAGACCCTAAAGCATGGTAAGTATTGGCCAAAGTAATGACATTAAATGATATTCAACCCTAATTTGGAAGATATGTTTCTCATAAATACGCATCAGAGTATTTAAACATGAGGACAACCTCGCAATCGCCCCAAAACCAGCTTAGCAACCCTCCTCTTCAGTTATAAGGGCTTAGCGCCAAGCATCTCTTGAGTTGTCATCCTCAAGAGGGGTGTTTGGCAGCCTAGAAAATGAAAGAAAGAGGAGAGAGAAGAGAGAAAAGCAAACCCTAAAACTGAAAGCTGCGGGAGATATTTACATAAAATGAAAAGTTGCCAAAAGATTGCTTAGGGTTACAAAATGATGGGGGCTTATATAGGCCACCCAATGTGTGAAACTACAAGAAAACCTAAAATATTGGCTAATACAAGGAACAAGGAGGTAATACACCAAAACGGGTCATGGCATTAATTACACAAAATTACTGTGGCAAGGAATTTCATATGCGTGGAAAATTTTGCTAGGGGTAGATAAAATTTCGCAACTAGCTTAAATTGCAATGCAGATACTTAATGAGAAATTTCGGGCTATGCACGCGAATTCGCTTGAAGCAGCGAAATTTCGTCAGCCTAGCTTAAAAATTCTGAGAGATAGCTTAAAATGAAGAATTTCGCTAGGCACTGATTTTCGCTATATAGCTAAATTTCTCGCTAGCCTAGCTTAGCCCTTCTCACCTCGCTAGGATCAGCAAATTCTCGCCATGGTCGTGAAATTTTCAAGAATCCCCAAATGTAAATTTTCTTAATCATAGCCAAATCGAATTGCCGTTTCTTCACCGCTTGCTTCATCGCACTCTACTACATCCTCCATCTTCACTTTTGCCTCATTTCATCATCGAATTTTTTAGATATGTTGATGGTCGAAATAGTTTCAATCTTCATAATTGTTATGATCTTATAAATTCCACTTGAAATGATCTAAGTACACAAACCTCGCAAATAACTACAAATAACTCGAAATGGCATAAGTGATACTAAGTAGACTCGAACACCAATTGGCTTAATCGACATTGGGGTGCAAAAGCACTCAAACTATCTCAAGGCCCAAAATAAAGACTATTCGCACTAATCACCGACCAAACTCCTTTCTTCATCTTAGCTGCTCATGTAGAAGCACGAGTAGTCATGACAACATCGTCATTTCGCTGCTCCAAACATGGCCTCGAGAGATTCCCATATCTCATATGCGCCTCCATGTCCTGTGCTTCTTCCTAAGAACATCGCTCATGCTAGCAACCATAACAATCTGGCTTTGTTGTCGAATGAATCCAACCATCATATCTTTCTCACACAGATTTATAAATATTAGCGTGGGCTCTGAGAGGACATTCCCCAAGAGAATGAACTCGTTGTCACAAATTAGCACACATTACGTTTGACTCTATTTAACAAAGTTATCACTCACTCGCTTTTTCATTAGCGAGCAGCGATAATGGGTTGTTTGATGACATGACGCTGAAATTAAATAACTCAAACAATTACTATAAATGAAATAAATATCACAAGCTTTGGAGTAAGTAAACGTGATGGCGAATGCAAGTAAAACACATAAACCTTATACTAATCCACGATAAATTGATTCAATAATTAATATGGTCTAGGTTCACATACCAATTTCAAATCAACTTTGAGACTGATCTCACTTAATACTAAAAAATCAAAATATCTCATATTTTCTTTTACTTATTAACTACCGTCAAAATTTGGTCAAGGTATGATGAATAGTTTAACCATATCCTTGTGACCCATTATTTCATATTTAATGACTTAACTCAAAATTGCCGCCGTAGGGTAGGACAATCCTAAAATACATCACTCAATCCTATCTCCAAGGAAGTCAACCTTGATATTAATATAGATAGAAACCCTCCGTAGGGAGGACGAAATCTAAGTGTCCCTAGGCCCTATCTATATTTCACGGTGTTGCACTAATAATGGAGACCGTAGGGTATATTGTCATATAACCTTCTCCCACTCACTATTTTGAAATAAGTGTTTTCTATTTATAAACATCATATGTCTTATAATCCTAGCCAATTATTATATCCTATATAATTAATTACTAAGATGTGAATTTTAAATCAAATTATGAGTCCAATCCTATTGGTACTAAGTTAATTAGGACAAGCTAATCCATGGGAATTAAGTGGGCTCTTAACTATTAGGTAAACCTAGTATATAAAATAGTCAGCCTAAGTCAAATTTACATTAATCAATAAAATATTTATTTTATTAGCGTTGGAAAAATCTGGGCTTTTCAAGATGATACGCAAAACCCTAATTAAATTAATGTGAATTTTACCAAGTTTAGCTAATTAAACTAAGCATATTATTTAATTAATTGTTCTATCAAAGATGAACAAGATAAGCACATAGGGCAATCCTACTTATCATGTTCTAGGAAAAATGATATGTATGCAAAAGCATTAAATGTGGGCATTCATGTATGGCATGTTAAATGCATGGACATGTTATCAATCATATCAATAACAATAAAGAATAAAATAAATAAATAAAAGAAAGCGGGTCGAAAGTGTCTTGGGTATTTCTAAAATTACAACCCTTGTAAATAAAATAATAATAAATACCATGTTGGGCTTCTCAAAGTAGCTATATAACTCCCTTATTTGCTTCAACTCATTGTGTAAGCCCGATCACCAACTCTTTGATTCAACACAAAACTCTTTTCGTAAACAATAACTTTACGACATTTGGGCCCAATTTTCTCCATGAGACCCTTAAAACACTCCTTTAGCCTTGACTTGGGTCACAGCCACATTATTATATCCACGCTTCACAGGCCTGTGAATGAAAAGTAATGAAGAGCCAAAAAGAATAGAAAACAAAGTTGTTTCCCGTCATCCCGTATCCCTGAACACTTTTCCATATTTTAGGTATGACTTTCTCACTAGATGTCCATATAAGACGATTTAATATGCCTTATATGGTCCAGTAAATGAAGGTTTTCTAAACATGGAAGTATCAAGTGGTATATTTATATATGCCTTGAATTGATCTCAACCATTGGATCAAGTGGCATATTTAAATATTATATTAAAATTAATTCAAATTAAGTGACCAAAAATAAATAGGATTAATTTTCAAATTAACCATTTCATCCATATAGTAATTACTACACTAATTAATTCAATAATTAATTAATGTTATTAATTTCTCAAATTAACCGTTTCATCCATATAGTATCATTTATTAATTAATTAATTCAATAATTAATTAATTAACATTTAATTATCCACAATTACTAAGATATTGTTGTTGAACACAATATATTTTGCTAACTATGCCTCCAAGCATTTTTGTTAATTAATCATGTACAATGTTTACAGAGGCGGCCCGGGGACCTATGGACATGTAATTCCAAGCTCCAATAAATTTGATAACTAATTAAACTCTTTAATCAATTAATATAATTTATTAGAGTTCAAGATTATTCCACTAAAAAACTGCCGAACTCTTGTAATTACGTGTTAATAATTTACGAGTGATACTCAAGCAATTCATTGATATGATCATTACATGCAATTCAATCCCCTAAAATAGTCCATTCATTGTGAGCCAGGTGAAACACTGCTTTACTTCTCTATGATATCTTTATCCTTAAGTTCCATTAATCTCACTAGCGAACAGTTAATTTATAACTCAAGTATAAATTAGAGTGCTCAAACTGCTCGGGCCTCGAATTAACACTTAAGGGAACCACATCCTGGGCCTCAAGAAGGGTTTGGATCTATATATGGTGACATGTTCCCCAAACACCTATCTCAATGGGCCTCCAAGAGTGGCTTGGGCCCCGTTTTAGACGCACTGCAACCTATGAATCAAAAGGCCCTACTGAAATAGACAGGAGTCCATGGCTACTTTGGATTAAGATCAATCTCGCATATGATCATCTAGTGACACCATTTAAACTTCCACTGTAACGGCATATTATTTAAGAGTTTAACTTATGTCTCGTTCGTCTTATGTAAATCTATTTACATAAAGCACTGACTCACTTATGTCGCTACATCAATAATCCATATCAAGATTACTTAATATTTTTTAATGTTCAAAGGGACCGGACTAGTAGTATTATAGATCAAAGATCCCTACTTTGATTTACTACGATTACTTAGTTTATTATATATAATCTTGATTTAATCCATATATACTGTTATATACTACAAGATTATAGTTAGTGACATTAAACTAGATTTTCCAGAGATTTCAATAAATTATACAACACATGTATAAAGAATCAAATATAGAAAATTGTTTTCATGAAGCAAAGACAAATTATGTGAAAGGCAAACCCCGAGTCTATCCAACTGCAAACCTCGGGGACGCTTCTGCTTATTTCTTATTTTTCGTAAGCATAAATTTTCAAAAATGTCGCGACCCGAATCCCCGGCCTGACCCGAATGGTCGATCCGAACCGAAGCCCGGTTATCTCACTGCCATTTATCTATCAAAACACTTTATTATGTCATTCGCTATGAAGCTGCTTTCACAAGTGCTTCCATAATCATTTACAAATTCAATGCAAATTCGGTAGGCCCATAAAATGATTGAATAAAATACATTTACAAAGAAGGTATCTATGCTTTTTCATAATGATATACAAAAATCAAGGTTCAGAGTTTAACCCTTTTGTTTATAAAATACCACTTGTTCAAAAGGAATGATATGCAAATGACGGGGTATATACTTATACGTCGTACTCTCTTTATGTCTTGTCTTCCTTCCTGTCTACTCGAAACCTGCGCATAGATAAAAACTATACGTTAAGCATTTTCATGCTTAGTGGTTCAATATAGTTCTATTACAATATTCAATTTAACTTGGCATGCATTTAACGTTAAATCATGCCTATTATATCAACATATACTCATGCTATTCACTTTCACATGCTTTCATTTTACAATTCATTTACTATATCACAACATGCATTTTCAATGCAACAATTCAATTTATGAGATTTAAGCATATACATAAAAATCCCATTTACTACTGTCAATGTTATTACTCACTTTTGACCATTAAATTCACATTTCTCACCTGGACTCCGTTTGATGAACTCCGCCCTATTATCATTCGGTAATGTGCTTACACATTTAACAATTCGGTCTCCCATCATGACGGATGTCGTTTGGTGCACCCCGACATGTGGCATCACTTAAATGCCATACGCCATCATGACGGATGCCAATTGGTGCATCCCGCCAAGTGGGACATTAGACAATTTCGGTGCCTTCTGATTCGGACGATTGCATCCCACAAAGTGTCATCTCGTATATCGATTCAATTCAAGATGTCGAATTGACCGATTCGCTGATAATTCGACATATCATTCACATTCATCTCGGTTTTCAAATATCACATTTCAATTCCATATTCACTTTCAGATATCTTTCAAAGATATACTAATCTATGTACTTCATTTCCTATACTCATTCACGTATTCATTTCATATACTCATTCATGTACTATTTCATATTTACTTGGTAAAACTACCAAAAATAATACTTGAAATAAAAAAAAAGAGTCGAGAACAAAACCAATTATCGATTCCTTTTCTTTCGATACCAATCCTAGGTCGCTGTTGTCTTCACCAAGACCTGGTCAAATATTAAATTCTTCACCCCTTGGGTTAAAACAAATAATCATACTAAATGAATATCACAGGCGGCTAAAGCTTCGCGAGGCGGAGAGGTGTACAGATGTTTTTCACTTAGTCTCATTCTAGCCGAACTCATTAATCGCTTAGGGTTCCTAAACAATCGGTATGAATACTGACTTAATCTGCAAAATATGCAAAACAGTATTGCCGGGAGTAAAGTGGGTACCATATCGATTGATCGGTACCGCGAGACGGCCCCTTCGTCATGGTACGCAGACAGGCTTGGGTGGTACCGCACTCACTTGCCCATCGCATCATGGAAATACCGCACTAATTTTGGTACCGGTACAACCTACTTGTTTTTTGCCCAGAATGCTAGGATTTTACATTTTCACATTTCTTCTTCTACAAACCTTCTAATTCCGGTCCCATACTGTAATCCAATTATGAAATCCACCCAAAACAACTCCAAATGTGGTTTAGAATCAATAAAAATCCATTTTCCTCAAGTTAGGCTTTTCACCCAAATCCAAATCAAAAAGAATGAGGTTAGGGTTTTGATTTTTCTTACCTTACCTCTTCAAATCTCCTCTTGTATGTTGCTTGGTCTCATAGGAGCAAGAAATGGGAAGCAAAGCCACCAAAGTCACTCCTCCTTGCAAACCCTAGATTTTCTCCCTTTCTCCTTCCTTTCTCCCCTCAAAACTAGATCAGCTTCATATATGGAGCCCTAAGACCACATTTTTGGTCTTTATATCCCTTAAATCCATAAGGCCTTGTTTGGCCTTTAACCCATTTAAGTGTAAGGCCATGTTTGGCCTACACACTCATTCTTATTCCTCATTTTCCTCAGTCTTTAATTCTTATTTCCATAAGGTTTTGTTTGCCTTTAACCCATTCCTTTTTCATTTGTTCTCATTATTCCACTTTGGCCATCTTTTTATCATAAATTCACTTAGACATTTATTCTTTATAACAATTGACCCTTAGGTCCTCATTTTACAATTTTTCCACATTTGCCCTTTTTCACTTGGGTTTATTTCCTGGTTCACTCAATTTCTCATTTTTTTTAGCATATATTAACTCACATGCTCACACTTTCAATTTATTTCACAATTTATCAATTTATCAATTCTTTCCTGAAACCCGCAAGTTCGCCTAATTCATACCCAAAATATATAATAAAATTTATTATAAAATTCTATAGATTTTCTGGGGCATTACAAATTATATTTTTAGGGCACCATGTCTAACACCCTATACCGGGCATTTACCATCTACGAATGACCCAGCCTTTGTCACTTGTATCTGACCATACATGGTCCCTAATGAACAACATCTCTATGTCCCATCTCTGGGACTCAGTAGGGAAGGTGTAGCCACTAAACTCCCCAAAGTACCCTAAGCTTAGTCCCAGTAGTGCAGCCCGAACTATCCCATAGCCTCGAGCATCTGTCACTCCTAGGAAGCCACACTAACCAACACTCCTCGTGACTTCCGGCTGAGTGCATCGGCCACCACATTTGCCTTATCTGGGTGGTAATGCAAAGTGAAGTCATAGTCCTCCAAATAGTCCACCCACCTGCGTTGCCTTATGTTGAGGTCCCACTGTGTAAAAATGTGCTTCAGACTCTTGTGGTCCAAAAACACCTCGAACTGCTCACCGTATAGATAGTGGGGCCAAGCCTTTAAGGCAAAGACAATGGCCGCCAACTCCATGTCATGTGTAGGGTAACTCTGCTTGTGGTTCTTTAACTACCGAAAACCATAAGCCACTACCCTCCTGGATTACATCAAAACACATTCAAGTCCGTCCTTAGAGGCATCACAATACACTGTGTACCTTTGTCCCCTCCTGAACTGTTATCATAACAGACAAAGTAAGCCTTTAATTCCTAGAATTCCTCCCACATAAGCTTGTTCCACTCAAACTCGACCGCCTGAGTCAATCTCACATAAAAGTAATGACATGGAGAAGTCCTTAATGAATCCTTTAATACCCTACTAATCCCAAGAACTGCGCATTCAGATCACTACTCTCCTGTACCATAACTCCGCCTCAACCTTCTCCGGGTCCATGGATACACCTAAAGCCGATACCACTAATGAGTCTAAAAACTCATTAAGTTTTTAATCCATTTTTCTCAGTATATTATGAGATAAATGTTGATTTGTTTGCAAGGTGTGGTGATAATTAATCAAACTTCATTTTGCAGAAAAATACAAAGAGAAACTCAAAACTTAGCAAAATCAAGAAACCACCGCAAGTGACCGAGGTCATAATCAAAATTTAGGTCGCGACAGGAAGCTCAGTTGCCAGCCATTCCAAGTCACGACATCAAATAAATTCGGGCTTTTAAAGAAGAAATAGAAAACTGGAACAAGTGAAGTCGTGACTTGAAGAAGGAGGTTGCGACAAAGAAAATGTGGTAGAGACTAAAGGAAATAATCAAAGGAAGAATCATGTCGCGGTCACTCGATGTCGACGCCTAAAAGGATTATGAGAATGATGTCGCGACACCACTCGAGGTCGCGACAAGGATCCGCCTATGAAGCCACAAGAAAGGTCTTGGTAAAAGAAAGAGGCTGCAAATCTAGTTTTCAAATGGTGGTCCATTTCATATCGCGACACTACCTATGATGTCCCGACATAAAAACAGGAAGATTCAAAGTGCAACCAAAAATAGCAGAGCTGAAAGAAGCGTCACACTGTAGGCCAAATAAAGACTGCCAGTTAACCTAACTTGCGACCTTTTACAAATCAAGGATTAGAATGATGTCGCAATTCACTCCATTAAGGTCGTGACCAAGAAGAGCTAACATAAGAAATTAAGGTCATGACACCACCAGGTCGCGACCGGAAAATAGGTGGGGAATAAGGAAATTGGCGCAACATGTAGCCGAGGCTAAAAACCGTAAGAAAAGAAATGGGAAGCAAAGAGGTCGCGACATCACCATGAGGTCGCGACATAAAATTGGCACATATGGTGCAAGACACCACCAACAAGATTAAGTACCAAGAAACCCAGTCACAACATGAAGTCATCATACAAACAGGAAAGTGGTCGCAACCTGCAAACCGGAGGTCGCAACTCAAAAGTCAAGAATAGAAGACAATGATGTCGCGACATGTAACCGAGGCCCGACATCAACACTCCAGCGAACACCGGAAGTAAATGAGGTCGCTAATTTTCATAAACGAAGTGTCGCCACCACCGATCAAGGCAACAGTAGACAAATCGTTGCAACTTAAAGAAAGAAGTCACGACTGATCACTAGCAATCAAGACAAATCCATGTCGCAACATCAACTTGAGGTCGCGACACAGACGCTGAGCCGGCTTTTCTTTGGAGTTCCACCGAGCATTTAGGATTCGCCCAAATTCTTTTTACAAAGATAAATAGATAGCTTTAGAAGAGTAAAGTAGTTTTTCCCATCTTCACTACCCAGAAAAGGGAGAAGAAGAGGAACTCAGTGTATATTTTAGAGTAGATTTTTATTTTTATTTTTATTTTTTCTGGTTTTGAATCTGCGAACTGTGCAGAGACGAGTAGAGCTGGATTTTTAGTTCTATTATTTTTCAGACATCGCTCGAAAATTTGAAGTGAACGCACAAATTTAATTCATTTCTTTCTCGCTTTATTGCAATTACAAGTTGTCAAGGATCGATGCTCCATTTCTTAATTCGCAATGCAATAATCGAGCGCAACTGGATTTGATTTACATTTAGTTACGCCTTCCCGCATAATTATGGAGAATTAATGTCTCTGCTTCTACTTAATTCCAAGTGGTCATTTTCGAATGGATAAGTCCCAATGTTAGCACTCCAGCTACCACTGAGAATGATTCTACCCGATATCCGTGATGCCCTCTCGCTGCACAATGCAGACTCCGAGATTCCCGAGAGCCGAGAGCACCCTTTCTCGTGTATGTTCACCACCATCGACGATCCGCCGAGCTCGAGTTCATTTCGATAAATCCCCCATTCGCTCATCGTAGTCGAGGGTGTATTTAACAATATAACAATCGAGTTCTGCTCTTAATCTAAGGGTAAGTTCCAATCCCCGTGTTAGCTTATATCTAATCAAGGGAAAGGGATAAACCCATAGATCTGGAGGTTGAGCCACCAATTAAGTGGTAGAAACTTTGCTAAAATCCTGAGAAGGAAAAGCAAAGTTCTCAATACACAGAAATCGGTGTGAAGTATCAGAAAGAAAAAAATACCCAAATCTTGCAAGAGACCGAATAGCTGTGTATCGGCTCGATCTTATTCCCTCGAGAGCAGTTAGATATCTAATCGGTAATATGGAGAACCACTTCCAAAAACTAGGAAATCTTCGACAATAACCCTGATCCATACATGTAACGCAGCGTAAAGGATTTTAGTGTCGAATCGGGATCGCTCCATCTGTATTTCCCATCGATGGTTTTCAAGCTCACAACCGATTCAATCCATTCTTTATATACAATCATTTTTATTATTCATTTACTTTTGTTTAGCTTAGTTTGAATATATTCACTAAGATAGGATTTTAATTTTGGGCTTGTTTAGATAAAACTTTCACTATGAGTTTTGAGTCCAAATAGTATGGAATTTTAGTAGTTGTGGTAGTTGATTTGTAATTCGCTAATAATCTCTCGTGGGAATGATACCCTGACTTTTACATCTCAGATTTTACTACTGTATGACTCCGTGCACTCAAGTAGCTGTCATAGATCGAACCCCTTATTTCAGAATCATGAACATTAAGAGAAAATTATTTTATCAAGCAAAAATTATCCAAAATAACATGGATGCAAGAGAAGTGTAAGGCTCTTGTAATTATGTTAATTTGAGGGGTTTTAGTCTATATAGAGAAAGGCAAACAACCACATGCTTGAAGAATTTCACCTTTGTAAGCCAAAATTCACACTTACTGAATTTTGCATACAACTAATGGTCTCTCAAAACCTGGAGCACAATCCTCATATGACCCATGCCCTCCTCACACTTGGAGTAGATCAAGATGTCGTCAACGAAGACCACGATGAACTGATCTAGATAAGGTTAGAATATCTTATGCATGAGATCCATAATTCCACTGGAGCATTCGCTAATCCAAAAGGCATTACTATGAACTCGAAATGCCCATACCGCATCCTAAACGCCATCTTAGGGATATCTGCCTCCCTAACCCTCAACTGATGGTAGCCGGTGCGGAGATCTATCTTGGAATAAACCCGCGCCCTCTCAACTGATCGAATAAGTCATCAATCTCAAGCAAAGGGTACCCATTCTCGATAAGAACTCCTATTCAACTCCGTCAGAATTATGCATAGCCAAAGGGTCTTGTTCTTCTTCTTGGCAAACAACACCAGCATCCCAAGGTGAAGTGTTCGGTCTAATAAAACCCCTGTCTAACAATTCTTGTAATTGGACCTTGAGTCCCTGCAACTCGCCAGACAGCGCCATCCCATGGAGTCATGTAACAGCGACGTACTGCTGCGTAACACAACAGTGAAGTTCACATCCCATGCGAGGTAACCTAAATAGTCTGTTCCAAAAAATGTCCTTATACTCATAAACCACCCGAGGTAGACCCAACTCCTATCTTGCCTCGTCCTCTAAGGTAAGGCTTACCAACCAACTCAATCAGTCGTGCCATCTAGAGTTTATACCCATTGGGGTAAAGCATCGTGGCTTAACTCTCGAAACATAGCACAAACATCATCCTGGCAGTGTAAGAAGTAACCCTCCCACGATCACAATCAATGACGACTTGGCAAAGCATCAACTGCCCATCTCAAGGATGACATCAAACCCAACATGTCCATGACCCTAAGGTCCGTCATGGGAGTGTAACTCGAGATCTCCAACCTCACGCCTCCCGAATATCTAATGAACGCTCACCCTACTTCCTAGGGGAGAACTCACATACAATCCGCTCTTCCAAGGTTTCAACCCCTGTCAAATCTTTCACACATGATGCAACAATAGTTAATGAGACGTACTGCATCCAAACAATACTCTCGCCCATAAGCGGAGAGTAGAAATGTACTCCTTAATAACTCGACCGGGACGATAAGCTCGCCGAGGTGTGATTGTGTAAACACGCCCTAGGTCCCTGGTCCCGGGCTTCAGAAGCCCTGGCCAACTCGACTCCATGCCCGTCTATCCGACCCGACTTTGAAGTAGTAGGGCCTGGTAGCGCCTGTGGATCGATATTGGTTCCTCGGGCCCATGATGGGGCAAGTGAGGAAATCAAACCGAGTCCCGTGCACGCTACATCGATGATTGGGACTGGGGTGTCCCATAACTCTGGGATCCTTGTCTCTGAGGACAATTTCGTCTCATGTGTCTAAGATGGTGGCAATGGAAACAAGTCCTCTGCCTTGGCTAACTAGTGGCCCTGAAGTGTCTTCCATCTTGGGATGATTAACTTCTAAATGGCCCTAATAGTCACATCAGGTGCAGGCCTAAAAACCCCAGCGTGTCCTACTTCTCTCCCAAAAGCTATAAGAAGAAGATTGGCTCTCCTTTCTCTTATCTTTAACACTCGCATCCCGGATGCTCCGAGCATCGTCCGCCTATCTCTCAATGGCCATAGCTGTCTTGACCATCAATTCCATGTCTTGTAGGAAGAGTCCCACAATTTTAACTCAGATGGACAATTTTAGACCATCCTCGAACTTTCACTTCTCGGGATGTCCGGCCACATAACATTCCAGAAAACAGCTAACTTAGTGAACTTAGCCATGTATCTCGAGCAAAGGTCATCTTTCCTCGTTTCGGGCCTTGGGAACTCCTGTAAGCCAGATGTCGAGCGCACGCCGTAAAATATTTTCCCATGCAAGCTCGCAAACTTTTCCCCATGTCATCGTCTAAGTTCTCAAGACTTCACCCAATCCCACCATACTTAGGATTCGCCTCTAACCGGAATGCGGCCAGTTTTATCCCCAAGGGCATCGGCTGCACCTATAGCCTCTAAGATCTTTTCAATTTGCTCCAACCAATGATTAGCTACACCGTGTCCCCCTACTCCCTCGGTTGTCGGAGGATGGTGTGCCTTGAACCTGAGGTTACTTAAATTCTCCTTCGCTCCCAGCTGCACCAGCTTTCTGTGCAATGGTGGCAAAAGAATAACACTCGGTCTGCAAGTAAATTGTACCGCTCACAAAGACTAATAGCCTCTATGAAGGCTCGGGTCAAAGGTCTGCAGGCGGGTCATCGCTTCCCGCCCACCTCCTCGGGCGCCCTTTCTCGACTAGCCATCTTCATATGCTGATAAAGAATAGTTTTACATAGTATAAAAGAAATGGGAATCAAGTTTAAACTTCGAGATTTCTCTCCTTGCCTAACTAGTAGCGCATATGCCAACCACTAGTAGACCTCACCATTCTGAAGTATCATGTTCATTCTTTTCTCGAATCCCCAAGATTATGTTTTCTAACCCTAGTGTTCCTCTTTTTCCATATACACTTTACCATGTATATAATTCACACGACACATAGCACACAATCATGTAGCATATTAGGGAACAAAACATGAAATGTACAATGAATGCAATGGTCTAGACCCATGCTTATCAAGCCCTAGGTAATCACATACCTATGCTCTGATACCAGGCTGTGACGCCTCAAAATCCGAGGGTCCATTGATCAACCATCAACCCGTAGAAAACCTATGGATATCATGTGACTCGATACCACACCGTTGTGTCCCATTTACCGGGATCCATAATTTTACCAAAACTGACGTAGTCTCTTTCGTATTTGGGAGTCTCACCAAAAAGTAAGCATGTAATCGTGCACACACGTTGTAAAACAACACTTGCCAAGAAGTCCCGTTCGCTTTCAGCGAAGCTCACCGCTTAGATCGAACTCGCTAAGCCAAACGAAGATCACCTTCGCTTCAGGCGAGTTGTTTCAACGCTGTGGCGATCCCTGGTTTGCCTAGGCGAAGCCCACCTTTTCCTAGGCGAGGCAGAGCCCAAAAATACAGAATGGCCATATGTAAAAAAATCCAAGTTAGTTCAAATACAATTCTTTTACATAAAAATACATATGAGTTCAATTTTCAACTCTTCAACATATTGGTACATGCCAAAATGAATTTATTACAACAATTTTATAAAACAATTACAAAAGTAATTATAAAAGCCACACGTCAGCTTTCTTCACCTTGTGGCCCCAGATGAGAACCGACCACCGACGCATGTCCCGCACCTAAAATGTTTTTCCCATATAGGGTAAGCCACACCCAGTAGAGTAATTCCTACAGAGGCTACTCCCCACCTAAGTGCACATACAATGTCCACATTTACATCAACATTCCAAAAAAAAGAATATGCCAATTCTAACTTGGAATTCTACATTTCATGCTATGAAATGAGATGAGACTCATTCATACACCATACCCCTAAGTCTTCACCGACTCCCATCACACAATGCAATGCCAATGTGTGATAAAATCAGTCATTGATGGATTACATCCAATGATCATTTTTAAAACAAAATTCATTTGTTTATAAACCAAAACTCGTTGGATGTCACACCTCAAATGATCATTTGATATATAAAACTCATGTGTCTTTTCGGGTAGCAGATTTTCGGAGTCTCACCCTTAGCCCCGTACACGTTGCTACACTTTTTGGACTTTCACCATTGGAGTGTATGATCCAGTAACCGAGTCTTTCACCCGAGGGAGTATCTAGCCCTTCTTGCTATTACCTGACACAAGTTTTTTTCCATGTCATGCAACTGTGCGACTCTGTTTGATTTCGTCCAATGGTACCAAGCCCACTTATCAATCATTTAATGTGGTATTTGATTTCAACGATGCACTCACACCCATGAAATGCGACAGCTTCTCGCATACGCAATGCGACGCACTATCAGACAAGTCAATGTCATGTCACATATGTGATGAATGTCATATGGACAATTTAAATAATACATTTTACCATGTATCATGGACAATTATATTACATGCATATAATTCTCAAATAAACACTCATTTCAATGTCAATACATAAGCACACATATATCAACATTCATCAAACAATAATAACCAAGTCATGTTATTACAAAATCAAATAATAACACCCTTACCCCTCAAGGCCAATTGTGACATGTATAATGTCCACAAAACAGCCCACACAACCACCCCAACCAGGCCCTTAAACTGGCCATGAAACCGATCAAACAACCCTTTAAACTGGCCATAAAACTGGATAAACAGGCCCCAATAAACCGATTTTTCTTAATCTGTAAATGGTATTCAAAACAATTGGGAACATACTATAAATAACTAAAATCATCTACAAACTCCAGCCACAAATGAGTTTAAATGCAGGCTATTAAAGTCGTTTTTTTAAAATAGTCCAAATAGCCCCTTAGGCCATCAATACAAACAAGCTCCCTTAAAACAGCCCAAATGGTTGAAATAAACCAAAGTAGGAAGAATCTCTACCTCTTGGAGCATAGTAGAATGGTAGAAGGTCTCGAGAACACCTCCTAAACCCAAAAACTTGATTTCTCCAAATCTCCTTTTTTGGATCTTTGATGAAATCTCTCATTTTTTGTATGTGTGCGTAGCCCTCATCGAGGAGATGAACTTTAGTTCTTGTCTTGACGAATTTCGACCGACGGAACTCCGTAGATCATCAAAAGAAGTCTTGGACTTCTCTTCCTCTTCCTCTTCCTCTCTCTCTCACGTAAAAACTAGGAACCAAAAATGAGATATTTTGTCCCCCAAGCTACTCATTTAATGTTTAAGTCAGTTTAGCTTTACGTTCTGCCGTATGTATCCGACATGTCGGTCAGTTTCTAGCACTTTCAAAGCGATTTATTTATCTCAATCTAAGTTAATATTTTCTATGAACTTTATACAATTGTTTGACACTTTAAGATTTTACCGAATCTCGTTTTTTAGGATTATTCGACCTTGTCATCGAAAAGGCACGAAGATTCCCATCTTGGGGTAGTGGAAATTCGTGCGGATAAGCCCAGATTTGTGAGAACCAGGAATCCAATGGTGAGTCCGTTTTGTCGTAGGATTTATAAAATTTTGATCTCTGACCTATACTATAAGCGGCAATTTATAGTTTTGCCCTTTTAGGAAAAGAATTCAAAATTATTGCAGTTTTATATATATATATATATATATCGTAAATAATCATCTATAAAGGTGATAAAGTAGCTGGACCATTGACATCCATGTCGAGGTGACAAATGTCGATATAACATAAATCTCTAATAGGTTTATATTCTCTTTGCACCTTTTTTTAGACTTGTTAGTTTCTTTTCACACTTAATCATTAAGCAGATCTAATCGATAAAGCTAAAGTACCAAGTGCCCGCCCATTTAACGAATTTCTTCATTCTCTCAATTGATATGTGTTCCGATCTCTAGGTGCCACGAAACACCAGAGGATTCCTCATTATGACACATTTTAATCAGCGTACTTGTCGTAGAATTATAAGTAACATCATTTTGTAACTGAATATGGAAAAGACCATCAGACAATGTATCATAACCAATAACCTTAGATTTATTAGATAAACTGAAACTATAATTTGAAAAGTTAAAGGAAAATATTAAAGGTACAAACCTTGAAATTGAAATTAGAAAAAATTGGAACATAAAATGTCTTTTCTAATTCTAAAATAAAACTGCTACTTAAAATAAGGTTGTAAGTGCCAATAGCTTCCACATGTGAATTGTTGCTTGAATTGATGCATTGTTCACTTCCCACTGGCTTCCTTAAGTTTTACATACCCTGTAAGGTATTGGAAACATGGATTATAAAACCATAATCAATCCACCGTGTGTTATGATTAACATTAACCATATTAGATATATAACATACAAAAGAAAATTGAGCACCTTTCTTATCAAGCCAAATATTAAATTTTGAGCAGTCCTTTTTCATGTGTTATTTCTTCTTACAGAAAAAACACTTCGACTCTTTCTTTATGTTTGGATGAATAGGAATATTTCCCTTTCCTTTACCTTGATCCTCATCAATGGCTTTCAAAAGTGGTTTGACTTTATCAATTTTTCGACGAGCGCGAATCTCAGGTAGATATCTTGAGTGGCACATGAACATCATAGAGAGGTGATTGGACCCTCTCCCATTTTTTCTATAAAGGCCCGTGGCACCCTAACGATATTAGATTTCGATTAATAGGATTCGTTTAAATGCTCGCATAGTGTGAGTGATATCACATCAATTCCAAATCTGAAGGAACTCTACCTTATACCTTATAGTTTATCACCCCTTAGTTAGAATATCACACTTAAATCAGGAAATATTCCCGCAGTTGAATAGCTGCAATCTTTAATATACATCTTTGTGTCGAATTGAGGAAAAACATACAATGACATGTTTTACCAATGTAAATCATGTTTTTAAATCATAAATCTAGTGATATAAAACTTGTATGTGGGCTAAAGTCTTACTCAATTAGATTTAAATAATCTTATGATAAGATAATCAAATCATGTTCGTTTTCTTAATCCATGTGTGTAAATTAGAAAATATAATTTGATATCTCATCCTAATTAATCATATAAAATATAATAAAAATTCCTATGGGATGAGATGTATCACATTCCATATGATTTACTTACAATCAATGTAATCAAATGTAATCTTAAAAACTTAATATATAATTTTAACCAACTAAGGATGTTGTGGTTATTCTCTAATTAATTAAAATTATATTGATCACTTAACGTTATTACAAGAAACTATACGTAATTTAAGAATAATAATTTTGTTCACATTAATTTTGCATGTATAATAAACAACAAATCATATACACAAATAATCAATAATCAATATAGGTAACTTTAATCCTTGTAATTCTGTATAAAGCCAATTGGTGTAAAAATAGTAAATTTGGGCATTTAGCCTAATGGTAAAGCACTTTTATTTGTACTAGAGGCCTTAGGTTCATATCTTTGTGCGCACATTTTCCAATAAACTTTGAAAACAATGAATATTCATGGTGCCAAATAGAACATTGTGGACCAAATAGAGGATTGGATATCCAAACAAGGTACTAGCTTATCCTTATAGCCAAACAAGAAGGGGAATTCACTATCCCTACAACCTAACAACCCTTGTTAAAAGCAGAACATGGTGTTCCTTGAACCAAACAGAACAATCATCTCAGCATTTATATTGCTACAAAGAAACACAAACATCCACCAATCATGCAGCCTAGTTGTAGTCCGCCCTCACATCCGAATAATGGGTCATGGGTTCAACACCCTTTGCATCAATCTTTTCATAATTTTTTTTATATAAAAAGAAGCAATCAAAAGGCCTAGCTTCAAGTCTAGACCACTTAGTTTTAGAAGGCCCAATCTGCAAAGAGCCCATAGAGCCTGCTGTAGGAGCCCAAACTAATAGCCCAGAAACTTGTCTTCTTCAACCTGGGAAAACCTTGTTTTGCAACCCAGAAAAACCAGTTTTTTTTTTTTTGGGTCCCGAAACCAACTGAAATTTTCCATTATCAAGAATCATGTAGAGACCAAGGAATCGGTCACTCAAATCTTATATGCAAATACTGCATATACATTGTATGTTTCACTCCCAATAAGTTGTAATTCCTGGAGGTCTCATTAAACTGGGTCTGACGCGGTGTACCCTTTTTTTTTTTGTTTAATACCAATTCATCAACGTTTAAGAGAGGGTGGACTCTATTATATAGATCCCAGGCAAGAAGAGTGTTCACCACAATATAAATATTCCTAAACCAAAAGGAAGAATCTGATATTAACACGGAAGCAAACAGAAGAGCGTACCTTTAACCATCGTTAAGAAAATAGAGAAATTGGAAACTGGAAGCCCAAAAGCTGAAATTTGTTTTAGTAGGTAGAAAATTTTCATTTTCTACGTGCTTTAACGAGGGAAAGCAAGTTTATTTCACGAGAATGGGAATAACAATTTTGAAAACGAAAATAAATTATTATTTTGGCGTTTGTATATGAATCGAAGCAGTTATCTTATTGTTTCATGTTTGGTCATCCAATAGCGGGATTGGTGGGTCGGATAAAGCGAAAACACGGGATTGTGGCTATTTGCTTTTCTTACTTTGTCTTAGCCCGATTTTACCACTACCGGTGGGAATTTCGCTGGCAGAATTGTGAATAATGGCATATTTTAAGCAACGTTTTAGGTGTTTCGTTAAGCCCGTTTGAAAATGGTTTCCTGAAAATGGATTTTCTTGTGCTTTATTTTGTCGAGTCGAGTACGAAGCGTATTTTACGAAAATGGCCAAGATTAAAATATATTGAAAATTTCGTAATGCGAATTTTGGATAGAGTTAAAATTTTCGTAATTATGAGGCACAAATTGTTGAAACTAAGGCACCAAAAATAAATTAGTTTTGATTCTTCCAAACCCTTCTCAGCCAAAACTTGATGGTAAATTTTTTGTATAAATGAGTAGGGATCCAAAACTTGCATCATTGATTATTGGAGATTCAGGCCATCACCGATCTTCCAATGAATTGCAAGAGTTAAAAGATTGTTGAATGAAAAAAGGTTAGGAGATTTAAAGTTTTAAATTTTAAAACTTAATTAATATGGATCAATATTCTTACATCTAGATCAACACCGCATAGTTCATTAGTGCCAATTTTAGGAATCGACGTCGAGTTTTCAATGCCATTAACAACAATTAAAGTTCGAATTTCGCCTCCTTATTCTAAACTAGTGAACAAAATCAAGGGGAGGATCTAATTGCTTGAACAGTTGAGTTTGACTTTGTGACGCCCCATTCTTGGGGTCCCTTTTTTTTTCTTTAACTTTGCTATAAAAGAGTTTATCGCGACAAGAAAAATACCAGTTTGTAACGTAATACCTCTACATTGTGTGCACCTAGCCTTATCGTGTGTGACACAGTGCATCACACGCGCATGACTTTTTGTATGACGCAGCATAGCAGCGCACTATGCCTCCCGTGACAGTCGTCTTTGTTGCGCCACGCAACTGGTTACAACGCAATGCATACCCCTTGTCGCGAGCATGAGGTGCTATATCACGGCATAGGGCCCGTAATCCTAGAACTTTACATCCTGACGGAGGGTTTACACCTGTGCGACCTAAGCAGAGCAAACTCTGTCACGCGCGGCAAACGACTTTGTCGCGGCAGCCAGTCTCTGTCGATCTACGTAAAATTTATAGCGGCGCTGCACGTGACCGCGATAAGGAAATACTTTGTCTTGACCTAAAATCCCCTGCCTAGGCCAAACTCTGTCATGACGTAAGAATACCATGTTGCGACATAAAAACCCCAGCCAAGGCCAAACTCTGTCACGACATAGAAACTCATGATCTTGACCAAACTCTGTCGTGACCTAAAACTTTAAAACTGCAGGTAGCCGCCCTGGCATATCACGCAGCTTCAAGAATAACCACAGCGGCTCTTTATAAGCTATTCACATTGACCTCGACATAATAAAGCGACATAAAATCGGGAAAGAGCACATCAAACTATATAAAACAATTCAAAATGAATTTTATTACAACTTTTCTCTTTTACATAACAGAAAATTGGATAATTGTCCAAAATTTTACAAAAGACAGAATAAGTCATAATTTGGCCTTCTCCTGTTAAGACCTCGGATAGGAGTTCCACATCTCACAGTGGGCCTCCATTTTGAAATAATTTCCTATAATGAAGTGAACAGTGCACAGTGGGGTCTCTCTGAAATTCTCGCTAAGTACACATGCAGTATCATGAATTCAGCATTCATTATACATTCTGATAATAGAATATAATACATAGATGTTATCATATATCCTGATATCACAGAACCCTCATTGACTCCTCATGCATATGCCATGTATGAACACTTCCATTTCAAAGCAAAAGATTTTGTTTTAGAGTGTAGCTCATTTAGTGATTAACCCGATACATGCTTTATTCCAAAGCTCCGTGTCTTTTGTGGGTAGCAGGCTTTTCCAAAGATCTCATGTGATTGCACCTACTTCGACACTTTCGCGAACTTCCACCGTTGAATATATATGTCTAACCAAGAATGCAGGCTTTTCATCTGAGGGGTGTCTATCCCTTCTTGTTACTACCCGACACATAATTTTAAATCGTGCGACTCTAGGACGTTATCCCTTTTTCATAGCCCACCATTAAACATCAAACACGGTATCGTTATTTTATTACGCTCACACGAGTTAAGCGTGTCCGTGCATATGCAATGCAGAATGTCATTGTATGTTCTTTCATGTTAAATGCATGATGAGAACTACATGCAACATTTACAATTCATGGATAATTATATCTACAACATATAATTTACATCCATAATACAACCCATGTAAATACATCAGTTCAACATATATCCACATGATCTTTCACACACTTGCATGTCATTCAATCAAGCAACAACATACAAAATGGATCTTAAATTGAGACCCGAAGCGATTTTTAGCCACAATTGACGTATCGAGTCTGTGTCCCAGTACTTGACACGCAGTAGTTTGATCACAAGAAGCTGTTCTTAAGCCCATTGCCGTTGGGGCTACACCTCATGACTATCAGATGGCCCTTAAATAAGGACTAACCGAGGTGTGAAAACCACTGCCAGAGCCTGGTCCCCAGCTCGACACAACCCGACTCGTCGAACTCGCTATTTGAGCCTTTGGAGACTAATTAGAAAAAATTGGACTTCCTCTCCTCCTCTCTTCCTTTTTTTTTTCTATCTTTTATGTTCCTCCGCTCCTTCTTTTCTTTTTTTCCTTCTCCTCTCTTTCTCTCTTTCCTGTTTATTTTCTCATTCCCCTATCGAACTCATTTTGGTTGGGTGAAGAACACCATTCCCAATCCTTGACACATAGCAATCATCATGTCATGTGTTTCAGTACCGCATCCTTCCCCTACTTAGTTCATGCGCATCAAAGAGAATGACACTTGGCTTTCCAGTGTGTTGAGTGTCCACTGTTTGGTGCCGCGTATTTGCATCTCGTGCTGCGATGTCGATCATCTGATTTGTTGTTCCCCGACGAGCGTGAAGTACATTGTCGCGGAATTCGATGTAATTCGTATATATGGTTAGATTTAGACCAGGCTGGCGGTGTAGTCGGTGTCGTCGTTGAATCCCAAGGGAAAATCCACGGGCTTCTGACCTATACTATAACGGTAATTTATCGTTACACTTTACCCGGATCCTCAGAGACTTGGTCATGTTTTCCCAATTCAGGTTGTCTTTCACATACATGATTTTGAGATTGAGAATTTGTAAATTAGAAAAGTTGGTTGCCCTAACGACTGCCATCAATGGTGATAAAGCGAGGAGAGAGTTGATGATGAAGAACCACATCAAAATTGTGGATTTTCTCTGTAGAGATCAATCAAAGGACGTGATCTCATAGCCATGAGTGACATGCATTGACCCAAACATCATGGTCGATATCGTCAATGAAGAATCCCGACCGTTGAATGAAAAAATCAACGATTTCTCAAGATTGAAGGCGTCGAAGTGAGATGGGTTGGATTGAGAAGAGACAAGAAGGCTCTCAATTAGATAGTTAGTGATACGTGACATTTTTTATCTACTTAATCGATTAAATTTCACTAACAACTATTATGGGAAGACACAGCATAAATATTGGATTATTATCAATTAATCAAAAAGTAAGACTATTTAAAAAAGAAAGGTGAAAATTGGGGTTATTCCTGTCAATTTTTTCTTTCATATATAGCATTATTACAAAGGGGCGTTTTCACTATTTCTTTAATCTTACAACATTTTCAATTTTACAAGCCCTAACAAGCATATAAATTAAATTATGTGAATTAAAAGTTGTTAAATAAATAACAAAGTTTGACAAAGTCCTTTGTCTGTCACCAAGACTAGTACAACGTGATAATGATATTTCATGCTTATTACATGTGGAACTTGGGGTCAACTAGTTAAACATATGTTAATCCCTAATTAATGGACCATCACAACATTTGAACCCATTCGCAAAAGTTAATCACATGTCAAATTATACAGTGGTCAAACTTTAAACAAGTGTGCTTGGTAAATAAGCAAAAGAAAAAAAAGCCATTGAGAAGTGGATTAGATTATAAAATTAATTAGTAAAAAACAAATGCAATTAGCAATTGAACAAAATGATAGAAGCTTTTATTCGAGACCCTCTCTCGATGGTCAGGAAACAACATGGCGTGGTCTTGTCCCTACTCAACCAATTTTAACCATTCAAAACAAAAACAATAATAATGATAAAGACCATAGAAATCTGAAAAAGAAGAATTTGCGTAAAATGTTTGAGTTTGTGGAAGGACACAAAGGATTTCAAAAGAAAAAAAAAAGAGAAACAAAACCCATAAATCTTATAATTTTTCTAAAATAAATAAATAATATTTTTTTATTCAAAGTAGTAATACATTCGATTGAGACATAATATCAAATTTGCTAAAAATAATAAAGAATGGTACAATATTCAATTTAATAGCATTAATATAATGATTCGATATAAAGCTTATATATTTAATAATTATATGATGTTTAGAATTTATAAGATTCTAGTTTTATAATATATTATGTGTCTTTGTTGCTTGAATTGATTGTACTATGCAGTGAATATGTTTTTATCGTTTGAATAATCTGAAATCTGAATCTTTCATCATGTATTTCGATGAAAATCGGCCAGCAGAAAGCTTGACAATTATAATAAAAACTTGGCGAAGAAAACATGAAAAAAAACAAAATAAATCAAAGATTTATATGGATGAATCAGATTGTGTAAGAAAATAAAAGAAAGATACATATGACTAATTTCATGTAAAAATGGTTAAAAAAAATCATAGATCGTTATTTGAGGAAAAATGGGTTAGAAGTGAATAAAACGAGAGAAAAGAGGAGAGGGGGAGCTAAGTTTTTAATAAATAAATAATAATTAATTTACTGAAAATGGGTAAAATAAAATTAAAATCCCAACAAACACATTGGAGTAGTAGTTATGACTTATGAATGAGATATCCAATGTATTGTTACATAAAGTAACAAAGCAAAGCTTACGTTAGCAGTCCCTTGCTTCCCATTTTTAACGTCCATCACTTTAATACACTTTCAACTCTTCTTATATTCTCCGAGAAAAAAACAACCGGAACCCAAAGCCACTTGTTCTTTCAAACAGCCCCCTCTCTCTGATCATCATCATCATCATCATCATCATCATCATCTCTTCTCTCCGTCATCAATTGGGAAAACCCTAAATTCGCATTCTTATCCCTCTTTCCAAAATGGGTGTTTTTTTTTAGGTTCTATTTTTCTTAAATCTCAACCCTTGAGGAGGATTTGTCTTTTTTAACGTTGTATTTGTAAGATTTTTTATATTTGGGTGTTTGGAGCTTTTTAATCCATGGCTGCCGGTGCTGAAATGTCTGGTGATGCAGTGCCCGCAGTTCCATCTTCCAAGAATTCTGATTCAAAATCGGAATTCGGAGCCGGAATGCAATCGATGATCGTTGATATGCTTTCCAATTTAAAGTTAAATCCATTGGCCAAAGAGTTTTTCCCTTCATCATACTCTCATGATCATTTGACTCAGACTAATTTTTCTAAGAATTCTCCCAACGATGCCTACCCAAATAATCGCAGGGTAATAATCTTGCTTTACTCTGTGGACGTCTCATTTTCTTCTTTGTTTATTTGCTTTTTTCCCTTTCCTTGTTAATTTACTTTTGTTTTTTTAGATAGATAGAAGGTCTCATGGTTTTTGTATGCTCGACTATCACTGTGCTGGTCTGGCCTCAAAAAAGAGGGATTTTGGGACATGCTGTTTTACTGAATCTGTATTCTATCTGAGGCTTTAATCTCTATATAAATCCACTATTCTGTATTTCATTTAGTTACTGAATTATGAGTTAGTGTTTTGCGTAAACGGGATTAATGGAATTACATATTCTTCAATTTTCGTATTTACAGTTTTTTTTGTTCTGATTAATAATTTAGTTCCTGAACTAGCTCTTCATTGGTTAATTAGTGTTTGCCGTTCTGTTTGTGGTTTTTAATCCCATTTGGATGCAATTTATTAGTTAATGTGGTCTTACTTTATTCCCTTTTTAGATAATTTGTGGGGTTTTTGGGGGTTTGTTGATTTCGCCTTACTTTATTTATTCCTTTTTTAGATAAATTGTGGGGTTTTTGAGGGTTTTTTCACCATCACTTTTGGAGGCATGGATGCACGCCATTCGGGGTTGATAACTTGTCTGGTTGCTCTTGCATTCACAATTGTGGGGGAAACTAAAGATGGGTTAGAGTGTGAATAGTGTGAAGCACCTACATTCTAATTGAGGTGCAGGTGAATTGGTGTATGTTAGACAAGAGGGCTTTCCATTTGCTTATTTTCCCTTAAAATTAACTAATGTGATTGGAATTGGGTGCGATAATTGGCATATATTCATGTTGTAGATTTATAATATATTTCCTTTTTCAATTCTATAATTTAATTTTTATGGTGTTATAATCTTTTTTGTTAATAATTAATAAGTAAGTGATATGATATGTATAATTTTTTAATGGGTTTATTTTTTTGAGTTTATAAAATCATGCCAATGTGGTTAGTTTGTTTTTCCTCTTATTTGTTCTTAATGAAATTTATTGTCTGAAAATAGTTGCTGAGACATAATTTTTTTTATATATAGTTAAAAATAAATAGAAAAAAAATGTATGTGTGTATGTGTATTTAAAGCTTGACATATGGAACAATGTGTAACTCATTTAATGAAAGCTAGTGGGATTTAAAGGGTTAAACCATGTCATATCATATGAAAACATTAAATGTTAGAATTTTGAATTAGAAAAAAATGACTTTAATACATAGCTTTGTCACATAATTATTAAGTAAGTGTTTTTTACTTTTAGCTATGATTTTTGTCCACAATTGTGCTTAGGCATATGCACTTATTCAAAGTTCCAACTATATCATGTTCTTCATCACTCCTTCCCCATTGAAAAAGAAATTAATAAAAAAAAAATTATTTAGTAAATTTAATTCACTAATCACCATCATTTTTAATGCTAGTATTCAGATCATTCAAAGAAAATTCTTCAATGTTCATTGTAAAAGCAAATGTACTTGGTTACTAATTCAGTTTTTTTTTTTTTTTATAACCTTGGGTGCTCGGACCAGCTTACGTGCACTCGATTAACCGTATGAAGCCCTAAAGTTAGCAGTCGATTCAAATCCTCATCCTCTAAGGGGACTCAGGCAGTGCCAAATTAGGGAACAAACTCAAAAATTTGGACCAACTGATCTACTCCTCAGGTTGACAACAAGAATATAATTTTTCATGTTAGATTATTTTATCCATTAATCCTTCTTATGTTCAAAATTTAATACTTTGATACATTTTAAATAAGTAATATAACATATTCTTTTTAACCTCGAGGGATAGCTCAGTTGGTGTAAAACGATGAAATTGGGGTTTCCCGATGGTCAGCGGTTCGAGTTCGCCGGAGTATGGAGGTTTTAGCGATTGTAACCCCGAGGAACCTGTAGAGATTAGTTGAGGTGTGCGTAAGCTGACCCGAATATCCATGGTTATAAAAATCTTTTAACAAATAATAATAGTAATAGTAATAATAATTTGATTTTTCTTAATAATTATATCAAATACTTGAAGATGTATTTATTGTTGTATTGTTCTATCACGTATCATATCATGTATTATAAAATATGCTTTAAAAGAAGATATAGACAGTGATATTATTAAATTCTATGAAAAAAAATACCATATCGTTTTATCGTGTTGGGAATCGTAAGTTTTAAGGGAGCATGATCATTCACATTTTATTTTAATATTTTTCAATTTTCTGAAATTTTATCTTATGTTTTGCCAGAGAAGAAATAGTTATAACCAAGGGAGGAGGAGGTTGAGTGGGAGAGCCTTTAGAGCCCAACGTGAAGATAGCATTCGTCGGACTGTATATGTTTCTGATATTGATCAGCATGTAAGCGCAAATGGAAGAATTATTATTCAGTTTTTTTAACTTCTACTTTACTGAATATTAGAAAATGTCCTGATTTTAGAATGATGCTGTAATAAGGCAATTTTATGTCTTCAAATTAGGTCACTGAGGAGCGGCTTGCTGGCTTATTTAGTGGCTGTGGACAAGTAAGTCACTGTGTCTACTTCATTGTGAATTTTGTTTGTTGTATTAGCTGTTTATTCAATGGTTATAGTTCCTTTGCTGAATCAATAAGTGCAGATTCTGTTTACATTATTTCAATTCTCTCACAACCGTGAAAAACAATCATTTGTTTCCTTCAGAGTGAACAACTTTGTTCTAGGATAAAGCTGATTGCATTTTCTTGATTCTGTCATCTAATTTTCTTGTAGAAGGCAAGAACTTAGGCAATCTGAAATCCAAAATAATTTACTGTTGTTTTTATCTCTTTGACTCTCATCCATATTTTAAATGAAAACTTTTATCTGATATAAATAGCTCTAGTTACTTGATAAACAATGAAATGCAACCAAGCAGCAGAAATTCAAACAGAAAGAAAAAAAAAACACAACAGGACTGGCTGTAAAATTCCTCAATTACTCATCGCAAAGATTTTCCAATTTGTTGGGATAGAAAAGAAGTGATTACAGATTTTCTTCTACAGAATAAAAAATAGATGCATAGCACTAGAAAATAAATCAAACCAACAGAAATAACCAGCAACTCTGTGCAAGAGGCATAGCCCAGGGATGACCCCCCTCCTTTTTCAACAGTCCAAAAAATTATTCTCCCTTTTCCTCCCCTCTGCCCTCCTTTTTGTCCCCATCCCAAACCGTTATGCCCTTCTCTAGCTGGTCATTTCTCTTCCACGTGTCTCCCTTTTTCCTTCTAGAATAAACGTGCCATATGGGTTGGCCTTGTCTGGATTTAGAAATATTTTCCTTTCCTTGCCTTCTTTGTGACTTTCTTTATCACTGCCCCTCCCATCAAGAATGGTCTTGTCCTCAAGATTGAATGTGGGGAATTTGCTTTTCATAATCAATTCCTCTTCCCACGTGGCCTCCTCCACCGGTTTGTTATTCCATTGAATTATAAACTGGTTGATAGTATCACCCTATGAACTGATGGAGCGTTGAACTAGGATCTTGTAGGGAAGTAAAAGATCCGTGTCATCCAAAGTATACTCAATGGGTAAAGTAGCATTGATAGTTTGAGTGACCACTACTGGTTTCAATAAAGATACATGAAACACTGGATGAATTTTGGAGTTGGTGGGAAGATTTAGTTTGTAAGCGACAAGACCAAATTTTTCCTCAATCTGAAAAGGGCCAAAATAACGTGGGGCAAGCTTCTGATTAATACGTTGAGCCATAGATTTTTGTTTGTGGGGACGCAACTTTAGGTACACCCATCTTCAATACCGAAATTAACGTCCCTTCCATGTGGATTGGTCATTCGTCTCATGTGTTCTTGAGCTCTAGTAAGGTGGGTTTTGAGCTGTCTTAAGGCCTCGTCCTTGTCTTTGAGATCATGAGCCACCACCTCCACCTTCACCTCACCCAGGATATGTTGTATCACCGTGGAAGGTTTTCTTCCATATATCGCCAATGGAGGTGTGGAAACTGGTGTTTATAATGTACTCATTTAAGGAATCCAAGTAGACCATTACAGGCTCGTTCAAGGGCAAACAATGTAGATAGGTTTCTGTAAGCACGATTTATAACCTCTGCTTGGCCATTGGACTGTGATGGTGGAGTGAGCTCATGTGTCTTAATCTCGCATACGGAAGAAAGTTCTTCTTAAGGAATTTGCTCATGAAGATAGGATCACGATCACTAAGAAATGATTTTGGGAATCCATGGAGGCGCACTATGTCCTTAACAAAAATTTCAGCAACGTGTCTGGCTATGTACGGATGCTTCAACAGTAGAAAGTGACTATATTTAGATAGCCTATCGACCACCACGAAAATGGTATCATATCCCTTAGAACATGGGAGGCCGAAGATGAAAATCTAATAAATACTGGTTCCATGTGTC
Source organism: Tetrastigma voinierianum (assembly GCA_016808115.1). Lineage (NCBI taxonomy): Eukaryota > Viridiplantae > Streptophyta > Magnoliopsida > Vitales > Vitaceae > Tetrastigma > Tetrastigma voinierianum. The sequence goes on along the minus strand of JAEQBH010001040.1, from coordinate 369,204 downwards.
TAACAAGTAATGAGTAACTCCAGTGTTTAAAGTTTGTATTTACTCTGTTGAAAATTATAACTGAATTGCAGAGTCTTATTCAAACCCAATATAAATTTGCTGCCTGGCGCCTGTAAGTGCGGTAGTAAACCTGAATGTTTGTCTGTTCTAGTGTCATGAAATTCTTATAACAGTTGGGGGATGAACTTGGAGGAAGAGGAGATGACTAGCTGGTCTTTGTAATAGAGTATGCCATTCTGGAGGGTAAAACTTGGTCTGGACATGGGTTCCTGAAGCACAACAGACCTGGTTTTTTGTAGTGTTGGATCTTGATTAGCTTCTTGCACAAGGTGATATCCATCATCCTATGCTGGAAACGAAAGCAGGGAGTTATATGTGCCAATGTCTCTACGAGATAAGGCATCTGCTACTGAATTTTGGCTACTAGGTTTGTAATAGATCTCAAAGTGATAATCAAATAATTTTGCTACCCAATTCTATTGGTCTGGAGTAGTTATTCGTTGTTGGAGAAGATAAGCCAAACTTTTATGATCAGAAAACACCCTGAATTTTCTACCCAATAAATATGGCCAAACCACCAGTGTTGCACTGCTAGAGCCAATGCCATGATTTCCCGCTCATATGTAGATTCGTATGTGTTTTTCGCAAAGAGGGCTTTAGCCGTGCCAGGCATTTGTGTGTCGATTGATATCAAGATAGCTCCAATTCCTTTGCCGGACTCGTCACATTCAATTTCAAATGGTTGAGTAAAATCTGGTAGCATGAGAACAAGAGCAGTAACCAATGCCTGTTTCAACTGGTCAAATGCCTGTTGGGAGTCTTGGCCCCATGAAAAATTGTCTTTCTTTGTGAGGCTCGTGAGAGGTTTTGCGATAGAGCTACATCTGTTATAAATTTAATATCCCGCAAAACCTTAAATCTAATAACCCTTCTTACAATTCAGGGAATTACTAATTTAGAACAAAATCTAAACTTTTGCTTGGATCAGGGTAAAGGAAAACTACTGCACTCCTGAGAATGTTTCACAAGTTTTTGAGATTAAAAATAGACTCAAGAAGAAAAATCATGGGTATGTCTGCTCTCTCTCCCCGAGCCGAGGGGGGCTCACTATGCTCCTCCCCGACCGAGGGGAGGGAAGAGCGGTTTGCCTTCAAGCCAAATCATTCTGGTGATCGAGATCGAAGAAGTAAAAACGGATTAAGAGGTTGCATCTGGGGAGAGAAGAAAGGGATCACCATGATCGACTGGAGGCGCGCTTAAGTCGCTTACTGCTGGTTTAGAAGATTGTTGCGTGGCGACTGTGGTTTCATTGGGAAAATGTGGAAGGTGAGGATGGAAGGCGATACAAAATGGAAAGGTTCTAAACTTAATCTGGGGTGTTCATCCGTCTTCTGCAAGGACTATGGGGAAAACTATATCCCAATGTTCCTAGAAGGAACTATCTAGTAGGTCGGATTTTAAATAAAATGCAAGAGCTGGGGGTAAGATCCAATGATGAGATCCGCAGGGAAGAGAAGGCCGAGAAGACGAAAAGGGAGGAGAAGCAGAACGCCGAAGCCCTCGCCCCAGCCGTCAGCTCATTCTCAACCCTATAGCAGAGGTTAGTAAGTCAGAGAAGACACTTGCAGGGAAAAGTTGCCGGCGCCAAGCTCCGGGGAAGAAGAGGTGCAGAGTAGTGGACCACCGCGCATGCCCGTGGTGGCTGGCTCAGACCTCGCTCAGACCCGGTCGAGCCGTGTAAGGAGATGGGCGATGCAATGGAACATCAAAACTCTCACTGTGAAGTCGGGCCAGCGGGCCTTCGCTCTTGAGCTTGTGCAGGAAGAGGTAGATCGAGTATCAAGTTCGGGAAAAGGCTTTTCGGGACCAACCCGGTTCACGAAGAACGTGGGGAGAAGATATGGGATGAAGAGGCCGTGGTTTCAGGAGAAAGTCATGAGTAAGTGGGACCCCAAGGCACCTCGTGAGCAAAGACGTTAATGGAGAAAATCGAGACGCTGTGGCGCTTCCTAGCAATGACAAAGAGTACGATGAGCTCCTGGGCGAGTCGGGGCGGGCGAGGATACCGGGGTAAGATGGAAGAAACCCGAACCTCCAAACACAGCTTGAGGCGGAGTGAAGTGAACAAGGTTTCGATGCAACATGGTGGGAGTCAAGCCTCCACAATACACGATGCCTTTGGGTCCGGGACAAGAGCAACCCCTAGCTCCCTACAATGGACGACGAGGGCGATTCACGCGCCCGAGAGGGACGGCATGCTCGAGGCCGCGCAGGAGACGTGGTGACAGCACCCAGCCTCTTCATCAAAATGCATCACCTACAGTATCGGTCGGGCTGGTTCGCGGCGCTTGCGGGTCAAAGCTCGTCAAGGACGGGCCCATATTCGATCAGAGGCTGCGTGAGAGCTGGTGGGCCGCCCACCATCGTCTTCCGGCCTGCCAGCAAAGGCTTCAGCGTGACGTGTTGTTTTCATTTTCACAACAAAAATAAACCGGCATCGCCTGGGCAATTAGCGGCCATTTTTCAAAAAAGAAGGTGCCATATCCAAATTTAAGTCCCGCTTTCTTTTCTTTCACCGGGCCGAGGCGTAAGGAGTTTTGAATACGTAGACCGAAAATCATGGAGAAGTAAGAGCGTAAACGACCCAAATAATGTGTGGAATCACAGAGGTAGGCTCCATCGGGATCTAATTCCTGCCTATCAAAATGTGCTCAGATGTCAATGCCTACGTTAATTCCTTCTCTCTCTTTTTTCTGGTCACCCCTTTCAAGGGGGTTCTTCAAAAATGGGTCCGGAGGATCACATGTTCTAGAGAGGAGGTGGAGGTGTACCGCCGGCTGAGATTGTAGCTGAACGAAATGAAGGAAGAAGCACAAGAAGGTATGTCAGGTGGGAGTAATGTGCAAGAGGTAGGGCACGTTGAGGCGACTTTTGCCACAGAGAAGGTATGAAAATGGAGGACAAGATGTTGGTAAAGTTCAAATAATTTGGATTTGCAACCGAGGATTGGAGTCGACATTGAACTCATGCAAGAAATGGTGAAAACTTAATAAAGGGACCTAGACCAGACAGACGCCTGCTTTCTAAAAATGAACTGAGCTAAAAATTAGAGTGCACGATAAACTACAAGGCAGAAGGGAAAAAACAGAGATAGGGGGAATCTCCTGTTAAAGTTAGGATGAAGATAAAAATTTTATCGGAATGAGAGGGCTAATAATCCTTTGTAAGAGAAGAGTGATCGCGCTTTATCGTGGATCTGGTGGACTTCGTGTGTTCAGGAAACTAAAGTTCAAAGATGAAAACCCACTAGTCTGGCTGAGATTTAGCGGTTGGCCAGGATGCCGAACTACCGGAGGCATCCCGTTGATTTGGGATAAAAGTACTTTGAGGTTAACGAGGCGCGTGTGGGAGTTCTATCGTCTCGTCATTCAAATGTGGAGGATGGTTTGTATCGATCTTCACAGGCTTATGGTCCGGGCCGCTGACAAGGAAGAGATGTGGAGGAGTCGTCGGTTGAGAGGTTTACGGACGCATCCTTGTGTTTGGGGAGATTTTAATGCCTCCATCTCACCCACTGAAAGCAACAGGGGTGGAAGAATTACTGTGCTATACGCCGCTTCGCTGGTCATCATCACTGGGTGAGACTTGCCTTTATGGGGCCTTTACGTGGAGCAGCACCAACGTACAAACAATGTCTAGGGATTGACGTGTCTCAGTCCTGGGATCGGGAAAGAGCCAAGAGGAACTACCAAAGCACCCTTCCTGCACCATTCTTATTCACTCCTATCCTTGCATGGAGGAGGCATTAGATCAGGACCCTCCCTTTTCCGATTTGAAAATATGTGGTTGAAGGCTAAGGGCTTTAAAGACCTCCTTAAAGGGTGGTGGCAAGGGCTTAGTGTCAAAGGTTCCCGTGTTTCATATTACGAAAAGCTCGAAAGGTTTAAAAGGAAAGCAAAAAGTATGGAATAAGGAGGTTGCAATGTGGGCACCAGAAGGGTTGGAAGCCCCTTTATAGAGTGGGTTGTCGGGATGACGGGAAAAAGGGGAAAGGGAGCCGCCTTTTAGAAGAATCGGCGGCAGAGCTAAAGCAAAGGATGAATTATAGAAGATGGTCGTTGTTAGAGGAGGCTTCTGGAGTATAAAAACTAGGAGAGCTCAAGTTTAAAGAGGGGGACGTAAACACAAGTTTTTTTCCACAAATGGCAAACTCGCATAGAAGGAGGAACGCAATAAACAAAATCAAAATCACGTAGGTAGGTGGCTCACTCCAGGGATTCTCATTCGTAAAGGGATTGTTGACGAAGCGAAAGGACAACCGTCTGATCCAGTGTGGTCAAGGCTCGCTTTCCCAAGTATTTCCTCGGGAGGAGCTAGGGAACGTAGGATGACGCTTAGAAGTCGGTTTTCAGAGAGGAAGTCTCTACGTACCATTGCTCTGGGCCTAAATGGTGAAAGGCCCCGTGGCCTGACCTGGGCTCCGATCGCTGTCCTTTTGTCAGAGTTTGTTAAAGGAGAAGTTATGGAGTTCTTCAAGGAATTTATGAGGAAGAAATTTGTAAAAATTTGTTGCTACCTTCCTAGTGCTGATTCCCAAAAAAGGAAACGTTGAGGATGTAAAAGATTACAGCCCATCACCATAGAAGTTTATATAAGATTCTTAAGCAAGGTGTCATGAATGACCGAGAAGGGTGGTTGAATTGTGCGGATTTCTCCATCCCAAAACGCCTTTGTCGAAGGTAGGCAAATCCAGATGCCGCACCCATAATGAGGTCAGTGGGATTCCATGTTGAGAAGGAATGATGGCGAGTGGTATGCAAGTTAGACATTGAAAGGCTTATGATCAGTAAATCGGGGAGGCGTGATTGAGGTTATGAAGGGATGGGTCGTCAAAGATATTTCAGATCTCTCGTGTATGTCTACTGCCTCTTACTCTATCCTTATCAATGGGGTCCCCCGAGGGCTTTTTCCTAAGTACCAGGGATCTTGCTAGTGGTGACCCCATCCCCTATCTCTTTGTCTCTGGGGAATGGATATTTTGCTGCATTGGTTAACAAGGCCGTGGAAGGGAATTTCCCCGTCTGATGTAATATCAGTGATGAGAGGGGAGGAGTCGAGGTGTCACACCTTCTCTATGATGATACCCGTTGTTCGTAAGAATAAATCCCACCAACTCCGTCCAAGCCAGATGGATCTTTGATGGTTCGGGTCTCTACTCTGGCCGAAAATCAACTTGAGTAAAGCGAGGTATTCCCTATCGGAGGGCGGAGAAGATTGAGGTGTCGATACGGAAAGTTAGGCCGCGCAGAGCCGGCCGCGCCTACCACGTATTTGGCCTTCCACCGGGGCCCGCACAAGCCGGCTAGGGATGTGGGATACCATCGAGGAAAGGTCTCGTAAGGCAGCTAGTCGAAGGCCAATATATCTCCAAAGGGGGAAGAGTTACACTTATCGAAGTACTTCACCCAATCTCCCCATCTATTTTATGTCAAGCCCCGATCTCAGTCTAAAAAAAGGCTAGAAAATCCAGAGGATCTTCTTCTGTGGGGTGGGGAACTGGATAAGAAGCCTCACTTGTGGAAATAATACGCAGCACAGATAAGAAAGTTGGCGTGCTCTGGGGTCGAGGCCACACCCAAACAAAGCCTTGTTAGAAAATGGTTGTGGCATTACAAACGAAAGGAATTCTTCGAGGAAGACTATTAGGAGCAAATTTGGGGAATCGCAGGGGGTCAGTTCTATGAAATCGGGAACGCTGGGGACGTTTATGGAAAGAAATTAGAAAGGACGGGATTTCGTTCAAGAAATGCAAATTTCTTGTGGCTGTAATGGTAATGTAATCCGCTAAGATGCCCGGGAGGAGGAGGCTTTGCATAACATTCCCGTTTGTTATTTAGCTTCGGGCATCTCGTAAAGATGCGATGATTAGAGGTTTGAGCTGCTTTCTAATGCTGTGGTCGGGTCCCCTGCTTTTAGCAGCCTTTCAATGATCAGTAAGGGAGGTGGTGAATTTTATGAAAATGATCCATCCCCCGGAGAGTGGTCGTAAACAAAGGAGTGACAGCTCATTCAAAAGGAGTACGCCCAATGTTTATTCAAGAGCTCAGATGAGGTTTGAATCGCAGACCGGGCCGAGACAACACCTTCCCATCGCTTTGGAACAATATGGTCCCCAGGTGGGTTTTTCGCTAGAGGCGTCTCGGGAAAGGTGATGACTCTGCACTAACTCAAAAGAGAGGAAGATCCTTAGCCACGATGCTACTCAAGTGAAGAGGGAGGAGGAACCCTAACCATCTTCTAGTTCATCGTCAAGGCCGTAATGCTTGGGAACTTATTTCGCTATAGCGGGCTCGATGGGTCTTCCCGCTTCGCGCGACAAGTCCTTCTAGCCCGGCAAGGAACAAATGGGTAAGAAGCGTAAGAAAGTTCGGGAGAGTCGCGCCCCGTGCCCTTCCCACAAGCAGAAATGTAGAGGAATAGAGTGGTTCGACACGAGACTTCTCTGTATAGATTAAAGAATTCTTCATTTGTAATTTCTCGGGTCTTTGGCCAACGTGTCTAGCCAGGTTAGGGGATAGAAGTATTTTTGGAATTTTTAACCTGATAAGGATGTAATCGTTTTCTTGCTGTTTTTCTTCATGTTTTATCCTCCTAAGCCATTCCTCAGATACTCCCAACAGATTTCAAGGCCATTGCTTTTTGTGATCAATGCATGTTTCTTTATCCATCAAAAAAAAAATCTTTAATGATCATCATTAATCATTTTAGAAATAGTATGGCCTAGGTTATCCACAACAGAGAGACCAAAGGAGCATTTCTTCCAATTGAGGTAAAATTGGTGTTGTGCAGTAGGTGGAATAACAATCGCAAGTGTTGTAAGTGATCTTTCCAAAGTCTACTATATATTAAAATGTCATAAAAAAAAAACCAAAACGTACCTTCTGAGCATGGAGTGAAAGAGATCATTCATTAGAGCTTGGAATGTCAAAGGGGCATTGGTGAGACCGAAAGGCTGACAAGATATTCATAATGCCCATCATGAGTCCTGAATGCAGTCTTCTCTATATTCTCAAGTTTCATAAGAATTTGATGGTACCCAAAGCGTAAATCTAGCTTAGTGAAATAGCAGGAACCATGGAGTTCATCAAGCAGTACCTCAATTATTGGAATGGGAAACTTGTTGGGGATTGTGACCTTTTTGAGGGCCTGATAATCAACACATAATCATCACGACTGATCTTTTTTGCGGACTAGAATCATTGGGCTGGAATAAGCGCTTCTGTTGGGTCGGATAATCCCTTGTTGTAGCATTTGTTGCACTTGTCATTCAATTTCTATTTTTTGAGCATGAGGATATCAATATGATTTGACACTAACTGGGCTGTGATTGGACGATAAAGTGATGGCGTGAGCACAAGATCGGGTCGGAGGTAACCCTTGTGGTTCAGAGAAAAGATAGGCAAAGGATTGCAAAATAGTAGATAATTGATGTTGTTGTTGCTCAGTCAAGCTAGGCTCTATCGGCGACAACGGGTTGCTCACTTCAAACTATCTATTCCAACCCTCAACATGATTGTCCAACCAGACTTTCAGAGGGACAAGGGAATCTGTGTGAGAAGTGTTGGCCTTCAATTTTACCCAACGATGTTCATGTTTAAACCTCATGGAGTGCTATTTCTAGTTATGTAGGACCTTATTCAAGGTCTTCAACCATTTCATGCCTAAAACCATGTCAAGACTTCCCAAATCAAACACTAGGGCATTCAACATACAAGAAAAAGTACCCAAATTTAGGACCGAACCAGACCATGGCATTGTTCCTTGACCCACACCCGATGGCTATCCCCCAATCTGATAGTTAGTCTCGAGAAACAGCGTGTGGCAAGACCCAGTTTAGAGATCAATTTATGGGAGATGAAGTTATGAGAGGCGCCGCTGTCTACCAGAACCTGGATCGGAATGCCTTAAAGGTTCCCTTGAAGTTTTAGGGTTTGTGAGGCCAGATTGGAGCTCTCGGAAAGACCCATGAAATCCAAGATTCGCATCACCCTCCCTTCGCCTCCTCGCGGTTCGCCGATCAAAGTTTCTTCGCATCACGCTTGTCGCCATCGCTACCGAGAGCAATATTCAAGGTGATCACCAGACATGTAGCGTCGGGAGAAAGCCATTACACTCAAGCAATGTCTCATGCTAAGTGCTCGTCATCGTGCTCAGTGCGTGTCAAATGGTGGAATCCCTGGTGTCGGGGGTGGTTGGTTAGGGCTGAGAAGGAGTGAGGTCGGTGGGGGTGGTGTGGCGGCAGTGCGTCGAACATAAGGAGAATGGGCTTCGAGGTGTGGCTAGGGCTTGGCTCGTCCCGCGGGCGGTTCATTACCCGACAATTTAAAATGTGGTAGGGGTTAAACATGATCGGTCACCACTCTACCCCCTTCAACCTTAGGTCGTGGGATGCTCCAGCCGCTGCCATGTGTTCTGATCGCAGCCTCGACATTTTTGGCTTTGGTGAAAGCGCCAATGTGAGTTTCCGGTGATAATAACCATACCCAATTTTTGATCTCTGGTCGCATACCATTCATGAAGTAACCTAAATACAAAGCTTCAGACTCCCGTGGAACCATCATTGCTATTGTTTCAAAATGGTCGACATAGTCATCGACATTGCCGGACTGGTACAACGTTGCAAGTTGTTCATAGGAATTGAGGTTTGTGATTCCCCCAAATCTATTCAACAGTTATGTCTTGAAAACCTCCCACGACAAGTTATTGTTTAATTCCCGAACAATGATGAACCAATGGACACCCCTTCCATACATATGTGAGCCAGAGGGATTTTGTAGGGCTCGAGAGTTTCGTGGATTTGGAAATAAGTTTCAGCTCTTGTGAGCCATCCCCAAGGGTCAGTGCCGGAAAAAAATGGGAAATTTGTTTGTCATGTTGGAAGTGTAAAGGTGTTGGCATAGTTGGTGATGGACATGAAATGGGAACCCCTCAACATGGGTCTAGGGAAGAGGTGTGGGTGAGTTGGGAAGCATGGTAGAAGTTTCAGGACTGTCTTTGTCATCCTCATGGACGGGCTGTTTCTCCATACGTCTAATGCATTGCATCACCATGCTCTGAAATTTCTCCTGGTTTTCCTGCATTTGTGCGTAATGACGCTCTTGGTTTTGATGTAATGATTCAAGTTGGGTGGTGAGAGCGTGTATATAGTCGTCCTGAGCGTCCCACCGGGATTGAGTTCTTGTCTCCATACTCAAATCTGTTTTTCCCATGTATGATGGATGAAAGGGCAGGTCGGACCCGTGATAGACAATGAAACGCAACCAAGCAGCAGAAATTCAAACAGAAAGGAATAAAAAGTAGAATAGGAATGGCTGTAAAATTTCTCAATTACTCATCGCAAAGATGTTCCAATTTGTTGGGATAGAAAAGAAGTGATTACAGATTTTCTTCTACAGAATAAAAAATAGATGCATGGCACCAGAAAATAAATCAAACCAACAGAAATAACCAGCAACTCTGTGCAAGATGCACAGCCCAGGGATGACCCCCCTCATTTTTCAACAGTCCAGAAAATTATTCTCCCCTTTCCTCTCCGCTGCCCTCCTTTTTGTCCCCATCCCAAACCGTTATGCCCTTCTTCAGCTGGTCATTCTTCCCTCTTCCACATGTCCCCTTTTTTTCCTTCTAGAATAAATGTGCCATATGGGTTGGCCCTGTCTGGATTTAGAAATATTTTCCTTTTCTCTGCCTTCTCTGTGACTTTCTTTATCACTTGGCTCTTGCATCCCTCTTGCACTCCTTCAACTGGTTCTTGCCTGATGGGCTCAATCCCAAACACATGGACATGTCTGAAAGGATGGGGATAACACTCAGGAAATCTGTTCCTCTCAGGGCCATACCAGTACCCTACAACGCCAACCAGACTCTGGTATTTGTTGCATAGAAAATGCAGTTCACCCTTGATCTCTACCTACCCTCCTTTGTTACTTGTAGAAGGCAAGAACCTAGGCAATCTGAAATCCAAAATAATTTACTGTTGTTTTTTTATCTCTTTGGCTCTCATCCATATTTTAAATGAAAACTTTTATGTGATATAAATAGCTGTAGTTACTTTCTTGAGTGCATATCTTCTTTGAATGAATTGGTACCTTTTTTGGGCATGTATATATGTAGATCTTGATTGTATATGCTATATAATATGCTCTGTCTGTTTATTTCACAAAGTTCTACACTTATCAGAATGTCATATCCCGTAAATTGATTCTATCATCATGAATGACCTGGTTCTCTTGCAAGTTATCTGCTACCTGGTTAAGAGTGCACTTTTGCAAGAAAGTGATGCTGGAAAAAATGGGAAGGAAATCTCAGTTTTAGGCTTCTTAAAAATTGCCAGAAAGTGGCTTATAAAAAAAAAACAAAAAAAATGCCAGAAAGTGGTAACAGAAATGATTATGTTGTGGTTGATGAGACTAAACTTTCTGAAGTTCTGGAATGGTTATGTTGTAGGTTGTTGATTGTCGAGTTTGTGGTGATCCACATTCAGTTCTTCGTTTTGCATTTGTGGAGTTTGCTGATGAGCGTAAGTTGGTTATTTTTGTCACAGCATTTTTTCTCATTGGTGTTGTTTAAAGTGTATTTATCATCTAATGTGATTTTTCATATTATACTCAAATGGTTTTTGTCAACAGATGGTGCAAGAGCAGCATTAAACCTTGGTGGGACAATGCTAGGTTACTATCCAGTTAGGGTCTTACCTTCAAAGACCGCTATCCTTCCTGTGAATCCTACATTCCTCCCCAGGGTACTAGTGAACAACTTAGCTGTTTTAGTTATGTTAATTTCTGTATTATGCTTTTATTACATGTTTGGCCGTTTTAGTGAGCAATCCATTTTTGCTCTGCCCCTCTGGTCTGATTCTCACTTCATTGGTTTTTTTTTTCTTTTGTTTTTATATGATTTTAATTAAATGCAGTCAGAGGATGAGAGGGAAATGTGTGCTAGGACAGTCTATTGTACAAATATTGATAAGAAGGTATTGTCCTCACCTTAGTCATGGTTTCATGCCTGGATGTATAGTAATGGTGGCAATTCTTCACTTAGTTGAGTGGTTCCTAGTTAACGATTTTATTCTTAGTGCAGGTGTCTCAAGCTGAGGTCAAGAACTTCTTTGAAAGGGCCTGTGGTGAGGTCAGCATAGTGCCTGAAACTTGATGTTTTCAAATCAGTTCCAGAGATAGGTGGATCTAATGATTTCTCCATTAACTGACAGTTCATCATTTTCAGGTTTCTCGGCTGAGGCTTTTAGGGGATCATGTGCATTCGACACGTATAGCTTTTGTTGAATTCACAATGGTGAGTTTCTGTTACAGTGTTGACATGTTCAGGCTTGCCCCAGTTACATTTTTATTAGGCTTGTTGAGGATACTTGATAGTATTTGTTTTTATCCTCAATTATTTTTAGAAGATTCTATTGATTGCGAAGCTACTTCTCGAACAAATGCAATTTCAAACATCACATCTACCTCTTCCTTGGATCTCAAAAATCATGTCTAGGTGAAAATATATGGTATATTCTGGTGCCATTTACATTATTATCCTTGGTGATCTTGGCATATCTTGGTGCTCGTTTTTATGAGTGCCTATAGTGCATTTGCTTGGTCAGCAAAGTGGGTTGGAAATTGTCTGGCTATCTGATAGTCAGTCTTCTGCTCAGTTCTACATTGTTTAGCTGGAAAGTTCTCGTCTTTCTGGGAAGAATTTTCTTTTATAGAGAAGAAATATACATTTCTTTTCCAAGTACAGAAAATCTTGCCTCATACAACCTTAGGCTTATGGACCCTCAGTGACAATGGGGTCTCGTGGTCATCACTGGCTTCTTACTATATATGTCCAATACACAGGAAACATCAGTAAATTTTGACTTTCCCTATGTAGACAACTGCCTTTCATTGCCTTTATAGTTAAAATTTAATAAAAGAACTCAGATTAAATAAGTTCACTTTCTGGTCCACTTGATTTGTATGGAAATTCAAAATGAGTAAGGTCCTTTGCCTAAGATTTCTTTAGCCTTGCTTTACTTCTTGATGATTTGAAGCTGATTTTTCCTTCCCATGAGGCTTGAACTGTGCAACCCTAGCTAGTCCTTATATTTGAGCTTCAGAAGAGAGCCCCATATGTGCAAATATAATGAACTTGTCCTACTTCTAAAGTGACCTGATTTATTCACATTACCTGGAGTTATTGGACTTTCTCATTTGATCTGGAGGAATTTACTCAACATTTAATATGTTATAAAGCCGCTTCAATGTCGGACTTCTTGCTTTGTGGAGCACATTGGCATGCTTATAGATTACCTTTCAGGACATCTGTTAGTTGTTTATTTTATGTTGAGGTTTTTTTATCAGACATCTTGTGTTGATGTAATTGTCCTTGTTACTGTCGTGTTAATAATATTTTTGCTCAATTCATTGAGTTTTCCACTGAAGGACCATGGTTTTGGGGAAAAATGCGGACATCAAAGTGAAAGTCGAACAAATTCTCCTCCAACTAAATTCTATGATGTCAGATTCCATGCATCAACTTTCTCTTTTAGTTTTAGACTAAAATGGCATTCTTAGAGAATCATTTTTATTTATTTAAGCATACAAATAAACCACATTCAGCGAATTTCGGTTTATTTTCACTAACCAGAGACACTTTGTGCCATCCTCGAGTGACCCTATAGTAGGCAAAATACCAGTAAGATGCTTGCCTGTGGTTGCCTTTTCTAATCCTGGAAGTCTTCCTCTTCTGTTTTTTTTTTCGTATGAATGCCACTTTTTTTTCCCAAAGCCATATGATTTTGGAAGAGGTTTGATTCATCGTGATGTCCTTCAAATAAAGTGCCTTTTGTTTTCTTCTAAAATTTTAATTTTCCTTATCTCTGACTGATGATGCTAGAAGATACTAACATAAATTCTACTCTGAAATATGCTGATCTGCCATCGTTTAGTTTAGTACCCAATTCTTGTATTCTAGCCTAAGGAGATTCCAGATTTCTTAAGGGTCTGATTCATGATTGAACTCATGGCAAAATTTAGGCTTATCTATTGATTTGTGGCTTTAATTCAGGTAAGGAAACAAAGATTAATGAAATCCTATCTCCCTTATCAGCCATTAAGTTTTGACTCCCAATGGTTTACAGCATCCAAACAAAAATGTTATTTTTGATAAAAAAATTCAAAATGTGGAGGTTTTGGATCAAGATTTGCATTCATACATATAAGAAAAGAAACACTTTTGGAATCAGTTGAGATATGGAGCTAGCAAAAGGAAAGATGGTATTCTGAATAATATTTAAGGGTGCACAATTTTTTTTGGTAATACTTGAAAAACAAGGAAGATTAAATGGTATTTTAGGTTGTTAAAATGAGTTGATAGATTTTTCGCATGAATTAGGATTGTTAAAAATGTGCTAGATAGGAAAATATGATTGTTGAGGTATAGATTTGTTAGGCTCAAGCAAGAATCAATGGTGATTTGTGTATAAACCGAAAAAGACAAAAAAAATATTCCCCTAACCGAAAAGCCTCTCCCACACAATAGAAAATCACCACAACCATACCCATTTTATTTAGGACTTCCTTTATTACCCCTGCGCCTGGAATACATGAACTTGATTTGGGGTCCAACATTCCCCCTTGCCCAAACCTTCACCTTGTCCTCAAGGTGAAATTCGGGAAACTGAGTGGAGACAAGGCTGAAGTCTTCCCATGTAGCTTCAAACAACGGCAAGGACTTCCATTTGAGGAGTACCTCCAGTTCACTAGGCTGACCTTGGTGTTTAGGGCGTACATCCAACAACGCTTTAGGTTCCACCTGTAGTTCTAGGTCTGAGGTTAACTGTGGAGGGATAATAGAGGAAGAATTAGTGATCCCCCTCACTCTTCAAAGCTGGGAAATATGAAAGACTGGATGTATTGTAGCCAAAGGTGGGAGTTGTAGCTCGTAGGCAACCTGGCCAATGTGTTGCAACACTGGAAATTGACCATAATATCTGGCAAGCAGCTTATCGTTCAATCGACGGGCCAAAGATTGCTGGCGGTAGGGCAGAAGTTTCAAAAAACTGGATGTATTGTAGCTGAAGGTGGGATTTGTAGCTTGTAGGCAACCTAGCCAATGTGTTGCAACACTAGAAAGGGACCATAATATCTGGCAGCCAGCTTATCATTCAATTGATGGGCCAAAGATTGCTGGCGGTAGGGCTAAAGTTTCAAAAAAACCAAGTCACCTTCCTGAAACTCATGGTGGCGTTTAGAATCTGCATAGGCTTTCATTTTCTGCTGAGCTCGTATTAGATGCATCTTGAGGTCATCCAAAGTAGCGTCATGGTCCCCCAACATCTGGTCCACTGCTGAAACAGGGGAGCCTCCTCTATTATAACAGAGGATGGGTGGCGGATCCCATCCATAAAGTGCCCGAAAAGGATTGCTTTGAGTGGAAGTGTGATAGGATGTATTATACCAATATTCGGCCCAAGGAAGCCAATGATGCCAATGCTTAGGTCTGTTTGAAACAAAACAACGAAGGTACGTTTCGAGGCATTGATTGACTACTTTCGGTTTGCCCATGAGATTGAGGGCAGTAGGCTATGATCCGTTTAAGAGTGGATCCTTGGGGCTTAAACAACTCCCTCCAAAAATGGCTCAAAAATATGCAATCTCGATCTGAAATGATACATTGGGGAATGCCATGGAGACACACAACTTTAAAAACAACCTCGTCTATTTCAACGATGGAGAAAGGGTGTTTTAAGGTGATGAAATGAGCATACTAACTCAAGCGGTCAACCACCACCAAAATTGCATTATAACCATTAGAGCGGGGTAGGCCCTCTATAAAATCCAGCGTGACTTCATCCCACACATGAGCTGAAAGAGGAATGGGCTGCAATAATCCTGTCGGGGTAGTGGACAAGTACTTCTGCTGCTGGCAGATGCGGCATTTGCTAACATATTTAAATACATCCTTCCGCATGCCTTTCCAATATAGTTCTGCAACCAACTGCTGGTATGTTTTAAGTTCCCTAGAATGTCCTCCTATTGGTGAGCTGTGAAATTCTGCCATAATGGAGGGATGAGTGGAGATCGCTTAGGAATAACCAATCAGTTTTTGTAATATAAAATCCTATTGTTGTCTGAAAATCCTGCTGGAGTATGTGTATCAGCCTCTATACCAGCCCTTAATTTAGTGAGAAAAGGGTCCTGATTCATCCAATTAAGTGCGCAAGTCATCCCAATGCTACCAAAGAGGGGTAGTTTAGGTGGCTCACTCCACAATAGATGGAACCCTGGACAGCGCATCTGCTACCTTGTTGCTGGACTCTGTCCGATATTGAATGTGAAAATGGTAGCCCATTAATTTGGTAATCCATATCTGGTAGTCTGCCCCTACCACACACTATTCCAAGAGAAATTTGAGGCTTTGTTGATCAGTGTGAATAGTAAATCTACGCCCTAAGAGACATGCCCTCCATTTGAGCACAACATATACAATGACCATTAATTCCCTCTTGTAAACCGATTTTTGCCGTGCATGGACCCCTAAATGGTGACTGAAAAAGGCGATTGGTCTTTCCCCTTGCAATAGCGTCGCCCTGATAGGGACGACACAAGGGAGAAATATATGGAAACAAGAGTTTATAGCTAACCGGAATAAAAGACAATGGAGGAGAGCAATTCGAGAGGCTTTCAACTCCTACATAAAACAACTCCCAAAAAGGTCCTGCCTAAACCCCCACCCCACTACCTCCTTTAAAGGCAGCAATAACAGAATAATATTCCTTCACATGCTCTCCACCCTGCCCTTTGGAGCCTTACAATTCTTACACCTTGTATAAGTAAAATGGATTGGGGCCTAACATCACCCTGGGGCTGAAGAGTCACCTTGTCCTCAAGGTGAAAGCCTAGAAATTGTTCTTGAATCAAAGTAGATGGTTCCCATGAAGCTTCATAGTCGGGCTGTCCTTTCCATTTGATGAGGACTTCAATTTCACGTATGTTGGACCCTGAACTGGGTCTTGTTCCCAGAACTTCTGCTGGTTCAACTAGCATTTCCATGTCATCACTCAAGTGAGAAGGCAAGGGGGGAAGGGGTGGGAAAGATCCCACAGCTCGTTTCAGCTGGGAAACATGAAACACAGGATGGATTTTGGCACCAGTTGGAAGTTCTAAACAATATGCAACTTTGCCTACCTTGTTTAGGACCTTGAATGGCCCATAAAAATGGGGGGACAATTTCTCATTGGCACAGCGAGCCAAGGAATTTTGACGGTAGGGTCGCAATTTGAGAAGGACTAGGTCCCCTACCTCAAAAGCAATATCACGACGTTTTTATTAGCTTGATTCTTCATGCGTTGTTGGGCTCTATGGAGTTGTTGACGCAACTCTGTCAACACAACATCTTTGTTTACTAGCTACTGATCCACCTCACTAAAAGCCGATGAACCCGCCTCGTAGGACAAGAGAAGTGGGGGGTCACGACCATAGATCACGTGGAAAGGAGTGGTATTGGTTGCTGTGGGAAAAGAGGTGTTATACTATTATTCAGCCCATTGGTAAAAACCGACCCTAGGATCTTGACTTATGATGCACGAAGCAGCGTAAATAAGTTTCAAGGCAACGGTTGAGGACTTCTGTTTGACCATCAGGTTGTGGGTGATAGGCAGTGCTGAATTGAAGAGCCGTACCTTATAGTCTAAAAAGCTCTCCCCAAAATTTGCTAAGAAATATCTTGTCACGATCAGAGACAATGGAGCGTGGAACACTATGTAGACGCACAATTTCATGAACAAAAACAGCAGCCACTGAAACAGCAGTGAAGGGATGTTTCAATCCAATAAAATGAGCATACTTGCTCAACCTGTCTACGACCATAAGAATGGTGTCCCATCCTTTTGACTTGGGCAATCCTTTAATAATATCTAAAGAAGTGTCCTCCCAAACTTAGAGGGGGTATAGGGAGTGACTGCAGGAGACCATTAGGGGGATAATGTGGAGTATTTGTTCTTTTGGCAGGTTGGGCAAGCAGCAACATAGGACTGGACATCCTTTTCATTCCCATCCCATATAAGCTGGAGGAAACACTTCTCAAAATTTTAAGAACCCTTGAGTGTTCCCTAATTGTGTTGTCATGACACTCATGTAAGACTAGAGGAATTAGTGCAGAAGAAGTTGGCAAAACTAATTTGTTTCGGTAATAGATTCGGTCTTGGATCAAGGAATAACCTGGTTTGGATGGCTGTCCGCATGATAAGGCAGTCCAGATCTGGGATAGAGTAGGATCCTGTTCCAGTTCCTTGTCCAGATCACTCAATTGCAGCATTTGAGGAATAGATAGAGAGAGCAGGGTAGGATGAGCTTGGACCCGAGATAGAGCATCTGCCACACAATTTGTAAATCCGGGTTTGTATTCGATGTTGAAGTCATACCCTAAGAGCTTGCAAAGCCATTTTTGATAGTCAAGGCTTACCATTCATTGAACAAGCAGGAATTTTAAGTTGCGTTGATCTGTACGTACAATGAACTTTCGTCCCAACAAATAATGCCGCCATTTTTTAACTGCTCAAACAACAACCATTAATTCACATTCATAAACTGATTTGAGGCGCGCTGAAGGAGGTAAGGCCTGACTGAAAAAAGCTATGGGATGCCCATCTTGCAATAGTACTACTCCAATGCCAACTTCAGATGTATCAATCTCAACAATGTATCAATCTCAACAACAAAGGGGCGGGAGAAATCTAGGAGAGCCAAAGTGGGGAGTTCAGTCATGGCAGTCTTAAGAGTTAGGAAGGCCTCCTCTACCTTTGGCCCCCACTTGAAGTTGTCTTTCTTTAATAATTCAGTTAAAGGCCAAACTATGCTTCCATAATGTGCTACAAAACGATGGTAATAACTTGTTAAACCCAAAAAACCACGTAACTCCTTTAAAGAACTGGGAATTGGCCAATTTAACATCACCTTGATTTTTTCAGCATCAGCTGCCACTCCTTGATGAGAGATAATGTGACCCAAATACTCCAAACTAGTCTGACCAAATCTGCATTTTTTTGCATTAGCAGATAACTGATGAGTCTCCAAAATGTACAGAACATGAAGGAGGTGTTGTTGGTGCTCTTTAGGGGAACGACTGTATACCAAGATATCATCAAAAAATACTAAAACAAATTTCCGTAGACACTCAGTGAAGACCTCATTCATAAGAGATTGAAAAGTGGCTGGGGCATTGGTTAATCCAAAAGGCATTATTAAATATTTGTAATGACCTTCATGTGTTCTAAAGGCTGTTTTTGGAACGTCTGTTGGTCGGACTCGTATATGATGGTAGCCCGAACGTAGGTCCAGTTCAGAGAAAATAGTGGCCCCATGGAGTTTGTCTAGTAATTCATCAATCATTGGAATAGGGAACTTATCTGGAATGGTGGCTTTGTTTAACACATGGTTGTCCACACAAAAGCGCCACCCACCATCTTTTTTTCAAACTAGTAAAACAGGGCTGGAGAACAGGCTATTACTAGGTTGGATGAACCCTGTTGTCAACATCTCTTAAACCAAACGCTCAATTTCTGTTTTCTGAAACTATGGTTAGTGTTAAGGTCTTACATTGATGGGAGGTGTTCTAGAGTATAGTGTGATGGCATGGTCACGAGACCTCCGTGGTGGTAATCCCTTAGGTGACTGGAATACCAATGGAAATTGGTCAAGGATTTGCTATATGGAAGCTAGTGGCTAGAGGTTGGTTGGGCACTCCACAACTCCAATACTGTCGAGTTCCACCATAATTCCCTCACCGTGATCTTGTAGGGCTTTCCACATGGCTTTCAGAGAAGTGCTAAGAGTGGGATCACCTTGAAGAACCACAGACACGCCGCCCACTTGAAATTTCATAGTCAGTGATCTCCAATTCACTTGTATACCTCCCAATGATTCAAGCCATTGCATACCCAAAATGATATCCGCACTTCCTAACTCCAAGGGTAAAAAATCTTCCACAATCTCTATATTCTAAAGAATAATAGGGACACCCCAGATTCCTTCCCCTTTAACGGCTAAGCCCGTGGCTAAGGGGTCGATTTTGCTAGAAGAACGGAGAACTAGGGTTGGGGATTGAAGGGAGTTGCAAATCTGTCTTCGTGGGGGGCTGGGTTTGTACCCGAGGAAGAGAAATTCCTGTGGGGTTAGGTCCAAAATTTGAGTTGAAGGCCTGGCCCATAGCAGTGGGGATGGTACGTGGGCTTTGTGCCCCTTGAAGTAGCTCATATGAATAACTGGGTTGGCTTGGGCCTTTTCCTAATGAGTTGGACCACCCTGACCCATTGCTATAAACCTTGTTGCACTAATTTCTCTCTTCCGTCCTTTGTGCAAATTTCATAACCTCTCGAAACCCTCAGGCTTCATCATCCTCACCTCTGCTTTGATTTCCGGTTTTAGACCACTGATGAAGGTGCT
Organism: Tetrastigma voinierianum; assembly: GCA_016808115.1. Lineage (NCBI taxonomy): Eukaryota > Viridiplantae > Streptophyta > Magnoliopsida > Vitales > Vitaceae > Tetrastigma > Tetrastigma voinierianum. The sequence continues at coordinate 349,717 of JAEQBH010001040.1, read as the reverse complement.
TTTCTGCACATGCTCAGGTACATCCTCAAGAGTAGTAGGAAGCAATTCGAAGGCCTAGAGATATTTACGGACTGAGCCCGCTTGTTTGAGAGATAAAAACTGTTCACATAAGGTCCCTTCTTGGGTATGGTGGAAACATCTTTAACTCCATCCAACTGTGTATAGGGCGACGGTTATCCTCCCATTGAAACCACGCTAGGGCTTCTCCATCTAAACTGATGGTTGCTGCAACCATTTTCTCTTTTTCTGTCATATGGTGTGCCGGAAAAAAATGCTTTATCCTGAAGATCCACTTCTTCGTTCTATCCCTTTGAACACATGCACCTTCCGCATGCCGAGTCGCCGACTCTACCGCCTCTCCGTTCTTTTTCCCCCGTTGTCGACTTCACTCTACCTTTGTGGCTGTATGCCGAAAATGGGTTCCTCATCGATCTCTAGGCTAGGGCTTGACTTCACGCTTGATGAACCTTCTAGCTGTCGCAACGATCTGCTCCGAGGCTCCGGTCTTTAGGTATGGTTCCCTTTCTCCCTTTCTCTCTAAGTGACGCCGTCTGCATTTCTCTCCCATCTTTGCATCATCTTCTCCATTCCTTATAATTACGTCAATTTTTCCAATAAGGAATCCACCTTCACCTCTAAAGGGCCCAATCAAGCAGGAAGCCCTTTCAAATAAGCCATTTCCCCATGGATTCCCCACCCACTGCTCTCTCCACCATATCGACATGCTTCTTCTATTTTTTTTATGTCATGGCCCCAAAAACCAATGCTTTGGCTGGCCGTATGATAGGGACGTTAATAAGAGAAATATATGGAAACAAGAGTTTATAGATAACTGGAATAAAAGACAATGGAGGAGAGCAATTCGAGAGGCTCTCACATAAACAACTCCCAAAAAGGTCCTGCCTAACCCCCCACCCCACTACCTCCTTTAAAGGTAACAATAATAGAATAATATTCCTTCACATGCTCTCCACCTTGTCCTTTGGAGCCTTACAATTCTTACGCCTTGTATAAGTAAAATGGATTGGGGGCCTAACACGCCTTAGGCTACCTTCGATGCAACAAGCCATCACAAATGGCTGTATGAAGCCATGGTGCATGGTTAAGATAAAGGGCGGGAAGGGTCATGGCATGTTTGAGAGTTTCAATGTGGCTTCAAGAGACCACACAACTGATCTTTTCTAAGTTGCACAATCAATGGGGATGCTATGTGGGCATACCCAGCAACGAATTTACGGTAATAGTTTGTTAACCCCCAAAATCTCGTCACGATGTTGGTCATGAGTTGCCCACCATAGCGCTTGAATTTTTTACTTGATCCGCCACACCCCATTTCCACCATAACATTTTGATTCAAGATCATTGACTTAATTTGAAGTATGCCAAGGGCCATATTCCTTTGGAAATTTTTTTTTTTTTGCAAAAATTATTTTTCTTGTAGAGAGTTAGACTCAAACCCAAAACCTTAATCATGCCCCTCTTGAATTTGTAAGATCCTATACCACTAGGCTAGAGTTCCATGTTTGTCAATTTATGCCCCCTCTAAACTAAATTCCTAGGTTCGCCACTGACCAAGATAATTGATTTAGGTCCTCCCAAACTCACATTTTTTTTATTAGCATAGAGTTAATGTTGCTGCAAGACTGCCAAATACCTCATGGTACATGTGTAGAACTTTTGATGGATTGTACACCAATGTATCATTAAAAAACACCAAAACAAACTTCCGCAAGAAAGGCCGGAAAATATCATTCATCAAAGACTGAAAATGTTGCAGGAGCATTAGTTAAACCAAAAGGCATTACCAAAAATTCATAGTTATCATCATGAGTCCGGAAGGCGGTCTTTGGTACATCTTCTGCCCAAATCCGAATTTGATGATATCTGGATTTTAAATCCAGTTTAGAAAATACCTTCGCACTGTGCAATTTGTCTAACAACTCTTCAATTATTGGAATGTGATATTTATTTGGCACGGTTGTTTTGTCAAGCCTTGTAGTCCACGCCGAATCTCCAAGACCCATCTTTCTTTTTGACTAGTAGCATTGTGTTGGAGAAGGGACTCGAACTTAGCTGTATTATCCCTGCTGCCAGTATTTCCATGATCAATCTTTCCTACTCTGTCTTATGAACATAAGGGTAGCGATAGGGGCAAACACTAATCGGAGTCATGCCTTCTTTGAGAATGATTTCATGGCCCCTTGAGGGTGGTAAACCCGTTGGCACATCAAACACAAGCCCATATTGCAATAAGATTTCTCGGAGGTAGACCGGTATTGAACCCTTCTCAAAAGTCTTCGATTCATAATTGTTAAATTCTACCAAAATTCCATGGCCTTCCAGCTTGAGGGTTCAATTCATGGCTTTCAGTGTGATTAGTGACTTACTGAGAGAAGAATCACCCCACAAGGTGATTGTGGATGCTCCCAATTGGAATTTCATCATCTGTTGCTTCTAGTCGATGTGCGTCATGCCGAGGGTTTTCAGCCATTGGACCTTAAGGATAATGTCAGAGTTTCCCAGTCTGAGGGGAAGGAAGCAATTTTAGACATCAACCCCGTAACTGAAGTGCGATTCCTTTGCATACACCATGGCCGCTCACTTTGTCTCTCATACCCATTGCTACTCCATACTCACCAGATTCGTGATCGCACTCTCATCTTCCACCAAAGCTGAAAAAGATGAAATTGTGTGTGTACTTCTCGATCGATGAGAGTGATCACCTCTCTTCAGTCTTGATGAAGCCCTGCCGCATGGTCTTAGCTGGGTCACCCCGCAGAATCGGCGTGTAGACACCTCTATCCCCTGATCTTTGTCACCCATTTCTTTCGTCATGTCCACCCTAACACCATCTTCCTCGATCGTGGGCTCCGCTTTGTCATCGTACCCCCTTACATCCATCATCGGCCCCACCGTTTGGAGTTCTTGACATTTACACCGATGCCCCAGCCCCCACTTCTCATCGTAGTGACAGCAAAGCCCTCTATCTCTTTTCGCTTGAACCTCTGAGTCCGACAATCTTTGGGTTTGGTTGGACTGACCAAAGTTTACGGTGACGCTGGTGGAGGAGTGGTGTGGGTATTGCGATGTGTTCCCGAAGCTAGGCCAAGGGGTTGTAAGGCCTCTATGCAACCTGGGCTTGGGCCTCCTCATCTTCTTTCTAATAAGCGGATCTTGGCTTGTATCTTCTGGGCTAAGTCCATGGCCTGACCCAATGATGTGGGTTCAAGGACCCTTAATTTTGCTGTGATCCCGGGCTCAAGACCCCTGATGAACTTACCCACTGCTAGGTCGTTGAAGATGTTCTCCAGTGGAGTTGTCATCTCGATGAATCGTCGGCGATATTCTTGCACCGTGCCCTCTTGCCTAAGTGCCAACCATTGCTTGGAGGGAGCCCACCTGTGTTGTGCGAAACTGCCGAAGTAACAAGATCTTCATCTCTTCCCATAACACCATTGCCTTTCTCTTGCTTACTCATTGATATCATAATAGGGCATCTCCTTTGATGATTGCCGCTTCTAGCTTCTATTCGTTAGACATGTGATAAAGATGAAAATATCTCTCGGCCTTCAATATCCAACCATCAGGGTTCTCCCCATCGAACATTCGGATCTCGATCCTTCGTAATCTCTGGTCATGGCGCGCAAGAAAATTGGGACTCAGACCTTCAATGATCCCGGCCGTCGGACCGAGTGCCTCCTGAGCCTTGCCGGTGACAGACGGTGAGTGAGAATGCATGTTCTCCTCTTGTATTTTTAGAAATTGCTCAAACTTCTCACTAATCAATTGCTTCTGTTCCCGTAGGAAACCCATGTCGTCTTGAACTCCGGCTACAATCCCTTCCAAATTCTCTACACGTTGGGCTGCGTGTTTGGCCATACTCATGAATTTTAGCTTTGATTCCAATTTGTTAGGCTCAACCAAGAATCAAAGGTAATTTCTGTATTTCACAAAACTGTTTGTATTGAATGATTGAAGAAAAAACAGAATTTCAGACATTCAAGAGGTCTGAATCTCTCCTGAAAGAGTTACTACTCCAAAGAATTTATTGCCTGCCTTCCCTAAAACTCTCCCCTTCCCCCTCCCTTGTAAACCGAAAAAGACAAAAATATTCCTCTAACCGAAAAGCCTCTCTCCCACAACAGAAAATCACCACAATCATACCCATTTTATTCAGGACTTCCTTTATTATCCCAGCTCCTAGAGTAAGTGAACTTGATTTGGGGTCTAACAAGCTTTAAAGCTTTGATATCTGTTTTCATGGCCAACTGTCATGTGGATACTACAACAAGAAAATCAACCATTCTTTTATTCGGTTTCCTATTTATAGGAAACAAAACTTTCCTTTAGTTTGTTCTATAAATTTATTTAGTTGTTTTACTTATTAGAAGGCTTATTTCATCAGTTTGTTGTATAAATTGTTAAGCTGTTTTACTTATTTGGCTTAATAAATTAATTAATAAAATGAATTCAACCTGAACTACAGAAATACAGGTGGATCAGGCTTGTCTTTTCTACATGTGATATTGGTGTGTTATATATCTGCATAATATTAGATAAATAGACGCTCTGAATATGGGGCCAATTTCCTTAATAGTAAAACAAATCTTCTTTGACCATGTCCAGGATCCAGTAAATCCCAAATGAAGGTAAAGATAATTACTTCATTTTAATATGAAAGCATGAATTTCTCTTAGGTTTGCCAGAGATTGTTTGAATTAATAAAGAAATAGTCTTTAAATAGAAAGATTCCAGACTTGCTAGACATTTCTATCACAGTTGCTAAAAAGCACATCTCAGAAAAAGGAAAAGAAATCCAAGGCACAGTGGCATCTGTCAAATGCCTCACTTTGCATCAAGTCTGACACCTCTATAGAGGGAGAGGCCTTTCATGAAAGCTATGGTATTATGCAACGGATGTTGGCAATGTAACTTATTCAATTATTTTGTAAAATTTGTCTGGAATTTTTTAAACTGAAATCACAATTTGAAAACTTTATTTTTTTCATACCTGAAATTGCTTTTTTGGGTACATTGGCTATGCAGTGGAGTTGATGACTAATGGTAACATTTTGTTTTTCAATATAGTAGTAATTGACTATCCGAGTCTGCTGTGGTCTATGATTTAACATTTTCTTTTCATCCTTTGGCCTTACTGCAAAAGAACAAATATTCTTCATTGCCTGTGCCTCACTTCGGGCTCATGCCATGGAGCTTGCCTTATGCCTAGGCTCCAGCTGATCTTTGCCACTGAAGGCACACCTGGCTAGAAACCTCTGAGAATATCAGACAATTTTGAATATACTAGGTACAGGTTTTCTTCAAAAGATTTTGCCATCCTGGACCTTCAGTTGGTTGATTAACTAACTGATTAAATGAATAAGTATGAGCTGAAATGAGTCATATAATGAATGGATCGGGCAGGAGGATTTGAGGTGATAGTACTCTGTAATTCTGGCGAAAAAGGAGGAAAAATTAGGGGACTCCATGAGCTGTTCTATGTTTTGATATTTGTTGATTTATATCAAGAAGTTTGATATGTATTGAACAATCAGAGATACAATTTGAGGAGTCATGCTCTCCAGTGTCCTCACAGGAATTTTGTTTTGTATGTGTGCAGATAATATAAGATAACGCTGCCTACTAAAACTTAAGACTATAACAACATCCATGTATAAACCCTCCCTGCAATTTTCTCTTGACTAGGGATGGAACCTTGAATAGCTGTGTATTATTTTGCATAAAATTAGGATTCAGGGATGAACTTGAATGCAGGTTGGAAGTTATTCATCCATTTCTCAAACTGATGATTTTCCTTCATCTGCAGGCAGAAAGCGCCATTGTTGCACTGTAATTGTAGTGGGCTGGTCGTGGGGAGCCAACCCATCAGGTAAATTACCCTGTATGCCGAATTATTATTTTTAATTTTTATATATTTAGACCTACCTCAGCTTTAGTGATATTTGTGTTTATTTATTTGTTCATTTTCCAATTGTTGCATGCAACATGTTTTAGGGTTAGTCCTTCAAAGACACCAGTGAGGCCACGGGTTCCTCGCCCAACGTTGCATTAGCTAACTACTGGGGGTATAAAATCCATGGATGGAATTTGGTGTAACTTCCTGTTGAGAAAGACCTTGTTGTGTTGAAGGGGGTGGTGAAACTAACTATGGTTTCATTATTTCCATCTTTTTTCGCAACAACTTTTGTGCGAGTGAACTTATCGTGACTTGTCTTGATCTTGAGAATTTTTACCTTGTTCCATCCCTTTGTTTTCTTAATGTTAATCTGTTTACTTCGATAGTGTACTGAAAATTCCACTGTGCCTGATTGTGAGAGCAAGAAGTTGCTTATAATGAGAAGGTAAATGGAAGTAGAAGTAGCATTTGATATCCATTTATTTATTTTTTGAAAAAAGAAATAATTTTATTGATTCAAACTAGTATTACATTCAATAGAAGCATATAATCAATTTCGTTAAAAACTTTAAATGATGACTCAACATCTAGGTTAATAGCATAAATATTTGACTCAAAGTTTACATATTTGATAATTCTATAATGATTAGAATACCTATGATTTCGTAAACGCAAAGATATCGATAATTACGATTCACGCCTCTCGTTCAATCACATGTTACTGCTCGAATCATCTACCCGCCAAAATAATTTACTGTATCAAGTTGGCAACAAAAAAACAGTAAAAACTTTGTAAGATATATGGAGTTAATCATTTATTGAAAGAAATGATAAATAGAGATGTAAAAAGGTAATTTAAGGCTAAAATGATAAAAAAAATCATCTTTCTTTGCTTAAGTAAAAAGGGTTAGCAAAGAAAAAAAATGAGAAAAGAATAGAGTGATGACTATTTGATATCCATTTATTGTTACATTATTATTGCAATAGGTCATCAAAATCATCCAAGCTGGTGTGGTACACAAAACAGGTTACACAGGTCTTGAGATGCACAGCCAGGGTACGAAAAACTTTGTTTCGTGGATCTAATGTTTATTTTTTCTTCTTTTAATAGGATGTTTATGCTTGGATTATTGATGATTTGTGATGGACAACAGCAGATTGTCAAGTAGATTTATGAAATTAGGTATTGGCTCTGTTGGATGTTCATTAATCCTTCTTATTTACAATCTCGAGTAATTAGTTCTATGAAATTGGAACCGTTAGCTGATCGAGGGTTATTTGTTTCAATTAATGTCAAAGCTATTAGTTTTTTTAAAGATTTAAACTGCTTGCTTTTTTAAAAATTTTACTTAACTTATTTGTTAAATTTTTTAAAAAGCTTCCGATTGTAAAAGTTTAAAATACTCATTTTTCTCTACAAGAAAAGTCATTTCATTAAAATAAGAAAACCTTCATCGTCATTCAACAATGAGGCACTAAAAGATTACACACTACTGTAGACACGACAACGGGCTGCCGTAATTTCGTGTATATCCCATCCCGATCCATTACAGATTTTTTCAATTTCCAAACTCGTCTCATTTAAAAAATTAAACGACGACTGAAATCATACTCCTCAAACCCTTCAAGCAGCATTTGATTTTTTGTTTTATTTTTATTTTTATTTTTTTTATTTTGCTTTTTTATTTTTATTATATTAAAATAATATATTTCATAAATAAAATATATTATAGAATTTTTATAAATGATTTATTTAAAAACATTCCTAATATACATATTATATTATTATTTATATTAATGTATAAAATAAAATAAAAATTATTTTAAAAATATAATTGGAAATTTAGGGCCCGGGATGTAATCTGCAGGCCAAGATACCGGTTACGAAAATAAATTGAAGCGCGTTAAAAGCGGTCCTGATTAAGTAAACCCCATTCATTAGAGCGAGGTGGGGCAAAAATAGTCGTCCTGTTGTCGTCACTATTCGCTGCAATGTTAAAATAAATAAACATCTTAATGATATTAAGTGCTTGTCGATATTAAACTCAAAAAAGTTTTTATTCGATTATTAAGTAAAAAAAAAACAAACGGCACAAGTACTTTGTTGGCCATCCACTATTCTCATAGGCTGAAATTTGTTGTAAGGAAGAGAATCTCACCTATTATCTACATGTATATTCAAGCAGGGAGAAAATAAATGTTTGGGACTTTAGAGAGGAATAATACAGAAATCTTGCCAACATTGGGATATGGTAGAGGCGATTGAGTTGTCAATGGATTTGAATGTTTCTCGCTCATCATCTTGAGTTTTTTTTCCTAAAATAATAAATTTTCTTTTTAAAAAAAACCATTAAAATACGTTTTTTAAAAAAAATGCCCAAACTAGTGTGTTCTCGTTAAAATTGTAGTTTTTTTTTTGAAAAAGAAAATTTATTTCATTGATTTCAACTAGTAATACATAAATAGAAACATATAATCAAAACCGTTAAAAACTATAAAGGATGAAGCAACATTCAAGTTAATAGCATAATGAAACGACTTAAAGCTTAGACATTTGATAGTTGAGTGCACACATTTGATATTATTATTGTGACTATAATACATTTGACTTCAGTTCTTCAGCATATTGACGACCATTAATTTGAATTATTGTCTCCGATCTTATATACTTTGCTTGTTTGAATCGTCCAAACATAAATAAACTCTAACGAAAACCAAACTGTCGTATTGAGACGAAACAACCATCCTCCGTACCCAGACGACGACAACTACAACTACACGCTCGCGGAGGCGACGACAACCATACGTGTACCAAGATGACGATTAAATCATGAAAAAAAACATATAAAAACCTATATCTGTGTGGAAGAACCACTTTATTGAGAAAAAAAAAATGAAAAAGAGGTATATATGAGTGATTTCAGGCTAATAATAACAAAAAAATCACCCCTCATTGCTTAAAGAAAATAAACTACCAGAGAAAAAGTTGAGAAAAAGGGAGACTAGGGTTTATTGAAAAATTGAGTTGGAGACTATAGTTTTAATTTTTTTTTAAAGTTAAAACTATTGTTGCTGACTACGGCTTTAATTTTTTTTTAGTTAAAATCGTAGTTATTTATTACAGTTAGATTAGCATTTTTTTTAAATATATTATTTTGGGACAAAACTGTTGGAAATATTTTTAAGTATGGGCTTCTGCTAATTGATTTTTGTTTGAGAAAATAGATGAGATGTAGAGCCCAGGGTAAAGCCAAATCAATTTATGTGATTCAATACACGGTTGGGCCTAGGTTTGTCTCGATAAATATATATATATATATATATATATATATATATATATAATAAGTGTGATATGAAAAGGTGTAGGGCCGGAATTAAAGCAAACTCTTGATGGGAGGGCCCAAATTATTATTATTAATGTGCTAGGTCCCCTCTCCCGTCCTATATAAGGTGTGCTTTGCCCCATTGGTGAACGCACAAGATACAGTTTCAGAAATAGTAAAACCACACAGTGGGAAGAGGATCGGGGAGAGAAGGTCTAGTCGCTATTGCTCAGCTGCGGGATCTTGGATTCGGCTGAGCACAACATGGCACATCGATCGGGTATGTATTTGATTTAGTGTTTGATTAATATTCATCGACTAAATCGATCTCGGGTTGTCATTGTAAATCTAACAAGTGGTATCAAAGCCTAGCTTAGTTTGATTTCAAACCCTAAAATTAAAATTTATGCGAATCGGCAAATTGGAAGTTAAAAGATCTGGAGGTTTGTTCTGTGCTTGTTGTTTCCTTAGTTTTCGCACAGATCTGAAGATTTTCTTCAATTGTGTTTAGTGCTTGATTTTCTTTGAATTGCTTCGATTTGCGATTATTTAATGTTATGCTTGTTTTTTTTTAATCCCATAATTCCCAATGTTATGCTTGTTTTTTAATCACGAATTTAATCTTTGTGCTTTGTTTTTTTTAATCACGAATATATAGTAAATGATGAAGAATATCTTGTTTGAACAAAATGATTCTGAATATTTGTGAGCGATTGTCTCGGTGAAATGCTCATGGATTAAATAAATAACATTGCCCAGCGGTTATTTGTTGAAATCTTGAGTTTTTCGTAAAGGATTCGAGATGTTTTGCTTTTGAGATAATTGGCCCTTACGCCCAAAGGAGGTTAGTTGTTTACAAGAATTCTTGGAAGTGTGAGTGCTTGGCAAGGGTTACTTAATTTTGATTTTGTGAAGGTATATACATGATAGGGATGTCCTTTATAGAATCATATCTTCTTTATATGGTGCTTAGGAAACATCTTGTATGCTATGAGTTCTACGCAAAGGAGAACAAATGGTGATACGTTCTGAGCTTCTGAATTATTCTATTTGCTATTATTTTGCCCATGTATATTAAACAATTATTTTATTGTTACAGTAAGTCAAATTCTTTGTGAGCAGCAGTTGTGCTTTCGATTAGAGCTCACGAATGGCAATAGCCCATGCGAGATGGGAAGAAATTGATGTTGAACTCGCGTTGGGATTAGGCGATCTTGGTTAGCCTGGCGAAGGATGAGCCTCAAGAGCCCACTAATGATTGCACTGCTGAAGAAAAGGCTTATTACCAGAAATGGGTGAGAGCTAATCGGCTGAGTATCATGGTGATGAAGAAATCAATTTCTCAGTTTCAAAGTCGGTGTTTGAGGAGGCTAATCTGAGAGCTTTTTTTGAGGCCTTAGGACAACGATTTGAGAGTACGAAAGTTTGAGACACAGGAACTGATGCAAAGCACATCCTAACATGAGGTGTGATGGGTTTGCAGGATTAGGCCATACATATTGAAATGCGGGACATATGATCGCCTCTCGACCTGAGATTACCATAGATGGAGTCATTCCTTGTCCATGAAGCCACGAACTCCTTACCCACAAATTTGACATTCAAAATCCATTTATAATGCCCCGAAGTGAGACTTGGGTCATAGACAGTAGTTTTACGTGTGTGTTGAGAGGGAAGAAGAATTAAGGAGAGCATGGCAGTGCAGCCAGATCTAATGCGCGGTTTTCCCATTGCAAGGTGTTTTAATGACTTATCTCAACCACGAAAGACTGATTTAGCGAAGGTTCCCAACAGCAAAGAACAAAACAATAAGTCCCTTAATGCGGGAGGTCCCAAACCGACATTAAAGCCTAACACTGTTGGTTTTACTTGAGAAGAAGGTCATAAGAAGGATTGTTATCGGTATAAAGCTTGAGTTAGAAAAGGAAGAATAAGAAGGTAATAACACTTAACCAAGCACCGGCCCAGTGAAGGAGAGATTAGCTTGCATGTGGGAATGGAGTCAAAGTTGATGTCTTGTTTATTGTACTTGAAGTAGTTTTGCATTTTAGGTGGTTTTAGGATTATCTTAGAGAACTGCTTGCTTTTGTACCATCCATGAGACGAGGTTTTGGTGTCACTTTCAAAGCTTGATGGTGGATATCATTTTCATTTGGGAATAAAGTTGAAGTGTCTTTGAATTCATCTATTGTTGGTGAATGTTTGTTTAACGTGATGGTTTATATCACTTAGATTTAAGTCGGATGCCATTAGTTCCATGTCGATAATCGCGGGAACAGAGCTTTAATGAAAGAAAATTCTATTCTATGGCATAAAGGTTAGGTCACATCTACCCGAGAAAGAATAGGAAGGTGTCAAAAGTCAAATTTTGCCCAGCGGTTTATGATAATATTAAATGCCATGTGGATGCATTAAAGGTAAATTGACTAAAACCGAGAAAGCAACAAGGTCTTCCCTTTCGTAGTAGTGAACTTTAGGCCAGTTCACCACAGGACATTAGTGGACCTTATTCCCACTCTCTTTGTGGCAAAAGTTTCTTTGTGACCTTTATTGATGACTTTTCTATATATGGATGTGTATTTGATTTCTCATAAGTCTGAAGCTTTAGAAAGGTTTAAAATCTTTAAGACTGAGGTTGAGAAGCAATTAGGAAAGGTCATTAAAATTGTCAGAATCGGATAAATTGGTGAATATTATGGGAGACATGGAGATTTAGGGCGATGTTTGGGACCTTTTAAAGGTACTGCAGTCTTGTGGCATAAAGCTTTCGATTATACAATGCACGGAACACCTAAGCAAAATGGGGTTCTTTGGCGTAATCGAACCTTGATGGATATGGTAAAGTATGATAGCGAGAGGCAATTGCCTCGTCTTTTTGGGGTGAAGCCCTTCAAACAGTCATGTATATCCTTAACAGAGTGCCCAGTAAGTTTGTGCCTAAAACTCCTTTTGAACTTTGGACCAATAGATAACCCAGTTTGAACCACCTAAAGGTATGGGGGTGTCCTGTAGAAGTGAGGGTTTATAATCCTCATGAAAGAAAACTTGATCTAGAGAGCCCACATCGGGTTTTCATCGGCTGCCAGCTCGCCTCACAGGGCTTTAGATTTTATTGTCTGGGCATCATACGAGGGATCGTTGGGTGTGATGCCCAGGCTCCGAGGATCACGGTGATGGTTCTGGCTCCGAGCGAGTGAATCCTTTGTCTACCGCAGTCTTACGTTGATCAGATTATTTTGCCCATAATGCGAAAGAGTTATAACCATTCTTGTGCAAGGTGAAGGACTTGAACAGATACTTTGTTGCTCCACGACTCTGGTGGTGCGAGAATACACTGCGGCCCGATGGTGCTTTTTGTTGACCTATGCCTCTTAGGAATCTTAGAGAGAAAGGAGATGCGTTGCGATGTATGTGGTTTACTGCGAGGTGAGGTTGATTATGATATCGGGAGTCATAGATCCTGTACTTTTCTTGATCTTTAATCCACGCTGAGTCCACGGTATGATAAATGGAATATTTGCCATGAAAGAGATGTTGTCGATGGCTAATAATGATGTTTGGGAGTTGGTAGAGATACTGAAAATTTTAAACCCATGGATTTCAAATGGTTTTAAAACCAGAAAGATGCTAGGGAAAATTGAAAGGTTTAAAGCTAGATTAGTTGCAAAGGGGGTATACAAGGAAGGGTTGATTACACGAGACCTTTTCTCTATATCTTCTAAAGACTCCTTTAGAATAATCATATGTGTGTGCATTTTAATCTTAGATTACTTAGATGGATGTCGAATTGCGTTTGAATGGAGATCTTTATGAGGAAGTGTATATCTACGACAATCGAGGAGGTTTTGTAGTTGATGGAAAGAGAGTATGGTGTGTAGACTTGAAGTCTATCTATGGTTCAGCAGGCCTGAGGCAATGGTATTTAAAGTTTCATGATGTTGTCACTTCTGGGTTTGAAGAATGCGTGGATTCACGCATCCTATTTAAAGATCAGTGGGAGAAAATTTACATTTCTCATCTTATATGTTGATGATGTTCTACTTGCGAGTAATGATTTAGGTTTGCTTATGGATGTTAAAAGAATGTTATCACAAAATTTTGATATGAAGGATCTCGGTGAGGCGAATTTTGTTTTGGGTATAGAGATCCATAGAGATAGAGATCATAAGTTTTTGGGATGAAAGGTTGTAAGCTGGGTTTGGCTCCTATATTCAAAGGAGACAGACTTAATAAAGATCAATGCCCTAAAAATGATGTTGAGAAGCTGGTGCAAGGATGGTACTTATAGTAGTATTGTAGGGAGCTTGATGTGATGCGGTGTGCACTAGACCGAGATATTGCCTATGCAGTAAGCGTCCTTGGACGTTATCTCGCTAATCCACGGAAATGAGCATTGGGTTCTAGCTACGAAAAGGTTTGCGGTATCTCTGAAAAACTAAGACAATATGCTTGTATATAGAAGTGGATGACACTGTAGTGATTGGTTATCACGAGATCTTGATTGAGCGGTTGTACGAGATGATAAAAGTCTACCACGAACTTTATTTTACACTTGCGGTGGAAGCGATTTCTTGGAAAAGTTCTTGATCGTTGGTGGCTTCTTCCTGATAGGCGAAATTGTTGCTTGTTATGAAATTGGTGCTCATCTTCAAGAATTAGTTTGAGAAATTTTATTTACGGACTGGGTGTTAAGTCTATCGTAGACCACTAAAGCTCTTGTATTTGATAACTCCCCAGTCTTTGTTTCTTTTCTTGCAAGAGTACCAAGAATCTTTGGAGGAGCAAAGTACATCGAGTTGAAATACTTCCAAGCTTAGGAGTTTAGGTAGATAATGGGGATATGAGGTAGTCCACATTCACTGCGATAAAATGCTTCTGTGATCCATAACAGGCTTGCGACACAGTGATTTTAATAAGCATGTTTTGAGATGGGTCTTGTGCATCTTTTGATGTGCGGGTGGTGGGAGTATGTGATGTACTTTTCTTCATGATGCTTGCATAATACAAACCAATTTCGGTTACGATTATTTTGTTTATTACCTCTATATTACTTAATGCGTGTTTGTAGGAATGTATAAACTTTTTATGAGCTCATACGATTATAAAGGTCTTATGACATAAGGTTTCTGAGCTTCTCACGAAGCATAAAGGGGATGTAGTCCATCTGAGTTTCCTATGGGAGCCATAGAGGACGAATGCGTTGTCGACATGTTTATTTATTTTTGGGATCACAAGTGTGAGCCCACACCTGTACACTTTATATCACACTTAGAATCCATGTCGGTACAATTTTAGTGCTTGTGGTTGTGGAAGGTATTGTATCAATTCGAGATGCTCTCACGCCACGAGTTCGATTATTATTTTGCATTGGGCCGGATTAAGTACCAGATGTTTATTTTGTGGCGCTCTGATTGTTCGTCGAGAGTCTTTTTCTTGTTCTTAAAAAATTCATAAAAACTCAATTAGCATTGTCGAGTGGGAGAATGTTGGAAATATTTTAAGTATGGGCCACGCTTAATTGATTTTTGTTTTGAGAAAAGCCTTGGTCGAATGTAGAGCAGATAAAGCCCAGTCAATTTATGTGTTCCGATATGGTTGGGCTAGGTTTGTCTCAAGCAAATATATATATATATATATGAGTAATGATATGAAAGGTGTAGGAGCAGGAATTAAAGCGGGCTCTTGATGGAAGAGGTCAATTATTATTATTAATGTGCTGTGGTCCCTCTCGATTTTCTGCAAGGTGTCTTGCCCCATTATTTGAAGCAACGAATCTGAGTTTCGAAATAGTAAAACCCCAGTGGAAGAGGATCGGGAGAGGGAGAGTCTAGTCGCTATTGCTTTCAAGCTGCGAGATCTTGAATGCAGCGGTAACTTTTAACATGGCACATCAATCGGAACATATATTTTGATTTCCGTGTTTTGATGTGTTCTAAATCGACTACGCATCGATCTCGGGTTGTCATTGTAAATCTAACAAATTGTAAATCTAACAAAAACTCCATCATCTTGGCCTTTTCCTCTAAACCAAATCAAAATTAGCTATTTGTATTTTTAGTAAATATTAAAATGATGGTTGGTTTTTGTGATATAAAATTATTCATCAATGACTATATATAAAAACAATTTATCCAAGGAAAAAGCTTTGGATTATTATGATTTTTTTAATTTTTAAAGAACCTCCTCCTATTGATGAATTGGAAATCTTATTTGATAGAGGAATTTTATTATTTTTAAATTATTCTCAATTTCATTCTCATCATGGTTTAAGGTATCATGGATATTGATGAAGTTCTAAAATTTATTCACATTCTCTTTCTTACCAAACGTGGTTGTAAGGTGTTGTAAATATTAGGCTAAGAGTTGAAAAAAAAAAAAACCATTTCTAATTAACAGTAAAACATAAAAATAAAATTCATAAAAAACCAAAAATACCCGTCAATGTAAATATTTTGGTAGTGAGTCAACTCAAAGTTTTCTCTAAAAATGTCTTTAGAAAAATCACACACACACACACACACACACACACACACACACACACACACACACACACACACACACACACACACACACACACACACATATATATATATATATATATATATATATATATAAAAGATAGGACCAATGTCTTAAAAATTGGATCCGATAACTTTTTCTCTGTCAGTCTCTTTTGTTTAAGTAAGGAGGGATGATTTTTTGACAATACTTATTTCCGTCATTTTTTTTCTCAATTAAATGGTTATTCCATAGGCTTCATTTGTTTTTTTCGTGATTTGATTGTTGTTTTTGTGCAGTGTGTGGTTGTTGTCGTCTTGGTGTAGTGTGTGGTTGTCATTATCTTAGTGTGACGTGTGGTTGTTGTCATCTTAGTATAACGTTTAGTTTTTAAGTTGTGGTGGTCAGGCGTTTATTTGTCTTGGAGCAATTTAGGCTGACAAGTATGTCAGTCGAAACAATAAATTAAATTAATGGTCTGTCCCGATATCTTTGTAAAGCAATTAAGTAGGTATTATAGTTATAATAGTAATATATCGAATATGTGGGTTCCAGTATAAAATATGTAGGCTATTATCGAATGTATAGATTTTGGTCGGTTATTATAACATAAGCCGAGATATTGTTTCATCATTTATGATTTTTATCAATTTTAATTCAATGTTTCTATCAATATATTGGTAGTTTGAATCAATAAAATTACTTTTTGTGGGACTTTAAAACGATGTATTGCTAAACAAGGCTGATCGACCCAGACCCTGATTTTAAAACGCATGTCAATTTCTTATCTGTCCAATGTGGGACTTGCAGGCTGATAAAACATGCACGTGAGGGGTGAGGCTTGAACTTAGGACGTATTTAGGTTTTTTAGAATTATTTTTTTTATTAAATTAGTTTGAAAATGAAAATAATGCTTAAACTAGTATGTGAACAGTAATTTCGTAATCATTTAAAATTTTTTTTAAGTTAATATCGCAATCACTTACTTTAAAAAAAAAAAAAAAATATCAATGCTATAATTAGTGACTGCTGTATTACAAATGTTTTGAAAGTTTTTTAAGTTAATACCTCATTTACTGACTGCGATATTACTCTTCACCTACTAGTTTAGGCATTATTTTTTTCCAAACTATTTTAATAATTTTTTAAAAAACTAAATGTGTCCAAAACTCACGAGGCTTCTCCACACACAACATGGCAGAGTATTATTCACTCCCAAGTCACAGGATCAAACTTTTAAAGCTTTAAGTTTTCTTTCTATATTCTGATGTGGGAACCGAAATTCCAAACACAGCCCCACCTAACAGCCTCAAAAGGAATAAAACAATCATAATAAACAATGAATAAATGACATGTGTTAAATAGAAATATACACTTACTATTGTAAATAATAATAACAATAAATAAATGAAAAAATTAATTGGATATATGCTCCTTAAATAAATTTAAAATATATAATATTTCAATATTGAATATATTTTGATATATAGATGTCATGTATTAAATTGAAAACGTTGAGATATTTATATAAAATATTAATCTCTAAAAATATTTTTAATTTGCTAATGAGGCTTGACTTAGTGTTTAAAGGATTGCTCAGAGTATAGAGGAGGACTAGATTCGAGTCTTCTTGAGAACAAAATACCACAAATGTAATGCAAAGTGATTAAATCTAAAAAACTATTTTAAATTTTAATAAATATAAATTATATATTTATGATATTATCGGTTCAATCAGGGTTCAACTACCAATCCAAATCACCGATTGCCCAATTATTGAACCATCACCGATAGCTTTTCTAATTCAATGACTGATACAATTTTCAAAACATTGCTAAAAACATTTTCAATAATCATTGTCAAATGGACTCTCCCTCTCTCATCTCAGGTCTATTGTTTGTTCTCTAAACATTATTTTCAAATATTTGCTAGGACTAGAAACCACTAATTAATATCTAAATGGATGTCATTTTAGCCACTCTAAAGTCCAGCTAGAAAATAGAGTTTTATATACTCTATTGTCATCACCATAAATGATGGGAAGTTCTTTAGTGACTATGATTTGAGTGGAGGCCTCCTTTTTTTTTTTTTTTCTTTTCTTCAATTCAATGTTCTTAGTTGTCATTACCATTATTGACGATAAGTTCTTTATTGTTCTCTCCAAAAGCCATAGATACGTTGTCATAACATAACCATCACCTACTATTATCACTTCTTTGTCTATCTCTTGGATCATCACCATGGAATCCTATAGATATTTTAGTTCTATCTCACACTTTTTGGCAAACCTTTCTTCTTCTTCTTTAAAACCAAATTAATAATAATAAAAAAAAAACACATATCCTATTCGTATAATACATGTAAAAATAATAAAGAAACGACATAAAACACATATCCTATTCATATCTTCTTCTTCATTAAAACCAAATTTACACATATCATATTCATATCTTCTTTCTCTTCTTCTTCTTTAAAACCAAATTTATAAAGAATTAAAAAAGCACATTCTTCTTCTTCTTCTTTAAAACAAAATTTACACATATCCTATTCATATCTTCCTTTTCTTCTCTTCTTCTTCTTTAAAACTATATTTACACATATCCTATTTATATCTTCATTTTCTTCTTCTTCTTTAAAACCAAATTTATAAAGAAGTAAAAAAAAAAAACACATATTCACATATCCTATTCATATCTTATTTTTCTTCTTTTCTTTAAACCAACATATTCAGATATCTTCTTCTTCTTGTTCTTCTTCTTCTTCTTCTTGGTCTTCTTGTTGTTATTCTTCTGTTTTTTTTTTCTTCTTCTTCTTGATCTTGTTGTTGTTGTTGTTCTTCTTCTTCTTCTTCCAATAGGCAGGTTGTTGTTGTTGTTGTTGTTATTCTTCTTCTTCCAAGTAGGTAGGTTGTTGTTGTTGTTCTTCTTCTTCTTCCAGGTAGGCAGATATCATGTGTATGCACGAAAGAGGATCATCAAACCAGGTATAGCGTGTTTTCCTTATCCTAGAATTTGCGCTTTATACAATCTAAAAAGAGGATATCTGAATCCCCCCCTAATCACCATGCATGTGTGTGTATGCTTGGTGAAACCAAGACCCGGGATTATTTTTCCAATCCGATTTACAACCTAAATCAAACCAACTCTCTCATAATCATAACTTTCTAGAAAAAATCAAAACTTTTCCCATAAGCTAGAAAACCAGACTTCACAATCAAGTAAAAAACCAATCCCAGAGTACATACATAAGAAGATTATGAGATGGAGGAATAATAGGTATACGCTAATGAAGACGAGTGGCAGCCCACTCCTTGCCATAATTTCTATTCGCTCGACCATCTTTCTAATGATTGCCCTGCACTACTAGACATGATGCAGCACGATCCTTGTTGCATTTGCAAATCTTATGGGCATAAGGTTGCTAATTGCCCCATGAAAGAGAAATTCAGAAGCTAGGCTCCAACACTGAGTTCCTACAAAGAAATATCATTTTTTTCCTGGACTTTAAGATTAAAGCAAGAGCTCCCAATGAAAAGCAGAATAGTAGGATGGAGGCATATGAAGCCATATTGCTAGAAGAGGATGAGATCCAACACTCCTCCCCTCTACTTTCTAGTGCCTATACTACACAAGAGGCAGGTAAGTTTCCATCTCAACATCAACATAATTCAATGACCATACATGAAGTAGAGGTACAAGAGGTGAAAAAGGGAATAGCTAATGTAGATAAGGCAATGGTAGAAGCCTCCATGGAATTAGAAAAGGGGCTGACAACACATGAGGATGAGGCGCACAGTTAAGACACATGTGTATAAGCATTGCTATGGGGTTATACATGATGCACCCATGAGCCGAGTGACTTATGGTGATCCACCCTTTAAGAAGCCGAGTGAGCCTTCCAAGCCAATTTGAAGCCCTTGCCTAGTGGGCTAAAGCATGCATCCCTTAAAGACTATGAGATGTGCCCAATTGTGATACCTTTCTCCCTATCGGATCAACAAGAGAGGAAGTCATTAGATTTTCAGAGGAAGTAAAGGGAGACCATTGGATGGACTATTCTTGACTTAGAGGATAGTGGTCCCTTTGCATGCACACATCACATTGAGGATGATCTAAAAGACATTTATTTGCTTGATGTCATGTTAGAGGAAGGGGGCCATGTGAAATGCAAGGAGGAAGACAAAGAGAGCTGTCCACTTGACTTCGACTATGAGAAGCCTACCATATTTGATCCTGGTTGAGTATGACTAGCTTGACTATCCGGGCTTAGTCTCTCTTAAGACTAACTAGCCCACCAAAAATTTATTTTTCTGCACTTAGGAGTAGTTTAATTTAGATGTTTTTCAATTATGTTTTTATCTTCATATTTAATCTTTGGGGAAAGTCTTCTCTTTGCACTAAGTTTTTAGGTTTATTTGCACTTGAGCACATGGCTCATGGTGATTGGCCACCCCCATGGTGCCTAAAATTTGTTGAATTCGTGCTTGAGGTAAACCAGAATTTTGAGCATCTCTTCTTGATTGAGGTAACACATCCTAACTTTTTTTACTTGTGCTTCAATGGAGCTATGTTTTATTTAGCTTAGTGGGAGAAAATATTTTTATAAAGAGATTTCCAAACCAGATTTTAAATATTTCTTTTAGTTGAATGTGTTTTTCTTTCATTATTTTGCTTGTTTTGTGTCAAATATGAGTAGAGTTGGTGCCAAGTAAACAGTTTTGAGATTGCATTGGTATTGTGCTTCAATTCTTTAGTCATAATTAGGATACCATTGCATTTATTTGATCTAGGACTTAAGAACATCTAGTGGTTGTAGGAGACTTGGCTTGAACAATTCCTTGTCTCCCAAGAAATTATTTCTTATTGGAACATGTAAATCACTCACACACACACACTAGATCTCCTACATATACATTAGAACCAACTCTTCCTTCTAAATGATATTTTCTTTGAGATGGCTTGACTTCTATAGTAACGAGGCACCTTCACAAGAAAGACCAATAAGCCCACATAAAAAAAAAAAAAAAAAACAGCAAAAGAACAAAAAATCAAAAAAAGAAAAAAAGAAGTGAGTTGATTCAATTGAAATCTCGAACACAGTCCTAGGAGAATTGAATGCCTAGTCCCTAAGCCAAATGGTTGGGAGTCACTGACTTCACTGCTCGTTATATGGGACAGAAGATGGATAAATCTCACAATGTAGGTACCACCTTGTTGCTTGAGTGGTTAGCTCAGGGTGAAGTCCGAGGGGAACTTAATGCCCGATTCCCTTAACCAACAAGTGGGGAGTCATCGATGAATCCCCGCTACATGGGCTGCTTCTTGAACATCTTTGGTGTTACACACCTACATAAAAAATAAATAATAATAATAATAAAAGGTGTGTTCTCAACCTGTTTTAGTTATTGTTTATCAAAAGAGTGAGTTGAGTTTGGTTGGGGGTACATTAGAACCTTTGTCTATGTTTGAGATCTAAAACATCACTTCCATCGAGATTCTTTAGGAAAGATCTATTGAGGTCTTGGGGGCTAGCTTGCCTTGATCACTATATCACAAGATACCTCGTCCTTTAGAGATATAAATGCTTTGGAATCTCGATTAGACTAACATGCTTGCTTAGAACTTTTTCAATGCTTTCTCTTAATTAATTGCTAGCACCATTCTCCAACTCATATCCATCTTAGTTTAGTGTTTTGTTTATTTATTTATTTGCTTTCTATTTTACTTTTCAAACCGTTTTGATCATTTATCTTTTATATTGTGCTTTATCAATTGCTAAGGGACTAGCAATAAGATGGTTTGGGGGTTGTGATAACGACTCAAAAAGATACATTTTTCATAGCTAAATTTTTTTCCTAAAACCCTTTTGATGCTAACTTATCACAATTACCCGACTTTGCAAGTTGTGACGTCCCAAAGCTTGTACTAATATTTTTCGTAAGTACCACTATGCTTTTAAAACCGTTTTAAGGACTTCTACGGCTCTTGGATCACACGAGGACAAGAAATGAGCACATGTTGGGGTCTTGAGTCCAATTTTTGAATCTCTAGGGTGAGATTTGATCGAGTTGAAGCCTTGAAAGCGAGATTGGACTAAAAGACGTAGGCTAGAGAACTCAGTGTCGAATTTCCCTCCCTATACAGGGAGGGAGCGAAGTTTCTCTCCCTCTCTGTTGAGGGAGTGATAACCACTCAAAAAGGGTATTTTTACATACTTAGATTTTCCATATTAAACCCCTCTTTGTGCTAAATTATCATACTTACCCAATTATGTGAGTTGCTACGTCCCTAACCTTGTTACTAATGTTTTGTTGAGTTCTGCTATTTTATAGGCCTTTTTAGGAACTTCCTTTTGGCTCCTGGAAAGCATGAGGATTAGTAATGAGAGGATCTTGGGACCTTGATGAGTATCTTATATACTCATTTTATCCCCATGTTTTGCTTAGTTTTTTTTAGTATTTTTATGATATAAATAAGTGCTCTAACAATCTAAATGTAGTATTTTGTTATTAGGTCAACCATTGGGTGGAGCGAAGTGAAAATGAGCGAAAAACAAACTTCGAGAGCTTTCCATAGAGACTAAGATTGTGCGATTCGAAGTCCGAATGAAGGAGTTATGGCCTCGAGAAGTCAGAATGCAAAAACAGAACAGCAGGCTACTCAACTATGTGGAACTCCACGCCCATGCACACTAGATAGCCCAAGAGCAGAATGTGGCCACACAGCCTGGCCGTGGGAACTTATGTTAATGGGCAGTGTCGGGCCCTAATTTCATATTTATAATTTTCAAGCCCATTCGAGCCTGAATTACTTATACCACTTAACGAACATTCTGTGTATAATGTTAAAGCTTTTGCGAACAGTCCCTTTGGATGTAAACACCCTAGGTCAAGGCTCTATTTGGAGGAAAATCATATTTTGGTCTTGGATTGAAGAAGGAGGAGGAGATTTGAAGAGAATAAGGTCTGTAATCTATATCTAGTTTATTTCTTCTCATTTTTTCTTACTTTTCTCTATCTATATGGTTGTATTTCCCCCTTTCACTAGCTAAATTAGTTTTATAGGGTTTAGACATAGTCTAAACAATGAACTATGGTGTTTAGCTTTGATTTGTCAACTTTGATGTTTGGATTTCACTATATTAAATTTTTTATTCAAATATTTATGCTTGTTGATGATTGATCTCCATTAACATGATTTGAGACCTAATTTGAGATTAAGAAGTGATAATTAGGTTAGACCATGAATAAAATGTCATGTTTCATCATAAAATAGATATATTTGTGAGTTACTTGTGGCTTTATGGATTCTAATGCTTAATGCATCCTTGGTTATGATGATTTGAGGTAAACATACAATATAACCTTTTCGAAGGGTAGATTTTTATTTCTTGAAAAAAAGTAGCATGTGTTTTGGTGAAATCTGCCATTCATATATGATTTGAGCACCATTAGGACCATTATGAATCTCACTATAGGAATTTGTTAGATGAAATCAAAACCCTAGGCTTTCTTGTACTTCTCTTTTCTCTTTGCATGTTAGAACCTTAGTTTAGGATTTCTTTAGTTTAGTTTGTTTTCCATTTCCTTTTCACCATTTTGTTATCCAAATAAAGTTAGGACTATTCTAATTTCAGTACTTAGTAACCTATTCCTCATGGGATGATACTCTCACTTAATCATTATATTACTTGAGGCGACGCATGTGCTTGGGCACATAGGTGTAAATTTTATAAACACGCTTCGCACCCATCAGACCCCTAGTCCAAGTTTTGAAGCTTTAGGGATCAACTCGAAATAATCAGAGGCCTAAAAGCATGATTGGGCGTAGTGGGAATTCAAAAGGATCATGTTGATAAAGACCTACCAATTATTGAACTTGTCAAATATGGAAACCTGCTAAAAATATAAATCCATAAAAAATAGTGAATTTCGTACTGCCTCTTTTAGCAAGTGCGAAATTGCCTCCCTTAGGTAGTTTGAAATCGCCTAGATTTGCCTAGAAAAGGAAATCTATGATTTATTTCCGATTTAGATCCTATTTTTGATATGTAAAGGGCATGCGCGCCTTGTGGGATAGCAAACTTACAAAATATATGTAAATTTACTCCTTTAAATAGGGCTAGCCTAATCAAACAATGAAGGAACTCCTCCTTGGAGAATTTGTAGTTTTTCCAATCTTTTAATAAAGTTTCTTCTTTTCCTCTTTTTGTTTCATTCTTTTTGCACTGTTTCGACTCTCACACATTTAATGGAGGTTTTTCCCTGAAGAATGAGTGAGTAAACCCTTAGTCTCGAGGCGAGGCAAATCTAGGGCATGAATCAAAGTTAACAAAGAGGATCATGTACTTCATTCAAAAGGTATGTTAACAAAATATGGGATCTTCATTAGTTTGGATGTAAAAACGTCTGGGAATCATCCTTGGGGCATCTTTGGATGTCATTAAGGCTTCTTGGATAGATTCTTGATGGTAATTCTCCCTCTTTTTGCTTGGATTCATTGACAATAAGTATACTACATAGATACATAAAGTGCTTAATATTAGACTTTTTGTGATCATTGAGTTTTCTATTTTCGTTTAATCAAAGGGGTTAAGTGTGAGAACCTAGGGTGATTATCATTGGTTCTAAACCTACCTTACCTAAGAAATTTGAGCTTAAACCTAAATCCTAAGAAAAACCCTACTTTTGGTCTGGTAATCAACTCTAGGTTGAAACTTGTTGACAAGAGTTAGGAAACCCTAAAATCCTTCTAAGTTACCTAAGATGAGTGTACCCCTTGTGGAACCAACCCCCGTGACACTTTCTTAGACATAATTATTTTTATTAATTTATAAACTATTTCAAAAACCAACTTCAAATTCGACACAAGCATATTACTCATCAAATTGACTATCTAAACATAAACTACAAATTACCACTTTCAAGTAGAATACCCATCCCATGGATGACCCTAGAGCCACTATCACTACAGTAGTTTATACTACCTTAGTTGATGTTTCTAGATTTATAAATATTTGTGATAGCACCTAATATATCAATTTAGAGACGAATTAGGGAATGGACATGTTTTTATCATGGGAAGCTCTAAGGACAATTTCGCTGGCTCCCCTTAGAGGCAACGAACATGCATTTCATGTCTTATGTTATCCCGATTTCTTTCATTTTTCGATCCCACACATCTCAACTTGGTATATTTGGATTGAGAATCGATGTACTTACTTTATTATCCCCCAAACATGTACCAAACATCCCTTATATATTGGATGACAAATCAAAGACGAACACAATGAGAATTATTACGAATTTCTTTCTTTGAATTGGAATAAAATTTAGTTTCTTTCAATTTTTCTTCTCTTTAGTTTTCGTATGTTTAAATTTTATTTTTATTCATTCATAACTACAATCTTGCAAGTCATGAGTGAGTAGTTTCTTTAGTGCTGGGTTTTTGGGGATCCAAGCCTCCCACATGATGATCCAAGAGGGGGAATAGGGCTAAAATCCAAGGAAGCTACATGATTGTGTTGAGAGCCAAATTGATACAATTTTGTGATATTACTGTTAGAGACTAACTAAAGTCCCCTGCAATTATGCCCAAGGACTTGTTGTTCAAACCAGAGTTTCTACTTGTTTTTACTTTAATCTTATTTATACATTCAATTTGGTCTGCATCACTGCAAGTGCACAGGTCAACAAGTAATAAAGTGGATTATATAGTCCAGATATCATTCCCATAAGGATTGATGAAAAAATTTAAAGATCAAGTTCCCTTACTACTCAAGATCATCACTATTTGAACCTCTCTTTTTCATGAGTGTGAATAACTAGCATAACTGAAATAAAAGTGTTTTTGTCAATTTTTCTTTAATTGAAAGATGTTTAAATCTAAGAGAATAAAAGGTTTCACTGAGATTTAATAAACACTAGGAATGGGATCAGTGTTATGTTCATCAATTTGCATATTGTTAAAAAACAATATAGTTATGGGCTTGAATTATGGATTTGTCCAAGAGCATAGTAGTATAGTCTTGAAATACCTTCAAACACTATACATTTCACCATTTAGATCTATATATATATATATTTCTAGGTGTATAGTTAGGCAAATCTACCGATCTTTAGATGTGTTTGATAGGTTCTCAACCCGACTCTTTCATGTTTCCTAGCAAGAAATAATTCCTTGGTATGCTAGGTCAAAGGTGCACTGCCTAAGCACCCAACATAAAGCTCAGACCTTGATATGTACCTAGAAATCTAAGTGGAAGAGAAGAGAGACTCTTATATGGATAGTTGGGGAAACTAGGTTTGCTGCCATCACTACAGGATGTCCCCAACTGATGTTCACCCGACCTTCAGGCCTCTAAAATAGTAGAGAATCTTTACCTTTTGTTATGAAGTGATGTCATCCCCTCTAGCCACCATGGCAGGGCGGAACGAATCCACCTCACACAGAGAAAAGTGACTACTCAATCATGGGGAGTTTAGACTCCTCCATAAATGAATGAAAAATGAAAGACAATAAATAAAAGGTGTTGAAAGCTTTATTGAAAAGAAAAGGATTCTCCAAAATAGAGAGATCCCAAAATTACAAGAAACCATTAGCTTCTAAGATAAATTGAAGCATTCTTCGTTTGATCCTCAGAAGCCCTATTAATAAGAGAAAAACGACATCTTGGGGGTTTGGTTTGTGATTAAGAAGGATTATTTTCCTTATACAACTCTTATTCCCCGATTTGGAACTCAAAAACCTTATATTTTACGTTTCCCGCAGATTTCGCATCGCCTAGGCGAGGGTGAAAAAAATTTCGCACTGCCCAAGGGATAATGCAAATTTCACAGAGTAGGGTGAGAAATCTCCATATTCTGCTTTATACAATTAAACCTCCATCTTCTTGTGCAATCATGCTAACATGGTCCCAACTTTTCTGAATTGCTTCCAAGAGCTTTAAAGTTTGCACAAGAGATCCCTAGATGTCCTCATTGCTCGGCCATGATTCCAAAGAGCCGTAAAAGGGCCTAAATGCATACTTGTACTCAATAAAACTATTAGTAGCAGGTTTTGGGGCTAACTATGCACAAAAGTTGGTTAGTATGAGTTTCTAACACAAAAAGGGTTTTAATTCATAAAAGGCAGTTCTAAAATGCACTCGAGTGGTTATCTCCCAACTCACACCTCCCCCCCTTCCTAACCAGCTTGTTTCTAGTCCCTTAGCAATAGATAAGCATAAAATAATGATAGGTTGATCAAGACGATGATGAAAAACTAAAATTCAGAATTAAATAAACACGCAAGCAAGAAAATTAAGATAATTATGAGTTGGATGGTCCTAGTATTATTAGAAGAAAATTGATAGGAGTCTAACAAATTAGTAAGTTTTGCCGTGACCACATAGTATTCACAATTTCAAAGAAACTAGGTCTCATAAGGTATGGCGATCCAAGCAATCTTGCCCTCAAGCCCTCAATTAACTTTTCCTAAAGGAACTTAGTGCAAGCATGGTTTTAAGATCTCAAATATAGACTATTTTTCCAAAGCTCCCCCAACTAAATTCAACTCACCCTTTTGATACACAAAGGATTAGAGTAGGTTGAGAATGCACTTTTTTATTTTATAACTCTTTTTTTTCATGTAGGTGTGCAATACAAAGATGTCTAAGCGGTAGCCCATGTAGCAAAGATTCATCGATAGCTCCCAACTAATTGGCTTAGGGAATTAGGCATTAAGTTCCCCCCAAACTTCACTTAGATCTAACCATATGAACAACAAGGTACATATATTGTGAAATTAATCCATCTTCTATCTCATGTTGCAAGTAGTGAAGTCAATGACTCCTAACTAGCTGGCTTAGGACACTAGGCATTAAATTCCCCTCTGACTGTGCTTGTGATTATGATTCAATCAACTCACTATTTTTATCTTTTTCATTTCTTTTTTTTTTCTTTTTTTTTCATAGGTGGGGCTCACTGGCCCTCTTTTAAAGGTCTCCCGTCACTAATGAATTCACTTTAACATCTCAAATTAAGTGGTATTTGAGCACAAGGGGCTCGGACTCAATGTGTATATGTGTGTGATTGTTTAGTTAAAAAAGAAATGGTCTTTTGAAAAACAAGGGGGCTATCAAGCTATCTCCCCCACAACCATTAGATTCCTTAAATCCAAGATTTCATAAACTCTATGGTGTCCCAACTCAACTAATAATTATCAAGACTAATGTCAATACTACTTAGAATAATATTTTTCACCTTCTAATTCATAAGACACACAAACATGTAGAAAATACTAAAAAAAGAAGAAGCAATTTTAACTCTAAAATTATGGTTGAAAAACTTGTCTTCTCAAATGACTCCCCCCAACCAAGTTATAACTTACCCTTTCATTAAGTTCAAGTATAAAAAGGAAGGATAAGGGTTACCTCAATTGATGAAGGGTGCTCTAGTTATAACTTACTCCAAGGCACATTCTTTGAAATTTGTAGGTGTCATGTGGTTATTTAGGTGTGGCTCATTGAATTCCACATTGTGAAGCACCATATGATTTGAAGTGTTGTGTGTTTTCATTGGCATCATGTGATTCCCAAGCTCAAGGTACATGTTTGATGCTCAAATTTGGAGAAATCCTAAAAAGCTTAAGAAAGGGACAACAATTCTTCCAAAACAATAGGGTTAAAAATAAAATAATTAACTAAGAGGGCAAGTAAATCATAAACTACTTCGTTGTTGGGCTAGTTAGTCTCAAGCTAGAGACTAAGTCCGAATAGGTCCATGATGTGGTAGACTCAAGGAGGTTGAAAGAGGGTGTTTCCCTTATCCAAACATTCATAATAGGCATTAAGGTCATGGTCCATGAGGTCATCCACATATTCTTCCACCACACTATCAATAGCAAATGCATCCATGGGCATATGGGTTAGGCTTTTTAACTAGATTGAAGACATTGACCTCCATGGTCATATTGCCAAAGGTAAGTTGCAAAAGGCCATTCCTACAGTTAGTTAAGGCATTGGATGCAACTAGAAAAGTCCTTCCCAAGATGATGGGTATATTGTTGATTCCCCTAGTGGATTGTTCTATGTTAAGCAAAACAAAGTTAACAAGATAGTAGAATGTGTTTACTTGTACTAATAAGTTTTCCATGATGCCTCTCAATTCTTAATTGATCTATCGGCCAAGGAGAGGGTTATATTGATAGGTTTGAGCTCTCCTAATCAAAATTGCTTATAGATCGAGTAAGGGAGGATGTTGACACTAGCTCCTAAGTTGAGTAGGGCTTTCTCTGTATGTGTCTCCCCAATGGTAACCGATATGGAAGGGCATCCTAGCTCCTTATGTTTGATTGAGATTTTGTTCTCTATAATAGTATCACTTGTTTAGTAAGGAATGCCTTTTTCTTTATATTTAAACCCCTTTTTACAGTGCACAAGTCCTTTAAGAATTTAGCATATGTAAGAACTTGTTTAATCATATCCAAAAGAGGAATGTTGACCTTGACTTGTTTAAGTTCTCAAGAATATTTGAGTCATCATTCTTCTTTTTCTTACCTCTTAATGCATTCGGGAATGGTGGTGGTGTAAGATTTGCATAGTCGCCTGGTCTAATGTTTATCCTTTTAGATTCCTTTGTTTGGCTCTTAGAGGCTTTTTTCTCATTGGTTTTCCCTTGTTCTATCTCCTTAGGGTTCTCATCAACCTCCTCAAATGGTGTAGGAAGGGAAAGTTGTTGGATTGCCTACCACTCCTCAATGTCATTATGGCTTTGACCTCTTTGTAATTCCCCTCATTTGTATCTACTTCATGCATTCCCCTAGGGTTTTGTTGGGGTTGAGATGGGAATCTACCTCTCTCTTGTATAGTAAGTGTATTTGTAAGCCTAGAGAGGATTTATTGCACATTGTCCATATTTTGGAACATATCTCTTTGGGTTTTCTCTAAATTGTCCAACCTTTGGTCATGTCTCTTATTTATTACCTTTTGCTCTCCTATGTATTCAAGCATATTATTTTTTATCTCTAAAATATCATTATTAAGAGAATTTCCTTGGGTTGGTGCTTGATTATTTTAGTTAAGTCCTTGATTTTGCTTCCAAGAAAGGTTGCGATGGTTCTTCCAATTCTTGTTATAAGTGTTCCCATAGCCATTGTTGTTATTGTTCCTAAATGGTGGGGCTTTATATTGCTCAACAAAGTTGGCTTGTTCCTCTAATGTGTCTCTCATAGCAGGTAGGGAAGGACATCTTTCCACATGATGATCATAAGATAAGTATATATGGAATGGTGTGGGTTGGTTTTCTACCTCATTGGCTACATGATCTATCCTATGTCGGGTGGTTAAATTAAGACGGTCGAGGAATCACAAAAATTTATAAACCTAAAAACAACCCCGGGTAGCTCATGGCTACTATAGGTATAGTGGCTCTAGGGTCATCCATTGGGATGGGTTTTCCCCTTCTTGGTGCAATCCTAAGTTAACTACTTTGGTTTTAATTGCTTTACTAAACATAAAATGAAAACAAAATTTAAATAAGTGTTGTTTTATTGCTTTAATTGAGGAAATGGTTGCTCCTTTGTAACCAATAATAAAGAAATATCGAGCTTTGGTTTTACCAAATCCATCCTCACTGATTAGTACCTGGGGCTGAAAAGGTATTTTGAACCTATTACAGGGCTTTGAGTGCCAGGTACTAATCATTCCAATTAACCCAATTGGCATGTTAAGGTCCCTTTTATATTACTGATAGCTTATGTGGGCTATTTTTGTAGTTTTAGCAGGCACTTGATACCAATTTCGTCGAATCAATCCATGCATAAAGGATTCGGTTGATCTACTTCAAAATTGGAAAGATAGAAATGCAGAAACCAAGTGCAGGGAGGAAGCAATGCAGAGCAATTTTGCGCTGCGTGAAATTTCGCACCATGCGCGAAAATTTTACACATGCACGAATTTCTTTTGCTTCCCATTTTCTACCAGAATCCATCCTGTTTTTAGTATTTCAATTTTACCTTATAAATTTTGATGTCTTCATGTTTATGTAATTTCCTTGTTAATGAGCACTATATAAGCTCGGGCCAAGCTTCAGAGCAAATCAATTAATCTTCAAGATGCAAATGAGATTGTTCCAAACAACCATCTTCCAAGCCCCATTTCTTCTTATTCTCTCCCATTTTCTTTCATTTTTTCTCGCTTATCCAAAACACGCCTTGATGATGACGAATCAAGGCATGCTTATTAAACCTCTTCATCCTTGAAGAGGAGGCCACTGGTGAAGGTCAGGAAGTAAACTCGTGATGTCTTTGTTTTTTTATGCCCGCATTTGGCGGGGTGTTTACGTTCCCGCATCTTACCTAGGTTAAAATCTTCTAGACCTACCTCACCGACGTGTATTTGGCAAGCTTTTTATTGGCAAAGGATGCTTATCTTTAGATCCCATGTTATCCAGTTTAGTCATTCCTATTAGTTATTGTAGGGTAGTTTTATGAGATGTGTTCTGACTGTTAGGGACATTTATGCTCATTAAATACCATGTTTCAAGAAGGAAAGTTTTAGTGGTTTAGGTTTTAATGCCAAATGAAGATCCTGCTCAGAAATGACTACAAGTCATCCCCAATGACGAGGAAAAAAGACCTGGGACATAAGTCACGTTTTAGAATCCTACACTGGCCCGAGACTTCAAGGAGTTCTCTTTTCCCAATTTTATTTCGCTATATTCGGGCTTTGCAACTAACAACCCACACTGCTTTTAACAAAAACCCGAAAAATCCAAGAGAAAATACCATTTTCAATCAACTGCATTTCTTCTCTCACGAAGAAAACCCATCCCCGTGTTCGACCCAGCTTCACTATATCGCAGCTAGCTCCGCTACTAAAGTAGGATTTAGATACAAATTTTGCTGATTCCTATACGCCACCGCACACGAATCAATGGCGCTGCTGTTTCGTGATGGTGCCTTAGCGAAAGAGAACGGGAACTTGTGATCCACATCACAAGTATTGGTGAATTCTCATTTCTTTTTATTTTACCATTTTTCCTCATTTACAATTCATTGTAATTCTGGAATTTTGAAATGTTTATATATTTTTCCTTATTTTATTTTTACTAACATCAACCCTTTCCGTAGCCTCTGCTTTTGTTGGTTTCGCTTGCTCAGGTGTAATGTTAAAATTTTTATGCGTGAGATAGAAACACTAGATCACGAGGATCACATACACCAACCAAGGGTGAGTGCACCCTCATGCATTATTCCCCCTGCTAAGGATGTGGCAGTGAGGCCTTATCCAGTGCCCCTACTCCCAACTTTTCATGGTATGGAAAATGAAAATCCATACACACACATCCGGGATTTTGAGGAAGTTTGCACGACTTTCAAAGAGGGTGCAACTGGAGGCGGGAGCTGCCTGCTTCGAAAGCTTTCACTTTGACCTCAAAGACAAAAGCCAAAATTTGGCTTAATTCACTATGCCAAGGACCATCAGAACTGCGTAGTCGCAGTGCACTTTAAAGAAGCTCTTTCGCGTCTACAAGACCAACAATTTGAAGAGGCAAATCTACACCTTTGTAGCTCATGATAGTGAAAAATTTTATCAGTGCTGGGAAAGATACATGGAAACCATCAGTGCATGCCCACACCATGGATTTGATACATGGATGCTGGTGAACCACTTCTACGATGGAATGTCCCCGCCATGAGGCAACTATTGAGACTATGTGTGGAGGGGACTTGAGCAAGAATCCAGATGAGGCAATGGATTTCCTCAACTATGTAGCCGAGACCTCCAAAGGTTGGGACGAACCAAATCCCAGAGAAACTGACAGGATGAGGCCACCCCAAACCAAAGAGGGAGGACATCCATCTGCAAGACATGGAGTCATACAAGATATCCACCTCTCGCTGTGATGTGGAAGAACCGGAAGGAAAAAGGTTACATGGTGGTCCAAAAGTGCTGATTGAAGTCCTCCACGTGCAAAGGATCGGTCCCTCCACGCCAAGCCATGCTTCAATCGCAATCCACCGTCACCCAAGAGCATCGCCACCTGCTCTCGAGGGGATTTGACGAAGAGCAGCAAACATAAATGGGTCAAAGTAAGCCACCAACAAACGCTCCATATGGCAACACCTATAACCCCAACTGGAGGAACCACCCAAACCTCTCCTGGAAACCTCAACCTCCATCATATGTTCCCCCAGGAGCATAACAACAGCAGCCACCGACCTCTTCTCCTGTTGAGCAAGCCATCCTGAATTTGAGCAAGGTGGTGGGAAATTTCATAGAGGAGCAGAAAGCCATCAATGCTCAGTTGAATCAAAAAATTGAAAATGTGAAAGGCTCCTTGAACAAGAGAATAGATGGGCTTGAAGGTAGCCTCAACCAGAAAATTGATAATCATAGTCATCCATCGCTGATCGACCAATCACAGACAGTGCGTAACCAAGGGAAATTCCCTCCCGTACACGCCCAATCTTGTGAGCCCCATGAGATAGGTTCCCGCTTAGCAACCCGCCCCTGCTGATGGATGAAGAAGTAAAAGTCATTATCACTTTGAGAAATTTAAACAGTCGAATTAACCAAATATTTCAAACCTACCGAAGAGACTAGAGAAGAAGAGGAAGTGGAGCCATCACACATATTTATTAAAGAAGATTCAATGAAGAATAGCATGCCTCCTCCATTTCCCCAAGCACTGAGAGGCAAAAAGAAGGCATCCAAGAAAGTGTGCATGATTCAGGCCACGCAGGCGGATGCGAATCAACAAAAATTTATATTCTGTTCCTCCCACGCCATAGTCAAGCTACCGCAAGATAGCTGCCTAGTATTCTAACACGGATGAGTTTTCATTCCACCTAATGATTTGCGATTAGAAAATCGGGTGAGGTTTTAGTTTGGATTTTCTGGATTTTTGTTAAAAACAATGTGGGAGATTAGTTGTTCACCCGGTTAACCGTAATGGCTTAAAAATGAAAGCGTGAAATGGTAACTCAAGGCTCGGGTCACTAGTCGACAACATGGGGTATTACGCTTGTCCCTAAGTTATTTCCTCGCATTAGTGGCAAATGACATAGTCAAGCCAAAACCGATCTTTGTTTAGCTCATAAACCTAACCCTAGAAAACCACTCCTATTTGAGTCAACCCAAGTAATAAGCATTCAAAGTCCCATCTTCTTTGAAACCCTAGCATTTAACCTCATTCCCATGGTCAGAATGACATTTCTAAAAGAATGTCGCTGCATCTTACCATTAAGAATGCACTCGAACCCCAAAGCATGGCAAGTATTGACCAAAGGAAAGACATTAAATGGCATTGCAACCCTACAGTTCTAACCATAAATGCAAAGACTGGTGAATATTCAAAGCATGAGGATCAACCTCGCAGCGCAGTCCCAAGACTGCTAAGTAGCAACCCTCCTCTTCATGTTATGAGGCTTAGGCTGCACCCTTGAGTCATCATCCTCAAGGGGTGTGTTTGGCAGCCGAGAAAATGAGAGAAAGAGGAGAGAGAAGAGAGCAAAGTAAACCCTAAAATGAAAAGCTACGGGAAACTGTATTAATGAAAAAATTGCCTAGGGTTACAAAGTTGTGGGGGCTTATATAGTCAACCCCAAAGTGTGAAAATACAAAAATGCCTAAAATATGAAATTACATAAGGGACAAATGGTAATATATCAAAACGTGGTCGTTGGCATCAAGAATTCCAAAACACGTGGGCCTAGATTTCGCTTTGAGGAAGTTAGCTAAATCTCCGCTAGCCTAGCGAAATTCACAAGAGATGAGAAATTGAGAAATTCATAGAAACGCTGAATTCTCGGCTACTCAGCGAAATTTCACCAGCCTAGCTAGCCCTGCGGAGACAGCTTAAATCGGGTATTTTCGCTTAGAAACGCTGAATTTCGCCAGATAGCCGAAATCCCCCGCTACCCCAGAGAAATTTTCACATAGCGACAATTTTCGCCAAAGATTGCGAGTCTTTCGCTATGATTGCAAATTTTCGCATCCCGTCGAAATTTTCGCAAGCATAGCGAAAATCCCTGCTTTGCCTGTTTTGCTACTGCATCCTCCTGCAACCTTCTTTCTTCACATCCACTTCACATTTCTTCATCTTGGTTGAAAACACTGTGAATCCCCTCGCATTCTACAAATATCTTCACATCAAACTCAACTAATTGGCCTTGAGGCACGCAAAACCCGTGAAATTACAAAAACAAACTTGAAATGGAATTAGCGAAACTAAGTGGACCCGCAGACACATCAATCAAGGTTTAATTGATATGATTAGTGCGCAAAAAGCACTCAAAACCTATCTTGAATAGGGCTCAAAATAGCACTTTTTGGGCACTAATCAAGGCATCCTGGAAGTGCTAAGGTAGGTGAAGGTCAACATACCCCTCCTTGACATGATCAAACAAGTCCCTACCTATGCAAAATTTTTAAAGGACTGCAAGTACGCTTAAGAAAGGGTCAGGGCATCACAAAGGCCTTCCCGACTAACAAGTCACCATGGGACCCTCTCCCCGCCCCGACTCGGGCTTTCATGTGATCCGAACCGAGTCCGAGATGCCCCGTTATCACCAATCACTAAAAATCATATTCTTGCGTGTTTATTTCAAAATTTGGGCAAGCCCATAAACATTTAACAAATATATTTAAAATGTAAGGCATTCAAGCCTTTTCGTATCGATTTACAAAATGATGTTTAGAGTTCAAATTGTTTTTATTAAATATCAATATCCAAAAGAAAACATGGAATGAATGCACATGTCGAAAGCATACCCAATTTCTTCTTACGACTTACTCTCCCCATTCTCAGTCCGCTCGATCACCATTCCATCACTGCATTCGCGCATTGCAAAAACAATACGCTAAGCATTTTCGCGTTTAGTGGTTCTATACAACCATTTCCTCGCTTCATGAACTCCAATCATGCACTCATCAATCCAAAACTTTCAAACCATTATGGATGATCAATAAATACAATACATATACTAGTTTTATATTAATCAGCTATGGTTCATCGATCATCCCAAAATACACTTTGATATCTATTATTTCTCGCAATCTCAAATCAATTCACTACGCCTCACAAATTCGGGCTTATGCCAATCAATTCGCTTATGCCAATAAATCTCGCTATGCCCTAACTAATTTAACCTATGTCTCGATATGGGCCGTGTGATATCAGTCACCGGCATGGTCACGCTGGTCGCAGTGATCAAATGGTTCATAACACAAGACGGTTCCTCATTTCTGGCCAAACACACTGGTTACAAACAATTCAACACGAACACCACGATATCATCCCGTCGGGCTGCCGGGACGAGTGACACATCAATACAATAGCTCGCATTTACTGAATCCCACTGCATAATGCCAACTATCTGAATACGAACTAAACTAACATTCTATTACATGCTCAAATCCTTATAGCAAAGTACAAGCATTACTCAGATAAATAGTTCATTTCTCAATAGTCATGCAATTTTTTCTGAAGGCGCAAACATTTTACAATCAGTTTCTTCAAATCATTTAAAACAATTCACTATGCTTTTCCTATGCATTTAGAACAAGCCTTTCAAATATTAAAACCAGGATGTTAGAAAATAAAATAAAATGATGCAAAACTCAAACTAGAATAGGACGGTAAAGAGGAACAAAACCCAAAAATTCTTGCACTTTGATTCCAATCCTTGGAATTCAATCTCATTGCTTCCTCCTCGGGGGTCATCCCTATTCCAAAACCATTAAAGAACAATATTATTCGTAAGGCATCTAGTAGTTTTGGTTAGATTGATTTTCTGAGTTTAATAATAGCCCAATTTCAATGTGCCTTATATAGATGGATTTTTGACTCCAATGGGATTTCCATAGAGTGCAATAACACCCGACCGGAGTTCTGAAGAAGGAGTTGGTGACTCCTTCCAAAGTCGGGAGGTCACGTAGTCACACCCACTCGAGGCCGACTCCGACCGAGCTGACCTCGACCTAGGTAAACCTCGCCCAACACCTTAGTCTGACACCACATCCTCCTCATACGAATGGAGACTTCTTGAGTTCAATGGGATTTCCATAGAGTACAAGAACACCCGACCTGAGTTCGACGAAGGAGTTATGATCTCTTCCAAAGTCGAGGTCATACTTAGTCACACTCCGTACCGAAATGGGATCACGAGCTGACCTGCACCCCAGAACGCGCCTAACACCTTGGTTTGACATCTATTATCCTCCTCAGTATATGAATGGATTCTTGACTCGATGGGATTTCCATAGAGTACAAGAACACCCAAATCGGAGTTCGGACGAAGGAGTTATGACCTTTCAAAGTTGGAGGTCATAGTAGTCACACCCAGCCGAGCTGACTGACTGAGCTGACCTAACCTCGGTAAACTCGGTCTAACACCTCAGTCTGACATCTATTATCCTCCTCAGGAATAAGGAATGGATTCTGATCTGGGTAATGGGCCTTTCCATAGAGTATAAGAACAATCTCGACCGAGTTCTGATGAAGAAGCATGACCTTCCTCAAGTCGAGGCCTACGTAGTCAACCAGACGAGCCGCCCGAACCGACGGCCACGGGGCGAGAGTTGTCGACCTTCGCCGTACGAGGTCCCATGACCCCGCCAGACAGGTATGCTGACCTCCACAGGATGAGGCGTTTGCTTCGACCTCTGCCACGAGGTTCGCTGACTCGCCGCGATGAGGTCTCATGACTCACAGGATGAGTAACCGCCGACCCCATCGCATGAGGTCCCAAGGACTGCTGTACGCACTTTTAGTAAGTGACCTCATAACTTAGTCGATAGAGGTCCGAATTGAGAAATTCAAAAGCCTAACGTCAAGTTCATTGATGTGGATACAATTTACTAGAAGGACTCACTACCAAATTCCTTCACTTGCACCCAAAAATCAGCCTAAGGTTCTGGGCTAGTCACAAGACTACCACAATGTGGCAAATTCTTCCCATGGTTTAAAACGCAAACCAAACATTCCCTAAGGCAAGATAACCACCCAACAACCTCTTACAGAAAATGACCAAGCAGAGAAGACCTACCTCATGGAGCTTGCCTAAACTCCCTCCATTCGGCCCTACTTGCGCCTTGTCACGTGAAGGACTTTCCCTCTTGCTTCGCCGGAGACCTATGGTCCGATCGTCGGAAAAATCTAGAGAGAAGGTAGAGCCTCTCTCTCTAACTCTCCCTTTTCTCTGTTTTTCCTTTTCTTACGGATCACTCTTAATCGTATTTTATAAAGGAGGAAGCTTCCTCCCTCTTTCCTACATGCCACATGCCCTTTTCTTGATTTTTTTTCTTCTTTTTCTTTATTTCTCCTAATTTCACTTAGACATATAAACTTACTTACAATTGACCCTTAGGTCCCCATTTTACAATTTCCATATCTTCTCTTTTTCACTTGGGTTCATCTCCGGATTCAAAAATTTTCTCATTTTAGCATATTATTTTTTTAAATCAATATTCATCTAAAAGTTTCAAAATACCTGTTATTCAATTATGTTTAATATATAATACCCTTTATTATAAATATTCTAGGGTATTTTTGGGGCGTTACATCAGCTCCATCATCCAATGCCAAACCTTGGTGAAATACAAAGATCCGGTGGACCCCACCATTTCGCCATCATTGAGTGACTCGCATAGACAAGGCACCGCTGGATTTGGGAGTCAATGCCAACTCTACCGCCATACTGTAAGGAGAAGTTAGGCCTGGGGGATAGCTGAGATGTTCGTAAAGGTAGATAGTTCTACTATCCGTGGACTCAGGGGTTCGACACAACCGCTGGCAGAGGGGTACCAATCAAGTGCCCATCATACCGGGAGGCCATTTTGGCCACATCGAATGCCATAATTAACCCGCCAATGGGAGTCATGTAGCTCACCGACAACATGACACCTGAGCTCAATATTTTTCACCCGAGCAACAAGCCTGCCGCCAGAAAGGTGAATAGCAAGTGAGGCGTATTTAAGTCTCGATGAGTGGCACAGGGATGGGAAAGCACAGTGATCACAAACTGCAGGAGGAATTGATGAAGAACAATGAAGAGTCGGATGGAGAATCCAATGCCCCGCCTACTCCTCCAAAGACCACCGATTCCCCCAAAGACCACCGTAAGGCGAGTGCTCAAAACAAGGCAAGCTGAAGTCAAATGCAAAGACACTTCATCGCAAGCATGGAGGAGCTCCTCCTCGACCCTCCATGAACCGTGTATGACTATTCGAGTAGGAGTGGTTTCTATAGTAAATTAGAAGCCACTCCAATTTTTGTTAGAGTTTTATTTGCTTTACTTTAAGTTTAATTTGTAGTTTTACATAATTTTCTTAATTTTAGATTTGTTTTTTGTGTAATTTTTCTCATTTTCAATTGCACATTCTCATAATTTTGGTATTTTATTTTACAGTGAAGCATTCCTTCCAAATAAATGCGTAAAAACCAAAGGCAGAAACTAAAGGTGTGATCAATTTCTAGCACCGTGCGACTTTGCAAGAATACAAAAGTTTGCACACCAGACTAAAATTCGCGCACGCATTAAAACTCTACTTGCGCGAAGTTTCCTGCTTCCCATTTTGTTTCGCCCATAACTTTCTCATCCGAACTCCATTTTGGGTAATTTTGGTACCGTTTGAAAGCTTAGAGAGTGTAGAATCCAAATATAGTTAGAAAAAACACTTTTGAAATTATGATGAAGGTGTAATTTTCAAAATTCTCCAACTGGTCACTTTTTTTCTCTCTTTTCTTCTCCTAACTTGTTCATTTGAAGTCCAAACTGAGGAATACAGGTCGATGGAAAGCTTGCGAAGTATCCTATCCAACAACGAGTACATTTCATCAAGGCGGTAGCACTTCCTTCTAATCCTTTCATCCAAGCCCCCATCAAGTGGGACAATGTGACATTTGCCTGGGGAGAGTTAGGCGAAGAAAGTGGCATTTATTTATGTTTTGTTACTATTTCGAGCAAGCCCATTTGTATGTTCAAGGGCTTGTCGGTTTTCCTTTTTGTGAAGCCAAGTATATCATACGCCTATTTTTCAATTCAAATTGCACCCATTTTTTTTTTTGTGGTTTTGCCTTTCTTATAAGTTGAAAAGTCGAAGCACTGCATGATACCACATTTGCTAGACTAATTCCATGCATTTCCGAGTAGTTGGTCAGTAGAAGGCCCCTGGTAGTCAACCTTTCTCTTCCACCGTTAGCTAACCACACAAGGTACGTCATTTTCATCATCAGCCGAGAGTCAGATACCCCCTTACTTTGCAAAACCAAATTTTTAGCTTTTAAGCACCACCTGTAATAGGTTTAGGTTCTTGCTAAAAGAACATCAATGAAGTCTTCCAAAGAAAAAAAAAAGAAATAGAAAAAAAAAAAAAATATAATGAAAAGCCGCGACACTTTGCCTTGAAACCTGAGCACGGTCCAAGGGGTCTACGTGAAAGCCTTTGAGTCCAAAGGCCTTAAACCAATCAAGTTAGGACATCACTTAGTGCTCGCAAATGGGTGGATGGGTAGAGCGAGCGAGTTGTGCGCTGGAAATTAAATCATTCGAGTCCGGGATGATGCCCACTTGTTTGTGGTCGAAAACTTTTCACTCTGATGCCCTAAACCTTAGTTGGTCAGGAGTCACCCAGGATCTCTGCACCTGACTCTCAGCGAGGTCGAAGTTCTCGCGATTGCATCCTACAATATAGAAGCAGGTGTGAAATAAGAGTGATCCGCATCTATTCAGTTATCAACATTCTAAGGCATTGGCAATAGCTTATTGGGGTTGGGGGCGAGCACTAACAAATTATTGGTAAAAACTCGGTCACCTAAACACTTAGACTCGTGGAAGTTTTAGGTTGTTCCCTGGTCGACACTAGCCCCACACTTGACCTCAGAACATCCGAACATACCCTAGTCAAGCTGACATGTTTAGGGTATTTTGTAAGCATAATTTGACTGTTTCGTGAGTTAAATGCGAAACACGGAAACTAGAGACCCGGAAATTTACAAGATTTAAGGACAAATATGTAAATTGTCCAAAAAAGGGGCTTAAAAGTTATAATTTGAAAAGACTATGGGCCAAAGAAGAAATAATAGGAATTGTTGTGTAATTCCTAGAAGATGAGAGGCCAAAAAGCAAATAAGCAAACTTAACTCCAAAATGGGTTTTTTAAAAGGCCAAAACAAGTGCCTTAACAAATTCGAATTTAAAGACCAAATTGGTCTCATTTGTGGGAGGAAAAAAAACGTGGAGAGGAAGGAGAAAAGAGAGAATAAGAGGAAGAGGAAGAGGAAAAAGATGGAGGAGTCAAGATCAAGCAAAGCAAAGGTATGGAAACTACTTGAGTATGGATTTTGTATGGATCACATGGAATTTAAGGCTTGATATGGTTAATATCTTGTCTCTAAATCTAGGGTCTTGGATAGAATTGCATCATAACCTTAGATTTCTTGAAATTAAGGTTGGTATAACTCACAAGGAACAAAGATACTAGGGAATCCTTTCCTTTGTTGTTGGATTCATGGTTAAACGAAGAAATTGAGCAGTTTAGAACAAACCCTAACAAATCTGGTAATTGGTTTGTATGTGGTGGTAACCCATATTAGAATGATATTGAGAGATTAATGGAAAGGTTTTGAAAGAAGACAAGAAGTGAAAGAGGAATTGAGAAAATAGATTCCAAGGTGAATTTGGAATGATTTGATGCCAGAGAAGGGGTAGGAGTGATCCATGGATGAAAGGTACAAAATGGGAAAACACACATTCTGGGCACTTTTTCGAGGACTTGTACTGTACAAGTTGAACTTGTACTGGCATGAATTTCGGTTCTGGTCATTCTTGGCCGTTGTACCTAAGACAACTTGAGCTTGTACCCCAAGACAACCTTGCTCGCTTTCTCTGCTTTTGACCACAGATTTGGCCATAAATCTCATTTCTTATCCGATTTGAGTGATTCATGGCCACTTAAATAGACTTCAAGGAGAACAAACCATATATTTAATAAGTATCTCCAAATTATGACTCTAGATAGCCCAAAATTCACTAAAGTGGGGCTATGTGCAAGCCCATCTTCCTCGTGATCGCTTGATCATAGAGGATTCCGATTGATTCGAACGTAAGTCGAAGTTCCCGTTCGACGGTGATTACAATCGAAACGAACCTCAGCACCTTAGCTTTGTAAGGAGCACAAAGAACCAGTGTCAAATATGGAAACAAAGCACCGAAAAATTAATAATTCAAACTATCCCTGCAAAATAGGTAATCGACTAGCTGGGCATAAAATGCCATAACTCAGTTCGATGATCCGATTGGATTGATTCCAATTCCTAAGAGAAATATATTCATAGAGTGGACTAGAATACATGAATGATGTGGATAGACATCACATCGCATAAGTATCCGAAATGCCATATGGAATAGGCATGGAACTCGAATATTATATGAAACTTGAAAACGAATCAAACAATGGTAACATGAACATGAAAAATAATATGTCATGATCACGCACGTGATTAAGATGGCAAGTTATGAAAGATATGACTGCTAAGGACTACCTAGACCAAAAGAATGAATGAGGGACGCCTGACAAGGTTCGCACTCCGACAAGACTCTATTCCCGGGACTACGCAAGACTGCCTGGATTAGGGTGCTAAGGCACCGCTCAAGATCGATACCCCCGCCGCCGCTATGGCACCCCAAGATCAGATCACTGCACTTTCCTGCAAGTACTTAATATTGTATCAAGGTCCCACCTTACTTCTTATAATCGGGTCTAGTACAAACAAGATATATTATACACATCGAATAAAGAATAGAGCAAAGATCCCGAAAGTACCCCAGATTGTTCCGTAGCACCTACGCCTGCACCCTGGGATTCCGACAGCCCCAGAGGCACCGACCGGCACCCGCACCGAGTAAGCCCGGTGAGGCACCCAAGGGCACCCCGTGACCGAATTAAGCCTCGTAGTGACCTACGTACCCCCAGACCGAGGCCTCGTGAGCAACCTGGCGGGTACTCCCAGATTGATTAAGCCTCGTAAGACTACTGCACACTTTCAGATTTATCAAGTTCCGTAGGTACCCACGCACTCGCACTGGACGCTTCCTAGCAGGCACCTACTCGTACCAGACCGGTCAAGTCCCGTCTCTCGATTAAGTCCCGTAGTACCTTCGTACTCCAGGACCGAACAAGTTCAAGAGACCACAAAATTCCTGACCGATAAGTCATATCCGAGGTCCCAGATCCGATAAGTC
This sequence comes from Tetrastigma voinierianum, assembly GCA_016808115.1. Lineage (NCBI taxonomy): Eukaryota > Viridiplantae > Streptophyta > Magnoliopsida > Vitales > Vitaceae > Tetrastigma > Tetrastigma voinierianum. Next base: position 306,752 of record JAEQBH010001040.1, on the reverse strand, counting down.
CTGTATATGATAAGTTTTCATTCAGACTGATTAAGTTCCGTGAGTACCTAATGGGTACTCCTGTATTGATTAAGTTCCCACTGATTCGATAGTTCTGTAGTGACCTACGTACTCATCTATGTTCAGAGTACCTAAGCAGCCCGATTTAATGTCCTCAGAGTACCTACGTACTCCTGGGACTGACAAGTTCCGTCTCTGATTAAGTTCTGTCGCTTAAGTTTTCAGAGGTACCTACGTACTCCCAGATTCGATAAGTTCCGTAGTGACTATGGGTACTCGCATTACTGCTCAGAAGATCAAAATTCCTTTATCCGATTAAATTTCTCGTGGCACCTACTGCACTCTCTCTGTGAACCGATTGTTATGGTACCTACTGTACCGTATTTGATAGTTCGTAGTACCCACTGCACTCTCGTGACGTGAACATAAGAGAAGCCCTCCGATACTCCACTGCACAGACGGTGAAAGCAAGTACCAAGCTTCAGAAAATAAGTATAGTCCAAAAGAGTACCTACTTAGTACCCGTGATCGATAAAACGAGTATAAGCCCGCAGTACCCATGGGTACTCAGATCCGCAAATAAGAGGTTCAGAAAACGGCGCGGTACCCCAGACAATAAGTCCCAGAGCCTCCAGTACTGCAATTCCTCAGATCCGAATAAGTTCCGCCTGTATTGCTCCCGTCTCTCAAGTTCTCAATAAGTTCTCAGAGTACCTAGGGGTACTCCCCAGACCGATTAAATTCTGTGGTACCTACGTACTCTTGTGAATCGATTGTTCGTGGTACCTACTTACTTCGTATTTGATAGTTCTGTGAAGACTAATGTGCTCAGACAAGAATATAAGTATAAGTTCTGTATTACCCACGGTACTCGTGACGGTGAAGCAAGTACCGCCTCAGAAATAAGTATAAGTCCGGGTAGTACCTACGCCCCGTGATCGATAAAAACGAGTATAAGTTCAAGAAGACTATGGGTACTCGATCCGTAAAATAAGTATAAGTTCCGTAGTACCTAAGGGTACTCCTGTATTTGAATAAGTTCAGAAAATTTACGTAATTCCCAGATCTGGTGTCTCCACCTGTGATTGTCTCGTCTCCTTGTCTCTCAGAGTACCTATGGGCACTCGCATTTCATCAGTTCCAGAAGACCTGGGTGGGCACCCTCGTATCCGACAAATGATGGCACCTACGGCAATTCCGTAACTCCATTAAGTTCCTCAGGGTACCTACCCGGCACCCGTATTTGATATTCCGAGAAGACCACCTGCACAAGACGCAACATAAGTATAAGTCTCCAGATCTACCTGCACTCGCATTCAGAAGCAAGTACCGGGGCTCAGAAAATAAGATAAGTCCAAAGAAGACTCCACGAGCAATTCCGCATCGATAAAACCAGTATAAGTCTCAATAGAAAATTCCAACCCGCACTCTTGCATCCGTAAATAAGTATAAGTTCCGTAGGCCACCTGCACTCGTAACTGCAAATAAGTATACGATCTCACACATCTCTGGCACTGCCATGAACTAATGTCCATAATTGAGCATGTGATTCCAGATACGTCCTGATCTGACCTCAGAGTGTGGATATGATGATGATTAGTTCGGATTTATTAAAAATTTCCAATGATCTTCGCATAAGGATAAGATCCAAGATAAGTATATATGTCCAAGATCGTGATAAAGTCTGGTAAGATAAGTATATGCCTGTAAGACATGTATAAGATCCAAATATGTCCAAGTTCAGAAGACCAAAGATAAGTTCCTTGTAGTATAAGGATGGGTGCTCAGAACTCCTACCGAGTCCCGAATGAATGTAAGTGTGTTATATAGAAAGTCCCGCATAAGATGGGTAAGTTCGTAACCCTACGAGAGTCCCTACGACGAAAAATAAGTCCGTTATAAGTATAAGTCCCGTATAAGAATTAAGCTTCAGAACCCTACTTCGAGTCCCGAATAAACATAAGCCCGTTATAAGAAGAAGTACTCAGATAAGCTCATAATATAAATGCATGAAATTTATATATCTCGTTATCGTTTTAAGGCAAGTAAATGTGTATATGCATTAAGAAATGTTTCCCACTAAGCGTAAAGCTTAGCACTGCTTTAATCCGTAGGTACGTAAGAAGATATTCGAAGACTTTCGCATACCGTCGGCTAACACACCGTGAAGGGTCTTCACCGCATGTAGGTTCCGTGCTCACTGCAAAATTGTAAAAGTACAGCTTTGTATTTGTAAATGGGACCTCAAAGATATGTGTATAGATTTTGATGGACACCACTTCGTGGTAGTTCTTTGATTTTGTTATAAGATGTGGGCCATAACCCACAGGTGCCAGATGGCTTTAAAAAAAAATATTCAGGTCAGAGGTCTCACTTAGTCTCAAGGTCTTAAACCGGCTCTCGATCCGCCAATCGGCCTGGCCCGGATTCGGCGTTGACATGACCAGACGGCTTATTCTCCCCAAACCGGTTTTTGCGTGATCCCAATTTTTCATACCGAGGGCGTGACATTTCCTAATTATACACTTTTTTATACCACCTCTTTCGTGCATACACATAACTTTGCATTCTTCATTTTTGTTTCATCGCGGCATCAGCAATGTGGAAGCTAGTGATTAATACCCAAATAGTGCGCTATTTCAACCCTATTTATTAGTAGGTTTTGAGTGTTTTTATGTGAATAATCATTCCAATTAACCTAATCGCGTATGTTAAGGTCCTTCTATATTATCGACGTATTCTCGTGGCTAGCTTTTGTAGTTTTAGCACTTGATACCAATTTCATTCACTAATCAATCCATGGCTGTGGATCTGGTTAATCTACTTCAAAATTGAAAGAGATAGAAAATGTAGAAACCAAGCGCAGGAGGCAGTAGAAATTTCACAAGATGGTATGAAATTTCACATCACATGCGAATTACAAGACAGGTGCTAAATTTTATACATGCGCGAATTTCTTCATTTCCATTTTCTACTGCAATCTAATTCTCCTGCTTTTGTATATTTCCTAATTTTGTAATTCGATGTAATTTTTTGATGGTCTTCATATGTTTATGTAATTTTTGTTATCGAGCACTATATACTTGTACTGCTTGTGCAAATCAATCAATCTTCACATTTGTTCCAGGACTTTCGGCTCTAGTTTTCTTCCGCTTTTCTTCTTCTTTCTCCCATTTTCTTTCTACATTTTCTTTCATTTTCTTCACATCCAAACATGCTCATTAAGATGACAAATCAAGGTATGCTTATTTAAAACCTCTTCATCCTTGAAGAAGGAGGGCCACCAAGGAAGGCTGTGAGGTAAACTTCATGTCTCTCTTTGTTTTTTTATGCCCGCATTTATGGCAGTGTTTATTGCCTCGCATCTTACCTTAGGGTTAAAATCTTCTAGACCTTACCCTCATCATTTTGTATTCGCAAGCTTTTTGGTCAGTGGATGCTTATCTTTAGATCCTTATCCAAGTATTGTCTCCTATTAAAGCCATCAGAGGGTAGTTTTATGAGATGTGTTTTGACTGTCAGGGACATTTATGCTCATTAAATGCCATGTTTCAAGAAGGAAAGTTTTAGGTTTAGGTTTAATGCTAAATGAAGATTCTGCCCAGCACCGACTCTATAAGTCATCATCCCTAAACACGAGGAAAAAGACCGAGGACATGTTGATTTAACTACACTGAAGGCCCGAGACTTCAAGAGTTCTCTTTTCCCCAATTTATTTCAAGTTATGGCTTAGTTTTGAACTAACAACCCACACTCATGGTATCAAAACCTGCATCCAAAGAAAATATCATTTTCAATCAACTCCGCATTATCTATGAAGAAAACCCATCCTCAGAGTTCGACCTTAGAGCTATTATAGATCAGAAGAGGGCTCCACTACGACAAGAGATTTGTGATACAAAATTTTTGTTGATTCCCATACGCCTGGCATACACAATACCTAATCACTCCATGGTGATTCAAGGGTGGTGTTTGATGTCCTCATGCCAAAAGTAGCCTATAGCTGATCCCCTGAACTCCGCCTAGGTTCCTCTTGCAAGATATAGATAAAGCATATGTTCTAGGTGTATGGCCAGGTAATTCTATTGATTTTTAGAGGTGTTTGATTGGTTCTCAACTCAAATTTATGGTGGTTCCAGACAAGAAATAATCTATTACGCATGTGGGGTCAAAGGTGTGCTGTCTAAGCACCCAACATACCATTTAGATTTGCTAAGTATTAAGAAGACTAGTGGAAAAGAGGAGGGACTCCTATATGGATAGTTGGGGAAACCAGGACTGCAGCCACCCCATACAAGGTGTCCCCAACTTATTGTCACACGACCTTTAGGCCTCTAAAATAGGAGAAAAACATTACCTTTGGGATGAAGCGTGACTCCCCCTTTGGTCACCATGGTGAGGTGGAACAGATCCACCTCACCTCGAGAAGATGACTATTTAGTCATGGTGATTCTTGACTGTGCCATGAATGATGAAGAAATAAGAAAAATAGAAGAAAATTGGAAAAATTAAAGTAAAAGGAGAAAGTTCTCCTAAAATTACAATAGAATAGGAAAAATTAATTGTATATTGTTTGATCCTCCTAAGCCTTATTTATAGCTGAAGAACATGTCTTTGGAGGCTTACTTCATGCCCAAGAAGAGTTTATTTCCTTTTACAAATCAAATCCCTCAACTTGGAACACAAGACTTTCTATTTTATGTTTCCCGCAAATTTCGCATTGTAACTAGAGATAAGAGAAAATTTTCGCACTGCCTAGTGGAGGCAATGCGAAATTGAGCAGTGAGAAATCGCCTTGATGTAGTGCGAAATCGTTCTGCTGTAGTGTGAAATGCTCCAGATTTATCTTCAAAACCTCCATCTTCTTGTGTGATCATTCCTTGATGGTCCCAACTCATCTAAATTGCTTCTAAGGACTTCTAAGGACTTCCAAGGGCTTCCAATCTTACACAGAAGATCTTGAGACGTCCTTTTTGCTTGACCTCATGTGTCTAAGAGACGTAAAAGTGCCTAAAAGGGCCTAAAAGCATACATGTCTTCAGTTGGTTACATATGAATTTCCACCATAAAAAGAGTTTTAATTCTTGAAATTTAAGTGCTTGAAAATGCACTTTTCAAGTGGTTATCACTGCATTGACCTTTCTTTTGATATACATATCGCCACAAGCCTTCTTATGTAGCCTGTTGCTTGTATCTCTAATGTCTATTGCCTCACTTGATATATTCTTCTTGCTTCTTTATGGTTTAGTGTGTTCTGATGTCTCTAGCTAGAAACTCCTTCCATCCTCTAATCAATTATGCTATGGAACTTAAGAATTCTAGTGCTTCATTATCAGGTTTATGTAGAAATCCTCCATATTGCATATATAGATTCTAAATACTACTCTGCTACTTAGGTAAGTCCATCATAGAAAATCGGGCTAAGGTGTGGCCTCTCAAAGCCATGAGATGAGGGCATGATTAACTATATCCAAGCTCATTCCAACATTGGTGGAACATCTCTCATTCTCTAGCAGTAAAGGTACTAATTTGGTTTTTTAAGGAGATAGTTTTGTGTAGCACTTTTCAATAGTCAGTGGCTTGTAGTTCACTCATGTGTTGACCTAGAGGTGTTAAATTCTCTAGCCATACTTTAGCTCTATATTTTAAAGTAAAAGGGAACAAAGTAAGCCATACCGTTCCACTTAGATGCAAATTCCTCATGGTTCGACATAAACTCAAAGTCCCTTATGTGTGAAGTGCAAGGATGCTCCAAAACTTGTTGATCACAAATTTCAGGTCGTTTCATCACCAAAGACTCCTTAGTCCTGATACACTCAAAACTTGTTGATTCCACCAAATTTCTAACACGGCTACCAAAGACTCCTCAGTTCCTAGCAACAGTGACAAAAATTTGTTGATTCCACCAAATTTCTAACACGGCTACCAAAGATTCCTTAGTCCTTGGCAAGGATGCCAAAAACTTGTTGATTTGATCGATTGTCTACCCGGTTATGTTATGTTCTTTCCAAATGTCTAAACTTATACCACTCTTCACGAGGCAAATTAATACTAAGAGCAAGTGGTATTCAACATAGTGCATTCTAGTGCCTCTCAAATTAATAAACTGAATCCAGCCTCAATATCCGTAAAGTGCATAAGTCGTAGATAAGTAATGTATGGACTCAGAGTCTGATATCGCTCCCATAGGATATGCTATTTAACCCTCGACTGAAAATTCCCCATTACTCAAGTTCATCACTATTCTAGCTACAAATCTGAGTGTGAAGATATTGAAATTAATTCTAAAAATAAATGTTTTTGGTTCTTTTGTTTTTATGCAATATTTTTTGTCTTTCAAATAATGATAGAATTTGGAATGATTTACTTGCATCAAAACACAACAGGTTCTAAAAGAGTATGGTTAGATCCGACACTTGTTCGCCAAGGGGGTACTTTGCTAGATCCTGGCTAACTTCCACAAATCTAACTTTTCACACCAAGAAACACAAGCTCTCAACCAAGAACAAGTGCTCAGGCCATTACTTTTATGAAATGGGTCCCTTAAGGAAGAAATGGTCCTCGATCTATGTCATTTACTCAAGAGCTGAATGAGACTTGATCCTCAAACCAAGGTTAACAAATCCCATTCAATATAGCTTAAATCACTACCCTTTGATTAATTCACATCTCAACTCCGTGGACAAAGGTTTAATGCCTTCGAATTAAATAGAAGAACAACACTCCAATATTCAGCTCAAGAATAAAATAATCCGGGATCTAGCTCTCTAAATCACACCTCAACTTTCACTTTGAGGGATTTATGAGAAGCGATCTGAAGCAGTAAGATTAAGATCTATTGTAGAATAATGAATCTTAAGAGAAACAAATCTTGATTCAGTCATATAAAAACTCAATAAATCATCAAACCAGCAATTAATCTACAATCAATATTAATTCAATTAATTCATCCAAATTAGTTAGTCTTTCAATCTACAAAATCTTAAACATCAATCCCATGCTAATCATGCAAGTTCACAAGGTTCGAAATTAGAAAAAGAAAGTAAAGTGAAAGAATTCTAATGCTCTACTTCACCAGTAAGAGCTTATTCAGCAGCAGCTGCTTTAAAGCCCCTTCCAATGCCTCTTCCACAGAGTTCCAGCTGTCCCCCCAAAAGTCACGTGACTCTACCCTAGAGCTTCTATTTATGCTCCTAAATGATTCGGGGCCTCAAAACGAGGTAGATATAATGTGGAATTTAGAAAGCCCAAGGATTCTCGCCTCTAGTCACGCCCCGATGTCGGATCGATGTCGTGACATTTCTATTGTGATGTTGCGACTCTACTTTTGGTGTCGTGACTTTGCATTTTTCTTATCTATACATAGTCGCCACTGGAAGGTTGGCGCCACGTAATTTCTGCGGTGTTGTTGGTTGAGTCGTGACTCGAATCAGGTCTTCTGGGCACGTTGCACTTTGTTCGATGTCGCGACCGAAAAACATGTTGCAATATCTTTGAAATGGTGTCGTTAATTCCAATCCTTTGTTTCGCTCCTTCACCGATGTTGGCGCCTTTGACTCCGCTAGTGCCGATGTCGCGGACTCCTGAGAGAATGCCAGACTCTTTTCAACTGACGTCGACTGGATATGATGTCGCGGACTTTTTCAACGCATCGTTGCGACTTTGATATGATGTTTTAATTTTTTCTACCCTGATGTCGTATCTTTGAACCAATTACTTTTTGCTTCTTTTCTTGTTGTTTTATTTTTTTTTTTCATGATATTTTCTACAAAACACTAAATTTAGTGAAGCATCCATAATTTGCATTTAAAACGAGTATTCAACATAAAAAATCATGCAAAATGGATAAAAAACAATCATAACCATATTTATCAAACTCCCCAAACTAAAAATTTTGCTATCCAAGCAAAGAAAAGTAGAATTTGATTGTCCACAATCAATCCAAAACTCAATGAATGGCGGCTCATTATTTCCAAATAACAACAGATAAATGATGTCAATTAAGTTAAGGATTAATCAATTATGAAGAGAGAATTTAACACATATTTTAACTTATGGATCGTATTACTTATATTTCAATTTATGAACATACTGATAGCTTCCCACACATTTGCAAACAACTCAATATCATTTCACTGATCGAAAGTGTGTCGGTTGTGCCATTTGAAAAGACTGGGCAAGTTAGGTATTTTGAGATCTAGGGTGGCTATGGATGTTCTTATATGGGCCTGTGTCTCATAGGCTTGATCGATTGTCCCCACTAATGTAGAAGCATGACACAACCTTCAAGATCACACAGTTCTAAAGCTTTAAATGAGAGGCTTAGGTAAGGGTAGTCGAATAGAAATTTTTAGGCTTGAACTTACCCTAATATACAATATTCTTTCTTTCTACCAATGATTGCATTTTCCATCATTTCTTCATGCTTCTTATGTCACAATATACTTCCCCAAACTTGCTCGGGTAATATTTCATATCTCCTTTCTACCATTCAATATTAACAATTTATGACATTCTCTTCACAAAACCATAGCTCATTTCTCATTGACTCTTCAGCAAGGTTCAAGTGAGTAGTGCAATGTCCAACCTTATTAAGCTCTCAACCTACCCCTATAGCAAGCTTTGGGTCAACAACTCCTATGCTAGTTGGCATTAGGGTACTAGGTGTTGAAACACCCCTAAGGACTTAATAACTCTAGGTAAGGGCTGCCACAAGGCTCAATTTAATCGAACCTCGCTTCTCACATTCGATTAGATTCCTTCCATCTGTCAGATCAATAAATTTACATAATCACTTACTTCTAGCTTCTTCTTTGAATTTGATATCTGATATTTCCCTAAACTCATTCCCTTTGTCCCTTTCTATTAATTCCTTCTTTCCAACATATTTTGTAAAGTCAGGGTTGTTTATCGAAGGTTACCGGCGTAGAATGGTTTAATGTGGGTGATTTGGTTTTAAGAAAGAAAATAAGGCCATTGGCTCAAAATGAGGTATTCAAGGAAATATGCAAATGCATATTAACATTAGGTGGTCAATAGCTCAAACTTTCCAAGGATGGCTTCCAATCATTGATGGCTATGCAAATTCTTAGATTTCGGGCTTTCGACACCTTTTTAACAAGTTCTAGGACTTGTGGAATGGAAGATGTTGTTCATCTCATAATGTTTCCTTAATTAGCATTTCAGCTAAGGCACAAATCATATGTATGATCTAAGATACTAAGAACTAAACTGTATTAGCAGTATGGAACACCTCATTATGTCCAAGTTTTAAATGATCCTATAATTGCAGCTTAGTTATTGTTCCCAACACAATTTTCAGATTACTTAAACTCAGTTTGCCTCATTTTTAGGTTCCCATTTTTTGTGTGCTGCTTTTACACAATATGACCTTTTTATCATTTTCATTTAACGACAATTTGTTACATTTAGTACAATTGAATACCCAATCATTTATTACAGCAATCAACACATTAGGAATTGAGTATGCCTTACATATTACAGAAAAATGCATAGGAAATAAGAAAGGGAGGAAATGAACACAATTATGCATAAATTTCAAAAATTGACCTTCATTTCCAATTTCATTTACAAAATACAGAATTACAAAGGAAGAGAGATACATATAGTTCACTTCTTTTTCTTAGAATGGGATTTGGAGAGTTTGATATTAACTTTCTCAAATTAGTAACTAGCTTGAGAAGGAACAAATTCAGGGATGGAGACTTAGGGCTTTTCAGTTGTTTCATCACAAAAGAGCTTGTTTGTAGCCCATTCCAGCATCTTTGCATTACTCCTAACCAGCTCATTCTGCCTCTCCCTCAATTGAGTTGAGTGTACCCTTAAACTTTCCTTGAGAATTGTACATGTTTCTCCGGTTGGAGTTGGAGATGTCCAAACTCTCAATCCACAGCTTCTCCTTATAATTCAGAGAGGATTCCATCTCTTCATATCTCCTTTGGATTGTAGCCCTGATTTCTTTTTGGTGTTCCTTGTACAGGTAACCAATGCATCAGCCTTATGCAATAAAATTTTCTCTATCTCCTTTTCCCTCTCTTATAGCATCTTCAACAAATCCTCATCTCTTTTGATTTGTTCATTCACAAAGACTCTCTCTTTCCTTCAATTTAGTCCTCACAACTCTGTCTTTTTTTTTTCCAGTTCTTCTCTCAGTTCCTCATCTCTCTACTTGAGGGTTGATGCTAAGGTGTTGTCTATTTTTTTTTTGTTTCATCTTCTAAATAATTATCTCTCTACCTTAGTTATTCTATGATCTTTTCATCCCTCTCTTTGAGCTCTTCCTTCATTTCTTTTAACATAGCTAGCAACTCAGAGTTGTTGCTGTCTTCAATGGTAGCTCTTCTTTTTCCTCTACCTCTTTTCTTTAGTGTAGACAATTTTTCTGCACTTGATCTCTTTTCAGTGTCACTTTCTTCTATTCTCTCCTCAGCTCTAGTCTAAGCTAGAACCCCATGGTTGGCAATAGGGGAGAGCACTGGTTGCTCTAAGTCTGCTTCAAATCCTCCCCTTTCTTCACTGCTTCCTCCCTCATCAGAAATAGTTGTAGGGACTTATTTCCTAATCTCTTCAGTTTCTCTTGTCTTTTCTGCCTTAGTCTCTACCCTCTTTTTCTTCCTTGTGGGCGTTTCTCTCCTCTCTCCCTCCTCACTCTCCACTGGAACTTTGAGGACTCCAGTAAGAGTGAGATGTGAGGTCTTAGGACACTCTCCTCCTCTTAATCATTAAACTTCACACGCGATGCACCTGGTGATGAGGAAGGGTGAGGGGATATTTCAATGAAATTCCTTCATATACTCCAATATAGACTCTTTAATAGTTTTTTCCCAAATCCACGATAGACCGGCGCATACGGGGAGTATGGCGCGATCACATCTCCTGATTAAGACGTGCATGGAGGCTTCCGCTGAAAAGTTTATAAAGTAGAACCACACTTTACCTATCTCTATGAGGTCTCCTATGTTGATGTAGGTATGGGAAATTATCTGTGTGCTCTGCCACTCTCCTTAACTACTAGTAAGCTCCTTGGAAAACTCATCGAAGTGGGGATTCTTCTTAAGCTTCTCAAACTCTGAGCAATTTTCCCCTTCTTTGAGCTTGAACAACCGTGAAAGGGCCCTCTCTCCGAAAGGCACCCATTTCCCTTTCACATAACATGTCAAGTTCTTCCTATCTTTCAAGTTCGCATAAAACTCTTTAGAGAGAGTTCTTTTGCTTGTCTCCATGTGTTTGTAGAGCATTTCCCAACCTCTTCTCTCAATTTCTTCCTTGAAGGGTGGCACCAACTCCTTGAACCCCCTCTCACCAATAAATCCTTTCTTGGTGAGAGTCTTCTTGAAAATCTTTGTCCCCTTGTTAGTTAGGAATACCTTTGCTCCTCTTGAATCACCTTCCACCTCCTTGACTTCTTTCTTTACTTCATCTACAAGAGTAGTCTCCTGGTTTTCGGGTTGCTCAGCCCTCTCTCCTTGCACCTCCTCCATGATTTTCTCAATGACTTTGTTCAGAGTAGGAGAGCTAGGGTTAGACATTGTGGGTAGGGTTTCGAAAATGGAAGATAGGGAAGAATTATGATTCAGATGTTTGAGGATCTTAATTTGAAATTTCAAATTTTCAGTAAGTGTTCTCATTAATAGGGAGGATGCCCTAGAGTTGGGATAGGTGTCGCAACTTTGGAAAATTTTAAATGCCTTGGCCACATGTCGCGACTTTGTAGATGCGATGTCGCGACTCCGAGAGAATGTCGCGACATTGAAACATTATGTCGCGACTTTGCAAAGAATGTCGCGACATTGTAGATGCGATGTTGTGACTCTAAGGAAATAAAATTGCTACCTTGAGATTGATGTCGCAACAACAAGAAATGGTGTCGCGACAAAAATGACATTTTCCTCTTTATGATTTTCCTACTTATTTTCCTCAATCTTATTCATTCTAGCATACTCAATTCATGAAACTATCAACGAATCATTATCACATATGTATCTTTAAAAACACAGATTATCATTTCAGAAATTTAACAGTGATTCGACTTATTAAATCTAACTAAACTAAGAGAAATCAAAGGAACTTCATTCAATCAAACATAATTCAAACAATAAAAAATAAATTTGACATGAAAGGAAATAACAGTAAATAAAATCTTTAAAAAAAAAAAGGTAATTGGAAAATTCTCACAGAGATTTCATTAAAGCTCAATTTGAATTCATCATTCTTTGACAAACATTTCCTCATATTGAAGAATATTCTAATGAGTTCTGACAATAACAATAATCTGGGTTACCTCCCAACAGCTGCTCAGTTTAATATCCTTAGCTGGACTTGGCTGCATCTTCCTTTGATCTTCAATACCCTCCATCCTAATTCTCATCTTATTGTTTAGTCTTCATTAACATTCCCACCAAAATAATGCTTAAATCTCTGCCCATTGACCTTAAACTCATTCCCTGCTTGACCTCTGATTTTAACTACCCCAAATGGTGTTGCTGATACCATAGTAAAAGGGCCACTTCATCTTGATTGCAATTTTCGTGGAAATAGTCTAAGCCTTGAGTTATACAACAAGATAACTTCTCTAGCTCTAAACACTCTTATTGTAACACCCCGAAATATGCCCTAGCAGTTTTCGGGCTTGTTTAGAGTATATTAAAAGCTAAATGGAATTTTTCGAAAATAAAACGAGAGACTTGGAATTAATAATAAAGCCAAGGGTAAAGTGGTCTTTTACCGCCAGGACATAAAAGGCATAAAACAATAAGTTTATATGCAAATATGAAATTTGAGAAAATATGGAATAGAAATTAGAAAGAGTTAAAGGACCTAAATGCAAAAATGAGAAAAAGAAGTTAAAAATGTAAAGGCCAAACATGGCCTTAACTCAAAAAGATGGATAAGGTTAATTGGTCTCTCATTTTTGAGAGACCAAAAATGTAAAAGAAGGATCCAATAGTCATAAAGTTAAAAGTTGATAGGCTAAATTAGAATATAGGATGAGTGTGATGCAAATAAAAGAGAATGGAAGGGCTAAATACCAAAAAATGGGAAACTAAGCCAAAAAAAAATTGGCTTTCCAAACGTGGCCTTAAGGAAGTGGATAAGATGAGACCAAATTTGGTCTCTTAAGAGGAGATTTTCTCACTTTGAAAAAGGGAGTTAGGGCTCCCACGTAAGAGAAGAGAAGAGAAGAGAAGAGAAGAACAAGAAGAGAAGAGAAGAAGAAAGAAGAAGAAGTGTTTACAAAGATATAAGGTATGGAACTATGACTACTAGTATGGATACATGTTTTGGGTTGTATGGAGCAACCTTTGATATATGGATTTCTTGTTTGGCATTTGATCTTCTAGGGTTTTGTTAGGATTTCATCATAACCCTAGATTTCTTGAAAATAGGGGTGGTAAAACCTTAAAGGGTACAAGATGAGTATGGAATCCTCCCTTTGAGGTTGGATTCATGGTTTAATAGCAAAGTAAAGAAGTTTGGGTTAGAACAACCCTAACAAATCCTTGTATTTGGTTTGTGTATGGGTTATGACCCATATTAGAGTTGTTTTTGGGAGAAAATCATGAAAGGTTTTTGATGAAAGATATGTATTGAAAGATGGTTTGAGTATAATTGAGGTTACAAGATGAATATGGAGTAGTTTTGAAGTGTATATTGATTATTGAGTTGATTTGGTAGCAAATATGGAAAAATGGGAGAAAAACCTTACCATTATGGGGGGGAAGAATTCGAGGGGTGGTACGATGCAGGTATCCATTGCTCTATTTTGACAGTGTTAAATATTTTGGCCATAACTTGGGGTCATTCAGATCCGATTTGAGTGATTGGAAGTTTGCCTAGGTAAACTAGACTTCAGGAGAATCAAAAAATCTGAAATAGGTACCTTCAAATTCTGATTCTATAGGGACCAAAAATTCACTCAAAGGAGTGGGGCTATGTTCGAAGCCAATTACAGTTACTGTTTGAACATAAGAATAAAGATCCGGGTTGTTTAGGACATAACTTGAGTTTGGTCTTTCAGATTTGGGTGATTCCGGTTGGAGAAGAACCCTTAGAACCTTAACTAAATTAGTATAAAGACCAGTATCCAAATAAGTTAAGATCGAAAATGATAAGACAGTGAGCTGCTGCAGCTAGCTCTTTGCAGATCTTATAATGTGATTTTCTTCACGACTTGCAACATAACTCCTTCGTTAGGGGGCTCCATTATGGGTATTCTTGGACTCTATGGAAAGCTCATTGAGTCTGAATCTAACCATATGCTATTTAATGGCATTTAATTGCCCACATCTTGTTTGAAAATTGAATTGTTGTACCAAGTGTACTGACCGGCTTGGTTAAAGTTAGAAGATGGAATACATGGTAGAAAAGGATATGAAGATATGAACAAGAAATGCAATATGTATAGATGTGTTCTGAAGCATAGACACATGATATGAAAAATGAAACGAACTGAAACATGAACATAGACATGAAAGGCAATATGTCGCCGAACACATAGTAATAGTTAAATTATATATGATTATTATCACATATAACTTGAGAAAAAGATAACAAATGATAGGAAATACATGAATGAGCAAGTGATAGCCAATTAAGAAGGCTATGAATAGATAAAAACACGAGAGCGCAGAATCTACATAAATGATGAAGACAGAAATGTGATTATGATCGAGTTATAGAAGTTCTATTTATTGAAATATATATATGTGTATATATATATATATATATATATATATATATATATATATATATATATGTATATATATATATCGATTTGAATTATTAGTATTTGAAATGCTTGTCAAATATCGGCATGTATGCGTGTATTTGAGCTATAAGTGAATTTATTGCATAAAAGTAAATTGATTTGAAATGTATCATTGAATGGCCAGGCATAATGGGGATTCACCAAGCGGGTCGTCTTGAAAGGTAATGCGTAAATATTGAATGTGAAATCACATTTTTATTGAATGACCCGACATGTGGGATTCACCATTGGATTCGTCGTGAAGGTAGCTCTAATTCTTGAATGTGAGATCACGTACTCTTGAATGACAAACGGGAAAGGATTCACCAACTGAATCTGTCATGAATGTCAATTTCTATAGCCATATGTGAGATGGTAATATTGAATGTGATCCATTCTCTTGTGAATGACAAACAGGATAGGATTCACCAACTGAATTTGTCGTGAATGTCGACTTCTATAGCCATATGTGAGATGGTAATATTGAATGTGAAATCACATTGCTACTGAATGACAAACAGGACAGGATTCACCAACTGAATCTATCATGAATGTTGACTTCTATAGTCATATGTGAAATTGAAATATTGAATGTGAGATCACATTGCTACTGAATGACAAACATGACAGGATTCACCAACTGAATCTGTCATGAATGTTGACTTCTATAGTCATATGTGAGATTGTAATATTGAATGTGAAATCACATGTACTCTTGAATGTGAAATAGGGCCAGGATTCCTAAGCGAATGCATGTGAATGTTGACTCTATAGCTATATGTGAAATCACAAAACCGAAAAGCGAAAAATGATATAAAAAGTGTAATTGTATAAGTATCTTTTGCATTACACAGACAGTATAAAGGCATTATTTTGTAAATGTTATGGGTCTCTTGAACTTGTAAATGTTTATGGGATTGCCCAAAATGAAGTGCTTCCGCGTAATTAAAAAGTCTAAAATGGAATAACTCAAACAAAATGTTTTTGAAGATAGTGAAAATGTCGAAATGCTTAAGACTCAGGCAAGATCGCCAATGAATTCGAGTTGAGAAATTGAGTCGCGACACTTTGAAAACAAAAATTTAATAAGACGATAACTAAAAGAATTAAACGGGCATCCCAAATCATGAAATGTAATTGCTAAAGGGATTTGATTAATGGCTTCGGTCGTGATAATGATATGAGTCTAATATGTATATGTATCGGTCTGATTTGACCCTGTATGTATTTGATATGACTTGATCTGTTCCGACTTGTCATTGTATACATATAAGTTTACTTCAGATATATGTATTATATGTTATTGTTGATCCCGGTTATCGTACGTATAGAAGATGAGTTACAACCTGTAAAAGGCGTGACACGGGGGGAAGTATCTACGAACAAGATATAAGGATATGGAATCACGAAAGGATAAAACCTACATGTATAATATGATATGAGTTAGAAGTCACATAAGAATAGGCTTCGTGATATGCATAAGAAAAAGTAAATGAAAAAGATTGTGACGGCGATTATTGTTATTGGTCGTTACTGTTTATATGTTCCCACTAAGCGTAAAGCTTAGCACGGGTGTTCAATCAGTGTGGAGTGCTTGAAGAGGAGATAAAAGGACGGGACATTCCTGCACACTTGGCCAGTACAGACCCATCTCAGAGGTAGGTGCTCACGGCCTTTGTTTCAGCGATCTCGATGTTTGTATTAGATAATAATACATGTAGTATTTGTATAAAGTAAATGGGACTTAGTATGTGTATAGATTTTGATGGACACCACTCCGGTGGTAGTTAACTTTGTGTATGTAAATGATTTTTGTTATTACGAGAAATTGTTTGTATACCCATAGGTACAAATCTGACTTTATAAAAAAAGAAAAAAAATAGGTAAAAAGTCCCGATTATACGAGGTTCGCCAATCACGGTCGGACCGGGGATCGGGCGTGGCCATATGAGCGTCGATTTCTTTGATCATGCGCATGCTTTTTGTCTTCTCCTTGTAAATTCTAGCATTATCATGGAATCATTCCTTGGCTCTTCTAGCTCACTTAGTACAGAACATTCTTTCATCATCTATCTTTTAAGATTAAGAATTTAGTCTTTTGATGGCTGCGGCTTTGTCTTCCATTATGAAGTAAAGTAGCATCGTTTTCCAATACTATATGTCGCGGAACATGTCGATAGAGGGTCGTGTAAGCGATTTTTTGTAGCGCCCCATAATGCATCATCTAGCATTTTTGCCTAATCCTTCTTGTTGGTGTTGACAATCTTTTCCAAGATTTTCTTGATTTCTCTATTAGAAATCTTAGCTTGACCATTAGATTGAGGGTGATATGCTAAGCCCATGGCATGCTTAACTCCATATTGCTAAATCAAGCCTTACCAAAGTCTATTTTCACCCCTCATGGCAATGGTTCTTGGTGAAATACATTCAGCACAGAAAATATGCACAAGTAAAGTTCCTCTACGATGTTAACATCATTTACGGGACATACTATTGCCTAAACCCACTTGGATACATAGCCCACAACTAGAAGTATGTATAAATTTCCAAATGAGGATGGGAAAGGACCTATGAAATCTATACCCCATACATCAAACAATTTCATTACCCAATATTCGTGTAAAGGCATTCATTGTCTTTTATTTATGTTCCATTCTTAATCTATCATCTCACCATTCAAAACTATCTTTAAATAAGGTGGGCAAGTAGAATACACATTCGAAGGTTTCTAAAATGATGAGTCATAGGCCAACAAAATGGCTCATCTTTAAAAATTTGAATGACATTTTCTCAAAATTTCTGCTTGTTCCTCCTCAGGCACACATCTCCTTATGACTTGATCTACTCCCCTTCTGAATAGTATGGGATCATCTTATATGAATACAGCTTGCTTTCGGTTTTAGATTTTCTGTGGTAAAAATCGGGGAGGCATGACTCCACAAGCTAAGTAGTTTACCATGTCAGCAAACCATGATAGTTGAATGTTCACCTCAAAGAGCTATTCATCTGGAAAGCTCACTTGTACTTCCTTGCCTATTTTCTCTTCCCTGGTTATCTCCAACCTTGACAAGTGATCGACTATCACATTGTCACTCCCATTCTTGTCTTTGATTTCTAGATCAAATTCCTATAGCAGTAGGACCCATATGATTAACCTTGGTTTTGCATCCTTTTTATCGATGAGGTATCTAATGGCTGCATGATCAGTGTGAACTATGCATTGGGATCCCAGGATGTATGGTATGAATTTCTCATAAGCAAACACTACAACCAACATTTCTTTCTCTGTTGTTGAATAGTTTTCTTGTGCCTCATTGAAAGTATTGTTTGAGTAGTAGATTGCCTTAAAAACTTTGTCTCTCCTTTGTCGAGGCGCCCCCATGGCATAGTCGTGCTCCTTTTATGATTTCAAACTCTTCCCCGTTCGGTCTTTGCTATGGCCGGGTGTTAAGATCAACTTTCCTTTGATGCTTTCAAATGCTTCCAAGCATTCCTTGCTAAATTCAAAAACTGCCTCTTTCTCCAATAATCTACATAAGGGTTTTGCTATCTTGAAGAAGTCCTTGATGAATCTTCTATAAAATCCAACATGGCCCAAGAAACTCCTCACTCCCTTTACATTAGATGGTGGCAGTAGAGTGTTGATGACTGATATCTTAGCGGGTCACTTCGGCCAGTGCCAGTATTTGTGGCAAGCACAGATTCCTTCCTTAACCATAAAGTGGCACTTCTCCCAATTCAAAGCTAAGTTCTTCTCTTTGCACCTTTAAAGCATAGTGGCCAAGTTCTTCGAACAGTCTCTGAAACTTGACCCAAAAGCATAGAAGTCGATCCATGAAAATCTCTATGATCTCCTCTACCAAATCAAAGAAAATTGACATCATGCATCTTTGGAAGGTGGTTGGTGCATTACATAGCCTAAAGGGTATTCTTCTGAAAGAAAAAGTCCTATAGGGACAAGTAAATGTGGTTTTCTCTTGGTCTTCAGGAGCTATAGCTATATGATTGTACCTAGAATAGCCATCAAGGAAGTAATAGTAGGAATGCCTAGGTAATTTGTCCACCATCTGATCAATAAAGGTTAGGGGATAGTGGTCTTTCTAGTGGTGTATTCGGTTTTTCACGTAATCCAATACACATCTCGGTAACTACGATCTAGTTGAGATGAGTTCATTCTTCTTATTCTTATCAACGTAGTTCCACCTTCTTAGGCTGCTGGATAGTGGCACCTTTTTTAGGCGACTCGATTGGCGGTCAGAGCCGGTTCGGGATGCTCGATACCGATGAGTGTAGCGAGCACCAGAACTGGCTCGACTGGTTAGGCGGATCGAGCCGAAGCAGGGACGGCAATGAAACCATCATTGAATCCATTTATCAATATAAGCGTTTTTCGTTCTCGGATCTTTGAGAGCGATTTCAATTTGAGACGAAACCCATGCAAGCATTTACAAATTCAATCTGATACCTTTACAAAATATGCATTTAACGAAAATGGCAATTTCCGTTTACAACATAATATAAATCGTATTGAGATATAAGTACAAAAATAATTTGGAGTTAGACTCCTTTTGTTTACAAAACAATGTCATGCTTCCAAAAAATGGTGAGGATACATGTGTGAACATACTCAGTAGACTTTTCAGATGACTACGAGCTCCCTCGACCTTGGGTCCGCTTTCAATCACTACCTATCACTTAGTACCTGCGCATAATTAAAACTACACCTAACCATTTTCATGCTTAGTGGTTCTATACCATTCCATTCATTCGTTTCATTTTAAGTCAAATCATGAAATTTTACTAAACAAAACTTTCAAATCTTTTTGGATAATCAATGTCAATACAATATATTTACTTATTTCATATACAATCATTTATGGTTCATTGATCATTCCAAACATACACTTTCATATGCAATAAATCATTTATAATCAAATCATTCATTTCACAATGCTCTTTTCATTTCAATTTGCAATCATGCTTTTCAATTCGATATAATAAACAAATCTCAAAGTCGATTGACTATGCCCATACTTGAATTTAACACATGTTTTCGAATTTCAGGGATATCAGAATCCTGACATGGTCCTGGATTGGGCTGTAGGGCGTATAAAACATTTGTTTTATAACACAGTTCGGTCCCTCTGGGCTGCTGATTGGTTATTAAAAATCAATTCATGAACACTACCAATATTGTCCCGTTGGGCTGTTGATCGGAGTGACACATCAATACATTTGTTCGCAGTACTGCTAATTTGACCCTTATTAGTATACGGAAACTATCATGTCACGAATTAAAAGCATTAACATTCTAAGCAAGAGTTCAAATCCTTTGTAAATCTGATCTGATATGTACATTTGTATAAGCAGTTCATTTTAAATACTCATCTGATTTCATATGCAAACATTTCCGCGATCAATTGCCTCCAATCAATATCTTTTCTTATACATTTTAGAAACAGGCTTATTTCAAATCTTGAAACGAGAATAGGAGAAGATAGAACAAACCAATCTATATGTTTCTTTTTCCCTTGCCGTCAATCTCGGTCCTGGGTTAGGTGATCCTCACCGGCCCCTAGAAAATCACACATTACATTTAGTAAACTAGCACTACTCACACTTAATGAATATCGTCGAGATGGCGAGGTACGGTACATTTTTCATTTAGTTTTATCCTTATTTGAACCCCCATTAATCATTTATTAGGGTCCTTAAACTATCGGTGTACAAAAACTAGACTTTCGGAACAAAAATCCAAAATTTTTCCCTTTGTGAATAGTATATATCTTGCGCGGGGTGTAGCACGCTGTTCTTGGCGCTAACTTTCAGCCATATTTGCGTGCAGGGGGTGCCCTTTTTGGGACCTCGACCTCGTCGCGGTGAGGCATTCCACGCCTTGGCGTAGGTCTATGCTACGGCGTGGGTTCCCCTCTGACTGCGACGTAGGGCTGGAGCTGTACCCAGTTTCCGGTTTTTGCTCTTGCGATTTTTCCCCAAAAATCCTCAAATCTAGTAAAACATGGGAATCACTCGATAACATCCTAATGTCATCCCTAAACCAACCATGAGGCAAAACCCTTGGATGGATTAGGGTTTCCCTCTTGAGAAACATCATGTGAAAGAAATTCTCTGAGGTTTGGTTCTTACCTTAAATCCCTTTGAATCTTCTTCACGAATCTTGATCATAGAAGCCCGAGAAATGGGAAGAAATCACACCACTTGATCTTGATCTTCTCACCTTGCCTAGCTTTCTTCCTTTCTCTCTTCATTTTCTCTCAAACACATTTTTGCCCAAATGCACAAAATGTGCTCTTCTAAGACCACATTTGGTCTTATTATTCATTTTAAGTGTAAGGCCATGTATGGCTTACACACAAATTCCATTTCTCATTATTTTCTCCTTTTTGGTCTTAAATTCACTTTCATTTATCATTTAATTCACTTTAGAATTTAAGCTTATTCTATTCTTGATCCTTAGGTCCTCATTTTTACAAAATTCCAAATTTACCCTTTTTCACTTGGGTTTATTTCCGGGTTCAATCGATTTCTCATTTTAGCATATAATATTTCAACATATGCTCACATATTCATTTCACTTTTCACAATTTATTAGTTTTCCCGGAAAAACCCAAGTTTGGCTCAATTCATACCCGAAATATATAATAAAATTATTATAAAAATTATAGGGTATTTTTGGGGCGTTACAAATAGAACTCACCCAGGGCTATCTGAAATGGCATAGATGAAGCCTGCATTAAGCCACTTCAATACCTCCTTTTTGACCACTTCCTTCATCACTGGATTTAATCTCTTTTGATGCTCAGTATAAGTCTTTGCATTGTCCTCCATCAGAATTTCGTGCATGCATATTATAGGATTTATTCCCTTCAAATCACCCACAGTCCAGGCTATAGCTTCCTTGTACTGTTTTAGTGTCTCCACCACTTCTTTCTCTTCTTCCAGCGTTAAATCAATAGCTATGATCATACGTTATGATCTCTTATTTCCTAAAAAAAACATATTTTATGTGCTCAAGTAGCTCCTTAAGCACTAGCCCATCTGAAATCTTCTACTCCACATTTGCTTCCAACTCTTACTTGTTCGGTGTTTCTTCATCCTCAGCTACTTCTAGCATGAATTTTAGCAACTCTTCCTCAGTTCCTTGTATCTCATTTTCCTCTTCATCTTCAGTCATTGCTTCAACTTCACTCTCTTTATTTTTCTTAGCAAAAATTTCTTCAATTCTCATACAGTAAACCTCTTCATTGTCATGTTGCCTCAGACTTTGGTTTAAGTTGAATTTCACTTCCTCCCCAACTCTCAAATTTAGCTCTCCCTTTCTTACATCAACCAGAGCTGCACTAAGGGCTAAAAAGGGTCTTCCAAGCAGTAGAGGAACAACTTATCTTCTTCCATATTGATGACCACAAAATCAACTAGGAAAATAAATTTCCCCACCTTGACCAGCACATCTTCTATAATGCCCTTAGGTTTAACAATGGATCTCTCTGCCATTTAGAGTGTTAGATTGGTGGGAGACAACTCCACCAAACTTAATCTTCTTGCCACTAATGAAGGGACAAGGTTGATGCTTGCCCCTTGATTGCGACACGGAGGTGGTCGGAATCGACCAAAATTTATAGGCTTCAATTCCTCTTCTTTGGCAGTAGCATGGCTCTTTGCGATTATATAGTCTTCAGGGTGAACACGGGGATGAGTTTTCTTTGCATAAATGAGTTGCAGTTAAGGCTAAAATGGTGAATTCGTTTTGGATTTTAAGGTTTGGTAAGCTTGGTGAGGTTTTGTGGTTGAAAACTGAAAATAAATAAGTTAAAATACAAGTGGAACTCCTTGAAGTGTTAAGGTCCACTTTGGGGTTGGATTCTGAGGCAGGCGAGAGTTTACAGGTCCTTTCCTCGTGTTGAGATGACCTATAGTCATTTCCCGAACCAGATCTTCATTTAGCTATAAAAATTGACCCTTGGTTACTATCCTTTGAAAAATGGCATCCACTGGCCATTAGTGCTCTCAGTCGTTAAAACACAAGTCACCTTGACTCACCTTCCAATAGCTCATAAATGATAACTAACGAACATCAATGGATCTAACATTAAGCATCCAGTAGGCCCTAAAAACACCAAGTAATAACCATTCAAGGTGACTCAAAGGGATCAAAACCTAAAGTTAAAAAGGGAGAATAGTAACGACAGTGGATACCTAGGTGAAAAACATGGAACCCCTCAGCCTGCCTTAGGATCCTTTGCCCAATATCCTTCTTCTTCAAGGAGAAAGAGGTTCTAGCCACTCATCCTCCGAGTTGTCATCCTCAGAGGGTGCTTGGCTAGTGAGAAAGGGAGAGAAAGCGAGGGAAAATTAGAAAGAGCGGGAGAAAAATGCGAGCTTCCATGGCTTTGTGTGATCCGACGAAAAGTCCGTTCTGATGATCCTTGGGACTTAAATACTGCCCAAAGCCAAGAAAAATTACAAAAGAGTATGAATTGGCCACTATTACATGAGGTACAATTCAGGAAGAAATGAAAAATGTAACAAAAAGTCAAAAAGTCACAAGTTGCTGGAACAGTGTCGCAGGCCCTTGCGAAATTTCGCTCGTAACCCTTGAGAAATTGTTAGGGTGCTCTGATTCATTCTGCTTTTGTTGTTCTTCTTCCTGTTTTTGATTTGCAGCTATGAGTTGAACTTGGTTTCTCCATGGTTGAGCTGAATACCCATCTATAGTATAAAAAGCCTGCAAAAACAACAACACTGGCCACAAAATTTGATTAGTAGTCTTGCTAGGTCCTTAACATGCCAATTGGGTTAGTGGGCGAGCTACTACACAAGTGCTCGAAACCTGTATTAATAAGGGTGTAAAATATCACTTTTTGGGAAGTAATCACTCTGTAGGCACATTACTAGTCCCTTAGCAATGGAAGAAGAAGAATGAAATAAAGGCGAATTTGCTATATATCAAAAATGATGCTTAAAAAATGAAGTGATAATGCTGACCTTGACAAGAGTCATCAAAATCCTACCTGATAGTGTCTCTCGAGAAGAGTAAGTGTTATGCAAGTCAAGTATCAAACGATTGTCAACTCAGAACCAACTGACACACCTTCCCTGAAAACCTAAGTGTTTGGTTGATTAGGTTTCAAAATAAGTTGTCAAGCTGTTCTCCCCACACTCAAGCCTAGCTCTTGTCTAAACTGAGACTAACCAACCTCGATCGTCGGGACCCGGCTTTATTCCATAACTCCTTTTTTTGTTGTAGAGGTGCAATGTTGAGGGTATCTAACTCACAAATGTCCATGTAACGGGGGTCCATCGATGACTCCCAACCAATTAAGGCTTAGGGCATCAAGTCATAAGGATCTCTCAACCACTAACTCTTCAGGTTTCACCCTAGACTTTAATGAGCTAGAAACTCTAGTGCCTACAATTTGCTAAACTCTGCCTATTCACCCATGTAATGAGCACAGCGGTGGCCATTGAGTTGGCCCAAGGCACCGAGGCTTTAAGACTTTCATATCTAGCTCGAGGCCAGGTGCTCGGGTTTTGAGAATGACGTCAAATTTTCTTTTCTTTTTCTTTCTTTTTCTTTTTCTTTTCTTTTCTTTTTTGAAAGCAATTAGTCTTTTGTATTCAGGGGGTCCTAACCTGTGGGTGGTCGAAGGTGCTAGGCGGGAATTTTGCGGGGCTCGAGGAAAACGAGGCGGTTTTTGCTTTATAAATGAAATCTAATGTGCCTGAGTGTGTGGTTGGATTATGTGGAAAAAGGTTGAATACCATAAGAATTTCAGCATGTTATCAACTTGACTAAGCATAACATCATTCTAACATCAACAACATTGGAACAAAATTTCAATTTCTTACTCTTTCATGCTTCCCAGGCATTCTGAAAAAGTTTTAAAAAATGAAATTGAAAGCATGAACTAGGAACTAAAAACATGAATTATATTGTAAAAAAAAACTGACTAGCAAGCCATTCAACTTAACAAAACAGACTTGCTCAAAACATAAATCAACACTTCCTTCCTTAACTGTCCCCCCAACCGAATTCCACATCATCCTCAATGTGGTTATGGAATGGAAATTTAAAGGGAGGGAAGTGATGCACTCTCACTGATGTAGTAGGTGTAGAGATGAGGAACCACACGAAACAAAAAAAAAAAAAAAAACAAAGAGAGGAAGAGTGTTAAACAAAAATATTAACGGTCTGAAAATATGATTATATTCTGAGGAATTAAATCAAAAGATAAATGTGCTTCCCCAGAGGCCTCATTCACCTGAATTTAGATGAATGATAGTCGGAAGAAGAAAAGAGAGATTAAAAGGGACCAATTAGAGCATTTTGAAAATTATGCCCTTATCATAATCTCAAAAATGTTCTTTCTAGCTATATTTAGATTCTACACTCTCTAAGCTTTCCAACGATACCAAAATTACCGAAAAACAAAGGTCGGATGAAAAAGTTATGGCCGAAACAAAACAGGGATGCAAAAAAAAGGGGCTTGCGAAAAAGGGTTGCGAAATTTTGCAACCAATTTTTTTTTTTTTTTTGAGAGAAAAAAAATATAATTTTTTTAATAAGTAATAATAATAAAAATAAAATAAAATAAAAGGAAAAAAAGGTACATCTTTGAGTACGGTGTGGTTGCGAAATTGTAACCTGCAGAAGTATTCTTGAAATTGTGTTGGTTTGCGAAATTTTGCAGGGATTGCGAAATTTCGCAACCCTTACGATATTTCTTGGGCTCTTTCCTTTGAACTTTGGACCTCTCTTGCTGCAAAACTTTGACACGAACTGCAAAAATAAACACAGGAAAAAAAATAAAAAATAAAAAAATATAGAAAAATGATAAATAAGCTAGAAACAAAGATTAACTTAAAATTAGAGAAAATGTAAAGAGAAAAATTAAATAAAGAAAAATAAAATAAAATAAAATAAAAATCAAAACAAAAAGTGAGTGAACTCTGCAGTCTCAGGGGAGACTAAGTCCACTCAAACCAGTTTCTCAAGCCTTGTCTGGTGGTGTTGGAGGAACTGGTGGAATTGGTGGAATTGTTGAGGTCTAGATGCTCCAACCAACCAAATGTAAAGAGCCATCCATTGCGCCATGTAGTAAGATGTTCGCCAATGTCTTTGATGTAGTGGCAAAGTTTCCGAATCGCTGGTCACTAACTTCCTAAAGTCTTGCACAAGCGATGCAGATGGATCTCACTGTCTGAAGTGTTAGTGTGCTTTGTGTATAGATCAGAAAGTAGAGACATACACTAGGTCAATAGAGGGTGGTCAATGGGAGGTCTTCATTGTGGTGGAGCACTTTCCCATTACACCTTTTGGTGGCTTAGGTAGTGGCACTAGGATCCAATTTTGTGGGAAGTGGTTTAAGAATAAGCTTTTGGGGTTCTTCCATTGCTTCCTTCCCACTGCCCTCCTCAGTCAGCAAGGGAAACATTTCTTCTTCTCTTCTCCATGACCCATAGACAACACATGATTTTGGGGCATCCTGTAGTTCCTCGGAAAGCACGCTGGATTCCTCTATCAATTCCTCGAGAAGCTCTTTGCGGTTGAGCTTTGTTCACCTAAAATAGTGTCAATCGGGCCTCTTCTACGTATTCTCTTCCTCTTGATGAACATCTTTGTGATTGGTGAGCCTTGGAAATGGAGTACTTTACAGGTTGTCAATCTTACGATCAAGGTGTTTGAACCCCATCTAATTTTGGTTGAGCTCTCCATAGTATCAATTCTTTGTTGTTTTGGCGTTCACCACTTTACTGCTCCTCATAAAAGTACCCACCCGTTTGCTTTCCGAGTTCGGTATTGCTTGCTCCAGCCAAGAAAAGGTTAATTGTGGTGGTTGTGATGGCGAGGAGTTGAAGCATGATGTGGAAGCGAGGAGGTATATCTTGTGGAGGTCTTCCTTCATGAGAATTTGGGTGGTTCCCCGATAGGGTTGTAAGTCTTTGCCATATGGTGCGTGGTTGGAGGCCTGATGTGGAGGGTGGTTGAGTCCCGACAAAATTTATAAACCTAGTCCTCCTGTTGCTTGGTAGCATGGCTATTGCAGTATAGTGGCTTTAGGGTCGAACACAAGGATGAGTTTTCTTCACACAAATGAGTTGCAGTTAAGGCCAAAATGGTGAATTCGTTTTGGATTTTAAGGTTTGGTAAAAATAGTGAGGTTTTGATGGTTGAAAACTGAAAATAAAATAATTTAAAATGTAAAATAGAACTCCTTGAAGTGTTAGGTCACCGGGGTTGGATTCCTAGGGCAACTAAGGGTTTCTAGGGTCCTTTCCTTGTGTTGGGGAGGATGACCTATAGTCATTTCCCAAACCGGATCTTCATTTAGCTATAAAAATTGACCCTTGGTTACTATCCTTTGAAAAATGGCATCCACTAGCCATTAGTGCTCTCAGTCATTAAAACACAAAGTCTTGATACCTTCAATGGCTCATAAATGACCAACTAATGAACATCAATGGATCTAACATTAAAGCATCAATGAGCCTAAAAACTACAGTAATAATCATTCAAGGTGACTCAAGGGATCAAAACCTAAAGTTAAAAGGAGAAACGATGCTGGCGGTGGATGCCCAGTGAAAACATGGAACCCTCGACTTGCCTTAGATCCTTTACTTGATAGCTTCTTCTTCAAGGAGAAAGGGTTACAGCCACTCATCCTCAGAGTTGTCATCCTCGGTGTTTGGCTAGTGAGAAAAGAGTGAAAGTGAGAAGAAAATGAGGAAAGAGCGGGAAAATCTTGAGCTTCCTCTGACTTTATTAATGATCTAACGAGTCCCCGTTTACAACTAGTGGCAGGACTTAAATCTTTGCTGAAAACCAAGAAAAATTACAAAAGAGTATGAATTGGCCACTATTACATGAGGGACAATTCAAGAAGAAACGAAAAATGTAACAAAAATTCAAAAAGTCACAAGTTGGCCAAGACAGTGTTGAAGGGCTGAATTTGCGACCCTACTTAACCTGAGAATTGCAACCCTTGCGAAATTGTCGAATCTTATGATTCGATACAACTGCTGCTGCTGTTCTTCTTCCTGTTTTTGATTTGCAGCTATGAGTTGAAATTGGATTCTCCATGGTTGAGATGAATCCCTATCTATGGTATAAAAAGCCTGCAAAAACAACAAAACTTGACATAAAATTTGATTAGTAGTCTTGCTAGGTCCTTAACATGCCAATTGGGTTAATTAGGGTGAGTACTACACAAAAAGTGCTCGAAACCTGTATTAATAAGGGTGTAAAATAGCACTTTTTTGGCAGTAATCACCCCTAAGTCACAAAGTGCCCTTCTAAATTCATGGTTCCCTATGGCACAAGGGATGGTGAAACTTCTACGGTTCTGCATTTTTGAGGCATTCTCCTTTGAATTATAGCACTGTAGTTTGTTGAAAGGTTCACTGTTCCATAATCATATATCTTCATCTTCTTGCTGATAAAGTCTTTCATGAATTTTGAACAATTTGGCATTTGAGCCAAAGCTTCAACAAAAGGAATGTTGATTTCTAGCTTCTTAAACATATTTACAAATTTGATAAATTGTTCATCAATTTTGGCTTCTTCAGCCTTTGGGGAAATAGTAAGGGATGTCTATACACTCTCACCTCCTCCTTCTTTTGAGACTTTTCCTTTTCTATACTCTCTTCATTCTTTTCTTCCTTTGATAGGTGTCTCTTAGATGGTTCCGTTGTATCATTCTCAGCTTCCAGTTTTTTATTTCTCTCTTCTTTTACAGCCTCTTCATTCCTAGCTTCTTTCTTATTTTTCTTGCTCTTTTGGAGTTCCTTGTCACTCCTTAGTGTTACTGCCAAACAATCCTTGGGGTTTTTCTTAGTGTCACCTGTAAAAGTGTCCTTAGATTGTTTTTGCAAGGAAAGGTCCAGTTTCCCTACTTGTGTTTCCATGTTTTAGAGTGAGGCATTAGTATTAGCTTGAAAGATATCATGTCAGGCCATTCATATCATGGTTTGTTGAAATTTCTTAGTATCGACCCTTATACCAAACATCCTCCAAAGTTTAATTCTCTTTACCTCTTGGTGATCAGGTCTTAGATTCCTGATTTTGCCTCTGATAACATGCTAGTGCTAGGCTTTGATGGTGCTGCTGGTTATATTGGTGTGTAGGATTTGATCCTTGGCCTTGGTAAGCTGGTGTTGGTGCAAGCTATTGATTTTTGTGTTGGTTAGGCCTTGGTCCTTGGCCTTGATGAGCTCCTCTTCCATATGAGAGGTTCTCATAATATCTCAAGGCATGTGTGTAGTGGGTTGGAAATTTTGGGTTTGGTTTGAAGTGGTAACTCCTCTATCATTCGATGGCCTCTGATCTGAACCTGTCAACTTGAGAGACTAGATCGAATTAACGGAAGAATCGCTCTAGTGTGTTGGATATGAATGACCTTGACAGTTGCTTATATGGAAGCTAGAACCTTGGTATATGTGAGGACACCACAATCTGTGATGGAGATCCGATTGATAAGTCTTGATGAATGCCACAGAATAATCAATAAGTTCAATGAGTTCTTTAAAGAACGAAAGAGAAATTGAAACTCTCAAGTTTATTAATGCATAGAACTTAAGAATGTAGGGATAATGCTTAGATCTACGATTGTGACATGCTAATTCTATTCCCAATTAGGAATTATGATAAATCACAGCATTGTAATCTTATTGAGAATCACAGTCGTCTCACGAGGGTGATGCGATTAGTTGATCAATAGAAAGATTATTCTCCACTAAAAGTATGGTTTAAAAGAAAGCGTAATGTTGTGTTGTTTGATTGAATGGTTGATTGATTTGAATGTTTTAAAAATAGAAAAGACAATTCTTTGAATTTTTAGGGGTTCGCTCCTTTGATCAGGCGAATTCCCTCCTTTGTACATAAGCTAAATTCACAGGAACCATTGAAAGCGATTAGTCGATGGAAGTTTATCTTTAGTGCCTTTGGAAAATAAAGATGATCAAAATGCTAAACACTTGTTCTCAATTAAAACGAACCATAGTTGGCATTATGATGAAACACAACGTGTCATAGGAAATATCTACCAGTTAACCCGTTGTCGAATTTTGCCCAACTAATGGTTTACAACACTACAGTGATCAAATGTGCAATCAGTTTAAAATCAATAGAAGGGTGGGGACTTTACCTTGAAATCAGGAGTGAGTTTCCCAAATATGATCAATGGTAGGATGAACTCCATAGAATTTATGAATGATTAAGGATTGAAGAGCAAATTAATCTAAACTTGAGGATCTTGAAGAAATCAAAGTTAACTTGTAAGCTGAGAATGAGGAATATATAATCTGAATTTAAAGTAGAACAAATATTTATGCTGAGAAAGATTGCAAACTCTCTAATCGAAACTTCTAAAAGAAATAAAATGCGGATCTCTAGTATCACTCGAGAAGATGGAGAAAAACTATTATTACTTAAAACCTAAATTGAAGAACTAAAAGAAGGCCAAAAACTTCCTAGAGGAAAAAGAAAAATCCCTAAAATACTTGTATCCTCTCCTTTTACTGTAGTCCCTTCAAAAGTGATCCTCCATTTGGTTTGCTTAGAGAGTGCCTCGCGTATGGGGTAATTCTTGGACAATTCACTGGCCTTAAAAAAGTCCTGGGTGGGACTTTAAGTTCTCACCGTGAGGTTGCTCCTTTGCCACTTTCCCGACCAGTGCTCTTAGGTAGGGTTGCAGATCTGGTGGGACTTTATCCTGCCAATTTTCGGCAAGTTCTCTGGGTGGGACTTTAAGTCCCTCTACGTGGGGACTAATCCTCTGATCTTTCCTTGCTTGGCTGGGGTTCAGAGACTTAGATCAATTGCTCATCCACCTCCACTTCTTCCTGTGGCTTTCAGGCTTGCCTCCTTGTGCATACGTTTAAGCTTGAAGAACTGCACAAATCTAAAAACACGAAGAGATTAGAAGTACGTATTCTTATGCCAAATGTGAGAATTACATTGTCGTTTAAATGTGTTCGATTCTGCTATAATTATCCTCAAATGTGTGTTAAATGGATAACAAACCTATAAATAGGCTAAAAATACGAAGAATAGAGAAAATTTAAATTAGGCCATAAGGAAAGTAAGATGTTTGGCCAAAAACTAGGAAACTAGATAAATTTTTATGTGAAATTGGTAATAAAAATCGTGACAATCGAGAACAAATCAACTCCAAAATAGCAACAAATCAAGAACAAATCAACTCTAAAGTAGCAGCAAATTAGGAACAAATCATCACCAAATTAGCAGCAAATCAACACCAAATCTGAAGTAAATATATTCTAAAAAGAAATAGCAACTCTATTTAACTAGAAAAACAAACTTTCTAAATTAAATAAAGCAACTTCTACTTTGACTTGGAGAAATAAATCTTTCTAAAATAAAACAACTCCAAATCAAAATAGTAATAAAACTCAAAACACTTGGAAATAGAAATATATTTGGTGTCTCAAGGTTTCACGACCTCCAGAATGCGATTTTCCATAATTAAGATTGGATTCCTAATGAATGTTATAGAAGCTCCTGCATCACGGATCCTTTGTGCTTTGATTCTCATCATTCCCCCCTTCCTCGAAAAGATTCATTCTCGAATCTAAAACATAATGTTGTTGATGGCATGAAAATAAATACACACCCTCCATGGTCCATCCTTTTTGCATTCAAGTAATACATGTAGAACACATGGACTAATCAATTCCTCCACTTGGCTTTGAGCTCTTTTGTCTCCTCGAGTGGCAAACCCATAGGATCATCCTCAAGGATTACATACTTGAACTCCTGTAACAAGGAAGAAACAACACTAGGCAAAGAAGAATCAAGATCGTTAATGTTAAAAAACGTCTCTTTATACAAAAGTACAAACATAGGCTTGTTAGAATAAAAGCATTCTGCTTAGGCTCACTATCTCTTTTGTCTCAAACTCCTTTCCTTTTGTTTCCCCTCTTTTTTCATCCGTCACTTCCTGATCTTTTTTTTTGTTTTCTTTCCTTCTTCGTTGTTCACTTTAAGATCTCTTTTTCTTTCACTCTCTTTTCTTTTCTCATTCTCTTTCCTTTTCTCCATTTCTTTTTCCTCTTGTTTTTCTTCTTGTTTTTCTTTTCTTTCCATTTCTTTCTCATTCTTTTTTGAATCACACTCTTGCTTTAACCTCACTTGATCTTCATACACTTGTTTTGGTGTCAAGGGTACAAGAGTTATAAGATTCTTGTCCTTCATGAAACTGAAACGATTCTTAAAACTACCATGGTTGCCTCTCCTATAAAATTTCCAAGGCCCGCCTAATAAGATGTGAGAAGCATACATAGGGACAACCTCATTATGATACTTCCCAATTGAAAATGCCAAGAGCACTTGCTTTTGCACCCACAATTCCCTACTATCATTCAACCATTGAAATTTATAAGGTCGAGGATGCTTACTTGTTAAGTAACCTAGTTTCCCACCGTGGTGGTGCGTAGCGCTGTAGACATTAGTGCAACTCCCACCACATCAAAGATCACATTACATACCTTGTTTCGATGGCACCTAGTGTCCCTCCTTGCAACCAACAATTCTTCTTGGGAAGCATATTCCACATCATCGGCATCCTCTAAGGATGGCCTAGAATCACAATCTGATTCATGATCTGTTTCAATCTCACCATTGTCTCGAATCACCATAACTCTTTTATTTGGATATTGGCTTGCTATATGACCCATGATTTGGCATTTAAAACAATTAATATCACACTCGACAGTGAAAATCGGATTTACCTTGGATTTCCTCAAGGTCACCTCGTTTTTATTCTATTTCGGGGTCAAGGCCGGGTGGCTTATCTTCCTTCCTCCATTGATTCGAATTCCAAGTGGATGAACGTAGACTAGGTTCAGAACATGTGTTGCTATTGTCCCTCCTCTTGACTTGATTCTCAATCTTCATAGCCATATGAACCATATCCTCCAACTCTACGTAATGTTGTAATTCCACCGCATTTTGAATCTCTCGATTTAAACCCGCCATAAACCTCGCCATTGTAGCCTCCCGATCTTCTTCCATATTTGCTCTAGCCATTGCAACCTTCATCTCCTTATAATACTCCTCCACACTACGGTTGCCTTGCCTCAGGTTTTGCAACTTGTCAGGCAACTCCCTTGCAGGTAGTAAGTTGAAAAATCTCTTTCTACATCACCTCTTCATCTCTTCCCATGTTTCCATCGCTTGCTTCCCTATTACGCCTCATATTCAAAATTACCTGTCCCACCACACCGTTAGATAGCTCCAAGAACCCTATGACAGCAAAAGTTTCTCCTTTCTTATTTTCGAAATAATCAGGACAATCAAAACTCGTAAACGCCTACATGCTCCAAATATCACAATCGTCCAATTAGTTTTATTGCAATTAACGTTCCCCTGTTTACCTCCTGAATCAAAGTATAAGAATGATAAATATAAAAAATGGTTACATAAATCATAGAAATAAAGGTTTTTAGGTTAAAATAACATTAAAAATGAATTCGGAGCATCAAAAAACCTTAGAGTAGTCCTATAGACTGAATTTGAGAGTTGTAATGGCAAAACTGTAATTTTAAAACCAAAATATCCCATGAACAAGGATTTTCAAAATAGATTAAACCTAATTTTCATCTCTTCTCGTATTTTTCCACCTCCACTCTCACCCCACACCTCTCAAGCCCTAGAGATCAGTTGGAGAAGAATGGGGGAAGGAAGGCCGAGGCCAGGGAGATTTACAAGAAATGTGAGATAAAAGCTCAAGACCTCCATATCAACCAAAGATTGAGGTAGGGGTTTTCTCCCATTCACTTACATTGAGGCTAGGTTATTATACATGTACGTTTTGGGGTTATAAATGCTATATTTTTGGGTGTTTTGAAACTATTCTCCCTGTACATGAGAATGAGGAGTTTGATTCTTAAACGGGTTAATTGGGAATTGATTTCTAAATGCTAGAGTTTGGTGTGAGTGGTGAAATAACATGGGTACGATCTCTTGTATTTCCTAGATGTTTTCTGAATTGTTTTATGACTGTTTGTGGATTCTTAAAAGTTTTTCCGGTAAATTGGAGATGTATGGAATTATTGGTTATGGGATTAATTGTTGGTATGGTGATTGGAAATTAACAGGAGATGGTAGGTTCCAAGTGAGGATGCTTGAGGAACAAAGAGAAGTTTGAGGAGGTGGAGGTTACTGCTAAAGTATGCTACTTTCTCGATCTTTTGTATTTCCTAACTATTTTCTTAATTGCTTTATGACTGTTTGAGGATTCTTAGAAGTTTTTCCGGTAAATTGGAGATGTATGGAATTATTGGTTATGTGATTAATTGTTGGTAGATAAATTTCTGGTATGGTGATTGGAAATAAAAAGGAGATGGTAGGTTCCAAGTGAGGATGCTTGAGAAACAAAGAGAACTTTGAGGAGGTGGAGGTTACCGCTAAAGTATGCTACTTTCTCGATATTTTGTATTTCCTAACTGTTTTCTTAATTGCTTTATGACTGCCAGGATTCCTAGAAATTTTTCCTAGAATTGAGATGTATGGAATTATTGGTTATGGGATTAATTGTTGGTAGGATAAATTTCTGGTATGGTGATTGGAAAAAAAAAAAAAAAGGAGATGGTAGGTTCCGAGTGAGGATGCTTGAGAAACAAAGAGAACTTTGAGGAGGTGGAGGTTACTGCTAAAGTATGCTACTTTCTCGATCTCTTGTATTTCCTAACTATTTTCTGAATTGTTTTATGAGTGTTTGTCTTAGAAGTTTTTCCGGTAAATTGGAGATGTATGGAATTATTGGTTATGGGATTGATTGTTGGTAGGAGAAATTTCGTATGAAGATTGAAATAAAAGGAGATGGTAGGTCTGAGCTTAGGATGTTTAAGAAACAAAGAGAACTTTTGAGGACGTGGAGGTTACCGCCAAAGTGCGCTACTTTCTAATTATATATGTACGCTTGGGTTATAAATGCTATGTAGTTATGACATGAAATCATTCTCCTGTTCTTTTGCAAATAGTACATGTTTAAATGAAGTCATCAATACCTGTAGAATTTCTTTATCGTTTAAAATCCTAGTACTCGAGAATTATGATTTTCTTCTTTAATGTTTTTTTGGGATTGATTCTAAATCATAGTGATTTGTGTTGAGAAAATAAAGTGGTTATGATCTCTTGTTATTTTCCTCGACCAGTTATTAAAACTGCTTCAAAATTCCCAAGTAAACATCAAGGAGCTTCATTGATTCACTTTCAATTTCATGAGGCCGCAGCTGAAACAAGCCACTAAAATTGTTTCGCCAAGCACTCTTCCTGCCAGATTTCCTGGATGAACAAGCTGATTGGTGAGCTTGAGATGGATTCCCCTGTGAGGGATGTCAATTTTATCATTTCGCTTGAACCCATCCAATTCCTTTGTTCAGGAGCTCACCGTGTCGGCCTGATTGCCCGACAATCACCGTCATTCTATGAAATTATCCACTAGTTTGCTCAAGTTCAGGATGGCTTGTTCAACAGGGTGGGGTTGGGTGGTTGTCGCCGGTAGAAGTGGGGCATAATATGGAGGTTCAGAGGTGCATATTTCGAGGTCTCGGGTTCCCAATGGTGAACTTCAGGTGGATCTTCAACTACGGGTTGTAAGCACTACCATATGGTGAACTCATCCTACTGGTTTCTATAATCCCTCATGGACTGATATTCATTTGGATTCCTCTACCGGGTTGTCACTTTACATGGTCAGGTTTCGTAATCCTCATTACATATATGCCCTAGGGTTTCTCTCCCGATCAGATAGTTCTTTCATGTGTAGGGTTCCATTTCCGCTTCTCATCCAAACCACTAGAAAATGGAATCCAAGAAAAATGTAAGGTAAACCAAGACAAATACGTAAAAAACTGGTCTCAACTCTTTTTTTTTTTTTTTTTTTTGAAATGAAAAAAAAAATGACAATGAAATATAAAAGAAATTCACTAAAACTTATGATGAGGATCACAAGTGTTCCAATACCGTCAACGACTTAAAGCACCATCCCCTCGGTGCACCCAAGGCCATTTGATTCGTACACGTTAGTATGATCCGGAATCAACAAATTTGTATCCTAGTTCTCCTACCGTCGTAGTCAAGCTATCAGTAAAGATAGTGGTCTAGGGCCGAACACGTGGATGAGTTTTCTTCTGCATAAAATGATTTAAGTGAAGTTAAAAATGGTGAATTTGTCTGGGATTTTAAGTACGATAAAAACAAAGGGGGTTTTTGGATGGTGAAACGAAATGAAAATGAAGTAAAATAAGAAAAATAATAATAGAGACTCCTTTGAAAATGTGGATAATGTAGCTTAGATTCTAGGGCAACCTAGGGGTCTCAAGAGCCGTCGGGGAGGATGACATGTAGTCATCTCCCCGAAATGATCTTCATTTAGCTATAAACCTAACCTAAAATATTTATCCTTTTGAAAAATGGCATCTACTCGCCCATCGCTGTCACGACAAAGAAGAATGAGTCTCCCCGACTCTTTCAATGGTCATAGAGGTAACTAATGAATATCGTGGATCTAACAATAAGCATCCATCAACTAAAAGCTTACCAAATAATAGCCAAGTAAAGGAGATTAAAGGGATAAAAACCTACGCTAGAAAGGAACACGTTGATGGCAAGTGATACCCGTTGAAGAGCAGGGGGACCTCCGTGAGCCTAGATCCTACACCCAAGCAATTCCACTTCAAGGAGGGAGGGTTTGGTCAACCATCCTCCGTCATCATCCCTGAGGGTGCTCGTCGCCGCAGTTACAAGAAAACGAGAAAAAGCGGAACGTAGAAGAGCGAAACGATGAGCCGAAAGCTTCCCTAAAATTCTATTATGATGTTGATTGGATTGTCATTTCACAGCATGCACTGAGGTTTATATATGCTCGAAAAAGGGAAATTACAAAACAATATGAAACAACAAAATTGGCGTGAGGGTAGAAAGGAGAAAAACTAAAATGGAGTCAAGAACACAAAATAGAGCAGTAATTTTCTCTATGTACGCTGATTTTCATCATACGGTAAATTCAAACATAGCGGGAAATTGAAATTTTAATCTATGCACGGGCATTCTCTATGATACCGAAAAATTCCAAACAGAAAGGAAATTTTCAAAGATCGCTCCATCACGGGCCACTGCTCCATTGTTCCTTACTTCATTTTTCTTCTATTTTCGCTTCTTCCTCTTGTTCTCCGATCTATGATGTGAGTTCAATTCTTCATGTTTGATCGACTCAACAATGTTGGCATGATTAGCTCGCAAAAACAGCAAAATTTTCCACAAAATGCGATCAAGAGAATAGTAGGACCTGAATGTGTAAAATCTAAGTAATGAATGATTAGTATACAAAAAGCACTCAAACCTATAAGAAATAGGTTCAAAATAGACCACTAATCGTTGAGCTAACCGTATTCAAGTATATGCAGGGGCTCTCAAGCCCAATGATAGGTCTCTGATGATTCTCCAATTGACTACAGCGCTTCCATAAGGAGCATCAGAGGTGGCTTATTTGACCCAAGACATGGGCATGCTCAGACAGTCCCACCAAGGAAACCACGGATGCGTTTCCAGATGGCTACTCGACCGCATACCAAAACAAGTCAGCGCAGATGCAATCTATCACGCCAAATTTCATGTCATTTCTATTTCTAGCTCCTCCAACCTTTCCTGGTCAGTATCAGCTTTGATTTCATCTCAAAGTCTTCGGAAAGTGGCAATGCCTCCTGCGGGTCAAGGCCTCATTCTTCGCCTCCCGATTCTACCATCCCATGCCTCGGAGGTTTCCACATAGTTCAAAAAAAGTCCAGGCCTTATCTCGGTGCTTGCTCAAAAAGCTCACCTCCACACATGGTTTCTCTCAAATAGCGTTGCTTCATGGTCGAGACATACCTATACATCATGAAAATGATTCATTAAGATCCATGTATCAAACCAAGCGGTGTGACATGCAATCGATGGTTTCATGAATCTCCTCCCAACACCGAAAACTTCGTCATAGGTCGAGTAGTATAGATTCCATTTTCAAACTATTGGGTCTTGGTTGTGCTAAAAATTTCTTTCAAAAATCAGCTTGAAGTTCGCTTGAATTTCTTATCGTTTCGCCTCGTGAATCGGGAGCCAACTTTTCGTCTCGTCTCACAGCACTGAATGGCTTGCCCAAGGTGTCCATGTCAGCACACCTTCTTTAAAAGTTGCGCACACTTCCTCAAACTCGGATATGAGTATATGGATTCTCATTTCTCCACCCATGAAACGCTAGCTATGGCACTGCGATAGGGTCTTACCAACACATCATCAAAGGTGTGGTATGATGCGAAGGTGAACTCACCTCTAGGAGGTGTATGGTCCCTATTAACTCATATTTGTCGTTGGATTTATTGGAGCCCTTGATGACTTTGTTGTTCTCGTAGTGATCCATTTGCTCACCGTGTACACCGACGACTTCACAAACTCGTTCAATCGGGTACTAACCTCTTGCAATCTACCGATATATCTTTATCCCAAAGATGCATAAACACCTGTGACACAAAAAGAGACAAAACAAAGAGCAATAACAGGGCTTACCAAAAGATCGTTGTTAGCCTGATAATGGATCATATATATATAAAAACTTAAAATTCAAACAATAAAATTCAAAAGGTTTAAAAGGTCACCAATGCAGAATTTATGATTACAAGTACCTATTAAACTCATATCATTTAAAGCTTAAGACTATCCACCCGGCAACGGCGCCATTTACTCCAAGATGCATAGCAAAAAGGTTATGTGAATCAACAAAATTTATACCTAAACTACTAATACCGTAGAGATGACTACTACAAGAGATTGTGGCTCTAGGACTCAACACCTGACGTGGCTCGCCTTACAATGATTTGTATAATGATTCAAAATGGAGGCTTTCTTGTTTGGATTTTGATTTGGTACAAAAACAAGGTTGTTGTCACTGTTAATCATGAAATTCGAAATAAATTAAAGAAGACCTTGAAGTTTCGGCCACCCGCTTAAAATATGCTGTAAAGGTGTCCCCAAGTATTTCGTATTGTGAAAAATGACATATAGTCATTCAGATCTTTTTTTAACTTAAAACCAACCCTTATGTAACATTCCTCTTTGAACTAGGGCATTTACTGTACTTTAATAAAATTCGTAGTTGAAACCAAAAGATTTAACCTACCCTCGATGGTTCGTGAATATATTCAATATGTCGTTGTATCTCACCATTAAGAATGCACTGAACTATGTTTGCTGCGCACAAACCAAGGAAAATACATCAAATAGCATTTAAAACCTAGTTTTGAAAGTTTGGAACATAAATGCCACACCAAAGGTTTCTAGAAAACAGAGGAACACCAAAGAACCCACATCAACTCATTCCAGAAACCTCCTTCTTCAAGGTTTAGAGGTTTTAGCCAAACATCCTTTTAGTTGTCATCCCCAAAGGGTGTGTTTATAAATAGAAAGAGACAGAGAAAGAGGAGAGAAGAGAATGGGGGCCGAACAGAATATAAAATGCTTAAATGAAAGAAGCTTACAAAATGTTTATAAGATGGCTGAGTATAGCCTACAAAAAGGTGAAAAACCCAATCTATCCTAATAGTATCATTACAAATGAGGTAGAAATGGAAACCTGCAGGGGTCAAGTGAACCCAAAAAGGTATAACACCTTTCGCTTATAGCAGGCCTTCTCGTTTATGCAAATGAAATTTTCACTATATAACTAAATTTGCATTAAATTTCGCTATGTAGAGAAATTACACTACATAGCAAAAATTTCGCCATACGCAAAATTTCTATTCGGAATAAATTTCATATATCTTCCAAGCTTGCATCCCTCGCATCATCCAAAACAGATCTCAGCTTCTTTGCTTCACCCTCACTCTTCATCCCCGCCATTGCACCCAATTAATACAATCGTAGAACTGTGTAACCTTCAAATTTAATCTCGATATGTTAGCTTGGATATGGTGGACAGGTTTATGAAAGTCCTGCAAAACTACCACAACCTAAATACAATCACGTTAGTACCAAAGGGACCTACACTGTCAATTGGCGACGATTGCAGGATTAGTACACAAAAAGCAGCACTCAAAACCTATCTGCACTAGGGCTCAAAATAGCAACACTGGGCACTAATCACTTTTATGTCTTATTGAGAAAGATGATGCCAAATTTATGGGACTAAGATCACTAGAGGAGTTTGAGGAACCCAAGGCTTATTTGACCACCCACCACAGTGAGGGCCCTTCGATACTTCTGTAAGACTTAGCGGAGCCGACCAAAGTGTCAAAATGGCCAGCAGTGCCTCGAGATGTACACACTGGGTGGTGGTGTTGAAATTCCCAAATGAGAACATTCCTCTCCATTTGGGTCCCCAAAGCCATACCGTGACGGAGGCTCGCATTTCTCTCAGAACAAAGCCTTTGAGAACCCCAACAAGTATGGTGTCAAGCAAAAAGTGGTCACCCCATACCATCCTCAGACTAGTGGTCAGGTTGAGTTAGCCAACAGGGAAATCAAGACCATACTGATGAAAGTGGTGAACTCTAACCGAAAGGATTAGTCTCTCAATCTGCTGGACTCCTTATGGGCACAGAGAAACAAAGATATAAACCATCTTGCATGTCCCCTTTATCTCTAGTTTATGGTAAGGCATGTCACCCGCCTGAAATCATATAAGCGTGCAATATGCTTTAATAGTCAACCCGGATATGCGCAGTTGGCTCAAAAGGCCCTTTGATGCATCAAATGAGCTTAGAAGAGCTAAGGAACACGCCTACTCCACCAAGAATTGTAAAGATAAGTTAAAGAAGTGGCATAATGATCACCATCATTTGTAAGTGAATTTAAACATGAGACCGGCGTCGCTTTTACAACCAAAGCTCCACCTTTTTCCAGCTAAACTTATCTAAGATGGACTGAATATTCACCTACCCAGGCCCATTCTAAATGGATCAAAGACTTGCTCAACTCCAAAGACAATAGGGTTCAAGGTCACGGTAAAAGGTTGTTCCATGGCAAAGACAACACTCAAAGAGACAAGTGATAGAGATTCTCCTAACTCCCCCATGAATTTGAAAGACCACCGGAGCGGGAGAGTAGGCTTCCTATAGTATCTCAGTCACTAAAATTTTTGTTAGAATTTTGTGTGCTTTATTTTAAGTTTTAATTGTGATTTTCTTAATTTCTTTATTTTTAGTTTTGTTTTCCTTTGCAATTTTTCTGCTGACAATGAGTTTCATACTTCAAGGTTCCTATTTTACAGGTCAAGGTAAGGTGTGGAGTTTTGAGTAAGGCAGAAATTTAGGGTTTAGAATTTAACTCAGGAAATTCGTTGTGCCGTAAATTTCGAAACTCGCGAATTTCGCAGACCTGCTGCGAAATTCTCCTACGCCGTGACTGCTCATCTTCTTTTCTGCCCTTTCACTTCCTCGTGAACTCCATTTCTTTAAGGGCCTCCATTAATTTTTCCGATTTTTGTGACACAACCACTCAACCATCTATTTATACAATAAATTAGGCTTAACCTCTCTTCAACCGCCCCTAGTCCATCTATTTAAACCCCCTTCTCCTTTTTAATCATTTCTCGAAAGCTCTCTTCCTCCCAACCTTCCATTCCCTCCTTCTAGCAGCCCACCACAGAAGACGCGCAGAAATACTTCAAGCCCAGAGCGAGGCGCCTTTCCTCCCCTCTACCGACGGTTCCACCTGAAACTACGCGCCACCGCACTCCAGCCCACCACTACCGGCCACCACGCACCCCACCACCACCGCCGTCGGTCGTCAGAATGCCCGCTTCCCCGCAACCACCATCGCGCCGCTTCAAGACATTTCTGCCATGGCTCCACTCCGTCGCTACGCTTCGCCTGGGCTGGGAGGTACCTATACCCAAGGGGTTCTATTCTCCCTCTCCCCACTACATCTCCAGCTTACTCCGGGAGGGCCTCACGTCTGGCAGAGGGCCCTGACCGCTTCAGAGAGTCTCCAAACACGCCTAGAGGCCTCGTGGGCCACCAATCAGGGATTCATGCCACGCAGGGTGATCCGAAATCAACAAAATTTGTATCCTAAATTCTCCTACCGTCAGAGCAAAGTTAATGCAAGATAGTGGTTCTAGGTCGTAACATTGTGGACGTTTTCTTCAGACAAATGATTTTCGCTAGGTTCAAAATGGTGAATTTTCAATTTGATTTTAAGGTTTTGTAAAACAGGGGGGTGGTTGCTGTTCATGTGCTGAAACTAAATAAAGAAAAATATAAATAGAACCCTCTTGAAGTACTGTATTATTATTTAGTGTTTTAAGGCAACCAACATGTCCTCTGGTCTTTCCTAGTGTTAAGGAGGATGAAATATAGTCATTTCCTAACCTCGATCTTCATTCGCTTAAACCCAAACCTCAAAATTTCCTTCTGAAACATAGCATTTAACCTGGGCATTAAATGTCCCTAACGAGAACATATCTCAAAACTCACCCTACAAGAATTCAATAGGAAACAATTAACCGGATAACAAGTGGATCTAGTGATAAGCATCCACCGTAACCAAAAGCTTTCCAACAAACGCAGCGAGGGCGCAAGCCTAAGCAGATTTTAACCCAAGGTGAGAAGCAGAACGCAAATACCCATAACTCCATACATGAAAAAATAGCAGAACTTGCGTACTACCTCAAACCTGATCTAGTGGCCTTCCTCTTCAAGGAGGAAGAGGTCCAGCCAACATCCTTGAGCTGTCATCCTCGCAGGAGGTTTGGTAGCCAAGAAAGAGAGAAAAGGAAAGAAAATGGAGAAAATAAGTAGCTGAAACCGCCACCCACCCGTCTCTCTCTATCAGCCGAAGTGATTGATTATTACAAACTCACCTGCAAATTTTTATATATATATCGCTTCGTAGTATGCAATACAAAAATTGAAACTAAAAGCTATTACAAGTAGACAAATGGGAAGAAACAAAATTTAAATAAAACAATAAAAAGCGTAAAGAAAGGGTGGAGGAAACAAAGTACGTAGATGAATAAGGTTGACTGAAGCACATGAACAAGGTTCAAGAACTAAATTTTCAGTGCTCTAATTTCTTTGTATTTCATTCTTCCTCTGCATATCTCTATGCAATGTCAGGTTTGACTCGAATTCTTCTCGCGCTTGATCAACTCAATTTCTTGCATAAATAGCTTGCAAGAACTACAAAATTAGCCACAAATGCGATCGACAGGAATAGTAGGGACCTTAATGTGCAAATCGGTTAATTAGAATGATTAGTCCACAAAAAGCACTCAAAACCTATAATAATGTGGTTCAAAATAGCAATTTTCAAGTAATCACACCCCTCATCCCACACATTGCTAGTCCCTAGCAATGAAAGACAGAAGAAAGAAGAGACAAACAAATCAAAATTATGTTCACAAAAAAATTATATTTCAAAAGGTTGTGAATGAGTAATGCCTAACCCTAAGTAAGAATCATCAAAGCCTTGCCCAATAACTATCTCGAGACGAATTCAAAATCGAAAGTATCAAAAGATTCTTCTTGCTAAATCAACCAGAGACTTCCACCAAAACCTAAGTGTTTGTTTGATTAGTTCTCAACAATAAACTGCTAAACTGCACTCTCCCCCCAATCAGGCTATTGCCACAACCTAGCACACTAACCAACCCAAATAGATCAGGACCCACTCTTATTCCACAACTCGTTTTGCGGTTATAGGTGCAATCGAGAATCGACCACCAAAGTCCATGTAACGGATCTACCGATGACTCCTGCAACCACCAAGGCTTAGGCACCAAGTCATATGATCTTCGACCACTAACTTCAGTTTCACCCCACTTCGAACGATTTCAGACTCCAGCACTCCAACCATAATTAACCCACCTATCCACCCATGTACCGAAAGCACTAAGTCGGTGGCTCAACCACCGCTTAGGGCACTGTGCTTAAAGGCTTTCACCATACCTCGACCGCGTTCTGTCGCTGTTGCAATTTTTCTTTCTTCTTTCTTTCTTTTCTTTCTTTTCTTTTCTTTTTCACTTTTTATTTTTCTATTCACGGGGTCCTAACCTATTAAAGCGGTCAACTAAACTAGTAGGTTATTGTAAAGTTTAGGAGGTCAGGTAGTTTTTCAACTTATTGAAGAAACCTGATGTGCACAGTGTGTGGATAGCTAAAGGTGGAAGAAAAAGGGTCGAAAGCAACAAGAGTTCAAATGATCATCCACTCAACTAGGCATGGGAAACTAATTCAATATCAATAGAATTGGACAAGAGCCAATTTTTCAAACCACAAAATAGGCAAAACACAAAAAAAAAATTGGTGCAATTTTTTTTTTTTTTTGAAAAAAATATCAGTTGTATAGTATAAATGTGCCTTCACAAAGGAGAACCAAAGAAGCCACCGAACATCACAAAATGGCTTGCTTCAAAATAAAAATAGAAACATAACAATGCCACTTCCTTCGCCAACTCTCCCAACCAAAATGTCATATTGTCTCACGGGGCTTGATTGAAAGTTAGAGTGTTGAAGTGCTACCTCCTTGATGATATGTGCTTGTTTTTGATAGGAGATTAAGATTTCCATCGACACCTTTTCATCTGCTTAAATTTCAATAAATGCAGTTGGGGAGAAGAAAGAGAGGAAAATGACTGCGCTAGAGAATTTTGAAAATTACACTTTTATAATAATTTCAAAAGTATTCTTTCTGACTATATTTGGATTTTGCACTCTCTAAGCCTTCCAACGGTACCAAAAACGCCAAAAACGGAGTTCGAATGAAAAAGTTATGATGAAAACAAAATTAGGTCAGCAAATTGTGTGGGTATAGTTGCGAATTTATTTTTTATTTTAAAATAAAATAAAATAAATTAAAAAGTATTTTAAATACTAATTTTTTTATATATAATATTTTGAGAATAAAAAAATAATTTTATTTTTTTATTTTTTAATATATATATATATATATATATATATATATATAGTATATATATATATATATATATATAGGCATATATATATATATATATATATATATATATATATCACAAAATGACAAATAGGAACAAAGAGGA
The DNA here is from genome assembly GCA_016808115.1 of Tetrastigma voinierianum. Classification (NCBI taxonomy): domain Eukaryota; kingdom Viridiplantae; phylum Streptophyta; class Magnoliopsida; order Vitales; family Vitaceae; genus Tetrastigma; species Tetrastigma voinierianum. The sequence continues at coordinate 261,911 of JAEQBH010001040.1, read as the reverse complement.
GAAAACCAAACCTCACAAAAAGTGGGAATTTCAGGCATAAATTCTTCTGTTTTACTTCGCCTCCAAAACCTCAAAATAAACACAATAAAATTCCTCTTTAAAAAATGCGTAAAATAAAATTAATCTAAAAAACAAAGATTAACTAAAATTAGAGAAAATTTAAGAAGAAAATTAAAGAAATCAAAATAAAATAAAATAAAATAAGATAACACAAAAAAAATCAAACAAAAAGGGGAGACCGTGTTCTCCCCCCCCCCCAACCCACCTCAAGCCTCGGGAGGCCGAACCGGAAGGGAGCTTTAGAAATGCCGTAGGTCTATGCTCCAACTGACCAAAGATTCGAACCATCCACTATGCCATGCAAGATGAGCAATTGCCACTCTTTCGAGGCAGCGGCAAAAATCAACAATGGCCACTAATTTCTAAAGCTTATGATCATAGTGCTGATGGGTCGGGCCTTAACTTTGGCAACAGGAGCAGGTTCTTCATGTATAGGTTGTGCTACAGGCAGGATATACACTGGTAGTGGGCTATTTTTTGGTTGGGCAGTGGCATTAGGATCCAAATTTATGGGGATTGGTTGAAAGATAGGCTCTTGGGTCCCTTCCACTCGCTTCCTTCCACGCTTCCTCCTCGGGCCAACAACGGGAAATTGCTTCTCATTCGTTGTTTATATTCCTCCTCCACTGTGGTGTCAATCAGGCACTCTTTTTTTGGATTCTCCTCATTTTTATGAAAAAGCTTATTGGTGAGCTTTGAGATGGATTCCTTCATGATGTCAAATTTTTTATCAATTTTCGGCTGAACCAATCCACCTGCTCGAGAGAGCTCCACCGTGTTAATTTCCGATCGCACCGACATTCACTACCCTCCTCAAATTATCCACTAGCTCGCTTCAAATCTCAGATGGTCAAGGTTCAATGTGGGATGAGGTCAGGTCACGAGAAGTCAGCATAATATGGAGAAGCCAGAGCATAAGTCGGGGAACACTCAGAAGTTATGTACCCTATCCATTAGTCTCTATAGTCCTCAGGCGGACCTGTATGTGGTTTGGATTTCTCCCAAGGGTCAATATCGCCATGGAAGGTTTCTATACCCTCATTGACATGTATGCTCTAGGTTTCCATTGAATACTCACTGTGCATTGTTCTCCCTCTTCCATTTGGTCACAATTCAAACCCACCGGGATACATGCAATCTCGTCAGAGCAATATGGCACATTAAGACAATAAAAAAAAAAAAAAAGTCCTGCAACAACGTTTTTTTTTTTTTTTAACAGTGAAATGAAACTAAAAAAAATGATAGTGAAATATAAACGAAATTCACCATCAGGATGCGGATCATAAGTGTTCCACACCAAATGCACTAGCACCATCCTCTAAGAACGACGCCATTTTATTCAGGCTACGTGAGGGGGTGATCCGAAATCAACAAAATTTGTATCCGAAATCACTGCCTCCCACCGTCTTCTCTATCACAAGTGATTGATTTCATCGTTACACTCGACTCCAAATTCCTATACAGTCACCTCAGAGCAAGGTAAATTACAAAAAACTGAAACTAAAAGCTATTACAAGGACAAAATGGGAAGAAACAAAATTAAAAACAAAAACAACAACAAAAGCGTGAAATGTAGAGAACAAGGGTCAGGCAGGGATGAACACCAGCATCGGCCTAAGCATGAATGTCAGAACCAAATTTCGGGGCAGCGCTCCACTCTTATTTTTCTCGGCTTCTTCTTCTTTCCTTTCCGGTATCTCGACCGCAATGCCAGCTCGACCAATTCTTCGTGCCGATCGACTCCAACAATTTCAAAGATAAATAGCTTCGTAAGAACTACAAAAATTAGCCACAAAACGCATCAATGAATAGTAGTAATGTGCAAATCAAGACTAGGAAATGATTAAGCACACAAAAGCACTCAAAACCTATAATAAATGTGGTTCAAAATACACATTTCATAATTAATCAACCACCTACCAGTGGCCCTATTTGAGATCTCCCTCCTGATTCGTCTCTGCAGATCGATCATCAGCACTTACTTCCACTACTACCTATTCCAGAAATGCCGGAATGTAGAGAGAGGATTCGTGACAACGAGATTTATTATGATCTCCCTACTTCGCCAAAGATCTTCTCGTAGATCACGCGACTAAAGGCGTAGGTACTCCTTTCGTGAGCCATTTACGACACCCTTACTCCGCTTTTCATTTCAGAGCGGTCATCGAAGTTCTACCACATTTACGAGACTCGTGCGAGCCTAATCCGACGTACCATTCATTTCATACTATCGACGGCCAACCAGTGGATACGCTGCCTGATATAAATACGCTCAATCCGCCAAAGGGTTTGCCAACTCACAGATTATGCACGTACTCCCATCCCTCTACCAGGAGATGGTTCGCTTTACTATCCCTGACACTACACAATTTGCCTATATTCACTTCAGAGACAATTTCCTCCTAGTCGCTCTCATAGACCATATCCCGTGGTCTAATCTTTACCATCCGCTTCAAAGACATAGTGCACGAGGAGAGGAGCCATTCTTGAGGCTCTATACCGTATTTCGTAGCTCCCCAGCCCCAGATCGAGCTTATCATGACATCCCCAAACCCACTGAGGACAAGGTCCATCGCAAGAGTCCGACCCGAGCTGAGTCCACTCCCTCCTGCCCAAGACTTCAGGTCGTGCATTGGGAGCAGACGGCCTCCCACACTGAGCCTTCCGCTAGCGCCGTCGTGATTGCCGAGGCTATCCCACGCTGGGCCGACGATGGCAAACTAGCCTCGCGCTTTCACCTCCCGCACCTCCTGAGTCACCCGAGGACTGTACCAAAGAAATTGACCTTCCCACAGAGGAAGGCAGCCACTCCAAGAGGGTGCAACATCGAGGAGCATCAGATTCCAAAGATCCCCATCCGGTCCCAGGCCACCACCACTCCACACCCACAAACTCTCTCGCATCCTCCTGCACCTCGAGCCCTGCTCCCGCACCACATCTCCCATAGACAGCCAGACCTCACACCCCCACACCTCCAAAGATATCAAATTATTTCAGCTCTGGGATCTCCCCCAGCCATCATGGATGCACCCCACCTTCTCTACTCAGCCAAGATCCTTTTCTAATGATACAACCATTGAGAGGATAACGCGCTCTCGAGGCCGTGACTCTACGACCAGCTATCCCCGTGTAGATCCCAAAGTCACCCTGGGCTCACCCCGATTCTATATCAAGGCCCCAGCCCTTCAGCCATCCTCCTTCGCCCGCCTCGCCCAACCCCTAGACTCTCTCGATGTTAAAGAGCTGAGCAGCAAATAAGCAGCCCACCCAGCCAAGAAAGACCAGCCCGCCCAAGATGAGGATCTTCCACAGCCACACATTGGAAAGGTAGTACTCCTTCTAACTTTTCCGATCCGAGTCCCATTCTGATAATGTAATGATATTCGTTGGGAGAGTTACATGGCAAGGAAGTGACATTTTTTGCTGTTCCTTATTTCATCATCTTCGAAAGCAAAGCCCATTTTATGTTTAGTGGCTTGTCAGCTTGTTCCGTTTGTGAAGTTGTTTGCCTATTTTTAAAAACCGAAAAACATAGTCATATATAGTATTTATACATACCATACAAATTATTTTCATTCAAAATTTAGACCTTTTTTTTTTTTTTTTTTTTGCTTTACTTAACTCAGTTAGAGAATCTCAAAGCACTCGCCTCAAATGCTGGCTGAGATGTTAGATTAATTCCACGGGCTGATTAAAAGTGGCATGATCTGGCTTTAATTGGTGTTCAACCTTTCTTCTTCCACCTCTTTAGCTAGCCACACACAAGGTGAAGACAGTTTTCTTCAAGAAACGAAACCGCTCTAGCCCTCACTTTGCAAACCTACCCTAGTCTCGCTGACCAATTCACAGGATAGGTTAAGGCCCCTGTGTACAAGACCAACGAAGTCTTCAAAATAAAAAGAAGAAAAGTAAAGTGAAAAGAAAATAAAGCCGGGATGCTTCGCTCAGTCCCGAGTTACGCTCCAGGGGTATAGCAGAAAGCCTTTAAAGCCCAAGCGCCATAAACCAATCGGGCTCTGGGAGCCGACCTAGCGGTTCGCTACATGGGTGGATAGGTGGTGTTTAGCTTAGCTGAAAGCTGGAGTCGGGAATCATTAAGAGTCCCGGTAAACCCGGCAAGAGCTGGCCTAAAGTGAAGGATCCCATCCGATTAACCTCATGAACCCGAGGACCTCCAAGACTCCAATCTGATATATAGAAACTTTTCCTCAAAACAATCAATTAAAATCCATGTGAGCGAACCCCTTTAAAGATAATCCTGAGATATCTTAGAAAATAATGCTATGAAGTGGTAAATTTTGATATTTTTTTTTTTCAAAACACTTAGATTTTTCAAAAATCTACGTAGTTTCAGCTTATTCATGACTTTCCCAAATTTACAAAACCTCGCGAAAGCATTTTAAACACTTCTAATCTTTCAATTCTCAACTTCCTTTTTAGGACTCCTCGCCCACAACCCACTACACACAACTCAATCACAAAATATATACCCATATATACATTTATTTACTTCAATCATCAAAAACATTCAAAACTTCTTCACCTGACTAGATTGTTACTTATTTCCACTTAAGCCTAATTCCGCTTACGTATATCATACTTCGTCCACCGAGGATCAAAGCTCATGTAGTTCCTTTTCAAATATATATACATATATACATATATACATAGACAAAATATCACCATATATGCAATATGCAAATATATATACAATGCGCCACATGCGTCGCCTCCTCATCAATGGCTCGACCATCATAGGATGCTCTACTCGGCGCACATGTCCTCGAAAATGTTTTTGAAACATAAAAGAGTGAGCTAAAGGTCAAGGAGTGTACATTTTCAGTTTAAACAACATTTTCAAGATATATCTAAAGCAATAAATACCATACAATTAAAAATCCATTTATGCCTTAACCTTTCTTTTCCTCGATGGAACCATGGGGTAAATGGCTAACAACAGCTTCAGCAATTCGACTCATGAGGACAAATACATTCCAAATACCATAACTACTACGCCATGAAACTCACGCCAGACAGTGGTTCCGCCATACAAGACCTTATCAATGCAAGGATATTACACTAAAAATCTCCTATTTCCTCCCTCATTAGTAACCTATAACTATTCCTCTAAATCCTTACACGCTTAGTAATTCATAAATAGAAGCATCGCCTTCATAATAAATATAGTTGTGGTAAATCATCAAGAAACATTCTTCAAAATACATTTATAAATCCATTTAAATCTCTCATTTTTATCATTAAAACACATATATGCATTCTTTACACATTTTTAAACTTTCATAATGCCTTAACATATGCATACATATTTAATATACATATATAAACATTTACATTATTAAACTTTTCATTTTAACATTAAAAAATCTTTCTCACTTTTAAAACTCAATTTTCAAAAATCGCCTTACACTCACCTCTTTGCTTCTCCACTACTTTCCCGCGAAACACACCCAATGAATATCAATATTAACGTGACATCGTCACAGATAGCATAAAAACTTAACGATTTCACACGAAGTCACTTTAGGTCACACAACATTCATATAAAGCCAAATTAACAATTTACCCTTGAGCACTAAAAACCCTAACAAAAAAAAAAACCACTCATTTCTATAACCTTTTCCAACAATACTCTATGGACTTTATTACCCAAAATTATTCAAAGGTCTTCAAAAATTATGAAACTCTCCAGATAAGTTCTTTATATATCCAATGACACTCCTTTAAATTTCACTTTTAAAATTCCTTCTAAAGCCTCAACTACATAATGCACAAGTTACAACATGTTTTTGTCACAATTTGTTTAACTCAATAACGAATTTATCAAGTGGTTCGATTTCTGATCTAACACCATAACTTGGAAATTTTTTTCTTCACTAATTTGAAGCTATGGTTCTGCCTTCTTCTCCAATTGGAATCACCCAATTTGGATCACCAAACTCAAGTTATTGTATTTTATATCTAGATTACTCAAATTGACATAAATGTATCTCGCACATACCCACTCTGGAAAATTTCTTCGGCACTTCTGGGTTTACAATTTTCTTGCACTTCCTTCAGCTAACTTATTACCCTAGAAGTCTATTTTACCCAGAATTTTGAATCACTCAATTTAGATGAGTGAAACTCCACTTATGACCAAAACACTACAACCATACCCAAAAACAGAAGATAATTAAAGAGCTTACACTTGTTCTCACCTTTTCAAATTGCATTAGAGCCTTAGATACAATTTGCTCTTGGTCCCTTCTATACATTTGTATCCCTATCTCTTATGGTTCTTTACCAATTGGAATCAATTCGATTTTCATGATTATAACTTAATCTATATCCAAAACAGTTAGAACAGGGTTTTTACAAAAATTTTGACAAAGATTCCCTTTAAAAACCCAACATTCTCTTTTTTACAACTATTCCATAAATACCTCAAAAACCACATGAAATCTAACTCAAACAATCAACCCAACACTTGAATTAGTGATTTGGAAATTCATACCACAAACCTTGTGTGAAAATCCAAGAACTCATATATGAATTTAACCCAAGGTCCAATTCTATATATAAACCATATAATTTATAGATGATTCCACATTTATTTACACCAATCGGGGTTTTACCTCATAACCTCAAGAATTCTAGGTTAATGTGATTTCTCCACAAAACCATAGACCAAAGGAGCACTAATTCCATTACCAAACCTTAGGAATCCAAATACCCATGGATTACAAAATGAAACATAATACTTGGTTTAGCTTTTTCTCCCACTTCTTCTTCCCTCTTTCTTCCTTCTCTTCTTCTTCGCTTCCTCTTCTCCTTTCTCCTACTTCGTTTGCTTAGCAATTTTGAGACCAAAATGAAATTTGTTTGTTTCCTTCCTTCTATAATATTAACTTTGCCTTAATTACCACACAAGTCCCCACACTTAATAGATTAAAATCTTAACTTTTGTTTTTACTATTATGCATTCATCTCTACTTTGATTTTGACTTTCATATCTACACTAATTTAGTCCTCAAACACTTCATATCAGAAATCAACTTATTTTATTTTCATTTTTAAGATACTAACTTCTCGTAAATTATGCCCTTTATATCCATTTTGAATTTACCACTTTACCCCGCACTGGGCATTCCTCAATTCCGTGTTCCATAATTTATGATTTCATAATTCCTCTCCAAAATACCACACAAGGTGACACTTCCTCAGGCTCGGCACGCCCCACAGCTTACATGTACTGCACACCTCCTGGATCGGCGTTAAAATCCCCTCCTCAACATTTCGTCCTCAAAACGAATAAACCAACCCAAAAGAAAGGGAAGGAAATACCTCATATCTAAAATAATTCAGTAGTACTGACTACAAGATCGGTTCTCCGTCCCAAGTAAAGCCTTTCCCCATCAGATGACTCCTCCACTATACTCACCAACTGAATAGTTCCTGGCTAAGTGCAGAACTTGCTCACTGGGCCGAGGATCCGCACCGGTTCCCTCTTCATGTCAAGCCTTCAGACTTCCACCGGTGTCGCTCCGTCAATACAGTGAAGGGTCCTCCGGTATGCACTCATGAGCATGTAAAACATGGAAAACATCGTGAATGCGATCTAGGTCAGATGGCAACTCCAATAGATATGCCACCTCCCCAATCATCTCAACAATCCTGTGTGGTCCAATATACCGTGGACTCAGCTTTCCACGTTTCCCAAATCTTAGTATGCTCCTTCCAATGGGAAACTAAAAATACCATATCCCCTACCTCAAACCTAAGTCTCTATGGCATTGTCTTCAAAGAGATAACTTTTCTCTCATTTGGCCTTGTGCAATTTTGAGTCTAGTCCTTATAACTTTGATCTTATCACAAGTCATCACTGACAATTTCCTGACCTACTAATTTCCTTTCGCCTACCTCGTCCCAACATACCTGGAGTCTCGACATTCGGGTCCATAAAGAGCCTCCTCATAAGGGACCATACCAATACTCGGGCCTCGATAATCAGTATTGTATGCAAACCCATCAAGGGTAAACGGGTGTCCCAAATTCTCCCTAAACTCCATAACACATGCCCTAAGCACATCTTCTCCAAACAGATAGTCCTCTCAGATCGCCATCCGCCCAGATGAAAAGCCGCATCGAATGTAGTTCAGCCGCTAAGGGCATTCTCAGAACTGGCCAAAAACCGCAGGTAAACCGATCTCGCCCAAACAATGGAAACCGGGCGTACTCATGCGCTTCCTCGATAATCTCTAACGTATAATCAAATGCACCTATCCAATGATCACTATTCCTAATAGGTAGGAAATGGATGATTTCGGCTGCAACAGCCTACAACTCACCCATATCGTATCACCATGGCCATTACCCGACAACGGAAGTCCTACCACAAAATCCATAAAGGATTCTCTCCCATTTCCACCGAGGGATCGGAGTGACCCGTAATAGTCCCGCAGAAGTCGATGTTCCGCTTACCCGATACGTGAGACATCCGGGAGACGAACTCTCGCAATATCCTCATACCCTTCCACCAAGAAGGTTCCTTGTGTGGTATGATACATCTACAGGCTTCCTGATGCATACAAGATAAGCCCAGGAACGCTTCCTCCATAATCTCTCCTCACATCACCTACATTTGGGTACACACACAACCTCGTCCCATGACCACTCGCACCATCCTCTCTCAATGACAAATCCCCTCGCTTCCCGTGACTCTACTTCACCTCTCAACTTCACTATCCTGCGGATCCCTCCCGAACTGGGCCTCTAATCCCGTCTTCCATCATCAGCACAGGATCGCATGAAATGTGGCTAATGCACTCGAATCGCCGGGCCCGGGCCCCAAACCTAAGGATCACCAACGAGCCGGGAAAGACGCACGGCCCTCAAGTGCGATATGGAACTCACGGGTCTCCTACTAAGACATCTCATACCACGCTCGCTTTTCCAAGATGATATTCAATGGTACATTCATAACTTTATCGGGCCTAATCCATCTCTGTCTTCATGTTCAGCTTCCTTCGCAAATGTGATACTCGCAAGCTCTTATGATCCGTAGTCCTACGGCACCCATAGGCAATGCCCATATCCGCAGCGCAAATTACTACGGCCGCTAGCCTGGGTCGTGATAATGTGTTCATGTTTCTTCAACTGCCTGTAAGATATGCAATCACCCATCATCTCTACAACAGGTCATCCCAGGCCTCGCCTCAAAGGCACTCACAACACACACCGCGGCGTTCATCCCGCCCGACGGAAGTGTAGCACCTGAGTCGAGGCCAATCTCCCTTCGCCCCACCGAAACTCGGGCCGACAAGCCTCCGACCATAAAAATCCAGCCTCTCTTCTGTCAATCTAGTCAGCAAAGGGTTATCTTTTGAAAATCCCTCAACTTAACTTACTTCAGAATACCCCTCTCGCCAAACCCGTAAAACTCCTTCTCCTGTAACACTCATAGAGGTTTCCAATCTCAAGATAGCTTCGACTTTCCGCAGATCAACTCGAGACCCCTCTCGCAAAACCATGCTGGTCCCCAAAAATGATACACCTGCCGAGCCAAACCGATACTAAACAGTTTGGCATATAACCGATGTTCCCGTAATGTTTGCAGAACTATCCTCAAGTGCTCTGCATGTTCTTCCACCGCCTCGGGGACATTAATATATCACAATAAACACGAGATAACAAACTTATCTAAGTAAGGCCTAAAAATCCTCGCCTGTGAGATCCATAAAGCTTGCCAGGCATTCCGATTCGTGCTGGTACACAGTGGTGATCCCGAATCAACAAAATTTGTATCATCAAGCTATCATAAAGATAGGTTCAGTGGTCGAACACTTGACGGGTTTTCTTCTCATTAAACGACTAACAGCAAGGCAAAATCAGGAATTAAATTCGATTCGTATGCAGGATAAAACAAAAGTGGTAGTGGTTGGCAACCGAATTAAATAAAATAAAATGTAAAATAGAACCTTGAAGCATCGGGTCATCAAGTTGGATTCTATGGTAACCGAGGGTTCCAGGGTCTATTTCGTCGTGTGAGGACGATATAGTCATTTCAACCGAATCTTCATTTTACTTTTAAAAATCCAAACCCTAGTGCCAATTTCCTTTTGATGTAAAGCATTTATTTAAACATTTATGGTTCCTACAAAGGAAAATCTATCTCGACTCATCCTACACGATTCGTAAAGGGGTACTAATGAGTCCTTAATGATCAAAATAAGAACCAACGAACCCCCAAAAGATTACCAAGCATTGATCAAAGCGTGGATGCACTTACAAAGGAAAATTCAACCCCTGAACTCAATATTGATCACAATAATGTAAAATTCTAAAGGGTTCAGAATGGTAACTAATGGATATTGGGTTATATTCTAAAGCTAAGAATACACTAAACCATAAAAGCTGCTAAGTATTGGCCAAAGAAAGTACATCAAAAGCTTTAAACCTAGTTGGAAATTAGGAACCATCAATGTCAAACCTCGCGTGAAAAACAGGAACCACCAAAGAACTCATCCTACTCCCCAAAGAACCTTCCACTTCAAGGAGGAAAGGGTTTAGCCGCTCATCCTCCAAGTTGTCATCCTCGGGAGGGTGTCAGGCACCCAAGAAAATGAGAGAAAGATGAGAGTAGAAGAGAGAAACCCGAATCTAAAACAAAAGTCGCATGCATCAAGATTAAAAGTTGGGTTACAAAATGTCATAAGTTGGCTTATATAGCCATACAAGAGGTGTGTGAAATACTCAAAAATAACCAATATAATAAGAGATTACAATTTGTGGGCAAATGGGAATTATACAAACGAAGTCGCTTGATCAAAATCAGCGGGCAAAGAATTTCACACAGATAGTGACTTCGCTTATCATAGCGAATATAAGGCATAGCGAATTAAAATTTTCGCATGCATAGTAATTTTCGCTAAGTATTAAATTTCGCTACGAATGTAATTAGGCATAGCGAAATTTCGCTAGATTTGGCGTAAATTTTCGCTATGCCATAGCTTAAATTCACTGCTCTCTCCTACGCCATCGCTCCATCGCTCTCGCCGCTACTATTCCCATCGTATTATTCCATTTCTTCATGCTTTGAAATTCTTCATTCTCATTGGGTCGGGGAATTGATAGAAGACCATGAAATTACTTGAAATCAACCTAACTTTGTTATGATTGGATTGACAATGATAATTTGGCTTTCAATTCCTGCAAAAACTAAAAACACTTAATGCAATTAAGTGCAATAGGACCCGAACATGTCAACTGGTTACCATAACAATGTCATTAGTACAAAACGCTCAAAACCTATTAAAACTGAGTGGTTCAAAATAAAGACTTTTCGCACTAATCACACCCTCAACCTACACATTGCTACCTTTGAAGAATGAAAGAAAGAAAGTAATAAAATACATATAAACTATAACAAAAATAACGCTCACAAAAATGGTATTTCAAAAGGTTGTGAATGAGTAATGCCTAACCATAAAAATCATCAAAGCCGGTCCAATGACTATCGAGATAACAATGAATGCCATACAAATTTAGTATTAAAAGAAATTTCTTCATTCTTATTTAATCAACCAGAAACTTCCACCAAAATCTAAGTGTTTTGTTTGATCGCCTCTCAACAATAGTCCGTCAATCACTCTCCCCAACCTAGCTACCAATACCGACCTAGCATGCTAACCAAATTCAACAGATCGTGACTCCATCTCTTATTCCACAATTCTCATACAGAGGTGCAATGCCGAGAATGACCACCAAAGTCCATGTAACAAGGATCTACCGATGACTTCTGCAACCAATTAAGGCCAGGCACCAAGTCATAAGGATCTTTCGACCACAAACTCTTCGTGCTTCACTCCCTTTCTGACTGAATGATTTCGAGACTCCAGTGACTACAACTTGCTAAACCTCCCACCTATCCAATTCATGTAACGAACACTAAGTCTGACTCCCAAATCCGTTGAAGGTTTAGGCACGGGGCTTTAAAGGCTTTCTCGCCATATACCCCCTGGACCGTGCTCAGTTTCATAAGGCAAAGCATTGCATTTTTTTATTCTTTTCTTGTTTTTCTTTTCTTTCTTTTCTTCGAGACGATCACTTTCCTTCTTTCCACATGGGTCCTAACCTATTAGCATGTCAATGAAACTACAAGGTAGATTATGCAAAGTAAAGGAGGTTGCGCAGCTTTCTCACCCTTCATCATCAAACCTAATGTGCTCAGGCGTGGTTACAATAAAATAGTTAAAAAGGTCTAAATCAATAAAATTCAACTAACTTATTCATCAACTGCCAAGGTATTGAACCAAATTTAACATCAATAGAATTGGACAAAGCTTAAATTTTCCAACTCATAAAGTTAGTAAACCACAAAAATTTTGATTGCAAAGGTCCAGATTAAAAGTGTCGCTTAAGATAAATGTACCTTTATAGAAAGGAAACCCAACAAGCCACCGAACATCACAAAATGGGCTTGCACAAAATAATAAAATGGGCTTTGCACAAAATAATAACAAAAACATAAATACAAAAAGCCACTTCCTTTGCTTTCAACTCTCCCCTGACCAAACATCTGGTGTCAGAAATGGGGCTCGGACAGGAAAGGTGAGAGAATGAAGTGTTACCTCCTTGAGGAGATGTGATCATTGCCGGATAAGAGCTTTGCGAAGCTTTCCATCGACACCTCATTCACTCGTTTGGGCTTCAAATGAAACAAGTTAGGAGAAGAAAAGAGAGGTGCGGATCAGCTTGGTTAATTATATCATAATATCCATGCAAAAATTTCAAAAGTGTTCTTTTCTGGCCATATTTGGATTCTACTATCTCTAAGCTTTCCAACGGTACCAATAACCTTAAACGGAGTTCATTTAAAAAAGCTTATAATAAAACAAAATCGGAGCACAAGTGTCGTCTATATAATAAAAATTCGCTTAGTTTAGCGAAATTTCGCTAAGCTGAAGAAAATTAATGGTGCTAGCTAAATTTTTTTTTTTTTTTTTTTTTTTGAAAAACAAAATAAAATAATAAATAAAAATAAAATAATAAAAATAAAACCTTTTTTTGTTAGAGACTGTAAATTTTATTATTTTTATTTTTGTTTATATATATATATAATTTTTTTGAAATAAATAATGGTATATATAAAAACAAACGTTTTTTTTTTTACCTTACCTGTTACTGTGCACTATTTTGTCGTGGAGCCACATATTTTCATTAGTTATCAAACAATAAGATAGCAGACTCCATTTTGAAGTAAAATTTCACAGGTCATAAAATCTCCATGAATAATTTTTCGCTTCACATTTCTTCAGATTTTGTCTTTCAAAAATTTTCAATAAACCGCAAAATTAATGCAAGAAAATTAGGAAAAAATTGCGTAAATGTAAAATTAATCTAAAAACAAGAATTAACTAAAATTGTATAGTAAATCTATAAAGAAAATTAAAGAAATCAAAATAAAATACGATAAAATAAATAAGATACAGAAATTAAATAAAAGTAGAGATCAGGCCCCCAAACCACTCCAAGCCTTTTGAGGCTTCGGAACCATGAGCTCGGGAATGCCGGGTCTCGGTGCCCACCTCAACCTGCACTAATCAACCACTGCGCTGCAATGTAAACCCGGCTTGTGTTTTTGGCGTAGTGGCAAAAGCTTGTATATCGCTACCACTTCCCAAGTTTGTATGGCAGTAAAGTGATGGGTCAGACTTTAGCTTGGGGAGCAGGTGCAGGTAGTAATATAAACTCGTCAAAGGAGGGGCCACCGGGCAAGGCATTCGTGGCTTCAACAGCACTGGATCTCGCTTCATAACTGACGGCGATAGGCTCTTGGGTCCCTTCCACTGCTTCCCCGTCCACTCGCATCCTTTACCAACAATTGGGAGGTTGCTTCCTTCTTCTCCCATACAAACAAAGCAAAGACTAACTGAGGATTTAAAACTTTCTACCAGCCTTCGTGGCTGGGTCAGAGACATCGTGCTCCTCCACCATGTTACTTGGTAGCACTCTTCCTCCTACCCCCTTCCCTTTTGATCACAAAGTCGGGCAAGCTTTGAAATTGAACATTGCAGGCTGTCAAATTGCCGACCCATTTCACTTTGAAACCCATCTAATTTTTATTCCAGGCCTTCTCCACAAGATGGACTTTTTGGTATCAATCACACTCAATTCTTTCTGCCTACCACACATCACCCACTAGTTTAGTAAGGTCCACTGCAAATACTCAACTAGAGAAATTAATTGTGGTGGCTAGCAGCCAGAGCTTATATACCGTGATGTACCACAGATGGTGCACTCATCCATCGGGTCTCTATAATCACTCATGATCTAGGTGGGTTTGGATTTCTCTCACAAATGATTTACACCGTGTAATGCCCTGCAATCCCTCATTGACATGTATGATCTAGGTTTCTTTCCACTAAATATTCACTATATTGTTCTCCCTTCTTACTTTGATCACAAATAATTTTTTCCACTTAACTGTGATCAATCGTCAGCTTACTCTTTTGATCCACCTGTAAACGATTCCCGCAGTTAGTGCCAGGCAACCCAAATTGTTCTAAACAACTCTTTCTTTCTTTTTTTAAACGAAAACAAAGAGAAATAAAAAATGACAACAAATATAAAAGAAATTCACTAAAATCCAGATGAGACCTACAAGTGTTCCATACCGTCAAATGCATCTTTAGGCACCATCCTTTGATAATGTTTACTGATTGTGCCACAGCAGGGTGATCCTAATCAACAAAATTTGTATCCTATATTCTCCCATCAGCCAGAGTCAAGGTTTTATCACAGAGAGTGGTCTGTAGGTCAACGAATTTTATGCCTTTCGCACAAATGTCGACTAATGCTGAAGGCAAAAATTGCGAATTAAATTTGACTTGCCGTGGTGATAAAATAAAGTGCAGGGTTGGCAAACTGGAAATTTAAATGTTAAAATGTAAAATAGAACTCCTCAAGCACTGGTCACCGGGGTTGGATTCCTATGGTAACCGAGGGTTCCTTGTCTATTTCCTCGTTGGGGAGGATGACATAGTCATTTCCCCAACCGAACTTTCATTTAACTCTAAAACTAAACCCACACAATTTCCCTTTTGATAGAAAAGCACTGATTGATTTACAGTTCCTTATAAAGGAAAATCTATCTCGACTCATCCTACAATGATTCGTGTGAGGTAACTTTAAAATGAGAGTCCTCAAATTTTGGATCTAAAAATAAGAATCCACTGAACTCTAAAAGATTACCAAGTATTGATCAAAGTGGATGCACTTACATGAAAATCTAACCCTTTTAACTCCTACCTGGCTCAGAATGGCAACTAGAATGGATATTAGTGTGGCCCAAAAGCCAAGAATACAAATTAAACCCAAAGCCATAAGACAATGTATACATCAAAAGCTTTAAACCTAGATGGGAAACAGGGGGAACTGACGTCAAACCCGCCATGAAAAACAGTGGAACCACCAAGCAGCCGTGATCCTACCCCCAAAGAACCTTCCACTTCAAGGAGGAAAGTGGTTTTAATTTACCATCCTCCAAGTCATTATCCCTAGGGTGTCTGGGCACCCAAGAAAATGAGAGAAAGAGGAGAGAGAAGAGGGAAAACTCAGAACTCCAAAACAAAAGCCGCTGTACCGAAGATTAAAAAGTTAGTGGTTACAAATGTCATAAGTTGGCTTATATAGTTATACAAGAGGTGTGAAATACCAAAATAACCAATATAATAAGATTACAATGGGGGAAAAATGGGAATTATACAAACAAGTCGCTTGACCAAATCAGGTAAGAGCACTCATATGAGAATTTTCGCTAATACAAAACATATGCAGCCAGCGAACAAAATTTTCGCTATGCACAGTAATTTTCGCTAAGCTAGCGAAATTTCGCTAGCTTAGCGAAAATTTTGCATAGCTAAAATTTCGCTAGGATTGCGAAATTTTCGCTATGCCATAGAAAACCCCACCACTTCCGCTATTTGCTCAGCTTATTCGCTGCTATTATTCCTAATCGCATTATTCCATTTCTTCATGCTTTAAAATTCTTCATTCCACAATAAACTGATAGACATTCATATGAATGATGAAATCAACCCAACTTTGGTTATGTGATCGATCATCTGATAATGACTTTCAATCTGAAAAACTTACAAACAAAATTTCGAATGCAATTAAAGTGCAACAGGGATCCATCATTAATCAATAATGATAAACACCAGTACACAAAAAAGCCAAAACCTATTAAACAAGGTCAAAATATAACTGGCATTAACCAAAAGATTCGGCAGTTCAAACGCAAAGACGAAACTCAAAATGCTCGTACTATGTTCAATTACTGGTTTCGAAAGATCCCTCATCATGAACTCTTAACCCGATGATAAACACCTCAAATCAATCTTCGATAATGACGCAATTTCTCATGAACTGAATTAAAGAGATCATCATCAATCCCTCTGGCTGATACGACACATGACAGCACTTTATTCACTCTTAATTAATACATAATCGATGCCTCCATTCCTTTTCTTCATAGGTCAAAACCGGTGCTCTAAGGAGACAAGGTCTCTGTCCCACTTAACTCTCAAGTATTGAATCATTTTCCATCCACTTTAAGTTTTTCTCTCAATTCACAGGCCATCCAGAGGACGCCTCAAAATCTAAAAGCCTCTGTCTTCGTGACTCAACTCATCTGAAAATCAACCCTATTTGGGGTAATCCTTGTGGCATCATCTCTGAAACACATCCAAAATTCTCCACTACCTTAATGTTTTCCTGTACTTCACATCCTTCTCACCTCAATCATGATAGCCAGACATACTCTTGGATGACACTTCTTCTGCAGCATCTTCCCAAAACTATCATTAGCACACTACACTGAGACAACATCTCTCACCCACAAAAGTAATTCTGTCCCCGCCCATTAACTTTAACTTCTTTCCTTAAGAACCATGGCGTGATGCTCGAGACAACCAAATTGAATCCCAAGACTACACTAGTCCTGATGTCCAATCACTACCAACCTAGTCTCCAACCCATGGTCTCAATAATCACTCCTGTCCCATGCACATACCCAATCCATTTATGCAATCCCTCAGAGGGCGTGGGAGATCACTATAATACAACTATGGTTAACTCTTATGTTCGGCTCAGCAATAAATTCTCATAAAATTAATTATGGAGGCACCCAGATCTAGATTTGATATGGCATCCTTATCAAAACCTGGATAGAATCACACTTCTGTTATGATTCATTCTCACAGACTCAGAACACCCTCAGCTGTGTCCTGAGGTCACCCCTGGTCCCTTGTGGATTGTTTATTTCACCGCTAGTCCTCCTGTGTTTAGGTGAAATGTGGAAGGGGCTCTACCGGATTCTCTCCACTTGACCCCAATTTCTACCAAGACTAACACTTCCTCTCATCCCTGTCATCCGACTCCCTCATCCACCACAAAACTATTTCATGGGTGACCCATGCGTATGTCCCAACCTGTCTAAGACAAAGAACTGCTCAGGTTCAATCCGCACTCACCATAATGGTTCTTCCCACACCGAGCACACTCGCGAATCTGAGCAATTGCTCCGTACCACCTAACCCCTCGGGGCGATCGTGCTCCCGATCAAACGCCGCCACCCCATCTACTGTCTTTCCTCCTCTCGAGCTGATTAGAACCTCCCCGATCCCCACGCCACTCAATCTGCTTCGTCTGACCAAGGAGTTCGGGGATTTCAACCCCATGCTCCTCTCTAACCCTAATCATGTCTCTACTACCTTCATTTAATGCGGTGGGTCATTTATCACATCAGGTCTACTGTTTTACTAGACTCATAGCAAACCTTCTGATTTCAAACTCATTTAACCCCTTATAAATGGAAACAGGTCCATTGTTTCAAAAAACTCATTGATAATATGGCCATGCTGATATAATCTCATTCAAATGATAGAACTCCCTGCGCTTACTCAGAATCATCAGTTCAAACTTATCTCAGAACTTTTCCTTGAATCAGGCTCAGCACACCATATCCAAAACCACATTTGAACCATTTTTCCGAGCTTTATAATGAGAATAATGATGAATTGTCTCGCAGAACCGATAATTGACCAACCTACTATGTGAGTACGCATGTAAGAGAAAACTCAATTTAGCAAAATCATAAGAAATCAGCCTCGCAAAGAAAATCAAAGCTCAAACTGAATGAAGCTTTGGTATACAGCAAGAAGTCGCAGCACTTGTCATGGTTATCAACAATTTGGCCAAGAAGAAACCCAAGAATCTTGCGCGAAGTCACGGGACTCAAAGAAAGAAGCTATGACAAAGAATGACTTGGTCGAGATTGGTGCCGCAAATAAATGAAGAAATTGGCGTCGCGACATCACTATAGCTGTCGCTGACACTAAAGTGAGATAAATGATGTCGCACTCACCATGAGGTCGACAAAGGACCGCTTCACAAAGCCACAAGAATAGCCTAGCAAGCAAAAGAAGCCCAACTAATTTTGAAAGAAAGGATCCTGAGGTCTTAATTTCGACAAAGAATGAAGAATCACACCAAGGCCGCAAATGTAAACCCAAATTAGGACGACCGTAAATTAATGAAGAAGTTAGATACGATGTCGCGACACCACTTCGAGGCTGCGACATGTAATTGAAGGTTTAGCAAAGAGGACATGGAGGTCGTGATAATCGAATAGAAGTCGCGATAAAAGATTTTCAAGAGACTGAATATAGGTCGCTGGCGCTAGAAGAGAGATAGCCACATCAAATACTAAATTGTAGAAGATGTCGCTGATGTCATTCAAATGGGTCGCGCGACATCGCCATAAGGAAAGAAGGTCATGATATCATTTACCGTCGCTAAGCATCGATCCAAGGGGTGTTAAAGGCAAGTCGCGCCGATAAAAGCTTTCCGCTGATGCATTTAACAGAAAACGAAGTCGCGATGTATGATTGAAGTCGCAACATCAAAACAGCTCATAAGCAGAACAGCGAAGTCGCGACGTGAAAGAAAGGTCATAATTCCCAAAACAACTCATGCGTAGATAAGAGAAGTCATGATAAGAAAAAGATAGTCGCGATGAGTTTAGTCAAGGTCGCATATCACGCTGGACGCTGAAGCACGAACAAACAAACGGGCTTGCCATTTTGAAACCCACAAGGAAGTGCATCGCTAGGGCCTAACTCATAACCCTATAGCCAAGTAGCTACATGTATATGAAAAAGCAACTCTTGCGGCTCGTAACGAAGTTCGGTAGTCAAGGCCTGTGTATTTTAATTTTCTGCTTTTCTTTTGTTTTTTACGTTATTTTAGATTAGATTAGAGTAGTGATTGTTATTTCATTTGAATTTCTAGATCCTGGATGTGCCAGCTAAGTTGAAGTTGGAAGCTGAACGTGTAATGTTATTTTCTTCAAATTGATCGCCTGCTCGCTTGAAGTCCAAACAATTTTGGAATTCGAACTCAGCTGGATTTATAAAGTAGTTCTTTGATTAGTGAGCCACTGCTAGTGTAATGAAGCAATTTAGAAAACCCACTTCCGCTGGGAACTTTACTCGTTGTTAGAATTTATCTTCCCGCATAAATTTATCGTAGTTCACTAACTTCGGGCCTTGAATCGCTGTCAAGTTTCCTAGTTACTTTTGCATCCATCTAAAATATCGCTGTCCTATAACCTGTAGGATTTGCTTCATGCTCGATTTCCAGAGGCCCTCCGAGTGACATGCAAAAAGGCATTCCCGAGTATTGAACAATTTCTTAAGGGTATGCGAACCTAATATTGGGGATCTAATGGGCTCTGTGAATTTTAATCGATAAATCTTCTCTTCACTTGAAACCGAGAATGAGTTGAATGACTTATCAATTAAAATGAGCAGAGAGTTCGCCTCAATTCGAACAGTAAGTTCAATCTCGTGTTAGCAAGGATCTAATCAAGGAAAGAATGAACTGTTCCAATTTTGAGGATGAGAAACCAGTATAGTGTAAACCCATGCTTAGCCTATGTCTTGGGAGATTAAGGTTTACTACCATGTTCTAGGTATGAAGTATTGAAAAGAAAAATACCTTAAAACAAGGCAACTCAGATTAAAAGTAGTTATCTAAACTCATTCGAAAGAAACAAGGAAGATTAGGATGATGAAATGTGTCGTTATGAGAAATCCACATGGCATTACCATCTTCCGAATTCTGACTTAAACTGAGGTTCAATAGCTAAAGTTACGTAAAGAAACCAGTGAACTGATGTTTCACAATAGTCAGATTTCAACACACTGTGCTAATCATCAAATTTATTTTTATTTTTATTTTATGTATTTATTTCATTTTAATTATCATATGGTTTTATTTTTTGTTATTTTAGTAACGCATGAATACATCATTTATTATAGTTCAGCGTAGATTTGAGTGGTCGGTAGCTGATTTAGAATCGCGAGATCCCGTGATCGAGATCTGACTGAATCCACTTAGATGTTTGCTTGTTGAATCGGGACATGTAATCACATCGTTCAGAAATTCAGGAAACATAATTGTATACAAAGAAATATGTCAAGTTTCAATATATTATGCGATTGATTTAACAGTCCTTGCAATAACGTTATAAATTTGTGTTTATGTTTTGATCCATCACCACACTTACATAGTGGGAGAATTAGATTACCTAACAAGTTTTCATGCGCCGCCGGATCTAAAGAATTAATTAGATCAATATTCAGATTGTAAAGAAGGAAATACTAATTTGGACATTTTTAAGAAAAGAACAAAGTAGTTTCTTCGCGTTGATCAGATTAAGCCATTAATTTTAACAAGCCATGTTGAAAATATTTGTTAGGTTTGACTAATCCTATTAATAAGGAGTATGCTTTTTATTTCAGAAAACCTTAATGCATAGAAATGTGGATTCGACTCGATTAAAGCAGGACACTGACCCTGAGAGAACGCCTGTGGAGCTTAAGAAAGACAAAAAAGAGCAAGTAAAAGGTACTATGGCGTAAGAGGTATACAACGTCAGTAACAGACAAGAAATTTTTAAGACCCCCATTACCGACACAATGGAGGATTTATGGAGGCCTATTATTCAGGAAGAGTATTCCGCGTGAATCGACAAAATGGCAAAGTGGATGCAAACAATTTTTAACTAAAGCCAAATTTCTTAATTAAGTAATGGTTCTGAAGAAATATCGCCATCGGTCATCCCAATCGAAGACCCAACGAAAGCACCGAGAAGATTTCAAAGATGGCTAATACAAAGCAGTTTTAACTGTGAGACTGTGAGGTGATAAAACTACATCTCTTCCCATTTTCTTTCGAGAGATATAGCAAAAACATATTGGTAGCGAATCATTACCATGGCTCGTTGGATACTGGGAAGAGTTGGTAGTTTTTACTAGAAGATTCTTTTTCCATCTCTCAATTTCGTAGAGACGAAGAGAGATACTTGTATTCCAACGTGGAAGATGAGAGCCCGTATGTCGCTGGGAAAGATTCAAAAGATTGCCAAGAGGGTGCCTGCAATGTGCATGGAATAGGACTTGAAGACCTAGATGGATATAGTGTAACACGCTCTAAATGATACATCCAAGGGTGTTATCGATGCTTCATGCCGTGGAGCATTCAAGCCGAAAGTGTCAAGAGGCAAGAGATCCGATAGGAGGACCTCCGGCAAATGCAATATGAAAGCTCCATCCAGTTTTCAAGAGGTAGTAAAGCAGAGGAAGGCGGGTCATAGAGTCGAAGTAGCATGACACCCATGGAGGGCTAAGTTGGATGCTGGTAATGCATAGGGATGGACAAACAAGAGAGAAGATGCACACCGTCATGAAATGAGCAAAGAGGAAAGAGAATTAATGAGAAGTGTCGATGTGCCAATGTAAGAAGATTTTATGAAGCCGAGGAGGCATCGTGAACGCAGCAAAGAAGTTATCATTTCAAGCCAACTAACCCCATACACTACAATCCAAAGATCGAGGAACCATGTAGAATTTCTCATATGGTGGAGGGCATTATCACACACATTTTGGCCTACAAGCGTTAATATCCTCAACATGATATCGCAAATACCAAGGTTCCAAAGAACAAAGCAAAGCAGTTGAGGTGAGGGCGTAATGAATACCTTGGTGGTCGAGGAGAACCTAAATCCACTCAGGAACAAACGTCAGCCTCATGGGGGATAACAAGAGGCTATTACAATTCCATGAACAAACTATCCGACTGGAAACTTTCGTTTGATAACCCGCATGTTTCGGCGAACGTTAAGGCTTCACCGAAAATCTAGAGACACAAGTAGGGCAATCGTCCCGATGCCAAATCGTAATCAAGGGAACATTCCCCCTAGTGACACCTAAGAACCTCAAAAGACTGCATGGCAATTCAATTGAGAAGTGGGAAGGATTTGAGTAGCAACGGAAAGACAGATAGAAAAGAAGAGACTGAAAAGAAAGAAGAGACTGAAAAGAAAGAAGAGAAGAACAAATGGAATAACATGAAAGGAAGAAATGACCCTAAAAGAAAGAAGGAGTACCAACTTATGCTCTCGCAATGCCGCCCCACAGAGACTCGTAAGTAAAAAGAGAAGAACAGCTTTCTAAATTCCCGATCTTTTCAAGAAAATAGGAATAAATATCTCATTCCAGAAGCGATCGGGCCAAATGCCTTTATGCAAATTTCAAGGAGGTGCTGAAAGCAAGAAAAGAAAGAGAACAGGAAGGTATAGTTAATTTGATCAAGCTCATGCAAGTCATGCCATTATCCAAAACGTAAGCTCCCAAAAGAAAGATGAAAGACTCCCTGCGCTCACTATTCCCTCGTTCTATGTGGAAATGAGTCTAAGAAAGCTACAGACTGAGCAAGTATAAATTTGATGTCTCTATCAACAGGCAAGAGACTTAGTCTTGTGAACAACCCTAAACAAGAATTAGAATGCGTATGGTCGATAGATCATCGCACAAACTATGAGGCATTCCGAAGATGTACCAAGGTCAAACATTTTCCATTAGATTTGTTATCATGCGCATGGAGGTGAAGATCCTCAAGTCTTCCTGTTGGAAGACCTTTCTTAGCAACAGAGTCACTTTCTTGATTGACGACATTGTAATACAGAACCGACACCTCAGAGTTGGGAATGAAGCAATGCATTTTAATATTAATAGAGTCCGAACATCCTAATGGTGAGGAAGACAACAGATGGTCAGAAGAAGCAATAAATTTTCAATGATGAAGTGACCTCCATTGTATCATTCAAAAATTCTATTAATGAAATCGAGATGAATTTTCGTGACTTTGAGAGCTTATTGTGAAGTTCTACTTCAAATTTGTTTAATGAATGAAACAATTTTAGTATAAATGAAAATGGGGCCAAGATGAAGTGAGTGTACTAAACACACAAAGAAACTCACGGGCGGAAACTAGTGTATGGTTAACATCGAAGGGAGTTGCCCAATACTTGAAATATGAAATTTAGAGTCGAAAAGAAAAAACTAGAAGGACATGTATTAATGGCGTGATTTGACTGCTTAAGAATGTGTCACGGTAATTTTGAGAAAATACAAGGAAGCGATTGCTCGTCAATTGAAGATCCTAAGGGTATAAGTCCTCATTTAGGGCACAAATATTAAGCCAAAGATAATGCAAAAACTATGTTTGAGTAATCAAAGGAGGCCGAACCCGGGCCATGAAAGAAGTTGTCGAAAAGAAGTTCAAATGGTTAAATGCGTGTTTTATATATGCTATATCGTATAGCTTCTCGGGTGTGTTTCAATACATGTGGTTCTAAGAAAGGTGGATCTAATGTGAATCGTGAATGAAAAGAATGAACTTATTCCTACAAGAACTGCGGACAGATGGAGGTTGTATCAATTAAAACTAATAATCGTGAACCGTAGCTGATCATTTTCCCTACCTTCATCGAGATCAAATGCTGTATAGGTCGTAAGGTGACACCCTCATTTTTTGCTTTAATGGATACTCCTGGATATAACCAAATAGCCATCGCACTCAGATCAGAGAAACCACTTTACATGCCCATTTGGTACTTTCTTGCTTTTAAGAATGCCATTCAATCTGTAATGCCCCGGGTACCTTCCAAAGATGCATGATGTCTATATTTTCCGATCTAGCGTAATAGTTGCGGAGATCTTCATGGATGATTTACAAAGGTATGGATCCAAAGCTTTGAACAATGCCTCATAACCCGATACTTCAAAGGTGCAAAGACAAAAATCTAGCTCAACTGGGAAATGCATTTTATGGCTATGTATGGATCAGTTCTCTGGGCACATGGTTTCCGCAAATAGGCTTCTTGAAGTAGACCACAAAGGTTTCAATTATAAGAGACCTAATGCCACCTCACTACCAAGGGAATCAGAAGTTTAGACAGCGCCGGATTTTATAGAAGATTTACCGTGAGATTTCTCAAAATTACTGTAATTTCACTTATGCAGATTGGCCAGAGAAAGATATTTCAAGTTTTATTTCATGAATCCCGTAAAGCATTCAAGAAATCAAATCCGCATAAGTCAAGCTCCTATCATTGCAAAACCGTATTGAACAAAGAATTTGAGATCATGTGTGATGCCAAAGATTTTGCAAACGGAGTCAGACGATGAGCAAAAGATGAAAAGTGTTCAAGGTTACTCATTATGCCAAAGAAACTTTAATGAAGCACAAGAAATTATTCTACTATCGAAAAGGAGATGTCAGGCAATAGTGTTTGCATGTGAAAATTCAGCTATATATTTTGGGGTCCTATGTTGTTATACACACGATCATGCAAAGAATTAAATATTTAATGGCAAAGAAGGAAGCAAGCCAAGATTGATTAGGGTGGTGCTTATTGTTATGTGAATTTGATTTAGAATAAAGACAAGAAGGGCGCCTACAATGTGATAGCGGATCACTTTGTCAAGAGTAGGGAGGAATCCACTATACAGAAAAGGAAGAGAAATAGCGCAAAGTAAAATTTTCCAGATGAAAGTAATTATTTCAAATTGCCACTCCAATCACCCCGGGGTATGTCGATGAGCTGTGAATTTCTTAGCTTTGCGGGAATTATGCCACCGTGACCAAATACCAAGAGAAAAGTTAAGGATCACAAAATAGTACTACATCCTGGATGATCCATATTTGTTTAAAAGAGGAGTCGATCTCGATTATAAGGAAATGTGTAATAAAGTGAGTAAAGCAAGATTTGGTAAGAATGGTCATGCATTACCTTACGGAGGACACTTTAGAGATAAACAAATTCTCTACAAAATTCTCCACTGGATTCCATCGCCTACGATTTTTAAGGACCTGCTTTTGAATGGCAAAGTTGTGATCAATGCCAAAAGAATGGGAAAAGATTGCAAAAATGCATGAGATGCCCCCGCAAGGTATCCCAAGGTGCACTGTTTCAATGATGGGAATGGATTTATGGGGCCTTTCCAGCTTCATTTGGAAATATATACATACTCCCAGCCTGTGGATTATGTATCAAAATGGGGTAGAAGCAAAGCAGCCTTGTCCTAAGAATGATGCCAATGGGGCTTAGGGTTTTACAAAGAAATATTCTTAGCAGATTTGGGATAAATTTAACTATAATTAGCTGACTGGAGAGTTCATTTTAGCGTAACAAGGTTCGACAAACTCATGAGCAAGTATATGGTATCAAACACATTATGAGCTTGGCTTATCATCCTCAAACAAATGGGCAAGCTGAAATTTCCAACAGAGAAATAAAGAAAATTCTGGAAAAGACTGTGAGTTCTAGCATGAAAGATTGGTCTTTGAAGCTTGATGATGCATTATGGGCATACAGGACTGCTTTTAAACTCCCACTGAATGTCCCCATACGACTTGTCTTTGGAAAGCCATGTCACCTCCTCTTGAATCCAACATAAAGCCATGTGGGCCATCAACAACCGAACCGATTTCAAAATTGCAAAGGGAAGAGACTTCTCCAATCGCATGAACCTGGAAGAACTCGAGAAACGGCTTCATGACAATGCTAGAATACAAGGACAAGACAGAAATGACATGATCAAAGGATTTCGAGAAAGAGTTCAGAGTAGGGATTAGGTCTTGCTGTTTAACCTGTGATTAAGATTATTTCGTGGAAGCCGAAATCAAATGGAGTGGGATCATATGCTGGTGCTGGCACCACCTGGAGCAAAAATACTTTAACCGATGGGAAGAATTCAAAGCGAATGGGCAAAGACCTAAACACTATCTCGGAGGGAGAAAGAAAAGGAAGAACTCACTGGTGAATTGAGAGAGAGAAAGCTTAAACAAATTAGTCCAATATGACTCAAAACGAGCAAAATTCATGGAGGCAACCCATATAGATTTTATTTTTTAGTTTCTTTTATATGTACTTCGAATTTTTTTATTATTACGCTTTTGAATTTTTTTAGTTCTAGTTTATGATTTAGAAATTGCTAGGTTAGTATTATATTAATTTAACTTTTGGAATTGTTACAATATGCATGAAGAATCAAATGGTTCAAAGTAGTAGGAACAAACTTCTGGTGGACTGTATCTAAAGACTTCACAGACGTGAGCAAACTTAAAAAAGGGGGAGTACTTTTCCTACATAAATTTTGTGAAAATTGAATAGGAATACATATATTTGAATTGGATGTGTGGGAATGATTAAATGGATGCTAAGAATGCAAATTAATAAGGAGGAAAAGCTGTCCCCATCATCAATCTCTAGTAAGGCATTAAGTCGCACTGTGATTCTTATGTCGCATTGTGGTCGAGGCCGTAACTTAGTCAGTAATGAAGGAAGAACATTTGGGTCGCGACAAGAACAATTCCTCCAAAAGAGGTGAGGGTCGCAAATAACTCAACTAGTGTCATAAAACACCCGATGTCGCAGCCGATGATAACTTATCCTGATAAGTACTATGTCACACAAACAATAAGTCACAGCATAAGAGAAAAGTACGCCAGGCGCTTTTAATTTTGCCCTAAATTTAATGACAAAGACACAATTGCTCTGAATAAAAAGTCGCGACAAGCACAAATAAATGAAGTAATAAAGAGCCCACACAATGATTGAATTGCAATCACAGAAACTCTCCACTACCATCTCCTTCCTCAAGCAAATACAACCCTTCATCTTCTCATATTCTCCGGTTCTCACTCTTGTAAACTCCTAAATCCGAACCTCTCCTAAACCTTCCGATTTCTAATGGTTTCAACCTTCAACCCCATCCCAAATCCGAGCGAAATCATGGAGGAGTATACTGTGAGCGGGCAGTTCATCCGAAACTGAAAAGCGGAGAACAGCCGCTGAACAACCAAGTTCAACCAAGCAAGCAATGTGAGGAAAAGTGAAGAAAAGGAAGAAGAAGGAGAGGCACGGTCTGCCTCGTAAGAAGTCCGTCTGAAAAAGCACTATAGCCGGGAAAGGGGTTTGTAGGAGAAAGAGGCTTTAGCCAACTCATCTCCCTTTCTATGGAATTAATAGAGCAAAGAGGGGCGTGGGAAAATTCGCAAACATCAAAAGTCCGGATGCAGCTAGTATTCGGTGAATTTACTCCAACTGCTGGGAGGAAGGAGAACTCGCTTATGTCGAGGAGCTCGGGTGCCTTATGGAGCGAAGACTATTAATGAAATGTATGGAATGGAAGGGCAGAAGAATGGATCAAAATTCAAGAAGTTGATGAACAACCCTAACCGTGAGAAGATTGCGAGAAAATTGACAGACGGTAAAGGGAAGTGGAAGAAAGGAAAAGGAGAGCAAAAGACCCTGAGCAGGGGAGATTTGACAGAAGAGGCAAAAGTGTGGTTTTATTTCCTAGCCTTCAGGTCCCTACCTTACACAACCACAAAGAAGAGAACAAAGAAGCAATCCTTCTATGCTATGCTGAAGGGAAAAGATTGATGCTGAACAAGACAAAAAATTCTATAATGATGTTCGCCGAAGGGAATAAAAGAGGTTTGATCCTCATCTACTATTATCACAAGGTTACGCTGAGGGCCGTGAAATGAACGCGGAAGAAGAAGAAGAATGCCCTAAAATGTCACCACTAACTCTGACAGGAGTAAGCAAAGGGCCCAGGAATCAAAGAAAAAAAGGGGGTATAATGGTAGCTGCATTCGAGAGAAGGAAAATGATAATGCAAGTGAAGATACACACTGTCATGAACGTGAAGAAGAAGATCCGTTTATCCAAGAGAATACCTCTATATTTGCCGGCGACGTAGAACAAGGTTATGGAAGTCCTATAGATTTTTCAACTCCCACCGCCACTCTCCCTAAAAGGAACAATGGATTCTCGTATAGATAATAATCCCTCCAAAAATTCAGAAGAGGTTTATGAAAAAGAATTGAAGAGAAGGACTAATAATGGAAGAAGAGATGAATGTACAGGAAGAAGTATATGAAGATGAGATGAAAAGAAGAGATCAACGATGGGAGTTAAGAGACGAGCAGAAGGGAAGAGCAGATTTAAGAAGATCCCGGAGCATCAAGAGGAAAAAAATTTAAGAAGGAAATGGAGGAAAGAGACTCAAGATCTACTAAAGAAGCTAAAGCTAAGCCATGAATCATTCTACAACAATCGCATGATCAGGACTCAACCCTAAAACTCATAAAGGAAAGGGACTCTGATCAAGAAGCCAAACTAAGTGGTTAAAATCAAGGGATTCAAGTTCCTATACATGTCAATGTTCAAGGACTTCGAGAAAAGTATGAAGGACAGATCAAAGAGCTTGATGATAAGATGCCTTCAAGAAAAGTTTGGCTTGAAAATTTGATTTGATCATCATAATCTTCCAAATTTTTGAAGCTATGATCGAAAATGGAACGCATAACGAACATTAATCGTGGCAATGGCAGGATACAAGATGATTCGAACAAAAGGTTGATCTCTTACAAAATGAATTGATCCTTGAAGAACAGATAGAAAGGGAGAATGACAAGAAGAAGAAGAGAATGGAAATGAAATTCCCCAAATTCTCTCCTAATTTGGCTACTCTTGATCTGGATCCTCCCAACATTTTTGCTCCTCCCCCAAAAAGAAAAAGATGATCCTCCCATTGATTTATCCTTCTCTTCCTCTCTTCCTGATTGTTGTTCTCAACTTTTGCATCACATCATGAATAAAACAAGAAAATTTGTGAAAAAGGAAATGTTTGTCATTGGGTGTTTTAGATTTTATTGTTAATTTTTCGCTCTGACTTGTTAGGAAAATAACATTAGACTTAGTTCATGAATGAAATTAAGTTTAAATATCAGCAATCTAAACTAGTTGAAGTAGTTTTGACTAGGAGATAAACTTGAACACAAATAATTAAAATCGTAAGTATGAATAAAGAAACTGAATTAGAGTATTTATCGTTCGTTTAAATTCATTTTAGTCATAAAAAATTGGAAAATTGGTTATTGACGGAACAAAAATACTTGCCAAATAATGTAAGTAGACAAAGTGAATATACAAGTCTTGAAGAAATAATAGTATCGGTCAACAAAACTATGGTGAAACTTTTGACATGAATTAGGAACACCTCCTGTAAATTCAGGATTTGTAGTCCACAAATCCTAGAACTTGTTTGATTATTGATTGAGTGCGAAAATCCTAGGGTGCAAAACAAACTAAACAGAAAGATAGAGCTGAACTTGCGCCTTGAGCCTCTTTAAGCCTACCTCAAAATATGCTTACATACTTAGTTCCCGATTTGAGCCAAATAAGCCCCCGATTTCTTCAATAAACAGCAATCAAAACCCAAATTCCCTTCCTTGCAATAAACCTGCAGTAAAGAACCCAAATTATCCACGCCCTAGTTCGTGTAAAAGTTTAGTATAAAGGAAGAAACAAGTTTGGGGGAATAATATTTCCAAATTTGACAAGAAGGGGTTCAAGAAGTAAAGAAGGTAGTTGCAAAATAAGGAATAAGTTTTGTCTTGTGGCCTATTTCCCTCAATAATTAAGCCTGTAGGGGCAGCCTTAAACACATATCCCTAAATGCACTAAAATAGAGCTGCTAGCCCAAAGTTCTCTAAGAGTAATAGAGTTTCCAAGAAGACAAACATTGTAATTCATTCCAAATCTTAGAGAAATAAAGCAAAGGAGTAAAGCAAGAACAAAGGAATCAGCCTGAATCATACATATAGTTGAATCACAAAAAGAATTCAAAAGAGGAATCAGCTAAGATTAAGGAGAATCGTGGAAGGAACAAAGAAGAAAATGAAGAAAATTGGAGGCAACAAATAGAGACAAGATGGAACCGGGTAATTTACAAACTGAATTTTTCCATTATCTACCCACTACCTAAGCCCAAATTACAAGCCTCGCACCTCATTGATTTTGAAGGTGCTGAATTTACCTAAGACAGCGGGAGATCAATATGAAAACAGCATGGACTTTGATAAATGCCTAAGAAAACTCCTTAAGATTAACTTAATTCAACATGAAGATGAAAAGAATTGATGACTCGCATTACCAATACGTAACAAGACTTGTTAAATAAACTCGTTTAAATACATTAGTTTATTTCCAAGAAATTTTGTAATGTGAAGTACACTATGCCTTGTTCTTGCATCAAACCGAAATTTGAAATAATAGTGAGATCTTTAATTCCGTATTAGAAGGGTAATGAGAAAGACTGTGGAATAAATCGAAAAAATGTCCTTAAAATTTTCTGCTTATTTGTTCGAGGACAAACAATTCTTTTCTTCGCTGGGACAAAATTTTAAGTTTGAGGGAATTTGATGAGTCCAAAAACTCATTAGATTTTAATCCATTTTTCGAGTTTATAATGAGAATAATGATGAATTGTCTCGTGTAAAACTGATAATTGACTCTGTAAATTCCACTGCGGTGGAAAATACAAAGAGAAAAATCAAATTTTAGCAAAAATCATAAGAAATCACCAGAAGTTAGACTGAAGTCAAACTGAATTTGTCGCGAAGGAAGTAGCTTCAAAGAATTTCAAGTCACGACATCAACAAATTTGGCTTTGAAGAAGAAACTCAATAGAATGCGAACAAGTGAAGTCGTGATCAAGAAAAGTAGCTGAGATGTGAATGACTTAATAGGATAAAAGAAGCAAATAAATGAAGAAGTTCATGTCGCGACATCATTGTGATGTCGCGACACCAAAAGGAGATAAATGATGTCGCAATACCACCATGAGGTCGCGACAAGGATATGTCTACAAAGCCACAAGAACAGCCTTAGCAAGTAAAAGAAGTCGCAACTAATTTTGAAAGAAAGGACTTGATGTCGCGACTGGACAAGAATGAAGAATCACACCAAGGTGGCAATGTAAACCCAAATCGATGACCGTAAATTAATGAAGTTATACATATGATGTCGCACACCACTTCGTGGTGTCGCGATGCACTGAAGGTTTAGCAAAGAGACATGGAGGCTGTGTGGATAATCGGTCAGAAGTAGCGCAAAAGAGATTCTGCAGAGATCGAACATAGAGGTCGGCGCAGCGAGATAGCGACATCAACATCGGACCAGTAAGATGTCGCGACGCTATTCAAATGTCGCGTACATCAAGCATAAGGAAGAAGGTCATGACATCATTTAGCTGTTCTACATCGTGATCCGTTAAAGGTCGCTAACAGATAAGTTTTCGCGATGCATAAATAGAAAACGAAGTCGCGATGTATGATTGAAGTCGCGACATCAAAACAGCTCATAAGCGGAACATTGAAGTCGCGACATGTAAGAAAGGTCGCAACCTCAAAACAACTCACATGCAGATAAGAGAAGTCGCGACAAGAAAGAGGTCGCGAAGATCAGTCAAGTTCTCATGATGACAAATGAGCTCACATATGAACAAAACAAATGGGCCGCGTATTTCAAAACCCACAATGGGCGTACCGGTTAGGGCTTAATCAGAACTATAAATAAGCAAATCATGAGTGCAAAGGTACTTAGCGTCGTAACCCAGAAGTCCGGTGTAGCCGAAGGCCTGTATTTAATTTCTATTTCTTTTTCTTTGGTTTTGTCAAGTATATTTTAGATTAGATTAGAGTAGATTGTTATTCATTTGAATTTCGATCCTGGATGTTAGTCGCTGAAGTTAAAGCTGAATGCGTAATGCCATTTTCTTCAAATTATCGCCTGCCTGCTTGCATCCAAACAACTTTGGAATTCAAACTCAGCTTTTGATTTACGTAGTTCGATCGTGAGCTACCGTTAGTGTAATGAAGCAATTTTAGAAACCCAAATTCGCTGAATTACTCGTTGTTAGAATTTATCTTTCCTCGCAGAATTTATCGTAGTCTACCGAACTTCGCCTCGACCGCTTGTCAGGTTTTGTTTATTTTGTATTCCTCGATTCAAATATCGTTGTCTTTATACCTCGTAATAGGATTGTTTCATGCCTCGATTTCTAGGGAGGCCCTCCGAGTGACACATGATTCCTGGCAGCATCAACAATTTCTCAAGGGTATGCGAACCTAATATCGGGATCTAATGGGCTCGGTGGAATTTTAATCGATAAATCTTCTTCTCAATTTGAAACCGAGGAATGAGTTGAATGACTTATCAATTAAATATGTAGAGTTCTCTGATTCAAAACAAGAAGTTCAACCCCGTGGTTAGTGGCATCTAATTGGCGGAGAATAAACTATTCCAATTTTGAGAGGATGAGAAACCAGCTTTTAGTGTGTAAACCCATGTTTAGCCTATGTCTTGGGGAGCTAAGGTTTACAAATTCATGTCCTAGGTATGAAGTATCAAAAAAGAAAATACCTGCACAAGGCAAATCTTTAGATTAAGAAGTTATCTAATCCTCTCGTCTTCGAAAAGAAACAGTGGAAGATTAGGATGATGAAATGTGTCAAGTATGAGAAATCCACATGGCATTACCATCTTCCTTGGACGGATTCTAAATCCGAGGTCTGGTGAAGCAAAGCCACAGAGTTGTCTCATGTGAATTGATGTTTCACAATATTTGCTTTCAATGCATCCCTTTAAAAGCTAATCGACCAAATATTTCTTTAATTTTTTATTTTAGTTTAAGCATTATTTCATTTTGTTCTTAGTTTACATATCTTTATTCTTTTATTATTTAAAGGTTGCATAGGAATTTACTAATTGCCTATCATAGTTCAAAATAGTATGAGCTTGAGTAGTCGTGGTAGTTGATTGAGAATTCTTAGATCTCTATGGATCGGGAGACATCTAGACTTAAATCCACTTCTTATTACTGTTTGGACTCCAGACATTCTGCGTAACTGGATCAAACCGTAAAGAAATTCAGCTACTCTTAAGGAAACCGTTTTTTAATCAAGATAATTGCAAAGAAATATAACAAACAAGTTTCATGGCATATTGTTCAGGATTAGATACAATTCCTCGGGTAATAACGTTATAAATTTGTGTTTATGTTTTGATCCATCACTCACACTTACATAGTGGGAGAATTAGACACGAACAGACACTCCCTCTGGGCATCTCCTCTGAACTGCCCACCACCACTCTAACGCTCTAACCCGTAGGAGAAAGGTAGAAAAAGTGACCATCTGCTCATCTGTACACTTCATCACCTGGTAGACCCTCTCATTTCCCTCTAACCATGACGAAGCCTTTTCCGGGTATCCCAATCCATCATAGTTCCGTGTCCCTAGCTTCGCCCTCTCTATAGAAGCTACCGGCTCCTGGTTGCTGTAATGCAAATGCCAAAACTGAGCTCATCCGCTTTAAAGGTATATGTCCCCACGACCTCAGCAGGGCTATGGCGGCCTGTCTCAGGTGGCTCAAGGCAAAGGGTCACTATGTATCGGGTGGAGGAACATAATACAGACTCACTAACATGTTCCCTGTGGTGGTACTAATGCCTCATGAGTTTCTCCTGTGGCTGGTCAAGCCGACGACGATTTTCCGTGAATTCAAAAATTTAATATGTCATGTAATGCATATATGATTTTAAATTCATAAATAATTTATGCAATTTTAAAAAATAAAACATTAAACAATCATATGAAAATAAAATTTCAAATCTTATAACATTTTTAAAACCTTTGCTTCGATAATGCTATGAAGGATCCCAACCCTGATTAACCTCATGAACCCTAGTGGGACTTCAGCACTCCAACTGATATAAAACTCTTCCTCAAAACAATCAATGAAAATCCATGGAGCAAACCCTTTACAATCCTTAACATATTCTAGAAAATAATGCGGAAGCGGTTTATTAAATATTTTTTTTTTTTTTTTTTCAAAACACTTAGATTTTTTCAAAATCGCCGTAGTTTCCTCTGCTTGTCTGACTTTCCTAAATCTTTACAAAAACCCAAAACATTTAAAAACACTTCTAATCTTTCAATTCTCAACCTTATTTAGACTCTCATCCACAACCCAATTCACACAACTCAATCAACAAAATATATACACATACATTTATTTACTTCAATAATCAAAATATTCAAACTTCTTCTAATTCCATGCACGCTTATAAAAAGGATCGGGCTTGAGCCGAACTTAAGCCGACTCTACTTACGACTGGCCCACCGAGGATCAAAGCCCACGTAGTTCCTTTTCAAAATATATATACATATATACATATATACATGACAAAAATATCCAACATATGCAATATGCAAAATATATATACAATTCAAATACACATGTTCGCTCTCGATGGTTCGAACACCATCGCAGTGGGGATGCTCTATCGGCGCACATGTCTCGTCCCGAAAATGTTTTTGCATGATACGGAAAAGAGTGAGCTAAAGGAGCTCAGTGAGTGTACATTTTCATTTAAAACAACATTTTCAGATATATCAAAAAGTAAATAAATACCTATACAATTAAAATCCATTTATGCCTTAACCTTCTTTCCTGATGGAACCTAAGGGGTAAACACACTGAACAAATTCTAGCACTGACTGAGGGATAATGATTCTACCATAACCACTACGCTTACGGAGAAACTCACGCCTGCATAGGGTTCCAAATATAGCACCTTATCATGTGAAGGACATTACACTAAAAATCTATTTCCTCCTCGCTTAGTAAATATATAACTATTCTCTTAAATCCTTATACGCTATTTAACAAGTAGCTAATATCACTATACTACTATATGGGGTCGTGGTAAACCCATCAAGAAACATTCCTTCAAAATACATTTATAAATCCATTTAAACTTTACTTTATCATTAAAACACATATGCATTCTTACACATTTCAAACTTTCATAATGCCTTAACATATGCATACATATTTAATATATTATATAAACATTTACATTTAAACTTTTCTATTTTAATATTAAAAAAATCTTTCACTTTTAAAATTCAATTTTCAAAATCGCTTTACACTCACCTCTTTGTTTTAAACTTGAGCACAACCCACTTACTTTCCCCGCCTTTGCTTTTTAACTCTACACACTAATGAATACAAAGAACGTATTAATCGCCTCGCATATAGCCGTAAAACTTAACATACTTCACACGAAGTCACTTTAGGGGTCACAATAACATTCATATAAAGCCAAATTAACAATTTCACCCTTGAGCACTAAAAACCCTAACAAAAACCACCTGAATTTTGCAACCTTTTTTCCAACAATACTTGTATGAACTTTATTACCCAAAAATTATTCCAAAAGGTCTTCAAAAATTATGAAATCCCAAATCAGTCCTTTATATATCCAATGGTGACATCTCTTTTTAAATTTTCACTTTAAAATTCCTTCTCTAAAAGTTCCCTCAACCACATAACACAAGTTACGTATGTATTTGATGCCAATTTGGTTAACTCTACCGAATCACCTACTGTTATCCTTGGATTTCTGGGATCTTAACACTATAAATTGGAAATTTTTCTTCACTCATTTGAAGCTATGGTTCTAAGGTTTCTTCCTCCAATTGAATCACCACCAATTTGATCACCAAAACTCTGCTATTGTATTTTATATCTAGATTACTCAAATTGACATAATGTAATCCGCACATAGCTCCAAATTTGAAAAATTTCAAGCACTTTGGGGTTACAATTTTCTTGCACTTCCTTCAGCTAACTTATTCCCCTAGAAGTATATTTTACTCATAATTTTGAATCACTCAATTTGGATGAGTGAAACTCCACTTATGACCAAAACACTACAACCATACCCAAACAAGAAGATAATCAAATGGGTACCTACAATGAGTTTCACCTTTAGTCCGTATTCGTGGAGCCTTGTAGCTACAATTTGCTCTCGTCCCTTCTATACATTTTTATCCCTATCTCTATGGTTCTTTACTAATTAGAATCAATTGATTTGGATGATTATAACTTAATCTTATATCCAAAACAAGAATAAGTGCTTTACAAAAATTTGACAAAGATTCCCTTTAAAAAAACCAACATTCCCATTTACAACTATTCCATAATACCTCAAAAACCACATGAAATCTAACTCAAAACAACTCCACAACACTTGAATTGGTGATTTGGAAATTCATACCACAAAACCCTAGGTGAAAATCCAAGAACTCATATGAATTTAACCCAAGGTCCACCAATTCTATATAAAACCATATAAGTATGATGATTCCACATTTATTTTACACCAATTGGGTTTTACCTCATAACCTCAAGAATTCTAGGTTAATGTGATTTATCCACAAACCATAGACCAAAAGGAGCACTAATCTCCATACCAAACCTTAGGAAATCCAAATACCATGATTACAAAATGAAAGAGGCCCTTAGTTTGGTTTTTTCTCCACTTCTTCTTCCTCTTCTTCCCTCCTCTTCTTCTTCTTTCGCTTCCTTCTCCTTCTCCTACTGGTTTGCCCTAGCAAATTGAGACTCAAAATGTGAAATTTTGTTTGTCTCCTCTTCTAATATTAACTTTAGCTTTAATTACCATTAAGTCCCTACACTTTAATATTGCACTTTTAACTTTTGTTTTTACTATTATGGCTCCATCTCTACTTTGATTTTGACTCTCATATCTATGGCAATTACATTTAGTCCTCAAACACTTTGATATTGCAAATCAACTTATTTTATTTTCATATTTTGCATACTATCTTCTCAAATTATGCCCTTTTATAATCCATTTTGAATTTACCACTTTACCCTGGCACTAGTACCTCAATTCCGGGTTCCATAATTTATGATTTCATAATTCCTCTCCAAAATACCACAGTGTGACACTTGGTGCTCGGGTACGCCCCTACAATTACATGTACTGTACACTCTCTCGGGACGGGGCGTTACAGAAAGATCCTTATGACTTGATGCCCTAAGCCTTAATCGTCGGAGTCGCTTGCTGACCTCTATTATGATGACTTTGGTGAGGCTCGATTCTCAGCGACGTGCACCCTACAACACAAAAAGAAGTGTGGAATAAGAGTGGAGCCAGATTTATTAGGTTGGTCAATGTTCTAGGTCTTGACAATAGCTTGGTTGGGGGGAGAGTGCAGTTTGGCAGCTTACTATTGAAAACTGATCACATAAACACTTAGATATTGGTGGAAGTTTAAGGTTGATTCCCTTGAGTTAGATACTCTTCTAAAACTTGATTTTGTATGCCATTCATTCTCCCAAGATGGTTATGGTGCAGGGTCTTGGTGATTCATACTAAGGGTTAGACATTACTCATCCACATAATTTTTGAGAAACTATTTTTGTGTGAA
The DNA here is from genome assembly GCA_016808115.1 of Tetrastigma voinierianum. NCBI lineage: Eukaryota > Viridiplantae > Streptophyta > Magnoliopsida > Vitales > Vitaceae > Tetrastigma > Tetrastigma voinierianum. Next base: position 224,279 of record JAEQBH010001040.1, on the reverse strand, counting down.
TATAATTGGCCTGCTCTCTCTTTCTTTCTGTCATTGCTAAGGGATTGTTAAATGTGTCCGTTGGGTGGGAGATTAAGGTTCAAATAAGGCTATTTCAACCCTCGTTTATAGTAGGTTTTGAGCACTTTTTGTGTACTAATCAACTTAAATAACCCAATTGCCACATTAAGGTCCCGACTTTACTACTTATCGCATTTTGTGGCTATTTTTGTAGTTATACAAGCGAAATACGCCAACGTCATCGAGCCGACTCATACACGAAGAATCCAAGCCAAACGCAGAGATGTTCGCCATAAGTCGTGATGGAAACGGAGCCACAAACCGAAGGAAATTGACCACCGCAAATTCTCGTGTTCACTTCCGCCCACTTTGACTCATTGACCACTTTTTCTGTGGTTTTTAAACTACCCCTTTATGTATTTTTGGTAGTTCATACATTTTTGTAATTTCCCTTGTTCTGAGCTGTATTTAAGCCTCAGTCAAGGCTCTGTACAGGATGATGATCACTTTATGCAATAATTTTGGCGCGAAAGCTTTCAGCTATCCCGCCTTTGTGATTTTCTCTCATTTTCTCTCCCTTTCTCTTACTTTCTCATCGATCACCCTCGAGGGATGATAACTCGCGGATGTCATTAAACCCCTCACCTTAAAAGAGGAAGGCCATCGGGGCTGGCGTCTCCGCGGTAAACTGCTGTCCTCCCGCTTTCAACTCATGCAAAGGCTATTACTTATGCTTCAGATTCCCACCCTCGTGTTTAAACTGACAATTTCCATCACAAGATTGAAAGCTTTTTAGTGGCTCATGGATGCTTATTGCTAGATCCACCGAGGCTCACTTAGTTGTCATTTATTTACTCCTACTGTGTTAGGGTCAAAAGCAACCGCTTTTATCAAGTATAAAACATGAATGACCAATAAATGTTGTATCTCAAGAGAAAAACTTTTAGGGTTCAGTTTTTATATCTAAACGAAGATATGATTCGGGAAATGACTATAGGTCATCCTCCTCAACGCGAGGAAAAGTACCCAAGGACCTCTCAGTCGCCCTAGAACCTCAAGCTCAATGGCCCGAGACTTCAAGGAGTTCTTTTTACATTCTATTTCATTTTTGTTTGCAGTTTTCAAACCACCAATCACACTGTTTTTACAAAACCCCAAATCCAAAGTGAATTCACCATTTTACATTAACCTGTAAATCATTTCAGCGCGAAGAAAAACCCATCCTTGAGTTTGACCCTAGAGCCGCTATTACAAAAGAGTTAGCTACAAAGCAGTGAGAAAGGCATAGGTTTACAACCTTGTTGGTCTGCCGCTCTAGCTACACGCTTACGTGCGAATCACTTACCCACCTCAACATCTACTCAAAAATACTCCATATGCCTTCGAATAACCATATGCAAGTCATAAAAAACATCATTAGAACACTTATAAACTAAAACACACATAAAACTAACTGAAACATGGGGATAAAAAGAGTATATTAGATACTCATCAAGGACATACCATATTCTCGCATGATTTTCTTTATGATAGACATTCAAAGAAACGTGTCTCCATGGTAGTCATCCTTAGTTTGGGCTTGAAGAACTTCATGATTTAGTTATGGAGCTATATTTAACAAAACAAGCACATGTTATTATTTTGAATGGTTTTATGATTTTAGATGTAGATAAATATGAGTTACCCAATGATAGTTATTCATTAATGACTACTACTAGAAATACTTTTGATGATATGATTATATGGAATGCTAGGGTTGGGCATATTAGACAAGAAAGGATAAATAGACTAGTAAGAGAAAACCTTCTAAGCCAATTCACCAAAATTGATATTTCAACCATGTTAATATTGTCTAGTGGGAAAAACAAAAAGAAAACCATTTAGGTTGGGGACTAGCGATGAAATAGCATTGTTTTTTATTCATTATGACATTTGTGTTAAAGCAATGTACAATACCTTGAACTTCATCACATTTATAGATGACTTTACCTGTAATGGTCAGACCTTTTTTATTTCTCATAAGTTAGAAGCATTAGATTATTTTAGACATTACATTAATTTAGTTGAGAACCAATTAGACAAAAGGGTAAAAACATTTATAATAAATCAGGCTAGAGAATATCTATCAAAACCATTTAAAGTTTTATGTGATGAATAGGGTATAAAAAGATAACTGACTATTCCCAAGACCCCATAGCAAAATGGTGTTGCTAAGAGGAGGAATAGAACATTGCTAGACATGGTTAGGTCAATGATGGTCCAAGAAAATCTCTCTATTTCATATTGGGGAGATGCATTATTGACTCCAACTTATGTACTAAATTGAGTACCCTTAAAATCTATTACATCTACTCTGTATGAATTATGGAATAATTGTAAGCTTGATCTCAATAATTTACGACCATGGGAATCAATGGTTTATGTTCACAATCCTTCTAAAAGGTATGGTAAATTAGGACCCAGAGAAAGAATCGAAAGGGCATGTGTTCATAGGTGAGGACAAAGATAGAAAGAACAATAACTAACTTAGAATCAAGAGATGTCACGTTATTAGGAGACAATTTCCCTTATATTGGTGAGATTATATGGATTTACATCTTTATGAATGATGGATCCTGATATAAGTTCTACACTTGAACAACAATTAATGTTTAAGGAAAGTGGGACTCATCTAGTACCTATAGCAAGTACAGTAAAAGAACCAATGGTGAGAAAAAGTTATCAACAAATTATGCCTCGATAATGATTTGAAATTAAAGTAGAAGTTCAGATCAATAATAATGATGTCATGTGAAACCCGTAGTAATGTGTATTTTCCAAAAGGCAAAACGGTAATTGCCTGGCCTGTGACAGATAAGACCCTAGATTTTTCAGATCCTGATGACGAAACGGATCAGACGTTGAATTGTCCTGGTGAAACTAGTTGAACCAAACAAACCAAGGCCAAATTCCGAGATGCTGCTTTTTCACGATGTCGAGGCGACTAGGCCAACCATGGGGTGCCATGCGACACTAGACTAATGGAAATTGAGGCCATGTCATGCCTCTATGGTGCATGTAAACTAGTGGGGTTTTCAGAGTCGAAGAGAGATGGACTTTATCCGGTCAAGGACAAGTACGTTGGTTGAGAACTTGTCTAGCACCATGGGAATGGGTTCTAGCTTAGCCGAAGGATGAGAAATGAATCAAGCATTGTATAAGAGAGGATTTTGTGAACCGAGGAGAGAGAGGGGGATTGTCGGCAAGGCCGGCCTATGACTGAGAAAGGAAACCAGAAAAACTAAGCAAGAAAGAAAGGAAGAGAAAGAGGAGGAGGAGGAGCCAAACACCTCCATTTTTCATGTCAAGGACAGTGACTTTGATCCCACACACTACAAGAGGTATGACTTTGTCTATTTGGTTATTTTCTTGCTTGGGGCCATGGAAATGGCAGAATTATTGAGTTTGGTTGTGACCCTCAATGGAGGAGATTTCGTATAGGTAAATGTTGTGTTTGTGAGAAATACTGTTTTAGTTTTTTTTTTTTTTTCCTTTCACTCCTCGACTGTGGTTCAGCAATCCAAGGCACCCGTCCGAATTGAGGATTCATCTCGGGTGGGTAAACTAGAATTAGAGGAGAACACATCTTCTTGAAATGTTCATCCACTTCAACTTTGACTCGTAAATGCATTCAAATGAGCTATGTTCAAGCAGCTTCGGGTCTTGTTTAAAACTGTTAGGCCATGTTAAAAATGTTGTTTCCAAACTGCTTCCTGATTTTTAGATTAGTTTTAAATCATGGATTTTGTGATGTATGGGGTTAATCTCTATACTTAGTTATGATGGTATGAGGCTTGAATTTTAAGCCATTGTGAATTGTGGATCAAAGGGTCATCTCTTAGTTAAGAGATGACATGATAGCGTTATTGTGTTTTCCAAACAATTGGAGTTATATGTAAGCCAGCCGGAACACAATATGTTTTGGAAATGTTGCAGCCTCAGAGGGATTGGAGGTGCTATGTCCCCGCCGGAGACGTGGAGCCATGACTTCTTCATTTGCCTAATTCAATGTTGGGAGTTACGTGGAGCAAAAATGCTCAGATGATGTATTAAATTGTTGAGTGGAATTCTAGCATGAAAACATGTAAATTGATAGTTGAACTTAATATAAGGAACTCAAGCAGTAAATGCATTGTATTATTGAGGTTCATGGTACACACCTAGTGTACAAGGTAAATGTCCATGTAGGAGGTCTTCATACATCAAAATGGATTCTATGGTTTGGAGTTGCTGACAAAATTGCATTGCATTGGTGTACGACAAATCACCTCGCAGACATACGGGTGTGTGTACATGGTATCGACGGTACTCACGCTTGGTGTTGAATTGTGTGGGCTCGGGAATGGGACGAAGCCCAATTGATTCACATAGTGTTAAATGAAAATGGAAAACAAATAGTGTAGGGCTTAGCAAGTAGGGGATAGACACCCCCTCAGGTGAAAATCCTGAAAACTTGGTTAGATAAATGTATCCATCAAGTGGAAAGTCCTAAAAATGTAGGAGGGTTGTTGCCCAAAAAGACATGAAACGATTAAATAAATATCACATAGACTACTTAGTTAGGTGACGGGAGTCAGGATCGACTCTATTGATTTCCATTGCCACTTGCATTAAAGGTGGTCGAAGGTTGACCTCAGACATGGGCATGTAGAGGTCGTCTCATACATGCATGTAGTTTTTTTCATGATAAGACAAAGATAACTGCATGGATTGCGTTGTTTTGTGGACTGTGAAATGATCATTTGCATGTGCACTAGCGGGAGTACTTCTACTAGGTTTTGTTTCTACTTTAGCATAGCTCACTCCCGTCATGGGACTACCCCTTTCAGTACAGGTCATTATGAAGCAAACGGCGTCCCTAGAGGCCGACAATGAGAATAAATGAAGCAGGCCTTTGATGTATTTTTTTAAATATGTATGAGAATCGCATCGAATAAATATCTTTTGTTTTTGTATATTGGAACAAAATTTGGTTCTGATGCATGTATTTGTACCATATGTGTGAGTGAGGTGCTATAACTCTCACGTTTTGTATATGGACTGTATGAAGTTATTTTGTGTATTTATGAATTAAATATACAGGGATGAGTCTTAGTATACGAGACATGTGAGTGTGATATCAGGATACCAAATTTCCATAGACTTTTGTAGGTTGACAGGTTGTCGACGAGACCCCCTGGTTTTGGGCATCACGTGTCAACCCTATGTTAGTTCAATAAGCTCTTACTTCTACAAATAATAATAAATGGAGAAAAGCAACGATGGAAGAATTGGAGACAATGTGAAAAAACCAAGTGTGGGACTTGGCTGATTTGCCTTCAAATTGAAAAAGCGATTGGAAATAAATGGGTTCTTAATGTAAAACAAAAGGCAGATGAATCAATTGAAAATCATAAAAGGGAACAAAATGAGGAAACCTTTTCTCAAGTAGTTAGGTTTTCCTCAATTCGTCTCATACTAGCTATAGTTGCTCATATGGACTTAGAATAACATCAAATGGATGATAAGACAACTTTTTTTAATATGTAGTTGAATGAAGGGATCTATATAGAAGAACTAGCATGTTTAATTCTAGACAAGAACATAAAGTGTGTAAATTGAATCGTTCAATTTATGGCCTAAATAATCACCCAAACATTGGTATTTGAAATTTCATTTTGCAATGACCTCATATCAATTTTCAATGACTTATGAGGACCATTTCATTTACATTAAATAACATAAAGATAAATATGTGTTGTTACCTTAGTATGTGGATGATATTTTTATAGTTACAAATGATTTGCAGTTTATTCTAACTATTAAAGAATAGGTGTCATCTACGTTTGAGATAAAAGATATGGGAGAGACATCTTATATACTTGGTGTTAAAATCCATAGAAATCGTTCTAATAGAATAGTGGCTTTCTCATAAGAACACTATATCAAGAAGATCCTTGAACAATTTAAAATGAAAAATTACAACCCTATTGACACTCCATTTGCAAGAGGTGAATACCTAAGCAAAGAAATGAGTCCAACGACTACAGGAGAAAAAAATTGAAAATGAGTAACGTTCCCTACTCCAATGTTGTTGGAAGTCTAATGTATACTATGATGTGCGCAAGATTAGGTATTTTTTATGTTATTGGAATAGAAAGTCGTTACTTAGCAAATCCTGGAATGACACATTGGAAAACAATGAAGAGAATTCTTAGTTATCTAAAAAGAGTTGCAAAATTTTCTTTTTGTTATTAAGGAAAAGAGTTATGCTTAATAGGTTATGTAACGCCCTAAAAATACCCTAACAGTTTTAGAACATGTTTAGGGTATAAAATAAAGTAAATGAAATTTTTCTGGAATTTAAATCCTAAGAACTAAAAAAATATACAACCCGAAAAATTTATAGAAAGCCAAATAAATTTGGTAAAAATGTCAAATGGGGACCTAAGGGTCATAAATGAAGAATGTAATCGCTAAATGTAAATGAAGTGAAATGAAAGGGAAATGAAGTGTTAAAATGGCAAAATGAGAAAAGTGGATTTTAATGAGGCGCCAAACAAGGCCTATAAAGAATTAAGACTTAAGACCAAAATCGGGTCTCAGAAATGCCATTTCTCACATTAGCAAAAAGAGGAAAAGAGGAGAAAGGCTAAGGCACATCCAGCTTGGGAGAAAGGGAGAGAGGGAGGGATTTCTTCTCCATGTAATCAAGGGACAAGTTGATCAAGAAGAAGGAGGAAGAAGAATGGAAAGATAATCAAGATTTAAGGTATGAAAAACCAAACCCTAACCCCCTTTCTACTTTTGTTTGGGTTTAATAAAACCCCAAATATGGTATAAAAGTGTTCTTTGATGGTTTTAGTTCAGTTTGAGGTTGTTTTGCATTGTTTTGATTGGTTTTAATTGGTTTTGAGGAATGGTTGTAAAAAGAAGAAAATTGGGTTTTCAAAGGAAATACTGTCAAAATTTTGTCAAAACCCATGTTCTTGTTTTGGATATAGGTTAAGTTATAATCATCCAAATTAAGTGATTCCAATCGGTAAAGAACCATAAGTGATAGGGCTACAAATGTGTAGAAGGGACTAGGAGCAAATTGTAGCTTTAAGGCTCTCGAATATGGGCTTAAAGATGAGTTCGGGTAGCTCATGGGTATGCTCTGTTTTGGATCTTGTTATGGTGTTTTGGCCATAAGTTGAGTTTCACTCATCCAAATTGAGTGATTCAAAATTTTGGCTAAAATAGACTTCTAAGGGAATAATTTACTTGAAGGAAGTGTATACAAATTTGTAACGCCCCAAAAATACCCTAGAATTTTTATAATAATTTTATTATATATTCCGGGTATAAATTGAGCCAAACTTGGGTTTTTCTCCGGAAAAACCGATAAATTGTTAAATTTTAAAGTGAGTGAATATGTGAGCATATGATTGAACATTATATGCTAAAATGAGAAACTTACTGAACTTAGAAATAAAACCCGAGTGAAAATGGCAAAGTTTGGAAATTGGTAAAATGAGGACCTAAGGGCTTTGTGATAAAGAATAAAGGTCTAAGAGTGAATATGGAGAATTTAAAATGAAAATAGAGAAGATATTTGCAAGATAGGATTTAGGAGAACTTAAGTCCAAAATGGATTTTAAGGCCAAACAAAGTCTTATGAGAGTTAATGACCTGAATTCACATTTCGTCTTAGGAACATGGTATCGAGCAAAACACATTCGGGGATTTTGAGAGAAAGAGGCTGGTGGCTTGAGAAGAATGAGGTTTGGTGACATTCTTCCCTTTGCTCAAGATCTTGCAAGAAGGAAGAAGGAAAAAGGCTAAGGCTTCAAGTGCAAAAGGAATAAAAGGTAAGAACCAAACCTCAGATTTCTTTAAATGATGTTTGTTAGAAAACCCTAATCCATCCCATGGTTTGCCTGGTTGGTTTAGGAGGATATTAGAATGCCTTTGGGAGTGATTTATAGAGTTTCATTGAGATTTTGAGTGATTTTTGGAGAAAATCGCAAAAAGGACAAAACTCGGCAAACACGGGCCCTTACTCCGCAAATGTAGGGCACCTCACAAGGTACAGCCCTACGCATCGTAGGCCGCCACCGCGATGAGGCTCGAGGGGAGGCCAAATTGGCACTCGTGTGTTACGGCAGCCTTTGCTAATCAAGTGGCGTAGACACTGCTATAGAAAATTCTTGGATTTTGTTTTGAAAGCACCTCGCATTCGCACGCCGACGATATTAGTTAAGTGTGATTAGTAAAGGTTCACTAAATGTGATGTGTGTGATTTGTTGTGGCCTGAGATCACCTAACCTAGGACCAAGATTGAAGGCAAAGCAAAAAGAAAGATACAGATTAGTTTGTTCTACCTTCTCCTATTCTCGTTTCAAGATTTGAAATGTTTGTTCTAAATGTATAAGAAAGGCATATTGATTTGTTTAATTGATTGTGAAATGTTTGCATATGAAATCAGATGAGTATTGAAATGAATCAAGTTTATACAAATGTACATATTGTACTGTATTTTGCTATAAAGGATTTGAACGCCTTAATAGAATGTTAACCGTTTAATTCGTATTAAGGATAGATTGGTATACCAATAAGGGTCAAATTAACAGTACTGCGAACAAACGTATTGATGTGTCACCCGATCCAGAAATTCAACGGGACAAAAGACGCGAGGTTCACGAATTGATTTTTAATAATCCGCCGCAGAAACTACTGGACCGAACCTCCGTAAGTAAAACAAATGTTTTTATACCGGCCTGCAGCCCAACTGGATCATGCCAATGATTCCGATATCCTGAATACCAAAAACATAGGTTAAATTCGTTAAGGGCATAACTGAATTGATTTTGAATTGTTAACATATAAGAATTGAAAAGCATGATTGCTAATTGAAATGAAATGAGCATTATGAAATGCATGATTTAATTATAAATTATTTATAACATATGAAAGTGTATATTTGGGATGATCAATGAACCATAAATAATTGTATATGAAATAAGTATATGTATTGTATTGACGATTGATCATCCAAAAAGATTTGAAAGTTTTGTTTACTAAACCCGCATGATTCACTTAAACGGAAAATGTATGAATGAATTAGAGGAACCACTAAGCATGAAAATGCTTAGTGTATTGTTTTATCATTACGCAGGTACCGAGTGAACAAGGATGAAAGGCAAGATAGAGGGGCATCGAGTCATAAAGAAAGAATTACGGAGTATGCTTCGACATATGCATTCACTCCATTGTTTTTTAACATTGATATTTTGTAAAAACAATTTAAACTCCGAACATCATCTTTGTAATTCATTTTGAAAAGGCTTGGTATGCCTTTATGGAAATTGTATTTTTGTATAAATGTAATATTAATGGGCCTAGGAATTGCATTGAGTTTCTAAATGTTTATGGGCTTGCCCTAAATTGAAATAGCTTCCGCAAAGATTTGAGAACAAAAACGCTTATATTAAAGAAATGTATTTGATAAATGAATTTGATTGATGGATTCGGCCTGGCGTCCCCAAGGTTTTGGTTCGGATTCGCCAACCGGGTCGGACTGGGCTCAAGGGTCGTCACAAAATTGTTACCCCAAAGTGCCTAGAAATCTGTCAAAGTGGAACTATGTGTAAGAACGGACTGATTCTGCTTTGCAAATTGGAGTAGTCTGGATGTAAAATGCAATAACTCGAGTTTTGGTGATCCAAATTGGATGATTCAAATTGGAGAAGAAACCTTAGAACCATAGCTTCAAATGAGTAGAAGGAATCATTACCAATTTATGGAGTTAAGACCCCTAAAATTAAGAATAACAGTAGGTCACCGAGTGAGCTGGGCATACCGACCAGTTTGGAATTAAAATGCCATAACTTGAGTTTGGGTGATCCAAATGAGATGATTCCAATACATACTAAAAATAGACTCATAGAGATATAATTTTCTTGAAGGAAGCATGAGCACAATATGGCTCATGTGTCCCCAGAAAATTTTTCAAGTGTGAGTATTGGGTAGACATCAACCCTAACCAAAAAGTCTAGAATAATCGACTAATATGTGATTGTCATTGTATTTGAATAGGGGTTGACGAGGAGGAAAGCCCGAATTGAGATCAAGATTCAAAAGATTGGAATCAAAGTGCAAAGCTTTTTGGGTTTGTTCTACACCTTTCTCTCATTATTTCGAATCTTTATCTCCAAAATGTTGAATTTTATTGAATTGTTTAAATTGATTTGATGCAAATAAATTTGTAAAATGAATTGCAAGTTGATTTAAAGTTAAGAAATTTAGAAATACGATTGATTGTGAAATGAATAAGCGTGAAAATTGCATAGTGTGAAACCGACTTGTTTGTATAAAAATACATACTATATTTGTATTTTCCTATAAATGATTTGAATGCCCTTAATGGAATGTTAATCGTTAAATTCAATTAAAGGATAGATTGGTATACTGATAAAAGAATTAGAACAGCGTACTATTGTGACATCGATCAAGCGCATTGAGGATAGTATCGGTAGTGTACGCAACCAGTACATATTTTATAAAGCCGTGTTTACATCGGCACATGGCCAGTAAAGGACCATCAAAAGGTGATTCAGAATTATCACGATACGCCAACCATAGGTTAAATTCGATAAGAGCTAAAATGCAAAATAAATAATGAGAATGAAAGGTCATGATTTATGATCTGAATGATTTATTTGCATATGAAAAATGCATATTTTGAGATGACCAATGAATTATGGTAGTTAAATGGAAATATAATATTTATGTATGTATTATCTTGCATTGGTCAATTTAAGAAAGTGAAAGCATGTATCTTATGAAATTACATGATTGATTAAAAGCCCAAATAAAAGAGATAATTGTATAGAACCACTAAGCAATGAAATGTGCATGTGATTTTTTATCTATATGCGCACATCTGGGAGTGGTATGAGACAAGGACAAGATCGAGAACACAGTCGTAAGAAGGCTACTAAGTAAGAAGTATGCGATGATCTTATGCATCCCATCTGCTTTTGAACAATTGATGTTTTGTGATCAAGTAGTTAAACTCTTAAAGCGATTTTGTATATTATTTTGAATGGGCATGAAATACCTTCATTGTAAATGCACATTTTTGTTAAAATGTAAATGTTTATGGGCTACTCTGGAATTAAATAAACTTCCGTACATATTTGAAAGTGTTTATATCGAGAAATGGAATGTAGAGCCTAAGCGGTTATTTTGTTTTTTTAATATGTTTTGGCTAAATGAACTCGGCTAGCAGCTTGGACTCGATTCCGATCTATGTTCGGATTTCGGGCCGAGAATGGGGTGCTACAGGTTATGTAGATCTCGATTGGGCAAGAGATCTAGATGAACACAAGTCAACATTTGGATATGCATTCCTTCTTATAATGGTGTAGCCTCATGGAGAAGCTGAAAACAAACTTCTACAACTTTATTGACCATGGAAGCTGAGCTTATTGCTTGTTCAACAGCAATGCAAGAAGTTGTATGGTTGAGAAGGATTGTGAAAAGCTTAGGAATAGTCAAGGATTTTTTAAGTTGACAACAATTTATAGTAATAGTCAAGCAACGATCGCTTTTGTAAAACACCAAAAATATCATGGAAGAAATATACATACCAAGAATGATTTTATAGGAGATATCATTGCACAAAATGAGGTGATCTTGAAATATCTACCTACTCGAGAGATGATTGTTGATCCTTTCACAAAACTCATTCCAAGATATATGTTCTCTATGTGAGATCACTAGGATTACATAAATTAGAGTCTATGTTGATTATAGATCATGGATCATTATTGATCGAATATGAAATGCTTTGCAAATGATTGAATAAAATTTAATATACATATTATAGAATGTGTAAATTGGTAATTATGCATATATGCTCTTAAATGCACGTCAACGGCCAGAAATTGACTCTCTCACATGAGCATTGTTTTAAAAACAAGACTGTACCAGCCAGCCAGACTGGTTCAACCGTCGACTAGTGGATTTTTCGGTTTGATTTGCTCTTTGAATTGAAAGACCAATTCGACCGATTCAGAATCACACAAACCAACGGTCGAACCAGCAAACTACCGAACCAAGTGGTTCTCTTGACATTGAGTGGTTCAACCGCACTATTAAATTTTGGAACAAAATGACCATAACCCAACCTGTTGTTAAGCCACGTGGTTCCTTTGACTGCAAGATAATGTTGATCGAGCCCTCAACCTATCCTCTTCTACCCTCACCACATGGAATGGAGTATATAAGGCTTTGTAAATCTCTTTCTCTATCTGAGTTTAGACAAGGGGTAGGTGATTTGAAACTTAAAAAATCAACTTGTAACTAGAAAAAGTCGAACCTGGGACCCTCATGATTACACCAAAATGAGGAACCAGTGATAATATGTAGGAAACATTCTAAGTATTCGCTTCTTAAAATTACAAATATAATATAATATAAATACAAATATAAATGTAAAATAATATATATTTTTTTCATTTTTAATAAATTTTTATATTTATATATCATACATATTATGTTTTCATAAAAGTTAAAATATTAATACAACTATATACAAATTAATAAATAACATTATAAATATTAAATTATATATTTTAAAATAAAATTAAAAAATTTAAAATATAAATTATATATTTATGACGTCACCAGTTCAACCACGATTCGACCGTCGGTCTAACTAGTGAACCGGTAACTTTTTCGATTAATTCATCGATCCTAGTTTTAAAACATTGCACATGAGCAATCACCTCATTCAATATGTTTTGAGGTGAGATGAGATGAGACACAATATACTAATGATAATAAAATGCGTGATAAGTATATAAAGACATTTTGTGTTGCTTTAATTAAGTATTAAGACGAGGTTTACAGTAAGTGATATTATGACCAAATGTAATCCCACAATTACATTTGTCAGTTTGAACTGAACTTTGGTTTTAGCAAATATAAATGGAATAAGGAAACCTATGGTTACAAATTTTGAGGAAGTTGTTAAGCTTATGACTAAAGTTCGTACGATGGTAATTTGACATGCGCTTGATTGATTGATTTTGTATAGACCAAAAACTTGTTAAAAACGTTGGAACATTGCTATTAGAGACTAGACAATCCCTAGCAGCAGTGCCAAAATCTTGATTGTTTGACAATTAAGACTGTTTTCTATTGTTTGTCTAAAATGATATATTTGAAATTCAATTTGGTCTAAATCATTGTAAGTGCACAGGTCAACAAGTAATAAAGTGAATTATAAGTTCAGATATCATTCCCATAGGGATTGATGACAAAATTTAAAAATCAAGTACTCTTACTACTCAAGATTACCACTATTTGAACCACCGATTTGGTAAGTAACAACTGGCTAGTATAAGCGAGGAATAAAAAGTGTTTTATCAATTTTTCTTTATTGTAAAAGATAATGAAATCTAATTGGATTAAAGGTTTCTCTAAGATTTAATAACACTAGGAATGGGGTTAGTGTTATGATCATCTATTTGCATATTGTTCAAAAACAGCATAGTATAGCCTTGGAATACCTTCTAACACTATACATTTCACTATTTATAACACCATATTCCTAAACTAGGTCAATGGGTATTAAACAACTACTTTTAGGATTTGATCCTCCTAAGATTTGATTGATTTTCCTAAACCAGTACTTCTCAACCATTTCTCAGAACTGAAATAAGCTCGTCCCTATAAACAGGACAATACATGCCTTCTTCAAAGTAATTGGTATCTCACTCTACAATTTGGTCAAAATAATCACTCCCATATTATAAAACCACAAACATTCTATCAAACTGAGATGAAACTTATAAGTATTAAACTAACAAATCACAAATGCTCCTTATTCCTCAAGAACACACTTTTGTTGTCACCATAAGGGAACCTTGAAGTCAGAGGTTAGAACATGATCTATAACTCATCACAGTGATATTTAGAGTTCATTAATTCTAAAGATATTAATCTATCAAACCCTTAAGTTACTGCTCTTTGCTCTTATGTACTCTTTCTCTGTGTTACTCAAAGGGATCCTGGAAATCAGAGCACAGACACAACTCTTTTTGGGTATGATATACTAATACTTAGAAAAGTTCATTACTAGAACAATACAAATTAGATCACTCCATTTTTCATACTCACAACAATCATTTAAATACTACAAAATGATAACCAAACATCAATCCCTTCCCAAAGGGAGATTTACCCTTTCATAACTGGATCACAAATGACAATGACTAGTTGATTCAACAAATTCATTGAAGTTGTAATCAAAACAGAATAAAGTGGTTTCCATAAATATTTCAGTTATTGCCACCCGATTCAGTCCAGGCCAGATAGGCGGATCAGAGGCGGGTTCGAGTGCAGACTATATACTTTCGGACTCTTTACTGTATTTTTCGGTAGGAGCATGCTGTGGGTATCTGAGCAATTTACGTAATAACAAGAAATCATTTATATACCTAAAAGAACTACCACTTAGGAATTGGTATCCATCAAAAATCTATACCACATTATCACAGGTTCCATTACATATACAAAAAAAGCGTACTTTTACATTTACAAATCAGGAAGCTGCCAGGACATACGTGATGAACCCCTACTAGTGTCTTGGCCAATTTGTATAGGAAGATCGCGGATGTACCTCCTTTGTACCTGCAGATTAAAACCCGTGCTAAGCTTTACGCTTAGTGGGGAAGCGATATCTTATAGCTTATCTTTGGTACACATGCATTTTATCTTGAATCATAAATAACACTCTCAACAGTGCGCTCAGATATCGGGGAATCTTCATGCCATTCATATAATGAATATGCTTACTCGCAGGACTTATACTTACTTTCGGATCTTACACTTATACTTTGGGCTTATTCTTATTCCGGTCTCCGTGGTCAGCGATACTTTTACTTATCCCATTGGGACACATGCCTCTGATTCTCGTATCGATGCCCGAACCCCTATACTTCTCAGCAAACCTATACTTATCTCCCATAAGACGCATACTTATACAGATTTCTCAAAGGACTTATATATCAGACTTATACTTATACTTGTCTTACGGATCTTATTATTGTATTACAGAGCATATACTTGTATATCGGATCTTATAATTGTATTACGAAGCTTATTCTTGTGTTTCAGATCTTATACTTGTATTACGGAACTTATTCTTGTATTTCGGATCTTATTCTTGTATTTCGGATCTTATACTTGTATTACGGAACTTATTCTTGTATTTCAGATCTTATACTTGTATTACGGAGCTTATTCTTATATTACAGAACTTATACTTATATTATCGGTACGGAAGTACCCGTAGGTACTACGGAAATTTTATTTGTACAAAAGTACCCGTATGTACTACATAACTTATACTGGTACTTCGTATCTTATACTTGTTCAAATACTTTTCTCGAATCATTTTCTTTCTTTTTTTCTTTTTTATGTTGGGGCCAGATTTCACATATGGTTATAGAAGCCGACATTCACGACGCATTCGCCATAATCCTCGCCCATTGTCATTCGCAGCAATGTGATCTCACATTCAATAATATTGCAATCTCACATATTACTATAGAAGTTTACATTCACTACATATTCGGGCTTGTTGAATCTCGCCCCGTTGTCATTCAGTAGCAATGTGGGATTCACATTCAAATTTCGCAATCTCACATATTACTATAGAAGTCTCCACATTCACGACAGATCTGCTGAATCCTCATTCCCGTTTGTCATTCAAGAGGCAATGTGATCTCACATTCAAATTTGCAATCTTACATATTACTATAAAAGTCGACATTCACGAAAGATTAAATTGTTGAATCATGTCCTGTTTGTCATTCAGTAGCAATGTGATTTCACATGTAATGATCAACGTGTCCGCCATGTAATTATGGTCATAGCACTGCTAGAGTGCCAGCACCGATCGTAACGCTATTAATTCATTCGTTCATGTATTTCATATCATTCGCTATCTTTCTCGGATTATATGTGATAATAATCATATATAACTTCTAACCACATTATGTGTCTGGGCGACATATTGTCTATCATGTTCATGTCTGTGTTTCAAATGCTTTCATATTTCATATCATATTCATGTTTCATGAACACATCTTATACATATCAGATTCCTATACTTTTCTTTGTTTCATGCCTATTACATATGGAATTTCATATACTTGTACAGTATGATGCCTATGTATTCACACATCATTCATGTATTCTTGTTCCTCTATGAATCTACTTTACTTAGAAATTGGAATCATTCGAATTGAATCATCCAAACTCAAGTTATGGCATTGTTATGCCAAACTAGTCAATTTACCGATACTACACTAGGGACGGTTTGTAATACTCATTTTTCAGGGGTCTTAACTTCATATTTGACAATGGTTCTTTGTACTCCCTTGAAGCTAAGGTGCTAAGGGTTCTTCTCCAACTGGAATCACTCAAATCAGAGCACCGAAACTCAAGATATGTCCTAAACAACCGAGATTACTCTATGTTCAAAACAGAACCAGAAATTGGCTTGAACATAGCCCCACTTTGAGTGAATTGTTGGGCCACATAGAATCAGAATTTGAAGGTACCTATTTTAGGATGGTTTGTTCTCCTTGAAGTCTAGTTTAACCAACTACTTGAATCACTAAATTCGGATAAGAAATGACCAAGCTATGGCCAAAATACGAACACTGGTCCAAAATCAGATTGGGTACCAAGCACCGAAAATTCTAAGACTCCAAGTATCAAAGGGACGTAACACTTACGGTATCGTACCACCGTTTGGTACCGGTACCACCCCTCGAAATTTCCCATAAATGGTGGTTTTTCTCCCCTTTTTCCATATTTTTCCACCCACACCAACTCAATAATCAATATACACTTCAAAACCACTCCATATTCATCTGTAACCTCTATTCTACTCAAATCATCTTTCAATACATATCTTTCTTCAAAAACCTTTCATGAATTACTCCCAAAAAAACTCTAATATGGGTCATAACCCATACACAAACCAAACACAAAGATTAGTTAGGGTTTGTTCTAACTCAACCCATTACTTTGCAATTAAAACCATGAATCAACTCAAAGGAGGATTCCATATTTTTCATAATTCATTTAGTTCTTACCAACCCTACTTTCAAGAAATCTAGGGTTGGGATGAAATCCTAACAAAACCCTAGATTTGAAAACCATAGAAATCCCTACCAAGGTCCAATTATACATAATCCCATACAAAATTCATAATTTCCATACAAAAATCCAAAGATCCATACCTTAAACTTGGCTTCTTCTTCTTCCTTCTTCTTCTTCTTCTTCTCCTTCCCTTCCTCTTCTTCTCCACGGTTTTTCTCCCCCAAAATGAGACCAAATTTGGTCTTAAATTAAGGATCTCTCCTTAGGCCATGTTTGGCTCCCAAAAACCCATTTTTTTGGGTTAAGTTTCATTTATTTCAATTTTAGTCCTTAAGTTCTACTCTTCTTTTGCAACAAAGTTAGGCATATTTCTATTTTAACCCATAGCCTTCTTATTTTATGACTTATATGCCCCGGGCAAATTACATATTTGTCTCCAGGTCTTGTAAAATTTTCGGTTTCACACTTCCATATTTCGCATTTAAATCACGAAACATTCAAATTATGCCTACAAAATACCCTAAACATGTCGAAATGACTAGGGTATATTTGGCAAGCATAATTTATCCCCTTAAAATAAATTTCGTCCTCGAAATTTCCTGAACTTAAAAGCTGCGAATACTATGCCCTCAAGTTCAATTCTAGTTCCCATATAAAATCTTCTTTCTCAAATCTATATCATCTTGAGACACATACTGCTATTGTATAACAACCTTAATTTCTCATCTACAAAGATAATTAGGATCGGTTCCAAGATCGAATTAACCGAACTATCTCTTGTAACTTGACATCATCTTTCTCGAAAGATGCATCATTATTTGTCAAATCTATGGTCCTCACTGAGCCAACAAGGCTCCATCAGAACTAAATCTCCTGTCCTAATCTTTTAAAGCTGGATTGGTACTTATCCATTCTAGTCAATATAGAGGACAAGGACATCCGCATTAGGCTAACACATTACTATGTAGGTACATCCTTTATTTAAGACTCATCCAGAAACGCCTAAACCTAGGCTCTGATACCAACTTGTCACACCCCGATTCCCGGTCCGACCGAATGGCTTGATCCAACCCAAGCTCAGTGGCTAAAGACTATATACTGCACTTTTACCGTTTTTTTTTTTCTTAGAGCTGAACTTGTACCTATGGGTATACAAACAATTTCTGTAATAACAAAAATCATTTACATACACAAAAGAACTACCACCGGAGTGGTGTCCATCAAAATCTATACACATATACTGAGTTCCATTTACATATACAAAAAACTGTACTTTTACATTTACAAATCAGAGCGCGGGACATACTGTGATGAACCCCTACTAGTGTGTTAGCCCAAACAGATGCAAGATCGCAGATGTCCTCCTTGCACCTACACGGATTAAACCGCATGTTTTTTACGCTAGGAACGATCTTGCAACTTATACTTGTACACATGCATTTATACTGAATCATAAATAACATATAACAGTAACAGATATCAAAATCTTCATGCATTCATATAATGAACTTATGCTTATAACAGACTTATACTTACTCAGATCTTACACTTATGGAAGACTTATTCTTATTCCGATCTCCCGTAGGTCACATACTTATACTTATCTCCGTGAGGACACATACTTATATTATCTGATATTCAGATCGAACTTATAATTTATAGCAAACTTATACTTATCTCCCATAGGACGCATACTTATACAGATTTCTCAAAGGACTTATATATCGGACTTATACTTGTCTTACGGATCTTATACTTGTATTACAGAGCATATACTTGTATATCGGATCTTATAATTGTATTACGGAGCTTATTCTTGTGTTTCGCATCTTATACTTGCATTACGTAACTTATTTTTGTATTTCCTGATTTTATTCTTTATTTCTATCTATACTTGTATTATGGAACTTATTCTTGTATTTCTAGATCTTATACTTGTATTGGCGCAGCTTATTCTTATATTGGGCTTAACTTATAATTTATATTACCTACGTAAGGCCTCTAGGTACTACGTAAATTTTACTTTATACAAAAAGTGTCTCGTAGGTACTATGTAACTTATACCGGGTATCAGATCTTATACTTGTTCAAATACTTTTCTCGAATCATTTTCTTTTTTTCATAAGCCGCTTGTGATTTCACATGGTTATAGAAGTCATTATCACAATGACATTCGCTTGGTGAATCTGCCCGATTGTCATTCAAGAAAGCAATGTGATCTCTACATTCAATATTGCAATTCACATATTACTATAGAAGTTTCCATATTCACGACATATTCAAATTGCTGAATCGTCCCGTTATTATTCAAGAGCAATGTGATCTCACATTCAAATTTGCAATCTCACACATATTACTATAGAAGTCGACATTCACGCATGTATCTGTTGAATCCTCGTCCCCAGTTATTATTCAGTAGCAATGTGATCTCACATTCAAATTTGCAATCTTACATATTACTATAGAAGTCGACATTCACGAAAGATTAAATTGTTGAATCATGTCCTGTTTGTCATTCAGTAGTAATGTGATTTCACATGTAACAGATCAGAACGTGTCTGCCCACGTAACAGAAGTGTCATAGCACTAGCAGGAGTGCCAAAGCACCGATCAGAACGTACACTCATTCGTTCATGTATTTCATATCATTCGTTATCTTTTCTGGATTATATGTGATAATAATCATATATAACTTAACCACATTATGTGTTCATGACATATTGTCTATCATGTTCATGTTCATGTTTCATTGCTTTCATTTCATATATCATATCCATGTTTCATGAACACATCTATACATATTGCATTTCCTATACTTTTCTTGTTTCATGCCCATTACATATGGAATTTCATATACTTGTACAGTATGATGCCTATGTATTCACACATCATTCATGTATTCTTGTTCCTCTATGAATCTACTTTACTTAGAAATTGGAATCATTCGAATTGAATCATCCAAACTCAAGTTATGACATTTTTATGCCAAACTAGTCAGTTTACCGATATTACACTAGGGACAGTTTGTAATACTCATTTTTCAAGGATCTTAACTTCATATTTGACACTGGTTCTTTGTACTCCCTTGAAGCTAAGGTGATAAGGGTTCTTCTCCAACTGGAATCACTCAAATCGGAGCACCGAAACTCAAGATATGTCCTAAACAACAGGGATTACTCTATGTTCAAAACAGAACCAGAAATTGGCTTGAACATAGCCCCACTTTGAGTGAATTTTTCGGCCACATAGAATCAGAATTTGAAGGTACCTATGTCAAGATGTTTTGTTCTCCGTGAAGTCTAGTTTAACCAAATACTTGAATCACTCAATTAGGATAAGTAATGACCAAGTTATGGCCAAACTACGAACACTAGTCCAAAACAAAGATTGGGGTACCTGGCATTCGAAAATTCTATGACCTAAGTATCAAAGGATCAGAACACTTATGGTACTGGCATCACTGCTTGGCACGGTGATCACCCTCTAAATTTCCTATAAATGGTGGTTTTTTCCCTTTTCCATATTTTTCCACCCCACACCAACTCAATAATCACATACACTTCAAACCACTCCATATTTATCTTCAGAACTCTATTTTACTCAAACTGATCTTTCAATACATATGTTTCTTCAAAAACCTTTCATGAATTACTCCCAAACCACTCTAATATGGGTCATAACCCATACACAAACCAAACACACAAGATTAGTTAGGCTTGTTCTAACTCAAACCCATTACTTTAATTAAACCATGAATCCAACTTCAAATGAGGATTCCATATTTTTCTCAGACTACTTGTGGTTTTACTAAACCCTATTTTTAAGAAATCTTAAAAATGGATTTAAATCCTAACAAAACCCTAGATTTTAAAACCATGTAAACTCACTCAAGGTCCACTATACATAATCCCATACAAAATTCATAATTTCCATACAAAATCCAAAGATCCATACCTTAAACTCTCGCTTCTTCTTTCTTTCTTCTTCTTCTTCTTCTCTCCTTCCCTTCCTCTTCTCTTCTCCACGGTTTTTTCACCAAGACCAAATTTGGTCTTAAATTCATGATCTCCTAGCCATGTTTGGCTCCCAAACCCATTTTTTGGGTTAAGTTTCCATTTATTTCACTTTAGTCCTAAGTTCTATTCTTTTAAATAGTTAGGCATATTTCTATTTTTTTAACCCACAAATTTTCTTATTTTATGACGATATGCCCTTGGCAAATTACATATTTGTCCTTGTGTTCAGAAATTTTCTAAGTTTCACTTCCATGTTTCGCATTTAAATCACGAAACATTCAAATTATGTCACAAAATATCTCTAAACATGTCGAAACGATCAGGTATATTTTTATGTTACACCATCTAAGTTCATAAATAAAGTTTGATATACAAAGATCCCAGCTCAAAATTATAGCTTAGATCAACTATTCTAATTCTCAAAGATAAAAAAAAATGAAAAATAAAATAAAAGAAGAAAAATAAAAAGAAGAAAATAAAAATATGTACAAAAGAAACTCATTCTCTCTCTGTGTTCTCATATTGATCCTCGATGATGTATCCCCTCCTCTCTTTTCCTTACACCCTTATCTATTTCTATTTATGTGGCCTTGGCAAATGTTGGGCAAAATTCTAGGCGTGATTTGACGGGTTTCTATGTGTACTCCATTGTTCATCATCACAGATTTAAAGAAACAATGTCGCGACAATACATCATTTGCCTTTTTCTTCGGGCTCTACTGTGGTCTTGTTGCGACAATTGCTACTGTGTCTTCAGTTTTGGCCTTTTAATAATTGTTTATCGCCACAAATTTCATGAATGTCGCGACATATATGCAGCTTCTATGTCTTCATCCTTTGTTGTAGATTTGTCACAACATTTATGATTGGCATTCCTCTTGCGTGATTGTCGTGACAAACTTATTGTTGTCACAACAGAGTTCTTTGTCTTCCCCTTAAATTGTGTCGCAACAAATTTTAGAAATGTCGTGACAAAATTCAACAGACTCCATCTCATAATTGTCGCAACAAAGTCTCAAATGTCACGACATTCTTTCCTTGCCATGTATTGCTGATCTCGGGAAGTTTTGTCGCGACATAAAAACAATTATCGCGATAAACTTTATGAACTCTTGCTTTCTTTTGTCGCGACATTCCTTCTTCATTATGCCTTTTTTTTTTTGTTGCAACAAACAATGCTTATATCACGACATAATTCCAATGTTTCTTTAGGATTTCTTCTCATCTTTTGTCGTGACATAGTTCCATTGTCGCGATGATGTTCTACTGCCATTTGTCATGTTCTTTGTTGCGACAGAGTTGTGAAATGTCGCGACAAACTATTTCTTCTTTCTGCTCATAATATGTCGCAACATAGTTGTGAAATGTCACGACATTTCAAATCTTCCTCTTCCGCTTTAATCGTAAGCTACACAAAGTTTGGGAATGTCGTGACAAAGGTTATATTTCTTCCTTAAGGACTCTTCTCAATATTTATCGCGACATGACTCCGATTGTTGTGACATTTCTTCTGTTGTTTGCCTTGAGTTTTGTGGCGACAATGGTGAAATTTGTCACAACATTCAGAATTTCCTACCTTAGCCATTTTTTTGTTGTTGTTTTTCACGATTTTTTGGCTTCTTTTCTCTCAATTCAGAAACACAAATTCAGGGTGAAGACTCCATAATTTTGCATTAAATTGAACTTATAAGCCTCAAATATACATAAAAATTGACTTTAAAAATAGATGAGTTTCACACTCATCAGCGCTCTCTATGATAAGAGAAACCATCATAACATGTATTTAATATTATATGTTTAAATTAGACAAGTAAGGAAATTGAGTAATTAATCACTCCATCGTCACTATGTGTGTTCCTGAAGGCTCATTATAATAATGATAGCCTATTATTTTACCCTTTGTACTTTTAACTATGTTTTGATGTGACAAATTAATGTTTCTACTTTGGTATGTTTTCGATGGAGATGGAATAATTTATCTTTACATATTGGTAATTTGTCGCTTATGGTCAGGTTAGAATGCACAATAATTTATATTTAACCTAATTCCACCTTAACAAGTAGCCAAGGCTACTTGTAGGTATAGTGGCTTTATGATCATCCTCTGAGATGGGTCTTTTACTCATTAGTTCAGTAATCTTAGGTGAATTGTTTATGGAAATCTTTCTTTTCAAGTGTAAGTTTCGATTTTTATGAGAAGATAGATTGCATTGGTTGTAAAATCAGAATTTAAAAGTATCCCAGGGCTTGATTTCTTCGAGCAAACATAAATGATGGATTCGAGGGGTGCTCGGGGTAGTCCTGCTATCAGATTTAGAATAAGCACATATTTTAGGAGTAGGCTAGAGTAGTGATACTTGATATGGCGTTAGAAAGGCTTTCACTATGGTTCTTTCATATTCCGGACAAGAGGCAATCTTGGTCTCACATACTGGAGGAAGGATCTTCTCAACAACAATCCAATATATCTGTTCGACTTGCCAACTATCAATAAAGGCAGTGCTCCATAGTGATGGAAAACTCCTTCATCGAATACATCTTAGGGTCATCTAACTAGTTAAGTGTCACCCTCAATCCCTAGAGAGCACCCGGAACTTTACCTCTACTTCCTAAGCAACACTCATACTGGTTCCACCCTCTTCCTTAATAATTCAGCACGCACACCCCTTCAAATCCATCATGGTAAGGGGCTTGGATCCACCCAACCCCGAGATAGAGTCACCACTCACTCACTCATGACTAGTGAGATGGAAGCCATGTGTGAGGAAAAACTACCATAATTTCATATGAAAACAATAAAGAACATAGAAGAACAAAGCAAAAAAAAAAAAAAAAACTAACTTTATTCAATAACTATCTAAGAAATTTGCACCAAAAATCACACTTGTTCTTGATTAGTCATTCTATATATATAAGATGTTTTTATACATTTGGGGGCCCATTTAGATAATTTAGTTTGATTCTTAATTCGGATATTACATATAGAGATGTGTGGGATCGAAAAAGGAAAGAAAATAGGCGAGAAAATTAGGTTCTACACATGTTTGCACCCACAGCATTGAGGGTGCGAAATTTTGTTCCCTCAATCTGAGGGCGCGAAGACTTAAAAACTTGTTCGCTTCTAGGGGGTTGTGGTGCGGAATTTCTCATCCACCCCTGTTCTAGGTGTGAAATTGCACAAAATGCTGCTCGGGCCTACATCTCTTTCAATCATGCTTCCAAGGCTTCGATCTTGATCAAATCTTGTCCCGGAACTTCAAAACTTGGACTTAAGATTCCTAAAGTGTTCTCATTGCTAATCCTCATGCAATCCAAGATCCATAAAGATACCTAAAAGGCTTGAAAACACACTTGTACTCAAGGAAAACATCAGTTTCAAGGTTTGGGACTTAACAACTTGCAAAATTGGGTAATTGTGAGGAATTAGCATTAAAAGTGTTTTAAGAAAAGGTTTTTAGATAGGAAAAATGTTGAATTTTGAGTTGTTATCACAACCCCTCAACCAACTTATTGCTAGTCTCTTAGCAATGGATTAAGCGCAATAAAAGATAACTGGTCAAAACAAATAAAAAGTAAAATATTGAAAGCAAATGAATAAACACAACAAAGCAATAAATGAAAGATAGATATGAGTTTGGGTTGGTGCTTGCAATTACTAATGAGAAAACATTGAGAGAGTTCTACTTATCAAATTAGTTTAGTCAAGATTCCAACGTATTTATAATCTCCACAGACAAGGTCTCTAGTGCTACGGTGATCAAGGCAATCTTACCCCCAAGTTCTCAATTAAGTTTTCCTCAATGACCTTGGTGGAAGTCTTGTTTTTAGACCTCAAACATAATCAAAAGTTCCAAGATTCCCCCCAACCATATTCATCTCACTTTTTCAACATAAAGAAACTAATCAAAAGTTGTTTTTAGACCTTGGCTTTCCTGTTAGGAGGATATGTCTTACCATAGCCATGTTTTTTCTGAATTTTCTATCTATTTTTTGTTCAATTCCTTGGTTCTCTTCACAGCTTTCAATCATTCTAGCTGTAAGGACAAGGAAATACATGACATCATTCGGGGTCTTTTTCAGGAAATCACCCTTACACAAGATCTCTACTAAGTCCCTTGTTTCAGTTGTCATTCCCCATAAACAAATTCAACTAACGTTGAATCGTCATATTCATGACGTGAGTGGTCATTAAGGAGTCCCATAAACCTCTCCCAGTATAGGTGAAAGCTCTCATCTTCCAATTGTTCTACACTAGCAATCTTTTTCAAGTAAAGAGTGGCCCAGGATGGCCTTATAGCATTGGCTAAATATATTTGATTCTTTTTTACATGACATTCCATGAGGCTAGAGAAAACAAGACTAAAAACACAAGAAAGAGCCAAGGAAAAACTATTAATAGGGTTAGTCCCGAAAGAAGAAAAACAAAAAGAAACATTGCAAAAAACTTGAAAAGAAAAATAAAAGCAAGAAACTTTAGATTACCTAACCATTTGGCACTATCCATGGCAACGACACTATGTGATTTGTCACTTATGTTAGGTTCATGATGCAGTAAAAAAAAATTATATTTAACCTAATTCCACCTTAACGAGTAGTTGGGGCTACTTGTAGGTATAGTCTCTTTAGGGCCGTCTTTTGAGATGGGTCTTCTACTTAGTTCGGTATCTTAGGTGAATTGCTTGTGGAAATCTTTCTTTTCAAGTGTAAAGTTTTGATTTTTATTAGAAGGCAGACTGTATTGGTTGTAAAATAAGAATTTAAAAGTATTTTAAGGCTTGGTTTCTCCAAGTTTACATACACGATGGTTTCGAGGGGTGCTTGGGGTAGTCCTCTTATTGGATTTATAATAAAACACAAATTCTAGGAGTAAGATAGAGTAATGATACTTGATATGGCATCAGAAAGGCTTTCACCCTAGTTATTTCACAATCCAAACAAGAGACAATCTCGGTCGTGCATATTGAAGAAAGACTATTCTCAACAACAATCCAATATATCGATTGGACTTGCCAAGTATCAAGAAAGGGAATGCTCCGCGGGGATGAAAAACTCCTTCATCAAATACATCTTAAGGTCATCTAACGAGTTGAGTGTCACCCTCAACCCCTAGAGAGCACTCGAGACTTTACTTCTGCTGCATCTTAAGTGACACTCATATTGGTTCCACCCTCTCCCTTAAGAATTCAGCAAGCACAACCCTTGGTGTTGGAATCCAACGATAAGAAAACGCAGCGAAAATAAAAATTTTAACGCTGAACTACATCAGAATTCAAACGGTTTGATGAAACTAAACAATGAATTAAGGAAATCCAAACCTACCTCTTCTCAGACCACAAACCTTTCGACTCAGTGCAGATTTTCGATCACACACACGAAACACAAACAAGAAACGATCCACGCCAACGGCCAAGACGATGCAAGCAGCAACCGCCTCTAAAGGTATCCACACGAATCCGCTAATGGATGGATGGATGTGCTAGCATCTTATGATAGGTCTTTTGTCCTGACAAACCAAAGACACCTTAGTTGTCTCTCCAAACTCTAAAAAGAATTCTCAAAAATGCCCACTCAATAACCACATTCTTTTAAATGATAAACCTCATACTTATATCAAGCCTCCTAAACCCTTTTATTAACACGAATTTAAACCAAAGTCCATTAACTATTAACGGGCTTCGGGGCTCGTCAGCTTAATCAAGCAAAGAGAGAGCCTTCTAACATCCCATTATACCATTCTATGTGTGACCCTATAGGTTCACTCATCATTGGCAAATGGCCTAAATCATATTCTAAGCCCACAAGTTATTATCGGGTCTCTAAAGCAAACATTATAACTCACCCAAATCAAGTGAATTCGATGACCGAAAAACCTTACCATAGTATGATATTATTCCATTTACACGATGTCTCGATTACACAAAGCATGGATGAAGTCATCTTTATACAACTTAATCGCTTCTTGATTCCTCAAGTAGACCGATTAAACAAATGATATTGATAACTCCTATCAATCATTCAAGCACTCCTACATTTCTCGGGCCTTACTTATCAAGAGGCCAATAGACATCTCACCAATTAAGAGCTTGACAAATTCCTTCACTATCACTCATTCCTCCCACATGATTTAATTTTAGCTCAACCATAGCCTCGTATTACCATCCCGTTAAAGACTCTACTGAGCTACGTCAAGACACGGTTCCTGCGTAAAGAATCCATGGTGAATTTGTGTCGAAGGACTCAAATACTACTACTGCTAGGGAATGAGAATTACTCGATGACATAATCCATGTAGTATTTCATAGTGGGTCGCCCAACAACATGAACTTAATATGTATTTATGTTCCGGTGCAACATCTTATATCTACACCAAAGAAAACGTGGTCTTCTCTCATAAAACATAATAGTCTAATCAGCATTATTATTCTACAATAACGATCACTATGGACTATTTAGAATAGTGTTCTTATGCCTTAAGGTTTTACTATCAGTTACTTGATGACATACAAAGTTTTGTTACAACTATTCAAGGATCTTATTTTATCAAGTTAAACCACAATTTA
The DNA here is from genome assembly GCA_016808115.1 of Tetrastigma voinierianum. Lineage (NCBI taxonomy): Eukaryota > Viridiplantae > Streptophyta > Magnoliopsida > Vitales > Vitaceae > Tetrastigma > Tetrastigma voinierianum. Next base: position 196,516 of record JAEQBH010001040.1, on the reverse strand, counting down.
AATAACAAGATAAACTGATAAATGCCTCATGTATATAAACATATAATGACAATGTATATGCCATTGGGCTAGAGCATATCACTAACAATCTCCCACTTGCCTTTAAGCTCAATCAGGCATAAATCGAATGCTTATCGATCTAGTATAACCATCATGCTTTGACTGTGGAAGAGGTTTAGTCAAAGGATCAGCAACATTATCATCAGTATGAACTCTACATATCTTAACATCTCCTCTCTCAATGATCTCACGAATGAGGTGGAAACGCCCGAGTATATGTGTTGACGTTGATGGACCGGGTCTTTGGTCGAGCAATAGCTCCATTATTGTCACAATAGACATCCACTGAGTTTGTAATGCTAGGAACAACACCCAATCTAAAAATGAAATTTGATCCAAATCGCTTCCCACCGTGATCTAAGGCAAATGGTGTACTCGCCTCCGTAAGAGACTGCACACCTGTCTCGCTGAACCTCCCGCTCACAAAGACTCCATTCAAACAAAACACAAAAACAAATTGCAATCTAAAATACCTAAGCCAAACTCAAAACCAAAGACGCAGATAAACGACTTATAACTAGCTCGCCTTCGTCTATCATGTATAAAAATATCCTCGTTCTTCTCAAGTACTTAAGGATATTTCGATCGCGATCCAAAGGCCATTCACCCGATCCGACCGAATCTACTTGTCATGTTTAAGGCAATGTGAGACACGTCGAGTAAAGCATGGTATACATGATAGAACCAATAAATTAAGCATACGGATTATCGATGCGCCTCTCGCCCTTCGTGGTCGACATCAGACTTACCGAGCTTAATGCCATGAGACATCGGCGTTGTCCTCTTGTAAATCTGCCAACTTCTTTAGCACTTTGTCTATGTACCCACTTTGACTCGCCGATTAACCTGTTGAGATCTATCTCATAAATCTTATGTTCAGGATGGTAGGCGACTTCGCTCTAAGTCTTTCATTGAAAACATTTCCCTAACCAAGACTTGACACTCGCAAGGTGTGGATGCTGGCCTAATGAGTTAGATGTCGTTCACATACAGCACTAAGAAGACAATTGCACTCTCACTAACCTTCTTGTATACACAACGCTCATCTTCATTTTTCATAAAGCCAAACTCTTTAATAGCCTCATCAAAACAAAGATTCCAACTTCGTGAAGCTTGCTTTAATCCATAAATGAACTTTAGTTACACACCTATCAGATACTTAGGATCGACAAAACCCTCGTCAGGTCATGTACACATCCTCGAGTAAGCTCATTAAGAAAACGCTGTTGCATCCATTTGCCAAATCTCGTGAATCATGGTATCAGCGATAGCAAGAAGAATCCTAATAGACTTAAGAACGACAGTGAAAAGGTCTCATCATAATCATCACAATGGCCTTGTTTCAAACTCAACAAGTCGAGACTTGAAGGTCATATCATGTTTGATCTTATGAACCCATTTACAACCAATGACCTTAGCACTCCCAGGATCAACCAAATTCAAAACCCGGTTATCGCACATTGATCGTGAATCTCGTACTTCACGGCCGGAAGCCATTTTTCAGAACTGGCTCATCATTGCCTCATGATATCGCATGGGATCATCTCATCCACAAAGCTCTATGGTTTTGTCGCCGCTACTTAAAAAATTCATATCTCAGCTCAAGGATGAAACCTACTAGTCCTTCGGCCTTGTGCAGAAGATGCTCCACTCAACAATCGGTCGTGAGTCTCTGTAGAATTTCCATGGAAGGCTCTAAGTGGCAACTTCAGGGTTCTTGAACTTCTTCAAGAGATGTCTTACCCCATCGAATTCTTCGAAATGAACTCTTCCAAAAAGACCCCATTACGAGCAACAAAACACTTTGCTCTTAGATGTGATGTAAAAGTAGTACCCTTTGCTCCCTTTTTAAATACCCCACAAATAAGACTTATCAGATTCGATGCTAGCTATCGAAGCCCGACGCCTTTACATGCTCTCCACAACCCCAAATCTGAAAAGACAAACCAGCACGCTTTCCTGTCCACAACTCATAAGGTGTTTTCTCAACCGCTTTCGATGGAATTCTATTCAATAAGAACGCAGCCGTCTCTAATGCATATCCCTAAAAGGATATTGGAAGATATGTTCGACTCATCATAGATCGAACCATATCTAATAAAATTTGATTTCTCCTTTCAAATACACCATTCCATTGTGGTGTTCCAGGTGGAGTAAGTTGTGAGACTATCCTACAATCCTTAAGATAATCATCGAAATTTTGGCTTAAATATTCACCACCTTGATCAGATCGAAGTGTTTCGATATTCTTCAGTTAATTGTATTTCCATTCTTGAATTTAATTTGAACTTTCAAATGATTCAAACTTATGCCTCATTAAGTAGATAACCCTATCTACTAAAGTCAATGCAGAAAAGTAATGAAGTACTCGATAACCTCCTGAAATTGAGCTTATCGGGTCCACAAACATTCGATGTATAAGGCCCACAAGTCATTAGCCCTCACTATGTCCAAGAAGGAGCCTCGTCATTTTGCCTAAGAAACAAGATTCACATGTTTCAGCCTGACTCAGTCAAATGGGAATGTATTAGCCTAATGGAGCTAAGATATGCTTTCATTCATATGCCCAAACGACAATGCTGCGTAGGTCGATTCAAGCTACTGACTGAACCTCTTAGTATTGATGTTATAGATGGGCTGGGGTTGTTCCAAATTTAGAACTGCAGACCATTATAAATGAGCATTCCCATTAAAATGTTCTCAGATGAGTAGATGGAGAAAATATTATTCTTAATAATAAAGTGAAATCCATCCACGTCTAAACAAGAAACTGAAATAATGTTTCTGCTCACAGCAGGCACATAATAACAATTTTTTAATTAGATAACAAGTCCACTAGGCAAAGTCAAATCATAAACTCCTACAAATGAACAAGCAGCGAACTTTACTTCCATTCCCCACCATGTGCCCACTTCACCTTAGCCAATGATCTACCGTTTCTACACATTTACACAAATGTGAGATCCACATCCAAAGATCTTAATACCCATGAAGCGTATAGACAATCTGACTTCTATAACATAAACACCGGGCGGTAGCCCGCTACTCTTCTTTTCTTCAGATCTTCCAAGCAGAGCTTTTACAATTCCTTTTCCAATGACTCGAACACATGTATGAAGCAAACTCCTTCCTCGCATGGCTTCGCCCAGTTCGATCATTTTGCCTTTCGCCTTTATCGCTTTCGCTCTTCCTTTTCTTTCATGCCTTCCTCTCTTTCCGAACCATAAGCACCGAATTTGTCTTTCAATGTTCGCTTTCAACATTCTTTAACATTCCATGTAAACTTTACAATAGATTTCTCCATATGGTGCATATTGTAGTTCATAACAAATTGATCATAAGATTCGTGTAATGAACCTAGAATCGATCAAGAGCCAACTCATGACTAATGTGAGCACCAAGCTTATCGTCGGGACGATGAGACCCTTCATCTTTAGCACATGAGCACTTATCAAGAGCCAGAGTCATCTTGCAAGCATTCAATGCTTCGTGGTCAGAACCTTTCGACGTGCTTGCTCTCGAACATTCCCTTGAGATGCACCATCATATCAAATGCCTCCATTTCCTCAAATTGTTTCAAGCTCGAAGTCTACGGTCAGGTAGCAAAAGACAAAAGTTACATCCACATAGTCATTCAAATGTTTACTATAAGCATCCTTCATTGTGGGGCATTGTTAGTAAGAGGTTCATTAGGGTTTCATTATCAAGAACATACATCTTCCTCTTTCGTTTAAGGACAATCCTCAAATTTTCGAGACCAATTGAGGAAGCTCATTCCATTAAGTTTTTCCTTTCAAGGACTTATCACAGTAAATGTTGATAAAGCGTTTGATGCCACAGTCTACATACAAAAATATGCAAAGCTTTTTAATAAATGAGGTCTTTAATACTCCCACTAAAATTAATAACTCTTAATTAACACATAAAACAATCTTATAGTTTTCTTAGTGGGTGAAAATCCACGCTTGACTTAAATTCAAGCTTAGTTTTGGCATAACACTTAAACTTAAGCTTAACTAGGGTAGGAAAACTCTTTCCTTTTATGCCCTTAGCCCAAAACCGTTATGATAAATTTAGTTGTTTAACCATATTCAATCTTATGGATATCACCATTATCCATCATGTCTTCCTAAGATGGAACAATACACCCTGCTTTGGCAGAAACTATATTAAGACGATCAAAGCATTGACAAGTGTTAAATTATGGAAGGCATTTTATGACTTAATATTTTATGTGATGAAATTATCAAGTTGTTAGGCAAACTTTATAAACATATACATGCATCACATACATATTTATAAGCATAAGTGTAAACGATGCATGTCATGGCCCATTTCTAAGGTGGTGATTCCATAAGCCAATATAGATGCATGATTACCTTTACTCAATACCTTAGCTTTACGGGTTGGCTCTAAGAAACGAACGGCCCATTCTTCGCTCTTCATTACAAGCAAGTAATAATTGTATGCTATTTTATGCTAAAATAATAAAAAGAAACACACATGTTGTGTCAATAAAAACAACGACATGCAGGCCGTATGCTAATATAATGAAAAAGAGACACACATATCGTGTCAATACAAATTAATGACACGCAGGCCGTATTTAAAAATTACAAACCCATAATTAATACCTGCCAATCACATTGAACTAAGGGCCATGACATGCACCATGCAAATTGAATATAAGCACATTAAGCATTAATTTGGAACAATCCTACTTAATGTGTAATAATCTGTTACAATACAATCTTAATGTCTAACATTAATGTGTAACATTCCTACTGATTAAGAATAATCTGTAACAGTCCATTCTTAATGTCTAACATTAATGTGTAATAAATTCTAACATTAAAAATAATCAGAATAAATTACTTCCTCCTTAATGTTCCACATTAATGTGTAACATCTCATCGATTAAGAATAATTTGTAATAAATTCATTCTTAATGCTCCAACATTAATGTGTAATACCCTACTTATTAAGAATAATCAGAATAATCCATTCTTAATGTCTCACACATATGGATTGTCATGGTATCACATATGGAAAACAATTACACTAAACAGCTTAATGTTATATCACATATGTAACCGCTTCACCAAACAAAGAAGTCGCTTCGATACCACCTGGCTGAATCCAAAGGATAAGAAAATGCAGAGGAAATACAAATTTTAACGCTGAACTGCATCAGGATCCAAGCGGTTTGATGAAACTAAACAATGAATAAAGGAACCATGCAATCTTACCCTCAGAGATCGAATCCTTTCGACCAGTGCAATTTGGGACTCCACATGTTGAAACACAAACAGAAACGATCCAACAAAGAACGAGCCAAGACGACAGAAATAAGGTAACCGCCTCTAAAGGTATCCACACTAACGCTTTAACGGAGTGGGATGGCAAGAAGATCTTATGATAGGTCTTTTGTCCCACAAAACCAAAGACACCTAGTGTCTTCCAAAACTCTAAAAAAGAATTCTCTCTCAAAATGCCCACTTCAAAAGAACCACATTCTTTTTTGTATTTATAAACCCTACATTTATATCAAGCCCCAAACCCTTTATTAAAACGACTTAAACCAAATTCCATTAACTAATGGGCTTAGGCTCTGGGCTTGGGCTTAATCATGGGCCAAAGAGAGCCTTCAACATCCCATTATAAACATTCTGATACATGATCTTTACAGTTCACTAATGTCAAGTAAAGGCCCAAATCATATTCTAGTTCACAAGGTTATAATCGGGTCTCTAGCTGAAGACATTATAACTACTCACCAAGTGAATTGATGACTCAAAAAACCTTACCATAGTATGATAATAGTCCTTTGTCACACGATGTCTCGACATAATGTGCCATGGATGAAGTCATCTTATACAATCCTAATCGCTTTCTTCATTCTCAAGTAGACTGATTAAACAAATGATATTGATAACTCCTATCAATCTCATTCGAGCACGACCATGCATTTCTCAATCTTACTTATCAAGAGGCCAATAGACATCTCACTCAATTAAGAGCGAGACAAATTCCTTCATTATCACTCACATTCCTCCACATGATTTACTACATGCCCAACCATACTCGTGGGATACCATCCCGTTAAAGACGCCATCGAGCTACGCTTCAAGACACGGTCTTCATGTGGAATCCATCGCGGAATTCAGTCAATGACTCAAATATCACTATTGTAATGAGAATTACCGATGACATAATCCATGCAGTATTTCATAGCGAGTCACCCAATAACATGAACTTAACATGTATTTATAAGTTCTTCGAAACATCTTATGTTCATGACCAAAGAAAACTTATCTTCTCTCATAAAACATAATAGTCTTACTTCATTATTATTCCCACAATAACGATCGACTATGGACTATTTAGAATAGTGTTCTTATGCCTCCATATACTTATCAAGTCACATACTTGATGACATAAAAGCTGAGCCAACTAGTCAAGGATCTTATTTTATCAAGTTAAACCACAATTTAAATAACAAGATAAAATGATAAATGCCTCATGTATATAAACATATAATGACAATGTATATGCCACTGGGCTAGAGCATATCACTAACATTTGGATCCATCATGGTGGGGGCTCGGATCTACCCAACCCCAAGATAAAGCGACTATTCAATGACAACCATGGGTGAAGAAAAACTAACCTGATTTCGTATGAAAGCATTGAAGAACATAGAAGAACAAAGAAAAAATAAAAAGAAACTAATTTTATTCAATAACTCTAAGAAATTCACACCAAAAATCGCACACTTTTTCTTGATCAGTCATCTTGTATATATAGGATGTTTTTACAAGTTTAGGGGGCTCATTTAGGTAAGTTAATTCAATTTCCAATTTGAATATTACATATAGAGACATGTGAGATCAAAAAAGGAAAGAAAATAAGCTAGAGAAAATCGTGTTTTGCACATGTTCACACCTACAACGCTAAGGGAGCGAAATTTCACTCACTCAATTTGAGGGTGTGAAGACTTAAAAACATGTTGGCTCCTAGGGGGTTATGTGTGCGAAATTTCGCACCCACCCCTGTTCTAGGTACGAAATTGCATAGAATGCTGCTCGAGCCTCCATCTCTCATCTAATCGCGCTTCCAAGGCTTCAATCTTGATCAAATCTAGTCTCGAAGATTCAAAGCTTGAACTTAAGATCCCCAAAGTGTTCTCATTGCTGATTCACATGCATTCCAAGAGCCGTAAAGATACTTAAAAGGCTTGAAAACACGCATGTACTCAAGGAAAACATCAGTTTCGAGGTTTAGGGCTTAACAACTTGCAAAATTGGGTAATTGTGAGGAATTAATATCAAAAGTGTTTTAAGAAAAGGTTTTTAGATACGAAAATGTCGATTTTTGAGCTGTTATCAATTGGGCAAACTGTTAATTTGGATCTAAAAGACATGAGCTTAAAATGTAGACTTTCTTATGAGTTACATTAGCTAAAATGTGATCAAGGTTGATCCATTATATTGCTTTTGTAGATAATATAATCATGAAATTAAGTGTATACATTAATTATAACTAGTAACTCGAGGTATAATAAGACATGATTATTATTGTTTACTCATAATTTTTTAAGGTTGATAACTATTGTGTATCTAATGCACAAGTTTATAACTCCCAAATTGCAAGTGTACTTGCATAGTTCCAAGACCCATTTACCTGTATGAATGACCTTTTATATGGAATGTAAAGAACTTGGATGATTGATTGGACAAATTCAACGCATCTTGTGCAAGTGGGAGATATTGGATTTGGATTTGAGTGCCAAAATGGGGCTGACCTGACCTAATCTAAAGATACATATCATAGGAAGCGAAGTGGTGTCTCCATGTCAAAATATGTGATGGAGTGGAGCAATCAATGGAGTTAAAACTTCTGGATAACTACCAGAAGAATTGCCTTCATATTTAAGTCAAGTAAAGACAATTTGTCTTTTTTCTTCCCCTTCCGAGAAAAGAACTTTGCGCTTTGAATCAAAGAAGGAGATTTTGATAGAGAACAAACATTCCATCAAGAAGGTCAAAGGCATTTGTGCTATGGATAGTTCTCAGGTTTGTAGTTTCATTCACGACTAAAGCAAATAATTCTATTGTTAAATAATTTGCAATCCATACTGTGTTGTAAGTTTAATTTTTGGTTGCAATTTGATATAACCAAATAGGATTGTATTTTTAGAGCACATTTTTTAGTTATTTTTATTTGTTAGATAGAAGTTGTAAAGAATAATGATACATGTATGAAAAATGATTGAAATAAATCAATAGAAGATATAAAAAAGGGAAAAATACTGTTTAAATCCTGAACTTTTTGGATTTTTGCAAATATATCTTGAACAAAAAAAAATTGATATTTAAATATACCAACTTTCCTTTTAGTTGATTTTCTAGCCTTGTATAACCCGAATACGTGGCAAAAACAAGCCTACGTGGAAAAAGACTAAACAATATCGTTTTGGAGTCGTGGAAGAATTAGGCCAGGTCATCCAAAATGACATCGTTTTGGCATCAAAACGACTCTCGACATCTTGTCTTCTTTCTCCTTTTGTTGTTGTTCTTCTTCCTGCCTCAATCAGAATCTGCCATTTCTTTTTCTTTTCCATAAAAGCCCTACCGATCCATAAGTACTGGTTTCTCCTAGCGACTAGGGCTTTGTCCGTTTTTCAAGAAGGCTTCTATTTTTATATCGTATATTTTTGAAAGTTTTTCTTTCCTTTTCTTTCAATTTTGTCGCTTTTAATGCTTTTTTTTTGTTTGTCTTTCTTTGCAAGAAAAGAGAGAAAGGGAGATTAGGGCATACTTGGATTCTTCGATATCTTCGTGCAGATTAGGGCCCTGTTTAGTTCACGAAAATTTTTAACTCTATCCAAAATTCGTAATACGAATTTTCACGTATTCTAATCTTTGGGCCATTTTCGTAAAATACGTTTCAGACCAATTCGTATTGAATATTGTTTTCATTTTCAACCATTTTGGCTGACTCGTATTAATTTAATTAGAAACAATGAAAAACAATTTTTAATTGCTTTCGATTCATATATAAGATTAAAATAATAATTCATTTTGCTTTCAAAATTCCGTTGCCTTATTTTCGTAATAAACGCGTTTCCTCGTTAAAAGCTACAGAGAAACAGAAAATTTTCTACCTACAAAACAGGGCTTAAATGATTCACCTCATTTAAAAAAAAAAAAAAAAAAAATGAAAATCAATGATTCACCTCTTAGACTAGACGAAAAGGTATGATAAAATGTACCAGGTATAATAGAAATTAACAATCTTATTCTGAATTATCCCTTAGACTATATGAAAAGGCACGTATCATGGGAAAAATTAATTGATTAGTGAATTTTTAAGTAACATCTATGTAACCGTTACATGCCATCCATAGAATATATTATTTAACATTATATTTTCCTTTATTAATATAGCACCCGGCTATTAAGAAAAAGTAAAAAAAAATAAATAATGGAACATATATACATATATTATATATTCTATCATATATCAATGACAAAGAAAACATAGGAAAAGCATAAAATATGTGTAATGAAAGGAAAAAAAATGATTGCATTTAAATGAGGGGAAGGAAGGTGATGATGAATTTAATGATTACAGTGTAGAAGCAGTAGCCATTGTAAAGATAATGAATGCGACATTAAAAAATAAGATATGGTTGCATTTGAATGATGAGGTTTAAAATTAATAATGTAGTACATGACGAAATTACACCAAAGCATGCTTATCTCCCGAATATATTAATTTTTTTTTTGAAAGATACCGAATATATTGTTTAATAAACGTGCTTTTATTTATTTATCAAGGGTTGGGGCCTGGGGGTTGGAGCGCACGCAAAAAGAACATCATAAGAGCTACGGTGGAGGAGAATGTGTGACAGCGGTCAAAAGTGAAACTTTTTATTCATTTTTGATATAACATTTTAAATCCAACTCGATCACGTCCGTACACGTGGCAAGCAATTAAATTATTGGGAACCACATCCAGTGGGTCCCACCCTAATGCAATCTACCCACCTTAACTTTTGACCACCATGACGTTCCGAAATTCGAAAGTACGGTTACCGCAAAAGTCCACAGATCCAACGGCTCAAAACTAATCACACTGGTTGGGAATCTTTGCCACAGACGGTACAGTTAGGAGGCCCCACCGCTGTAGCGAATAGAAACTCGCCACGTGGTTAAATTTTTTGGCTGAGCACCCTGCTTTTGGTCAGAGCAGTCAGGCACAAGGAGTTCCCAAATGTTAAAGTTGGAGGATGCTAAGTGTGAAGTGAAGAGAATGTAGCAGAAAGAAAGAGAGAGAAACAACTATACTGGTCTTTGTGGTGTGAATGAACTGTGAAGTGTTGGTTTTTGCCATCAAAGGAATCAAGGAATCTGTTGCGGAATTTGGGAGGAAGAAGGTGAAAGTGTTTTCCATGGGTTTCTTCTTCTGCATGAGGTACGATTCTTGCTAACAACTGATGTCCCTTTGATTTTCACTGCTGTGTGCGTATGTATATATTTGCCTTTTTGGGTTTGAATCTCAGTCTAGAAATGCTAGATTTCATCTGGGTTTTTTTTTTGTCATTGAGGATTTCTTGTTCTGCAAGAAATTGGATTTTTTGACCGAAAATTCTTGGGAAGTTGTGCCTTTCCTGCAAAGCTGGATTTGTGGAGGTTGAGCGGGGACATTTCAGGGAATCAGTGAACGGTGAAAGGGGGAGTCTTGTTGAGAAGGGACTGTCTTAAAATTTTGATTCGCAGTGACTGGTTGTTGAAATGGGGGAAGGTTTTGGTTCTCTTTCCTTTTTGTCCCGGAAGGATGGTCCGAAGAGAGCTGGATTGATGTGTCTATATATGTTACTGAAATAGAGATGGTTGAATTGGTTGTTTATGTACCCTTAAGCTTTTATTGGCGTTTATTGTTGAAAACTCAAGAAATATCCGTTGGTGGAAGTGGACCTTACCTCTAACAAAGAAGGAAGTGAAACAACAATTTCCCTTTTTCTTTTATCCATTGGAACTCAAGAAAGGTACAGAAGATGTATCGGTTACTACATCCAATCCCCAAATCTTGTTCATTGCATATGATCATGTTGGGTGAATTGTGATCTTGTACAATCATGTTGGGTGAGCAACAGTCGCCTCATCACAATGCTTTCTTATGGGATAATGGGTCACACTCTGGCCAGAAGTTGGAAAATTGTGAATTTCCAATTCCTCAGAAATTTTCCATTATGTGAAATTTTGATCAAGACAACACCTGCATTTTATTTCCCACCTTGAAACTTTCCTTTATGGTTCTATATGCCCACCCCTCGGTTTCCCCAACTTCATAGTGCCATTAACTGAAACTTCTTTCCTCTGAATTCTAGAAAATATTGCTTCAAAGGAATATCTTCTCTACGTCCACAATAATTTACCCAGGAGCTTTATTCATGATAACATCTCCAAAATTTTAACTACCTTTCACCTTAGGGAAAGAAATCTACTCCCTTTTAAGTAGATGGTATTTGGATTTCCGCACTCTTATTGCTTTGAAGGTAAGCATCTAAAGAGACAAACTTCCATTTTTGCCTCCTATTATTTAGGTAAAGGGCTGCTGCTAGAACTCATAATTTTGGAAAAAAAAAAAAATTCTCTTTTATTTGCTTGTGTTTATTTGAAAGTTTCCTAAGTCATTGAAAACATAAGATGGACTGTGTATTTTTTTGGCTCTTTCATTGATTGGTAGGTCAGTTTGCAAAATATATGCATAACTGATAGGTGTGAGTGGAGCAGTATGATCCATGTATCTGGACTCTGATGTTAGATTTCCTGGACTAATGTAGCTAAGGAGATCAGCGTCTGGGAAACTGCTTTGATTGAGAATTGGACATGAGTATGCTGGTGGGGACATGCTTGAGCCAAGGGAAGCTGATATACCTGCCCTTTTTCTGGTCTTGATTGTACTTCCTCTGGTTACCTATATCTTACTTGGAAAATGGAGTGAGGCCACAAAGAAGAAAAAGCGAGTAAGTTTGCTTGCTCAACTGGCTGCTGAAGAAGCTTTTAAAGCAGAGGCAATGGCTGCTGCCAGTATCATGCCTCATGTGTCTTTTTCAAAGAGTGGAAATCATGAATGTGCCAGATGCTTTGGTCCTGCAACAACTCGCTGCTCCAGATGCAAGTCTATTAGATACTGGTATGATCTGTTCCTTGCATTTTGGCTGCCGTGACATGTTTTAATTATCTATGTACATGTGTGTGTGTGTGCTTTAGATGTCTTATCTTTGGTCAGATTTCTTACTAATCGATAATTCTCTCTCTCTCTCTCTCTATTAATTTTTAGGATGAAGTGAGGTGTTGCAGTAATGCAAGGAAGTGCAATTTGAAACTCAAATTTAATTCTAATATTTTGGACAAAATTCATCAATTAGGAAGAGCTTGGTCAATTATAAAAGTCATTTCATGAAGATATGTCTACATAGATTTGATGTGAGAATATTAATTTATTCTTGATAGGGGGTTTATGTCAGTAATCTATCTCTAGTGAAGATTTGATTTTGAGAATATCAAATCATTCTTGAAAGGGGATTTATGCAGTAGTCTATCTATAGTGAACTGTGCCTTTTATCTGTCCACCATCTGGGATCAGATAAATCTCCGTGTCTAATGAAAAGGCAATCAATGCCTCTCTGAAGAATTTGAATAAAGCTTCATACAGTGCTTCAGTTGAGTCTATGAAATGTTATGAGCATGTACGGATTGCTTTTTGGAAGATCTGATTCTCTTTGGAAGCTTGTTTTGGTATAAGATTCCATCAACTAAATTGTTAGTGAAATGGGGAATCTTTGCTATTAATTTATAAGAGATTTCTTTAGTAATAACTATGGAAAATAACTCTTATTTTAAAATTTAGAGGATCAAATTACTCAAACCAGAGTCGGTCATATCACTAAAAATCCATTAATAATCACAAAACTCTATAAGCTGGTTTTATTTCAACAATCCACTTCCAACTACCGTATGTAAAAGTTTGGTACCTACTCTCAGGTTAAAATTCTCGAGAATTCAAAAATCAATTACCCTTTCTGGTTTGGGAATATGGACTTAGCTCTTAAGAGGCTGGTAGTTAACCACATATGGTCTCATCAAAATGGCCACATATTGGATTTAGTTAACTGTTCATATCTTTGTCATGCAACTATCACCTCTTTTTTCATCATGTTTTTTCATCTAGCTTATGCTGTGGAGAGCAACCTTGAGGCTACGCTGTATGTTGAGAATCATGGATATTCCTGTAATGATACTCCCGATTTATTCACTCCCTTCGCACAACATTCGTCCTTCCCTTTCTCTTATACTTCGATTTGTTTCTTATGTCTTCGATGTATATAAGTAGGTAGTCCTCAGATTATTCAACTCAATTATCCAATAAAGTATTAAAGCATTATTTTCTTCCTACTCATTACAGATCGAGCCACGGAAGGCTCTAAGCTAGGTTTCTACACATGGTTCCAACTCGCAACCCATCTAGTGGTCGTACGCATCATCTAACCTATCTCCATCTTTGGAATCCTCCGCCACCATTAGACCACTACCGGGCTGAAAATTTTTCATTAACTTTTCACGATTACTCCATCTCTGACGGCGACCCCACCACCAAAAAGGCCTGACTCGATCTACTGTCTGGGAGGGTTTACATCAACTAGTGATTGACGTGCCCACGTCTGACATCTTCGCGAACTCCTCCACCCGCTAGCCCATGGGCGCACGTGTGGGCGAGTGAGTCACTTTTCGGCGACGCGCTTCAACCTGCAGACTCGCCGACAGCCGACAAGGCCTCCTATGCCCCTGGTTCTTCCATTTGACACCTGTAGTTGTGAGTTTTATGCTTTTTTGTCCTCAACAACCTCGACATTCTGCTCCTGTTACACCATCTCTAGTCATTAGTCATCGTGTTGTGCTTCTCAAGACTCCGATTACCCCCGGGTCACTCTTGCAACCTTTTTGTTGATTCAAAAGTTTATTTGATTGTTTTCCTACGGGCCGCTGTGGAGCTCATCTCCACCTTCGAGAGTTATTTTAGTGCCCAACGAGCATAAGTGAGTACATCTATCGTGACTCGCGACCAAAGTCGTATCACCTTGCCTGTCAGTCTGCACCGAATGCCTTCCTGCCGCTTCACATTCATCTCCCTCCCGACCCCGATTCCTCGATTCGACCTCTATCATATTTCTGTAATGAGGATCCTTTTTCTTCCTTACTATTACATCACCTTTACCTACGACATTTTTAAATTTAACTGATCCCAAACCATGGCTAAAGGAATCGGTTCAACAAGTCCTCTTCCTTCCATACCCCCTACTTCTTTCCTTTATGTTCCTGATTCTCCTTTTAATTTGTTTTCGATCAAGAGTCGACTTCAGGACCTTAATTGTTCAATACCTTTTCTGAAGTAATTTGGCTACATTGCAAGACTTATACTGTGAGGACGATCGCAGATATAGATGTGGAGTTTCAGGCCCCTTTTCATCTTAGCCGCCTTCATCTTCCATCACAGAGACTTCCACTGGCACCATCTCCCATTCATAATCGCCTGGGTCATCCTCGAATACTCGCCTGTGCAATTGCTCCTGCTTTTAGTTTATCCTCAATCGAGCTGAAATGACGCCGCAAACATACTCGTGTCCCATTCTGCTACTTAACAATGGACAAAGTCTCATTTCGAGTCATTCCCATTACTGATATCAATCCTTCTGCATCGAGTCACCTAGGTTCCATACTTTGTTACTTTTATGATGATTATTCTCACAGATTCAGCTATTTTTAATGAAACCGAGTTGAGTTACTTCCTATTTTCCAAAAGTTCCGTTGAAGTTCAACTCACTTAATATTTCACCTCGTATCTCACAAGGTTAATGCCAAGGAATATCTGACCATTCTCCTTTGGTCTCTCACACGGGATTCTTCATTAGTCCCCTGCGCTTTACTAATTCTCAACAGAATGGAGTGGCCGAAATAGCAAGAATCGCCATTCGTTGAAACGACTTGCACTCTCTTACTCCATCATAAGGTTCCTCAACGTTTCTAGGGGGAGGCTACCTTAGCCGCTTGTTATTTGATAAATCGTATGCCGTCATCCATCTTACATGATAAAATTCCTCATTCCATTCTTTTTCCAAACCAACCTCTCATTTGCCTTCTCCCTTGTGTCTTTGGTTGTGTTTGTTTTGTCCATATTCTTACTCCTGGCCAAGACAAGCTTTCAGCCAAAGCCACGAAGTATGTCTTCCTCGGTTATTCCTGGCTTCAACGAGGATATCGTTGCTACTCTTCTGATACACATCGATACTTTATCTCCGGGTCGATGTCACGCTGGAACTCTATGTTCCCTATCACCCACCCTCCTGGGCCTAGTCGTCATATCTCAATTCTTCTTTATCCCGTCCCTTGACACTTCATCCTCGCACTCCGCCACTCCACCCCGACCATTGTCGTTTACACTGCCAGCTCTGCCTCGACACCGGCCCCGAGACCGACTCATCTCCCGTGGCTCCCTCCACAACGCCGGTCTCGCTGCCTCCCGCCGATCTTCCCATCGCCGCTTAAAAGGTAATTACCTTCTCAGAACCCCCATCCATTTTGGACTTCTCGACTTATCACCTCTTATCTTCACCATATTTTGCTTTTATTTCCACCTTGTCTTCTATTTATCTTCCTAAAACTATGCATGAGGCCCTCTCTCATTCGGGCTGGAAACATGCAATGGTTGAAGAAATGGCTGCTCTGCATCCTACTAGCACATGGGACCTAGTCACCTTACTTGCTGGTAAGTCTCCTGTGGTTGTCATTGGGTTTATATTGTTAAGATTGGTTCGATGACATGAGTGGACCGCCTTAAAGCTCATGGCTTAGTCATTGGCGACAGATTCAGATATATGACTCGACCACTATGACACTTTTTCTCGATGGCTGCATTCGTCTTTTCTTTCATATCTATAGTTGTTATGAGGCTCTTGGCCTTGTATCAGGTTGGACATAAGGTACCATTTCTCCATGGCAAGCGACCTCGTAGGAAAATTTATATAGACAGCACTTCGGATTTGTTGCTCAGGGGGAGTCTGGTTTGGTATGCAAGCTACGTTGTTCCTTATATGGCCTAAAGTAGTCCCCTCGAGCTTGGTTTGACCACTTTAGCTCTATGGTATAGGAGTTCGGTATGACTCGGAATACATCATACCACTTTGTCTTCTGTCTTCTATCATCATACATCATCAGGACAGTGCATCTATCTGATTGTTTATGTGGATGATATTGTTATAACAGGCCGTGATCAGGATGGTGTTGCAAAAACTTGGCTGTAACATCTCTTGGCTACTTGCAGAATGAAAGACTTGGGGAAACTTAAGTACTTTTTGGGGATTGAGATAGCTCAATCTAATTCCTGTGTAGTTATGTCTAAGAGGAAGTATATCTTGGATATATTGGAGGAAACTGGTATGCTAGATTGTAAATTTGTAGATACTCACAAGGATCCGAATGTCAAGCTTGTACTTGGACAGGGGGAGCCTCTACAAGATCTAGAGAGATATCGACGACTAGTGAGAAGACTACACTACCTCACCATCACGATGGACGTTTCAACTCACGCGGTATGGTGGATTAGTTCTGCCCGATCGTCGTGTGATGGTAGATTGGGATCTTGATCTGTATCTCAGTTATATCGAAAGGAACAGGGCCGGTGTTTTGTGAAAATAGAGGTGCACCGGTTGTTGGATATTGTGAGGCGGATTAGGCGGGCTCGCGTAAATGAGCGCTCACTTCATGATATTGTGTATTTAGTGGAAGTCTGACTTAATATCCTGGAAAAGTAAGAAATAGGATGTAGTGGCCGGAGTAGTGTGAGGCGAGTATCGAGCTATGTCTTTGGCTGTTGTGAACTTATATAAGCTCAAAATAGCTTCTTCGGGAGTTAATTTACCTGCAGGAAGGATGACTAGATGATGCTTCAGTATTAGCGATAACTTGGCGACTCCTACGCATTCTTTGACCAGTCTTTAAGCGATATGACAAAACATATTGAAGGGGCGTAAGCTTCATTCGAGAGAAGATTGCGCCGGGATGCGTAATTCTTAGTTTAAACCGACTTCGATGACCCGACTAATAGACATTTTCGATAAGTCTTTCCAAGGTCGAGATTCGATTCATTAGTAACAAGCAGTGCGTATAACCTATATGCTCTATCTTGAGAAGTGTTTAGAACCATAGGATTTTCTTAGAATATCTCGATTTATTCCCTTGTTTCTTTTAATGTTGTCATTCGCTTTTTATCTTGATTTGTTTTCTTTTGTGTCTTAAGATCATATACCAATAGATAGGTCTGTGCTACTTTCCGTTCATTTCAATAAAAAAGAAAAACATTATTTCTTCTCTCATTTCTGAGTCTTTATCAAGCCACTTTAGTGAGAAATCTTATCATCTTAGAGGTCCTTGGGTTCCACGGCTCTTGAACTAGTTTCTCGCGATCATTGATTTAGAAATTGAACTTCTTGAAAGACTCATGTTTTCAGTTAATGCAATGCATTTATCTTCTTCTACAATGAACTCCAGAGGTTAGTGTTTGTCTTGCACTAGTTCATTCTCAGTCAAGTGTTTCATCATGGCATTATCCAAACCTTCTAACCTAATTCCTTTTCTTTCAGCCAATTTTGTTTAAATCAACACCGTCAAAGGTAAAGGCGCCCCTGCATGGTTTGTGGTGCATAATAAGTTCATCTGCATTGACGTACTCTGAAGTGAGAAGACCACTGCAAATCCCTTAGTCACCAGTTGTTCTTTCTACTATGCAAAGGGAGTGTAGAATCAGTTGATCACCTTTTTCTATATTGCCCAAAAACATTGGGTTTGTGGCACAAGTTATTTAGAGCAACTAATATGGATTGGGTACCACCAAGGAGTACTGGAAGCATGTTGATTGTTTCCTTTAGAAGCTTGGGGAAATCAATAGAGTTAAGATGCTTTGGCATATTACATATCTTACTGTCTTATGGATAGTATGTCAAGAGAGAAATAGAAGGATTGTTGAGAAGAGGTGTTATAGAATCTTACCCATTTCTTTGCCTCTCTATGGGTTTCTTGTACCACTCCTTTAAGAGGAGTTCCACTCAATTATATTCTACTTGGCTAGCTTTCAACTTGAAATTGAGAGGGATGGATTTTCTTGTGAGCCTTTGTCTAAGGTTTCTAGGGTTCAACATTTGTTTTTTATTTATCCATGTAAAGTTTGATTATATTTTTACTTGATTGGGTTTAATGCATATTAGGAAGGATTTCTCATCCTTTCACTTTTCAATATTAATAGCATATTATTTCTATTAAAAGAAATTAATTTTGTTAAATTTATTTCTATTTGAATAAATATTGAAAATATATATATATATATATATATATATATATATATATATACCATAATACTTTTCTCTCTAAATATTTAATTTTTCTGATTAATATTCTAACCTATTTATTTCATATTTGTTGTGAATCAAAGAATATTCGCAGATATTAACAGTTTATATCTCCTACATTTTTAATAAATTCTCTCCTTCATTTTTTGTATATATATATATATATATATATATATATATATATATATATATATATATATATATAATACTTTTATACCTAATCTTCGAATTTTAGATTAATATTCTAACCTATTTATTTCATGTTGTTGTGAGATAAAGAATATTACAGATATTCTTTGGTTTATCTCTACATTTTTTGTACATTCTCCTCCTTCATTTTTCACTTTATTTTGTTTCCTTTTTGTTCCATTATTTTGTATATATATAGATGTCTCTATACTATATAATTCATCTATTCAATAAAGAAAAGTATTCTTTTCTTCTCTCTTTTCACATGGTATTAGAGCCATGAAAGGTTCGATTTAGGGTTTTGTTGTGTCTTCAATTCTGACAATCCATATAGTGGCTGGATCTCTTTTTGGCCATACCTTGTTGAAAGCATATGGAACCAGCCTTAGAGACATGATCCTTTGTTGGAAAATTTTATAGTGAACTTTTCGTGGAACATATAATAAGATGCATGGGGACAACTCAACCATGAGAGATCTGGGGACTGTTTGATCTATCTTGGCGGCAACTGCGGCGTTAAGAAGGTCCAGCAGCCCCAGCGCCGCCCACGCGTGTCGATTCTCTCCGGCAATGTCTCCTCACGTCGCCTTGCGTGAGAAGATGGGCCGCGATAGCGGCACTCCACAGTAGCTTTGCCCGACCCACCAGATCTCTCCTCTGTCACTTTGCTTCTCCACTTTGGTGTCGAAAAATGCCATTTTTTCCCATTTTTCTTTCCGGCGACTGGTTCTAGGGCTTTTCTATCGCCTCAATCTTCTTCTCCTTTTTGTGTTTTTCAATACTCTACGACACATTTAAGCCCTTGGGAGTTGTTTGTAACTTTTGGAAGTTCTGTTTTTCTGATTTGGTTAATTTTCTACTGATTTCTCATCTCTATGGCTACCAAAGGGAGCTCATCCACACCTTCGGGAGTTATTCCACACCTCTGAGAGTTATTCTTACGCCCTACGAGTATAAGGAGTACCCCCACCTCACTCAAGCAACCGAATTTGCATCCATTTTGTCTGTTGCTCAGACTGGTAATACCTCTGCTTGCCTTTCACATTCATTTGGACATTGGATTTTTTATTCTAGAGCCTCTAATCATATTTCTGGTAATAAGGATACTTTTTCTTTCCTTACTATTACATCACCTTTACTCATGATTGCTTTAGCAAATGGATCTCAAACCATGGCTAAAGGAATTGGTTTGGCATGTCCTCTTCCTTCCATACATATTTACGTCCTTTATGTTAGATTCTCACTTTGTCCCGATTTCTATCAATAAGTTGACTTGTGACCTTAATTGTTTGATTACCTTTAATTGGTCATTAACATTCTGAGGCCAGAGTCAGGAAGCCGAGTGGCATAGGACATGGGATTCGGGGTCTCTTTATTTAGCTGTGTAATCCGTGCGCTTCCATGGTTACTCCTCTCCTTATTCATAGTCGCCTTGAGTAAATTAGGAATATTTCAAGTTTCGGGTAATGGTTCTCGTTTTCTAGTGCGTCCGCCAGATTGAGTGTGATAATGTTAATGACATCGCTGTGTCCCATTCCTGGCCCAGATCAAACGAGACCAAAGTCTCCTTTGGAGCTTGTTCACATTTGTTTGGTGTCCTTCTTGGACTGAGTTTACCTTGTGGTTCCGGTATTTTGTTATTTTTATAGATGATTATTCTCGTTGTACTTGACTATTTTTAATTAAAACTTGAGTTTAGATATTATCTATTTTCTAAAGTTCCATCTTTGAGTTTCAAACTCAATTTAATACTTAATTAGTATCCTACCCAGTGATAATGCGAAAGAAGAATATCTTCTAGACCATTTTCTCTTTTTGTCCTCACACGGGATTCTTCATTAGTCCTCTTGCGCTTACACTCCTCGATAGAATGGGTAGGTAGTTGTAAGAAGCCCATCATTGGTTGGCTTGGCTCACTCTCCTACTCATCATACAGGTTCCTCTGCACGTTTTTTGAGGAGATGCTACCTTGACGCTTGTTGTTTGATCAATTGTATGTGATCTTAAGTCTTCGTCTTATGGTAATTCATCATTCCATTCTTTTTCGGCTTGAGCCTACCGTTTGCGCTTACGCCGTGTGTTTGGTTATGTTTGTTTGTGTCGTAATTCTTACTCTGGACAAAACGAAACTGTAACCGTGAAGTGTCTTTCCGGTTTTCCAGTTCCATGAGTTATTGTTGCTACTCTCTTGATACATCGATACTTTGTCTACGCGATTCCACGATTTTGAGAACTCTTCTATTTTCTTTATCAACCGCGCTTGGTCCCAATGTCATTATCTACATCCTTAACATCAGTCCGGATACCTCATTACCTTGAATTACTCCACCTCGGCCATTGCGGAGTTTATACGTCACTCGCTTCTTTGACAGGGCCTCAGAGTGACTCATCTCCTATGGCACCTCCTCCACACGACCCAGGTCATCTTTGTCTCCCTTATCTTCCCATTGCCATTAGTGCTAGTTCTCTGTAACCCCATCCTGTTTATAATTTCTTAGCTTATCATCGTTTATCTTCCATACTCTTTTTTGTTTTCACCAGGCACACATTTATGTTTCACTAGCTATTATGAGCTATCCTCCGGACTTAAAAACGAAGCTATGGTTGAGGAAATGGCTGCTCCACATTGGCACTTGGGACCTGGTTACTTTACCTGCTGGAAAAACACCCGTTGGATGTCGGTGGGTGTATACAGTGAAGATTGGCCTCGATGGTCGAGTGGATCATCTTAAAAGCGATTAGTTGCAAAGAAATTACGCTCAAGTACATGGATTCGGAACTCGCATGACGTTTTCCCTTAGCGAGAGGCGCCATTGTTCGTCTTCTCCTATCAGCGTTGCTATGTAATCTTGACGCCGTATCGATTGGACTTAAAAACGCATTCTTACATGGCGACCCTGCGAGAGGTCTATATGGGCGACCAGCGGGTTTGTTGCTCGGGGGGAATTTGGATTGAGTATGCGGGGCTCGTCATTGGTGGCTTGAAGCAGTCCCCTCGAGCTTAGTTTGGCCGATTTAGTTCTTTGGTTTAGGAGTTTGGTATGACTTGGAGTACAGCAGATCACTCGGTTTTCTATCATCTTATGAGTTCAGGGCATTGCATTTATTTGATTGTTTATGTGGATGACATTATTATCACGGGCAATGACCAGGATGGTATTTAGATGCTGAAACAACATATCTTCAGCCACTTTCAGACTAAGGACTTGGGGAAACTCAAGTATTTTCTAGGGATTGAGATAACTCAATCTAAATCCGGTGTGGTTATGAATTAGAGAAAGTATGCCTTGGAAATATTAGAAGAGACAGGTATGATCGAAATGCAAACCTGTAGACACTCCTATGGATCCAGAATGTCGGCTCGTACGGGACGAGGGAAGTCGGTCGGAGATGCTCCCTACGACGACTTGGAAAATTAAACTATCTCACCATCACCCGACTAGACATTTTCTTTTCGATGAGTGTTGTTTGCTAGTTCTTACGATCGCCATGTGATGAGTCTTGGGGATGTTGGCGATTAAATCATAGTTATATTAAAGGAACACGGGCAGTGCTGTAAGAAAACAGTCACGCAGTTCGCCAGATGATTGTGATGTGGAAGTGGCGGAGTTCACTTGCGGATAGTGCTCGACTTACGGGTATTGTGTATTTTATTGAAATTTGGAAACCTAATATGCGGAAGGTAAAAACATGATGTTGTAGCGGAATCAGTGTTGAAGCCAGAATCACAGAGTTATGACTTTGGCGACATGTGAGCTCATATGGCTAGACCATCTTTTAAGTGGACCAGGAAGGATGAACAAATGAAGCTAATATGTGATGTCATTTGCTCTCGCATGGCATCCAACTTGGAGTCTTTCATGAAGACCCGAAGCATATTAAGCGGATTGTCCTTCATGGAGAAGAAGATCACACCAGGATGCATGACTACTAGTTTTGTCAACTCGAGTGACCAACTAGTAGGCGTGTTCACCAAATCTCTTAGAGGTTCTAGAATTAATCACATTTGTAACAAATTTGATGCATTTAACTTTATATCTTTCGACTTGAGAATCAGAGAATATTTATAGATACTGGTTTTTATCTCCTACCTTTTTTGTACATTATCCTCCCTTCCTTTTACCTTTATTTTGTTTTCTTTTTTGTCCGTTATTTTGTATATATATAGGTGTTTTATACTATTAATTATCTATTCAATAAAGAAAAATATTCTTTTCTTCCTACATTCTATATTAACATAAATATTTATTATATATTTAATTTAATCCCAATTATCTGCCAGACCACAAATGTTGTCTAATAATCCAATCACCTA
The DNA here is from genome assembly GCA_016808115.1 of Tetrastigma voinierianum. Classification (NCBI taxonomy): domain Eukaryota; kingdom Viridiplantae; phylum Streptophyta; class Magnoliopsida; order Vitales; family Vitaceae; genus Tetrastigma; species Tetrastigma voinierianum. The sequence goes on along the minus strand of JAEQBH010001040.1, from coordinate 173,483 downwards.
TCACCTTTTGAAACCCATATTCTTAGGCAAACACCCAATCCTTTCTCTGTACACCAATACCCATTTAATGCAAAGTATTTATTTCATCTTCTCTATATAATATCCACTTTACCTCTCAGCATAAGATGTAAAGCTCAAGTATGAAGGATGAAGATGCAAACCGACTTAAATTCTCCTTCCAAACTTCTCCATCCTCTCCACTGTTATTCTCTCTGAGATCAATGTCTTTATTATCACCCATCAACCAAATAGCTTAGTATTGGCCATTGAGTGGGGAGGTCTCAAGACACACTGTTCTCCAATTCAACAGAGTTGATCCATGAGTAAAGCAAAAATATTAACTGGTTGTTAGTCTAATACCAGGTGATCAAAGGGTGGATCACGGCTCCATAGTCGTACTAGTCTCCAGCCTAGATTTTAAAAATATGTCTATAAAAAAATAACTGAAAATGATGGGGGTTTTAGTTGATTGCAGCCCTTATGAACATGAGGCAGAATTTTGAAAGACAAAGTCATTCTGATGAATGGATGCTAAATAGTCAGCCTGAGAGTTTACTGAGACTGTAGTGCTACAGCATATTAAGGATATTACCCCCTTTTTTGTGTGAAGAAAGAATGATGTTGTATCATTTGGAAAGTCACACAAGCTATCATATCCTGGTGGATATAGAATGATGGGGTTTTCATGCATCCATGTGGCCAACCATGACAGAGATTATTCAGATCAGAGGGTTTACATGCATTTTGGTTAATTCCAAAAAATTTGCTTCTTTTGCACCAAAAATAATGTTTAGGCATTATGTGAAGTATCATATCCTTCAAAGCCCAGTAGTTAATAAAGATAATAAAGGAAACTAAAATGATGCTTGCAATTATTTTTGTGGAAGTTATATAGGCTGTTTGATTTTAATCCTGTAAAGCTTTTAACTGTTCAGCATCTTCTTCAAAATGGTAATAATTTAGTATTATGAATGTGAAAAAGGATTGATGCATGTGGAAAGGGATTCTTCCCCATATATAACATTATGAACATGTGGCACAACATAACCTGAAACCTTGAAAAGTTCTCTCATTAATTTTCACCAACAAAACCTGTATGCAGTTCTGGGAAGTGCCAGATAATTCACTGGAGGCAAGTTCATAAGGAAGAGTGCCAGCAATTAGAAACTTACAAACTCCGTTACATCTCACCAAGGCTGCTGCTATTGAAGAATCTCTTTATGAGAGGTTCTCAGTTAATGACAGCATGAACCACCGTTCTATAGTTTCTGGTATAGCGGCAGGCTGTGATGAGAGAAAGCTTCAGGTAATATAATTGGTGTTCATTCAGAACTGGTGCTTCTGCTACCAATGCATGTTCCAGCATTGAAACATCACAAATGACCATGCCAGAGAGAAGAACAGGAGACAAGCGGGTTTCCCGGAAATCCAACAGAGAAATTCTGAAGAGAGAGGATGTAGCATTATGTGGTTCTACCGAAGAGGTCTCAACAAGTAGCAATTCCAGCATAACCTCGTCTGACAATATTTTGTTGAAGGAGGCATACACACGACAAAAGGTTCCTACCCTTTAAGCCTGTTATTTCTCTCTCTCTCCTCTATACTCTCTCTATATATATATATATATATATATATATAGGATTAGTGTTGGATTACTTTCCTGAATGATGACGTAATTTCTGAAAGTTGTGTTTGCTGCAGTTAGGAAGCCATGACTCTGTTGTATCAGAAGCGGGATTTACAAAACATAATTGTACTCCTACTGTGTTTGCTCGTGGACATTCGTCCAGTTCAGTGCATGAATGTCATAAGTCGCAAAATCAAAATGGAAATGCATTTGAACCAAGAAGCAACTATGGCATCTCAAGTTCCTTTGGTTCAGAAAAAAATGGCACTAATGGATGTGAAATTGAAAGGGACCATATTTCTTGTGGAGGAACTTTACTTAGAGAGGGAATCACTTCTAATGATGAAACAGTAGAGCTGAATAGTTCCTCTGAAATAACTACAATTAATAGAAGTGGTAAATCCAAGACTCAATTGAACAAATTAGGAACTAGAACAACAAAATCTCCAAAAGCATCAATGAAACTATCGAGAGAAGAAAATTGCTCAGAAATAGAGATGAAGGGTCAAACTGCAGGCGAGTAAAGCAAGTTTAAATCATGACCCATATGAATGTATATTTGTCTCCTATTGTTTCTTATCGCCTCTGATTCCATATTTTGTGATGAAGATGCAGCTAGAATGAGTGATTCTACCCCCATTTCTGCACTAGGAAACAATGAGCTTACAAGTATAGGATTTACGGAGCTGATGAGTGTAAGGAAGTCTCTAAAACCCTCCAAGCAGGATGCCTCAGAAGAAAGCAGTGATATACATAAGAAAATAAGGGTCAGTTTCTAATAAGTTACATGCATGTGCACTTAAGTGGCAACTATATTCTTTGCCTCTTGATGAAATTGCATGAGTTATCCTTTTACTTGAGGTTTTGGGACTCAAATGCAAGTCTCAGTCCTGATATGCTATTTAAATGTCGCAGATGCTATTTCCTTATGAAGAATTTGTAAGGTTCTTTCAGTGTGAAGTTTTCAACATATCACCTAGGGGCCTTTTGAATTGTGGGAACAGGTATGGTTACATCTCATTGCTCTTTTCTTCCTTGGTTACAACCTAGCAAAATAGAAAGGATGTGATGGACTTTTGACTGATCCTTTACTAGCAGCACAAAGAAAACAAAAACTGTCATATTAGAAATTTAATGCAGTCTAACCACTGTAAAGTTAAAGCTAGAGCTAGTGGCCCATAGTAAACTTGTGTGTGACTGCTTCCAGATTAGGTGAGTCAGGTGACTTATGACCTGCTTCTAATTTCTTGCTTTTATTTTTCTTATCATAGGGATTAAGTCGTTCTTGTTTTAAAAAACAAAGGATATAAAAATTTGAGAAAACAAACAAAGATATTCATGGTGATACAACTGGCTGTATGCCTAATCTTGGAGGGAGCCCACTCTTATTGGATATGAATACAAGTTATTGGTGGATCTAGTTTAGGAAAGATGTTTTTAGGTGGCTCTATTATCCTCACCTTTACATTATTTTTTAGTGATTATTTATTTATTTATTTATTTATTTTATTTTGCAGTTGCTATGCTAATGCTGTTTTGCAGTGTTTAACCTGCACAAAGCCTCTCATTATTTATTTACTTCAGAGATCACATTCAAGAACTTGTGCGTTCTTTCATTTTCCCATCTGTTAATTTTACGAGATATGTCCTGCTAACTTATCGGGTGCCTGCCTGACTACCTCTTATTTGTTATCTGTGTGCTAGGTTGTGTGACAAATTGGTGCCTAATGTGTGAACTTGAGAAACATGTAATAATGTTGAGAGAGAATGGGGGTCCTCTTTCTCCAAGTAGAATCCTTTCACATATGAGGTATTGGTAGATTGGTGATGGAAGTCAGGAAGATGCACATGAATTTTTAAGGCCAGTCAAGAAATTTTATTTTATTTTATTTATTTATCTTTATGAAAATGTCTTTGTTCCTATCCTGGTTTCATTATATTTAATCTTGGAAAGACACTTTCACATATAAAAATGAACCTGCAATATCTATTAAAGAAAGAAATGATGCTTCTCTTCCTTTCATTTCTAACTTGATGATTCTTCCAATCCTATTTTTATGCAGACTTCTAGTAACATCAATGCAATCTATATGCTTAGAGAGACTGGGTGGTGAAAGGAAAGTTGATGCCAGACTGCAAGAAACGACCTTTATACAACATACTTTTGGTGGGAGACTTAGATCCAAGGTGATCAATTTTTGTTTGCAGCCCTGCTGAAAAAAAATCTCATGGCATGATGGTGGTGACATTATAACTGTTATTATTATTGTTAACATGATATTAAAAATCCTAATCAATCTAAATATATCCAGGTCAAGTGCCTGAGATGTCATCTCGAGTCAGAAAGATACGAAAACATAATGGATCTTACATTGGAGATATTTGGGTGGGTTGAGTCATTGGAAGATGCACTCACCCAATTTACGACTCCCGAGGATTTGGATGGAGAAAATATGTATCGATGTCGAAGGTCTGATAACCTTATATTAGTATTTATGATCCCATCCCATATCTTAGAGCCCTGCAAGTTTAAAATGTAACTTTTCTTACTAAATTTTCATATATATTTATAAAAGGTGTGCTGCATATGTTAGGAGAAACAAAAAGCAATTAAAAACATATAAACTCAGCACATCAACAAATGTCTGAATTTAAGTGTATTATATTATCGACATAGAAATTTAAAGTCTAGCTAGTCTTACAACTATCAGTGAGGTTTGAGGACACTTCGGATTTGGTGTTAAAATACAGAGAATCATGTTTGAATCTTAAGTTTGTTGGCATGCAAATTACTTTCATATCATATGAGTAATTCATTATGAGGAATTTATTGTAACTTTCAAACCTTGCTAGACTTAGGACAACCCAACTTTAGGTAAGCCCATACCAAGACATAGTACTCTAGTCATCTCATGCTTTAAAAGTGTTTTTTCCCTGATCAAGATAATTCTGTGGTTTAAGTTTCCTGATAAATATTGTTTTCTGCATATACTGCCTTTAATTTTTGAAATTATCTGACTTCTTTAATTGAGTTATTTTGTGGTCAGGAGGGAAGATATGGAAAGATAAACAAATGTATTACTTTCCCTGACATGCTAGATATGGTCCCATTCATGACTGAGTTATACATGATGTCCCTCCGCTTTACATGCTTTATGCTGTTGTTGTGCATTTGGATACACTGAATGCATCCTTTTCTGGACATTATGTGGCATATGTGAAAGATTTGCAAGGCAATTGGTTCAGGGTAGATGATGCTGAGGTAAGTCTGTTTCCTCATAATATTTTCAGTAATGGATTAGAGGAATTTTTGAATTGTCTCTGATTTATGTATTCTAGCTTAGAGGTTTATGCTGGAGCCAAGTTCTAAATGCATGCTATTTTCCCACTTGTCCTCATTTGTTTGCATTGGGCAGAACTTTATTAATAAATTCCAGCAACTAATGACTTTGGCTGGTATTTCTTTGGTTTTTTGTTTCTGTTGGCTTTTTGTTTGAAATAATTATATCATCTCTGCAGTTGTCACATGCTTAGTTTCTTTCTTTCTTTCTTTTTTTTTTTCGTCTTCATAGCCCGATTTCTATTTAATTTTGATTTGAGGGAATATCTAGTTCTTCTTTTGGGTTAGGTTTTCTATTAAAGGGAAGAGTTGAGTAAACATTATTCTCTCTCTCTCTCTCTCTCTCTCTCTCTCACACACACACACACACACACACATATGAACTGTTGTTTTTCTGCCCTTATATTTTAGAGTTTCTTAAATCTGAACCCCACAACTTTATCTTATGTCAAACTTTAATACAGGATGACACTGAATATGTTGAAGGCAAGCGTAAGCTGTTGAGGCAGAATGGGTGTTTGACCTAGGCCTTTGAGCCAAAGCGTAACCATGGTGTTTGTCTAAAGGAAACCCAAAGCATAGGCGAGGCAGAATGATGCATAAGCCACACTTGTTCGTGCCAGAAAGACACAAAATAAAATCAAAGCTCACTCATAAAAAAAAAAAAAAAAAATCAAAGCTCAAGATTCATAGAAATGCTAACAGTCACATAGCGATGAAAAATAGGGGAAACCATAAAATTTATTTGTCTAATAATTTTCATCACCATCATATGCTCCAAAGAATTATCATCTCTAGTTGTTCTATCATCCTCCCCATCAGTATTTATGCCTTGCAATTCTTCTTTATCTGTCTTTTGTAGTGATCTCTTTCTTTTATCTTCCAATAGTAGGATAATTAATATGGACAAATCAAACCACTACAATATCCCTTATGGTATTTGATGTATAATGGTGGAGATTTGTTACCAAATGATGCAGAACAATGAAGAGAAGAGAAGGAATAAACAGAAGAGAAATTGCAAAGAAATTACAAATATTAATAATAGAAAAAATTTAAGTCTCCTGTAGTTAATATCACTATGGTGAGTATGTGATAGATTATCCTAACTCTAGTAGGGAACTAATGTAATAATCCTAACTCTAATAAAACATTATCAGGAATTAATAATGGCCCTAAAATGTATGATATATGTTATAGTATTGTAGAATTAGAAACTAGTTGGTAAAGTTCTTTTCTATCTGGTGATTGCGGAAACTTCTCATTATTTCCTTTTTGGTTTGGGATTGTCTTGTATATAAATAGGTTGTTTGTGATCAATGAATACATACAATTCTTCCTTCAATTATCTCTGATTATATGGTATCAGAGCAAGGTTTTGAATTTGCCTTAGAAAAGCCAAATTTTTAGGGATTTTCGGAAGAATAGAAGCGAGTGGGGTGTTTTGTGAAACACTGACTTCAAGGAGTGCGTGGGATGACAGCCCACAGGGAGGCGTCGGTTCTTGGAGTGACCCTGCCACCAAGTTTGGTGGCCAGAAACCGACTTAGTAATTATACGCCTTTGATCTGATTTGCTTTGTTTCACATCGCGTGCGTGAGGGTGTGTGGCTTCTCCGGCCAGTCTTCGGTGACTCCAACAGTGTGCGTCTTGGTCTTGGGAGTCCATCTATCTGGTTTGGGGTGCCAAACTCCAACTATTTTTTGGTGTTGTAAGTGAAAAACCGTTGCGTGAGTTGGGTTTCTTGAAGGAATTTTTTGTTTCTTGTCCCTGGGGTGCTCTCTTAGTTGTTCTAATGAGTGCCGAGAAGAAGTCTGTTGTGGTGTCGGACGATAAGAATCCTGCTTTAGTGCCGGAAGTGGTTAAGTGGTGTCGAAAATCGCGAACACAAACTACATGAACTTCGATTATTTTGAGTGAGTAAAACAATTACTTTCCGTGTAAGAACATCCATATGTTGCTCATTTCAGCAAGGACCTGATTGATGATTTGAAAGAGTGGATGGAGGAGACGATTGCAGCCTTTATCACATGGGTCGTAATTCCATTGTGATGAGGTAATCGGTTAATTAATCATTTGTGAATTTGTTAAAGAGTTAATGGATTATTTGGAGTTTCTGTATTCTGGAAAGGTAATGTCTCACAAATATTTGAGGTATGCAAGGCTTTTCATCGACTTGAAAAACAGGATAAGTCTCTTACTGCCCTTTTCATGGAATTCAAGAAAACTTATGATGAATTGAATATGTGCTGCCGTGTTGATATCAAAGTCAGTGAGCTTCGAGTTATGAGTTTTCTAGCTAGTCTTCTTAAAATTTGTCTGGCCAAATCTTAGATTCTCTCGAGTCATGAGATTTCTCGCGCTCACAGTGATCGGTTATTACGATGCGAAGATTTCCCACGTCTATTTAGATGAGTGATGCGTGGTGGTAAAAATAGTAACTATGAGTCGGAAGCGGCAAACCTAGGCGTCGTTGACTCTTGAGCTGGGGTGGCCTCGAGGGAGTGGTATGTTGTGTGTCTTAAGCCGGGACAGCCATGTATCGGGAGTGTGAGCGCTAAATTGGCAAGATTTGATATGCTCACGGTGCGTTGCAAATGTGCAGCGATCGATTACGGCACTTTACCAGCGGTGTTGTCCCAGTTATTGAAGCACATGCTCTCCACCCGCTGCGATTCTTGGTCGGGTAAACCCATTTTATGCCTTATGTCATATTTCCCTCCGGCCGGTCATTGACTTTAGAGTCATCGACCACATTACAAGTAATTCTAGTTTATTGACCACATTTCAATCACACCCTTCTACTTCTGCTATAACCCTAGCTGATGGGTCTAAATCATGTGTTCTTGGGTTGGGCACAATTAATCCTACTCCTCTCATCCCTTTGACCTCTGTTTTAAGTTTACCACGTTTTTCCTTTAATTTAATTTATCTTGAATCATTTGCTTTCGAACATAATTGTAATATTTCATTCTTTCCTGGTTATTATCTGTTTCAGGATCTTTTGAAGAGTGGCTGTTGGTAGAGGACAAAAGAGTGCGGGAGCCCTCTACATTCGTGATCAAAGTTGCCAGCTTTAATGCATGTTTTGGGATTCGACATACGAGTTCATTATTAAGCAGTTAGTGCCTCTTTCTTTGTTGAAGAAGTTATTTATCAATTTACAGTATTCCGCCGTTGAATTGTGAGTCGTGTCGATATGCTAAGATTCGTATTGTGCATTTGAGTCTGAGTCAAGCGAGCTTAGTTCTTTTGAGTTAATTCATTTCGATGTTTGGGGTCCTTGTCCAGTTATGTTCCCCATTGGGTTTAAATATTTTGTTACTTTTTTGTTACTTTTGTTGATGATTTCTCCCATGTGACTTGGTTTTATTTAATGAAAAGTCGTTCTGAGTTATTTTCTCATTTTACTACCTTTGTGCTAAAATTAAAACCCAATTTCACGTACCCGTTCAAATATTAGGGAGTGATAATGCCAAAGAATATTTATCTGAATCTTTTCAATCTTTCATGTTACAGCACGAGATTCTCCATCAAACCTCTTGTGTGGATACGCCCTCTTCGTAATGGGGTAGTTGAGAGAAAGAGTAGACATCTTCTCGAGATTGCACGGGCCTTATTGTTCCAAATGCATGTTTCCAAACACTTTTGGACTGATGCGGTCTCTACCGCATGTTTCTTGATTAATAGGATGTCATCATCGGCTCTAAACTGGGCAACTCCTTATCATCAATTGTTTCCTAATAATCCCTTGTTTCCTATTGACCCGAAGGTTTTTGGATGCACATATTTTATTCGAGATGTCGAGTCACAGAGTCCTCTAAGCTTAATACGGGGGCCTTGAGTGCATTTTTGGGGTTATTCTCGTGTTCAAAAAGGGTATCGTTGTTATCGTCCTCCTCTTTGACGATACTATGTCTATTGATGTTAGATTTTTTGAGACTATCCTTGTTTTCCCTTTCTTTTACTGTTACTAGTCAGGGGAAGGATGATGATTTATTAGTGTACATTATTTCCTCATCTCTCTACTCTATTCTGCTCGTCCCACTGTTAAACCTCCGTGCTCGAGTGTGTTCTCGGCGAACCCTACAGTCTCTAGTCGACGGTTCAGCTGCTATCAGATCTAGTCTAGAATGATGATTTTCTGATTGCTCTCCGTAAAGATAAATGTCGGTGTGCTCACCCAATCTCTTCGTTTGTTTCTTATAACCATTTGTCGTCTTTCTCTTGTTCCTTTATTACATCTCTTGATTTTATCTTTCTTCCTAACACTGTATGTGAGGCTTTATCTCACCCTGGTTAGCGTAGTACTATGGTGGATGAAATGCAGGCTTTAGATGACATTGGTACATGGGACTTGGCGCCTTGACCTACTGGCAAGAAGACTATTGGTTGTTATTGGGTGTTTGCACTAAAGTTTAATCCTAATAGGTTTATGGCTAGATTGAAGGCTTGTCTTATTTCTAAGGGCTATGCTCAGACTTATGGAGTTGATTATTCTGATACTTTTTCTCCTATAGCTAAGCTGACATTTGTTCGTCTATTTATTTCTCTTCTTAGCATGATTGGGAGCATTAGCTTATATCGGGGATGTCTTTCTACATAGGAGATTGTTAAGGTGGTTTCTTTGATCCGATGAGGAAATCCCTTCTTTGCTTTTGCTTTGGTATCTGATTAGACTCCCCAATTTTTGTTTCATTTCTTTGCTCTAACACTTAAAGTATAAATATGTATGTTCCTTCGCTTTTTTAATTAATGAATATGAAAATCAAAGAGTTATTTTTCTCTTCACATGGTATCAAAGCCACTTTTTTGGCCTCATCCTTCTTCTCCCATAGACCTTCTCCCGTGGACCTTCTCCAGCGAACCTTCACCAGCAGACCTTCTCCCGTGGACCTTCTCCGACGGACCTTCTCCTGCAAACCTTTTCCAATGGACCTTCTCGCATGAACCTTCTTTGTGGTCCTGCTCTACGGACCTTCTCGAAGTGGACCCTTTCCCCACGGACCTTCTTTTTGGCGGACCTTCTCAAATTGGACCTTTCCGGGTGAATATCCCAGATCGTGTGGACCTTCATCGAATGGGATTACTGCTGGCGAGCTTTTTCAATGGTTTGCTTTTAAACAATCTACTTTATGCTTACTCTTTCGGTCACATCGACTTGCGGGTACGATCAATTTTAAATGATACATCTTATGTAGTGTCTCATGGTCACATCAACTCATCACGTTAACATTCAGTCAGGTGACTTATATAACTCAGATCTTTAAGTGATTAAAGTGCATGTCTATTATTGATGCATTAGATGAAATACATATGTAACCCATTTGACCTATAATGCTCGGGCGAGGGAGTGTGGGATTAGTTTCTGTCGTCTACAGGATCCTTTCTTTCTTTCCTTTTCTCTTTAGTCCCCCTAATTAGACTCACAATTTTGTTCAGCTCTTGCCTTAATACTTAGAAGGTATAAACATGTATGTTTTCCTCACTTGCCATTCAAAATGAAAATCAAAGAGTTATTTTCTCTTCACAAAGATGTCGGGAAGAGTTACGTGGGCTGACAACGAGGGGTTTGTTGCTCAGGGAGATAAAGGGAAGGTGTGTGCAGTCTTGAAATCTTTGTATGGTTTGAAAGCAGAGTCCTGTTGTTGGTTTGACAAATTAAGTCGACGGTTGAAGGGCATTTGGCATCTGAGAAAAGTAAGTTTGGCTTCCACCTATATACTTTTATAAAACTCCCGATTAAGTATTATTCTACTAGTAGTGTATGTGGATGATATTGTTATCATTGGGAGTGACTCCAAGGGTATATTATCTCTTAATTCCTTTCTTCACAATCAGTTTAAGTTTAAAGGAATGTTGGCGTTTTCTTGGGTGTTTGAAGTCATGCAAAGAAATAAGCGAAGTACATTATCTCAGCGGAAATAATAGCGCTTGATATGTTATCTTTGAGATAGGAAATTGGGCGAGACCATCGTACACCTATTTGGCTCTAATGTACCTTCTTCCAAGGAAGGGAGAGCATTTGAAGATCTGAGAAGATCTGGCCAGTTTGGAAAATTAAATTACCTTCTACGATAACTTCCTTGCGAATATTAACATTCGAGTAAGTGTGTTGAGTCGGTATATATCATCTCCCACAGTCAGTCATTGGGCGGTGTAGAGTACATCCTATGTTACTTGAAAGAAGTTCTTGGGCGTGTGGGTGTATAAGAAGCATGGGCATGCTAAAATTGGTGCTTTTTCGAATCTGGTGGCGGGATAAGAATATAGGAGATCCTCCTCAGGATATTGTGTCTTTGTTGGAGGAAATTTGATATCTTGGAAGAGTAAGAACCAAAGTGTTGTCTTGCGGTCTAGTGCGGTCGGGAGTATCGAGCCTTGCGGCCCCGATCACGTATGCAAATCGTGTGGATACGTCGTTGTTGATGGAAGTGGGTATTGAAACTTGATCGACGAACACGGTGTTATAATCAAGTTGCCATCTAACCTGGTATTTTATGAACAGACCAAACATATTGAGATATTGTCATTTTGTCCATGAGAAGATCCAGTTGGGATTGATCCTTATAGGATATGTAAAGACTGGAGAACAGTTAGGAGATATTTTTATAAAGCCTTTGAGTGGGGATGGATTAAATTTATCACATAAGTTGAGTAAGATTGTCATGCTCCGGCTGAGGGAGTGTTATAGTATTGTAGAATTAGAAACTAGTTGGGAAAAGGAAAGTTTTATATAGGTAGAATTAGGAAACTTACTATTATTTCATTTTTGGTTTGGGATTGTCTTGTATATAAATAGGTTGTTTGTGATCAATGAATACATACAATTCTTCCTTGATTATCTACGATTACAATAAATAAAAAAATCTATGGCTTCCTATATTTATGCCTTGATGCGCAATTTAAGAATGTTATCTCTATCATTTTTTCCTGGTTGAAAAAGAACTTGACTATGAAATAACTTTATTTGTGCAGATATTGCCTTAAATTATAAGGTTCAAGTTTACTAAAATCCTCATCAGTAATCCAAGTATTATTAGTATCATGATAATTTTCCATCAATAAAGAAGCATTGGCTACCACTAGCTAGGGAAGTAACAGTGATTTGTCAATACCTCCACAATTACATCAATTGGCACACACAAGGTTGAAGGATTGCCCTACAGAAACAAAAGTAGGCAACATTAGTGGCTTGAATGTGCTTGCTAAGGTGTGTAAATCTACAGGCGCGTGAGGATTGGGCTTATAGGTTATGTGTGATGACATATGAAGCGAATATATATTGGATCAAAGCCTTTGAAGGATAGGGAAAGGGCAAAGTAAGCATGCATGAGGTTTTCTTTCTAGAATTCTTAGGCTAACTCTTTGGACAAACACAAGCATAACATAATCTGCCCTCTTTGAACTGTCTATTATTTCTATGATGGCCTGCACCAACAAGAGTTTATAATTGGCATTACTCAAGGGAACTGATCTTCTGGCATAAATGTTAAGAATATAGTCAACCAGCCTCTATAATCAAAGGATGGTAGTTAATAGGCAATGAAACAAGATTAATGGGTTGATGGTGAAAAGACCTTGAACTTAATTCGAAAGATTTATGAATTATACCAATTAGCAAGTTATTTAAGCAAACAGTAGTGGGTAGAATAAACCCAGTACTAAGTTTCTTCTTTCAGCATCTAATAGAATCATCCAAGCTATGTGATAAGCAAAGAAGATCCTAATGAGTGCCCATGATGTTTGACTAAGAGATATCATGCATGGGACGTGCATGCACTTCATGTAAATGACGCAAGCTTGCTTAGAATGAGTCAAGCGTGGTTATTATTTAATTTGAATGAATTCCAGCTGCCCTTGTTATCATTGGTTAATAGTGTCCTATTTTCTTGAGATGTTATCTAAGAATTAGGAATAGTAGTTAGTTTCATTCTGTAGTTAAAATCTTTTGTAGTCATTAATAAAGGAGGCTTATTCCAATTGGAATTCTTGTAGCCTATTCTCACCTTAACTAGAATACTATCTTCAATAAACATTTTTTAAAATAGCTTTATTAGGACCTATCACTATGATTAAGAAAGTGACATAGGAATAAATAATTCCAAACAATTTCTAAGGGTCTTCTAAAATAACACAAACTTGAAATACTTATTTGACATTATGACAGAAGGTAGACCATGTTACCTCACAATGTCGTTCAATAACAATTTTGTCACAATGGAGGTATCCACTCTCTCTTAGAAATAGGGCTCAGAAAATAGTTATTTTAGACCCCACTCCCACAGTACAAATTAAATTCAGTCTTAAGCAGTCTTAGGCAACTAAGCACAAACTTCAAGCTAATATCACACTGAGAATATGGAGCAGCTGAAGAAGTGTATGAGCACGTGGTTTTGTACTCAGCCTTACCTAGCTACATGTGTGCCATTAAGCATCGTTCCAAGTGACATCTCTTTTTATTCAAGTTCAATAAAACTTATCTTCAACCAAATGCTATAGTTTTATAGTTGCCTAAATGTCTAGCTAAACCTCTTGCATTTAATTCCCAAACAAGAAACTCCAAGTAAAATATGAGGAATGCATAATCTAATTCCTTGTGAAAAATAACCATCCCTAATGAGAAAGTTTACATGATCTTTCTTTAAGAACATCTAATAATTCTGTAAAAATATCAGATTAAAAAAAATGTAGTTCTGTGAAAATAGTACTAAAATTTGGATAAGAGCGATACTCATTCTGAATTGATTCAAATTCTGCCATTTGATTAGACAGTGGAGGATATTGACAACATGGCTAAGGGCATACGTGACTTTATTTTCTACCCTAAAATGATGATTGAGGACAAAAGTGGTGTCTTCAAGACAAAAGTGTATCCCTAAAATGAGAAAAGATATGAACTTCAAACAGGCCTTTTTGGGGATTTTAAGGAGGATTAGCGTCAGTTCTAGGCCGGATAGCTAGAAAGTGGGAAGGGAAGAGTTAAAATATATTAGGTTCGTATAGAGAATATATATATTTTTTTGATTAGTAAATGTATTAAAAAGGGGCACCAAATAGGTGACCCAAAAAACAAGAGAGAACCTCACCCCACCCACAGAGAAACCAAAAAACCGCCTCAAAAAAACTAGCTTTTAGCCGATCACAGAAATGAGCAAGGGTCATAAAATTATCAACTATTGAGCACATGATGCCAAACAAAAAAATATACAAAAGGGCTTTAACCTTTGTATAGACAAAACCTCATATATAAAAACAATGCCATTTTTGGTCTTCCAAACTATCCGAAAAATGCACAAAGGACCCTCATTCCAAACTCTTCGCTTCTTTTTGGCAAGAAAAGTACCCTTCCATCCTAGAGGAGTCTTGAGGCGTAGTGGACCAAATCAGGCTCGAGAGGGAAAGAAAATCCCCAGCACTTGTCTTAGAAACGATGAGTAGAAGATAATCCGTAGATTCTCACTCTCTGACAGAGGGACCTTGATTGGCAAGGGAAAAACCTCTCTTACGAAGTTGATTATAGGTTGGAAATGTTACCCCGTATTTGCCTCCCATGAAAGAAATTGATTTTGGCTAAACATAAGTCTTCCCAGTGCCTTCCGGGGAAAGAAAAGGGCGTTCTTTGTTCCAAAGCTTTGTCACAGACTTAGAGAAAGCGATCATTTTTGGACCACGTCACATAACCTATCCTCCTTTACCATTACCCTCCTCCCACTAATCAGGCACAACAAATATCCCGTTTATTAAATCTCACGATCGTTAAGAGCTGAAGAAGGTAGGATTCCAACAATCCCCTCCCATTTCAACGCTCCACATATCTCCTACCCAGGCATTCTTTGCACAAGCAATAGTAAGCAAAGAGGGATAAGCATTGTTTAGAGAAGTGTCCTTTGCACCAATATCCTTCAAAACTTGTCTCTTCCCATATACCACAGATGAATGCGATTTTAACCGAAAACTCCACTATAGATTTCCACAAACCTACCCACGTAACTCTCCACAGGACAAGGAGGTTACCTCCTCCCATTCTCTCCCCATATTTCTTCGATAACCTCTGACCCACTGAAGCTTCTTTCTCACTTGCATCTGTGACTCCATTTACTAAGGAGGCTTTGTTCGAAAATAGACGGATTCTTCACACACGAAGACCCTAGTTCCTCGCTACGAGTAGATAGTGGCCGCAACTACTAAGTGGAGTTCACATCACCAGAGAAAAATCTCGCTTGGATTTTGTCGAGCCTTAATTTCTGCGCTACAGGCAAAGGAAGCAAAGACATAAGATAGAGAGGCATACTGGACAACGTGCTCTTAATTAAAGTGATCCTACCACTCTTAAATATATACTGTCTTTTCCAAGAAGCAAGCCTCTTCTTGAAGCGCTCCTCCACCCCATCCCAAACAACCACAGACTTGCAATGCGCACCTAAAGGCAAGCCGAGATAGGTGGTTGGCATGCTTCCCATCTTATAACCTAATTCATCAGCCAAGGAATCAAAATTAGACACCCTGCCCATTAGAATCAGTTCACTCTTCTCCAAATTGATCTTTAAATCGGAGAGGGCCTCAAACCACATCAATAACCTTCTTTCACCAAAGAAAGGTCGATCACGAGACGCCTCGGAGAAAGATCGATTATTGTCGTCGTGAGCAATAAATGAGAACTTCCACTCCCTCACTGCCCACTTCCACCCACATGACGACGGTCGGGAAGCCCCACAAGCGCTTTCTCAATCATCGGCTTAAGGCTTCCATGCTTTCTCTTGAAAAAGATAGGGTGAGAGCGAATCACCTTGTCTTAACCCTCTAGAACTCCTAAAGAAACCTAATGGGGTTCCATTGATCATCATTGAAAAACTTGTGGTAGAGATATACCATCTGATCCAACGAATCCATTTTGTCCTAAAACCCATCTTCTCCATGACCCAATAGGAAAGGCAGTCCGCGTGGTCTGGAAACTCTCTATGTCAAGCTTGCAAAGAAGAGCCCCTCATTGTTTCTTACAATGGAATCAATTGCCATCGTTGGCCCTGAAGTGCAACATCGGGTGCATTAACCTGCAAAAGCGATGCGATTTAAATCACCTTAGTAACACCCTTTTGAGCTGTTTGCTAGAACCTTTGCCAACCATTTATATAAACCTCCCCCTTTAAGCTAATTGGCACTAGCGTCACTTAAAATCTTTAGCTCCCGCTTTTCTTGGGAATCAGCCTGACAAGTGCGTGTACTCTCATAGAAATAGCTAGACTCGAAAAATTCCTTAAAAAAATCCATAATCTCCGCCTTAACAAACTCCCAAGAACTCTGCCAAAAAGCCATAGAAAAACCGTTAGGTCTTAGGGTCTTATCACCGCAAAAAGACTTCCTCGCGGGTGAATGGATTTTCTAAACAAGAAGCCTTTGCTACATCCAACCTCTCAAAAGACAACCTAATAGAACCAGGCTTCCACTCCTTAGGGTCAGAGAGCAAACCTTGAAAGGCACTAACCACCTGCTCTTTCAGCCCAACACCCTCATTGTGCCACACACCATTAATTTTCAACCTTGACATATGATTTATTCTTTTGTGCTCGTTAGCCATTTTGTGGAAAAAGCTAGTATTCCGACCCCTGCTCAGCCTTGGACCTCATTAGTTTTGTCTCGAAATCTCTTCAAACGAGTCCATTTTTATCTCCCTCTCATTTCCTCCCTTCCTCTCAACTTAGACTCTATGAGAGGGCTCGTGCTTTCTAAAGCATCCTTGGCAGCAATTTGTCTTAAAATCTCCTTCTGCAGCTCAACATTTCCAAAAACCATACGATTCAGAGAGAGCTTTTAGCCTGGGGTTCGGGGCCTTCAACTTTTCCATCAAACAAAGCATCGAGACACTGGTACAAGCCCTTCCCACTAGACTTTAGGGTGGGAGGAAGTCCTCCTTAGCCTGCAGTTTTTGAACTAGAAAGGAGTTGGCCCGCTTCTCATTCTCATCATCCAAGAAGAATGGGGTGATGATCGACATGGGCCTTTGGGCGGACTTTGAGGTGAGTGGTGAAAGGGCCTTCGATAGTTTGAAGCAAACCAACCAAGGTATGGCTAAGCGAGATTATCAAAAACAATAGTTTCTTCTATAAAGTGGCTAATTCCCATAGAAAGAGGAACTTTTTGACCAATTAAAATCAACAGAATTTGGCCCTCCAAGGAGAATTAAATAGCGGATGGATTGGGTTAGGTCTGTCAAAATCTTGTGACCGTTTCAAGGGATTAGACCTTGAAGCTGTTTGAAAGTTTTTCTCATACTTTTGTTGAGAATCAATCTCGTATATATTTACAAAAGAGGGTCAATCGAATCCTTAAATCTTAGAACTGCTATATCCATCTTAGGTAGTTTACCTAGATGTCCACAGCTGTTAATACTTTACAACAATATCTTCTAATAAGCTCCTATACATGGATACAATCATTATATTATAGGAAACAAATATTTCTAATCCTCTTGCTTGATTTTCTATAGACCTCAAATATTAATGGCTTACCATTCAATGGTTTCATAGTTTAAAAGGCTCTGGTATTGGAGGAGCCACACTGGAAGGAAGAGTTATTCAAGGCCCTTTTGGATGTGATAATGTGTCAGGTTCAGAAGGCTTCTTCAAGGTGTATTGGCAGTTTAGTTGGGATTTCGTGAAGGAAGAAATGATGGGTTCTTTTAGTAGACTTAAATGAGTAAGGTCGATTGTGAAGATCTCACATGCCATGTTTTAGGTTTTGATTCCAACAAAGGGGAGCAAAGTATCGTAGTATTTTTTTATGTGCCCATCAATGTGGTGGGTGACCTTTATAAGTTGTTAGCTGTAAGTGTTACCCAGTTGTACTTGTTTGATATACATATATTTGAGTAATAATCAGTGGCTTCATTCAAGACAATACTTGTTTGATAAACATATTTTCTCCTTTTGTGTTATTCTTTGAATAAGATATCTTGCATTATGCTTTACATAATCCTTTTAAGAAGGCATTGTAGAAAGTTCTTTAATGCTATGTGAACTCATTTTGGTGGAGAAAAGAATCAAATGAAGATACTCAAAAGGGAGAGTTAAACTGTGGTGTATGATATACTTGATTGGTGTAAACTTAGCAAAGCTAGCCCAGAAGCAAGAGCTAAGGCTGCACTAAGCTAAAATAGATTGTCAATTTTCTCAAGTCATTACTATTTATGCTAATTAACCGTCAGTGAGTGACTTTGCTTATGGACATATAATATTAATGTAAATTCACTTGAGGTGGATCTGGTGCTGGGCCTTGCTGTTTTTTCCCTTAAAATCTGTGCTTCTTGGTGGTTTCTAACAATGGAATGGAAATTTCAACATCCATTAAGTTCCATTCGATTTTGATATTTTAGCTTTTCATTTCCTTTGAAAATTTTAATTCCTGCATTTGATGATTGGAATTCTAAAATTATATCCTGTGTCAATAACAGGTCCAGCCAGTGTCAACAAATCAAGTGATGTCAGAAGGAGCATATATCTTGTTTTATATGAGGTAAAATGTTGTATTTCTTCTCATATTTTCCAAATGTTATGGATATTTAAGGATGGTAATGAGTAGTCCTGTTTTGAGTTTGTTTCATGTTGAGGTATGAAACTACAACTCATTTATTAATTGTGTCAGGATGGTTTATTATAAGAATAACTTGACATTACTTGCTTAATAAATGGAGTAGGTTGAATTTGTATATGAATTAATACAACAATTTATTAACATGATTTTAACCTATTAAACTTGTTCATATGATCTTAATATATATATATATATATATAAAGATTTAATTTAAAATTTTTTTAAATCTTAACTCGTTTTAAAACAATTTTAAGTAAATGGGTTTCTAGGATTGAACAGTCAAACCCGAGTGCATTATATTTGTTAAATGGCTTTTATAGGCTGATGTGTTTATTATATAAACATTATTTGTAACTTAAACATGCTAATATTCATGATGTGTTAAAATTGTCACTCTCTTATTGATATTCTCTATTTTCAACTAAGTTTGTCCATGTAATTTGAAGACTAAACATTGTGAGAAATATAATGATGCAGGTGTCTTAGAATAGTGAGAATTGAATAGACACACATGCCCACAGTGGTGTGAGATTTCAAACCATATAAATTAGTATAAACCTACCTTAAAAGCATTTATTTCACACATGCCCACATGTGGTGGTTTCTTTTCTGGGAACATGGATTTCGTTTAGGCTTCGTTTGGAACCTGGAAAATATTAAGGAAAGAAAATAGAGTGGAAAAGTGGAAGGAAAATAGAAAATAGATTTAAACTTTATAAATTAATTGTATGTTTGTCAAACTTATTTTATTTGTTTGTCTTTATTATATAAGGACTAAATTTAAAATATGTAAAATTTTGATTGTATTTGATTTGATTTTATATTTTATGGTAAAACCAGCATGAATAATCATTTATGTGATTTTTACTACTTTCCCTAGTATTTTCGGGTTCAAGCGGAGCTTAAGAGTTAAAGACCTTATTGTGTTTCATCTACTTTTTAATGTTACTAATGTTACGTCGCGATCGATTAATGGATAATGTAATGCCTTATATCATCACATTGCTGAGACAGAATCTTTTCTTTTCATTCAAAGTTCTTTTTGTATTCATGTGCTTGATACTATCTTTATTGGAAAGCATTAATAATCTCTGGGGTCTTGGCCGCGGCCTCATTTCTGTTAAAGCTACCGAGGAGCAAGCTCCAGTCTCTGCAAGGCACTTCTCTTCCAAGACACGGAAATCCTCAAGAACGACCGACGGCAGCGTTTGGTGGCCTAAACATTAGAGCCCTAGCGAGGGTTGCATAGGCTTTTAGCCGCCCACATCTAATGGAATTCTCAGGGATGGCCGGTGAGCTTAGCAGGACTTGTGTCGAGCCAATCAACCGAGGATTCTAGAAGATGCTGCTACATCAAGTGATTGGTCCCTTTTCACAAGCTCTGATGAGGCATCTTTTACCACTGAGAGTACTAGAGATTCTTTCAGTACTGTAGATTATGCTGATACATGCAATATAGATCCAATCTCCTCACTCTTCAGTCCCTCATCATATGTGCCGGAATACTACGCCTCAGGTGATCCCGTCTCCTGTAGAATGTTTTCAAATGGTAAGCTGGAGACAAGATATGTGCAGGAGAAGAAGGGTTATGTCATGGACTCATATTTGCCAAAGCAGAAGCAGTCAGACATGTCGTCGTAAATTCCCTGCTGATTGTAACTGTGGCATCATCTGTAGATATGGGAGTAGCCAAGATAGTTTTGTTAGAACATCTGGTTGTTAGCAGCTCTAATTGATGGGGGAAATTCAAACTGGCTTGTGCGATAACTTAGTGATTACCTTAGCTACTCTCAATTTTTTTGCCTCAAATGCCATGTTGAATGGGGCATGTGCATCTTAATAATGTACCCAAAAGAAATGGATCTTTTAATTCTCATTTGAAATTTTATGTAACAACTGCAAAATGGCAGATATCTCTCTGGAGTTCTATTTATATATAAGCTATTTCCTGACAGAAAATCCATATTTCAAATATCAATAGCTTAGCTCACAAAAATAAGCAGATTATATGTTGGAAGCAATGGCAGCTCACAAGGTGTTGTGTAGAAAGTATTTCCCAGCCATGATAATAGCATGTTTGTGCATCAAACTGGAGGATACTAATATTATTTTTGGTGGGAATTTCTGCTGCTTTGGTCTATCTCTGTAGTTACTGTTTGAAGCAGATAATATAATATTATGCGTTTTCCCTACCCATGGATTAAAATATGGGTAAATACTATAGATATATTTAAAAATATCCATTGAATATTAGTGCAATATGTATTTTGATAAATATCATTGAGATAGAAATTATAGAAATTGTAAATGTTTAGGAAACCTTTTTCAAATAAATATCTTAAAGTTATTTATAATATAATACAAAATGATGATAAAAATAGATATATTAATGTTTGGAAATAATAATCGAAAAAAATTATAGATATAGTGGGTTAAAACTCTCAAATTTTTTTTTTTAAAAGTTAACATATTATATTTAAATTATAATAGCTAACTTCAATTTCAAAATTTAAGTTTTTAGTATTATATATTAAAAAAGAAAAAATGAAATATTATTAACTAATAAGCAAAGAACAAAATTTCAGGATAGGTGGGGCGAAATATCTTTTTATGTGAGCTTATGTTCTTGTATTCGATTTTTTCAGTCAGCCTCCCTTAAAAATTGTTTTTGGTGGGAAGCCAACCAAGGATAACAATTTCGGTTTTCAAGGATATATCGGTACTTGAATTTTATAGATATATCGGTGGATAATTTCATGTATAAAATTATTTAAATTTAAGTCATCATAAATTTCTTTGAAAATATTGAATGATATATATATATATATTAAAAGTAATTTGATGTAGTACAATGAATGATAATATTTATTAGTTTTTACAAAAAATTGTTTAAAATATATTATATTTTATTTATTATAAAAATAAAATTATTTTATTGAAACATATAATCATCATTAGATTTAATACAAATTGAAATTATTTTTATCAGTTTATAAAAATATTTTACTATTTGAGATTTAATTTCTAAAATATGATGGATTATGATAATCAACATTTTGATGTGAATAATAATATATTTTAATAATTAAATATTATCAAAATTATATTAATACTTCATCTTGGCCATTATTTTTAATTTATAAAATCTTATAGAATGATTAACTGAATAATCCATAGTTTTGTGAGATCTTCTTTAATTAGTCACACACATTAACTATAGATGGTTTATGTTTTGGGGTAAGCATGTCTATGCGTTTTGGGGGTCGCGTATCTGATGATTACATGTCGAAAGCGACCTACTTAACAGGTAATCTTGTCCTACATGGTATAATCAGTTATGTCATGTGCATAGCACATGATACAACTTAAAGAACATTTGGGGGGTCGGGTTTTGCATATTCTCTTCTTCTTCTTCTTCTTCTCTCTAATCGTGCAAACACAGAGGCTTCGGGATACTTGTCCTAATGTAGCACCTTCGCTTTCCACGCTTCTTCTAAACTCTATGTCATGAAGGTCAAGGCTTAGAATTGTTAAAAATGGCTCAAACTGTGGGAAGAAGTTCTATGGGTGCTCCTTATGGCTTGTAAGTGATTCGTGTATAATACAGTAGGGTATGCCGGAATCAACAATAGTTATAAACCTAAATTCCTCCTACTGTCGTAGCATAGCTACTGCAATATAGTGGCTCTAGGGTCGAACACAGGGATGAGTTTTCTTTGTGTAAAATGATTTTGCGCTGGTTCAAAAAAGGTGACTCACTGATTAGGTGTTGTAAAACAAAGGGAGGTGGAATGGTTTCTGCAAACCGAAATAAAAGAAGAAAAAGAACTCCTCAAGCATCACATCAAATGGTGGACATAAGGTAAACGTAGAGGTCTCTGGTCCTTTTCTCAGATTGGGGAGGATGACTATAGTCATTTCCTACTAGATTCCTCATTTGGCTATAAAACCGAACCCTAATAATTTTCCTTTTCAAATATAGCATTTATTTGACATTAGCTGCTCCCGATAAGTAAAATGATATCTCCTTGATCTACCCTACGCGACAAATATTAACTAACTCGACCTGGATTTAGCAATATAACCACCTAACTCCTAAAAGATTACCAAATACTAGTCAATCAAGGCAGATCTAAGGGCGGCATAAACAACATGTTGTAAAGATAATTGAAATGTCGTAAGAAACTGCCCACTGGGATCCTAACCGAGTTAAATCAAGATTCGGTCATGACACTTTGGAAAATAAAAATTTACCAAACCAAACAAAACGCTGATTGTAAATGTCGGAGTAAACTGCCTCGCATTTTGAATCCACAACCGGTCGAGTAGGCGATTCGGTCGCGAAGACTTTTGAAAATGAAAATTTAATAAACGATAAATAAAAGAATTAAACTGCATCCCGGATCATGAAAGGTGAATTCATGAAGTGGATTTTGATTAATGTTCACGCGATAATCATAAGTAGCTCCATTACATGATTTAGATACCTGATTAATCAGAGTGAATTTGATATGACTTGATTCACCGATTTTCCATCAGAGATGTATAAGTTTGAGCTAATATGATCTCACATGCCATACATATAGAAGATATGAATAGAAACTTGTAAAAATATATGATACATGGATGGATACGACTGAAAATGATATGGAATCTAAAAAGGATAAATCTACATGTATATTATATGATACAGTTAGAAGTCACATAACAATAGGCTCGCTAATTTCATAAGGAAAAGTAAAATGTAAAAAGATAGTGACAACGATTATTGCTATCAATGTCGCTATCAAGCCTATATGTTCCCAATTAAGCTGCAAAGCTTTAGCACACCGTGTTCAAATCCGTAAGTACCGAAGAGGAGATAAAGAGGACAAAGACATTCCACACCAGCACATGTGCCATCTCAGAAAGGTGCCACCAAGATCAAGCTCGATCTCTCGATGTTTATATTAGATATGTACATGTATAAGAATTTGTATAAGTAATGTATTTAGTACACAGGTATAGATTTGCCAATGGATACCACTCGATGGTAGTTCCTTTGTATATAAATGATTAAGTTATTACAAAATTGTTTGTATACCCACAGTATAAGTAAGCTCCAAAAGAAAAAAAAAAAAGAGGTAAAGAGTCCTCAAAGATAAGCTCTCAGACTTTAAACCTGGTCGGATTAGCCAATCGGGTCGGGTCCGAATCGGGCGTGATGTAGGATCCTAGTACATTTGATGCAGAGTTAAAGCATATCAGGGTTTCTCGTCTAAATTCGGCTTTCTTTGTTCCCATTTTGTATCCCAACATTTTTATACTGCAGGAACCTGGCTTCTTAACGAATGCTGTCATGATTTCCTATTTAACTCTCTTTTGAACTCCTAGTAAATGATTTTTGTTTAGCCTAAGATGGCTCTGTATTTAATGACCCGTACCAAATAATACAAGTTTTTTACACATCTGACCAAGTTTGACTAAGTTTGACCAAGTTTGATCAACAATTAGTAAAAGGTCAAATGACTTTTTCAAAGCATGAATAATTCCTAATGGGATTATTATTTTAATTCATCTCGTAGGCCTCTGATATGAGTTCATAGACTCGGTTGAATAGTCAAAATCACTTTATTTGATAAAAAGTTACGGCCTGGAAGTATTTTATCAATGTCCATGTCAGTCTGGGGTTTTTACCTGAAAACGACCCTAGGCTCTCTATAAACCTAGTTTTGTGTTCCAAATAGAACCCTAGCTCCAAACACTATTTTCGCCAAAACCCTGTGGTGCTCTCTCAAGACCCGTGATCTCGAATCGGGTCGCTTTTTGACCGCCGTTTTAACTGTTTTAGCTTCTGGGACGTCACACCTTTCTGATGCACGCCGCCACCTGGTAGGAGCCGCCATCATTTAGCGACTTGGTCACAAATACATAACGCGCCAACGCGCTTCAATCGCCGCTGACCACACACGGGTCGCCACTCTCGGTCGCCGGATTGGCCGCTTCCGCCATTCCAGGCCTACCCATACCTCCTTCCCCCCATTTTTGGACCCTCTGAACTCATTCCCGGTCCTTTTCACAGATTACTTCACATTTGAAAGATACGGTTTAAAACAAATTTGGTCGATCATTGATCGAAGCTTTCCCGCCGCACTACAGTTAACTTCTCTCTTTGAACCAAGGCAAGGATACTCGTGGTTCCCGCCCTCGGGCTTTCCGATAAAGTTTGTAAATTTTGGACGCTTGCTTAAGTTAGTTTTTCCATTTTGGGTCATTTAGGTAATTAACAAAGCGGTGGTTGGATCGAAATCGGGCACCAATTGGTCAACTAGGCAAAATTAGTTGGATGAAAGGGGAAATTTGACATCTTTATGATTTGATTGAAGGTTCAATTCTCAAAATTATCTTCCTCGGTAAAAAGCCCCACTCTTGTCACGGGGTCTCAGAGGGCACATTGTATAATCGACCTGGCTCGGAGTCCAATTTAGATAGTTTCCATAGTTCTGTGGTCATTCTAAGACATTCTGGGTATCCCAATGCCTTGGCTTATTATTGAGCCTATAAGTGGTATTTTTATTATATTACGGTGCACTCATCACAGGCCCACATCTCTGGAAGGAGCAGGACTAAGCATCCTGTAGTCCGTGGAGTTCATGCATGGTTCTAAATGCTTTAGGTATTGTTATGATATATAATTTGTGGTTAATTATTTTATATATATATATATATATATATATATATATATATATATATATATATTATTTGATTGAATGGTTGGTTATGCATAAATATAATTATCTCGCTTTTATGTAAACAAGTTAACATTTCATGTGAATTTTGTCAACATTTTAAATATTTGGAAATTTTAATGGTCTTATGATAATTGTATTTAAATAGTTTGGGTAGCTATGGATTACAGTATTTAAACCACTTTGAAAATTTATTGATTTAAGAAATGAATTTGAGATTTTTATGATTTAAGCATAAGTAAATATTTTTAAAGTTTTATGTGCTTAAAATTGAATATATGAAGATTATTGTGGTATTTCTCGATTTCAAGGCGAGATGAATTGAAATTCATCAATAGATGATTGAATTGTTGAAATTAAATTTATAAATTCTTAATTTATAATACAGTATCATTGGAAAAGTATATGTGAGTAAGGATACTGTGTTGGTTGTTATAAATTGATGTACCATATAGTACCAGAGTTCGATTCAGTATTTATATTAATAAAGCAGTAATCGGGGTTTGCCACTGATGTTTATGCTGAAGCATCCAACAATATATATTATTTCCACGGTCGTGAGGTCGGATTACCCGATGGTTTACTATTATTATTATTACCAATTTTAACCTTTCGAGGTCAGAGGGTCATGAGCATCCCCCAACGTTTGCGACATACGGTATTACATTGTCGGGTGTCCCAGTAAAGCCTATAACCTTTCAATATTTACTGCTATCGTGTTTTCTATTTATTATTTTTAAGACATGATGTCGAGACATGGTAACGCCTCAGGTAAATACCTCGGAATTCTATGTTTGCACTATTATATATCTCAAAATTGGCTAACTTGGGTATTTTTCTAAATTTTTAGGATGAATATTGATTAAATGATTATGAAATCCAAATAAACCTATGAAAAGAGAAAATACGGAAATCAGAAATGGGACCTAAGGGTCAATTGTGAAGTAAGTTTACATGTCTAAGTGAAATTGAGAAATAAACAGAGCAAGAGGAAATAATAGGAGACTTAAATGAAGAATACAGAGAAAATGGAGGGACCTAAATATAAAAGAAATAAAGAAAAGAAAAAAAATCAAGGAAATGACATGTGGCATGTGGTGGAAAGAGGAGAAGCCTCCGCTGGGACGCACGACATGGCAGATCCATGCTAGTACGAAACAGCAGGTATGATGAGATATTTAGAGTGAGAAGCTCACTTTCCTCTAGATTCTACCTGACCATGTGTCTCCCAAGAAAGTTAAAGATAAAACCCTCGTAATGTTAAAAATAGAACTGTCCAAATATTTCTCTGGCTGTCCCCATGAATGGCAGGCCTCCACTGATGCTCATTTTCACCCACAGGCTGTATATAATATATCTCTGTCCATAACGCTAACAAATGAACCATGGAAAGTTGTCAATAACAGTCAGGGTGGTTTGCGCTTGTCCAGATCCATTTGGTTTCAAACATTAGCAAACTCAAAGTGTCCTCTTGTAATTAGAGCTACATCAATGAACTTCTGATGTTAGGCTCGACCCTCGACTGGGACCTCCCCAGAACTGCCATGGTCCTTTACCGAGGTCAGCCTGGGCCAGATCTTGGCCTGTCGGGGGCTTGTCCGGGGCCGGTCAACAGCCACCTAGGAACGGGCTTTGGGTCAGAAATAAAGAGTAACTGAAGTGCAAGTCCTCTCACTGTATCCACATCACCTAACTCACAGCTTTAATTTCTCTAATTGGACCCCGGTAGACTGGGTTATGGTCTTTTTACTCATCAGCCTTCAACTTGGCTGAGGCTCATGCAATAGAGGTCATGCAACAGAGGTCAAGTGCAATGTAGGTCATGCAAGGAGGTCGCCAGACCTCACGCAGCAGAGCCGCCGTCGCCCCGGCCGGGGCCTGTCCACCGGGTTGACCACGCATGACCTCCAACATCTGGAGGTCACACTCCTTCCGCTCCAATCCGATTTGGGTGTTCTGACCTCTGCAAAGCCCATTGAGCCAGTTAATAACTACATGCCTGAGGAGCTATGGCTTACTGTCAGATCTGAGATAAAAGAGATTTGTCCAGGTCAGGTCAGCCTGACACGCTCAAACAATACCTTGTCCAAGGACTTACTCAGATGACCTCCAACTGGCGTCATATCTCCTTCGCTCGAACTCCATTTGGGTGTTTCTGACTCTATAGAAAGCCCATGAGTCTGTAGAATAGTGATTGAAGAGCCCCTTGAGAGCAGATAGATGTCAGACTGCTGTGTTGTATCGAGCTCTGTCCAGTATGTCAGCTCGTTCATGTTGACTACACAACGACTCCAACTCTCTAAGGTCATATCTCCTTCGCTCGGACTCGATTTGGTGTTTTGGACTCTATGGAAAGCCCATAGAGTTAAGAATACATTCATATTCCTGAGGAGGATAGAAGATGTTTGACCAAGGTGATAGATCATGCTCTTCCAGGTCAAGTCAGCTATTCAGTTCAGGATTTGATCACAGATGACCCTCCAACTTCGAAGATCATAACTCCTTCTGGCCTAAAACTCCGATTGGTGTTCTTGAATTTGCAGCCCATTGAGTCGAAGAATCCATCTAGTATATATATATATTTTGAAATTTGAACCTGTTATTAAACTCCTAAAATCAACTTAAACTAAACTACTAGTACACACGAATAATATTGCTCTTTAATGGTATTTTGAATAGGACCGATGAGGAGGAAAAGCCAACTAGATCGAGATTCCAAGGATTGGAACCAAAGTGCAAAAGATTTTTGGTTTGTCTCTACTTACTCATATTCCCTCGTTTCAAAATTTCAGCTGTTTGTTCTACCGATCTTATTCTCGTTTCAAGTTTTTTGCATGTTTGTTCTAAAAGTATATTGAATTGATTTCTAATTTAATTTGAGAAAAGTGATTGTGAAATGGTTGTATTATAAAATTCGTAAGGATTATTGGGAAAATAAAATTGTTTATACAAGCGTGATATTGTACTATATTTTTCTATAAAGTTTGAGCATACTTAATAGATATTAACCATTATTCGCATTAAGGATATATTGGTATGCCAATGGGGTCAAATAAGCGATCTTGCGAACTATTGTATTTATGGCATCGCTCCGATCGGCTGACCGCGAGACCGTATCGGTAGTGTTCACTATTTGATTGTTTATAACCGGTTAGCAGCCGGTGGGATCACGTGTTATATAAAACCATGTGAATCTGGAAGCGCGGCCAGTAGGGCCCCCGTGCGGTGACTCTGATATCTTGTATATCGAAGACATAGGTTAGATCCGTTAAGGGCATAACCGAATTGATTAGCATAACTGAATTGATTGGCATAGCGGGTGATTTCGGGCTGAGATTGATGTTGAGTGGAATTAGATGCGAAGCGGGCGGGTTGTGAGCATAATTGAATTGATTTGAGATTGCAAAATATTGAATATGAAAGTGTATTTTTGGGATGATCAATGAACCATAACTGATTGTATATAAAACAAGTATATGTATTGTATTTATATTGATAATCCATAATGGTTTGAAAGTTTTGAACTGTTAAATTGCATAATTTGATTTAAACAAACTGGCGAGAATGGATTTGTATAGAACCACTAAGCATGAAAATGTAGGCGTGTTGTTTACCAATGCGCAGTACCAGTGATATATAGTGATCGAAAGCGGACCCAAGATCGAGGAGCGTCGAGTCATAAAGAAGGAAATTTCGGAGTATGCTCCGACATGTGCATTCATTCCATGCTTTCTTTTGAATATTGATATTTTGTAAAAACAATTTGAACTCTGAACATCTATTTTTGTAAATCATTTTGAAAAGGCCTGAATGCCTTCATTGTAAATGTATTTTGTTAAAGTTAAATGTATTTTGTTAAATGTATATGGGCTTGCCCAATTTTGTAATTAGCCATAAATATGATTTTGAGTGATTGGTGATTTTGGTGGCATCGGTTTCGGTTCGGATCCGCCAAAATGGGGCGGGTCGGAAAGAAGTCCTTTATTGAGTATCAGAGCTTAGGTTTAAGTGGTTCTACAAAATGATTTTGAAATTGTTTGTAAATGATTTTGAAATTGTGTTTAACATGCATTTCATTTGCATATAAAGGATGACATGACTCTGACGCGGATCTTGCTGGTCTTAATAGGATGAGCATGGATGACCAGAGGACTCGCCCAAACAGTCTTGCTAGTGTAGAAGGTGGGCAAGCTGATTAGTGCCCAAAAAGTGCTATTTCGAACCACCCCATTTTAATAGGTTTGAGGCGCTTTTGTGTACTAGTGTTATAATTAACTTGATTGACATGTTCGGGTCCCTATTGCACTTCTAATTGCATTTCGAGGCTGTTTTGTAGTTTTTGCAGGAATTGAAAGCCAAATTATCGTGTCAATCCAATGTAGCAAAGTTGAGTTGATTTCCATCAATTTCATGATGCTATCAATTTCAGCAAGCCGGGAATGAAGAATTTTAAAGCATGGAAGAAAATGGAATAATGCAGTGGGAATAGTAGCAGCCGCATGAGAGAGAACAATGAATTTCGCTATGGCATAGCGAAAATTTCGCAATCCTAGCGAAATTTTTGCTATGCTAAATTTAACTAAGCAGCGAAATTTCACTAACAGCGAAAGTGCGTGCATAGCGAAAATTTAATTTCTCTATTCATGTATTTTCTCCCATGCTAAGCGAAATTCAGCATGCATAAGCGAAATTTGCTCATCTGTTTTGTGTTTAAATGACTCCGTTTTGGTTTTTCTCCTTTCTACCCTCACTGTATTTTTGTTGTTTCATATTGTTTTGTAATTTCCCTTCTTCTGAGCATATATAAGCCTCAGTCTGTAACAAATGACAATCAATCATTTCATTGTAATAAATTTTGGGGGGGAAAGCTCAGGCTCCCCACCATTTACGCTCTTCCTTTGCCTTTTTCTTTGTTTTCTTAGCACTTTCTGGAGCTAAACACCCATGATGATGACGGAAATCAAGGGATGCTCAACTAAAATCCCTTCCTCCTTGAAGCGAAGAGGCTGCTTGGGTGTAGGATCCCAAGGTTCTTGAAGGTTCTTTGTTCTTCACGCGACATCACTACAAATCCTTGTGTCACAGCCTTTCTAACTATAGGTTTTTATCCCTTCTAATCTCCTTGAATGGCTATTATTTGGTAAGCTTTTAGGGTTCAGTGGATGCTTATTGCTAGATCCACTGAGATTCATTAGTTACCCTCTATGAACCATTGAAAGGGGAGTCCAGGAGACTTTTTCTTCACTGTCGGTGACCACTGATGGGCAGTAGATGCCATTTTTCAAAAGGATAAATATTTTGGGTTAGGTTTTATAACTAAATGAAGATTCGGTTCGGGAAATGACTATATGTCATCCTCCCCAGCGAGAAATGACCACGAGGACCCTTCGATTGCCTAGAATCCTAAGCCCGGTATCCTAATGCTTTAAGGAGACTTCTTTCACATTTTATTTTATTTAAATTTCAGTTTGCTAACCATTACACCCACTGTTTTCACAAAATCCCAAAATCCAAATTTAATTCACCATTTTTTACTTCACTCAATTTGTACAAGAAATCTATCCGTGTTCGCACCCCAGACCACTATACTCCAAAGAGCTTCTGACTACTACAATAGGAGAAACTTAGGATACAAATTTTGTTGATTCCGATCACCCTACCGTGGCAATTTAATCAAATGGCGCCGCTGTCGGATGGTGCCTATGCATTTGATGAGTCAGAACAATTGTGATCCTCATCACAAGTTTTGGTGAATTTCATATATTTACTGTCATTTTTTTTCTATTTTATTTTCATTTCAAAAAAAAAAAAAAACAAGGTCAGATTATTTCGTGTTGGCTCGGGTTGCCTTGTCTCTTGCTGGGCAGGTTCGTATTCTAGTGGGTTAGAGAGATTGTAAATCAAGATTGAATTTGGACCCAATGGAACAGGACGTATGGTCGCATGTGTGTGGGGTAGCCCTAGTGCATATATATATCTATGAGGGATTACAGAACTAAGTCATGGCAAAGCCAGCAACTGTGAGTAGGAATCCAAATGAACATGTGTCCACGAGGACTATATAAACCAATGGATGAGTTCACTCATATGGTAGTTCTTACCACCATAGTTGGGAGAATCACATAAATTCTCATGGGAGCCAAGACCTGACAAAGATGCACCTCCCGAACTCCATATTATGCCCCTCACTTCCCAAAGAACAACCACCACCCTTATCCCCCGCCATCAACATCCTCGAATTTGAGCAAACAAGGGACAATTTCATAGAGGATAATAGGCAATCGAATGTTCAGCGCTAATGAAATAGATAGGTATTCTTAACAGAAATTGATACTGTGAATTGATCAAAATCGACATCCTTGTAGGAATCCATCTCAAAGCTCACCAATCGCTTTGTTCATCAAGAGGAGGAGAACTGAGGAAGAGGGTTGGATCGACATCATTGTGGGTGAAATTGTGCTCAATTGCGCCTTCGGAGGAATTGAAAGAGGAACCAGCAGAAGATCCCTCTGAGGAACTACAGGGTGCCCCACAATTATGTGTAGAATATGGGCCATGGAAAAAGGAAGAAGAAACCTCCCCAATGCTGACTGAGGAGGGTAATGGAAAGGAAGAAATGGAAGAGCCCCATCAGTTCACTGCCAAAGCCACCAACAACCCATTGCCAGCAAAGACTTCGACCACTTCATATTGCCCATGTCTGATAACTGTAAACCTGAAACACCCACCATGAAGGCCACCCATCACGCCTAAGGTCAAAACTTCAAGAGATTAGCTGCCATTAAAAATGCACTTTGCCACTACATCAAAGACACGAGCAACGCTGCTACTGCATGGCACGCTGGGTTGGTTCGGGTACCGGTCTCTGATTTGAGCACCCGAGCCCCTAGATTCTCTAAGCCCGCCAAGCCCAAAGAGCCTCCAAAGGCCTAAAGAATTGGTTTGGGGGGAGCACAGTCTCCCCCACCTTTTGTTTTAATTTTTCATGTTTTATTTTATTTTATTTTATTTTAATTGGATTTCTATAATTTTTCTTCTTATATTTTGTTTAATTTTTAAGTTAATCTTGTTCTCGCTTGTTTTCCACTTCTTTTCTCGTAATTTTTCTTAATTTTTCTCGCATCAATTTTTGCGCTTGTGTGGAAATTTGAAGTCGATTGAAGAAATTGGAAGGAATTGCAAGGTAAAATGAAGCATAAAGCCAGAACTATAGCTTAAAATTTTCTAGTCTCTATTTAAATGCAAAATTTCGCTATAGCAAAAATGTGATGGAATTTTCGCTAGCTTAGCGAAATTTTGCTAAGCTAGCGAAACGGATGGGTTAGCGAAATGGATAGCTTCCACTAAAGGACAAAACACTGCACAGTGTTTTCAATTTTTTATTTATTTTTATTTTTATTTATTTTTATTAAATAAATAAATTAAAAAAAAACGTTTTTTTTTCTTTATATATATATATATATATTTTATTTTAAAATATATATATTTTATTTTTAATTTTTTTATTATATATTAATAAAAAAATTGTTTTTATTTTTATTTTTATTATTTTATTATTTTTATTTATTAATTATTTTATTTCTGTTTTTCAAAAAAAAAAAAAAAAATTCGCTAGAACAGTAATTTTCGCTATGGGCCCCACTTTTGATCTCCAATTTTGTTTCGCTCATAACTTTTTCATCCGAGCTCCGTTTTAGGCGTTCTTGGTACCGTTGAAAAGCTTAGAGAGTGTAGAATCCAAATATACAGAAGAATATTTTTGGGATTATTATGAAAGTGTACTTAAAAATACTCCAACTAGTCACTTTTTTCCTTTCTTCCCTAACTTGTTCATTTGAAGCCTAAACGGAGTGGAATAAGAAGTCAATGAAAGCCACAGTCTCCTATCTAGAAATGACTATATCTCACTAAGGAGGTAACACTTCCTTCTCTAATTTTCCAACTGAGGCCCATTTCGACACCGAGATGTTCGGGGCTGGGGAGAGTTAAAAGGAAGTGGTTTTGTATTTATGTTTTGTTATTATTTGTGCTTCATTTTATGATGTTCAAAGGGGTTTGTTGGGTTCCTTTCTATAAAAGTTCGCTATACTAAACAACTTACTTTTTCAAAACTGACCCATTTTGCAATCAAAATTTTTTTTGCGGGTTTTGCCTAACCCTAAGTTGGAAAATTTAAACTTTGTCCAATTCTAATGATGCCAGATTGGTTCCATGCTTGGTTGAGTGAATGATTAGTTGAATTCTTTATTGATTTCGAAGATTTTTCTTCCACCTTAGCTAACCACACACAGATAATATTAGGTTTTAATGATAGGTCAAACCTGCTTGAACTCCCCCTTTACTTTGCATAACCTACCCTAGTTTCATTGACCGCCTTTAATAGGTTAAGGACCCATGTGGAAAGAAGGCCAATGCGTCTTCGAAAAAAAAAAGAGAAAAAGAAAAGAAAAGGAATAAATATTGCAATGCTTTGCCTTGAAACCCGAGCACGGTCCGAGGGGTATATGGCGAAAGCCTTTAAAGCCCTAAGGCTCTAAACCTTCACCGGTCGGGAGTCATCGACTTAGTGTTCGCTACATGGGTGGATGGGTGAGCTTAGCAAGCTGTAGGTGCTGGAGTCTCGAAAATCATTTGAAGTCCGGTGAAATCAAGAGTTTGTGGTCTGAAGATCCTTATGACTTGCCCTTGCTTCCTAATCGTTGGGAGTCATCGATAGATCCCCGTTACATGGACTTTGGTGAGGTCGATTCCTCAACATTGCACCCTACAACACAAAAAGAATCGTGGAATAAGAGGTGGGTCCTGATCTATTTAGGTTGGTTAGCATGCTAGGTCGTGGTTAAGCGGTTGGGGGGGAGAGGGGCTTTAGTAGTTTATTGCTGAGAGCCATCAAATAAACACTTAGATTCGTGAAGTTTCTCGGTTGATTCACCAAGAAGGAGGCCTCTTTTAATACTCAATTTTGTATGAATGCTCATTCTCATGATAGTCATTGGACACGGCTTTGATGATTTTTACTTATGGTTAGGCATTACTCATTCACAAACCTTTGAAATAATTACTTTTTGTGAACGTTATTTTGTTATAGTTTTTATGTATTTTATTACTTTCTTTCTTTCATTACAGGGACTAGAATGTAGTTGGGGGTGTGATTATGCCCAAAGTGTTGGTATTGAACCCTATTTAATAGGTTTTGAGCGCTTTTGTGTACTAATTGTTATAATTAACCCAATTGACATGTTCGGGTCCCTTTATCGTGACTTCTGAATTGCATTTTCGAGGTCGTTTTTTTAGTTTTGCAAAGAATTGAAAGCCAAATTATCGTGTCAATCCAATCATAACTAAAGTTGATTTCATCAATTTCATATGGTCTTCTATCAATTTCAAGTAGTTTATGAATGAAGAATTTTAAAGCATGAAGAAATGGAATAATGCAGTGGGAATAGTAGCAGCCGCAGGAGAGAGAACAATGAAATTCGCTATGGCATAGCGAAAATTTCGCAATCCTAGCGAAATTTTCGCTTATGCAATACCGTCGCCTATTAAAATTTTCATCATGGCATAGCTAAAGACTTAATTTTGCTATTCTTTATTTTCGCTTATACAGCAAATTCACTCGGTGCATAGCGAAATTTGCTACTCCCGCTTTTTGTGTTTAACTAATTCGTTTGGTTTTTCTCCTTTCTTTACCTCAACCATTTTTGTTGTCATATTGTTTTGTACTTCCTTCTTCTGAGCATATATAAGCCTCAGTCTGTAACAAATGACAATCACTTCATCAGATTACTTGGGGGAAGCTACTCTATTTCGCTTCTTCATCGCCTTTCATTTCTTTGGCATTCTTTCAGGCGCCCAAACACCCTTGATGATGACAAATCATGGGATGCTCGGCTAAAATCCTTCCTCCTTGAAGCGTAAGGTCACTGAGTGTGATCTAAGGTCAAGGTTCCTCTCTTCATGCGTACCTAATACTACCGCCACGTGTCCCCTTTCTAACTATAGGTTTTTATCCCTTCTAATCTCCTTGAATGACTATTATTTGGTGTTTTTAGGTCTGATGCTTATTGCTAGATCCACCGAGATTCATTAGTTACCTCTATGAACCATTGAAAGGGAGTCTAGGAGTCTTTTTCTTCAATGGCTTATGACTACTCGACGGGCAAGATGCCATTTTTCAAAAGGATAAATACTTGGGTTAGGTTTTATAGCTAGAACAAGATTCGGTTCGAAATGACTATATGTCATCCTCACAGGAAATGACCTTGGAGGACCCTTCGCTGTCTTCTAGAATCCTAAGCCCAAGATCTTGATGCTTTAAGGAGACTTCTTTTACATTTTATTTTATTTAAATTTCGCCATAATCCATTACACCCATCAAGCTTTCACAAAATCCCAAAATCCAAATTTAATCTACCATTTTTGACTTCACTCAAACCACAAATTAAGAAACCCATCCCGTGTTCTACTTAAACCATTATATCAAGAAGAGAAATTTTTGACTACTGCAGTAGGGAGGAACTTAGGATACAAATTTTGTTGATTCCGATCACCCTACCGCGGGCACGAATCACAGCACTTCCATGCCCCCACCAACAATGAACCAGAACAAGGGCAGAGGTACTATGGGTATCCTCCAAACAGCCTAGTTCAGCACTGCAAGAGAGTCAAAACTGTTCGAAATTGCTCTAGTGCCGATCACCATCGAACGGTGCGCACCTGCCATAGACTTTATGGAAAGAAAGAGGATGAGCCTTCATGGCATAAAACTGGCCCGAGAGAACCTGAGGCGAATGCTTGTGCAAATGCATTGCACAAATTCGAAGAGAGGTTGGAATGTGCGACCTCATTACTACGGTGATGAGGCTTGATACTGTGGGCTCGCGGATCAGACCGCACCATTAGAGAGAGTTATGTTTGAGCTCTTCATGGATGAGTCTAAGAAGCACTATGTGGGTCGCATTTATTTGAACATGAGACGAGTTTCATAATCTGAAGCAAAGATAGATGAGTGTGACCGAATATCAAAGAGAGTTCACACGGTTGAGCAAGTATGCTCTCGAGATACTTGCGGAGGAGGAAGAAAAGTGTGTCGAGGTTTGAAGATGGTTTTACGACTATAGCTCTGAGCCCATGTCACATCATTTTTCCATGAGGATTTCTCTCCAAAATTGTGACATGTGCATTGAACTGGAAAGAGTAAAGAAAGAGGAAAAAGAGAGAAAGATGACAGGAAAGAAAAACCCGCTCTCACCCAAATATGAACAACAACAAAGGAAGAAATTTAGGGACTACGTGGTTCCAATACCATGCCCCTGTGCTACTCGGTAGGAATACTACTCACTAGCAACTACCTTACTAAGAGTACACCAGAGGTCCTTCTAGAGGATGACCGCCTCCCATTGCTCTATCAGTCTCGGGAGAAATCATAGAGAGAGGCTGAGACTTACAAAGCTTGTTTGATTTGTGGATCCAAAGAGCATAGAGAAAGAGATTGTTCTAGAGCTCGTTCATTTACAGCACCTCAGACCGGGGGTATAACTTTAGTGGTACAAAAAGGCAATAAGAGTGTTGCATCACCGAGTGTTCCGAGACAAGGGACACAAACGTTGGGTAGGCAAGATGGTCGTGCTCCAGCTAGAGCATATGCAATGAAAGCAGTGGGAGATACCGACGCTCCATATGTGATAGCCGCACTCCCAAATCTTTGATATCATCAGACATGCATTGATTGACACCAATAACCTTAATTCATATATTTGCACCAACATACCTAACTTGGGTAAATTATTGAGGAGGAAATCGAATATGACATTCTCTGCACACCCGCGGCCATAGTGTTATTGTGAATAGAGTGTATAGAGATTGTCCCATAAAAATACGAGAGTATGAATTTTTAGGAGATTTGATTGAGTTATCATTCAGTGAGTTTGATGTGATATTGGGGATGGACTGGTTGTCCTGACATCAAGCAATAGTCGATTGTAGAATGAAAAGAGTAACCTTAAAAACACCACATGAAGATATGCACTACCTGAGAGTCAAATCACCTATCTAATGTGATATCCGGCAACATCGCCAGAACA
The DNA here is from genome assembly GCA_016808115.1 of Tetrastigma voinierianum. Lineage (NCBI taxonomy): Eukaryota > Viridiplantae > Streptophyta > Magnoliopsida > Vitales > Vitaceae > Tetrastigma > Tetrastigma voinierianum. The sequence continues at coordinate 136,115 of JAEQBH010001040.1, read as the reverse complement.
ATGGTGCGAAGGATGGGAAGCCTACTTGGCTGGCGTGATTGATACCAGAAAGGAAAGGCCTAGTGGTCCGATATCCCATCGTTAGCAACTTTCCTGACGTGTTTCCTAAGATACAAGATTGCCCCCACATTAGTGGAGATCGAGTTTGCTACTGACACTGCACTGTGCCACACCCGCATCCACATAATTCATATGTAATGGCTCCACTGTGAGCTAAAGGTAGGAATAGAAATTGCAATTGCAAGAACTACTTGTATGTACTATTAGACCATGTATCACTACAATGGTGCTTTTGGTAAAAAAAGAAAGATGGTACACTTCCCGCTATGTATTGATTATAGACAATTGAACAAGTTAATGAAGAAAGAATAGCATCCGTTACCTGCACTGATGATTTGTTTGACCAATTAAGGTGCAAGTATCTTTCGAAGATTGACTTGCGATTTGGGTATCATCGCTGAGAATTAAAGATGTCGATGTGTATAAGACGCTTTTAGGACGCGCCGATATGGACATTTATGGAGTTCCTTGTAATGCCGTTTGATTTGACAAATGCTCCAAATAAGCCATGGACCTAATGAATCAGGTTTTCTCCGACCAGAGTGTGGATCGGGCCATCGAGTGTCTATAGATCTACATTCTTGTGTATTCAAAAGATCAGAAAGTCAGTGACACACACCTTAGAGTAGTGTTGGGACTTTCGAGAAAAGAGACCAGATAAAAACCGAAAGCAAGTGTGAGTTTGAAGAATGAAGTGTCCTTTCTTGGAGCATATAGTATCGAAAGAAGGAATCCGGCAGATCAAAAGAAAATAGAAGTGGTTGTTGAATGGAAGCCACCTAGAAATGTTATGTATAGTTTCTTGACTAGCAGGATACTACAAGAAGATTCGCTCGTGGTTTCCTTAAGTGACCTACTGATGACGGTGATTGCTTTAAAATGTAGCATGAATGGGGTGAAAATGTTCGAAGTTTTGATAAGTTGAAAGCATTCTTAACCGAGGCTCGGTTCTTACTCAACCGACCGGCGGTAGAGAATATGTGATTTTAGTGATACGCTAAATGACTCGGATGTGTCCTAATGCAAGAGGGTAGTGGTAGCCTATGCTTCAAGACGTTAGTCGATGAGCGAACTACCCCACGCATGATTGGAATTAGCCGCAATTGTATTTGCGCTGAAAATTTGGAGACATTATTTGTATGGAGAGAAGTGTTTCATCTACACTGATCATAAGAGTCTTAAGTATTTGCCCTCACAGCGAGAGCTTAACTTGAGGCAACAGAGATGGATGGAACTGATAAAAGATTATGACTGCGTGATTGATTATCACCTGGGAAAGGCCAATGTAGTGGCCGACGCTTTGAGTAGAAAGTCAATACGAACGCTTCGAGCGTTGAATGCCCATTTGTCATTATATGACGATGGTACTGTAGTGGCAGAGTTGATAGCAAGATCGAGTTTGTTGAATCGAGTGCTAGAGGCACAAAAGAAAGATGAGAAAATTGTTGTCACGATAAATCAGATTGGAAATGGTAAAGAACTATTCACAAAGAATCTAAAATGGAGTTTAGATGGTATGACGGTTTAGGTACCCGATTGTAATGAATTAAGGAAATCCATATCGAAAAGAGGGCACATATGGATCTTTTGCTATCCATCCTGGTAGCACAAAGATGTATCGAGATTTAAAAATGTCATTCTGGTGGTCCGGGATGAAAAGAGATATGTCATAATTTGTAACCAAGTGTTTGGTGTGTCAAAGAGTAAAGGCAGAGCATCAAGTTCCTTCGGGATTATTGTAGCCTATTAGAATACCAGAGGAAATGAATCAATCACCATGGATTTGTGGTTGGGTTACTATTGATGTGTGAGAAGGCATGACTCGCCTTGGGTCGTAGTAGACCGATTGACTAAGTCAGCTCACTTCCTACCAGTGAGAACCGACTATTTACTTGACAAGCTAGCAAAGATGTATATCAAGGAAATAGTCTTGCACATGGGACTTTGTATCCATTATTTCAGACCGAGATCCGAGGTTTACTTCGAGATTTTGGGGAAAATTGCAAGAGGCTTTGGGCACTCAACTGAATTTTAGTATAGCGTTCCACCCACAAACGGACGGACAATCTGAGAGAGTGATCCAGATTCTAGAAGATATGTTAAGGAGTCAGGTGATCGACTCAGGGTAGTCAGATCGATTACTACTGCTTTAGTTGAATTTGTGTACAACTATAGTTTCCAATCAAGTATTGGAATGGCGCCTTTATGAGGCTTTATATGGAAGAAAATGCAATCGTTGTGTTGACTAATTGAGCTAAAGGAAAATAATAATCTGCCCCGACTTGATACAGAGATCAAGAAAAGTGAAATGATTGTAGGTGATTGAAGGTGGCCACCGATAGACAGAAATCATATGCCGACATGAAAAGAAAATATATTTGATATGAGATCGGCGAAAAGTGCTTTTAAGTAATTTTTAGAAGAAGGTGATGATTTGGGGAAAAGGGCAAGTCGAGCCCTGTGGATTTATTTGGCCCTGCAAGACAGTGCAGGGTCCAAAGGGCATATAGATTTACATTACTCTGGACTTGGAAAAAGATCCATAATGTATTTCATGTGTCCATGCTACGAGGCACCGATCGACCACATGTAGTCTCTTCTGAGACAATTGAGTCGAGGCGCATTTGATAGACATGTTGTTTAGAGATTTTGCCTGAAGTGAAATAATTACTTAACGAGAAGACTCGCTTAGTCAAAGTGCCGTGGAGAAACCATAAGACCTGGCAGCTTACTGGGAAAAGAGGAAACGATGTGGCAACAATATTCGCAACTGTTTGAGTAAGGTAATTTCGAGGACGAAATTTTTTTGCTGAGAGTTGTAATGTTCAAAATACCTCGAATTTTATAATAAAATTTGTTATATATTCGCATAATCAAATAACTTGGGTATTTTCGGGAATTTTTAGATGAATATTGGATTAAATGGACATTTAACTACAACAAACCCAAGTGAAAAGTATGAAATATAAATTGCAAACGGGACCTAAGGTTCAATTCAGTGTTTACATGTCTAAGTGAAATTAGGAGAAATAAATGAGTAAGGAGAAAATAATAGGAGACTTAAATGAAGAATAATAGAGAAATTGAGGGACCTAAATATAAAAAGAAATAAAGAAAAAGAAGAAAAAAAAATCAAGGAAAGGACATGTGGCATGTAGGAAAGAGGGAGGAAGCTTCCTCCTTTTTAAAGTACGATTAAGGGTGATCCATAAGAAAAGGAAAACAAAGAAAAGATGAGATATTTTAGAGTGAGAAGCTCTCACTTCTCTCTAGATTCCCAACGATCGGACCATAGGTCTCCAGCAAAGCAAGAGGGAAAATCCTTCCTCGTAACAAGAGCTGCAAGTAGAGACCGGAATCGGGGAGTTTCGACAAACTCTAGGAGGTAGGTCTTCTCCTACTTTGATTATTTTCTACCCTAAGGGTTGTGTGGTGGTTATCTTGCCTTAGGGAATGTTTGGTTGTATTTTAAACCATGGGAAGCTGCCACATTGTGGTAGTGCGCGCTAACCGGACCTTAGAGCTGATTTTTGGGTACGAATTGAAGGGAATTTGGTAGTGAGTCCTTCTATTAAATTGTATCCACATCAATGAACTTGATGTTAGGCTTTCGAATTTCTCGATTTGGACCTCTGTAGACCAAGTTATGGTCCTTTTACCGAGGTCAGCTCAGCTAGATCTGGTCGGGTCAGTTTGTCCAGTTTGGGTCAACTAGCTAGACCTTATAACGAGTTTTTGGGTCAGAAATAAAGAGAATTTAGCAGTTTGTCATTCTGGTAAATTGTAGCCACATCAATGAACTGATGTTAGGCTTTGAATTTCACTGACCCCGTACCTCAAGTTATGGTCTTTTTACTCTAAACAATCAAACGGGCGAGAGGTCATGCAATAGAGGTCATGCAGCAGAGGTCATGCAATGGGAGGTCACGTGAAAGGTAGGTCATGCAAGCAGGTCAGCAGACCTCATGGTAGAGGCCAGCAAACCTCATGCGTAAGAGGCCACAGACCTCATGTAGAGGCCAAGAGACCCTCATGCAAACAGAGGTCACCGTCGCCCGGGTCACTGTCCGGGCTGATTATGCATGACTCTTTAAGGTCATATCTCCTGTTCCAACTCCAATTTGGTGTTCTCGACTCTATGGAAAGCCCATTGAGTCAAGAATACATTCATATGCCTGAGGAGAGCATTAGATGTCAAAACTGAGGTGTTATATCGAGCCTGTCCAGGTCAGTCAGCTCGTCACCAGGCCGCCTTGTCCGGTTGATCACGCATGACCTCCAACTCGGGAAGGTCATATCTCCTTCTGGGCTCGAACTCCGATTTAAGTGTTCTTGGACTCTGGAAAGAACATTGAGTCAAGAATACATTCATATGCCTGGAGGAGTATATTAGATGTCAGACCAAGGTGTTATATCGAGCTGTCCAGGTCAGGGTCAGCCTGTCGCCCAGCCACTGTCTCGGTTGACTACACGCACGACTCCAACTAAGGTCATATCTCCTTCGCTCGAACTCCCATTGGGTGTTCTCGACTCTATGGAAAGCCCATTGAGTAAAGAATACATTCATATTCCTGAGGAGACATGATAGACTGAGGTGTTATATCGAGCTCGTCCAGGTCAGGTCAGCTCGTCGCCCAGGTCACCATTTGGGTTGGATTCGCTACCCCAACTTCGGAAGGTCATATCTCCTTCGTCTCGAACTCCGACGAAGTTCTTGACCGGAAAGCTCTCCATTGAGTAAAGAATACATTCATATTCCTGAGGAGTATATTAGATGTCAGACGAAGGTGTTATATCGAGCTCGTCCAGGCTAGCTCACGCTCGTCGGGCTCAGTCAGCCTATTTGGCTGACTAAGCACGACCTCCAACTCGGAAGGTCATATCTCCTTCGCTCGAACTCCGATTTATTGCTCGCATTCCATGGAGCCCATTGAGTCAAGAATACATCATGCCTGGAGGAGTAAGATAGATGTCAGGACCGTTGTGTTATATCGAGCCTGTCCGGGCCAGGCCGCCTGCCGGGGCTCAGCCGCCTCATTTGCTGATCTAAGCACGACCAACTCTAAGGTCATGACCTCCTTCTCGCTCGAACTCCGATTTCGGTGTTCTTGACCTATGGAGTCTACTGAGTCAAGAATACATTCATATGCCTGAGGAGTATATTAGATATCAGGACTGAGGTGCCATTGAGCTCGTCCAGGTCAGGTCAGCTCGTCCACCAGTCACTGTCGCTGATCCAGACACGACCTCCAACTTCGATGGTCATATCTCCCTTCGCTCGAACTCCGATTTGGGTGTTCTTTTGACTCTATGGAAAGACCATTGAGTAAAAATACATTCATATTCCTGAGGAGGAGTAGAAGATTTGACTCGAGGTGATAGATCGAGCTCGTTCAGATCAGGTCCGCCGGCTGGCCTCAGATTTGATCAGCGTATGACCTCCAACTTAAGGTCATAACCCTTCGTCCGAACTCGATGGTGTTATCGACTCTATGGAAGCCCATTGAGTCAAGAATCCATCTATATATAGCAGGCTTTGAAATTTGAACCCATATTAACTTCGAAAATCAACTTAACCAAAACTACTAGTGCCATTTAATAATATTGTTCTTTAATGGTTTTGGAATAGGGACCAATGAGAGTTAAAGCCAACCAGGATTGAGATTCCAAGGATTGGAATCAAAGTGAAGATTTTGGGTTTGTTCTACTTACTCATATTCCTCGCTTCAAAAATTTGAAATGTTTGTTCTACCGCTCTTATTCCTCAGCTTCAAGTTTTTTGCATGTTTTGCCTGAAGCATATTAAATTGATTTAATTGATTTGAGAAAAGTGATTGTGAAATGTTTGCTTATAAAAAATTGCATGATTATTGAAAATAAATTGTTTATACAAGCGTACATATTGTACTATATTTTGCTATAAAGGATTTGAACGCCCTTAATAGAATGTTAACCGCTTATTTCGCATTAAGGATAGATTGGTATACCAATAGGGTCAAATAGCAAGTATCAAGGGAACTATTGTATTTATGTGTCATCCGATCAAGAAACTTCAATGGGACCAGATTTGAGTGTTCACTATTTGATTGTTTATAACTAAACGCTGTGCCCCAACGGACCGTACTGTATTATAAATCATGTGGATACCACCGCAAACTTCAACGGACCGTGCCGGGTGACTCGATATCCCATATTCCACACATAGGCAATTTAAGGGCATAACCGAATTTATTGGCATAACTGAATTGATTGGCATAACTGAATTGATTTTCATAACTGAATTGATTTTCAGAATTTAATTGAATTTCAAAACTGAACTGAATTTGTGAGCATAATTGAATTGATTTGAGATTGCGAAATATTGAATATGAAAGTGTATTTTTAGGATGATCAATGAACCATAATCATCGTATATAAAACAAGTATATGTATTGTATTTATATTGATCATCCATAATGGTTTGAAAGTTTTGAACTCGTTAAATTGCATAATTTGATTTAAACCAAATCGAGGAATGGATTTATAGAAACTTACTCAAGCATGAAAATGCTTAGCGTATTGTTTTACCAATGCCAGGCATCGAGTGATAGATAGTGACTCCAAAGCTACTCCAAGATCAAGGAGCGTCGAGTCATAAAGAAGGAAATTTCGGAGTATGCTCCGACATGTGCATTCATTCCATGTTTACTTTTGAATATTGATTTTTGTAAAAACAATTCGAACTCTGAACATCTATTTTTGTAAATCATTTGAAAAGGCCTGAATGCCTTCATTGTAAATGTATTTTGTTAAAATTAAATGTATTTTGTTAAATGTATATTCGCTTGCCCACTTTGTACTAAGCCTTAAAGATATGATTTTGAAAAAGATTGAGTGATTTTAGTGGCATCCCTAATCGGTTCGATCCGCCAAATGGGCCGTCGAGAAAGGTCCCACATATTTGGTGCGTAAATTTTTATGGTGTAAATTAAATTGTGTTATAGTTTTCTTAATAATAAATTCTGCTAAAGTTTTGGAGCATGAATTTCATATTGTTGACTCGGGGTATAAGCTCCTGCCTCAGGAGATGATTTTAAACGTGGAACCTTTGGTAAAGAGTGGACGTGAGGCCTTGAGATATGAATTTTTCGAAAATAAAAACATTATTCTTATAAATTATGCCACCACTCGAGATTTATTATCTCACATTTTATTGTTTGGAAATCGCTTCAGTTCAGCAGGTTTAGAGACCTACCTAAACACACCACATCACTCCTTTCACAAAATTTAATATTCTATCTTATCTATCTCTGGTCTTTATTGACTTATTTATTTTTCATGGTATCCCTAAATTTGCGAATTTTAGAATGCTTTTTGATCTTAGTATTGAACTCGTATGAGTCTTTATTATGTGTATTTGTGGCCGGCGACCCACGCAAGACAGGCCGGCAGGCCTGAGCCGTCAGATCCTTTATACATCTATGCAATATACACGGCCGTGCTTACTTTATTTCCAGCAACCCACCCAAAAATGGTGGCACCTCCTAGGGATTGTACAAAGGGGATTCTCGTGAGGCTGACCTCACCCTCGGAATCTTGAAGGCATCCAGTTCTGGGTCCTCACACCGATGCCTAATGAGTAGGGTGTAGTCTAGGTTTGAGCAATTGCTCCCTAGCATATTCGCTTCCTTTCGTGCCTTACAGCTTGTTATCCGGGCATCACATAAATTGGTCTTAGTAGGGCATCTATCTTGCTCGGACATTAGTCTGAGCCAGATGAGCATCAACTAAGCCGAGAGGGATAAAGGTCATACATCTAGATTTTATTATGGCTACCACCAGGCTAAGGTCGGGCCGTGATAGGCATATAACGCCACTCACCGACTTTATTCTAGCCAATAGCATTAGCCATGTCGGCCGGATAGGCAATAGCTCCACCTGCAATTTTATTCAGCTAACCGGGCATTAGCTATGCTGGTCTTACGTGGCAAGAGCGCCTATCCGGACTTTTTATTCTTTCCACTGGCCGGATAGGGCAAGAACGCCATCTAACTTTTTTATTCTCATTCAAGCCAAGACAGCCATGTTACGAACTAGGCAAGAGCCGCCATCCGACTCTTATTCTCGCGCCTAGGGCACACTATGCTGGCCGACAGGTAAGAGAGCCGTTAATCCGCATTTTATTCCTCAAGTACCGGGCATTAGCCATGCTGGGTCGGATAGGGAAAGAGCGCTATCCAGACTTTATTCTGACTAGCTGGGCATTATCCTTGTTGGATTGGATAGGGCAAGAGCGCCATTCGGACTTTATTCTGGCCAGCTGAGCATTAGCCATGCTAGGCCGGATAGGGCAAGAGCGCCATCCAGACTTTATTATGGCTAGCTAGGCATTATTATGTCGCCGTATAGCAAGAACACCATCCTGACTTGTTAATTAGATTCTTTTGAGATGAAGACAGCGCTTAGAAAAAATAAATCATATTTTTATTTATAAGACTGATGTGCATAATATCTCCACATTCCGGGAACAAAAAGTTCCATCTAGTTTATCTAAAGCATATGATCCGGATTTACCGACTCGTGTTACAATATAAGGTCCTTCCTAGTTGGCTTGAAACTTTCCCACCACTGATCGGCCGATTAAGACTTTCCTTAAGACTGTGTTTCGGCTTGGAATACTAGAGGTTTTACATGCTTATCAGATAGATTTGCCAGCCTACGGGTGGTGGATGCTATCCGCACGATCGACCGCGTTTCGAGTTCATCCGCCATGTCTAATTCCTCCTTGGATTATGAACTCTATATTCGGACAGTTCACATTTCGTCCGAGCGTAGGCATACCGATCGGGAGGGATTGGCAGCCTCCATTCCATAAGTAAGTGCGAAAGGAGATATACCGGTTGGTTTGTCGGCGATCGTTCTGTAAGCCCAGAGGACCCCAGCAAGTTCGTCTACCCATTTGCCTTTAGCCATGTCTAATTGTTTCTTTAAGGCCGTTAACAAGGTTTTGTTAGATGCCTCTGCTTGGTCGTTGCTTTGCGGATACCGGGGAGTGGAGTATAAGTTCTTTATTTTCAGTTCCTGGCATAAGTTTTTATAGACCCGTCTATAAAATTGGGGCCCATTGTCTGATATGATTGTCCGGGGAATACCGAATCGGCAAACGATATTTTTCCAGATTAATTAAATAACTTCTTTATCTTTGATTGATGCGAAAGCCTCGGCCTCTATCCATTTGCTGAAGTAATTAGTGGCTACGGCAAATGGGCCTTTACGAGTTTATAGGGAGTAGCCCTACTGCGTCAATTCCCCATTGAGAAAAGCGGCCATGGCTTGAGATAGACATTGGGATATTGAGTCGATCTTAAGACGGAGCCTTCCTCATTGACACCCATCACATTTACTGCGAAGTAAACTGTGGCGCCGACTTCATGGTCACTAATACCCTTGAGTGTGGGCCCCAGGTGCTAGGAGTTCTATCACTCCGGATGATTGCCACATATCCCTTCTCGTGTAATTCACTAACACATATTAGCCCCGTCTCTGAGTTAAACAATTTAGATAGTACGTACTCTGCTCAAGGATCGTTTGGAATAGCTGTCTGCCGATTAAGGAAAATCTATGCATTGAAATTCTTGGACCTCAAGGAGCCTTGTTCTTCTCGGTAGGGAGTTCTCCCATGTTGATGTACTGTGCTATGGGGCTCATGTAGGAAAGGAAGGTTTCGCCCACCTGGCTTACCCGAATAATGGCTATCGAGCAATCCGGATGGTAATATATAAAGTAGTAAATATTGTTTCGCTATAGGCGTGAGATGCGACTATAGCTACACATGCCCCGCTTTTCATTAGAGTCCTGTATGTTTGAGCTTCCATGTTGAAAACCAAACAGTATCGCTTGCAACCGTAATCACATTAATTTCGCCATCCGTGATCCCCTGATTCATATTCTCGCGTTAACCCACTCTTGCACCACTAATCGGGAATCACCCCACTATAAGCTTGTTTGGCCGATATCGCAGTCATGACTCACATCAAACAGATGGCTTCATATTACATTCATTGTTTGAGGTGTTGAAGCCTAACCTGATAGCTTACTTGATCTTGTCCTACCCGGATCAGAGTCAGAAGTCAATGCCGACCCCCTGCTTGCCGAGATGCCCCGCTTCACACCTAACGTAATTTATTTGAACTGGAAGAGCTTGTTTCAGGCAGGGGAATTTCATCTAGGAAGTCGGCTAAGACTTTCCCCTTCTTAGCTAACCTTGGCTTATACGAGATACCGTATTCGCTTAGTTCGATTGCCCACCGGGTCATTCTCCCGGATAAGTCGTCAGGTACAAGGCTTCGAAGGGGAAGGTTGGTTAGCACCACAATGGGGTATGCTTGAGTATGGCTAGTTTTTGGCTACATCCCTGAGAGCTAAAGCGGCCTATTCAAGGTGGTTGTATCTGGTTTCTACGTCGGCTAAGGATTTGCTGACGAAGAACATTAGTCTCTGGTTTCTATCCTCATAATATTTGAACAGGACGACACTTACTACGACATCTGAAACTTCTACATATATGAAGAGTGTCTCGCTAGCTTCGGGGCTAGTGAGTACTAGGGGTTCCGCCAGATAGCGTTTGATTGCTACCAAGGCATGATCACACTCTTCATTCAATCCGGCCCGGTTGACCCCCTTAAGGGTGGCAAAGAATGGTTTGAGACTGTCTGTGAACTGGGAAATGAACCGCTCTAGGGCGGCTAACCAATCGGTTAGATGTTGTACCTCTTTTCTCGAAATAGGAGCCGGTGAATCTAGGATAGCCTTAAGCTATGCAGTATTTGCTTCATCCTTCAGACATAACAGCCCCAAGAACTGTACCCTAGCATTGACCCCGAAGACACACTTTAAGGGATTGAGTTTCATACCGTATGCCCTGAGGAGATCGAAAGCTTCTTGCAGGTGTGTAACGTTATCCGGGCGCTGCTTGGTTTTTACCAACATGTCATTAATATATACCTCCATGGTTTGAACGTTTTGGTCACTAGCCTCTGATAAGTAGCCCTAGCATTCTTTAACCCAAACGACATTACATTATAGCAGAAGAGTCCGTGTGGGGTGATGAAGGCCGTTTTCTCCGCGTCGGGCGGATACATAGGGATCTGATGGTAACCCGAGAAGCCCAGAATGACAAAGATCCCATGTCTTGACATGATGCGTCAACAATCTGGCTCCAAAGTGGCAACGAGAAGCTGTCTTTGGGGCAAACGTCGTTGAGATCAGCATAATCCACGCATACTCTCCACTTACCACCTTTTTTTTGGTACCACCACCACATTAGCCATCCATTCGGGATATTTGACTTCCCTGATGAATCCTCGCCCGTATGTCGTTTACCTCACCGAATGATCCGATGACGATTCTCGTGAGAAATGCCTTACTCTTTCCCCGATCGGGCTTAGCGTGATTGGCAGACATTTAGTTTATGAGAAGCATGCGTGGGGCTAATGCTCCACTGCGTCCGAGTGGGTCCAGCAACACAATATTATCAAGCAAAACCCGTCAGAACTATCTTTCGCCTTTCTAACAAGAGGGAGCTGAGATATGTGTGCTTATCCGGTTTGCCCAAGAGTATTGATTCCAGAGGATCCATAGCTAATTGCTCCCTGTCCTCCCTTTCTACCCGGCAACGAATCGCATCAGTTTTATTCTAGTAATCACTCAAGGCAGTTGTTGGGTCTGTAACTTTCACACTTCCTCGATCGAAGCAATGATAAAGATTGGCGAGCTGCTAACTGGCTGCTTAGGAGGTCAATATGTTCGGCACTAGTTAGGTAATTGATCGTTTGATGGTAGGTTGAGGGCACTGCCTTCATAGTGTGCAGCCAAGGCCGACCAACGATAGCATTGTATGGCCCCAAGTCTTTGACCACTGAGAATAAGACTTGGTTGATTTGGTCGCCCCACAATCGAGAGAAATATCACCCACGCTAGCGAGGCCGCCTCCATTGAATCTAGATAAAATTCGGCCAGCCGAACTAAGTTTATCAAGCGGCACTTGCATCTGTCAGAAGGCTGGAAGTTGCAAAATCAAGTCGACAGCAGCGTGGTCAACGAAAGCACCTGTGCACATCAAAAATTGTTAATGCATAGCACAACAAGTGCATTCGGTGTGGGAGGTAACCCTGGACGGGTTAATGGAGGAAAGGATATGGCCGCCAACCGGCCGTGAGCTGCTTCGGGCCGTTATCCGAGGTACCGGCGATGTTCACCCGGTTCAATTGCTGTGGCTACCAGAGGCTTTTTCATTCGACGACCGGACTGCATCGCTTCGTCGACCGACCTCCCAATATGTACTGATAAGGCCAAGGCTCGGACGATCTCTCGAATGGGCCATCGCTGTTTCAAATCCCATCCACCCGACAGATCCAACCCCGCTTTCCGGACGCGAGACCGTGACTTGGCTCTTTACCCGATTTTTTTTTTCAAAGTCGAACTGCTAATTCAGGGGTATGGCCTACATCTTATAAATGTAATCAAAATCTCATATACATTTATCGAGTCCCTTTACAAAAACAAAACTGCATTTTTCCAATTACAAATCGAGCCGGACTCAAGGCAGGTAGTGAACCTCATAAGTGTGTTGACCCAAATTGATATGATGTTTGCTGATGTCTTCTCCTGTACCTACACGGATTAAAAACCCGTGCTAAGCTTTACGCTTAGCGGGAAACATTTCTTATACAAAAACATAAATACAAATAACAGTAACAAGTATCAAAATATTCAGGCATTCACATAATGAACTTATACAAGTACTTCTTCTTATAACAGGCTTACGCTTATTCGGATCTCCCGTAGGGAGTTACGCATCTTTTATTCTCTTATGCGTAACTTATGCTTTTCACATCTTAGGGTTTATTCGACCCGTAGGGAGCTGGCGTGATCCTATCCTTATTCAGAACTTATACTTCCATAGGAGCTACAAAACTTATCCTTATTCAGAACTTATACTTATAACAGACTTATGTTTATTCGGAACTCCCGTAGGAGTTACAGAACTTATGCTTATACAGAGGTACTTATATCTGTCTTAGATCTCCCGTAGGAGTTAGCAGAACTTAGACTTATTTTACGGAGTTTACACTTGTTCGGGAGGCACCACAGAGGTACCAAGGTAGATATTATGGAATGCATAATTGCATTGCGGAACTTATTCTTATACTCGCAGTACACGCAGGTCCTTAACTTAATCACATGTATGGCCCGTGAGGTACCACGTAACTTTAATCGGGCCATGTACACCTCGTGAGGTACTGGCAGCTTAATCAGATATAGAAGTGGGATTCGTAGGTAGAACACAACCTTGTACTTCGTGATCTTATACCCGAGCTTATTCTCAGATTTCGGGATACTTATACCCGTAGGTACCACGCAATACTTTGCCGCACAAAAGTACCCAGAGGTACTACAGATGCATCTACATTATACAGAGGTACCCGTAGGTACTCCAGGACTCATACTTATCTTACGGATACCTGGAGTACTCAGAGGGTAACACGATACAAGAGTACCCATAGGTACTACTGGACTTATACTTAATCTACCGATACGGGAGTACCCGTAGGTACTACTGAGCTTATACAGATACAGGAGTACCCGTAGGTACTACAGAACTTCAGCAGATACAGGAGTACCCATAGGTACGACAGAACTTAATCAAACACAGGAGTACCCGTAGGTACTACAGAACTAAATCAGGACAGGATCTAATTAGATTGTAAGACTGTGAGGTACCGACAAAACCTTAATCGTAGGCAGGAGGCCCGAGGTACTACAACTTAATCAGCGCGTGATGACCCAGAGGTACGATAAAACTTAATCGAGAAGGAGTACCCAAAGAGGTATTGGCGTGAACTTAATCAAAGGCAGAGGACTGCAGGTACGACAAAACTGCACTCGAGGCGTGAGTACCCAGAGGTACTACGTAACCCGATCGTGAGGCGTATACCAGAGTACCACAAAACTTAATCAGAGCAGGAGCAACGAGGTACTACGTAATCCTCGATCGGGGAAAGTGAGTACCGAAGGTACTACAGACTTAATCGTAGACGGAACTTATTCGTATTAGCTGTGATTTACTTGATACGTGAGTACCCGTGAGGGTACTAGCATTTAACTCAATCGAGACAGGACTTAATCAAACTAACTGATCAGATATAGGAGTACCCAGAGGTACTCTGCACCCTATATGAGAGACAGGAGTACCGTACTGCGCAGCTCACCCGATACAGAGTACCCGTGAGGTACTTCGCTGTGAGCTTCATCGAGATAGGAGTACTCAAGGTACTACGTAACCGAATGTGTACATTCAGTTCTTTACTCTTATTCTTTTTTTATTGTTTTATCATATGTCCATCTGACTACCTAGACCAATCATAAGAAATGAGTAGACTAGTGATAATGGGCACCAAGGTACACATGTATCGTGAGTGCCAGAGCACTAAAGTGTGGAGTGCCGAGCACCAATCAGACGGCTACTCACGCAACAGAGTGCCGTAGCACCCGCAGGAGTGCCGAGCACTAATCAAAACGTGGTTGCCCACGCAGTCAGAGGCCAGAAGATCACAGGAGTGCCATAGCACCAATCAAAACGTGGCTAACCACACGCAGAGTGCCAAGCACTACCAGAGTGCCGGTTAATTCACCAGACGCTCCACTCATTCATTTTTCATTCTAGGTAGTCATATGATCTTATGTCTTTAGAACTATAACCTTCATAATCACCTTCGTGATCACAGACATATTGTCGCCATGTTCATGTTCATGTGTCATTCGCTGTGCTTCATATCATATTCGTGCTTCATGCCTATTCCATATGGTACTTCAAACATTGTAATGATATATGCCTTAAGTGTATTTACACACATCATTCATGTATTCTAGTCCTCGCGGATCTATTTTGACTTGGTGAAATTGAATTATTCCTAATTGGATCATCCAACTCGCTATGGCATTTTCATGCCAACTAGCCTGCCACCATTTGCAGGAGTCAGCTTAGTTGTTTATTTTTCCAGTGCCTTGTCTCTATATTTACCACTGGACCTGCAATCCTTGAAAGCCAAGGTGCTAAGGGTTCTATTCCATCTCGAATCACCTACCAGAGCAATCGAACTTTAAGATAATGTCCAACAACTCACTACTCTACATTCAAACGGATGCATGAATCGCTTGCACATGGTCCCACTTAAGGATTTTTGACACTTTAGAGCCAGAATTTGAAGATTATTATTCTTTATGTTTGGTTTTCCTTGAAGTTCATTTAATTGGCCACTTGAATCACTCAAATCGGATAAGAAATGAGCGTTGGTGGCCAAAATACGAAACTCGGTCAAAACCGGAATGTAGCAAACAGGTACCGGCACACCCCATGTACCGGGTATTCTTGGCAAAATGACCAGAGTATGTGTATCGGTACACTTCAAAGTGTGTACTGGCAAGTCAATTCGAAATGCCTTTAAAATGTGTATTTTCTCCCTTTTTCATGCACTTTTCCATCCTAACCAACTATACTTCATATACACTTCCAAATCATTTCCAAATTCATCTGTGAACTCTTTTATACTCAAATCATCTTTTCAATTCTTATCTTCTTTCAAAACCTTTCCATGAATTACTTCAAACTACTTAATATGGGTTATAACCCATACACAAACCAAACATGAGGATTAGTTAGGCTTATTCTAACCCTAACCCAATTACTCTCACTAATCATGATTCATCCCCTCAAAAAGAGGATTTCATGAGCTGTACTACATGTAGTTTACCCACCTATTTGCCATCAATTATGGGTTGGGCATGCAGTCTCAATGAAACCCTAAAGCCTGGGACAAGCTACTAACCAACCAAGCATGGCACTCATACATAATCTCATAGAATCCATAACCAAGGTTTCCAGTACCTGCTTGGCTCTCCTTCTTCTTTCTTCTCTTCCTCTTCCTCTTCTTCTCTCCTTCTCCCATCCGATTCTCCCTCTTTTTGAAGACCAATTTGGTCTTAAATCCTGAATTTGTTAAGGCCATGTTTGGCCTTCCAAAACCCATTTTTGGGTTAACTTTCTCTATTTTCTTTTAAGCCTCCACTCTTGGTCATTTATAAATAAACTTTCATTTATTTCCATTTTACTTCAATCTCATCACACCATATCTTTTTTGGCCCATTTTTGAAAATTACAATTTTGTCCTTAAGTTTGTAACTTTCCGGTCTTCGTTTCCATGTTTCGCATTTAACTACTAAACATTCAAATTAGGGCTTGCAAATGTTCCAAACATGCCTTAAACTACTAGGGTATGTTTGGGGTGTTACAATTATTCTTTCAGCTTATCACATGGGCTTCATTCTGATTCAGGCGAACCTTGATATATCCTCTGAGGTGACTAGCTCGGATTAGTTTTTCCACTAGGAATTTCAAAGTCCGACATCTGTTAGTTTCATGCCTGTGGTCCCTGTGGTAATCGCACCTCAGAGATCGATCGCGTTGCTCGGGATCCGACCGAATTGGTGGAGGCCAGACAAAGTCAGGGTGGTTCTGGATAAGGGGGAGGAGTCTGTTGTAGGGGATGTTCAGTGGAGTAAACTGGGGAGGTTCCCTTCCATTCTGACTGTTCCCGGGAGTGCTTCTGGTCTTTAGTCTGGTTCCCCTTTTGTTCTGGCTGCCCCTTCTTGGCTAGGTTGGTGTTCTGAGCGGTAATCATCATTGACTGGGAGGCCACTCGAATATTGTCTTCCAAATAGATAGTCTTATCTACCCGCCTATACAAATTTCTCTTCCATTATTAGAGTATGGTCCGTTGATAGCGACCGAAGAAAGGGTAGTTATCCAGTCACGAAAAGTTCCTAAGGATCGCGTTTGGCGTCAGATAGTGGCTATTTGTCGGATGTACCGTCCGGTCTCCCGGTGAAACTGATATCATCCTCCCGCTTAAGGATGGTTTGTAGTGAGCTGATGTTTCCCTTTTTTCGGACTGAGCATAAGTATTGGGAAACGAAGGCAGCCCACAACTCGCTGAACGAGTTTATGGATCCTCTCGGGAGTTTATGGACCTAGGACAGAGCGGGTCCTTTCAAAGGTCAGAATACCTTGCAATGTAAGATCATCATTCCCCGCTGCGCCGAGAATCACGCCCCGGTTGAAGTGCACTGCGTGGTCAGGAGGTCGAGGGAGAGGCCATCATACATGGCGAACGGTGGTATGGCAAAGCCATGGAGCAGCTCATAACTCAGGATATGCTGCCCTAATGGGGATGATAGCATGTCCTTAGGTCCCCGGACAACGGTAGGTATGGGCATAAATGGGACGGGTGCCGTTCTGAAGGCCGGATATCCGAAGGGAAGTGGTGGTGCCGCGCCTCCGAGCCACGCAGGTATGTGTCCAGGGGCGCGTTCCATCTGCCGCCTTTCTCTACTAAATTCTCTCTGTACCCGACGAGGTATGCCGCTAACGGACCGCCTAGAATGTCGTGGGGGCCTCTTTCTCGACTTACTCCATATTATCTTTTGGGGTAGCGCAGATCCTAAGCTTCAGATCTCCGAAGATAACTCATCATTCGTCGTAGCCATTGCCTTCCCACCTGACAGCTCCTTACCTTTATTTTTTTTGACTGGGGGTGCTAGGTGGCCACTCCCTAGTACATTTTCGGCCCGTTTTCACCTCTTCTAGGCGAGTCCGCAGCCGATCGCTTTCCCGTCGCAAATGACGCGACGCTTTGTAGTTCGACTTATTCATTCGCTCGCCTCTTGCTTTGCCTCCATGTCTTGGCGCCAACGAAGGAACTGATTTTTGAGGAACCGATTCGCTAGGTTGTTGGTCATGATGATAGAGTCCGACGGTCCTGTGGGTTGATCGAAAACTACCAAAGCTTCAGGGGATATGCGATCACTTGAAAGCGGATGCAACCAAGCCCTTGCGAATCGACGATGAGCTTTTTTGCTTGGTCATTCCCACAGACGACCAATTGTAGTATCTTGAATTTTCTGAGTCACTGGATCGTCGGAGCATCAACTTGCCAACATGCACCTGTAAAGTAAACAAGAGAACGGCGGTGGTGCGCCCATCGCCTCTCTGATGCCAAAGTCAGGTCTTGAAATCTAGATAGAGAAAATCAACTGCATTTTAAGCTGGGGAGTCTTTTACCTTCTACGGTGTCAAATTCTCCTGTCTTTTTATGGAGGAGGGATGTTGTCCACTTTACATGGGAAGTAGGTAATTCCCTTCCGAAACGGAAGGGGAAGGTGACACTTTGTTCGCGTTTTATGACCTG
Organism: Tetrastigma voinierianum; assembly: GCA_016808115.1. Taxonomy (NCBI): domain Eukaryota; kingdom Viridiplantae; phylum Streptophyta; class Magnoliopsida; order Vitales; family Vitaceae; genus Tetrastigma; species Tetrastigma voinierianum. The sequence continues at coordinate 117,771 of JAEQBH010001040.1, read as the reverse complement.
TTCTTCCCTTTATATAGCCAAACCGTCTCTGGCACCTTTCTACGTTTGACCACCATCGCAAAGGTTATGTGTGTGACTCCATGGGTGGTTATCGTTTGCTTATGGGAGGTCACCCGCCTACCTTATTAATATGGTAACTGCCAAGAAAGATTAAGTGCGAGGCATTGCGTCTCTTCCGGTTGGAGGAAGTATGTTTAGGTCTCGCTTTAAACAGTGACATTGTGTCCGGAGATCGGGCCTCCCAGAGGTTTCAAGCTTTAGTCCTCAGATCGCCGCGACACCCATGTGATGAGTCTCGTTGGGGTCTGTTGGATAGAGGATCTGGGCCAAAGCCCATGGTAACCACAATTATGAGCCGCTAGGGATATTGAATATTAGTTTATTTTAAAACTTTCAAGTTATAATAATTTTGCACACTTTTGAACAATAGATAATTGGAAATACCCGCTATGCCTCAACTTTATGTATATAATCCATCTTGGGATATAGCTATTGGAACATTAACATACCTATCTAACACTGACATAACCACGAAGGTCCAAGCCAAAGCCAATTGCCAAGAAACATTAACTGACTTGTTTTTGTCTGTGCCTATAGTAGCTTTTATTGTTCATCTTGAGGGTGTGTAAGATCTGGGGATGTGCCTATCAACTTAAACCCCAAGGCCGAATCAAGGACTATGAAAACCTGATCTGAACCGCCAGATTGCCAAAAGCTATTATTTTGCTGTCCACCTTGCCCGGTGTTTGATCCTCCATAATGCTGCCCCATTTTCTCAGGTGCAGATGGTACGAAACTGGTCTGCTAGGAGGATTGCTATTTCCGGGAGAATCCCAAGGAATTCTCCAGCTGAGCCTTCTGCACTTGCCCACATAGAAGATAATTCCTCCAAAAGTTGCCCCAAGTTTGGCCTGAGCCGAGGCTGAATGAGTCACAAGCGCTAGGCACTGGCCAAAGAGTGACAATTCTGGGAATCGCTGTACTGAATCAAGAAGTGCTCACCTCTCAGAGGAGAAAGCGAAGGATGAATGGGTGAAAAGAGCTGGAAGAAGAACCGAAAAAGAAGATGGAAACCTGAGGATCCGGTGCTTAGGTGGTATGCTGCTGCAGGGTTTATAGTGAAAAGATCTCCTTGATTTAATACTGGCCATCAACGATCAGTTGGAGGCAGCCAAAAAAAGGATCATCCATCGTTCCATGGCTCCAAGCAGCAGTTGAGGCGAAAGGCAGTGCTTATAATACTGGAGATATTCCTACAGTGGGTGCTTTTACTGGTATCGATGCTGTTTCTCATACAAAAGCGGGCGATATTCTACAGGGTGCTTACTAGTATTGATGCTGTCTCGGATGTTCTTGTTTTGTTGGTGCTGGCGATGCTAAGCAGTTGATGAAGACATTGACCATCTTTTTTATTTCCTCATGGACTATCTAGACAATCAGCTGCTACTTACCGAACAAACCAAAGGGAAAATATGGGGTACATCGGGAGATCCATTGGCATGTGATTTCTGGCTCAATCCCTACATTTTCTGAAGGTTTCTTGGTTGTGTTTAGGGGTGACGAGTCTAGCAGGCAGGCAAGGATGGGCGATGGAGAGGTTTTTCACTTGTTTCAATTGATATTTTACCTATCCCTTTGATTGAAATTGTCTCTAAATTAATAATAATAAGGTCATATAGTTCCATTTTTGTCTCTCTTGATGCTAATTATCTATTAGTAGGTGGACACCAAATTAGGGCTATATGGGTGATTTCTGGGTTGCGGTCCCTCCTTTCGACTCCGGGAGAATGGGAGAGTTTAAGAAAAACAAGGGATTGGGATTTCAGTTTCTGCACCTCCCTCTCTCATTCCACCTATTTTTTTGGGGAAAGATAAAAGTCTGATAACACACAACCCTTAACCTAAACACACACTTATAACCACAGACCAAGAGTCAAACCATAGAAGATAATTTTTCCGTGCTAAGCCCTCCAGGTGTGACTGTACTTGACCCTTCTTGTTGATATTCTAAACTGCCCTTACTTCTTGCCAATCAACTTTATACATTCAGTTAATGTCTTTGTTATGTTGAAGTTTACTTGGAAAGTACTAAAGAGAAAAAATGTTAAGGAAAATTATTATTATTATCATTTTGTGTTTGACTGTTTAAACAAAAATTTTAAAGAAAATCAAATAAAAATAAAGTTACTTGGACCTTACGAATTATTCAATCTTTATAGAAATGAGTTAAAATAAATCAAATTGGTTTATAATAACAAATAAAAATAATATCTTGGACCTAGCTCTATTTTTATTTTCCCTTTTTCCTTTTCTTTCACTTTTCTTCTCGATTTTCTTTCCCTTGTATTTTCTTTTTAGATATTACAGGAACCAAACTTATCAAAATTGTTTACATGATTCCCACTCTGCCTAGAAAAGGTCAAAGTTATAGTTGCTTTTCTTTTTCCATTTATTTTTCTTTTTTGTATATGAGTATAAGGAATATAATGGTAAGGACATTTTTCTTAAAAGGTGAAATATTGAATGGGCTGGAAGGAAATATTGAAACATACATGCATGACCAAAGAAGTCCCACCACAGCCTGGGTCTGCTCCTTCATCACATCAAGGTTACAAGCCCCGTCCCGAGTAGAGGCTCAAATCATATCTAAAGCCCTGTCACAACCAGTGCAGAACCTGCATTTTGGCACGATGCACATGTTTCCTACTCAATGGTGATACCCGTTTTTGTTATTTTGAAAAACATTTTGTAAAAAATGTTCAAACTGCCCATCTTATGCTCCTTCTCTCATTTCTTTTTCTTCCTTTAATGGTCCTTCTTTCTTCAATTTTCTTATATTGTACACTCTTCCTCCATATTTATATTTCATCGTGAGCTTGTGGACCTTCCTTGTAATGAGAGCAGTGCCATCATCATCTTCACTAATTTTTTCTTTTTACTTTTTGGCCTTCATTGCAATGCTCTTATTTTTTCCTTCTTCATCTTGTCTTTCTTTTTCTTGTTTTGCTGCTAGGTCAACAATGATCCAATGAGCTCCTTCAAGAGGTAGCTTCTTCAAATTCTTTGCTTTTCCAATGTTGTTAGTCTTGGAGTCCCATTTGAAAGGTAACTATCTTGAGATTTTATCTATGATTTCCACTTTACTAACTTGTCTTCCCAAACCTTCAAGGCTATTGACAATATCTGATAATCTAGTAAACATCTCAACAATAGATTCATAAGGTTTCATTTTAAACATTTCATTTTCATTATTAACAAGAATTCTAAAATTAGACTTTTAACTTGATTAGTTCCTTCATGATAAGTTCAAGTATTCTCTATACTTCCTTAATTGTTTTGGTAATTACAAATTATATTATATTAATTCCTATCCATAGTAGAAAAACTAGAATGTAAATGGTTCCTGCGCTTAATTGAAATTTCCTATTTCTAAAGATCATCATACTCTCATGATTAATCCTGTACCTATTAAGATGTGGAAACACACCAAAGTCACCACAAGTATACAAATTGCACAAGTAATAAAGTGGACCTAGGAGTTCGAATATCGCTCCACAAGGATGCTTCCTGATTCTTGACCAATCAAGTATGTCAACTAATGGATTGCTTGTTATTTGAGCTTAAAATCAAATGATAGGTAGAAAACGAAATAAACCGACCTAAGGGCTATAAACAGATGGGAAAACAACAACTAGGTTAGAGAATGCTTTCAAACAAGAGCGATGTGAGTCTGGGGCTGATTAGTACAGTCCTCTATGCAATCAATTCATTTTATAAAAATTAAATTGAGATTTAAGACATTAGCCGAAGGATAAATTATGTAACCAAGTCCCCCACCTCGATAAATAAGAAGGAGACATATTAAAAAACTTTAGGCATTTTATCGATCACCTTTGATCCACACGAAAAGCCTAAGACTATATGAATTCCCATTCACCTCCCGCCTTTCTAGATTTCATACAATGCTATTGGTAATCTAGTAATCAACCATTGTTCCCACAATCAAATGAAATAACCTAAAATATATCCAAACCATGCCATATTTTCAATAGATGCATTCAAAACCCAATAGCATAAATAACTTAGCAAATATATTCCCAATAACATAAAAGATATGAATCAATACATAGAGGTTCACAAATCTAACAGATTAGACTTCTAGCCTAAAACTGCTGATCCATAATACAAATTGTCACACCCGATTCTTTTCGATCCGAATTCGAACCGAAGTTCGGGTGCGTGACCAAGACGGACTTTTTTTTTTTTTTTTTTTTTAAAGCCAAACTTATACTGTGGGTAATGGCCTACATCTTATAAATGCATCCAAATATCATAGTATATCAAAGAACTACCAATCGGAGTGCAGTCCATCAAAATCTATATACATATACTCGGAAAATTATCTTACTTATACAAAAACTACACTTTTTACAATTACAAATCGTAGCATGGAACCTACATGTAGTGAACCCTCAATGGGTGTGTTGGCCTAACAGATAAGATCTTCGCATGTCTTCTCCTATACCTACACTTGATTAAAACCCGGTATGTTTTTACGCTTTAGTGGGAAACATATCTTATGGCTTAATCACATGCATTTACACAATTATAATAAGTGTATAACCATAATTGATATCGAAATTTCCATACATTCATATCTCCGGATCTATATAAGTACTTATTCTTATACTGTGCTTATGTTCATTCGACTCGTAGGAGTTACGTAATCCTATTCTTATGCATCATATACTTATTCAGATTTCTCGTTTGTTGTACTGAGCTTATACTTATAACAGACTTGTGTTCATTCGAGACTCCCGTAGGAGTTACAGAACTGATTCTTATGCAGAACTTATTCTTATTCGGAACTTATGCTTATAACATTCTGATCTTATACTTACTTAGATCTTATACTGATGACAGACTTTTTTTATTCCACCTCCGTAGAGGGACACACATACTTACACTTATTCAAGTCTCCCAAAGGACATATATATTGGACTTATACTGATACTTGTCTCAACGTATAATTATTCAGATCTCCCAAAGGACATATACTTGTTTCTGTCAGACTGATACTTATCCAAATACTCGTCCTTATATCTCTCTCAAATCTCCCTTAGGAGTTCACAGAACTCATGCTTATACAGAGGTACCCTTAGGTACAACAAAGCTTAAACTTATACTACGGAGTTTATTATAGTCTTACGGAACTTATACTTGTATTACTGAACTGTCTGATTTCTTGATCTTATACGTGTAATACGAACCGATACATGCAGTCAGATCTTATACATATCTTGGCGCAGCATATAATTATCTTACTGAAATACATCGGGTATTACGTAACTTAGACATGTATTTTAGATCTTATACATGTCTTACAAAGAGCGTATACTTATCTTAATGGATCTTATAATCGGGTGTTACGTAACTTAGACATGTATTTTAGATCGCTTACATGTCTTGGCGAGCGTATACTTATCTTTATGGATCTTATACCTGTGTTATGCACTTGATAATATTTTAGATCTTTACATAAATTCCACAAAGCCGATACTTATCTTACTGATCTTATATCGGGTGTTACGTAATCCCGACATGTATTTTAGATCTTTTACAAGTCTTACAGAGCGTATACTTATCTTACCGATCTTATACTGGTGTTACAGAACTTATTATTGTCTTACAGATCTTATTCTTGTGCGAAGGTACCCGTAGGTATGATAAGTTGGAACAGATCAGGATCATAATCGTATCACATACAAGGCTAGATCAGACGTATACAGATACAAATCAGGTATGGACATTATTCCATAAAGGTGCACAGCATCATAAATGTATACATATACTATTTTATCAAGTGGATGAGTACCCGTGAGCTCGCGTAACTTATACTTATTTTTTTACGATACAAGAGCAATTTAAATACCGACTTAGACTTGTTTTACTGACATCTGAGTACCCGTAGGTACTACATCGACTTATACTTATTCTGACTCTCCCGTAGGAGTTACAGAGCTCTTCTTATAATTTAACTATACTTATTTTATCGGGTACAGAGTACCCGTAGGTACTACGTAGATTAATCGATACGTGAGGCCCAGAGGTACCAGTCAATCTTAATCGATACAGGAGAACCAGAGGTACCACTGCACTTAATCGATATTGTGAGCACCCGAGGTACCACGTAACTTAATCGTGATACAGGAGTACCCGTGAGGTACCACAAAACTTAATCAGACATAGATACACCGGTAGGTACTACGTAATCCTACCTCAGCCATGAGATACATTCAGATCTTTACTCTTATTCATTATTCAATGTTTTATCATATGTTTGTCTGACTACCTAGACCAATTATAAGAAAATGAGTAGACGCAAGACAACAAGTAATCTCGAAGGTACAATACGCATCGGGTGCCGTAGCACCTAAGACAGACGTGCCCCACCACGTAACAAGAGTGTCGAAGCACTACAGAGTGCCGAGCACCGATCGTGAGTGTCATGTTCAAAAAGGACGCCCACTCATTCATTCTTCTGGCCCTAGGTAGTCATACTGTCATATAGTCTTTTCAGAACTGAGGTCCTTTCTGGGATCACATTCCGTGATCATGACATATTGTTTTCATACCATGTTCATGTTCATGTTTCATTTCGCTGTGTTTCATATCATATTCAGGTTTCATGCCTATTCCATATGGCATTTCAGATACTTGTACGATATGATTTCTATCCACACATCATTCATATATTCTTGTCCCTCAATGAATCTATTTTTCTTAGGAATTCGAATCAATCCAATCGGATCACCCAAAATAAAGTTATGGCATTTTCATGCCAACTAGTCGGTTTACCGATTTTACCGAGGGACAGTTTGCAATATTCATTTTCCAGTGCCTTGTCTCCATATTTGACACTGGTTCTTGTACTTTGTTTTAAGGTGCTAAGGGTTCATCTCCACTGGAATCACCCAAATTGAAGCACCGGAACTCAAGTTACGTTTCAACAATTGACTACTCTTTTACGACTAAATCGATAAGAATTGGCTTAGACACGGGCCCCAATTTGAGTGAATTTTTGGGCCACTTAGAGTCAGAATTTGACGATTCCTGTTTCATTATGTTTCATTTTTCTTGAATTCTATTTTAATTGGCCACTTGAATCACTCAAATCGGATAAGAAATGAGCAAGTTATGGTTTGTAACATTTAAACTCGATCGTAATAGAAAAACTAGAAAGCAGGTGTACCCTAAGACATGTCTGCTGTGTACCGTACATGTCCCTCCAAATGCCTTAATGTGTGTTTTTCTCACATTTTTCCATAATTTGCTACCCAATTCAACTCTATACTTCAAACACACATCAAAACCATTCCATATTTCTCTTGTAACTTCTTTTTTATTCAATTCCTCTTTCATTACATGTGTATCTTCAAAACTTTTCCATGAATTTCTCCCAAAACCATTCTAATATGGGTCACAACCCATACATGATCCAAACATAGAGAATTGTTAGAGTTTGTTCTAAACCCTAACTCCATTACATACAATTTAACCATGAATTCAACCAAAAAGGGGGATTCCTTACTTATCTTGTTCCTTGTGGGTTTTACCAACCTTAATTTCAAGAAATCTAAGGTTAAGATGCAATTCAATCAAAACCCTAGATTTGGAGACAATTTATTAATCATACAAAGCCTTAAAGTTCCACAGATCCATTCAATTCATGATCAAGGTTAGTTTCCATAAAAATCCAAAGTTCCACTCCTGCTGCTTCGCTTCTTTCCTCTTTCATCTTCTTCTTCTTCTCCCATTCTCTTCTCCCATACGGTTTTCCTCCTCCCAACATGAGACCAAATTTTGGTCTTTAAATCCCATGTTTGCTAAGGCCATGTTTGGCCCTCCAAAAACCCATTTTTGGGTTAATTTTCTTTATTTGCTTTTTGGTCCTTCCACTCTAGACCATTTGTATTTCAAGTTTCCTTTATTTCATTTTGGCCTCAATTCTCATCAACTATGACTTTTAAGCCTCTTTTTGGACAAATTAAAATTTTGTCCTTGTGTCTTGAAAATTTCCAGGTCTCTCGTCTCCATGTTTCGCATTTAACTTACGAAACATTTAAATTATGCTTATAAAATACCCTAAACATGTCGAAAACTGCTAGGGTATATTTTGGGGTGTTACACAAATCAAGATATTCAAAGTGCTTAAAAAGGAAAGAAGAAAGGGATTGAGAAAACAAATGATGTAGATGAAGCTTTGTTCATCAATCTTCAATCTTCTCCCCAAAGCTTTGATTTTTTATCTTCCTTTTTGAGAGAAAAGATGTTTCTCCTTTTATTCTTGAAGTCCTCAAATGTTTCTAGCCTTTCAAACCCTAAGAAAACACATTCCATATATACTCCATGAAATTAGAGCTAAAAATTTCGTTTAAAAATCTAGTTTGGGGGGTCTTAGGCGAAGGATTCCATGCCTAGGCATGATAGAAGCATGTTGAGGAACAATGCTGCCATGCCTAGGCATGGCCTGTTGCTACATGTTGCACACTACATTTCCTTCTTCACTTCCCATGGCTATATCTCAACCATCTAAACTCTAAATTGGGAAAACTTGGGCTCTATGTAATGCTTGTGAAGTCTAGAATGCATCTATAACAATAGGAGAGTCATGGGAGATCATCATACATACGAACAAAATGATAATACTTGCTGCATGTAGCATGCGATTGTGAGTACCTTGATCGTCTGAACCTCTAAGCATCAGCAGCGTAATGTAAACCTTCAAAAAGGTGATCCAACGGTGGTGTGCCTACCACCTCTCCGATTATTAAGTCAGCAAAATAAGGAGAAGAAGAAGCGGAGAGTTTTAGCACAGTTCGAATGCCCTTACCTCGTGGGAGATCTTCCCGATTTATAAGGTGTGGTTCATTAATCTTTCCTTAATTCTAGGAATAAAATCTCTTAATTTTAGGGATAAAAACCTTCCGAGAAATAAGGGATTTGGAAATTGGGAAATCCGCTGATAAACATCTCTTTTGCGTATTTCCCGCTTTCATGTACTTATCCATAACGGACTCCATACACCTGTAGGTGGTCACCGGGGGACTTGAAACCCTAAACTATCCGAAGTCGCCTTATCAGACACCCCGGCTTTCTTAGATAAGCTTTAAGACTCTCCCCGCCCGTTAGTTCCCCTGCGATATTAATATGGTAAGCTGGTCAGTCATTTCATGATGCAACGCCCTGCCCATCGACAGCGGGGGTCTAGGTCTAAAGACCATGGTACTCACAATGCCTCCATTTCCCCCAGCTGAAGGCTTGTGCTTTTTCAGTCGGGGAAAACATGGTGTTTCTAAACCTTGAGTGCGGAAAGTTGAAAGGACTAAGAGAATTAATGCATACATTGGACATGACGTAAGGTGAAGTGTGTTTGGATATAAAGTGCGTGGGAAACACACATTTCCCAACATGTCTGTGGCTCATGATGTTCGGATGGCACATTTAATTTGACCGTTGATGTTTTGCCCCTATATATAGGGGTTGGGCTTCGAGGCTTTCCCTTTTTATGATTTCGCAAAGCTCTTTACCTACTGCAAATTCCTTTCTCTTGTGTTCCCACGAACTGTTCTTTGAAAGGATATATTGAAGATCCCTTCACAACTTTCAATTTTCCGGTGAGTTTTTTTTTTTTTTTAAACTAGTTTGCAAGTCCTTCTTTGTGTTTTTTGTGGCTTTGGTTGCCGTAGGTGCATTCTTAGTTAGAGATTTTGTTTTCTAAGATTGCAAAACACGCTTGTTGGTGGGGTTTCGTGATGATGTCAGCCGGGGGCATAGGGTGTTCCTGTGTTTAGAGTCATCCCACAGTCCTACGAAGGTTTCCGGTTCGGGGTTCTTAGGTTGTTCTGTCAAGCCGCAGCGGATTGTCAAATTCTAAAGGGGGAGGTTAGCTTTGTTCGCCCAATCAATCACCCGTCGCAGTAGACTCCAAAGCCTTCCCCTAAGTGGCGAAGAAGAAGAAGAAAGGAAAGAGGGTTAGATAGATAAAGGTTGTCGGCGCGGGATTAGAAGGCTTTGTGGATTGGGTGGATCCAATAGTTAGTGAGCCGATTGAGGAGATGGGGGACGATATGTCTAACCTCGCTACTGGATTTGTCACGCAGATGCTCTGGCGAGGCTACTGTTGCGCCTAAGTGAAACTCACTCCCGCCGTATACCAGCAGAAGCTACGAAAAATGGTCTCTGGTCTGTATGAAGAGGCCGAGAGTCCGACAAGCGATTACCGTGGACTCCGTAATCCAGCCCATGATGCCTGCCGCTTTGAGGGGCCACCTAGGATGCTTCCAAGGAGGCTTATGCATCACTGGAGGATGGGGCTCTAACCGGAGGACCTCCCAACGTTGGTCAAGGTGTAAGCGAGGCCCCTGCTACAAAGAAAACCATTGGTTTGCCGATGTAGGCTAGACGGTCTAATCTCGCAATTCCCGATGCCCTCAAAGCAAGGCTACTTGACAGGCAGATGCTAGGCTTGTATGTTAAGCTGATGGAGTAGCGTCTTCCTTTGGTGGACACGCCGGCTCCTGGTACAGATGAAGTCCGATTAATTATTGACCATTGGAACCCATTTAATAAGAGGGACTCTTCTACCGCACATTTGAGCGAACTCTACTCTAATCTCCTCCGAATACTGGTGGCGGCTCATGTTGAGGAGTATTCCCTTCTCTTCCTGAGCTACATGGATAAGAAATCTTACCAACGTGTGGCTGAGGACGGGATGTTTATTTGCAACCACGACTTTGACGAGACGGACTAAGCTAGTATGATTAGACTTCTAATGTTCGAGCGTGAGTTTTATGTTGTGATTCCCTCCTAACACCTATCCTTTTGTAGGCTGTAACCGCTATTCGAAACATGGCGCAACAGCATAGGGAGCTTCACCGTAGGCTAGAGGATGCCGAGAAGTTGTGGCTATATGCTCAGTCAACCATTTTTAAGCACCAGGCTAGGTCTAAGCATTGGGAGTGGGAGGCTAAGGCCTGTGCGGGGAAGACTACGAGTGCAGAGAGGGAGAGGGATGAAGCCAAAGAAGAGGCCCAGGTCACCCGTCTAGCTATCGTCACGGCGAGTGACTAAGGCACGAGTGGAGGATGACTCGCTGTATCCAAGAAGTCTGTCAGTTATGAGGAGGCAAAGAAGAGACTCGAGGTTAAGGTCGCCCATTTGGAGGTTGAATGAACGCCTTCTCGCTAGAGATGGGGGTGTGGTTTGATGCAACGCTGGACCGTGATGGATGATCCGTAAGTTTAGGTAAGTCAAAATATGGTTCGGGGGTAGTTTCTTTGGGCCAAAATAGGTTATGGACGAATTTTGAGATTTTCTAATTTAAGAAAGGTGAATTTATGGTATATAAAGGGAAAGGCATTTAGGAAGGTTTAGTAGTATGGAACAAGATTTGAAAGTTTTGGGTGGAGGTTGTACTCTCTGTTATGGAAAGTTTAGAGAAAAGATGAGATGGTGAGGATAGTAGAGTTTGCACAATAATGGTTACTTACCGGGTTAATGAAACGATCCACACTAGATAGATGATGAAGTGAAGGCGCCACAATATACTATGGACAGGTTGATTGATAAGCCGGACAAAGACTTCGCCACCAAGGAATCCACCTAGGTATGAGAAGCCACGAACTCGTCCCTAAGGGAATCCACCCAAGAGATAAGAGAACAAGTGAGAACTCTTAAAAAGAGAAATCTGAAAATATTATTAAACTTGAACTGATTGTCAAAAGACTACATTATGGGGGTATATATAAATTCATACTTTCTAAATCAAAGCAACTTCTACTTTAACTAGGAAAGAAACTTTCTAAATTACAAAAAGTACCTCTAAAAGAAACTTTAAAATAAATAAAGCAAACTTTCTTAAAATAAACAAAGTAAATCTTCCTAAAATAAATAAAGCAAACTTTCTAAAATAAATAAAGCAAATCTTAGTAAAAATAAATAAAGCAAACTTAAAATTAATATGGCAGCTCCACATCGTGGGTTTGTCAGTCTCACCACTGTTTTTTGCCTTCCAAGGCCCAAATGAGGTCCAAAAGGAGTTTTCACATGTATTCAATGCGCCTTGACCTCCTAATCCAGTCTTCCTTTCAATAATTAGGGCCACCCCCAATGTTCGGTGTGTTTATAGAAGCTCCTGCATCAATCCCCCATAGCTGGGAAAAAAGACTTGCCCTCAAGTCTTCACCGTGATAAGCCTCAAGTCCTTAACATTGAACATCGGAGAAATTCTCATATTCGCCTCCGCAACCGTTAACTTGTAGGCATTCTCTCCAATTTTCTATAATCTTGTGCGCCATCTTACCCTGGCTTGAGCTTTCCAAACTTTCCGTGGAAACCTATCTCATGGCTGTGTACCTAAAACCTCAATTCGCCAACCTCAAACTCCAACATACTTTGCGACGCTCATTTGCTTCCACATATTTGGCATTCTTTCTTTCAATCTTCAAGCGAACTTCTTCATGCAACTTCGATCTCTTTGCTCTAACTTCAAGATTCCACTAAATTGTTGAATAGTCGGATGGGGTGCTAATTCCATGGGTCCAATCGGTTGTAGTCCATAGACTACCTCAAATGGGCTTTTCCCAATACTAGCTTCATGCATGGACCTATCAGAGGCAAACTCAATTTGTGTGTAATCAAATCCCATTGCTTTCAATGCTCTTTCCCACATAGCTCCTTAGCAAATTTCCCAAGTTTCTATTAGTAACTTCTATTGACCATCGGCTTGAGGGTGATAAGAGGTACTCGAACAAAGAAAGAAGTCCCCGCTTCCTCCACAGTTATCCAAAAGTGACTAAGAAACTTAGAGTCTCGATCCTGGCCATAGTCTCTTGGGAATACCATGTAGACGCACAATCTTCTCAAGCATTAAGCTCAAGAACATGCGAAGCATCATTAGACTTGTTGCATGGTACAAAGCGAGCCATCTTTGAAAACCTGGTCAACGACCAATTTAATCGACCTTATTTCTGTGTTCTAGGTAATCCCAAAACAAAAACTAAGCGCTTTACCTCCCATGGCATATTCGAATTGGCAATGGTGTATATAGTCCCGCGATTGTTTCCATGAGTTTTAGCCATCATGCACACAACACACTTCTGACAAATCTAGCAAAATCTTCTAGCTGCAGCCAAAAGAAGCTTTGCCTCACTAGAGCTAAGGTTTTTGCTTCACCAAAGTGTCCCCTAATGTTCCACCATGCAACCTATCCACACTCAATCTCAAGGAACAAGATGGATGCATAGAGTGTTCCTTTAAAGAGAAACTGTCCACCTCTTAAAAACTTGAAAGGTTTGTCATGATACCTTCCAGAATATTTCACCAAAATCAGCATCCTCCTCGTATAAGTAGTTCTCTAACACATCGAATCCAACTACTGGACTTGCATGGAAGTCACTAGGCATGCCCCCTACTAAAGGCATCCGCAACAACGTTATGAACACCCGCTTTATGCTTGATTGTGTAGTTGTACGCTTGTAAGAATTCCACCCATGTCGCATGTTTTCGATTCAACTTGTGCTGGTGGTTGATGAATTTTAGTGCTTCATGATCTGAGAAAAGCACAAATGGCTTGTAAAGCAAGTATTGATAGCATAGAACTCCTTGTCATAGGTGGAGTACTTCCTTTTTGCTTCATTTAACTTCTCACTAAAGAAAGCCATGGGTCTTCCTTCTGACTAAGGAAAGACTAATCCCAACTTGAGATGCATCACACTCTACTCTCAAGACTTTGTTGAAATCAGTAAATCAAACATGGGGCTTCAAGCATTTTCTTTTCTTAATCAACTCGGCTTTCTTCAAGAACACTAGTCCACTTGAATTTGTCTCCTTACATTCAGTTACAGAGCCATTATAGAGCTAAATACACGAATAAATCTCCATAAAAGTAGATTCAGCCCATGAAAACTTCTCACATCATGGATCGAGCTAGGAGTCACAATTCAGACGCTCTATCTCTTGCTTCTCGTCCACCCCACCCATCTTTAAGAACCACATAACCAAGAAATATGATTCACGGCATGAAGTCACACTTCTTCAAGCTGACAAATAATCGCGTTGCTCCCTTAGGATAGAGAACAATTGCCTCAAATGCTCCAAGTGCTCCATCGACTTCATATAGATCAAAATATCATCAAAGTATACCACCACAAAATTTCCAATGCATGGCTTAAGGATATGATTCATAAACCTCATAAAAGTGCTAGGGGCATTAGATAGTCCGAATGGCATCACCATCCACTCATAGAGTCCATCTCGAGTTTTAAAGGCCGTCTTCCATTCATCTCCTTCCTCATACGAATTTTTGATGGTATCCACTCTCTAAATCAATCTTCGAAAAGACGATCGCACCATAGAGTCGATCCAAGAAATCATCGAGTCTTGGAATGGGAAATCGATATTCACAGTAATCTTGTTGATCGTCCTACTATCAACACACATCCTCCAAGATCCATCCTTCTTGGTACTATGGTATAGAACCGCATTAAGTGGTTTTACTCTCTCGAATAAGCCCTTATTGAAAGCAACTCATCAACTTGTCTTGTAAGCTCTTCATGTTCTTTAGGACTCATCCTATAGGCCGGTTTATTGGGTAAAACAGAACCTGGTACGAGGTCTATTTGATGTTGAATATCTCTCATAGGGGGCAACCCATGTGGAATCTCCTCAGGTACTACATCAACAAATTCGCTTAATTGGCTCTACTTCTTTGGGATCTCCTCTTCACTTTCGGGGTTTCTTCCAATGAAAACCAAGGCCATCACATCCTAACCAATTCTCCGATTTCTTTCTCCAACTCCTTGATTTGACAACAAAGAATTTTGCTCACATTTGGAGGTCGGAGCAATTGCCTAAGCCAACTGCAAGACTATTTTGCGGGCCATCCTTGCGGAATGTAAGTGTTCTTGAAGCCATCATAAATTATTCCTATCATATTGCCATGGCCTCCCAAGTAGCAGTGACAAAACATCCATTGGAACAACATCACACCATACCGTCCCGGTAGTGCCTACCAAAAGAGACAAGGCACCTATGCTTTACCTGATATCACTACCCTCAAGCCGCCTAAGTTTATGTGGTTTCTGATGTGGATCCATCTTCAAATTGCTTTTGCACCATCTCCATGAAACACAATTCTAAGCCCTACATCGTCAATAACCAAACAAACTCCCTGGTCCTTAGATGTGCACTTTGTGTGAAAGATGCTAAATTACCTCCTTTTCACTAGCAACGCCTCTATCTTAAGACTCCTTGAACAACTAAGGAAGCCCATGGCTCCGCATAGTAAGTTCATCCTTATCTTCATGGTCGATTCAATTGCCTCTTCGAATATCTTCTTCCCTCGGGCCTTCATATTCTTCAATTAGGGCAAACTAATTGCCTGTTAGGACATTCAAGCTATATGCCCAAACTGCGGGTATCAAAGACCGCTCACCTAGAGGTAGACTCTTGCCGTGGCTTGTGCACACACTTCACCTTTACTGAGGTTTAAGGTGGTTTTAGCACTACTAGGACCCCTTAAAGTCGAATTTTGATAAATCCTTAATCCGACGTAGTAAAACCCCCATGACTTGTTTAGGGAGCCCCAACCTTAAGGTAAGCTTTATCACATCTTGAAGAGTATTATATGGCCGCACTGAACAATGAAATTTCTAACCTCAAACCAAAGAAGGTGAATGCCATGGATCATTCACCTCGTAAGTCTCCTTGATCATGAAATTTTCAACTCACCGAATACTCCTCCACACCAGATTCCCACGTCAAATTAATTTGAGAAGATATCTTGGCGATAGTAGAAGGGAAGATACTTCCTTTTAGTTCTTTTCTTCATCTTTCCCAAGTTTCAATCTTCTTCTCACATCTCTCCGACGCTCTTTAAATTTTCACACCAAAGAAGCATTCTTGCGCATCTTGATAGCCACCAACTTCACCTTCCTTTGCTTCTGGGATCATAATATTCAAAGACATCGTCTCTAATTTTTATTAAGCCAATCCAAGAAGTCATCAAGATGCATTCTTCCTTCAAATTCAAGAATATCAAACTTTGATTGAATCCGAACTTTATCATTATTAATGCTTTCTCATAGTAATCATCATCGCGTATCGATCTTCATACCTTCCTCCATAATCATATTCTCTGAATGCTTGTCTTTAGGCTTCTTCGCGCCAAGTAACCTTAACTCATTAGGCGGCAATAATTCCTCGCCAAAACTTTCATCACCTTCACTCATGAAGGTCTTTGTCGCTAGATCATCATTGATGTACCATCCGCTTTGTGAGATCGCCAACCACGTATTCAAGATCGCTGAATGCGCTTTTTGCAATGGGGATTGAGAACCACTTGAACCATGATTAGACTCTTGTCTCGAACCAAGAATACTTTAGCTTATGATCGCCCATCAATCCTTGAGCTCGATACCATTCTCGATGCAATGTCAGGGACCGTGATGGATGATCCGTTTAGGTGCAAGTCAAAATATGGGCTCAGTAGTTTCTCGGGCCAAACAGGTTATGGACGAATTTTGGAGATTTTCTAATTTAAGA
Source organism: Tetrastigma voinierianum (assembly GCA_016808115.1). Lineage (NCBI taxonomy): Eukaryota > Viridiplantae > Streptophyta > Magnoliopsida > Vitales > Vitaceae > Tetrastigma > Tetrastigma voinierianum. The sequence goes on along the minus strand of JAEQBH010001040.1, from coordinate 101,166 downwards.
AAGGTGAATTTATGGTATATAAAGGAAAGGGAAAATGAAGGTTTAGTAGTATGGAACAAGATTTGGAAAGTTTTTTGAAGTGGAGGCTGAAATTTGGTTATGGAAAGTTTAGAGAAAAGATGAGATGGTGAGGATAGTAGAGTTTGCACAATAATGGTTACTACCGGTTAATGAAACGATCCACTAGATAGATGATGAAGTGAATATCACGCCACAATATACTATGGACGAGTTGATTGATAAGTCGGACAAAGACTTCGCCACCAAGGAATCCACCTAGGTATGAGAAGCCACGAACTCGTCCCCAAGGGAATCCACCCAAGAGATAAGAGAACAAGAGAGAACTCTAAAAAGAGAAATCTGAAAATATTGTTTTAAACTTTGAACTCGATTGTCAAAAGACTACATATAGGGCATATATACCATAATTTCTAAATCAAAAAAAGCAACTTACTTTAACTAGGAAAAGAAACTTTCTAAATTACAAAAGCAACTCCAAAAGAAAAACTTTCTAAAATAAATAAAGCAAACTTTCTAAAATAAACAAAGCAAATCTTCCTAAAATAAATAAAGCAAACTTTCTAAAATAAATAAAGCAAATCTTAGTAAAAATAAATAAAGCAAACTTTCTAAAATTAATATGGCAGCTCCACATCGTAGTCTGTCTAAGTTCCATCACGTTTTTTTACTTCAATATTCAAACGAGGTCCAAAAGAGTTTTCACATGACTGAATGTGCCTTAATTTCCCCAATCCACCTCCTTCCGCTTAACAGCTAATCAATGTTCTGCGGTGTTTATAGAAGCCTCCCGTGATCACCGCTGGCAAAAGATGAAGTGTCTTATCTTTAGTCCTATGCTGGTAAGGAAAAAGAGGACATGGAGGAGGACTATCAGAAGGCCTTGGAGCTGATCTTCTCCCATGGCTACGGATGTTGTATGTTCAAACACAACATCTATGGTGACTAAGAGAGTTCAGACGGCACGCCACTCCTCCACCACTCTCTAGGAGTTCTTTCATGAACCCTAGGTGCCCCCCGACTCTATAACCCAACCCAATGAGGCCATAGCAACCGAGGCGAAGCAGAGCAAAGCGGTAGAGAAGGCAAAGGAACTAGAGAGAGGCACTCCTATTGAGGACTTTGCTTGAACGTCTTAAGTTCTCCTCCAATTTTTGCACTGAACATTCTGCCACGAACATACGTACTTTTCTCGACTTATCGCGTATTTATATGAAATACAATTCTGCTCATCGATGCTATTGATTCCTTTTATTTCACAACTCCCTTCCACGAACTTGATTAGGATAGTTACTTTAGGGATATCAATTAGAGCTAGAAGCTGGTAAGGTTTGCACATGGGCCAGTAGGCAAGGCACCATTTTTGGGCCTTGGTTCTAACTAACAGGCTCCACAAATCTTGACTAGTATAGTTGCTTCAGGGATATCAATTAGAGCTAAAAGCTGGTAGGGTTCGCAAATGGGCCAGCAGGTAAGACACCATTTTTTGGCATTAGCTCTAGCTAACAGACTAAGAGCCACTGTTGTGCTTAGGCATATGCTAGTAGGCTAGGAGCCATGTCTAGTCTTTTGAAAGTGCCAGTAGGCTGGGAGCCTCGTCTGGTCTTGAAAGTGCTAGCAGCTGGCCACATCCTGTCTGGTGCACCGGCTAGGAGCCACATCTGATCTTTTGAAAGTGCCAACATGCAAGGAGCCACGTCTTGTCTTTTGAAAGTGCCAGCAGGCTAGGAGCCACGTCTGGTCTTTTGAGCGCGCAGGCTAGGAGCCCGCCTGGTCTTTTTTGAAAGTGCCAAAGAAAGCAGAGCCCGTCTCTGGCCTGAAAGTGCTAGTAGGCTAGGAGCCACATCTGGTCTTTTGAAAGAGCCAATAGGCTAGGAGCCACATCTAGTCTTTTGAAAGTACCAGCAAGCTAGGAGCCACGTATGGTCTTTTTAATGGAGGCAGTTGCAATAATTGAAACAAAATACTTTAAAGAAAACTTTATTGATAATACCTCTTAAGATGAAGATCCCACATTCTGTGCACTCCGGCGCCAATTTGCTCCTTCTCTGCCTTTGCATTTACGCTGATAACACCGTCAGAGGCCAAGCACTACTTAAAAGGTTAACCTCGCCCCAACATTAATAAATTAATCGCTTTTGTAGGTCGCGACACCACAGTGCAGCTGTGCTCGCCCCACATGGGTTGTAAGGGCCCAAGTTCATGATTGAGAACAAAACTTATCGAGTGACTGGTCCATCTTTTAAAACCAGAGAGGAGCGCGACATCTCCTTGTGTTACGGTAGTTGCAGCATTAAAACCAGAGAGGGTTTGCCCGGCTGTGTTTAGCACACCTAAAGAAAGGTTCATTTGCTTGAAGGCTGGTAGTTGCAACAAGTATGCTGCACTGCTAGGATCTACCAAAACCCTGTGCACATCAAAACCGTTAATACAGAGAGTGAGTATCAGTGCATCATAGAGGGGCATAATAATTCTTTTCAGGTTGATTGAAGGGAAGGATATAGGGCCATCTACTGGATTGGTTTCTTATGTTCGCCTTCCGTATGGATAGCATTTACCCTGGCCTTAACTGTGGCAACTCTCAAGAGCTTCTTCTATTAGCACTTTGACCGATACTGGTCATCAGACGGGCCGCCCAATCTATAGTTTATGGCTAGTCTGGATTCTGGTGAGATTGCTGCGCCGACTATAATTATGTCCACAACTTGCCATGATTCCACCCCGTGGTCAATTTGTATGATATACCTCTCAAGGTGTCCTGCTTTGATAAGCTTTTCCACCAAGAACTTTAGGCTTCGGCACCTGTCGGTCTTATGCCCATGATCTTTATGATAATCGCACCTTAAGGATTTGTTTGTTTAGGAGGGATCCGTCTGGATTGGTGCAAGCCATTTAAACTCTAGCAAGTCACGAATGATGGGTAATAGCCTCTCTGTAGACCCTCAATTTTGTCTCTCAACACTTGCATTTATCCTATGGGTGTCACACTCATCCATCGTTCTCATATGGCACTGTTAGGGTCCTTTTAGGCTTAGTCGGTCTCCAAGCCTCGGGTGGGTTTGTATGTGGTACATTGAGTGCGTATGTAAAGGCTGGAATTGTTGTATAGGGCCATGGGGCTCCCAGTCTTTGCATTCAATCAGTTTATTGGAATATGTGGAATGAGGAGCACTTGAGCTTGTTTCAATCATAACTCCCTCACCCGAACTCAGAATTGTGCACCGTTTTTTTTTATTGGACTCTTTTTTCTCCAAGGAATATTATTTCAAAATTTCAAAATTTTCCCCAATCGGCTCAACCGATTCTCAGTTTCTTAGCGTAATTTTTTGAAGCATGTCCGACCCTGAGCACTTAAGCTTGTTTTGATCATATCTACCTCATCTGAACTCGAAATCATGCACCGTTTCTTTTGTTGGATTCCTTACTCATTGATAAATTATTTGAAAAAAATGTAGAATTTTTATCAACCAGATTGACTGGTTGAGGCAGCTAAGCGGTTCGTGATTAAGATTAAATTCATTATTGGAGGCGGGTTAAATTTAGATCACGAGTTTGTTTTGATCATATACCCTCATGAACACCGAAAATGCATGCGCTATTTTTTTTTGTTGGATTCCTTATTCTTCAAGGAACATTTTGTCAAATTTTCAAAAATTTTCTCAGTCGACCAGTGGGTTGGCGTTCAGTTCCAACGGTTCATCAAGAACCCGAAGCTTGTATGCGAGCTCTTGATTTTGGTAATTTTAGAGCCCAAATCCTACATGGATCTGGCCCATAAGCTGCAGATCGGTTTTGGGTCCATTTTGGGCTTTTGCTTGGGTTACTTGCATCCCACCATGAATCCATATGGATCTTTGGTGGTGAAGCAAGCTAAAAACTTAAGGGAGTTAGCTTGCATAGGGAATTGGTGAGGAGAGTTATTGGATAGTGTGGTTTCGAGGCTAATGGAGCTCTTTCTAGAGTTTGAATGTGGAAAACACCAGGTGGGCTTGGATTCTTAGGTTGGAATCATTATAAAAGGAGGAAAAAAATCAGAGTGTAGGGACCTTTTTGCACTTTTTCTAGGAGGGGGGGACTTTGTTTCAAGATTTTTCTTGTTTTTGGGTAAGAGGTGTCTTTTGATTTAAAGAGCAGAGGTCCAACCCGGGAGTCCTGGAGTGCTAAGACAAGGCTGAAGTGTGAGGAGAAATAGAAACAAAGGGAAAAGCAGGAATGCAAAGTGAAGAGACTCACATTTTAAGGAAGAGTTTTACGGATTACGAAAGTGGGGGAAATTAATTCTTTGGCATCTGCTGGTGGCTCTGCGTTTTGTGGAAGAGTGAAAGAACCAAAGGTAAGACTTGGATCCTTTCTCCACTCTATTTTATATCTTGTTCCCTATTCTTTGATCCTTGAATAAAATATATCTCTTGCTTGGTTGGCCCAAGCACAGTTTGTTGGGTAAGGCAATGGTCCATGAGGCTAAGATTTCAGTTTGGTAGGAAGGCTCATTGGCCTTCTGTGCATATTTCATTTTGATTATCTCATGAGACCTTCAAGGTCTGCATAGTTATGATAACTATGGGCCTTCCATGGGTGTCATTCATTTGAATTGAATGGTACGGTTTTCAAAATATGCGGGAAGGTCTGATAGGTTACGTTTAGGCGCCCCGATTTAGAAAACACATCGAATGTTTCGAAATTGGTTTCTCACTCAATCAGGGATTGAAATTGTACACTTAGTTTGTTTGTTAGATTCCTTATTCATCAAATAATATTCTGGTGGAAGTTGAGAAATTTTCACAACCATTTGAACAGGTTGGGAACCATTTCAACAGGTTCTACTGGGCAGACCCTGTTTTAAAAAATGCAAAGGATTGTTTTAGTTGGTCCTCACTCATCCGAGCTCATAATTATGTACCGTTTGTTTTGTTAGATTTATTATTAATTAAAGAATATTATGATGAAATTTGACAAATTTTCTCAACCCTTTGGGAACTAGTTCAACAGGTTCTAATGGAACCTTCTAGATTTTTAGAAAGCGCTTGTCAGTTGTTTTAGGTTGGTTCCCACTCCTTCAGGGCTCGAGAATCATGCACCGTTTGTAATTTTTCACTGCTCATGATTCTTATTGGTGAATTATTTTCATTGATCATTTTATGGATGCTCTAGACATGAGATTGATGCATGGGTTTGCCTTTATTTTTTGATGGTTGATGCTTCATCTTGGATCATTTCTGTTTAGGAATGGGGTGACCAGGTTTTAATGCTTAGACATAAGGTCACTGCCTTCATTATCTTTGGTTTTGGGTGAAGGTCATTGTGACCTCCTTATTTGTTAAGGGAAGGATTCTTATGGCCATCTTAGCTTTGGATTAGGAACTTCTTAGATGTTAGGTCGGGTGGCTATGTTGGTGTTAAGGCATTTTAAACCATTTGGTTTTTCTTGAAACCTCAGCATAGGTATTGAAAAGTCTCCATGACCTTCTCTATGTTTTTTTATTTTTTATTTGGGGCTACCCATCATTAATCTGGACTTAAACCCCAAGTCTCGTGGCTGCATATGGAGGTTTCATGTAGCTGCATTGGGAGGCTTTAGGTGGCTGATTTTCAGCTGGATTTATAGGCTTCAAATGGATGAAATTTCATCTCAGTTTTGGGGAGTTAAGCAGCAGCATTGGGAGGCTTTAGATGGCTGAAATTTCAGCTTGGTTATAGGGAGTTAACCAGCTGCATATGGAGGTTTCATGTAGCTGCATTGGGGGGCTTTAGGTGGCTGAAATTTCAGTTGGTTTCATGGGATTCAGGTGGTTGAATTTTAGGTAGATTGCATGAAGTTTAGGTGGCTGTAGGTGGGGGTCAATGGGGCTGCATTACTTGTAAGTTAGTGAGCTCCATGGCTTTAGTTTTATTAAGGTTGGGTGGCTCGGGTTTGACCATCTATAATGAACACTCGATTTTGTTTTAGCCATATGTCACTCATTCAAACTTGAAATCATGCACCGTTTTTTTTTGTTTCTTTATTATTTAAGGAATATTCTGACAAAATTTGAGGATTTTCCTCAATTGGTCAAACCGGTTCTACTGTGTAGCTTGAAAGCTCAACATTTTAGCTCGTTTAAAGCCTGAAGCCTTTGTGGCTCAAGCCCATTCGTTCTAGCACACTTATAGACCTTGTTGGGAGTCTGAAACTAAGCCTAGTTTTAATTAGAAATTGGGCCCTACATAGAGTTGAGAAATGTGGGTTAAAGAAGAAGTTGATTTTTTCTTTATGTTTGAGGCAGACACATTGTTGTTTGGTTTGATGTTTGTATGCGAGACGCAGTGTTTAAGCTTTGATGTTGGTTGCATACTCGTGTTGATTGGCTCACCTTTCCCTGCAGCGCTTGGCTAGGGACCACAGGTATGTGCTTTGATGTTGGGTAGTGTATTTCACATGGATGCTTGGTGTTTGAGTGTCATGCATGCTTGTTATGTTTGTTGGCCAACCTTTGATGTAGCGCGTGGCCAGGGACCACAGGTACGTGCCATTTTCTCTTTTTGTTGAGTGTTCTTAAGCATGATAGATACCAATTAGGATTATGTGTCATGTCATCTGTTTAGCCTGAGTGACCAACCGATCTTTGACCCATATGCTCCAATGTACCTAATTCATTAGTAGAGGACCCAAGTTCAGGCTTAAGGGGGTTATACCACCTGTGGGGTACCTTCGATAAGTAAACCTAATCCAGGACCTAGAAGTCCTGGTTCACGAGACCTCTTTTCCTTGAGATAAAGTCAATTAGGGGTTTTTGTTCTTGCCGAGCTTTCCCCTTTATAAAATAAAAATAAAAAGTAAGTGGTGGATCCAAACAAAACCGTTCCTCACTGGGGAAGGATTTTACAAAGCTTGAAAATCAACTCACTTTTTCTATTAATAGCTAGTCGCGCCAGCATGTGGATCGGGTAATGTCCACACTCTCATACGAGACATTGGAGGGTGGAATTATGGGATCTCTCTCTTTTTCTGTGACTGATCATGGGATCCCTTTCGGTCTCTACTTTGACCTTTCTATGACGGCTTCTTTCCAAGCAGCTTATTTCTCTCGTCTGGTTGGTTTGTAATCATGATAGTCTGGGTTGCTGCACGGATATTGTCCTCCAGCATTGAGTACCTATCAGCCCACCTGTATAATTCTTCCATTGTTGTTGGCATGTCTAAAGATAGTGACTGGAAGAAAGGAGTAGATGGCCTAAAGTTTCTCCTAAAGTTTTGGAGGACTGCATCCATGCTATATGAATCTATTTGCTGGACGGTTAGCCTGAACCTCCTTGATTCGAGCCACGGTAGGGTGAGCGGAATCAACAAAATTTGTTTCCTATGGGCTTCCTCTAACTGCGGTAGTCAAATCACTGCTGACATAGTGAGTCAGAGAGATTAGAACAGGGATGGGTTTCATCCTATGAATGACTCGCATCGATTATTTGAAAATATAGTGAAGGCTTTTAATTTGGATTTTAGTTTGTTTCAGCGATTGATTGTTTGGATCTTTGATTAATTATAAAAGCGAAAGTGAAGTGTGAAAAGGTAACTTTGAAGGTTTAGGTCACTAACTTGACAACATGGGGGTAACAAGGGTATCCTCGGGTTTTATCCTCAAATCATGGCAAACAACCTATAGTCCAAGCCATAACGGATCTTTGTTTTAACTAGAAAACCCTAACCTAGAAACCCTCACATTTGGTATTGATGACATGCATTCCATTGCTAGGTTTAAAACCCTAGCACTCAACCTCATTTCGGTGGCTCGTGAGGCCATCCTAAAAGAATAACGGGTCATCTAACAATAAGTACCTTTGTACCCTAAAGCATGGTAAGTATTGGCCCAAGTAATGACATTAAATGATATTCCAGCCCGATTTAGAAAAGCTGGAGCCCTTCATCTACCGAGTGTGGCATTTTAAAACATGAGAATGACACAGCGCCCCGAAAACAAAGCCTTAACCCTCCTCTTCAAAGTTATGAGACTTAGCCAAGCATCTCTTGAGTTGTCATCCTCCAAGAGGGTGTTTGTGCTAGAAAATGAAAGAAAGAGGAGAGAGAGAAGCAAACCACTAAGCTGCAAGCTACGGGAGATATTTACATAAAATGAAAAGTTGCCAAAAGATTGCTTAGGGTTACAAAATGATGGGGGCTTATATAGGCCACCCAATGTGTGAAACTACAAGAAAACCAAAATATTGGCTAATACAAGGGAGAAGAATTAATACACCGTGAGGTTGGTTTGAAAGTTGTTGCACAAATTGGCGAGGTGGTACATTCTCTGAGAAGGCTAACAAATGTGACTCTGCTGCAGGCTGTGCTGGCTGGCACCTGAAGATCGTGATGAAATTTTAATGTGTTTCGTATCTGGCGGGATTTGCGCCGCTAACCCTAGTGAGTATTTTGAGATAGCGGCGGAGATTTAGCTGGGCACCGATTTTTCGCTATGGCAAAATTTTCTAGCCACAGCGAGAGTTTCTCCAGCTCTCTAGCCTGACGGAGAGTTTCCAGTTTCGCTGTGGGCTGCTGAGATTTTGCAATCCCAACGAGAATTTCGCAATCATGAGTGAAATTTCCTGGAGTGCACTGTTCTTCAACTTTGCTTTGCATCTGCACCCCCTCTTTGCATCCCTCCGTCTTAAAGCTGCATGTTCATCCTTGAATTTTGATATGTTGATGGTGAAATAGTTTCAATCTTCGCAGTTCACACATCTCGATATCAAATTCGACTTTAATGGATGAAGTACACAAAACCTGCAAAATAACCACAAATAACCTGAAATGGCACATTGATACTAAGTAGACACAGACACCTCAATTGGCTTAGTATGATACGATTAGTGCGCAAGCACTCAAAACCTATCTCGAATAGGGCTCAAAATAGCACTTTTGGGCACTAATCACACCCCCAACCGACGTTGCTAAATCCTTAATGCTAAAACAAAAGAAATGCATCTGGTGATTTCTCGAAAAGTTTGTGGTTCAAAAAGGTGTATGTACATATAAGCAATGCCTTTAAAATGAACAATTGATACCAAGTTTGAAAACCTACATGAGAGAGCAAAAACCATAAAAGAACAAATTTTAGGTCAACTTCGGATCCATGGTTCTCAACCTGAATTTCCAACAAAGTCTAATGGTTCTTAATGTGGCAGTTAGGCGATAAAGTGCAAAATTATTTCCTCCCCGACTACAGCTGCGGCATGGCCTTAAGTACATTGAACAACCTAGATAGGAAAAGCTACGCACTTTTCTTTCTTTGCCTTTACAATGTAGGGTGCAATGCTTAAAACACGACTTCACCAAAGTCCGTGTAGCGGGTCCTGGAGTGACTCCCGACCAAATAAGGTTTTAGGGCATGTCAGGCGAAAGGATCTTGACCACAAACTCTACGGGCTTTGCAGGACTCCGAAGGACTTAAATTAAGCACCTACAACCACGTTAAACTCTACCCATTCACCCGTGTAGCGAACACTAGTCGATGACTCTGACCCGATTAAGGTTTAGGGCATCGGGCTTCAAAGGCTTTCGCCATACCCCTCGGGCCGTCTTTCGGGTTTCAAGGCAAGATGTCCACGACTTTATTTTTCTTTTTCTTCTTTTCTTTCTTTTTGCTTTTTTTCTTTTCTCCTTTGGAAGACCACATTGGTCTTCAAATGTGGGTAACACAAACCTATCCTAGGTTGCCCGACATGCCTAAAGTAGGCTTTGCAAAGGCGAAAAGAGGCTATACAATTTGCAACCTATTGGTACAATCGATGCGGTGTGTGAATTAGCTAAAGGTGGAATGTTCAAGTTGAAAAGGCTGGAATCTTAATTGACCAAAAACTGAATCATCGCCCAGGTTGTTCTAACATTAAGGTGACTAACGGGGTTTGATTTTCCATTTTAAAGGCAATTCGATTGGCGATTAAAGCGAATTCAATTGTTCAATTAGAACCAACGATTACATAAGGTGGGGGCACAAAAGTGATATGCAAGGTGTAGAAAACTAAATATATATATATATCTTGTATAGCTTTGATATAGCCAAAATGGCTAGTACATGCATAACAAGCTAAACATCTGAGATATCATTTACACTATAGCTGCCACACTTGAATCTTACCCATAAGGTAAATTAAGAAATGGTTAGTAATGCGAATAACTATACAAAATCATAAAAGAAACCGACCACCTCCTCTGTGATGGTGGGTAGATACTAGTAGCTACTGCTTCTTCTTTGTAACATATCCAAAGAAGCTGCTGCTGCAGTGGGCTCAGGTCTCTGGTCAGGAACGTGCGGAATACCCAAATGTGTCATGATCTGCTGCAGCATGGAGTGACGGTGAGCCTAAGAGTGGCCTCGGCTGGGCCAACCCTCTGGTCTTGTGTTTCGCACAAGGTGAAGTAAGCCAAAAGAACCTCTGGCCTTGCATCCGCATACGGCGGCCTAGCTCTCTCGAGGCCCCGAGTGTATGTGCTCTGGGAGAATCTTTGTCTTTGTCGCAAGATGGGCCGAGTGTCGGGCTGGATGCGGAAGTGGCGTGTGGAGGAGGGATGGAGGGAGACATATGTGGGCTGGACTCCTCTCCACCTCGGACCCCGGGCGTGACTATACGTACGTGGGGTCTGGAGCCACCCCGATCCCAGTGCCTCCTCACGGTCTATTCTTTGGGAGAAAAGATATATCGACAATGTCGCTGCTCCATCCCGAGACGGGACTTAGAGACATCAGTCCCTCCGCTCAATCAGGGAGGCTCCTCTTGAAAGCCCGTAACTCGAGGACATGGCTCCGAGAGTCGTGCTGCTGACGGAGTGGAAGACTCTCGGCTCGAACCAGGCCCTTACGGTGGACCTTGTCTTCAAAATGCATCAAGGAGGTCATCACCATCTCAGAGGGACTAAGCGTTATCCCTACGAGATCAGAAATTAAGAAGCCTCGGGATGGCCCCTCTGTCGTAGTCTTTGCGACGAGAAGAATTTGGTCGGAATAGGTGATCGATCGGTAGCATGCGGCGGGAGCTGCCTCTGAAGAGCACTAGCCGAATTTGTGGTATGCCGAGAGCGAGAATACGGACCATCTCCCTGCGAGGTGGGTGAGACGATCTCGATAACCCTGCAGATTGGCTGCGGTATGCGGGCCCTAGCGGCTGGCGAAATGCACGCTTAAGCCGCTGGGCGGTGTCCTATAAGTAAGACCGAAGCTCGAGTGGACTGGCTCCCGGGAGGTCATCGAGATGAGTAGAGGCTGTAGAACCACCGGGTGTCAGCGCCTCGGCGTCATGAATGAGCGTAGAGTGGTGCTCGATCGGCCGCATCGAGTCCTGAATTTGGGATAAATATCCAGTCTTGCCAGGGACGTGGTAGAATGACTCCCCATGAAATCTCCTCGAATGAGCGTTCCAGGAATAGGGTGCGACAAATACTTGACCTCTGATCACGGGGCGGCGATGAGTGGGCGAAGGGTCCTCTGCCAGGCGTAGTTTGGAAAACTGGTGAGGTACGGATGAGATGAGCTCACTTTGGGGCCTAAAGTGCGTGCCGCTTGGAGGGCGGGCCCTCTGGATCTCGGGCGGGTGGGGGGCCGGGGTCCCATCGGGTGTGCGGTACCTCTAAGCCCACAGGGCTCCTCGGGAGTGCCTCGAGGACTAGAGGTGAGTGCAGGGGTGGAACTGAGCAGGCGGGGCTGCTTTCGCTCGCTCGAGAGTGCGGGCGGCCGAGGTCGGAGCGGGACCCACCTACGCGAACCATAACTATAGTCGAAAAGGCGCGAGGTAGAGACTCCGTGATGAGAATGAAACCCCGGGAGCGCTGCGGGGAAGCTGATCGTGGCTCACTGGCGGCGGTAGGTCACTCTGCGGTAGGACACGAGGCGAACGAGGCTCGCGAGCAACTGACGGCGGTGGCTCTGGTGGCGGCAGGGACTCAGTGCACGGCTAGGGGTGCGAACAGGTGCGCGGTCTGGCCAGACTCGAGGCTGCGTAGTGGCTCAGCCGGGGCTCGGCCTGGGGCGAACAGGGACAGTCTTGAGGGCAGTGAGCCACTTGGTGACTCTACAGACCTTTGGTGTGGCTCAGGTGTGGCGGCAGCTCATTTGTGGAGCCAGGCTCGGTTGTGGCTCCCGCGGCCCGAGTGGATGTACGGGGCTCGGCAGACGGGGGCTCTTAGAGGCTGGGGAGGAGGAGATGAATTGAATGAAAGCCCGACCCTTCCCTCATTTATAAGCCATTAAAGGCGGTCGAAGGTCCTTTTCCACTTAATTTAAGCTATTATAAGCCGAATTTGACCTTTTCACCACCTACACTTCAAAATTTTCAGCATTAAAATATTAACACTATTAGAAATAACAATTATTATAATTAAAATTATTATAATATATATCTAATAATTTAATATACGATACTATAATATAATTACCAAGTTGCTAAAAATGGCAAGCTGCTAAATTAGGTAACATAATAAAAATAGCTAAAATTATAGAACTTGACTAAATTAAAATAAAAACCAAAATTTATTGAACTGCAATTCGGTTTTTGAGAACACCAAACCAGTTCAATATCACAAATTACTCATGGTGGGTCAAGGAGAAGGATCTTTTCAACCCCTGTAGTGGCCTGAGCTGATTCCTTGATGTTGGATTTCCTATTGTTGACTTAGTTCTCACTGATTGAATTTGAACTGAGCAATTGCCTACTGATGGTTCGCGATGGCAATGCAAGAGACACAGGTCGCTTTTGTTTGTTTATTCCTTGCAATTCTTGGATATTCGGCTTCCGCATCACATTGTGAACCAACTTCATGAGTCATTTGATTTCGGTTTCACCGGCTTGTGCTTGTTGTTCAAGTGGAATCTGTTTAGCTCAATGTCATGTTTCCAAATGTAAGTTGCATTTACTCCATTCAGACAATTGATGATTGCATTAGGTGGCAAATGGTCTTCGAGATAATTGGCATAGTTAGGCCCATTCTCTATTGGCTCGGTGTCAAGCACTACAAAATCCTCTGGATAGTAGAATTTGTCTACCTTCATAACATCCTCAACTATCCCTTAGGGATCTTCCGTCGATCGGCGAGGATGAGGTGATGTTAGTAGGTTCAAAGCTCTCTCAAACCTAGCGCCTTCGCTTTGAGTATGACGTGGGATTCGCCGCGGCCCCCAAATCTAAGCGATGGTTGTCTATGATAGTCCACCTATGTTGATTGAAATTGTGGAGATCCAGGGATCCTTGTATTTGGTAGGTTCTTGCTTTGGATTATATGCGGCTTGTTCGGTTAAAGTGCCTTCTTCCTCAATACCCCAACCCCTTTTTGATTATCTGAAAGATCCTTAAGCTTTGCATGGCGGGGACTTGTTTGATGATGTCCAAAAGGGGTATGTTCACTTTTACCTGCCTTAGGACTTCTAGGATGCCTGCCTGCTGGGATGCCTTCTTCTTGCCTCTAAGTGCTTGTGGAAATGGAGGTGGCATGCAATGCTTCATTGAGTCCTCCTTCAGAAAAATGTGTTATGGCTCCATTTCTTCTCCTTTCCTGGTTTCCTTAACAGGCTTGGGCATGGGCTGATCAACCTCTTTTCCACTCCTCAGGGTGATTATAGCCTTGACCTAAATCCATTCCTGGTGCTAGATGAACTACCTCATACTCCTTTTAGTTTGGCAATGTTTGGGAAGGGAATCTTCCTCCTCTCTGTACCTCCATAATTTTATTTGATCTTTGTGATTGAATCTTTGCGGGTTGTCTATTTTACGATTAAAGATTGCTCTGAAGCCCATCTATTCTCTTGTTCGACGTACTCTCGATTATCAATCCTTTGTGCCGATTGCACATTGATCCCTTTGTTTCCTTTACAAAGTTACCTACCACCTTACTCAAATTCAATATGGCTTGTTCCGGGAATGAGGATGGAGGTGGTTGTGGTTGAGAGGTGGAACAAGCGTGGTTTGGCACTGGGGGTACATAGGCGAGTTGGGTTTCGGGAGGGATTAGGGTGATTCCTCCGATTGGAATTGTAGGTATTTCCATATGGAGCATTGGGTTGTGGAGAGGCTTATTTTGACCCTCGCCATTTGCATATTCGACATCAAATCCTTCACTAAAGGGCCATAGGATCTTGTTCTTCCTAAGTGGACGATTGAAATTGGTCGTGGATTGGCTTGTGAGTTCAACATCCTTGCATTTCATGGAGCCTTTTGCCTTCTAGCTCCTCCACCTTCCTAGCTAAGGTTGAAATTCTAGCCTTCATTTCCATATCCTCTGACAGTGCATACATCCCACTCCTAGGGTTGGCTAAAGGCCTCATTTTTTCCATTTCTCTCGGGTTTGGCTCATTGACATAGAAGTTTCTGACCACTGGTTTAAAAAATCCATGGCTTCATCGGGATGCTTACTCAAAAAATCTCCTCCACACATGGTCTCCAATAACTGTTTCATGGCAGGAGACATACAACCATAGAAGTGGTTTACAAGCATCCATGTATCAAACCCATGGTGTGGGCATGCACTGATAGTCTCCATAAATCTCTCCCAGCATTGGTAGAACCTCTCACCATCTTGAGCTGCAAAGGTGTAAATTTGTCTCTTCAAATTGTTGGTCTTGTAGGCACTGAAGAATTTCTTTAAGAATTACGCATTTCTGCCTAATTTCTTATGGTTCTAGGCCTCAGTGAGTTAAGCCAAATCTTGGCCTTGTCTTTTAGGGTTAATGGAAATGCTTTCAGTTTAAGCAAATCCATGTCCATCATACCTTCCTTAAAGGTTGTGCAAACTTCCTCAAAATCCCTTATATGAGTGTATGGATTTTCATTCTCCATACCATGATGTGTGGGGAGTAGGGGCACCCAGGCCAGGGCCCTGTTGCCTTGCGGGGTATGATGCCAGATGGGAGCTACTTGACTCTAGGAGGGTGTATGTGGTCCCTCATGGACCTGTAAGCTGTTGGGTTCATTGGGGCACTGGGTTGTGACTTCTGGCTGTTCCTCGGGTGGGGATCCATTTGGTCACTTTGCTGCTTGATTTCCTTGCCTTGTTCAATTGGTGCGATTCTTCTGATCCCACTGATGTCTACTCTTTCCTAGTGGTGCATAAACTTTTTGTTACTAGCGAGACACAACAAGAGCACAAACAAACTTGCAAAAGGGTTGTGTGGCTAAAATAAAATGAGCATTATGAAAAACAAAACGGTCACGATTCTGCAAAGTGATGAAAACTGCGAGTTCTGACAAGCTGGGATTCAAAGATCCTAAGGTCACCTACACTTGTAATGAGGATTACAAGTACACATCAACTCATCATACGTAGTTTGGCACCATCCCCGGCAACGACACCATTTGATTCGTGCCATGGTAGGGTGAGCGGAATCAACAAAATTTGTTTCCTATGTTCCTCCTACTGCCGT
Source organism: Tetrastigma voinierianum (assembly GCA_016808115.1). Lineage (NCBI taxonomy): Eukaryota > Viridiplantae > Streptophyta > Magnoliopsida > Vitales > Vitaceae > Tetrastigma > Tetrastigma voinierianum. The sequence goes on along the minus strand of JAEQBH010001040.1, from coordinate 85,771 downwards.
AGTCAAGCTACTGCAGCATAGTGGTCTAGGGTCGAACACGGGGATGGGTTTTCATCCTATGAATGACTCGCATCAGTGTTGAAAATGGTGAGGCTTTTAATTTGGATTTTTAAGTTTGTTTCAAAACGGTGGAAGTTGTTTGGATGCGATTAATTGTAAAAGCCCAGAAAGTGAAGTGTGAAAAGGTAACTTTGAAGGTTTAGGTCACTAACTTGACAACATGGGGGTAACAAGTGTCCTCGGGTTTTATCCTCGCATCATGGCAAGCAACCTATAGTCCAAGCCATAACCGGATCTTTGTTTAACTAGAAAACCTAACCCTAGAATCCCTCCTATTTGAGTCGGCCACAGGGCAACATGCATTCCGGCCCTTCCGGTTTAAAACCACAGCACTCAAGCCTCATTTCGGTGGCTCGTAAAGGTGATCTAAAGAATAATGGTGCATACAACAATAAGTATGCAACATGCCTAAAGCATGGTAAGTATTGGCCAAAGTAATGACATTAAATGATATTCAACCTAATTTGAAAAAGTGGGGCCATAAATACGATTACTGTGGCATTTAAAACATGAGGACAACCTGCAGCCTTTAAAGCCAAGCTAGCAACCCTCCTCTTCAAAGTTATGAGACTTAGCCAAGCATTTGTGAGTTGTCATCCTCAAGAGGGGTGTTTATTAGCCTAGAAAATGAAAGAAAGAGGAGAGAGAAGAAAAGCAAACCCTAAAGTAGAAAGGCTCTTTGGAGATATTTACACATAAAAGCGAAAAGTTGCCAAGATTGCTTAGGGTTACAAAATGATGGGGGCTTATAGGCCACCCAATGTGTGAAACTTCTGAAAACCTAAAATATTGGCTATCTGAGGAATAGTAATACACCAAAACGGGGTCGTTTGGCATTAATTACAAAATTAGCAGACGGGAATTTCGCTATGCGGGGAAAATTTGGCTAAAGTAGCGAAAATTTAAGCTAGCCTGGCCAATTACGAATAGCGAAAATGAAATTTCACTATGCCTGGTGATTTCGCTATCTAGCGAAATTTCGCTAACTGTGAGAAATATTTTGAGATAGTGGCTGGAAGAATTTAAGCTAGGCACAGTTTTTCGCTATATAGCGAAATTTATTCAACCTAGCGAAATTTCTCTCAATTCGCTAGCTAGCGAAATTTCTCCAATTTCGCTAGGTTGGGGCCCTTCGCTATGGCTGCGAAATTTTAGCAATCCCAGCGAAATTTTCGCAATCCTAGCGAAATTTCACGGAATTCTTTATTCTTCAACGCATCTTTGCACCCTATGCATCCTCATCTTCACTTTGCCTTCATTTCATCACTTTGAATTTTGATATGTTGATGAGTGAAATAGTTTCAATCTTCATGGTTCACCATCTCGTGTCAAAGTCGACTTTAATGGAGCGAGGTACACAAAAAACCTGCAAAATAACCACAAATAGCCTCGAAATGGCATAAGTGATACTAAGTAGACACAGGCCTCCAGTGGCTTAATTGATACGATTAGTGCGCAAAAGCACTCAAAACCTATCTGAATAGAGACTCAAAATAGCACTTTTGGGCACTAATCACCTCATATGAGTCTCAGATAGACTCTTCTAGCTTCCCTGCTTGAGAATAGTACGTAGGGAGGCGATGTTCCTCTTTTGTCGTACTGAAAAAAGATACTGCGATACCAATGCTTCCCATAGTTCATTGAATGAGTTTATTGGAGTTCTGTGAGGGCTTAATGGAACCCAGGCTAGCTGGTAAGTAAATTATCAGGGAACACTTTTCTTGAAGATGGGTATCGGCATTTAGTATCATCGCTTGATTATAATGGAGCATGTGATCATAAGGGTCAGTAAAGCCATCGAACGTGGTGAAAACTGGTGTGACAAACCCGCGAGGAGGCTCATAGTCAAGAATGTGTTACCCTAGGGGCGAAGAGAGCATGTCATTGGGTATGCGAATTAAGGCTATAGGCGGCATATAGAATGTTGGTCCTATACCAAAGGCAGGATGTACAAGCAGCATTGGTGGCATTGTGCTAGTGGGCAATACTGGTGGCATTATACCTTTAGGCAATATTGACGTGTTCCTAGGGGCCTGAACTAGCTGGTTTTGCCTCTTACTTACCTCTCTCCTTGCCCTACGAGATGCGCCACTAACGGCATCACTGAAGGCAGGGTGATGCGAAGGCCTCTTGCGCGATTTAGTCTTTGTGCTCCCTCGAGCATCCCTTACTGGTGAGAGACTCAAAGATAGGCAATTTCCAGAGGATAACTCATCATCTGCCTTATTGACATCGTCAGGAACAATGGGCTCCTTCTCTTTATTGCAGGCAATTGGATGCGTAGCTCGACCGCTATCTAGTACATCTTTTCAAAGATCACAACTTTTTCCAATCTGGGTCTGCAACTGGTCATTCTCCCATTGCAAGCGCTCGGCGTGACCCTGCAACTCCTTCATCTGTCTTGCTTTCTCCTCCTGTTTCCTTTCCATGTCTTGATACCAATAGAGGAATTGGTCTTCTAGCGATTGGATCATCGGATTGGTTGACATTGCGGCTGCCTCGGACGAATCAAACGTGGAAGGGGGAATCGACAGAGGTCTAGGTGATGAAGGGCTACTAGATAATTGTTGGAGCCAAGCCCTTACAGCCTGTAGACGAGACTTTCTGTTCGATTCCCACAAATGGCGCCAATTGTGAGTACCTTGATCATCTAAACCTCTAGGCATCAACAGTGAAATGTATAAAAAGTGATCCGGCAGCATTGTTTTGGCTACCTCTCCAATGATTAAGTCAGCAAAATAAGGAGAGGAAAAAGCAGAGAGTTTTAGCACAGTTCAAATGCCCTTATCTCGTGGAAGATCTTCTTGATTTATAGGGCGTTGTTCGTTAATCTTCCCTTAATTTTAGGAATAAAATCTCTTAATTTTTGGGATAAAATATCCTATTTCCTATTAAGGATTAACCTTATGAGAAATAAGGGATTTGGAAACTGGGAAATCCGTTGATAAATATCTCTTTTACCTATTTTCAGCTTTCATGTACTTATCCATATGCGGTAGGGTGGCCGGCTGGGGGACTTGAAACCCTAGACGGGCTGCCATGAAGTGAGTCTTTAATAGGACACCCTAGCTTTCTCAAATGAGCTTTAAGACTCCACCGTCTAGTTAGTTCTCGCCTAGTTTTAATATGGTAAGTGGGCTAGGGTCGTTTCATGATGCGGATCCAGTGGGCTCTGGGCCTATCGAGTAGTAGGTCTAGGTCTAAAGACCATGGTACTCACAGTGTTGACTTCTTGGTCTTTTTCTGTCTCTTTTGGTCCGGTTATGGTAAGTGGGCTTGGGTCATTTCATGATGCGGATCTAGCAGGATATGGGCCCATCGAGTACTAGGTCTAGGTCTAAAGACCATGGTACTCACAACGGTGACTTCTTGGTCTTTTTCTGTCTCTTTTGGTCCGGTTTATGCTCATTTTGCTCAAAAGTGTACCTAGAACCAAAAGATGACATAAACAAGCATTAGAACCTATAAACTAAACTTTAGCTCATGTAAATGATTGGTGATTAGTGATGCATAACACAATATAAAACACACGTATCAAATACCCCCAAACTTATTATTTTTCTTGTCCTCAAGGAAAGAAAAGAAACATAAAAACAACAAATATGAGTGTAACATGTTTTGCCTCAATGATCTCACCAATCTAATGGCATGGAGAAAAATCAAGGTAACATGTTTTTGAAGAAAAAGTTCAACCATTAAGTTGGGTTTGTTTAGGCTAGCAACTTTTTTCGTTCGTTTGTGAAGTCTTTTATCCAAATTAACCAAATATAGCCCAGATGGATTTATGCAAATATGAATGAATGGAAGATCTCATATTAGTACATGTAGTAGAACTCCATAGGCTTGTTTGTTCATATCACTCTCCAATAAAGTAGACTAGACACAACACTTAAGATCAAAAGGTCTTCACTAAGCTTGTAATGTACAACCGGGTTATAGGTATCATAAAGGATACTTTTTGGCTTAAGTTTACCCATATACATACATTTCTTTCTTCCAACTTCCAATGAACTTTCACCTATACTTCATATCACCCCCAAACTTATTGACTTTCATATTCATCTTTGATCAACATACTCCTTTTATTCACACAACCAACAAAAAAGGTATAAGAGTAGTGCAATGTTTGATTCCCTTAAGCTTTGTACCTACCCTTAGAGAGCTTTAGGTTAGTAGCTCCTAGACTAATTGGCCTTAGGGTACTAGGTGTTGAAACACCCCTTAGGACTTATTACCTAAGGTAGGAAGGCTACGAAATCAAACCTACTAAATCTTCACTTTATTCTTCTTTTTGTTTTCTTTTTTTTTTCTCTTTTTTTTTTCATCAATCTCAATCAAACACCCAATCCATTATCACCCCAAATATTGCAACAATAAGCACACATGCTATAGGTAAATCAGGTTTCTAATTAAGGGAAAACAAACAAAAGTAAGGTGCATTTTTGGTTCACAAAGAATAAGACAAATTAAGCTAAAAGAGGGTGACTATGGATATGATCATGTGTCGGTTGGATAGAATGGCTCAATCGGTCCAAAGATGGCCTAAATCACTTCCTACAAGTTGTGGTTTCTAGGATTTTTCCTTGAGCGATAATTGAACAAGTTTTAGAGTTCTTAGAGATAAAAATGAATGTTCACATAATTCTTCTCTAAGCCAAGAAAAAATGATTACAAGGGTGTGACTTGTGCTTTGAAGTGCCAAGTTTGTAGCTAAACTTAGCCAACCATAGGGTCAAACATGAATTTAATGAAAACACCTTTCATTTTCCACATGCTATCAATAGTTCAATCAGTTTTCATCATCGGCCTATAACAAACATCCAAACCAAACTCACTAAAAAAAAAATTTCCCTTGTTTTTTAATCTTTTATTTTTAACTAAAACAAACTAAAAATTGAAAACAACTAAAAGCAACATAAACAAACAAGTAAACAAACTAAAACTGAACATAAAGGCACTAAACAAACACATAAGAACTAAAAGATATTGAAGATGGAATTTTTTTGTAAACAAAGAGAAACTCCCCTCTCTCAAACTTAAATTATGCATTGTCCTCAATGGAATAGAAAAGCAAAAATAGGAAAGAGAACTCCCCTTAGGGTGATAAAGCCTCCAGAAGCAACTCCATTTTAATATGACTTGCTTCAAATACTCATTGTTCAACCTTTCACAATCATCTTTTTAATAAAAATGCACTCAATATCACCTTCTCAATCACAGTTGTCAACTCCTCAAAGCATGCTCAAGTTGGATGTGGAAGGTGAACAAGAAGCTCTTGAGAGTCTCTTGAAAGCTTGAGGTTGTCTAGAGGAAGTATAATGAAATCAGTAAAAGAGCACATGAAACTCAATGTTGACACTTTGAAAAACATGTGGAGGCCACCATAACCAGCCATTTGTTATTAGGTATTCCAAGCCATTCTTCATTACTTACACATTACACAAAGGAATTCCAACTAACATGAAATTCAAATAACATTCCAAGCAAGGATCATACATCGATGACTTCTAAACTCCTTTCTTTTAAACACCCAATGTAGATTTATCAACATCATCTTTGAGCATGAAGCGATGTACCACACACTCATCAAGTCCAACTCAATCAAGGCATGTTTCTAACTCTAATTACTCCCCACTTGAATTAGAATGGTAAGTCTTCTCAAAAGATAATCTAGGAACTCATTTTGAAACCATTTGCATATTTGGATCTCACTTGAGCATTTTTTACAACAGTCCCTGAAGATGCAATTAGTTGGTCCCTCTTCATGTATCAAATAACTATTCAATCTGTAGAGAAAGAGCACTTGAAACTCAATGTTGACAATTTGAAAAAACATGTGGTGGCCACCAAAATCATCCATTTGTTATTAGGTATTCCAAGCCATTCTTCATTGCTTACACATTACACAAAGGAGTTCCGACTAACATGAAGTTAAAATAACCATTCAAGCAAGAATCATACACCAATGGCTTCTAAATTACTCTCATTTTCAATGTTTTGAAAAATAGGATTTGGTGGTAGGCAGGAAGGATTGCGTTCACGGTTCCTTTGATCGAGACCAGGTGGTTGAGCAGAGTGACGTAATAAATATATTATTTATATTTTATTTAAATTTTAAAATATATAATTAATAATATTTAAGATGTTATTATTACTTTTTATATAAATAAAGTATTTTAAAAATATATAATGTTTAAATATGAAAACATATTAAAAATGGAAGAAACTTATTTATATAAATATATACTTAATTAGTAGTAATATATAATTTTGTTGACATCTAAAATAATCACAATGACATCACAGTAGTATAGTGGTTCCCTTGTAACTTCCCCCTCCCATGTTCAAATCCATGGGTCTGCGATATTTCATTAAAAAAATTTTAGTTACAAGCTTTCTAACCTTACAAGCTTTCTAACCATAAGCAAAACGACATCGTTTCAATGTAAAAAGCATCAAAACGATGTCGTTTTAACTTGAAAAAAAAAATTTTGTGGGAGCAAATCGCTTGGTTCGGTGAGAACCGGCCGGTTGGAACGGTTTTCATCCGGTTCGATCACAAACAGTTTTTTGCATTGAACCGGACCGGTTTTGTGGTCGGTCAATGATCCGACGGATCCGGTCCGATTTTCAAAACATTGCTCCTTTCAACACCCAAAGTAGGTCTTCATCGTCATCTTTCAAGCATGAGCCACACACTCATCAAGTCAAACTCAATCAAGGCATGTTTCTAACTCCAATTACTCCCCACTTGAATTAGAATGGTAAATCTTCTAAAAGATAGGCTAGGAACTCATTTTGAAACCAACTGCATATTTGGAGCTCACTTCAGCATTTTTTTACAAACACCTTGAGTGCATCTTATTAATCACTCTTGCATGAAGCGTTGAAGGTGCCTTAGATTGCTCTCAAATACACAATAATAAAGCCCTTAGCTCAATGATTCATCAAACAATCATCAAATCCACCATCAAACATCAAACCATCTTCAAATCAACAAAATCCAAAGCTTTGAGGAAAATTTCCAACTCATACACAAATCAATAAAATGTAGACGAAACCCACTTACATAATTATCCAATGGACCTCAACAGGCTTTGATCTTGCATAAGGATTGACATTTGTGTCTTCAAATCCCTTAGAATTTAGTTTAGAAGTTGAATCAAGAAGTAAAGATGAAGTAGATTTGAGCTTCGTGGTGATGGGTTTCAATGGAGAATGGTTGGTGTGGTGTAGAGAGAGATAGTGGGGTGGTTTGAAAGATGAGATGCTTGAATCTTGTAATTTGATGGAGTTTATGAGGTGTAATTGGAAGATGGAGGATGGTTTTGAGGGGTTTCCAAGAGGTTTAAGGATTTTTCCGAAGGTTTGAGAGAGTTTGATATAAAGAGGTGTAAAATTGCAAGAAAAAGGAGTTTTAAAAGGGAAAGCACGAGTTGTCATACCTTAAAATTCAATGCATGAATATTGAAAATTTCATAATCAAAAAGTTGAAATTAGGGTGAATTTAGAGAATATGGTTATTTTAAATTGATTTTAAAGTTGTGTTTACTTATTTTCTTACATTAATACCTTAAAAAAACAATTGAATAAAATTTCAAATTAATTAAAATAACACTAATTATAAAAATTAATTTTGGAAAATATGTGAAAAAATGGAAAATAAGTTGGAGATGACTATCAACTTTTTCTCTACTAGCCTCATTTCCTTAAGCAAGGAGGGGAGATATTTTGGTCATTCTTAACATGAAATCACCCCTCTACAGCTCTTTCGATCATTCTTTCTCAATAAATTAGTGGTTATTCTACACAGATCTACGTTTTCATTCGTTTTTTCGTGATTTAGTCATCTTTTTAGTGTGGCGTGTGGTTGTCATTGTCTTGGTGCGGCGTGTGGTTGTTGTCGTCTTGATTCAAAGTGTGATTGTCATTGTATTTGTGCGATGTTTATTTGTGTGTGGGTGATTTAGACGAGCAAAGTATATGAGATCATAAATGAAATCAAATAAATAGTTGTCAATATGATGCAAAATTAGAGTCATAGGTATTCTAAGAACAATTGTAATATCAAATGTGTAGGCTCAATTATCAAATGTGTAGGTTTTGATCCAATTCATTATGCAATTAACTTGGATGTTGTTTCACCATCTATGATTTCTGGCGATTTTGATTATATGTTTGTATCGATGTATTGTAACTATGAATCAATAAAATTATTTTTCTCTTAAAAAAAAAGTAGAAGATGACTATTATTTTAAAAATTAGTAAAAATCCCAAAGTAAATTAATTTTTATTCTAGATAATATCAGATAACCAATTTAAAATATTTTCACACACAATTCTTTTGACAACAATTTCTAAAATGATTCATAGAACATACCTTCTGCATTTGATATTTCAAGAGCATAATAAACATGTGACAACAAACTTAAGGCTTTTTATATCTTTTAAGAAAATAAAAAATGCAAGAGAATATGTTTAACATATATAACACCCATAAAAGTATAAAGTATTTTACATTTTTTTTGTCTATAACAACATTCACTACAAGAAAAATAGGTGATTACCACATAAATTTAGCATGGGTCGTTAAGTTTCATAACTAAAATTATATACAATCATGTTTATTGAATCGATGTGGTTGTAGGAAGTTCTCTTCAACCTTTTAGTCATGGAATTAAATTAAGTATTACTAAATAAGCTCAAATAATTGCATAAAGAATAAAAGCACTACTATACGGTCGTCCAACTGATGCATCAATTGGACCATAGATAGCGAATGGACAATTTAAGACCGTTGCCATAAGCGCAATACATAATCTACCCTGGTTCTCCCCCCTTCCCTCCCCCCTTCTTGCAGATAACCTCTCTCACACGCTCTCTTCTTACCCTCTCTTCCCTAACTTTTTGGTTCCACTCTCTCTCAATCATTGTTTGAGGTAAAAAAAAAATTTCTAAGCCTCATTACAGTTCTTTGAAAGTTTCATTAAAACCCTAATTTTTATGTTTCTTCTCTTGCTTCTCTTTAAACTTTAACTCATATCTTTGTTCTTGTAACTTTCTTTTTATTTTCTTTGATTTCGGTGATTTCTCAATGCGGTTTCTTTCCACTTTTTCCGATTGGTGAATTAGGTGGGGGAATAGAAAGGGTTTTGCAATTCTCTCCCCGTCTTCGGATTAGGTAATGTGATGGGTGAGAAATTGAATTATGTTATTCCAAGTATCAATAATTTCAATGGTTTTATTCCATCTTAGCTAAATGGGATGCAATCTTTCAATTGATAGGTTTTTTCATGGAAAACTATTCCCTTTCCTTCTCATGATGCTCCTACTTATGATTCATTAAGAAAAGGGCCAGCATTATTTATTCGAATATTTTTTAGATTAAAAATATTTTGCAATTCAAAGATCAAATCATGAAATTCAATTTTGGGATAATGTAATTGTAAAGACCATGTATATATAAAAAAAAAATTTAAAACCTCTACTCTATTTGGATAGCATAGGCGAGCCTGCTATTTTGAATTTATTGAATGTCCATGCATTTATTGATAATTGGTCTTCTTGTGGGATGTATTAGTAAGGGTAAAGGAGCCATTGATATTTACATTTTATAGGCTATGCCGATGGGCCCTGTATCTCAATTCATGTGCGTAGTAATTTGAGTTGAGAAAAGGATTTATTAAAATAATTAGTTGGGATGCAAAGTAGTTTTTTAGATTGGAAAACTAAAAGTGCCAGTAAGAAACCTAAGGAAAACTTCCCTAGTATAAGGAAACAAGGAGTTTTCTGGCATTCAAGAGGTCTAGGGAAGCTACAAAAAGGAAATGGGGTGAGTTTCTACAATTTCTTGACTTTTGCACAGGTTTGTGAAGGTTCGCAAACCATTTCGAAGTTAGGCCAAAGCGAAAACTCAACTTTAGGAAGAAATCAACATTGGATAGCCTTTCAAAACTTGGAAAACTTGTGTGAACCTTCAAAATGACCCTGTAAAGCTTCTCAAGCCCTATTGAATCCATAAAATGACTCTACCCAAGTTCGCTAACATAATATATCTAATAGCAAGAGTATATGGACTGTTACTTATGCGGTATTGCTCATCTTATGTTGTTGGACACTAATTCTAACCTAAATTGATACTATGACATATTAACAAAAATCCTCTTCCGAAATTTTGCATGTTGAACCTATTTAGTACTATGTCTATATATGTACTCTAAGTCCAATCAGCCTATTAAATCTATCTCTTTTAATCTTAATGCTTAAAATATAGGTCGTATGGCCTAAGTATTTGCAAGGTAAGAATATTATTTCCAATGAGTAATATGTATTTAACATGGAGCACTAAAAAACTATTTCACTCCCACTAACCTTCCTATAAACATAAGGTTCCTCTTCATTTTTATGAAGCTAAATACTTTAACTGCTTCATCAAAATGAAGATTCCAACTCCTACATGCTTGTTGTAATCAATAAATGGATCTTTGAAGCTGACAACCTCTCTAGAATTCTCAAGATTAAAAAAACCATCTAATTATGTCATGTACACCTCCTCCAACAAGTTCCTATTAAGAAATGTTGTTTTGACATCCGTTTTCCATATTTCATAATAATAGTACGCAGCTATCGCAAGAAAATTTTTGATATACCTAAGCACAGTAATTGGGGAAAAGGTTTCACAATAGTCGATACCGTGAGTTTGCTTAAAACCCTTTAGAACAAATTATTCTTTAAGGGAATGCACAATACCATCCATTCTAATTTTCTTTTTCAAAACCCACTTGCCCCTATGGTTTTTAAAACTTCATGTGGATGAAATCATGGTCCAAACTTGATATGACACATAATTGCATTTCAGACTTCATAGCTTCTAACCATCTCCTCGTGTCCAAACAAGACATGGCCTCCATGTAGGATATGGATCTTAATGATCCATCAAATCACATCATGACTATCAATCATAAGAAATCTATATCTCTCATGATTATGATGTATCTCCTACCACACCTTCTTAAGCTTGATTTTCATATATCCTACAACACCTTCTTAGGCCTTGTGTGACTTGTGTAGGCTCACAATAACTTGTGAGATTTATTAAGTTTCCATAACTACTTCAATAATATTTTGTGGTACTAGAATTTCTTCAAGAAAACCTATACTCCCACTTGTCCGTTTAGATATGAATACTCTTTCCAAAATTATGCCATTTTCAGCAACAAAAACTTTACTGTTAAGAATATAGTAGTAGTAACATCCCATGGTTTCTTTAGGATACCCCCAAAAATTCATTTTTATGTGATTTGGGTGCTATTTGAGAATATGATGCGTCACACAAGCTTCACAACCCTAAATATGAAGAAAAGACAAACTAAGGACTTCCCACTTGACATATCATATGGTGTCTTTTAAACCAACCTCAATAGAACAAGATTAATAATGAACATAGTAGTCTCTAGGGTATACCCTCAAAAGATATTGGAAGATATGTTTGACTAATCATGGTGGAATACAATCGATAAATCCAATTTCTCCATTTAGAAACACTAGTCCACTGAGGTGTTTGTGGCAAAGTCAATTGTGAAACTATTTCACAATATTTAAAATATTCATCAAATTCTTGGCTTGAGTATTCACCACCCTTATAAGTACTGTAAAACCCGAGAAAATTTTAATTTTTTTGAAAAATGGCAAAAATAGTAAAATAGTCGAAATGTTTTAAGGAAGCCTGAAAATTTTTCTAGATCTCAGATGACAAAACGGACTTCACCGTTGGATTTATCTCGCAAAATCTAGTTACTCAGACGAATTTCGTTAAATTCCGAGACAGTCGGATATTCACGATTCTCGGGGTGTCGGGTGTCCCGTGGACCAAAAAACATGATTTTTTGAGAAAAATCTCGAAATGGAAAAATAAATTAAGTAAAGTTCATTTAAAATAAATTGAACTTGAACCGGGACGAAATAAATTGTTTTGGAGCAGAAATGGACCCGAATGAGTAATGGACACATGGCGTGATGTGGGTCATGTCTCCAAACTTAAGAATTAAGTTAGACAAAAGATTAAAAATCAGTTTTGGGCAGAAAAGGAGGGGGATTTCTACTAGGAGGAAAACGTGAGAGAAGGGGTGTGAGAGAGAGCTCCAGCTCTCTCTACGATCTACGAGTCGGTGGTCGATCTTGATAGGCGGGTTTAAGAGTTGGAGTGCTCGGCGAGAAGGGCCTACACGTGGTTACTAGAAACTCCGAGAGTTTAGCGAGGTTTCTCGTGGAAGGTTCGAATTCAGCTTTGGGTTCGAGTGTTCGCGAGACATCCCTCAGTCGTTGCTCACGCTTCAAGAGGTAGAGATTCTTCCAACTTTGGTTATTTTCCATTCTAGGGGCTATTTGGTTTAGTTTTAATGCCCTAAGGGGCTGTTTGGCCGTTTTTTCCCTAAGGGGCTGTTTGGCAAGATAATGGGTTATGGGAATAGTGCCATGTTTTGACCCTATATGATGTCCAGTTTTTTGGGCTGATTTTTTGTTAGAAAAAGGGCGAATTTGGACTAGTATCCTTCAAGGAAATTGTATCCATATCTGAGAACTTGATGTTAGGATTTTGAATCACCCAAATTGGACATCTATAACGCAAGTTATGGTCCGTTTCCGGGACTGCCACAGGCTGCCCTTTTTTGGCTGAACCTACTGATTTTTGGGACTGATTTTCGATTGGAAAAAAGTGAGAATTTGGACTAGTACCCTTCAAGGAAATTGTATCTCTATCTGAGACCTTGATGTTAGGATTTTGAATCACCCAAATCGGACCTCGATAACTCAAGTTATGGTTCATTTTCCTGGACTTCTACAACTTAAACTGTTTAATGATTTGTGTCCAGATTTTTGCCACAATTGGTATATGATTGTAGTAATCATTGCTTGAATTGAGTTATATACTTGGTTGAAATTGTGTGGAATCCAAATTGTGTGTGTAGCGCTCTTTTACCTTTTAAAGACCTGTTCATTTAAACACATTTCATATACCCATATCTAATATGAATAATTAATATTCATTTCAAACTTAATTATTTATGGGTATATGATATCATGACCTAATCACATTCTTTGACATAAAAGAATATATATACATTCCTTAATTCAAATAGGGCCCATAATTGTTCTTGAATAACGCATTTATACAAATTGGCATTTCATGCCTTTTCAAATACATTTACAAAATGATATTCTTAGAGTTCACCTCTCTTTAAAGCATAATTCCATAAATATCCAAAACAAAATGAGTCAAAACTATATTCTTCTCATGAAGACTTTTACATCATTGAATTCAATGCAAAATAGTTACAAATATAATGAATGGAATGATATGCATGGGGCCCAGACATTTACTTATACTCCTCTGATAGGCTGTGACTCCACTCCCGAAACGATCTTTGGTCTATACTTTCTACCACTTGGTATCTGTGATGACAAAACAAGCAGCGCTAAGCATTTTCATGCTTGAGTAGTTTACATCACAATTCTCTTCATTCGGTTTAAATCAAATCATGCAATGTTTATAAAACAATGCTTTTGTACATTTTCAATGACCAATGCAGTAAAATATATATATATATATATATATATATATATATATATATTCATTTGATTTACATTCAATTACAATTCATTGGTCATTTCAAGTTATGCAATTTTATATGCACTAAATCATTCCAAATAACAAATCTGCACTTTTCAAACTCATTATCATTTTACCTTATCGAATTTAACCTATGCTTTAAGTTACTTGGATAGCGAATCACGACATGGTCATTTAGGTTGCAGCCAGATATATATATACAAAAAAATATGTACTTGGTTGGTGTACTCACGAATCTTTGTCTTCTTGGGCTACGGTCCCGGTATGCCACGATGAGTACGTTTGTTCGACTCTTATCGATTATGCCAATTTATCATAACTCTAATTCCTAACGGTTAACATTCTTTTAAGGGAATTAAAATCATTCAATACAATTTACAATAGTATATATACACATTTGTATGCAAATAAAACATTTTTAATTTCATGCAATTTTCTTATGCAAATTCGTTTCACAAGCAATTATCTCAAATTACTTAAAACAAATCATTTCAAACACAAATCAATATGCACTTTCTTGTCAATCATTTCCAAAATTCAAATCATTTTGTAATTATTCAAATATTTTAGAAATAGAGAGAGAGTTTGAGAACCAAACCAAGTCGTCAGCTTTGATTCGATCTTCGGAATCTCGACTTAATCTGAACTTTCCTCCTCGTTAGCCCTTATTGAATACAATGACAATCACATATTAATCAGTTGTTACAGGAGTTCCGTTTGATTAGAATTGGAATCATCTCATTTGGACAAACCAAACTCAAGTTACGGCATTTCAATGCCAAACTAGTCGATATGCCCAACTCACTTGATCACCCACTGTTTTTTTATTTATTTTTGGGGTCTTAACTCCATAAATTGGTAATGGTTTCTTCTACGCATTTGAATCTATGGTTCTAAGGTTTCTTATCCAATCGGAATCATCCAATTTGGATCACCAAAACTCAAGTTATTACATTTTACATCGGACTATAATTTGCAAGCGAGAATTAGATTGTTTTTTACATAGCTCCTTTGACAGGTTATGAGCACTTTGAAATTTAACACTTTTTATACACTTCCTTGAGTAAATTATTCCCCTGAATTATATTTCTGTAATTTTAGATCCTTTCGATTTGGATGAGTGAAGCTTCGACTTATGGCGAAACACGAAACAACACCCAGCGAGCATGCCGTGAGCTACTGAACTCTCACCTTTGCCATATTCGAGAGCCTTAGAGCTACAATTTTCTCTGGTCCTTTCTATACATTTGTATCCCCAATAAACATGGTTCTTTACCAGTGGAATCATCATTTGGATGATTATAACAACTTAACCTATAGCAAAAACAAACGGGTTTGTAATTTTGCAGAACATTTCCCTTTTACAAACATTACACAAAACAAATCCAACCAACAATACACTTCAAAACTCAACCCAAAACAACCCCAAAAGTGGTTTAGCACCAATACAAACCCCTTTTACTTAAGTTAGGGCTTTTCCCCAAAATCGAAATCACAAAAAGATGAAGTTAGGGTTTGATTTCTTACCTTGAATTTCTTCAAATCTTCTCTTGTAAGATGTTTGATCTCTTAGAAGCAAGAAATGGGAAAGATTGCCACCAAAAACTTGATCTCTCTCTTTGCCTAGCCACCACCTTTTTCTCCCCTCTTTCTCTCCCAAAAATGTTTTGCTCTTAATGAGCTTCCTAGACCAAAAAAATTTGGCCTTTAAACCTATTTCCTCAAGGCCTTGTTTGGCTCACCAAAACCCATTTTAGGTTAAGTTCTCAAATTTACTATATAGCCCATTCATTTGTTTGCACTTCAAATCTCGTAATCACACTTAGACATATAACTTAGTCTCAAATGACCCTTGGTCCTCATTTTTCCTCCTTAAGCCTTGTTTGGCTTTTCTCATTATTTCATTTCTCATTTTTCTCATTTTAGCACTTCAATTTAATTTTCCTTTCTCATTTAATTCTCTTTGGCATTTAAGTCCATTTTAATTAGACCCTTAGGTCCTTATTTCACAAATTCCAAATTTGCCCTTTTTCACTTGGTTTAATTTCCGGGTTCGATCATTTAATCACTTAACATATATCATTCAATCATATACTCATTTTCGATCATATAATCATTTAATCATTTATCAATTCCCGGAAAATCCCCATTTGACTCGATTTATACCTTAAACATATAATAAAATTATTATAAAAATTCTAGAGTATTTTTGGGGCGTTACAGTGTGTTCTAATGGTTTGGCTTGTGATGTGTTTGTGTATGAACAAGACCATTGCATGGCTTGGTTGTAGGCTATTTGTGGACATGGTGTCACAATTAAGTCTAGAGTATAATGTAAGTTATTGCTTGATTGGTGATGACTTGTAGATGTAAATAAATGTGTGTATAATATGTTGACATGTATTGTGTGGTTTATTTGGAAATTGTATGTTAATTGATATGATTGTCCAAATGATGCATGGGCATTATGCATGATTTAAAATGTTGGAAGCCAAATTGTGTGTTCTAATGATTTGGCTTGTGATGTGTTTGTGTATGAACAAGGCCAATGTATGGATTGGTTGTAGGCTATTTGTAAACATGGTATCACAATTAAGCCTAGAGTATAATGTAAGGCATTGCTTGATTGGTGATGACTTGTAGATGTCAATATATGTGTGTATAATATGTTGACATGTATTGTGTGGTTTATTTGGAAATTGTATGTTAATTGATATGATTGTCCAAATGATGCATGGGCATTATGCATGATTTAAAATGTTGGAAGCCAAATTGTGTGTTCTAATGATTTTGGCTTGTGTGATGTGAGCTGATAATGAGCAAGGCCAATGTATGGATTGGTTTGTAGGCTATTTGTAAACATGGTATCACAATTAAGCACAGAGTATAATGTAAGGCATTGCTTGATTGGTGACTTGTAGATGTCAATATATGTGTGTATAATATGTTGACATGTATTGTGTGGTTTATTTGGAAATTGTATGTTAATTGATACGATTGTCCAAATGATGCATGAGTATTATGCATGGTTTAAAATTTCCATGTAGCACTCATCATAAATAAGGCATGGTATAGGCATGGAATTGCATAATTGCATTTCATTTGCACGAGGACATCGCATTAATTGGGTGTGTGTGCATGGTAATAATCATTCATGATTCTTGGTGAGTGGGAGGTGAGCTCGATACTTTGGACTACGTCCAACGGAGTCTCATGGGTGCATTTCATAACTCTGAATAAAGTTTTTATTAGATCTTTGTTAAATACTTTGAATGGCGGGTTTATCGGAAATTGTCCAAGGCTTACGATTAAAGTTTATCGGAGGCACATCCAATGCTTTTGGTCGCGGTTCTCGAGGCTTGTCAATGCTTTTGAATAAAGCTATTTATTGGAGACTGTCCAATGTTTTTTAATAAAGTTGTTTATCGGAGACTATCCAATGCTTTTGAATAAAGTTGTTTATGGAGGCTATCCCGATGTTTTGAATAAAGCGTTCGCCAGATTGTCGATGGATTTGAATAAGTATTTATCGGGAGACTATCTAATGTTTTTTAATAAAGCTGTTTATCGGAGAATATCCAATGCTTTTGAATAAAGCTGTTTATCGGAGATTGTCCAATGTTTTTTAATAAAGTTGTTTATCGGAGATTGTCCAATGGCTTTGAATAAAGCGGTTTATTGGAGGATGTCCAATGGGTTTTAAAAACAAAAAGCTTTTGTTTTGGATAAAGGGTCATTGGGTGAAACGCCAATGACAAGTTTTTACACATGGCATAAGCATGTGTGAGAGAGTCGGTGAGGACTCGTGTTAAAGGCATGGTGAATGACATTTCAGTCATGGCATGTAGGCATTCTAAAGTAGAAACTGCATTTTACTTGGAATGCTTGATTGTGTGAACATGGAATTTCATGTACACTTAGGTGGGAGTAGCCCCTATAGGAGTTTACCCTATTGGGCATTGCTCACCCCGTCGCGGGACCTCCTTTCATGTATAGGGTTTATGCAGGTGGACGACACTCACTCGAGGCTGTAGTTATGAAGAAAGTCGGGTTGTGGCTTGTAATTACTTTTTTGTAAAGAAGCTTGGAACAAACTATTTCTAGCTTGTATTTTGTGTAAAAAGAATTGTAAAAATACTTTGGAACAAGCTTGTTCTAATTTGTAATATTTGTAAGAGTGTTGTACTTAAACTCTTGAGGATTTATGGTAGTGGTCTTGTATGATACGTAGTGTGGATGAGTGGGCCCAGTTAGGCCACTTTCACTCATAATTGGACCGAGTGAAGTCATTGTATTATATTGGGCCATGTTGCCAGGTATTTTTGTACAGGTTGTATTTTGGGTAGAGCTCCCTATACAAAGGAGACTCTGTCCCATTTTTGTTAAATCATAGGTCCCGGAAAAGGGGACACGGTGGTGTGGTGTTGGGTTACTCGACATCCACGAGTCTTCCGCAGGTTGACGGGTTGTCAACGGACACCCAGGTTTTAGGGTGTCAAAGCTTGGTACCAGAGCTTAGGTTAACTATTACCTAGGTAGCTTAGGTGTGGGTATCCACAAGTATGGTCCTGATACTAGTTCGTCTCAGCTAGGTATCAAGTGTCTAGGTACACGGATACCTAGGACTGTTGGACATGGGTTAAATCATTGCATGGGGGGCATTATATGTTTTGTGTTCTAACATGCTCAATGTTCATGTGTTACAAACTGTGTGAAATATATGCATGACAGGATTTATATAGTAAATGATGAACACTAGGGTTAGAGAACATAACCTTAGGGGTTCGGAAAATGAATGAACATGATAGTCCGGGAACTGATACTTTTTAGTGTTTGGCATTATGCACCACTAACAAAATAAGAAAAAGAAATCTCAATTTGCTATTTGACATGTGTCGATGGCAAGTCAAGGAAGGGGACGTAGGGTTTTGACAGATCGAGAAAATATTGGAGGCCATGGAGATCACCTTTGATGCCATAAAGATAAGGCTGGTAGCATTCCAACTAGAGGGTGAATCCCAAGTATGGTTGGATTGGGTCAAGGCCTCGAGGAACATAGAGGCAATGACATGGGGAGAGTTTTATGAGCTCTTCATGGGCAAATATTTTTAGGCGCTAGACATGCAAGGAACGAGAGTTCTAAATTTAAAAGCGAACGATGACATTTCATTGAAGTGCGTATGGCTAAGTTCACGCAGGGTGAGAAATTCAAGGATGGTGCAGTTGTCCATCGGAAGCAGATTTAGGATTTCTCCTGCAATCTGCATGCACTCTATATTCGGGACATCTATGGCCGTAGAGAGATTGATGAAGCCACCCAGGCATGCGTGATCTTTGGTGCTAGTAAAGGAATAAGAGGGAGAATGGAGTTTTCTGGCTCGGGAAGACGGAGGGACTTCTTCTTCATGAGGATTTTAGGGACAAGGCCGAGGTTATTAGGGTCAAGGCCAAGTCGGGGCATCTAGCAAGACGGGGAAGATGACATGCTATCACTACCACCAGCTTGGACACATGAGATGGGGTTGCCCATAAAGGCAGGGATCCCATGGTTATGGGACACCTCGGTCCTGAGCATCGATGGGACATGCCTGAACCTGAATTTTCTCTCCTTGGCCAGCCAAGTGATTCGGTGCCACGATGGGTGATCCGGAATCAACAATTTGTTTCCTATTTTCTTCCCTGCCAGTAGTCAAGCTGCACTGGTAGCGGTATAGGGTCGAACACGGGGATGGGTTTTCATCCTGGAGTAGTTAAGTATCATGATTCAAAATGGTGAGACTTTTGTTTGGATTTTCGGATTTTCATTAAAAAGTGTTGGAGTTGGTGTCATTGGTCTAACTGAAATAGCTTAAAATGGAGTGTGAAATGGTGACCTTGAAGGCTTGGGTCACTAGCTTGATAAAATGGGGTTATTAAGGTGTCCTCGGGTCATTTCCTCGCATTAGGGCAAATGACATATAGTCCTCTTAAAATAGGATCTTGTTTAGCTTTAAAAACTAACCCTTAAAACACTCCTATTTGAGTTAAAACAAATACTAAGCATTTAATGTTCCATTAGCTTGAAAACATAGCATTTAACCTCATTTCCATGGCTCGTAAATGACATCTAATGAATGTCAGTGCATCTACCATTAAAATGCGAACCACAAGCTATGACAAGTATTGACGAAGGAAAGACATTAAATGGCATTAAACCTAGTTTTGGAACATATGGAACAATAATCGTGCTGTTCCATTGAACATGAGGACCTTTGCAGACCACCAACCAAGCTGTGACCCTCCTGTGAGTTTGAGTAGCCAAGCATCCCTTGAGTTGTCATCCTCAAGGGGGTGTGTTTGGCAGCCAAGAAAATGAGAGAAAGAAGAGAGAAGAGAAAAAAATTTGTAACCTAAAATAAAGCTATGGGCTGAAAGCTTGAATGGAAAGTTAGGGTTACAAAAGCTATAAGGTGGCTTATATAGCCATCCAAAATGTGTGAAATACCAAAAACACCTAAAATACATATGAAAGTTACAATAGGGTTAGTAGAATTATACAAAACAAGGTCATTTGGAACGAAACAGGAGGATTTTTATTTATACGGTAATTTATTATCATAGCGAAAATACGAGAAGCGTAACAAAAATTAATTTTCGTATGCACGGTAACTTTGTGCGGTAGCGAATTTTGGCTATGATAGCGAGGAATTTAGTAACCAGCAGCTATCATAGCGAGGAATTTTCAGCGAGTTAGAATTTTAGCTATGGTTTCAAGAATTTTAACGATTCTTGCGGTACCGCAATGCATAAGCGAAAATCCTATGACCTACTTTGCTGCATTGCCTCCTGCATCCATTTGATCTCCTTTTCATCAATTCCATGACATTTTTTTCATTTCGACGATGATATCAAGTTCTAAGCATTTATCACCAATACGACACCAAACTTGAAATTATGACTGAGGCTCGCAAAACCTGCAAAACTATAAAAAACAACCTTGAAACGAATCAGTAGTACTAAATGGACCTGCACATGTCAATTGTCTCAATTCATATGATTAGTGCGCAGCATAAAACTATCTTAAATAGGACTCAAAATACTTTGGGTACTAATCACACTAGCCCATTGATTGCTAGTCCTTAGCAATGCTAAAACAATTAAGGTATACATCTTTGTGCTTTTTAAGTGTATATTGTTGAAAGTGTGTATCGTGAGGTCTTGCCTTGGTCTGCGAGCAAATTTCGGCTAAATCTGAAAACCATCATGAGAGAACAATTTCCATATAAGAACAAGTTTTAGGGCAACATCGGTTCAAGGAGTCAACTTAGAATTTCCACTGAAATGCAAGTGTTCTTGGGTGGTAGGTTTGAGCCCGATAAGTTCTGAAGCTATTCCACCACTGACGAAGCTCTTTGCGGGGCCTTCGCGTGAGCCCGAGCCTAAATAGGACCAGCAGAAACTCTTATTTTCTTCTTTGTTTTGCTGTGCGGGATGCAATGCTAAAAACTTCGACTTCACAGTCGGGTGTAGCGAGAGGTCCACCAAGTGACTCCTGACGATTAAGGTTTAGGGCATCAAGCGAAGGATCGTGACCCACAAACTCTCTGAGCTTCACCGGGACTTGAATGACTTGAGTGGCACCTGACTTCATAAACTCCACCCGTCCACGTGTAGCGAATAGTAAGTCGATGACTCCTAACCAATTAAGGTTTTGGGCATCGGGCATTAAAGGCTTTCGCCATATACCCCTCGGACCGTGTTCGGGTTTCAAGGCAAAGCGTCACGGTTTTTATTTTTCTTTTTCTTCTTTTCTTTTCTTTTTCATTTGGAAGACTACATTGGCCTTCTTTTGTGGGTAACACAAACCTATTATGGGTCGTCAGCCAGAGGATCAGGCCGGTTTGCAAAAGTAAAAGGGGTATATAACTTCTCTGACCTATTGATAAAGCGATGCGTGTGTTGAATTAGTTGAGGTGGATATACAGGTTGAATCTGGCCCGAACTTGATTGACCAAAAACTAAATCGCCATGGAATTGTTCCTAACATGAAGTGCCTCAGAGTGTTTCCAAATCTCGACTAAGGTAGAGTAGAAACCTGCAAAAAAAAATAGGCCTGAAAAGCAATCTCAAAATTAAGAAAAAGCGAATTTGAGCCTTGCGAGGCATGAATACCCGATAAAACCAAATTCGAAAAATATGAAAATTACCTCTGGCGACCGGCGGGAATAGAAAAAGCTAGAGGATGGAGCAGTACCTCCTCGAACCTTAATTGGCGGGGAGAAGGGTCATCCCAGGTGGTTGATGATACTGCGGGTTGTCGACACAAAGCAAAAATCAAATGTCAAACAGCGATTCTTCTGAGAAATTTTTTTAAACAAAACTTAACCAAAACTAAGCAATTAAATTAGTGGCTTAGGACAAAAGCATGACACCTTAAATGTGGCACAGTGGGACTCCAAGGAAGTCAAAGGAGGAATTTCCTCCTTGACGGTCTTCTGCACAACATAGGGCTTAACCCTCTGTCCATTAACTTTGATCACCCTTTTATCATTTGGATCGGTAGTGCATTGAACCATTGGGGTGGTGCTTCTTCGAACTATAGATGGACCCATCCGCCGACTTGAGCTTGCGAAATAGATGGAGTTGGAATCATATAGGAGGACTTGGTTATGTTGAAATTCTTGCCGGTTATCATTTGATCATGCCATTTTTATCTTCCTTTGCCGATCTTCGAATTGATATGCATCATTTCGTATTTCCTCCCGACTCATTGAGATCGAGGAATATTTTATTTCTAGGCCCTACTTAGATCCATGTTAAACTTGATTGCCCACCATGCTTTATATTCGATCTCCTTTGGAAGTGACATGCCTTACCATGAACCCGGCCGATGGGGACATTCAATTGTTTGAAAGTTACGTAGGTACGATGAATCAAGTAGTTTAATGGACCAGTCTTTTCAGTTGCTGTTCACCACCTTCATTAGAATGGTCTTAATCTCCCTGTTAGCAAGTTCTACTTGACCACTTGTTTGAGGATGGTAAGGGGTGGCCACTCTGTGTTTCACACCATATTTAGCCATGAGGTTTTCAAAGGTTTGATGCAAATGTGAACCTCCATACTTTAATGATGGCTTTTAATTTTCCCCAGAACCTAGAAAAGATGTTTGCTTTCAAGAATTTAGCACCACCATGTGGTCATTAGTTTTGCGGGGATTGCTTGACCCACTTGGACACATAGTCCCTCCCGCTAATATGTATGTATGACCATAAGATGTGGGGAAGGTCCCATGAAATTGATACTGAGCTTATCGAATAACCCGATACTAAAATTGGGTTCGGGGCATCATATGTGGCGAGACAATTTCAGAGTCTTTGGCATCTATCACACACACACGGCACATTTGGTGTGTGCCATGGGAAGGCGGTGAAACCCTTCATTGTTTGCCGCCTTACAGAGCTAGTGACCACCACGAGGGCACTCTCATGGCGGTGAAAACCGAGAATTCCACATTGTTCTTCCTCGAGCACACATAAGTTATCTGATGATGTTAAACAAGAGGGCTCTTCCCGATAATGGAATGGATCTTCGCAAAGAAATACTTCCTATCTGTTCTTTCCTGATCGGATGGGATTTCTCTATGGCAGGAAATTGGCAATGTGAGCATACGGGAGCTTTCTGTTGCATTAGAGATTCTTGAAATTCATCATTGATGGGTGGGCTATGAATTAATGTGTTTGCTCGTTAACCTTGAAAGATGGTACATACACCACATTCTCTACCCCTTCTTTTCTTTAATTTGCAAAGTTAGTTAAATTCTTAAAGCGAAGAACCCATGGATGATCTTTCTTTGGCATTTGCCCAGTCGAGATATTTCAAAGCGGAATGATCTGTGCATTGACTCTGTCAGCCAAATAAATGTGCAAATTTGCAAAGGCGTAGACCACGCAGCCAATTCCTTCTCTATAATAGTATGGTTCCTTTATTAGCCGTTTCAAGGTTTTGCTTGCATAATAGACTACATGAGGTTTTCCATATTCTGTTTGGCCCCAAATCTTTGCTCCAGATGGCGAGATCACTTACGTCACCGCGTCGCCGAAAATGATTGATTAGTTTTGTCTTATTGGTGCGGTGATCAATGGGACCCCATTCTTGGCTTAAAATTCTTTTCCCCAGACAATTTATCTTTCTCTGGAGCTTATAGAGGGTTTAGCAATCTTGAAGTCATGATGAATCTTACGCTAGAAACTGCATGACGAAAATTACTTTATTGTTTTTACATTTGTTGGAGATGGCAGGTTTGGAAATAGGTTCATTTTCTTTGTGAACTTCTGTCCACATTTGGAAATAATGTGCCACGATCTGATTCGCCCAGTTGTACAGAGTAGACTTCCCTACTCCCGATTAAGCACAGGTTCTTTCACACTTGTCTCTCTTGAGGATAACCTCGAATTAGTCGGACATTCTTCAAAATTGCTCATATACGATTGATATCATCCATATACTTCCATTATCTGCGCTCCATGCATATATAACTAAACATACTAAGCGCCATCCTGCGAGAATAGTGGAAGTTTAAAGACAGGCATCCTCCTGTACGCGCAGGTGCGAATGGACAAGTAAAGGTGGTGCTTTTCTTGATCTCTGGTGCAAATCTCTGTAAGTATCACAATGTATCAAAAGCAATAGAATGGGTGTCCGGAAACTCTCTCAGGCGATCAATGAATAGCGACGGGAAGTGATCTTTTCTTGTTACCATTGAGCCTCACATAATCTATGCACACCCCTCCGGCCGGTAGTAAGGCGGGTAGACAATTCCTCACCTTTTCATTTTCACGGTTGTCACCCACGACTTCTTGAGCGCACCTGTTGACACCCGATCGTATCGGATAAATTAAGTAAATCGCGACTGGCGATTGGGACTTAGTGTGACCTTCACCGCAGTGAGTTAAACCTCTCAGTGATCTATGACGCCAGTCTCTTCTAATCTAAATGTGATAGGTGCGGATTATTTGGGTTTATGCCTTTTAAATTAGAAATTTTCCTTTAAGCTTGCTTATTCCTTTGAGGAGGTCGTGAGGTTATGCTCTTGTGAAGTGGTGTGATGATGATATCCTGGCTTGGACGTACCCATTTTCTTCCGAATGCATATTTTAACTCAGCGAGGCGGGTTTGAGCGCTCATGGTGAGGTTCTTCTATTTCGTCACCCGATCAGCGAGAGGTAGAATTTCTGTACCACTACTCGGTACCCTGTCTGCTTCGTACATTGAGGTTCTTGTTGCTCTCCAAGGCAGCACTCGAGGATAACTGCGGGGTTAACATCTGCACTTGATGCTCATTTAACATTCTTGAGAATTGGCTGTATCTATTATGCGAGACCTCTTCACGGTCGTCTTCCTGCAAGTGCATATGCCTTTTTCCAGTGAAGGTCAATGTGGTTCTGGTCATATTCCAAATATGAAGTTACATAACCCCATTCAGGCGGTTTATTATGGCATTAAGTAGCGAGAATGGCCTTCCCAATATGATGGGCACATGATTGGCTCCCACTGTAACTGGCTCAGGTGTCCAGAATCACGATGAATCCTTTGGATGGTAAGGTAAAATCACTTGTGTGCTACGTCTCGTGGTCCCCTTTGGTATTTTAACGGACACATGGTAGTGACAGTGTGATGGAAGTGGTTGGTTCTCCAAACCAAGTACCTTGTACATGGAGTATGGAAAAGGTTCACACTAGCTCTTAAGTCCCAATAGTGCTTTCTCTACACTAATGCTCTAATATTAAGCTGGGTGTAGGACATCCGGGTCTTTATATTTCTTTGAGTCTTGCACTCGATGATAGCGCTCCTTGATCGATTAAAAGGCCTTTTTGTTTACATTGAAGCCTCTTTTGTACATAGTCAGCAAAGGGCATAGGTGGGGACTTGTTTGATCATGTCAAGGAGAGGAATGTTAACTTTCGCTAGTGAAACCTCCTAACATTTCGGTTTGGTTAACGTAATTCTTCTTTTTCAAGAGCACGTGAGATGAAGGGGTACAACTGTTCACCTCTTCCACTTTGTGATTCTTCCTCTTGGATCATTTCTTGTGGGAGAGTGTCTTGGGTAGAGTTGGGACCTGCGGTCTCAGTTCTTCTGTCTCAAAGTCACCACTACCTTGACTTGTCAATTCTTACATTTGGATCGTGGTTGAGCTATTTCATGCACTCCTTACGATGTTCTTTGTGTCTTGGAAGAAATTTCCTTTCGAAACCTACTGAAATTTCTTTGGTTGGACAACCTCGAAATCTCGAGTGCATACGCCCAGCTTCTCAAGATATTTCATCGTCAATTTTTTTGATTAGTCTCAACATTCAACACCTTACTTCCAAACTTGCCACCACTTTGCACCCGTGTGGATCGTCAGCCAACAGAGAAGAAGGTGGAGGCGGCCGCGATAGTTAAGGAAGTGAGCCAAATCGCCGTTGTGCTCTGGGCGATGTGAGGCTTAAGCCTATGATATTGCCTGATGATTTCTCCAATCAAGAGAAAAGGCTATACGGAGCATTTGTAAGGGCTTATGACTCCAAGACATGGGCATGCCTTTGAGAAAATTCCCTAGGATGACGTTCATTTGACTACAACAATTAAAACAAGATGGTTGAGATGCAGGTAACTCATTTACTGCTTGCATTTCGTGGGCTTCCACTTCCATTTCCAAATTCCAAACCTTCTGGGTTAAGTGGTCAGCTTTGCTTTCATCTCCGTGTCTTCGAGTGCATATAAATGCCTCCCCTTTGTGATTTGCCATTCTTCAAATACTCTTCCACCCGGTCATCCCAGCCTGGAAGTTTCAAACACCACATAATCTCAAGAAGTCCAAGGTTTCATCCTCGATTTTTTACACCCTCCACACGGTTTCTAGTAAATGAGTCACGGCTAGGGACATACCATCATAAAATGATTCATCCATGTATCAAACCATGGTGTGGACATGCACGATATTCGCTGAACCCTCCTAACACCGAGTAAAATTTCATTGTCATAGACGGAGGCAAGTGTAGATCGCCTTCTTCAAACTGGTCTGTCAGATTAAGAATTTCTTCAAATGATCGCCCGCTGAACGTTTCCTGCTTCACTGAATTGGATTATGGTTTATCCTCGAGGGTTAAATCTAGATCGCCTTCAACTTCATAATCCACATCAGTTACACCTCCTAAAAGTTATGCATACTTCCCGTAACCAGATGTGAGTGTGGATTCATTTTCCATACCATGAAATGCCAGCAGGGCACCTGTACAGGTCCACCATGCATCCTCACAAAGGACGCAGGAAGGAGACCGGTGTATGTGGTCCCCACATCCGTGATGGATTCAATCGGAGGCCTTGTTGACTTTGTTGTTCCTCGTAGAGATCCATCACCGTAACAACTGATTTCACTTCAACATCTGTTCACTCTTGCACCCACTACATCCCTCTATCCCAAGGCGGCTGCATAAACACCCGTGAACACAATGAGACAAAACAAAGAACAACAAAGAGGTCAAAATGATCGCATAGCTAAATAAAACCGACCTGTAATAATAAAAACAAATTGAGATCATTACTAAGTAAGAAAACTTGAAATTCCATAAACGAAATCAAAAGGGTTGTAAGGGTCACCATTTGTAATAATATAGTTCATATCAACTCATCATCATTCATAGCTCATACACCATCACCTAACGCACGCCATTTGATTCGCGTCACTGCAGTGATCTCGAATCAACAAAATTTGTTTCCTGCTTCTCCTACCGCCGAGCCAAGCTATTGCAGAAGGTCTAGGGTCAACATCACTGACGGTTTTCATCCCACAAATGATTCAGACGCGATTCAAAATGGAGACTTTGTTTACTGGATTTGGCCAAGTGCGTCAGAGTCGTGTCACCGGTTCAATTTGCTGAAATAGCTTAAAATGGACCTTGAAGGCTTAATACTAGCTTACAAATGGGGTTATATGTCCTCGGGTCATTTCCTCGTGATGAAATGACATATAGTCATAACCAACGGATCTTTGCTTAGCTCAAAACCAACCCTAAAACACTCCATTTGAGTTAAAACAAATACTAAGCATTTAATGTTCCATTAGCTTGAAACATAGTATATTTAACCTCATTTATGGTGGCTCGTAGAATGACATCTAGAATGTCGCGCATTACAGAATGCATCAACCCTAAAGCACATGAAAAATATCGAATTAAAGGAAAGGCATTAAATATATTAAACCCTAGTTTGGAACATATGAAACATAGTTTCTGTAAAGACTGGGTTCATTTAAAATAATAGTGACACCGCAAACCACCAATAACTAGTTTATCAACCTCGTTAGTTTTCAAGCATCCCTTGGAGTTGTCATCCTCAAGGTGTGCCTGGCAGCAAGAAATGAGAGAAAGAAGAGAGAGAAAGAGTAGAAAAAACCAGAACTCAAAATAAAGCTGTGGGCTGGTGTTTTCGAATGGAAAGAAGTTACAGCTTATAAGGTGGCTGCAGAGGCCATCCAAAATGTGGGAAATACCAAAATACCTAAAATACATGATTACAAATGGGAATTATACAAAACGAGGTACGTTGAACCAAAATGGGAGGATTTCAAAAAGTGAATTTCGCCATCATGCGAAAAATACAAGGCATAGAGAAAATTCAAATCTTCGCTGGCGCAATGAACCGCTATGATATGAAATTTCCCAGCTTGTAAAATCAGGTATAGCCAAATTTCAGGATTGCGAATTCTTCGCCATGGTTGCAAAATTCAAAATGCATAGCGAAAAATCCCGCAACCCCGTCACTACATTGCCTCTCGTATCCATTATGCTGTAGCCCCATTTCATCAATTCCACTTGACATTTCATTTCTGCATGATGAGATATCACCCAGAGAATCAACATTCAAAGACCAATACGACACCAAACTTGAATTATTATGACTCCAGGCTTGCAAACCCGCAGAAAACTAATAAAAACAACCTTGAAACCGGTGGGAATCAAGAGTACTAAATGGACCCGCACAGTCAATTAGCTCAATTCATATGATTATCGCGCAAAAAGCACAAAACCTATCTTAAATGACTCAAAAATAGCTGGTACTGTAAGGGGCCTCGAACCAAAGATTAAACTCAAGGTGCAAAAGACTGCACCGGGGCTTATTTCACATGCTGTAGAGGCTGTATACGGGTCAGGCTCGTATAGGTCAAGGTAGGACTCTGTGGTCTAATATTACTAACACTACACCTCAAAATGAGCCAGCGCGATCAATGATTATTCAGGTTATGTTTCTACTCTTGAACCTATGGGCAAGAGTATTGTTCAATTATGTAGCATATGCCTTTGATTTTGTGTGCTAGTGTGTATGAATTTCGGGGATGAAATTCTGTTAAGGGGGAAGAATGTAAAACCCGGGAATTTTTCTGAAAAATGGCAAAAACAGTAAAATTGATGAAATGGTTCAGGGAAACTTGGAAATTTTTTTAGATCACGTATGATGAAACATACTTCACCGTTGGATTCGTCTCGCGAAAAATAGTTACCTAGACGAATTCTTCATAAATTTGAGACAATTGGATATTACTTTCGGTGCGCCAGTCCCAAGATTTAAAACAATGATTTTTTTGAGAAAAATCTAGAAAGAAGAAAATAAATTAAGTAAAGTTAATTTAAAATAAATTGAACTTGAACCGGGACGAAATAAATTGTTTTAGGGAAGAAACAAACCCGAATGAGTAATAGACATATGGTGCGATGTGGGCCATGTCTCCAAACTTAAGAATTAAGTTAAACAAAAGGTTAAAAATCAGTTTTGATATGAAATGGGATTACACTGAGGAACACGGAGGGAGAATTGGTAGGTAGAGAGAAGCCTAACTTCTCTATGATCTACGAAGATCGGGTGGTCGTCTTCCAACAGGCCAAGGTTTAAAGTCGAAGTACTCGGCGAGGGCTACGCGTGGATACCAAAAACTCCAAGTTTCACCAAGGTTTCGCACGGAAGGCTCAGGAAGTCGAAAGCTTTGGGTTCAGGAAGTGCTCACGGAACTTCTGGTCGTGCTATGCCTGGCAGAGGAAATTCTTCCTACGGTTATTTTTCATCTCAGGGGTCATTTTAATGCCCCATGGGCTGTTTTGCCTCACAAGGGGCTGTTTTTCTAAGTAAAATAATGGGTTATGGGAGCCCTGCTACCGATGATGTCCAGTTTTGGGGCTGATTTAGTAATAAAAGGGAGAATGGACGAGATCCTGCTGGTACTCCAGAAGGCCTCATCCAGATCTCGTTAGTTAATCACCCAAATTGGAGCCCATAACCCAAATTCTGGGGTCTGTTCTGCCAGTTGCCCCCTTCTCTGCTTTTGGCCGAACTTACTGTCCAGATTTTTGAGACTAATTTTCGATAGGGAAAAGTGAGAATATGGACTAGTACCTTCAAGGAAATTGTATCTCTATATGAGAACTTGATGTTAGGATTTTGAATCGCCCAAATCGGACCTCTATAACTCAAGTTATAGTCCGTTTGATCTACAAATTAGGCTATTTAAATGGCGTCCATTTTGCCACAATCGTATATGATCAGAGTATACTGGTCCTTGAATCAGAGTGATATACTTGGTTGAAATTGTGGGGAAGCCAAATTGTGTGTTTTAATGGTTTGGCTTGTTATGTGTTTATAACAAGGTCAGATGGTTTGGTTGTAGGCTATTCTTCGTGGACATGGTGTGTCACAATTAAGTTCAGAGGACAATGTAAGTCAGCTTGATCGGGTGATGACTTGTAGATGTCAATATATGTATGTATAATATGCTGACATGTATTGTGGTTTGACGGAAATTGTATGTTAATTGATATGATTGTCCAAATGAGTATAGTAGTGCAAATGTTTGTCGCTGGAAGGCAAATCGTGGTTCGAATGTGGCTTTGGCTTCAGGACGGTGTATGAACAAGGTCATCAGATGGCTTGATTGTAGGGTATTTGTGGACATGGTGTCACGATTAAGCCTAGAGAGTATAATGTAAGTCATTTTGATTGGTGATGACTTGTAGATGTCAATAATATATGTGTGCATGTTTACATGTATTGTGTGGTTTATTTGAAATCGTATGTTAATCGATATATGATCGCCCAAATGATGCATGGTATTATTATGCATGGTTTAAAATGTTGGAAGCCAAATCTGTGTAATCGAATGGTTTAAATATGATGTGTTTAGAGTATGAACACACAGATGGTTGTCAGGAGGGCCATCGGTGAGGGACATGGTGTCACAATTACAATCATAAAGATGTGTCACTGATTAGTGATGACTTGTAAAACGTCATATGTGCGATAATAAGCTTCGATATGTATTGTGTGGTTTATTTGGGAATCAGATGTTAATTGACACGATTGTTCAAATGATGCAATGGGTATTATGCATGGTTTAAAATGTCCAGGAACCTGATCATATATGGCACTACTTCAGGTGGCATGGAATTGCATAATTGCATCTATATGCACTGACATTAATCGGGTGTGTGTGCATGGTCATAATCATTCATGATTCTCGTGAGGGTGGTGAGCTCAGATTTCTGACTCATATGAGTCTCGCAAGGCATTTCATAGCTTTGACAAAGTTGTTCCGGCTTGAACGCCCAATGCTTTTGAATAAAGCGTTTATCGGGTTGACTATCCAACGCTTTGATTAAAGTTTTATCGCATCGCCAAATGCTTTTTATTGTAAGCTGACGCAACCATCCAACGCTTTTAAATAAAGCCATTTATCGTGACCGTCTAATGTTTTTAACAGCGTTTATCTGAGAGATCGGCAACGGGCTCCAATGCTTTTAATAAAGTTGTTAACAAGACCACTAATGGTTAATGTAGCCGCATCAAAGATTGTCCAATGTTTTAATAAAGCTATTTTCTATCTGAGATCAACGGCTTTTGAATAAAGTAAATGACGGATGTCCAGGGGTTTTCAAACAAAAAGCTTTTGTATTTTGGGATAAAGGGTCATTAGTAAACGGCAATGACAAGTTTTACCCCGGGCATAAGCATGTGTGAGGAGCCTGGGTGAGATCATAAAAATACATGACACTTCAGGCAGGCATTCCAGAGTAGAAACTGATTTATTGAAGGATTGTGAATGCCATGAGATTGTATAGTATTTTAAGCTGAGGCTCTACAGAGCCATCTTGAGTCAGGTTGCCCACCTCGTCAGTGGAACCCCCTTTCAAGTGTGATACACGGAGATATGCTGATCAAGCCACCTGAGCTTCAAAGACAGAAAGTCGCAGTCAATATCTACAAATAAGTTTAATCAATCTAGTTCAGCTTGTATTTCTTGGGTAAAGACCAAAACACTTCTTGGAACAACCTTGTTCCCCACTTATATCGGTAAAGAGTCTTAATGAACTCTGAAGATCATGTAACAGTCCGATATTTCAGAGTAGATGATGCGGCCCCGACAGCTACTTCACCCACTGGACCATGAGGTCATAGACAGGAGCTAGGCCATGTCGTTTTCAGACGGTTGGGCTTTTGGGCAGCTCCCAGACAAAGGCAGACTAAGGTCCATTTCTAAACCACGGTCAAAAGGACACGGCATAGGTGTCAAGCTACCCAACATCCGTCTTCCATTTAGTTGATGGTTGTGAACGGACCCCTGGTTTTAATACAAGCAATTCTTAAGGGATGGTTTCCCATCATTTTTTTAAAGTGAATCATCTTCCACACACCTTGATCGAGATGTAATGACTTCCACCTTCATTTCCACCATGTGGATCAAATTGGAAATATTCAAACTCATGGTATTTTCTAATGCACATTCTAAATTCTATTATTAAAGAATAGAAATTCTCAAATGTGCGTAGGATTTAGAAAAACATAGAAAGATTTACACGTACCTAACCCAATTTTAGAATAGGGAATGAAGAGATTTAGGATTCCCAACCTAACTACATATACTTAATTCATAGTGAATATATATATATATATATATATATATGAGAGATAGTAGAGAGAGTATATATATATATATTAAGAGAACATGAGATGAATCAAAAACCACTTAAGGTCTCAAGCATACAAACATTTAATGAATGACTTAAATCTCAACTCTTAAGAATCATATATTAGACTCACATGTGACATTAAGATCTGCTTTTTTTTATTACATTTTTATTTATTTTCTATTTTGATGACAAAATGATTATCATCTTTCATATACTCATTCACATCCAAATGATCACAGTAGTCTCATGTCCAATTCAATTTATTCAACCATATTATTGTGTTCTCATGCCATGTCAGAGTTTAGTCAGATCAATCAGATAGAATCTTTTCTTGTTCATACTCTCCTCTTAAAACAAGAATATCTTATTTTGGTTGTATCAATTAACATCTATTTGAAGCTCCCGACTTGCCTCGCTGTACACATTACCTGCATGAGGAATCCATTACGTGAATGCTTTGCTTCTGTGGTCCATTAATTGATTCATATTTTTAGTTAGATGCTGCAACTACAGGCGTCGAGCTCTTGTAAGCTCTAAAAGTATAACAGCATCAACTAAACACCAACATCTATCAAACAAGCAAACACTCCCATTGCATAAAGAAATCAATGTAACAAGATTACGTCCCATTTTATGCTAGGATGTAACAAATATAATTAAAAGTACATTATTTAAGAATAAATCCTCAAATACCAAAAATATTACCCTAAGGAAAAATATTAAATTTTAAATATAGAAAAGATATATAAAAAATAAACACCTAATTATAGAAATGATATCATCAGTGTCACTGCTATAAAAACCTTATTAATGTAGACACGTCATAAGAAAAAAAAATGAAATCTATTTAAGTTACTAATCCCTTTTATTCTTCTAGGGTTTTGGGTGACGTCTCTTTCTCTCTCACTCGCTAAGGACTAACGCCGTCATTAGATCTATAAAGAAAAAAGTGGTTTCTTTTTAGATGAGATCATCACAAAATGGTAGAATGATTGAACCAATCATTCTAAAGGTATGAAAGTTTCCTATAAGATTACAAATTTTTTCATGTTTTTGTAAATTAAACCTACAATTAGAATCTTATTTCTTCTTGAAATACAAAATTTATCAGGCTATTTTTCAATTCTTTATTTCTTACTTTTGATTTAGACTGCGACCAACTACAAAGCTGATAACATGAGTAGGCCACTCTACAAGGAAAAAGTTAATCAATGACACATTTAATACTTACAATGACGCTTCCCTAAAGTGTCATAGTGTAGACTGACATCGATATATGTTTACACCATGACACCCCATTTCCAGAAGCCGCCATTCTCATCACCCCAACCTAGTTTTAACAGACACTTTTTGCTGAGCGTCATTGATTTTTACAGCGCCCAGGTTATTAACTCGACACCCTTTATAAGTGTCATCATCTTCTAACATTAAATTTTTACCCCATTTGCACACTTCATTAGTTATAAATCCCAATATAACACCTCAGTTATTGAAAATCCTACAATATGAAAGTCATATAGATAAAGGGTTATATCAAGCCACACAAGAAAATAACATTTATATATCCATTGATCCAAAATTACATTTGTACATATTCCCAACAAATTGTCATAAATTCTATGAGTACGAATACAAAATATTTGTTAATTAGTAAGTACTGGAGGATCTTTCTACGAGAGAGTGCACTAAGCCCATCAACTACCAGCTCTCTTTACCCTTAAATGGAAATAAAATTAGTTCAATAATTACATTTACTTAGATGTGTTTGATGTTTTCATGAATCATCATTTAATAATATAAATAGACAATTGTATAGTGGGTTTGTTAGATAGAAAGACAATTTCAATAGTAACACATCATATGTACATATGTGCCAATAGTGGAATGTTTATTAAAATTATGTAGCCTGTCTATAAGTTGTAAACTAAATAATTTGAAATGAACATTAATTATAACTAAAAGAAGATTTCATGATTCATCAAAAGTAATGATTTACCAAACCAAGGTTAGTAGTTAACTAGTAATAGAAAAAGATACACACACAAAGCTGGCTAAGGCTACTAAAATTGAGCAACAACATAACTACCCAAAAAACATAAAACTTGATAACTATGTTGAGAACTGATGGAAAACTAGAACAATTCCAATAGATTGCAATTTGATAATTATAATTAATGTATTTATATGTTATATTTGTTTAATATAATTAATGGAACTAAATTTGTCAAATTATACGAGGAAAATAAATGTTTTTTGATTTAGAGTCAACATCTTTCCAGGTGTTTAATGTGCTTCAACTTGCAAACAGGAGAGTAATACCAATTAATTTACTTCCTCAAACAGGAAATATAGGTCATTATAATTAGTACACTTGAATTTCTAATAAAACCTATAAATAAAGGTAATTCATAAATTAAAGAGAAAATTGATTGATTAATAATATTTCATTTTTTCTTTTTTGGAAAATATTGCACCAATGGTGGGATTTCATTGATTTTCTACTAGGAGAGACTCCTAAAAGGCCTTGTAATGAAATTTTAAGCTTTTATCTTCTTATACCTATCTCCTATTTTGTTACTTATTCTCTCCCATCATAAACTTTATTCTTTGTTTATCTCATTAAACAATGAAAATAAAACCCTAAACCACCACTTTGGCATAGGCAAACCATCCTAGCTTTGTCAATATAAACTTTTTTAGTTCTAGCAGGAACCACTTCAATTTAATTGAATAGTTGTTTTAGCTAAATTATGCAATTTCTATATCCATGCACATGGTGTGTAGAGGAAACAATTACTAGCTACTTGTAATTTCATATTACATAATTACGAACTAAGAACAAGGTCTACTAGCTAAATTTTGTTTTTTAAGTCATTCCTAAATGTTTTTAGTTCAGGCGCATAACATATAAAGCCCAGCCAATCAAGCACTTCTTGAATGATTCTACACATGAACTACTGCTCCAATTATTCATATAGTTAAGTGAGAGTTTTCTAGGAAAATAATATTATGTTTCACTCTTAAAGTATTGGTTTGCTGATTTCACATTTTGGTTACACAAACCCAAATCACATACCCTAATTCTCTAAGCATTAAACAATTAGACCTTCAATATATTCATAAAAGGACAAATAATATATATATATATATATAGATAAGTAAGCCAGAGGAACATGGATATATACCCGTGACCACCACAAAAGAAGCCTTATGACATGCTAGTATGAATTCTCAATCCAATTTGAAGCATTAAAAAAAATAAACAACACTACTACCAACAAATTGGGAAGCAAATATAAAATCACAACTATAACATGAAAAGTAGGAATGCCTGGGAAGTTCAAAATAAGGTCCAAAATACCTAAATCAATATAAAGTTAGAAATAAGAACAATGAGAACATTTCCCTGATACTTTAAACTCAATGCTTAATCTGAAAATAAAGAAACAACAAAATGATAGGTTTTCCTTTTTCTACATAATCCTTATTGTCACTTATTTTCCGACATAATCACTAAGCGACATTCTTCGAGGAGCGGCTAAATATATCCTTGATATCCAAAAGAGGAAAAAAGAAAAAGCAAGTTGTGATTCTATAACATTCTTGATGAAATGATTTAATAAATTCAAACATTTTTTAATTTTCTAGTCATAACCAGGTAGATTCTGAAGCCAAATAACAAATTTTTTCATATTTCTTTGCTTTATCAAGAACAAAAATCGTATAATAAAAATGAATTCTTAACTGACAAGTGGGTGCATTTGCGTTGCTAGATTGATGGTTCAATAATCTGCAAATAAATAAAATATTTTAATGGCACTATCACAAATAAGAGGAGAAGGATTAAGGGATAATCTTTGGATGCCCACTAAACCCCCGGAGGAGTCATTTTCATTTAGACCACTGAAAATAGACTCGATTAATTGATGTCGCCTAAATGTGCAAATCATAACAAGACACACCAAAACAAGTTTGTAGTAATGCAAGTCAATAGTAAAGCAGTATGTGTTTGGAAAATGAAGACGTGGACCGGAATATTGCAATTAAAAAGAGTCATTATATAAAACTTGTATTCATATCTTGATCACGATTAAAACTTGCAAAAGCGTGAACAAAACTTTGCATTCATATACTGGTATAATTAAATACCTGAAGAGAGCCAGTATATAAAAGGTCCATAAACATTCAATGATTGTAGAAAAATGCAAGAGCTTGGATGCACCAGTTTCATCACAAGATGACTTGTTAATATGAGAAATTATTTTCATTTACTACCACGATCACGAGGAATGTGGTGGGCCATTTCTCCTTTATTCCCCTTTGGCATCGGTTCTTTAGTAGATGACATCCTCCTATGTATAGATCCTCAGGAAAGCAATATTTCTTACCTAAACATCAAAACCCAAAATATTCATACTTAAACCTAACACTTGACGAGAATTTTCTCGAAGAAAGAAATTTGGAAGCAGAAAAACTGATAGCATAAACAAACCCAAAAACCTCAACTCCAAAATCGCCAAAACTTATGCAAAAAAATAAATGAAAAATCAAATCCAAGAGAAAATCACCACAGCTCATTGCTCTTCATACAATGCAAAATTCGAATCGGGTTTGTTTATCAAAAAAAACAAAATCAAAACTTTAACATTTTAGGATTAAACAAACTAAGTTGCAGAACAGGGGTGATAATTTCAACTTACCCTTTAGAGCATTAGGAATCCGAACAAAATTCTCTTTAAGAGCAAGAAAATCGCTTCAAATCTAGGCAATATCATCATGAAGATCAGAGGCTTGCATGGATTGCACGATCGCACTGTAGGCTCATTGTTTCCAACCCCTGTATTCAGAAAAAAGAAAATAAAAATCCAAACTCATAACACTAAATCATTAAAAATTTGGCTCCAACTCACAAACAATAGAAACCCAGTTCATAAAAATCTTCAAACTTTTCACATGTTAGATACCTAGTTAGAAATCAAAGTTTCCCAATTCATAGAAAACCCAAAAAATGTAAACTTCAGAGAGAAAGAGTGAGAGAGATCTATATACGGGTTTGTTATGAACAATCTGACAATCTTCGCGACATAGAATCGTTTAGTTCGAGAGAAGCAACTATAAGCATCATCATCATAGGGTGGGCAAATGATGTCAGACGAGAGGGTAGCTCATAGGTTATCTTGTCAAATGAGGTTTTGTAAGTCATGAGTTCCACGGTGAAGCGATAAGAGGAGAGCTTCGACCTCCATTGGATGAGGTTAAGGTTACGGTTGAGGTTCTGGTTGAAGTGAAGGAACATGACGCATTTGGCATTGGTATAAGCAGTATCTTAGATCTTAGGTTTGATATTTTAAGCTAAAATAAAAATCATTTTTAAAAACATACCCAATTCAATCGGCTTTAATAAAGAAATTACCTTAAATAACTATTGACATTACAGCATGTATTAGTGAGTGAAAAGGTATAATCATAAATTGATCTAGTTGAGTTATAAATTTTCTTTTAAAAAATAATTATATAATAATATACTATATTGTTTAACCAAATGATTTAGGACTTTGAGCTTCACTTCGGTAGCGCACTATTTTTCTATCATTGATGAATAGCTCTTTTTTTCTTCATAATGGAGTAACCTTTTAAGAAGTGAAAATACTAAAAGAGTGTCAGTTATGGGTTAGGTGAAAAATTACTCCTTAGAATAAATTAAATATACCTGGCTGGGGAGGCAGATCCTCATTTGTGATTTTCAAGGCCTTGTTATGAGCCACTAGGATATTTGATAGTGGGTTTATAATTAAAACAAGTTACAATAATTTTGCACTTTTTGAACACTGAATTCATTGGGATACTCTGTTTAAGTGCCTCAAACTTTTATGTATATAATCATGTGAGATAGCAGTTGTTGCTGGCATTGACATTCCTATCTCTAAACCCAGCCTGCCACGAGGTCCAAGCCAATAATTACCAAAAACAATGCCCATTGGCTTTAGTCTATTGCAGTGGAGTGGCTACTCTCAAATGGCTTGTTCATTTGAGGGTGTAATAGGCAAGATCTGGGATATTTGCCAGTAAAACTTAAACCCAAAGGCTGAATCAAGGACTATGAAAACCTAGTCTGAACCGCCAGTTGCCAAAAGCTATTACGATAGTCCGCTTTGCTCGGTACCAGGTCACTTCTGGCAATGCCCCATTTCGAGTTCAGATGGTGAAGTGATGTGGATTGGAGGATTAGTTATTGCAGAGGTCCTCAGGGTTCTCCGGCTGGAAGCCTATAGTTATCCACAAGGAATCATTTATCAAACCTTAGGCCGGGTTTGTTTCCATGGCTGAGGGTTATGGAGCAAATTGTGTGCTTTGTTGGGCTGTCCAAAAAAATTTAATAATTCAGAATCAAGGTACTGAATCAAAGTGTTCCTCTCTGAGAGGGATATTGAAAGAAAGCAGAAAGGATGAATGGGTGGGGAAAAGAGCTGATGAAAAATTAGAAAAAAGGAGATGGAAAAACCTGAGGATCCAGTGCTTAGGTGGTGGCAGCATACCTGTGTGGGACTTTAGACAAAAAGATCTCCTTGATTTAATATTGGCCATCTGACAGTCATTGAATTATTAAAAGAGGTCAGTGTGATTTCATGACCCAAAGCAACCAGTGAGCGGGAAGAACAGAGCTTATATCTGGAATGTTTATACAATGGGTGCTTTTACTAGTACTGATGCTGTCTCGGATCGATGTTCTTGTTTCTCTTGTTATTGGTGCTGCTTGATGCTGCGAAGCCATTGACCCATCTTTGATTTTCCGCATGGACTAATGCAAAGTCACGACACGAGCAGCGAAAAGGAAAACGCCGACTAATCATCAGGGGTCCATTGTTGTGTGATTTTCCGACCGCGATACCATTATCTGGTTGCGGTTTTGGTTAGGGGTGATGGTGCGATGGCGGCGGATGAGCGTGGAGGAGTTTTACTTTGTTTAATTGATATTTTACTTGTTTCAATTGATATTTTACCTATCGCCCGATTGAAATTGTATAAATTATGAAATAAGATGTTTGGTTCCGTTTTTGTCTATATGATGCTAATTATCTTTTAGTAGGTGGACTCCAATTAGGTTTGATGTTATTTTTTTAAAGTTATCTTTTAGATCTGGGAGGTGAGACGAGAAAACAAAAGGGTTAATGTTTCAGTTCTACCTCCCCTTCTCATTCCAATCTATTGTTTTTTAGAAAGATAAGTTCGGCCTGACCTGCAATAAGCACAAACACTGAGTATAACCGGACCCGAAGTTAAATATAGAAGATGATCTTTTCGTACCCAAATGGGTTTGAGGCTGTGTGGCGACATTATTGTTGATGTTTAACTGGTTCTAAGCCTTGCCAGTGGCATGCGTTCTAATTAGTAATCTCTTATTGCTTGTGTTTGCTTCTGGTGCGAGAGAGAAATGTTGGGAGGGAGTTGTTATTATTATCATTTTGTGATTTGACTATTTTAAGCAAAAATTTTAAAATCAAATAAAAATAAATCATGAATGATTATTCAATCTTTATACAGCCATTAAATAATCAGTGGTTTAAACCAACCAAATAAAGCCGTATATCGGACTCCTCTATTTTGTTTATCTTTTGCTTCCATTTTTCCTCTCGGTTCTTTTCCCTTGTATTTTCCTTTGGATGTTAAGTTGAAGCATAAGTGTTTACATATTCCTGTACCGGAAGGATAGAAGTTTGTCGGGTTTGAAAGAGGCTAAATGGACCACTAGCAAGCCCGAAAGAAGTGTGCTTTGACTCCAGGCCACTCGTCTACAGAAGGCCCAGCGAGAGGCCAGTGGCTGGGGGTTAAGGGAGTCTTGAGCGAGTCAGAAGGTGCCTCAAGCCAGATCAGTTCTCCTTTGTCTGGGAGAATGGAGACCAACACTATATGATATATTATCTACGAGTCTTGACAAACCTTGCGGTATGGAAATAAACAGCGCGTTATGGCGGTTGGATCGCCTTACCGGAAGTCGTGGAAGTTATCTGACAAAGTGACATTACGTGCGTGCTGAATGTCGAATGTGAAATAATACTCCATCAGCTAGGATCGCGGTCTCAAATATCACCATCGGCGGTAGAATATCGCGCGCAAATATTTGGTCCGCCCTATTGGGCGAAAAGTGCGTCGATACATCAGCCTTCATAGTGATCTCTTTTCCTCGCCAGAAAGACCGGCGTTTGGCGGCCGGGCGCGCCCTTATGACACGCTCTCTCTTTTTTGATCTTGGGGGAGTACCTGGTTAGGAACTAGCGGGGGACCATGCGAATCTGCCGGCTGTCATAACGATCGAGCATGGCGTAATTTTCAAAAGCTCAATGCGGTCAGCCGACGCCGCGCTCGACCAGTTCATTGAAAAAAGACATGTGATTGTGAGTCGGCGAGCAACGGATCCTTACGATAACCGTGCCGTTTGATAGTGCTGCTTCGAACATGGCGAGGCGCGCGATCCCCGGTCGCGAGATGGGTGGCGACGAACCTCTGATGATGGGTACGATGCCGCGGAGGCGTCTGTGACGAGGTGAAGCCGCGCCGCTGGTCGTGTGCTGGTGAAAATTTGAACAACTCACCCCCAAGCGAATCGTATCACGCCCGGAGAACACGACAAACGGGGCGGTCGCCGGCGTTCTCCCGAAGGGCTGACACGATCACGGCGGCATTCCCGAGGTGTTCGAAGCGAGAGAGTCCACGAGCGGGGCATGGACCACGATCGGCCGCGGAAGAGAACAAAGCAATGATCGGGGACATATCGAGCGAGGGCCGCATCATCCCCACCCAGATTACAGATGGCGGTCTGGGAGCGAGAGGTTTAGGGTCTTGATGCGGCGGGTGTGGAAGAGGAAGTGGTTAAGGGCGAGCCGGACCGCCATGGATACCTTGGTGACAAATTGAATCACCCCCACTTCTACGATGGGGCATCATGCTATCCGCTTCCGGCCAAGGCTATAATATGCAGTGGAAACTTTTGAGTGGACGGCGGATTAGTCGACCATCTCGATACCCCAAGATCAAATGGGTTGCATGGTGTCAGAATAATAAGGTCTGCGGGGCTTTTCATGCTACTGAAGGCCAGCCTTGACTTTGGTTCATCCCCCTTCACGATCTCTTCATTCATGGGCTTATCAATTGCATTTAGTCTCCTTCGCCAGACGGGACGTCTCTCAGGCGAGTTTACCATCTGGCCCAGGTGAGGAATGGGAAAGCAAGATCATACGTCGAAGGATTTGTGTAGGAGCCACGAAGAACCGTCTGGATGAAAATTCATCGTCTGTGATACATCGGTCTGGATGTTCATCGATCATGTTGATCTGGCGCTTAAAGTCATCACGTCTATTGACCATACAGCAAACGTCTGGATGAAAAAAATTAACCATCCCAAACATTCATTGTAGGTTAAAGTCGTCGAGATGCGATGTTTTCCATCTTAGAACCCCAACAGCATGGCGAGAAGTACTAGCGAAAGGAAGAAATATAGCAGCAGTGAAAAGCCTCATGTCCCGAAAGGAAGCTCTTCCGTAAAGAGAGTCGTGATAGCGGCGGGGCGAAGTCACAAAAGCAGAATGACTTGAGACAAAATCCCGAAAGATGAAACGATCACGAGGAAGAATCTTACAGAGACGGGTGGGCCCGCGCGTCGAAAGGCGGCGGCGTTTGCTCACGGCGCCACTCTCCTAACGGCCTGGTGTGCGAGTCACGAAGTGCGGCCGGCAATTCCGGGGCCGGCGAAGCGGATGAAGCCAGTCCGCGAAACGGCACCAAATATTGCGGTTTACGCAGGATTGCCGCCGGGCGGCGCGCCTGAGCGGTGTATCGATTGAAAAATAGAATACCCAATACCGCGTGGATACAGCCGGCGTTTCATATCTCCGAGGCCCGACGGTGGGGCGAAGTCGGGCGCTGCAGAATCGGGCAACCTTGGCTCGGCAACGGTAGCGCCTGCCGGCGACGGCGACTACGACACCCGTGACCCCTTGGAAATCCGCGATGCCGGGAGGATTGAGGAGGGAGAATCTAGTTCATTCGCTGGAAGGCCCTGCGTATCGGATCAGCGGGGAATAGGAGAAATACAAGCGATATCTAAAGCTGGCGACTCGACCACAATCCGTTCGACATTTGGACTGGGGGATGCGATATCGACTTAGCCGTTTGTGATTATTGGCGTTGTGCAGCCTGTGGGATTCTTCGGGTTTTAATTGATAATGGATTAAATGACATCATTTTGGCGTCGACCTTCCAGCAAAATGAGGCGATTGGGAGAAAAGCTGGGAGCAGTCGACGCGTCTCTTGCCCGAGGAGAAAGGTGTGCCATTGGGCTCCAAATTCAGTGGTGCTCCTACAGTGAGCCTTGCCCCGATGACCCAGTGCCGGTTCATATCGTCAGATGCCGTCGGCTGTATGTTGCTAGGACCCTCTCGATCTGATAAAGCCATCCCTCGGCGTATCATGATGATTCAGGTATGATTGGCAGGAATGGTCCGAGGAGAATCAGTGGGTGAGGGGGTGCTGCCTCCATGGAAACAAGGCGATCGTGTTTGATGAATGTGGACCAATGACGACCTTTTACCTGACCGAAGTGCTCACACGACAAGAGCCTGAACTAAGTAAATATCATTTGGATGATGTCCCCCGAACATCTTCTTTACATAGGCTCAAGCGCGGAAGACTCAAGCAACCTCGCTCGGTTTAAAAGACGAGAATAGAGCGTTTCGCATGGAGTGGCCCAGGACATGGGAGGATCAACCCTCTGATAATCCTCTGTAGATTGAACAAGCCCGTCGCTGGCCCAGGTCGAAAAGCGCGGCGAAGCTTCTGTTGGCGAGAGCGAAAAATCTCAAATGGAGGTGCAAGCTCATCAGCGGGGAGAACCGTCAGAGAAATTGAATATCGAAGGTGGTTGTTCCAATGTTTGTGCTCGTCCAAAAAGAAAATGCATAGCAAGTGTGATCGACTGCGGCATAAACAAAGCATGCCGAAAAGCAGC
This sequence comes from Tetrastigma voinierianum, assembly GCA_016808115.1. Taxonomy (NCBI): domain Eukaryota; kingdom Viridiplantae; phylum Streptophyta; class Magnoliopsida; order Vitales; family Vitaceae; genus Tetrastigma; species Tetrastigma voinierianum. The sequence continues at coordinate 42,105 of JAEQBH010001040.1, read as the reverse complement.
TTCCGCTGCGAGGATCGACGCAAACCGGTGGTGGGCGCCGGTGGGCGCTCTGAACTCGATTTATATGGATTACTGCGGTACAATCGGTCGGCTATGGACCCCGAATGACCCGAGATATCTTTGGTCATTCGAGGAACTTATTGTTGTCGGGTGATGCCATTCGGAGCTCGAAGCGTTGGAGCGTGGAGGTTGGTGAACAGGCGTTCGGGAAGCGAATGAAGCGACTATGGAGGTGCTAAGCTGAGCGACATCGCGGTAAAATCCTGCATCCGATCTCGCCGTTTCATCTCTTAGGCGTTCCGGATCTAGGAATTGCAACATGACACGGGCGCGATCTTGCCGGAAAACGCCGGAGCGGGTGCGGGCCGTAGTGACCAGTGTGAGCGTCGAATCTCGCGACGTAAAGGTGTGGCACCGACATGCGTATGTGGTAAAGTCGGCGGCGGGAAGGATTATTTTAAGCGGAGTTGTATCCGGTGAGTGAAGTGCGACCCTTCTTGAAGTCCTGAAGAAGGCAGCCGATGTTGGGGATCTGAAGTCGAAGAAGCATTCTGACATTAAAAACATACGGTTCTCCACCCGTTCTGGTAAATTCAGGGTCGAAAGGAGAACTCACGGCTCCTCTTTAGCGTATCGGACTCAACGGTAGCATTCGTGAGGCATGAAAAGCGATCTACCACGGTTACTATTGTGGCGAAACGCGCTTTTGAGAGGAGCGGAGGAGAAGTACGAGGATGGAAAGTGTATCTTTGAGTCTTGTAACCTGACTCGAAACTCGAGCCTACTTTCCCAGGGCTCATACCATAGAAGTCGACGAATATCAATTAAATCAGTGTGCGCAGCGAAGCCTCAGGAAGGCGTGAAGTGGGCGACTAGCGGGTTCGACGCCAGTGCAATGAAGAATTACGATAAAGGGACCGGGTCCTGGCAGAGCTTGATCTCTTGGAATTTACTCGCCAGACTTGCTCAAACCACTATGAAAAGGGCGACCTCGATTTGGAGCTCTTTATTAGATGGAGCCTCAAATGTAAAGAATGAAGATGGATTCTCTAACTCTTTGAAAGGGATAGACATTGAATGCGCAGATTTGGGTTCCATCTTCACGACAACGGCAGAGCATGAAGAGGCGTGATGCGAGACCTCAGCCTGCAACATTCATTAGAAAGTCGACCGGTGGTAGAGGTATACGATTGACTCGATTTGGTGGTTGAATTATTAAATAGAAGACCTCTGAGGTAAAGTGAAACATTGATTCTATACCTCCAAGGTCGCGATACATTAAAGAAATTTGTGTTGGGTTCGGATCAAACATATCCGCTAGAGCATTCCGGCGGGCGCCTTGGCGAGGATTGTGCCTCCGCGAGAAGGAGCCTCGGCGGTCGGCGCTGTTGAATGCTTGGCGGAACCCTACGCCGATCCTTATAGCATGGCGGTCGCCTCGGTGGGGTAGTCTTGTGGATGGACCAGAATTTGGAATTATATATCAGGGCTTTACCCAGGCGGCCCGAAGCGACGAGTAAGGGCGGGGGCGGCCCGGTTCTACTAATAATGTAAAGGAAGCCTCTGGCGGCCGATTTCACGCTAAATGCATCGCGGAGGACACAAGTCGATAAGAGAGATACGAGGGTGTATCGGGAATCATATCGGGCGGGCGTGCGCCAAAAGTCATAAGAGCGGCGGGGGATACTCACGCTGACCATACTCGAGTTGGCCTGACCTGGTCAATGCGTCTCTGCCGAGCACGCGCCGAGATCTCCACGCCTCCGTGTTGAGCCCTTAACGCTTGATCTGAGTCCTTGGCCTTTGGCAATGGGGTTTGGGACATATTGGGACCACTTGCCCATTGGGGAAGGGCGGTGCACAAATTCATAATTGTTCGCGTGGATTGCTTCCCGAAGTATGATGACGGGAAGGCCTTTGGCGCTCTGATTCCGAACAAGATACCCAATTTATTATTGGCGAGAACCATCATATGCGGGTTTATCCCGAGAGCCTGGCAAAGTATCGGAAACAACGGAAACGGTTTGACAACTAAGTCGGAGATTTTTGTCTTAGAGCTCGGAATGGAATTTATTACTCGTCCCCGAACATCCTACAGACCACAAATCCGTGGGCGAAGTCCTCATAAACCTTAAAGGGGCGAGATTAGTGCAATGCCTCCTGGTGTACTATGAGCAGAACTGACCACAGAGTGTAACTCGGGAAACCCCACGCCTTTGGCCAGCGCAGCCTTGATGGCCTCATTGGAGGTCGGAATAAAGTCTCCCAGGATCGAGTTAGCATCAGAGGAGCATAATGACGAGGCCCTTCGTCTAAACTTAGAACTTTTAGATGAAAAGCGTGAGGAGGTTCAAAGGCGTACGGAGGAGGAGTATCAAGAAACGGCGGGGTGTGTCCAAAGTCCAGCCCGGGGCTCGTGGGTGAAGCTGTTAATCAAAAAGCTCTCACACCCGGCGAGGAAGATCGGCGCATGGAAACTAGGCCCCCCCGGTGGGAAGGTCCTTGCATCGTATCAGAGTCATTCGAATAGAGTTATGAACAGCGAGAAGAGAGAGAGGGAGGAATCTTGCGGCATACATGGAATCAGAACCTGCTAAGCGTTTTTATCAGAAATTAGCATCGGTTTGTAATGTTATTTAAATAATATGCCTTATCGGATCTTGTGGCGACAAATGGGTGTGATACGTTTAGTTGAGCATCTGAAACATTACATATATGTGCAAACGAAAAAGGCCTGATAAGAAGGTTCATATCGCAAAGGGAAAAGTTGTTGCCTTTGTGATAGAGCTACATTCGGTTACAGTGGGTTACATTAGTGGTGTTCTCGGTGCATCGAAAAGTGCTTGGTACAAGCGTTCCTCGAAAACCCAAAAAAAAAAAAAAAAAAAAATCAGAAGGAAAAGAAAAGGGAGGCAACGAGAAAGCGAATGAAAAACTGGAGGAAGAATAAAAAGGGTGGAAAGACTTGAATTACGGAAGAAAGTGGAAAAGGAGGAGAAAGAAAGAAAAGGATGGAAGGAGTTTATGCAAAAAAAAGAAAAGAAATGAAAAGAAGAAGGAGGAGAGAAGGGAGAGAAACCTTGAAAAGGAGAGGGAGAAAGAGAAGAAGAGGAGATGGAGAAAGAGAGGAGTGGGGAGAGAAAAGAAGGGAAAAAGAAAAAATAAAAGCGAGAGAGGCGGGGCTGCCAAAGTGCAGCCCTCTCTCTTGGATGATGCATTCCTATAATGAAGGCTGAGACCAGCATGACTCTCGAGGGAGACTATGGGAAACACAACTCCCATGTAGAAAACGTAGCATTGACCCAAAATCGAAGGATGTCAGGTGAAGAAGATCAAACGGTTCTTCATCTCACCTGATTCGGTTGTGTAGGAAGCAAAATATACAAAGAGCTGAGCCTCTGACAATGGCCCATTGTTATAAGAAGATCGAAGCACTTTCGAAAATCAGATGTGTCGTTCCAAATTCTCCATAATCGCGTGACACTTGCCTCTTTCCGAGGTGAAAGGTCTCGCGAGTGGCGTTTGACGCATATCATTCTTGAATGCAAGGCTGCGGTACGTGCTCAATTTGATGAGCTCACTACTCATACAGACCACGCGCCTCGGGAGTCGAATGGCTTTCAGTACACATTGCCCTTTCGGTACATCACCGCTCGGCTGGAATACCGCGCAGCGAGCTCACCTGCTTTCTAGCCGCGGTACGATGCCGCGAATTCGGACCGGCTCGAGCTACATTGCCGCACTGTTTGGAGCGCCACCATTGACGGGCTGCGAGGCCCGCGTGCAGAATTCGGCGGCTGTTACGTGCCGCGCCGACTACGCCATGTTGGTGGAGCGCCACCGTGTGACCTCGCCTGACCCACCTTTGCCTCGGTCGAACCGGCTCGGGCTTCACGTACTTTCGGCTACGTCGCCCTTTCGGCGCGACGCCACCGGCTGGCTCACCTCTTTTCACGCCACGAGCCACACTTGCTGGTCGGACCCGACTCATTTACATGCCACTCGACTACATACGCCGTGACTGGATGGAACGCCATGTGTGACTCACCGCTCCGGCCTGACCTGGCCTCGGGAGTAAAACCCGGCTCGGGCTACGTTGCCGCACCATTACATTGCCTTTCGATTCGGTAGCGAGCTGCTTCCCTCCACGAATCCTCGGACAGCCTGTGAAACTGTCACTCTGGCGAGCTCTTCCCATCTGTGATTCCCACTGTGTGGATGATCTCTACTCAACTAATCACATTGACGAGCTCTTCCTCTCAGGTCACTGGAAAAGGCTTCTACTCGGCGATTCACATTGGCAGGCGCATCTCGGATCACTTTCGAGATTCTGCTCGACTATTCACTGCGGCAGGCTCTTCATACTAATTCCACGTGGGCGGAAGGCTCTGCCCGAGCAATTGCAAAGCGAGTTCTTCCTCTCGAGTTCTTGGGCCGAGCTCTGCTCGGCGATTCACCTTTGGCGAGCTCTTCCCGCGCCCGGCTCTCACTTTCCCGGACGAGCTGCTCGGCTATTCACTCGTGAGCTCTTCCCGTGATTTTCGGACCAGGCTCTGCTCGGCTAATCACATTGGCCGCTCTTCCTCTCGGGTGCTCGGCGAGGCTACACTCGGCCAATTCACATTGAACTCTTCCTCTCTCACGATCTTTCGAATGACTCTACTGACTGGCCTTCTCACGACGAACTCTTGCTCCCATCGGTTCATTTCACACTTTCGACTAATCGCATTGGCGGAGAGCTCGCCTCTCGGGGCCACTCGAGAAGGAGCTCTACTCAAATGCATTCTCACATTGTGAGCTCTTCCTCTGAGATCACTCGGGACGGAGCTCTGCTCGACTATTTCACATTTGAGTTCTTCCTCTGGTTCCTTGGGCTGAGCTTTACTCGATTCACATTGTGAGCTCTTCCTCTCGGATCAGCCAGGACGAGCCTACTCGAGCTATTCACTGTGAGCTCTTCCTCCCAGGATCACTGGACGAGCTACACTCCTTTATTGCTCGCGAGCTCTTCCCATCGGAGTTCTACTCGGACGAGCTCTGCAACTAATCCATTGATAGCTCTTATCGGGTCCACTCGGGCGAGCTCTACTCGTAATTCACATTGATGGGCTCTTTCCTCATATCCTCGAGGCAGGCTCTGCTCGACTGTTCACTGCGGCGAGCTCTTCTGCTCTCGATTCCGTGTGAGCAGGCTCACAGCAGACTCATTGGGTTCTTCCTCTCGGTTCCGCTTGGAGCGGAGCTCTGCTCGGCCAATTTACAACGACGGAGCTCTTCCGTGCTCACTGGGACCGGGCTCTGCTGAGCTATTTGCTGCAGCAGGCTCTTCCCATCAGTTCTCGGACGGCTCTGCCACATTCTGACCTGCGGGGGCAGGACGTCTGGCCTAAGAGAAGGATCTCATGCCCTCGAGTAGATCCATGTGACAGAAGCCACCTCATCTTGACAGCCTCACCAGTTTCCACCGCCCGGCGTAAGGGCTCACATCTCGGCTAGGCGGAATAGCCGGCCTCAATGGCCCCGAGTTTGAGCTTGTTCGCTTAACTCAAACTCTCGATTAGGCAGTTGAGAAAGTCACGGAATCAAGCGAGAACCGAGCAACATATAAAAAAAAAAAAAAAAATGATGAATGAATATTTATTGGAGGTAGAGGTACATATCTGGGGGCTCCGGGCCCAGTGAAAACAACAGTATGCTGGGAAGGAAAGTGAAAGTGAAGTTAGGTAGACGAGTGCAAGGATTTAGACGTCAGCAGGAGGGACGGACAGAGAAGAGGGGAAGTCGGCAGCGAGTGCGAGGATCTTTGGGGAGCAATTGAGAGAAAAGATTCCTCGCCTCATCATCACTTTAGAATCGAAGTGTAAGTCTATCCGCGTAAGCATTAATTGTATCTCTTGAAAATGAGCCACAGGAAGTATTATTTTGGCTGAAAGCGATATATGATGTGATAATGGTCTGAGCCACGAAATCTGTGGTGAAGATCCCATGCAATCAGGCACTCTATCTTGATGCTCACGGCTGAGCTACGGCCTCTCGGAGGCCTCTCGGCTTGAGCTACCTCTGCGGCGCCTTGGCACTAGGCTTGACAGGCCACATCTAGTTGGCTTGAGCTTATCACGGTTAAACTTGGATTGCGCACATGACTCCTCTCAGCGAGACTAAGCGCGACTCCACCCAGAGATGAGATAAGTTCTTCTCATATTTGAGCTCCATCTTTGGGGTGGGTGCAGCCCATCAGGGTCATTAAGTGGTCTTGCCTGACCGAACTACGCCCTGAGACCTCTAGAAGCTCGCCTCAGCGCCATCGAGGCTACTCAGAACTTAGTCTTCTCTGCTTTGCGAGCGGGTGACATGGTGTGTGCTTCTCTGTCCAGTTTAAGCCTCTACCTCCTCTTGATGTCTTCTGTGTCGTCCTTGTAGCTCGATCAGCTCGAAGTAAGAGAAGCGCCTTAGCGCATATGTAATCTGAGAAATTTTCATAACCATTTAGTTTGGCCTTCTCGGCCAAACGCCCTTCAAGCGAGTGGCTCTCGCACGTAGGCTTTTGGAGTGACATCTACGGATTAGTACGAGATAAAGCGCAGCGAGACCACGAAAGAAACACTTCTGAAGCGGCACCTTGAAGAGGCGAGCGAGCCTGCGTCGGCGAGGCGCGCTTCGACTCGAAGCGAGAATCCCTCGGTGACGTCTGCGCATGCTGAAGCTGGCGTTAAGCAAAAAATCCCCATCCTGGCTGGTTTTGATTAGACCTTCTTCTTGACCCTTGCGGCCCGACTTAGCGACTCTCCATCGGTAATTCCAGGCGGTGATGGGTGCAGCGAAATGGCGACTTCGCCATTGATCCACCGAGATTTTTAGCGCTTCCTTTGATGGGCGCGTGGAGGCTGCGGGCTGAAAACTATAGAATTTCTGTGAACATGTAATTGCACCTATACTCAATTTGAGGCGAGGAACAAAGTGGAAGATACCCGATCTTGAACCTTGGACAGCGAAGCCTATCTTTGCCTCCTAATGGCTTGGAATTTTCGAGCTTCACACTGCAGGGCTTGAGATAATGCCTCGATTGAGCGAACCACCTTTGGTGTGAGTGTTATGGAAATTAATTTCTTGCTTGGAAGGGGCGAGGGCCTCGAAAGCGACGGGCGACGGCGATTCGAGGGGCGACGTGTGTCGGGTTGTTGGCGCTCGCGTGAGGCGGCGGGCGATGCGACCCGATATCAACCGCTACTGACCTCGTCCTCAGCGAGGATCAATCAGGGCACTTGGGGAAGCAGAGAGGATCTTAGCAATTAGAAATATTAAACCAACCTCGTGAGTCTCATGCCAACGACCCCCGGACCTTCTGATTCTTAGGGGTGGTCGAACTGGAACACCCGATATGTCGCATCTGTCTTCTTTGTTGGGGTCGCTATTTGACTTTCGGTAACAAAAAAATGTGACCCTTCCACTTGACCTGAGAAGGGAGATCGATACGCGAAGAAGATTCGGGGCGCTGAAAAATAAAGGAAGCCCTCGGTGGTGACTCGCCGATTAAAAAGATAAAGAAGCCAAGCTATCTTTGCGGGAACAGAGTCCATACTAAGAAGACCAATAGGCGACCATGCCCGGCCAGTTGGCGGCGAGGTTGGGAAGGCGGACATATTGAAATGTTGTAAAACCCTTTTATGAAGGGTGCGAAAGAACGAAGACCATTCTGGCGACTTGAGAAGAAGCACATTTTGATGCGAACTCTCGTAAAGTCAGAGCATCAGGGACCCTGAACGTCAAAAGGAAGAAAGCGTTAAACCAAAAGTAGCTTTAATATGAAGGGCCATTGAGCGGCCTTGTTGGGTCCCCGTTTTAGCATCTTGTGAGCGGTGGTGTCAGATCCCTTTGGGATATTCAATCAGAGCTCAACCGCACTATGTACCACGGGGGAAGAGGGGCGCAGCCACAGGGCATACGGGTTTGACGCGTGGCCCGGTGCGGCGACATCTGGTCATGTGATAATGGCGACAACGGAGAGTCACCACGATGTAAGAAGAAAAACGACGGACACGCGAGGCAAAGGCAGCGACAAAACAAAATCCAGTAGGCTAAACTAACATTTAATGTTACCCGATAAAAACAAAATAATCCTGAACCTGGCGTGGACCAGAAGATCTGACGGATAAAGAGTACACACAAAAAGGCGCGGACGGAAGGCTAAGAAAGAAAGGGTCTCGGAAGTCAACGGAGACCAAGAAAGATATACAAAACAGAGGAAGCGAAGGAAGATTGGAAATGAGCGAACCTAAGAGTCATCATTATCACAAGACATATGACAGGCCTTCTTGCCTAGTCACGACAGTTCTCGTATGACGCAGTAGATATGAAATGCGACCCTTGCCCATGATGTACTACAAGGAGTACAGAGACGCTGATAGGGTTTGAAAAATAGTAACAGGCCCATAGCAAGCCGAAAGTGATGTGCCCAACCTGACACGGAGCCATTCAATCTGGAAGCCTAAAAGCGAAGGCCCAGGGGCAGGTCAATCGGCGAATTAAGAAGGTCCATCCCGGCGAATGGATTCTTATATGGCCCGTAATAGAATAACCCTAACAATATAGTATCACGAGTCGACCAAACCTTGTCAATAAGGAAGAGAAAATAACCCTTGAATTATGGCAGGTTGGATCTCTCCCAATAGAAAGGAAGTTATCTATTAATAGCTCTTCTAAATCACAAGATATCATAAATAGAAATATCCGTCGATAGGATGCGAATCTGAATCACCATCCAGCCCGGTAGAATATCTACTATAATGAGTCCACCCCGGTGAAGATGCGTCTACGCCTTATAATCTCACCTCTACGAAAGAAGTTGACAACATGGGCGGCCACGGGCATGGCTTCGTGACCGCCTTCGCACGATTGCGGAATTTTCGTTCGAACTGCGGCGGGGCCCGCACGATCGCCCGATCAAGCGATCCGGACACGGCGTCCGAAGCCCTCGCTCTGATGGGTCCGTGGCGACCCCGCCTCCGGCCGATTAGGTTGAAAAGACATCATGATTATAGTTGTTGCTTTTCTTTTTTCTTTCTAGTATTTTCTTTCTCTTTTTATAATAGGTATAAAGAATATAATGGTTATGACATTTTCTTAAAGGGTGAAATAATATTAGATAGGTTTGAAGGAAATGTTAGATTTCCTTTTATGCACGAAGAAGTCACACATGTGAAGCTTGGGTTGGGTTCCTTAGTATCATAAACTACAAGCTCTGTCAGAATGAGGTTGAATCATATCTAGAGGTCTAATACAACCACAGTGTGGACCTGTATTTTTGTACGATGCATGTTCCTACTGTTCAGGTGACCATAGTTTTTGTTATTTTGAAGCTTATTTTGTAAAAAATGTTAGCCCCTTAATCTGCTCCTTCTCTGTTCTTTTTTCTTCAACATGGTCCCTTCTTTCTTCAATTTTCTTATATTGTACCTCTTCCTCTATAACAGCATCTTTCATACGTGAGCTTGTGGACCTTCCTTCAACTAATGAGAAGCGGTCTCCCATCATCATCTCGCTAATTGCACTTTTTCTTGCATCATTCATTTGCAATGCTCTGTGTTTCCTTCTTCATCTTGTCTTTCTTTTTCTTGTTTTTCTTTGCTAGTTATCAAAGATCAATGATCATGAGGTAGCTTCTTCAAGTTCTTTGCTTTTCAGTGTTGTTAGTCTTGTGGTCCCATTTTGAAGGTAACTATCTTAAAGATTTTATCTCACGATTTCAGCTACAAACTTCTCTTAGAACCTTGAGAGCTATTGTGTCTCGATAATCTTGTAAACATCTCAGCTAATGGTTCATAAGGTTCATTTTTAAACATTTCATATTCATTAACAAGAATTCCTAACTAGACTCTTTAACCCAGTTAGTTCCATCATGGATAGGATTCGAGTATTCTCTATACTTCCTTAGTTGTTTTACTGTATTTACAAATTATATTATATTGAATTCCTATCCATAACGTTGCAACTTCAGAATGTAAATAACGTTTTATAATTTAATTGAAATTTCTATTTTCACAAGATCATCGCCTCTCAATTTTTTGAACGTACCTGCAGATGTGAAACACACGCTAAATTCGCCATATGATATACAAATCACACAGTAATAAAGTGGACTTGAGAGTTGGATATATCGTTCCCATAAGGATGATTCTGTGCCCGGCAAAATCGATATCTGACTAATGGATTGCATTATTTGAGCTTAAAAATCAAATGATGATGGATGAAAACTAGATAAACTGACCTAGGGCAAAGAAACAAGGTGGGAGAAAACAACAACTAGGTTAGAGGGTGCTTTGAACAGGCGATGTGAGGTCTAGGGTTGATGGTGTCCCTCATGCATTGATTCATTTTATGTACCAATTAGAGATTTAAGTGCTGTGTTCATGGGAAAAATTATGTATAACCTCGAGTCTACGCCTTAGTTCTCACTCCCATTCCCTTATTCACCTCTTGGGACCATCTAAGATGCCAAAGAAGTGATATTATATTGAAAAATCCTCTTAAGCATTTGTCGATCACCTTAGATCCATACGATAAAGCCTAAGACTACTCTGAATTCTATTCACCTCAGATCCTTCCCCAGATTTCATCTGATGCATTTGGTAATCATAATTAACAAATGTTCCTGATCAATTAAAATAACTTTTAAAATCCTATCCAAACCATACTTTATTTACAATAGATGCATTCAAACCCGACTAAGCAAATAATTTAAAATATATATAAGATAATGGAATCGATACACATAAAGGTTCCACAGATCAATTGTGGGTGAAAGTTACAGCCTAAAATCTGTCCATAATACAAAATCAAGATATTAAAGTGCCCAGAAGAAAGAAAGGGATTGAAAGCAAATAGTGTAGATGAAGCTTTGTTCATCAATCTTTAATTTTCTCTGGCTTTTATCTTTATCTTTGCGAAAAGATGTTTTCTCTTTTATTGAAATTTCTTAGTCCCTCTCGATGTTTTTCATCAGCCTCAAACCTAAGAAAAACACATTCTATACTCCATGAAATTAGGGCCAAAATTTCACTTAAAGAAATTTTATGGGATCTTATAGGCACAGTAGTGGCGCGCAGTTTCGCTAGGCATAATAGAAGCATGATGAGGAACAATTACGCATGAGCATGGCTTGTTGCTCATTGCACACCTCCCCTTCTTCACTTCAGCCATATCTTGACCATCCCAAACTCTAGATTGGAGAAAACTTGGAGCCTGACACTAGGAGAGTCATGGGAGATCATCATATAGATGAAAAATGATAATACTTGTTGCATGTAGTTATTGAGTACTGGGTAAGTCTAAACCTACGGGCATCTTGTTGTGATGTAAACCTACAAAGGTGATCAGCGTGGCGGTGTACGGCCACCTCGATGATTAAGTCTTAACAAAAAGAAGGAGAAAGAAGAAGTAGAGAGTGTGCTTGATTCGGTGCCATACCTCGTGGAGATTTCTCGATTTATAGAGGCGTGGTTGCGTAATCTTCCCTTTATTTTTAGAATAAAATCTCTTACGAGATAAAAACCAGAAAGCAAGGGATTTGGAAGCTGGGATATACGTTGATAAATATCTCTTTTCTCGTATTTCAGTTTCAAGCAATGGGACTTCCACCCATATATGTGATGATTGTAGGAGTGGGGGGACTTGAAACCTAGCAGCCTTGATGGTGAGTCTTTAATGTGACGGCTTTCTTAGGTGACTTTAAGACTCTGCTTTGGTTTGCACTAATATGGTATTGTTAAGTGGGCTTGGGCGGTTTGTGATGTGGGACGGTGGGGTCGATATAGGTACTCTAATCTTTGTTTCCCCGGTTGAAGGTTTCCTAGACATGAGTGTGGAGGACAAAAGGACTAGGAAGGAATTAGTGTACATTGGACTTGTGGAGTAAAAAAAAAAAAAAGTCGCATGTTTCTGACGCATGATGTCGATGGCACATTTAATCTTGGATTACTTTATATATAGGGGTTGGGCCCCGAGGCTTACATTTCACGTTTATGCTCTTTACCTCACACCAAATTCCTTTCTCTTGTGTTTTAGTAATTTTGTTCTTTGAAAAGGACCTGTCGAAGATCACTTTACAACATTCAATTTTTACGGTGAGTTTTTTTAAACTAGTTTGCAACTCCTTCTTTGTATGTTTTTTATTTTTCTACATTTTGGGTATTCTTAGGTTAGAAAGCTTTGTTTCTTTCTAGATTGAGAATATACGTTTTTCGGTGGAGTTTGGTGATGATCTGCGGAGTTGGGAATAAGTTCCAAGGTTTAGAGTCATCCCATTAGGTTCTCTTTGAGGTTCGGTTTGGGGTTCTTGGGTTCTTTAAGCTAGTGGTTAACTCGATCTCTACAGAAGCAGAAGAGGGGTTTCTTGTCTTTGAGGATTTTAAATGAGCCTTCTTTTTTCTAGTTGTTTACAACAGAACTGAGGTCTGGAGGCTTCTACAGTCGGGTTGGGCATAGAGGGGAACCCCAGGAAGCGCTCCTGATGGCGACCTAGTGCTCTTATGTGCACGTATAGTTAAGTTATTCAAACAAGTTTCTACCTCCATTAGATTGAAGGTGTCATGCACGACACGGCTGACGTGGAGGGTAGTCAATCTGGATTGTGCTCCCTAGGAGCATTTTTCTCTTTGGACTTCGCATCACCTTCTTTGTGGTGAAGTAGTTTTTGCATTTTACTAGGTCACCTCCTAAGCTTCATACATCAGAATGTCTTCTCTGCAGATTCGATGGGTTGCTCTGGTGTGCTCTCAGCTTTCTGCTAGTTATCTTTCGTTTGGTGAGAGACTGAGTTTATTTACTTTGAAGCGAGGATTGGAGCCCACTATCTATAGGCCTGACCTGGTTTGATTTATGCTTGGGCTCGAACTCAGTTTGAAGTGAGAAAGGGGTGCTTTGGTTAAAGTGCGTGAGTGCGAGGCAGGAGGAATGAGGCTTCCCATTTGATCTGAACCATTCTCTCTAGTTCTAGGTTTGTTTTGTATTAAGGTGGGGCTTGTATTCCTCTAGGCCGTATGTTTTGATGTGCTATTTTCTAGAAATTTTGCGTGTTTTGACATGCCCTTCATTTATGAATTTTCTTTGATAGTTACGAGGCAGGGACGGTGGTTAGCTAGTGGAGAAGGCGGTCTGGGCGCGTCGGATGTTGCTTGAGATCACTTGAGAAGTGTAATCCACAGGCTCTTGATTATGAGGAACACAAGAGTGGGGTGGTCCCTTTCCTACATTGTCCACAGCATGCTCTGTCCCTTGCAGAAGAAGCTGGCCAAAGGGTGAACTTTGCGTGATGACCTCCACAAGTCAATCTCGGCGAGTTCTTCACAGGCGGCCGGCTCGAGCCTCGATCCCTACCTGCGGCTTGTATGTTAACCCGATGAATATGCGTCCTTTGTTGAGACACCCTAGTCTCATATGGTACGGATGAAGCTGGTCAATTATTGACCATTGGAACCACGGCCGAGAGGACCGGCACATATGCTCGAACTCTGCTCAATCTCCTTTAGGCCTCGATGGCGGCTCATCCCAAAGGAGTATTCATTCCCTTCGAGCTCGTATGGATGAAATACTACCAGCATGATGTGGTGGGGCGGGATGTTTATTCCAGACCCTGACTTTGGTGGTTGAGTGGTATGATTAAACTTCCGTTTGGCGTGGGTTTATGTTGTGATTCCCTCACCTCTTCTTTTGTAGAGCAGTTATTCATGTGCATGGCACACCGGCCTTAGGGAGCTTTCACATGGGTTTGGAGATCACGAAGAAGCTTCATTTGTTATCGCCTCCGATCGGTAGTTTCAAAGTACCAGAGCCTTAGACAACACCACAGTCGAGAGACCCAGCTATGATCAGCATTGGGCGGGGAAGTAGGTGCGAGGGAAGACTGGGAGTACGGAGGGAGAGAGGATGAAGCAAAAAGAGGCTTAGGTTTAAGGGTGCTCACGAGTAGTGGCGGTGACACTTCAAAACCTGACGGATGACTTAGCTAAGGTCGAAGCTTTGTGATGGAGGCGAGGAGAGGCTTGACGAAATTTAGAAATTTTGGATTTGAAGTTCAGATGGACGTCTTCTACTATGGTCGGGCGACAAAAGATGAAGTGTCTTTTTCAATCCAGGCCGATAAGGACGAGGAGGCCATGGAGGAGGGGACTATCAAAGGCCTTGAAGTTGATCTTACCGCTATAGCTGGATGTTGTATGTTTAAACCATGACATCTGTGGTGTATTGAAGTAGAGGATTCACAGAAGAAGGGCATGTGTAGATTCCTCATCCCTCCTGGAGTTCTTCATGAACCACAGGGCAGCAACCAATGGGGCGAGGCGGAAGACAGCGGTAGAAGACAATAAGACAGAGAGTGCATCTGTTGAGGACTTTCACTTGAACGTCTTAAGTTTGCCACTCTCTTATTTTCATTAGCCTTTGTTTGCCAGGACATGCCCTTCTGTACTTTTCGCTATTGGCATATTATGAAATACAACTTTGGTTACTTATGCGTGATTCTTTTTATTCCTTCAATTCTAAAATCTTAGTTAGATTATGATTACTGGGATAGCAATTTCATTTAGAAGTGGTAATGGGCCATGACGAGAGGCACCATTTTTGGGCCTTAGTTTCCTTAACATGCTCCTGAAATCTTGACTAGGATAGTTGCTTGGGGATATCAATTATAGCTACTAAGCTAGTAAGGTTTGCACATGGGACTAATAGGTAGAGCCATTTTTGGTGCTGGCTCATCAGCAGGCTGAAACTGTGGTGTGCTTAACAGCACCTGTATTAGGCGTGCTGATGAGTGCAGGAAGACCGTAATACAGTCTTTTGAGAAGAAGAAGAAGTGACGGTGAAATTTGGAGCCTTGGTGCTCTTTTGGTGTTTGATGCGAGCCATCTAGTCTTTTGAAAGTGCCGGCTTTCTGGGATCCAAATCTGAATCTTTTTGAGAGAAGTCTTTGCTCGTATTTGGGAGCCATGGTCTTTTGAGGGTGCAGTGAGGCGGAGTCACGTGCGGGTCTTTGAAAGTGCCGATGAAGCTGGACCCTCGTGGTCTTTTGAGTGCTAGTAGGCTGGAGCCCATCGGGTCTTTAGAGCCGACGAGGCTAAGACCACATCTGAACTTTTGAAAAGTACTATTGGTCTGGGAGCCCGCGTCTGCGGTCTTTTGAATGGAGACGGTGAAAATTGAAAGAAACTTTATTGATAATACCTCTTAGATGTATAACATCCCACATTCAGCGTTGGCGCCAAATTGTTCCGTCTGGATAGTTGATAACAACGTGCGATGCGACCCGGACTAACTAGCCAAGTTGACTGCCCGGCGTTCGATTGGAAATGGCTGAGTTTGGTGGTACGCTGAAAAATAGCAAAATAGTAACCACAGGTGGCTGACCACAAAAGTGCAATTTAATCGAACCATGGCGCGATCAAACGAAGCTCCAGGCCTTATGCGGCGACATTGTGACCCCACGATTAGTGACCACATATCCTGTATTGGTCATTGATCGATGACCACGCAGAGGCTGGCGTAGTCGCGGTCGGTGACCACAAAGCTGTGGTCAGCGTCGGCTGACGCCCGGTCGATCGGCCACATATGGTCGCGAATCGACCTGCATAACTGTGGTCAGCGATCGACGCTATTCATTCTCCATCCTCCTCTCGACATCACCTCCGCTCTTACGCCGCTGACTACCGTCATGTCCAGGATTCTACGAATTTTCTAGGCTTCCTTGTGAGTAATTTGCGTAATTTATTATTTAATTTTATATTTTTAAAAGTTTGGTTGATTCCTGAGGCCGGACTCAAGCAACGATTCGTTTAGATCCTCACGAATTCTAGAAGGAATTTTGAGCTTCTGAGTCATTTAGTAATTCTTATTAAATTTATATTTTTAAAAGCTGCAGTCGGGATGACTTCAAAGATTCGTAAAGAATTCTCTGATAGCTGGGGAGTGGTAAAAACTTTTACGAGTTACTCGTTTCTGAGAATCTGGACTCACTTGCGCGGTTAAGTTTGGTAGTAAAGATTTCCCAAGAATTTTCTGGAGCTTGGTTGTTTTTGTGTTTATTTAATTTATATTAAAAAATTTAAATTCAGGATACCAAACTTCAAAAATTCATAAGAATTCTACTCAATGCAAGATTTAGCGAGAAACTTTTCAGAACACTAGTTTTCGAAAGGCCCAGGCTCATGACAGCGGTTCGTTGCGTCATCCAGAATTCTAGAATTTTTATGGCTTCACGACTCATTTTAATTATTTATTATTCAATTTTATATTTTAAAGTTTAAATTCAGGATACCAAACTTCAAAATTAATTCATGAGAATTCTCATTTTGAGAATTCAGAAACTTTTACGAGTTGCTTTCGTTTCCACGAAACGGACTCCCGCGACGCAGTTCGTTTAGTCATCCTACTCTAGAATTTTCTAAGCTTCCTACATTTTAGTAATTTATTACATTTTAATTTTATAGTTTGAAAGTTTAAATTTTAGTAAGTTTAAACTCTCATTATATAAACCCTTTTGGCCTATGTCATTTCCACTTTCTCGTTTAACCTTCCTCACAAGCCTATTGTTTTCTTCAACACTTGCCTTTGCCATTCTTGTCGACATCATTCCATCACCTTGTGAGAAGACCAAAACATCTTTGTGGCTCCCAACTTCCAACGGGTTTTTGTTTAACTGTTCTTTTTTATTGTTATACTTGAAATTTCACCAAAGTACCATCTGACATTACTAAACTGGTTTCTCATAAATTTTCATTAAATTCGAAATTTCCTCAAAATATGAAAAAAACAAATCTTCGAACATGAACTTCTTCTTTTACCATAAATATCGACTACTATGAAAACGATAATATTTATACCCTAAAAATTAATTTATGTGGTGTTTGAATATGATGATTAAATTTAGATAAACTGAAATTTTGAAAATTTTAAAATCTGGCACACATTTTTAATAGATTTTAGAATGAAGATCATCTTATTTGAAATGATACAAAAACCTTTACCGTTTTTAATTTTTATATGTAGGTTGGAGTAGTAAATATAAACAATCCCATCTATTCTCATTTAGAATTTGGAGAAAATAAAACAAAATTATATATAACTATTAAAAGCAGGGAGTATATAACTATTTTAATCAGTGAACTTGAAGGGTTTTCATGTACACTAATTTGATTGCCTCATATTTGGCCAGATTATAACTTATTATTATTATTGTTATATTATTATTATTTTATGAAAAATAAAAATTATATAGTATAATTATAATCATAGTGTCTTAAGGATTATATATAAATAAAGCATTTCTATCTACTCTCTACTTTCCTTTTCTCTTGAAGCGTTCCCAAATTATAGGCAGCGTTCTGAGCTCATCGTTTCGTATCCTTCAGTGGCCATCTCTTCATCTGCTCACCGATATGATGCACGCTCTGGCGCTACGGCGTGATGGAATAGGGCGAATCATTGATCGGGTCGACGAGGTGTTTCATGGCGATTGCAATTCGTGTTTGTCTTCAACAATTTTTTTAATGTTTATTAGTTTTATTGGTGTTGATACGGTTCGATTAGGTGGTTCTTTGAAAAGGAAAGAGTGAAAGAAAGTTTTGGATGTGTCTTGCTGGTTTTGTAAAATTGGAAGATCTATTACTCTGACAAATGGTTTATTAGGTAACTGCATTATCAAACAATTATATTTATCAATTGCTTGGAGTTAAATTGAAAGACCTCTATACATTTATTTTCTTTACTCTATTCTTTTTTCTTTGAGGATGTCTTTTTCTCTTATTGTTGAGGTTTTGTTTTTATTTTTTTTTGTTATAGAAAATGTTTTGAATAGGTTATCCTTATTGTGAGTGATATTGCAATATTGTTTTTCAATTTTTTTATTTATTCCTTTGAGTCACAGTGATAAATATATACATTGCATCCTTGTTTTTTACAGAGTCATGAGTGTGTGATTTGAAACAAAGTGTATGTCTTCTAAAGGAAAATAAAATAAGTACAGAATGTGCCCTATGGAAGCATGAGGCGTTAGGGGTGTTCATTTCCATGATGGTTCTTTTCTTGAGAGAGCAGACTTGTGGAAATCTTAATCTTAATGGTGGGTTCATCATCTGAAGTCAAAACCCTTGTTGTTGGAATCGAAATGAAGTGTTTCGGATTGATCCAAGTGAGAAATCTTTGGTTTTGGCGTGTCTAAGAAAGTAAACCTTGGGCATAACTGCGAGAGGTGTAACTAACCTCCTTTGAAATCTGAAGAGATGATCTTAGTACCCATGATCCCCAGTCTGCAGCAGAGATACGTGCAAGTTCAATAAGCAAGGTTCATTATATATCTTTATGGTTCTACTCCTGAGCTATATTTATATGAACTTGAGACTTATTGTGTATGGTTCTTATTTTTGCATGCTTGTCTGCTCACGAAATTGTTTCACTGCATTTCAATGACAATTGGCATGGAGGACTTGTATCTGAACTATAGAAGTGTTTCTAATTTCTTTTATGAGTGGCTATGGAGAGAAGACATAGTTTGCTGACTTATATATTTACTTTGTATCATACCAAATGATGGTTGGCGAGGATAACATCTTTGGGTTGAATGTGAGAGGGGAAATATCAAATGGGTGTAAAGAAGAATAAGCTACCAGATCTGATGAAACATATGGGTGAAACCAAAAGACAAGTAGTGGACGTTATAGAAATAATATTTGTTTCATATAGTGTTAAGTCGTTGGCGGGATAGCATGTTGCAAATGGACAAAGAGGAAATAAACTATAAGTCTAATGACGTAATAATAAATAACAATATGCTTCATCATTGGAGAAGGAGGAAAACGCATTTGTGTCGATGAGGTGTGGCGGGAGTTGGGCATCTGATTGGAGTGATGCTTTCTTCAATCAAATAAAGTGATGAGGAAATCGTCATGGGCGGGTGGACCGGGATCGGAATGTATACACGACGGTGGATCCATATCAACGTTAAATGCGAAACATAAGGCCTTGAACAAGAATATATATATACTTTGCCATAACACTTTTATATATATTATATATATCTGCATATATATGCTAACCATATATATATATTACAATCATCTCGATTAATAAAATACCTGCGACCTCTAATGTGTTTGGTTTAGGAAATGAGGGAGGTGCCCTCCGAAGGCAGGAATCCGGATAACTACGATGCTATATGAAGAGAACTCCGGAGGGATCGCAGTTATATTGATCAACGTCACGAAACAGTGGGGGTAAGTGCTCAAAAAAACTGTCTTACATACATAACTAAACTACTAGTTTCGCATAGGCGTTTTGTTTAGGGAGAAGATACAAAGGCTACTAATTGCTCGGAATCCCGAAGAATGCGAAACCGGTTCCTTTGTCAAAAGTGAGGATCGTATATTCTGCCCAATGTGAGCCCCGTCCGTGGCGAGATCGTAATGGGGCGGGTGGAAATAAATCTCATCCAGCTTTGCATCGATGCCTCTACATCCTTTGCACCGCCTCGGGGTGAAACAATGGCGGTTAGGGGCGATCGTGATCTGTTCTGAGGGAGCCGGCTGCGAAGTAACGTTCAGTCCTCCCAATGGTGGAGACTTGGTAGAGTAGTCGATCGTAGTGGAGCAGATGATGGGGAGGAAGAGAGGTTTCGAGCGGATGGGTTGCACGGATGGCCAGGCATATAGAAGTGGTCTTTTGAATCTTTAGTCTTGGGTATATGTGTTTTTTAACATTTAATACTTTGTGTTTTTTTAACAATTTGGACCTTAGTCTTGACTTTTGTGTTTGATACTTTGTATTGTTTCCAAAACATTAAATTTGGACTTCAATCTTATTTTAATAATTTAATACCTTGTTTTTTAAATTTAAAGATAAATATATTAAACTTATAATATATAAAGTTTTGAGAATTTAAACTTATGTATAAGTAATAATTAATTTTATGAAATATTAAATTAAGTAAGTACAATATTTATAAATTTAGTGACCCATGAGATGCTTGATGTAAAGAAGGAAATATTATCATTATGTTAAGTGGAAGTTGAATATATCGTCTTATTTCTTGTAGTCCACGTTTATCGTTGCATTTGTGGCGTTGCGCTATCTATGACCAGCATTGTGGTGGTGTTATCTTTGTCGATGTGAATCGACCACATTGCCAAAGTGGTGGTCACTCCGTTGACCATATTTTGTGAACCACTTTGCTCGACCATGGTCACTAATTTGTCTTTGTGATTTTCTAGTTCCTTTGGTCACTACGAAATGATCGTATACCTCTGGTGAAACGCGATGTTTTGTGGTCCTGATTTTACGTTTTTGTGGTTTTAGATTGGGGATAGCTTTCATGGCGAGGTGCCTTCGACTACCATTGTGGTGTTCTTCCCCAGTCTTTGTCGATTAAGAGCCGCTCTTGAAGATTGGTCAGCAGAAACTTCTGAGGAAAGCGACATCTCGCGTGTTATAATTAGATTACACCATTAAAACCCGCAGAGATTACGTGGCGAGTTTAGCTTTGGGGCTTCATGCAGCGAAAGTGATGGTGCAGCAGTGGCACCGCACAACTAGGATCTGTCTATATGCACGGTAAGCCATTTGTGGAGGTAATTACTAGTACTGAATGTGGTGGTGTGACTTGATGCATTGGTTGATTAAAGGGAAATGCCGGGGCTTATGTCTGTGACTTGGTTCTTCCCCAGCTGCCACCTTCGTATGGATAGCATTTACCTGACCTTGATGGCGGCTGCGAAGTAGCTTGATCTATTAGCACTTGCATTATCTGGGGCCAGTGGGACGGACTGCCTAATATCTTTTCTGCTACTGGCTGATCTACCTCAGATTAAGCAGACACCAGCGGATATGTGATATCATCAAGGAGCTTGCTTGGTTACCCATGGCGATTTATCGATATACCTCTTGGGCGTCCATAACGGTGGGCTTGCCGGCATAGTACTTTGCAGGCTTGGGCGCGTGGTCTCATGATCTTGTAATCTTCCTCAGTTTGTGTTTTGCACAAGAGGATCCAGTGCAGTTAGTCTGGGACATTGAAACTCTGGCAAGTCCTGAATGATAGTGCGCAGCCTCTCTGAGACCCTGTTTCTCAGCTTTGCATTTTATCCATAGGTGTCACTTTCCCAGCCCATAGTTTTTCCTCTCAGCAGTTGGGTGCACTAGAGCTTAGTCCGGTCTCAAGGCCTTGGGTGAGTTTTTATGTGGTACATTGAGTGCGTGCTATTGGCATCCATTCGTGCTTGCCATGGAAGCAAGTTGAGCCTCAGGTTTCATCAGTGAAGTTTATTGTTGAATTGTATGTCGAGATATGAGGAGCATATGTTGTTTTGATCATATCTCTCCTAAATAGAACTCACGCCTGCACCATTTTTTTATTTGTTGGACTCTTTTTCTCAAGGGAATATTTTGTCAAAATTCAGGCCACGATGGTTGGATTCGGACTGCCCAGAGGCTTGTTTTGATCATATCTCCCTCATCAAACTTGATCTTGCATAGTTTCTTCTTTTGATATGGATTCTTACTCGTTGAAATCATCTGAAAAATTTTAGAATTTTTTATCAGGATTATTGTGGGAGCCAGGATCATCCGAGTTCGATGGTTAAGTTAAAATTCGTGGAACAGTTCAAATTAGAACGCAGTTTGTTTTGATTATATCTCATCATACTCTTGGAATGCATTTTATTTTTTGGTGGTCGCTATTCTTAAAGGACTGACATAATACTACAAATTTTTATGGTCGGTTGACCAGGTTGTCATCGATTCAATGCATTTGGTTTTGTGAGCTGGCTTTAGTAGAACACTGATTTTGTAATTTTGGAGCTAAATCCTACATGGATCGGGCCGTAAAAGCTCCCGCTCTCGGTTTAAGCGTGTGCGGAGTTATTTGGGCTTTAACTCCTTGAGTTACTTACATCCACCATGAATCCATGGCCATGGATCCTTGGTAGGTAAACAAACAGCTTCAAGGGGTGGAATTGCACGGGGTGGTGAGGGAGGATTATTGGAGAGTGTGGTTTAAGCTAATAGACTCTTTCTCGTTTTGATGGAAAACACCGGTGAGCGGATGCTTAGTTGATCATTATAAAGGAAAATGAGTGTAGGGACCTTTTTGAGGAGGCTCTGTTTGGGATTTTAAAGTTTTAGGTTTAGGAGGACATCTTTGGGCCAAAGAGCGGAGGGTCATGAGGGTATGACATATTAGATGAGTGTGAGAAGCAAGCAGACAGTGAAAGATGTGCATCTGGTTTTTCATAAAAACTGTGTTAAAAATTGATCAGAAAAATGAAAATAGTGAGGTTTCAAGATCAACAAGATGGAAACCTAAGAATTTTTGCTGGGATGAATAAAGTAGTAAGAATAAGACGAATATAGAAGGAATCAAAAGCAAAAAAAAATGGAGGCATTATCTAAGTATCAAATGGATTCTTAGTTTGAGAGCTCATTTTGGAGTGGTTGTGGAGTGATGGATGCTGAAGTCTGGGTGCTCAGTATGAACCCGGCTGAGCCATCCATTGTGCTCACCTGTCTGGAGTGTGAAGCGATTTGCCTAATGTCTTTGATCTTATTGTAAGGCTTAGAAGGTGAGCCACCCAAACTTCTTTAAGTTTTGCACAAAGCGTTGATGGGCCCAGTATGGCTTTGGCGGTAGGAGTTCGGGTGTTGCATGGTGAAGGTGTAGGGATGTAATTTGTGATTAAATTGACCTGGGTTGGACACAATAGCCACTAGGATCAATTATAGAGATTGGTTGAAGGATAAATAAGCTTTGGGGCTCAACACTGGCTTTGTTTCTGTACCCTCCTCGATCAACAATAGGCGAGGTGCTTCATTTGATGTTTTTACTCATAAAACATGTGGTGTCAATCGGGCACTCTTTGGATTCTTCCTCTTGAGGTACATGCTTCCTGATTGATGAGCCTTGAAATGGGTACTGTGGGTTGTCACGTTATATGATCAATTCGCTCTGCGAGGTTGTGACCTGCTAATTTCACTTTGAAGCCCATCTGGTACAGTTTGGAAGAGCTCTCCGGTGAGTCGGCAATTGGGCGTTGGGTTGTGTACTGCTCTTTACAAGTCACCCATCAGCTTGGTAGGTTCAGAATGAAACACTCAGCTAGAGAGGTTAGATGTGGTGGATTGAGGAGATGAAGAAGTATATTAGCGAAAGACGGGGAGGTCTCTTGTCTATGAGTGATTTGGGTGGTTTAGCTGGGTTGCAAGCATTTCTATATGGTGCATTTCTTGGGGAACTACTTGGGGAGGTTCACCACACCATGGAGACATATAGTCCTAAATGGACCTATCATGCATTAGGTTTCTCTTATGGTGTTGACTCTTGCTCTCCTCTAGGTGTTCCATTTGATCAGTGTTCAAATTGGGTCAATTTGGTTCACAGAGGGGTGAGCACTCTTACACTTTTGGTTTCTAATCTATGCAGGAACATGGATTCCTTTATAATGGCTTGAAGACGAAACACCACAGCCGAAAACAATCCTACATTTAGCGATTGAAGTGAAAAAGCGATAAATCATATTAAAAAATTCACGAACTTGTGATGAGGATCACAGAGTGTTGTCGCTCATCAATTGCACTTGAAGCGTAATACGACATATATAACGTCATTTGATTCACCGTAAAAGCGTGCTTAGTAAACCTCTTCGAACCAACGAAAATTTATAAACCTATGCTTCTAGCACAAACTCGCTGGTGCGATGGCATAAGGTCGAGGAACGCAGGATGGGTTTCTTACTTTTAATAATTTGCAATTGAACAAAAATGGTGAATTTGAACAGGATTATGGGTTCCCAAAAACAATGGAGGTTAATGGTGTACATATTTAGAAAATATAGTGAAGGAAGGAACAGCGAAAAAGAACTCTTTGAAGCATTAGACTCTCTCTTTTGGTTTGGGAGATCTTAAGTGATGAGAGGAGTTCTCGGTTAATTTTCCTCACATTGGGAGGATGGCCATAAGTCATTTTACCGAGCTTAACTTTAATAACAGGCTTTATAATTTTCCCTTTTCAAAAAACATTCTGTGACCATAATGCTCCTGCAGGCGGTGAATACTATATCATAAGATCTAACTACACTGACAAATAGATGGCAACTAATGAATCTGGAGTGGATCTATGATAAGCATCCATTGAACCACTAAATATTTCCAAATCACGGGTCCGTGAAGGTACATTTAAGGATTACAAGCCTGAAGCCCAGAGATAAACATAAGTACACCATATCGTCTACGTCTCTGTTGCATGACAGTTAGATTGCCTCAAACCCGAGCATTAGCCCCTCCTCTTTAAAAGGATGAAAGAGTGCAGCCAACCATCCTCGGAAAGTTTGTTTATTTGTAGAAGAAAGTGGAAGAAGGGAGAAAATGATGAGAAAGAAAAAGAAATATTGGAGAGCTTAAGCTTCCTTGAAAACTATTCCCCAATGAAAGGATCAGATCATTACAGTGTATGCAGAGTTTTATAAGCCGCCCCTTTACAAAAAATAAAAAAGCCAAAAACAAAATTTAATGAGGAATGAAGTGGAAGAAACAAAAAATGTATAAAGCAAAAAGATCAAAAAATGTATACGAAGCGGAAAGGTGTGACAGGTGCAAGAGACGCATGGCGTGTGCGCTGACGAGAAAGCTTTTCTGACCTGAGAATTCTCGGGGGTTCATGAATTTTGCGAGTTGTGAAATTTAGACTTCTGCCTAAAAATGTTTTTCCCTTTTACTATTCTTTTCACTGGGATGATGCACCATGATGAGTTCAACTGGTTCTTCGTATTTAATTGACTGATCTTTGACTGATTATGCCGGAAAAAACGCTATAAAATATATACAAATACGATGTTAGCATATTTGGGACCTTAACCTATCGGGTTAGTACTATTAGGTACACAAAAAAGTTCTCAAAACACTAATATGGGTTTAAAAATACTTTGAGCTTTCAAATCAATTAATGGCCTCTACAGCAGCCAGTTGGGGGTGGGTGATCAACTGGTTTGGCGTGGATGTGAGACTTTAGTTAGTCTTTAGTAGCGAATCATTTAAAGGCTCGTGATAAGTTTTGGCGTTGAGGGATGGACAGGAAATTTAAATATTCAACAAAGAGAGAGAATTGCTAATTTTTGTTTGTTTTAAAGTACCAATTAAAATAGTTTAACTCTGACCAGTGATTGAGCGAATGAAAATATTTATGAGCTTAAATTGAATATATTGTTTTCCACAAATTTCATTTGATCTTAGTGTGTTCTATTTAGGAAGTTTTACATGCAGAAAGCGAGAGGCATAACTCGCGCTGGTTCAGAGCTGGAAAGAACCAGAGAAATGTAGAAAGAAAGGAGTGTTGAATCAATGACTAAACGAGCACTTGAAAGGATCTGATATTCGGAAGAGGAGTAAGCGGAGGGCCTTGGAGTTTACGAGCTGACTGGATGAACGATTCTCTGGGTCTTGAACATGTTTAGAAAATGAGGTTAATATCCCTTTTCAAAGCCTTGACTCCAAATGCCTTACCTTATCTGAAAGCTTTATATGAAGGATAATGTGAGGCAGGAAAGAGAAAAGTGAAAGAAGGGTAATTGAGCCTAACGGCGTGAGCTTTCTGATACACAATCCCAGGAGGTCTTCTGAAAATCTGAGATCCAGACCATTATTTCTTGCACAATAGGGAATTCTAAAATGGGAAAACCTTTGTGTGGTCTGAGCTAACGTCCCTTATCGTGGTTGTAAAAAGACTAAGTTTGGGGAGGCCTCCCAGTAATGCATGACCTTGTATGAAACGGGATAAAACCTTAGCCTTTGTGGGCACATTCAGTGTTATCAAAGTGGAAAGTTCATTTTCCAATGGACTTTGTGGTTATTGATATTGAAAGAAGACAAATAAGTCCCAGCTTACTCTTTAGAAGGCCTTTCCTTACTCTGAGGTAACTTTGATAGATGTGAAGAAAGGAAGCCTCTAGAGGGTTAGAGATGTGCGATTTTACTTCAATCATAATCATGAGTTTAGAAACTTATTATAATTTGATAATATTGATTATAAGATTGTAAGCAAAGTTCCCATAAGTTCAGCGATAAGTGTTGTAGATTGGAAGTTAGGCAGATGAAAATGAGATGTGAATTTCTAATTAACTGTAGCGCCCCAAAACTGGGGTCAGTTGACCACAATCGACAGAGGAAACAATGTGTCTCCATCATGGGACACCATATCAAGTACCAATAGGGCCCATCATCCATCTGATCATATGGTTGCAACTACATTTCATGAGGATAGAGGAGTGCATTGCACGCTCTTAACTGGCTATATCATTAAAACAAATTTAGTTCACAATATATAACCAAACATGAATCAAGCCCACGATCGGCCTTTAAGGAGCGTCTCTTGCATATCCCGTTACCTAAAGGGGTCCACGACGGTGAGCTAACGCTGGTGGGATGAATCCCTCTGAGAATTGCTCCCCTTAGGTGCACATACAGAAAATGATCTTTCACGGTCAAACCAACAACTTGATCTATACTTTTATGTTGTCCTATCATGAAAAAACTACGATGCATGTGAAGGTGCTCATGCCCGTATCTTAGGATCAACCTCAGGCCACCACCCAATCTGAGTGCGATGAAATCAATCTTTGAGTCAATCAGGCTTTCCCATCTCCACAACAGTAGTCCTATGTGATATTTATTTAAAATCATTTAAGTGTATTTTGAGCATGAGCACTCGGGGTCTCATGGGGTCTCTTACCTGACGTGCACAGTTTTCAGATGGATCGCTATCTGGGTTTCGGGTTTTTCTTTGAGGGGGTGTCTATCCCCCTACTTGCTACGAACACTATTCGTTTTCCATTTCATTGCTGCTTGTGGAACTGGTGGACTTAGTCCCATTCCTACAACCATGATTACGCGAACGATTGCCATAGTACTATATGTAATCGTCATAACACCAATGGAATTCAATTTGTGCCCGCCGAGCCCATGATAATGAGGGCCTCACACCTTGGAATTCTGCATACATTACCACTTTATGTGTGTGCTATGAACACCTCATGTCTGGCCCTTTTACATTTCATATATTGAGTTCAAACATCAAACATACATCGGTCAGTTAAATATTCCCATACATTCAAATCGATTACGCTCCATGGCGCGTACCACTGCATCTTTATAAGACTGGTTCATTCTGGCATCAATACATCCATTCAAGCATGTATTAACATAATTTGTGTGCCGTGATCTTTAAATTCATATTCGATGAGACATATGAGTGTGTCGGTCCATCGACAAATGCATATAATTATTTCGTCTTTATCACACATATATCACATATTCGGTATGTCCTATTTCAATTCATAAATGATAACACACATTAGCCGTTTCTAGGCCATAATCCAGGTCATGTAGCCTCGAAAATAATCTTGACTTAGTCGTAAAGTCTAGTTTTTAAATACCACAAAACATCAACGCAGAATTCACGATCGGGCCATATGGTCCAGAGCATTTGGGATGGCGGTTTTGGCAGCGAGGGGGAAGTTCAGGAGCAGGCGGACCATTCTCAACTCTTCGTGACCCAATGTTGTAAAACGCTGAGAACTTTATCTTAAATTCTACCTCGAGCTTTACGTAGAGTCCGAGAAACACAGCGAATCGGAGTTCGGACCAGAAGAGTTATGGACGATCGAAGTTGGCGTGGCGATCCCGCGAGGATGTCACGGATATTTGGGGCACACACCCCTCGTTTTGGCATTCCTACTCGAGGTGGCATTAACAGAGGAACCACGGTGTTAGGATCTCCCGAGCAGTCCAGGAAACAACAAAAACCACCTGACCATCACACAACAAGCAAACCTACTACATAATAAATTCACCTGAAATAGGGGCGAAAACCATTAGGCCATTAAAATGGCCCCTAGTGGAAAATAATAATAGCAGTAGGAGAGCCTACTTACTCCTTAGTGTGATTCTGAGTTCTTTTAGTCTGGAGTGCGCTCTAGCATTACTCCTTCCTTTTCTATAACACCATCTTCCTCCTTTTTATTCTCCTTTTTTCTTCTTCCTGCTTTTCTTTTGACTTCTCCCTTTCTCTTTCCTTCCTCCTCATTCTCATGGCTTTGCTCATAGTAGATTGGAACCCATAAATAGAAGGGCTTCCAAGAAAGTGACATGCACATGTGACATGGCGTACTATGTGTCACTCATAACCCCGCCATGTGTCCACCTACATAGTTCGCCGTGGCTGTCATCCATGGCTCACCATGTGTGGCGGAAGTACTCGTTGCCACTACGAGAAATACGCTAGTGAATTATCTACGTTGACGAGGTGACTAGGTGGCTAGAGTTTTGCGAGGAGGCGATTCAGTTGTAATCGGTTTTGTCATCCGATATCTGAAAAATCAAACTTCTTGAACTATTTCGAATTAAGTCTTGTTTCCTCTCCCCACCCTTCCCCCTTTTGAAATATTTAAGTTGCTGTTTTCACGGGTTTCTACAGTTTGATGTTCTTAATGTTGAATTAAGAACTTCAATTTTGAATCAAAAAGGTAGTACCCTGCAGTGTGAGTGAAAGCGATCTGAAGAATCGAAGCGAGAATGAAGAAGGTAAGTGAAACTAAACCATGGTTGTAAGGGTTAGTATTGAAGGAATTACTGAATCTGAAGTATATAACATGGAGCAGAAAAAAGCAAAACACAATTTGTTATTTTTCTTTGCATTGGTGAAACTTAAACAATGTTGGAGATTCTCAAAAATACAGGAAGCAATCGCGATCACATAAATTTGAAAATATAATCATCATATATCATGCATAGATCTTTTGGAAGATAATTAGACTTCCATTGAACGAAGAAGTAGAGATCGGTAATGAAGAGTTATCGAAAGAATGAAATGGTGAATACGGAGCTTTATATATGCAATCTCGGTGACCTTAGTGAGCAGGTTCATGGTTGAGAAGGGTGGATTCTTTGTAATTAGAAATGAGAAAGAATGTGATTGATTCTGAGGCGTGACGGGGATAGAGGGTGTGTATAGACTACATAAAACTAATGCTATTAAAAAGGATCCTTATCCTCTACCTAGAGCCAAATGTTGGAATGAGTTAGTAGGAGCTCCACATTCGCATTTTCTTTATGGATATTATGTGGATTCTAACAGTTGTCATAGCCCACGAGGGATCAGAAGACTACATTCACATGTCTTATCTGACATCTTTGCTTTTGAGAGGATTATTTTGGATTAATGTAATGCTCATCACTTTTCAAAAGGTGTATGATGTCTATGTTTCGGACTTGGTGAAAGAGCTGCAAAATCTTCGTGGATGACTGCTAACAGGGCATATGGATCTGAGTTTTGAAATGTTTAGAAAATTTGACTTGGTACTTGGAGGTGCAGAGACAAAAATCTAGCTGCGGGTGGGAAAAATGCCATTTATGGTAACAGGAAGTCTTCTCACACAGGACATAGATTTCTCTGATTCAGGTTAAGTTGGCCAAACAAAGGTTGCTATCATGAAAAATATCCTACCTATATGATTAAAGGGATAAAGTTCTTATGACATGCTAGGTTTATAAGATTCATGAGGACTTCTTTCAATTTCAGAATGATATGTGGCTTTGCTTGAAAAATAGCAAAGTTTGATTTCGATGAATCATGTAGATACTTTTTAAAGTAAGATCAGATTAGATTCTGACTCAATCATAAATACTTTATTTTGGAACAGAGTTCGAAATAATGTCATGATGCTGGTAGTTATGCTATGGAGCTGATGTGGAGTTCAAAAGTTGAGAAGATCTTCCAAGGCCACTTATCATGCAGCAAAACTAATGAGGCATAAGGGAACTTCCTCTCTACCATGAAGAAAGATGTTAAACCTATTAATGGTGTTTGGCAGTGAGGCTAACATATATTACAGGATCCCATGTTATAATACACACTGTACTATTAAATATCTGATGGCTAAGAATGATAATCAAACCTGAAGCCCCAGTGAGATAGATTATTGTGCAAGAAGAGTTTGATTTGAAATAGAATGAAAGGATAGTACAAACGAATGTGGCGTTATTTCTGTGTGAATTGGAAGAACCTGAAGAGAAGAAAGAGAGGAAATTGAAATAGCAGAGAACTTTCCTGATGAGCAGCTGTTTTTGTTATCAGCCCAAGTACCTTGGTATGCTGATATTGTGAATTACTTAGCTTGTGGAATTATGCCACTGCAGGTTTATTTTGGCAGAGAGAAGAGAAGATTGAAAGCGTAGCATTTTTATATTTGGATGATATTTTTTCAAGAGAAAGACATATGATTGCTGAAGATGTGTACGAAAACAAACAAAGGTGAAATTTTTAATAATGTCATGCCTCTCGTATATATGGACACTTTGTGGAGGGAGATATAACATTGTAAAAATTCTCAATCGGGTTTTTATTTGGCCTACTCTATTCAAAGACTATTTTGAATGAATTATGTTGTGATAAATATTAGAGAATGGGCAACATAAGCAAGAAAAATGAAGATGCCCTATGAGAATCACAATTATATAGATTTTTATGTACTAGGTTGACTTTATGGGACCTTTCTTATCCTCATTTGGAAATCTTTACATTCTCCTAGTTGTAGTTATGTATCCAGTGGGTGGGAAGGAAAATAGCTTATCCAGGAAATTATGGTAGCATAGTGGTTGGGTTTATTAAATAAATATTTTGAAGCGATTTGGAGCCTGAAACAGTCATTGTGAAATGATGAGGAAGTCATTTTACAAACAAGGTTTGCAAAACTTCGTAGCGATTATAGATTAGACATGTAATGGATTGACATCACCCTTAGTCAAATTAGCGTGAGTTTAATGGAGATAAGAAAATTCGAGAACAATTAACTTTCAGCGAGAAAGAAATGGTATAAAGGTAGATGATGCATTATTGAACATAAGGCACTTTCAAAACTCAGTGGAATGTCTCATATGGTGTATTTGGAAAACCTTGTAATACCCTAGAACTTCGAATATAAAAGCTATGTGGTCATCGAGAAACTTAATTGTAGATTTTACATTTGCGAGAAAGGGTTACTCGAATGAATGAATTAGAGAAAGGACAGGAATGGAAAGCATGATAATGCAGGTATACAAAATGGAGACAAAGAGGTAAATGATCATATAGATTTTGCAATGGAATTTAAAGTAGGAGAACAGAATCTGTTATACAATTCAGACTTTGAAAGAGTTGTTTCCGGAAAACTAAAGTGAATGGGGTGGTCCTTACACAATAGTAGCAAGTACACCCTTTGGAGCGGTAATTGAAAGTGATTAAGGTGGGGGTTTCAGAGTGAATGGTTGAGAATTGAAGCATTATCTTAGAGAACATAAATGAGATTGGTTTGAGGGGTTTGCAGAAGGAGAATTTTCTAAAGGAAAACATTTTACGTGGAAATGCTCTAGCTCTGAGCAGTTAAGTTGACGTGACTTCTTGGGAGACAATGAGTAACTTTTAATTCTTATAGTTACCTTGATTTTATTTTTTTTTATTTTGTGTGTTTGAAGTTTAGTTTAATTTTGTTTCAAATTTTTATTTGCATTGAATCTACTTTGTTAATTTTTCAGGACAATGAAGTTGTATTAGAGATGGATTTTTATTTGGAATCATTCATTCTGGACTGTGGAATTAGAGAAAGTGCTTTATGGAGTTTCTCTTTTCCCAACTATTCTTAATACAGAATATAGTTGAGTTTACACAGGGGAAATGTAAATTTTTTTAAGGTAGGAATTTTGAAATTCTTTGTTATCCTCATTCCTTGACTACCTTGATGATAATCATGTTTAGATATATTAGTGAAGAATGGATGTGTTATTTCATACTTTAAGTGAGAGGTTCTTTAATGTTGTATAATATTGTCTTCATAGTATGATTTGAGTGGGATATGAATATATTACATCTTTGTTATGTGTTGGTTGAAAAATGTAATTAGCCCAATTTTGAGGAAAGCCATAAGATTGTCATGTGACAGTCTTTATCGCGACATTCTACTATGTTGAGCATTGGTTCTCTTTGTCTCTGTAATGAGCGGATTAACCTTTTTGAAGTCGCGGGGAAGGTGCTCTCAACATATTTCTTTATGTGGCGAAATTATTTAAATTGAGATGAATGATTTAGGTTGCGACATTATCTATCTTTTTGGAAACAAAGTTGGCTTTGACCTATAATTTTCCAAGAAAGTGTTTTTCTGACATTATTCTCTTTGTCGCACCATAAGTACACTTGAACAACATATTTTTATGTAGCGACATTCTTGCTGTCTCAGCAACAAAATAATGACCTCTTAATTGATTCTGAAAATATATACGCATTATTTCTTTATCGCGACATATAAATTAAAAAAAGAAATAAACCCTAGGCTAGTATTTGTGTGACATTTAATAAAAAAAGGCACAACAAACATTTTGGACCATAAATATAGATAATTTTGAAATGCATTACCTTCCTAAGCAAATATCAACCTCATCTTCCACTTCACAAATATCTCTCATCTCCGCTTTCACAAACCGATTCACGAATAATATTCAGACCATGTCTAAGTTGTCTCTAGTTCGTGTCGAACAAAATAATAATGGAGAGTGCAGCGGGAGGAAGACGGAGTTCAGAAACTCGGTCGGGGAGAAATTTGCAGGAAAGATCTGAATCAGAAGCAAAATGTATTCTTGCAAAAATGAAAAAGAAAAATTGGGGCTGACGAGCAAATGGAGATGGAAAGAAGCGAGAGATTTCATTTCAAGCAGAACCTTTTGTTTAATGGAAAAAAAAGTTTAAAATGGGACCATTGTCGAAAGAGGGTTCAGCAAGCTCCTTCGCACCCTTCATTTGAATCTTGAGAAGAGAGGATGTAGAGTACTTGCGAGTATAAGGCATTTTTGGCTTTGTGCGTGAAGTCGAGAGTTTTATCTTTAACATGGTGGGAGTAAAAGGGAAGAAGGTGTGTGTTAGAGTAAAATGGATATCTTTCAGCAGAGAAACGATAAATGAAACGTTTAATCTAGAGGTGCAAAAAGATGGGTCAAAATTCAAGACACTTTGTTAAAAAAAGAGCACACAGTACGGTGGACTTACTAATAGGTGAAAAGAAGGAAAATGGAAGCGGCAGGAAAACCCCATGAATCAGTGCTGAAATCTTTGTGAAGCTAAGGTATGGTTTTACTTTGTCGACTCAGTCATATTGCCAATAAAGCTCAATATTTGCCTTTTTCTATATTTAAAACCCCCTCAAATTAACATAATTACAAGAGCCTTACATATAACTTGCATACATGTTACTGGACATTTTGTGATACAAATAGTTTCTCTTAATTGTTCTGGATTTACAAAATAAGGGTCACTGCAATGCTGCAAGTGCCTGAAGTCATACAGTAGTAAAATCTGAATAAGTCCAAAATTATCATTCCAGGACTGATGAGTGATTCTGGTCCATTCTCCCATACCAAAATTTCATCTTATTGGACTCTAAAATAATAATGAAGGTTTATCTAAACAACACAAATTAAATTCCCTATACTATTAAATATATTTCAAGTCTTTCTTTTGTTATATTAAAAGTAAAACAAGTAAATGAATAAAAAAATAAATTGTCTATAAAAGAATGGATTGAATCAGTTTCTTGTGTAAACTTCAGAAACCATCAATAAATAATGGAGCGATCAGGAATTCACGACACTAATCCATTTGCTTTCTGTTTGCTTATGTATGAATATGATTTTTGTCCAAGATTTCCCAATTATTGGAATTGGATTTCTCCATTTTCACAGATTAGATATCTTGCCTCTGACCAGTCACAGCTTGACTACGTATTGAATTTTCAACCTTTAGAATCTGGTGTTTTTCTTTCTCAATACTTCATACCCATTTCATGTTGGCCATTGGAACTTTTGCTTTCCGCTACTTCACTGTTCAGGTGGCTGACCCGGATCTATGGGTTCATCCCTTTCCCTTGATTAGATTTGAGCTAGCAGGATTACTGGAACTTACACAACAAATAAAGGTGAACGTTGGCACATATTGTTAAATACACCCCTCAAAACTTCAATTATGACGAGAATGAGGGTTTATCAAGAGTGAACTCTCAGCTCAACGGTTAGTTGTGTTAGTGAACATACTGAGGAAAGAATGTCTCGACTCGGGAATCTCGGGTCTGCGTATCTGCTAGCGAGAGGGCATCTGAATCAGTGAGATACATTCCCTCGATTGAACTGATTACTCTGTTGAGACTTATCCATTATTAAAAAGCGACAGGTCAAATAAAAGCCAGACAATTAATTCTATAAATTTTGCGGGAAGACTATATAACTAAATGTAAATCAAATCAATTAGTTACGATTGCATTGCGAATTATAAGGAAATAGACAGATCACGCCTGACCACTATATAATTACTGATACTTGAAGAAATGAATTCAGAGAAATTTGTCTGAATTTCATAAATTTAGAATGAGTAATATAGAAAAGTAACATAACTAAAAAATCCCAGCTCTACTGCGATCTACTTGCACTTGGTTCATAGATTCAAAACCAGATAAACTAAAAAATAAAATTATATATAAAATATACTGAGTTCCTCTTCTTTTTTGGGTAGCGAAGACGTATCCTCCGTCCCATCTATCAAAGCTATCTATTTATATTGTAAAAAATAATCTGGTCGAATCCCCAAAATGCTCCAGGTGGAAATCCAAAGAAAAAGCCTCACTGGCCCTATGTCGCGACCTCAAGTTGATGTCGCCACATGGACTTGTCTTGATTGCTCATGATCGTCGCGACCTTCCTTTTAAGTTGCAACCGGGCCATCTTGCTCAGCTTTGACTGGTCCGCGGAAGCATCGTGTGGTCGCGATTTCATTTGCTCAATGTCTCCGGAAGTATCGGCGTCGCTGACCTCAAGCATGTCCCGACATCATCGCCTCCCTTTTCTCCCAAATTCTTCCGAGTTGCGATCGCGTCAATTTTGGTTACACTGACTTTGCTGTTTGTATGATGACTCTGCTGTTGCGGACTCGATTCCTTTGGTCAAAGAATTGTGTTGGTGGTCTTCTTGTCTTCATATTTTCTAATCTTCCTATGTCGCGACATCATGATGATGTCGACATTCGCTTCTCATCTCTTTTCTTAAGTTTGCAACCTCAGCCTCTACGTTGCAACCAATTTTCCTTCTTCCCACCATCCTTCCCGTGTCGTGACCTCGCCATATGTCGCGACATCATTTTCTTCTCCGCTGCTTCTTCGTGTCGCGACCTAAATTAGCGATCGCGACATCATTTCCCGATCCCGACTTGTAAAAGGTCGTGTTCCATACCTTGCAAGTGCTTCTATCGGGATACAGGTGTTCATGAATCTCCTTTCACATTCTATCTTTGGTTCCACTTAAATCTCTATTTTTATGTCGCGATCACTAGTAGTGATGTCGCTGACATGAAATGGAACATTGTATTAAAAAATGCTTTGCAACCTCTTTCTTTTCAAAGACCTCAGGATTCATAGACGGATGCTTGTCGCGACTTTAGAGTGGTGTCGCGACATCATTCATATCCTTGGTGTCGCGATCACTCGTCCCGTCTGCACTGAAAACCTTTTATTTGATCATTGTTTCCCTTTAGTCTCGACCACTTTTCTCTTTTCATAACTCCCTCCCAGTGTCACTACTTCCCACTGTCCAGCTTCCCCTTTCTTCAAAGCCAAATTTGCTGAGAACTTGTCACAACTCTGAAACTGGTGCAACTTACATCCCTCACTGCGCCAACTTCAACTTCCACTGTGACTCAATTCTATCCGCAGTCGATATCTTCGATTTTTGCTTAAAATTTGAGTTTCTTCTCAGATTTTCCGCAAAATGAAATTCGAGTCAATTATCCACTTTCTTCAAACAAATCAACATTTATCTCTTAATAAACCTGAATGAAAAATGGATTAAAAAATCTAATGAGTTTTTAGACTCATCAAATTCCCCCAAACTTAAAATTTTGCTTGTCCCCAAGCAAAGAAAGAAAGAATTGTTTGTCCTCAAACAAATAAGCTTAGAAACTTTTTAAGGACATTTTTCTTATTCATACCACGCCTTTCTCTATTCCACCTTCTAATCTGGAATTAAGAGATACTAAATATCATTTTAAATTTCTTCATTTTTGATTCAAGAATAAGACATGGTATACTTCTATCACAAAGCACTCTTGATAAACTACTGTATTTAAAACAACTTTATCCAACAAGTCTTGTTCCCCCCAGTGTGTGTGTGCAGGTCTTCAATCATTCATCTTCACGTCTAATTAGCACTCTGGGAGTTTTCTTAGACTGTTTGTCAAAGTCCCATAGGCTTGTTTTTCATATTGATCCCACTCAACTGCAAAGAATCCAACCTTTTAAAAACCCAACAGAGCAGTCCCTTTCTTCGTGCTCATAATGTCAAGCTTAGGTAATTTGGTAGATAATGGGAAAATTTTAAGTCAGAAATCACCCAGCTTCCACCTTTTCTCTATACTTGCTGCTTTCAACCTCCTCCACTCCTTTGTTCTTACTGATTCTCCTTCAATCTGCCTCATTCATTCCTCATGTTGAATTCTTTTATGGAATTTCAATTTCCATATGTGTACTTTATTCAAACCGCCTTTGCTTTCGAACTCCTTTGCTTTTGTTTTTCTAGAATTGAATATGGTGTAATGTTTTGTCTTCTTAGGCTTTCTATTACTCTTAGAGAACTTTGGGCTAGCAACTCCCATACCAATAAGGTCAGGTCAGTGCAAAACACCCCACTGTTTTAATTTATATTCATAAATAGGCTACAAGACAAAACTTATTCTTGTTTCACTAGCTTCTTCTTCATTCACTTCATTGTAAAATTTGAATATTTTCCCCAAATTTGTTTCTTCCTTTATAGTAAACTTTTTCTGAACTAGAAACTGGATAATATAAGTCCTTTCCTGCTTCCATCCACGCTGGAAGGGAATTTTGGTTTTTAGTTGTCGTTTTATTGAAGAAATAAGGCTTATTTGTCTCAAATCAAGGACCAGAGAATATGCTTACATATATCGAGAGGGTAGGCTTAGAAAGGCTCAGTCCATCCACTGATTTGCCTCTATCATTTCTTCGTTGGCTGTTTTCACCTAAGATTTCGGGCCACAAATCAATAATCAACAAGTTCTGTGATCATGGACTCTCAATCCCGAATTCCCGTAAGATGTTCCTAATTCCCGCCGTTTCATGTTTTATTGACTAAGGTGTATTATTTCTTCAAGACTTGTATTTATTTATTGTCTACTTTACATTATTTCATCCAAGTGTTTTGCTCCATCATAACACAACAAATTCTCCACTTCAAGAACTCAAACTGAAGTTAAACAATGCGTGCTATACCCCATCCCAAGTTAATAGTTCACGCCCCGACATTCCTCGACCCTCGCTTCGAGAAACTGTCCTTTATTTGATTCTCGTACGTAAAAGAAAATGACACGTAAAACAAAATTCGATATCATAAACATCAATCAATCCAATATCACTTATCCACAATCAAATTTTTCATTCAACAAGTGTGAGCGAAAACTATCTAACAAGCAAAAAAAAAAAAAGAATACTTATAAATGAGAATTCAAATCAAACAAGGGACAAGTAGGATGAACCAACCACCCTCATCAAAAACCCCATGTACTGTATATATGTATAACATGCCAAACCAAGTCCTTCTCTTGTATGCCCTTTAGGTACTCATGTTGGGAGGGTCTATAATCAAAACCTGGTTTCACTGGCTCAAACCTAAGGAATTTTATTTCAGCTTTTTGTCTCTCTAAAGCAGGGGAAATTCCTTTTCCCTTTGCAGATGTTTCATTATTTAGTTGCACTGCACGAATGAGCGTATCTTGCCTTTCCCCCACTTGATTGAATGTTCCTTCCACCTTAGAGATACATTCAAGCAGCTTGGATAAATTCTGATTGATTAAGTCCATACTTTCCAACCATGTTTTCCTTCTATACTCATCATCATTTTCCAAATCTCCACGATCTCTTCTTTCATTATCTTCTCAAACTCTTTGAACAGCTTCTTTTTATATGCTTGAACCCATCGATCTTTCTTAGCATGTTATTTTCCATTTCTCTCTCCTTCTCCTTCATGATGTTCAGCACCAACATCTCTTTGAATTGATTATCGTGAGAAACTTTCTGGATGCATGTCTCAGATTCTTCCCATCATCTTCTCTTCTTGTTTCTTCAGCTCCTCTTGTGTCTCTTCTTCTCTTATTCTCCAATTTTCTTCCCCAAATTTGCTCATTCCTTCGGGCCGTAGCCCCATGAATTCTCTTTAACTTTGCTGCCTTTTCCCATTTTAGCTTTCCTCCATTTCCTTTTCATTGTTTTTAGCATTTGTCACCATTCTCCAGCCCTCCCGGATGCTTCGCTTGAACTGTACTGCTTATACTTCGGGAGATAAAGGATATGTTTGGGCTTGTCCCGAGAGGCTTTTCCACTTCGAAGGACACTATCTGGTACTCTCCTCCACTCCAGCTCCATCCATCCTCTGCCCTCTGCTTTCTCGCATCTAATATCATCATCCTCTTCGCTTCTTTCCTTTGTGCCCCTTGTCACCCCACTGGGAACATTGTTGAGACCCGAGGACATCTTCCTTCCTCCCATTCCTTTCACCCTCGCCCCTGAAACAAGTCTAGTAATATGGCAAAGGGCAGGAATCACTCTCTTTTATTGCTATGATGGTACCCTCCGATTGATTCTTCGATTAGTATTCTATTCGTTTATTTTGTATCCTTTCAAAAGGCATCACAACAGATAGCTTCCTCGCTCCGGACCGTGGCAAAGGTGTCCGCATGGGTACCATTACAGAACAAATAAAATAAAATCTAAACCTTGGTCCCTTTTCCCGTGAGCTTCTTCTTTGATGGCACAATCTTAAACACTCCACCCTTCCTCTCCAAATAACCGCTTCAGCACTATTTTTTTCATAATTTGGTTTTCCATCAATTTTCAGATTTTAACCTATGTTGAAATCCCCTATGTCCAACTCCATTTATGCTTCTATCGTCAAGGGCACCCAAACACCCTCTCACTCTAAAACGTAATTCTCCTTCATTCCTACCATGTTTGCAAAGAATTCTCTGGTAGAGCTGAAATGCAATCCTGGTGCTTTGTGCTCACAGAAGAATGCCCAACCTCTTTTTTCTATTACTTCAGAAAATGGGGAAATTAATTTGCCAAAACCTCTTTCGCAGATAAATTCTTTGTTCCACATCACCTTGTTCCATAAGTCTTTAGCTTCTTCTGAAATGAAGTCTTTTTCTTCCTCTGCTACTTCTCTCTCGTGTAGTTCATCCTTCCCTGGTCCCCTTTTTTCAGCATTTACTTTTCCGTGCTGAATTGACTTTTCTATCGGTCGACATTATCGCGCATGATTTCGCTGATCGCTTGTTGAGATTGTTGACTTATCTTGGTTTGGCCGCCATGATTGAAGGCTCGTGAGGGCCGAGCTCGGTTCTAGGGTTTCAAGATTCCAAAAGATGGATGCGGAAAGGAAAGGTTGGGTTGAATTGCAGTTTACTGGAATTTGAAGTGGAATAGACGGGTCGTAGTCTCTAATGTCATGACATCGCATGAGTCACGACACAATATCAATTCTAAATTAATGATTTTCAATAATTTTATTTTATTTTATTTTTTATTACCGCTGGACGCCCAAAATGAGAGGTTTTAACCTTCTTTATTTGACTTCATGACTATTCGTCACGATCAAAATTTTTTATTCAGATCCGTCATCCACCATGTTATACATGCCAACAAACGCCCTTCCTTTCTTTTTGTAGAGCCTCAATGCTGTTGTCCCGCTAATGATTTAAATCTTTCTTCGCTTCTTCACCCTCATCGTGGTCTTTGTTGTTTTAATGCATCAAGATAAACATCAGCCCGAATTTAATCGATCAACATAATCGGCGACTCGAACACACGCTCAACCACAGCTCCATCCGGCAACAAAGATGCTTCCAACATCGGCATAATAACGAACAGAATCAATACAAGAATTTCATCTTTCGCAGTCTCGATCACAACATCGCTCTCATCATCATCCGCCTTCAACTGAGAAATGAATCAATAAAATTGGGCTAATTTATAATTTAAACATAGTGGGAATTATATTGGCAGAACAAAACTTTGAACAACCATGGTAAGATCGTCATTGTACGTCGACTTTAAATGATTTGACTCCACATTTTCCAGAGTTTCTTCAACAGATCACTTTTTCCACTTCCAATGCTGATCTCATATTAATCTCGAATTTTGCGACAACCCAGAAATGAACATCTACACCTGAGTCGCTTCGGATTTCGCCATCCCAGAGTCGATTCATCCACTACATCTTCTTCAAAGATTTGATTCAGATCACCTGAATAAAGACCTCATCTCCGCTTTTGAACTTCTCATCGCGTACGATCTTCAGTATCCCGCACTCACCCGACATTTATCTTCAAACCAACCCCCAACCACTCATTCAGAGGTTGTTCTTCTTTTGCAAACTCAAAACGAATCAAGTTTTTAATATCATTATAAATTTATAATCAACCAAGATGAAAAGGATCTGTTGTTTTCCTTCCTTTCATTTAACATTAACTCAACATGTTATATAAAATACTGAGAGTAACGAAAAAGAATCACTGTCTATTTCAAAAAGCAGACCTAACTGATTTGGAAACTTGCCATTTTTTTTAGATCCTTTCTTGATTTTCCTTGAAATTTCTGAAGCCGCTCATTGTTATGATGACGTCGCACCACTGTTCGTCTATACTATATTCGCCATGAGTTTACAAACACCTTATTTGGGTAAATGGCTCCTTCATCACTAATTATATTCCGTGTTCCAAATCGCCGAGAATATTTCTTGTAAAAATCCCACAACCGTATTTGGTACCATTCTTGGACAAGATGTCAGCTTCACCCATTTTTTGATACATAATCCACGCCTAGAGTACGTGATATATTTCCAAAAGGAAAACCTGAAAAGGCCCCATAAAATCCACCTCCCCATACATCAAACAATCGCACCACCAGATACTGCCTTGCGTGGCATCTCATGCCTACGATATTTCCCATTCTTCGGCATTGATCACACAATCACCCATTCAAAATGGGCTTCTAAAATAGTAGGCTCAAGAAAATCTTGACTGGAGAATTTTGTGGGCTGCTTTATCTCCCCGCAAAATGTCTCTATCCCACCGCCATGGCCTTTGTAAAATCTTGCTTTGCTCAACTTTCCTGTACACATCTCCCCTTATAATCATATCATCTCCTTTTTAACACAATGGGTCATCCTGCATGTGTATCCTCGCTTGTCGGGCCCTTAGTCGCTTCACGTAATCAATTCCTGGCATAATTCCGCTGCTAAACTCGTTCCAGAACACGCATACCAAGGTGATCGCATCTGACGCCCAAAATAACTACCTTCATCCGAAAATTTTCGGCTATTTCTTCTTGTAACAGCTGGGTTTCTACTTGACAAGTGATCAGCTATCACATCATTACTACTCCTTCTTTGCCTTTTATTTCTAAATCAAATTCTCAGAATAATAAGACTCACTCCTGGACCAATCTTAGCTTGTCTTTCTTTGCCAGATATCCAATCCGCCGTGATGATCGTTGTGTATAACAATATGGGACCCCAAAATGTATGGTCTTAAATTTCTTTCAAGGCTGCATAAATACTATTGCCAACATCTCCTTTTCGCAGGTAGCACTTTTCAGGCTTCATTAAAATGCTACAAAGATAAGATAATGCCATCGAACACTTTTTCATCTTTTTCTCATTCCAATACGCTCCCATTGCAAAATCATCGGCATCACACATGCACTTCCCCAAATTCTCCGGTCTAACTGGTTTTGCCATGATGGATCTTTCAACTAGTCTCCGATTCGACTTCAAATGCTTTACGGTGTGATTCATCAAAATGTAACTTAGTATCTTTTTCCCAAATAATCTCGTGATAGTAAAATCCACACTTTGAGAAATCTCCGATAACCTTCTATAAAATCCAAAGATGTCCTAAGAAACTTCGATTCCCTTGACTCGTAGAGTGGGTGGCATTAGATTTCTTATAAT